>CM036622.1:15106486-16528986 GCA_020746105.1 Trogon surrucura | reverse complement strand
AAGCCATAATGCTTGCCTGAGTGGAATTTCATGATTTCTGAATTGAATACCTGCCAGACAAAAGATGCTAACACCGTGGGGAAGGTACCATGAAAAACTAAGACACTGCCAGATTACCGCTGCTTGTAATTCAGAGTCCTTGTCATTGAGTTTACATAATACTTTATACCTATTTTTTTTTTAAATTTTATAGGCGTGTTTCACTTTTTGCCGACATAATAAACCTGGCAAATGGCCCTCCACCCCGATGGGTGCAGTAGAAGCTGAAAGCTGAGAAGGAGCTCGGTGTCCTAGAGCCAAGCAACACTGCGGCTGTGGCTCAGAGCACACCTCTTCTCTCTGCCTGGAAGACCAAAGATAAATAAAATAAGACATTCACAAGAGACTGGAGACAAGATAAGTACCGCGACTGGAGAGCAATATTCTGTTCTCCTACTCTCTCCCCGCAGTGGATTTTCCTATTAAACGCTTGGAGTGAAGAATGGTCATAATTTTACCTGTATGTTGTCTGTCAGTACCATTCGCACTTGGAAGAGAAAAAATACGCACACACTGTGCTGTAGGCAAACACATATGTGCTGGCAGTATTTCCTAGTCACCTGGTCTTTTTTATTCAATACCTACCTTCAACAGTGATTTGCTTTTTTTTTTGGTTGTTTGTTTTTTTTCCCCCAGCTAAGCTGGTCACAGCCGACTGCAATATCCCAGCCTTACAAATAGTGTGTCAACCATACTCTGTAAAGAATATGGCAAAAAAGAGGTAGCTGATTACCAAAGAGCTGGACAAGCAACATTCAGTCCTGATACCTGGTGTCACAAGAAACATAAACCAAAACTTATGCTTTGAAAAAGAGAAGTTACCTTTTTTTTCAAGTGAGATTCAATTCCACAAGATCTCTGGCTACTGTGCTTTAATAATTTTAAAATGTCTACATCATGATTATTCATTATTACACACATGCATAGAAGTACATTTCACAAAATATACATTTTTTGGGGGGTGGGGGGGAACCTTTTCCTGTCATGTTTGCAAGATTTGGGCCATCATTTTCTGTAGAAATTAAGCTCATTTTTACAAATGCTCTTCCAGTTGTCACGGTTGGAAAGGTATGTTATTAAATGTAAATTCAGTCAGTGCCATCTTCCTGAATTTGCTGAAGGACAGCTTTAGTGTCTCTGCTGATACCAAAAGGATTCTCAACCCACAGCAAAGTATTACTGGCAACACATGGAGGCTATTAAAAAAAATGTGGATAGTACTGAAGCTGCTATAAGACTACTCATTTTACTTTAAGGTCCAGAAAACCTCCAACCTGTGACACTAGTACTTCATGGAGCGACTGTGACAGGCCAGGACAGCCATTTTTAGGAATCAGGAAAATCTAATGGCATGGGGTTGTTAGAAATCGTCACTTTTAATTTCTTAGTATTTGCACAAGTCTGACAACTGCAGCACATAACTGCCAAAACCAACTGTGTTTGTGATGTGTCTTGGTAAGCTTCCCATGGAATAAGTTTGGTTTGCTTTCCTTTACGTCTCTTTCTAAAGCCTGATCCTCTTCTGTCTCTCATTACACAGACCTCTTGGAAATTTTGGGAAATCTTATCAGTGCTTTTTCCGCACTTTACTCTGTCAGATGTGACATGTCTGGTATCCAAAGATGACAATCTATAAAAATAACTAAAAAAAAAGAGTAACCTGTGAGCTCAAGAGACGCTGCCTGAGAAAACTCCGGTCTGACCAGCTCACCCCGGGATCAACCCCTCTGGGCAATCCCAGTGGGACTGGGGCACGTTTTGGAAAGCTCTCACGCCACCCAGGCAGAGGGGAGACCCTGCTGTTTCACAGCACCCCGCATTTGCAAACCAGTTTGCCTGATCACTGCCTTCCATTGTTTCCTGAGATAAGCAGGGCCCCAGTGAACAATTAAAGCTTTCAATAAATAATCTGTAAGCACATTCATTTGATTTACTGTTATTTGATACAGCAGTTAGTTTCAATGGGGCAGTTACTATTGATCACATAAAGTACTACAGACAAACACGAAACACTTCCAGAACTCCATGGATTATTACTCTTTATCTGCCACTCATCTGGGTTACTTGTAATGGTTGTGAAATTTAAAATCAATAACAACAATTAGTGTTCTGTATACTCACAGAAGTGAATCATGTGAAATATGTTTTGTTACCAAAATGAAAGGCTGGCAAGCTTGCAAACATACGAAAGAGTCTTGCAAGTAGCAAAACCCTAAAATAATTTCTCCCGGTATCATAAAGTGTCCAGTAAAGGGGATAAAGAAAAGAAAAAATATAGGTATTTTAAATGTGCCTTCAAGCATACGCACAATTATAAATGGTTACTGGTAAGATTTTAGAAATAAATTGAAGATGTTTGTGAATACAACTTTCAACCAAGCTGGTGAAGAAAAAGGCAACAAATTTTTCCTTTGAAAATTCCACTACAAGCCCTACAATTTCATACTCACTCCTTGACTCCTACAGGAGTTTTGGGTTGTTAGAACAGCAGGTCTTGCTCCTGTGTAAGAAATTGAAGACATGGGAAAAGGTCTGACTCCTCTTCCCACTAGCTTTTACTAAAGACTCTATCAATCTTCTCCCCGCCAAGAATATCTAAATATAAGAAATGAAAGCAAAATGAAATTAATAAAGCTGGAAACTGTTTGTAAAGGATATATGTTGAAAAGCACCTTTTCTCTTAGCTTCAGATTCATATAAATTAGTTGTGAATCTAATGAAATGCATGGAAATAGCAGTATTTTGAGATGTCTGCTAGAATAATAATTCTAGATAATTAAAATGCAAAGCAATAAGAGAAATGTTTTATCATTAAACTGTAACCAGAGCTCTGTGTGAAATCATCCATTCAGAAGACTTGTTTTTCATCAATTATTTGTTATTTATCTGATGTAAATATAAGAAGGTCTAATTAAAATGTATGACTCCTTATGCAGCTTCTTGTCATTAAGACCAATGAAAGCATTCTGAAGACCATAATGAAATAATTATGTTTGCCTTTAAGAATCCTCTTCAACAACACATGGCAGTACTACACTAAATTAAAACATCAGGAACTAAATTTCTCTTGCATCTATTTCCATTTTCACTAATTATACCCCCAAGCTTTCCAACAGACCAGGCCCTAAAATTCTTTTGAAGCTGAAACAGCCTAAGGAACAGCAGCCTTTTCACAGTAATGGACTTTGATGAAGAAACAAAGGTAATGCAGCCCTGGAAGCATTAATATTTCAAATAGAGTTATCATGTGAAAATATGTGTTTATTTGAAAAATGAGGACAAGATTGTTAGTAAAGAGCCAAATATATGTTCTCGGCAAACCGATACTCTGATTTAATATCATTTAATTGCATCACTCCTTCCTCGCGTCTTTTGGTCAGAATATCTGCTTGTTCTGCACAGAAATTAAGGTTAGCGATTACTGGGCAGCGTCAGTGTATCACGCTGTAACAAAGCTCTGCTTTCACACATTGGTAAAGGTGAAAAAACAGCCCCTGTGAACAACTGCAGCGTTCATAGCGGACTTCATTTCAAGGAGAGGGGAAGGGCTATTTTCCCAAACTGCCTCCAGACATGCAGTACTTCCTAACACACAGCTTGTGCTTCAACCATGAAGTCTTGCAGGACCTCTCCGAAACACAGAGAAAGGAAAAGATCCAGATAAGGGGGGGGCGGGGAGGGGGGGAGAAAAAAAGCACAGAAAGACATGAGTCAGCTCGGACTTCTTGCAGGCAGCCGAAGGCTTTGTTTCAAAACTTCGGAGAGATAATGGATCCTTCGTGGCGCGATGTCAGAGAAATGAATGTGGCAATACACGCAAAGCATAGAAAGCTGAGCCGTTCACATACCTAACCTGCACAGCATGTGACGAGACATGCAACTAGGAAAACACAGCCGAAATGTGCTCTCCAAACGGAGAGAGGAAGGCAGAGGTTTGCTATGGGACCAGGACTTAGGAGAAGCATATTCTTCTGTTAGCCCCCCTCATCGAAGACACTTTGCACAAACATCTGAAAGACGTAGGTGATCTGCCATTTGTTCTGCATTCTACATCTCGGTGTTCACAGTGTGGGGTGAAGACAGAAGGATCTTTACGATCTTTAAGACTTTCCAGCCAGCCACTAAGGAGGATCTGACATATACCCTGATCCAGCAACTACTAACATTTTGTCCTTGAATGAAGAGAGGAAACCCAAGCAACAAAGCAATGCAAAGGAATACTCTGAAAGAGGCAGGGAAAAAGAGAAAAACTTCCTCAGATAAAAAGTTGAGAGGTAGAAGTATGAAGAACTGCGTAAACACCCCCACCTCAGGAATTGGTCTTAGTAATACAAAAGCTCACACACACTTGACTTTTTTAGCCAGTCCTTTGCCTTGTGCCCCAAGCAAAGAATGCAGATCGGTGTATCTGTGCTCTCTGCTAGGAAGGGAAGGTTTGTAGAGAAGATAAGATCTTCTGATTAGAGTAACCCAGAGAGCTGTGCGAAAAACCGGAAAGATGAGCTTTTGGGGGGCACACGCACGTCCCAGAGCCCGAACCAGGGTCCTCGGGAAAGCATCCGCCTGCAGATCAACTGCCTGGGCGGCCACAGCCCTTGCCAAGGGGAAGGTTTGGGCAGGTATCGCCAGATGGCACTGTGACACAGTTTTCCACCTCCTTTTTGTTCCTGTGCGAGTGAATGTTCAGTCTTGGAAAGACAGGCAACGCTGGTCTTCCTTGTGGGTTTTGGGGTACAAGATGAGGAATTAAAGAGGCGTCTGGGTGATGGAAAGAGACGAGAGGCAGAGGAGTCTGCTCCCCACTGACAGCCCATAAGCAACAGGGCAGGGGGTAAGACGCCCCAAGATCCTCAAAAGCCAGGGTACAGCTGCGCCATGCCCAACACCTCTCGCCCAGATCGGTATTTGCGAGCGAGTGAAATATTTAAATCAACCCAGATGCTGTTACATGCACTTATCATGCAGGGACCTGGGAATCCTCTTGATACCGGTCACCAGCTGGCAGAGGAGTGATTCAAGACTGGAAGATGACAGGAAGTCTTGTAGGAGAAGAGATACACACCTCTGTACGATGTGCTGCTGTGCCACCAGCCAGCTTGCCGGAGAAGACCACTGGAGTGGTGTAATGGCCACTTCAGGAACTCACCACAAGCTGTATTCGGATAAAAAAAAATAAATCACAGGATTCGAGAGATTTTTCCTGTTATTTGTTGGTTTTGGTTGGTTGTTTTTTTAAGTTTTTGTTTTGTTTTGTGAGGGTTTTTTTTTTAATTGGACCATTCCTTCCACTGTTTGTATCTTACGAGCACAAACGGCTTTTTTCTAGGATTGAAGCACCCACTGAAGGAAATTCGAGTTAAATTAAATTGTGGGAGTTGTCTCTGGCTGGTGCAACACCGGGCAGCTTGTTTAGTTAATTGCTCCACACATCCGCTATGTATCTTTAAAAGCAAAGTGATCCTTCTTTCGTTCGAAGAAATGTTGGATGCTTATTTATTGTGCTGAACATACAGTTCGATGGCATGAGCTTTTACTGCTATTTCATATAAGTACTGGTACATAAATATGCTAGACTCGCTCATACAACACTGTGTCTAAAACTCTTATTAAAATCAAGGTGGAGGATTGAGTTCACTGGACAAGGCTCTAAAAGATAAAAGTATTCTTAATTTGTCATTTTATTTTCCAAAGATCCTTGCTAAAAATACAATGCAAGCCTAGAGAAAAATATGATGGTTCAATGGGAAGCAATCCTTTAAACCATTAAATGAAACTAAGCAATGCTGAAAAAAAAAATCTCTTTGTTGCGAGACATTTCTCTGCTCTTTTTTCTTAGGGGATGCACTTAGAGGGTAAAATATAAGTCACTGAAAGTGCATAAAACGGAAATCCCTCCAAACTACGGATGGCCTTTAACATCATGTCCTTAGTGGTGAAGATCCAGAGCACTCTGAGAATTTATAAATATTCACTCTAGCTTTAACCTATTAAACCTATACAAGTGTCGCTTGCATGTGTATATTTAACTTACATAGTTTTATAATATTCAGTTTATATATGGTATAAGCAGGAGAAAGAAAAATCACCTTGTCCAAAGGGAACAGAAGGTATATTATACACTGCGTCTAGGATTCTTTACACAGACTTGCTGGATTATATTTCCATCTCTCTCAAGAAAAGTATTCGAAGAAGCTGTAATGCTCAAACAGAATGCTAAAAGAAAGTGGGGTCAGTTATATAAGGGCTGGCATTGGTTTGTTACGAGGTTTTTTCCTACCCACTCCCAAATAAAGGGACAAAGAAGCGAACATTGTGGGAATGTGTTTCTAAACCACATGATATCCTTATCAGATTGTCATGTACAAGGGAGGTTCTCACACAGGGACCCCATGCTGGTGAGCTGAGCTGCCCCGTCACATGATGCGAGTTCTCCGCTCCTATTCAGATTACTAAAATGAGCTGAAGGAAGCTTGATTTTTCCCCTCCTCCCTCCCTCCCTCCTCCCCCAAAATCAGCAAAACGCACAGTGACCACAGTCATATTAATTCGCTGCCACTGGGAAAACAATCCCGAGCAGCTGCTAATGATGAGCGAGTATATGAAGAAGATAATCTAGCCATTAAAATCCATGCCGCAAGTTTGAAACTGTCACAGATTAGTATCTGATGAGCAGACTTTAAAGCAAGGAAGCAAACCGAGTATCGGAGAAATCTGTGAGACAGATAAAATACAGGAGAAAACCTCGCTTGACTTGTAAATTTATAGAGAGTAATATGTTTTTATAAACAAGTCCTACCATGTCTCGTAAGTGTCTCTATTTCCACTGCTAATGTCATGAACTCTGTCACGAATTTACCTTTTCATATATTGAGGGAAGTGGGAAAGGGCTTTAATTTTTTTTTAAATATTAAATGAAGGTTCTAAATAGTATTTGGTCATTTAAATATGTGGCCTGTTTTTAAAAGTGCTGAGGGAGCTCATAGATGCTCAGCATATTTGGAAATGAAGCCATGAAATGTGGATTAAGATGCTAACTTTAGGCTACTGCTTCTGACATTCTTAACTTTTGCAACACATTTGCCTGTGCAATAACGGAATAACAAAATTCCCGACCTTGGATTATTTTTAAAAGGACAGTTTAAAATCCGTGGGTTTGAACGAAAGTTGTTCACCGATTACAATTAGGAGGAACAGCTAAGATTACTGAGACTGAAAAAACTGCACTGAAGAATTATTCCCACAGGATACCAGTTTGTTTATTTTGCACCTAGAATATGGTTCTCGTAAAGAAGCAGCAGCAGACGAAAGACATCACTCTTGGTTTGATGCTAGAAAATCCAGCTTTGCTACCCTCCTGCTGCCTATATTTTTCCTTGCAGTACAGAGAAAACGATGATTCTGTTACTTTAGAATAGTTTTGAGCATTTTGTGGCTTGCATTTTCGTGGTTCCATTTGGTTTGAAAGGGCTTGGTTTTCAGCAAGAAGTGGCATGGGTCACACTGCATGGGGACAGACTTCATGCACGTGAGCAAAGGTCAAAATCAATCATAGCTTTGTACTTCCAGGCCTATTACTTTTGGCAGTTTACCCTGCCAGAAGGGGCTAAAATATTTGCTTCCCAAAAGGGGTAAACATCAATAGGCGGCAGGGATATAATCGGCTTCTCAACCACGCTGCAAAGAGAAATGAGGGAAAAGAATCTCCTCCTCGCCGCAGCCACTAAGCTGTCCAAACGTTAGACGCAACGTTCTCAGTGAGAAGTTGAAAGATTTCACAGCACAGTGACTTTAAAAGGACAATAGGCCTATTTAGGCAATTATATTATGCAGGCTTTGTTATTAGGCAGCCCTGCTCAGTCCCAGAAAGTCTGGATAATCAAAAGTGTCCAAGTACAGGAAGGGGAAAAGTACAACCCCACCCTCCCGCACAGCCGCTGCCAGGACCTCTGGATTTGAAGGGTAAAGTCTATTTACCGAAGCTCCTTGGCCATTTTATACATCAACTGATATCCTTCCTCATGGGGCTGCGCGCCACAGCCTAGCGAACCTCTGGAAAGCCCTTCGAAACCACAACTAATTTGGCCCCAGCCGCCCGCCCCTGTAAATTCGCTGCTCGGAGGCCGCTGCCAGCCCCCTAAGGCAGAAAGCGCGAGGGGGAGAGGGATGCTCCCCCCTGCCTGCACGCATACCAGCACCAGTCCCCACGGCCAAACAGATCTGGAAACTCATCGCAGCTGTGCTCTGCTTTTGAGGTCTCAATAGGCCTGGGCACGGCGCGGCCGGCCGCGGCAGACAGCAGTGCCTCGGAGCACAATGTCCCTTTCACAGCCCCGCTCCCAAATCGAAATGCTGGCTGTGTAACACAGCCGCACTTCATCGGCTGCGCAAAGGGTGGGGTATAAATTAGACCTGAGCAAAACCAGTCGCTTGGGGTGTTCGGAGGGAGGTGGAAGCATAATCTGCCGACCGGGGCGCCCCGCTCCCCCCGAGCAAAGCCCCTCGGCTCAGCCGGGCTGCGGGGCAGGCGTGACACACACATGGTTAACTGAGGCGGCTCAGCAGTAAGCGGGGACTTAGCTGGATGTGAGGATGACTAACTTCGATGTCTGAAACATTATCTCTTCTCTCTTTCAACTCCCAAACTTCGCTGTAACCCTCATCGAGGCAGCGCAGCGCCAGCCTGGCTTTGTTCTGACAAGTTGCACCTTTGCTGCACAGACTCATTAGGTGAGCAGGGAGTCACCTGGCCATACACTGCTTTTCCTCCAAGCTTATCCCACCCTGACTTCACCAGCGAACGCCTCTCGTCATTTTTGTCTGCAGGAGTTTTTGACAGTGGTGCATGTCCATTAGTTTTCCTGTGGCAGCAGCTGGATCAGGCTAACTTTATCAGAGTCTACCTAGAGAACAGTTGTTCTCGTTTCAATTCATTTGGAAGAAAAATATCTCCGTGCAATTTTTTTTTCTGAATGAAGGGGTTCTGACACAAACACTTTTCATCACATATTTCGGGGCATTAAGCTACAAGTATAAAAACTTCAACAAAGACCGTATCCCTAAGCAAATCAGCCCTCGTGATTTAGCTGTAAAGTTTATAGATGAACTTTAAAGAAAATAACCTGGTTGAAACAGATCTTGCCTTCTGGGCACTAGCAAACACACCTGCAGCAATTTGATACTTGGGAATGCAGATTACAAGCCCTTCACTTCAAAATGTTTGTTTTTAAATTCAGAAAGATGAAAGAAAATAAAGTACTGAACTTTTTCTGTTGAGCACAGATGTTTCCAGCGCTTACAGGGAACAAGAACCTGACCCAAACATTTCATTAATCTGGATTTCAGAAGGAAAGCGCATGCCTTCCTGAGTCCCATCTTCATGAACTTTCTGGAAGTTAATACCTGTTAGATTCTCTCCAAGCAAACACTTCCCACCAACCCGAAATAAGAACTGCACACTCTACGGGCTTTGACATCATATTAGGTTCTCCTGCCATATCCATAACTTTTGCCTTCATCAAATTCCTTAGGTTTCTAAACCTAAGGAAATGTGGTAGGCAGTAGTCTTCTATTTGACATAATTAGCTGAAACACTACATACTGCCAAACAAACTTACTCTTGTTTTGGGCCTGCTCATTTGCTTTTTTGCCTGTTTAATTAATGAAGACTAATGAAGACTTTCTTTAACAGGCTTTTCCAAGGCCAAATTGCCATCTCCCCTCTCAGGGTCTGCCATGTCCCCAGTTCCACAGCATTTAGTTAGCTCATGTTTCACCAAAAGTTACTTGTTTTCTCTCAGTATTTGTTGTTGCTGTGTAGCGAGGGAGCAAAAAATTCTGCCTTGCTTTAGAAAGTTTAAATTACTCATTCTTGCAATCTTAACTCTTTCGTCCTCTTAAGAACTATTATTCTAACTATTATAGCTAATTTAGTTGTGCCAGTCTGATTTTTATCTTACGAGAAAAAAAGAAGGACTCATGATTTAAAGTCCAGTCAGTTCTACTCTCACTTCTGAGTCCCTGACTTCTTTTGCAAACAAATACTTTCTTTTTAGACATACAACAATGTGACTAACGTCCCATAAAACATAAAGATGTATGAGCACAATACTAGATTTTTTTTGTATGTGCTCCTAACACATCTTGCAGTATACAGTAGCTAACATTTCTGTTGCAAACCCATAGCAGGTTTTTCCTCCCACAGGAGGGGAGGGAAAAAAAAAAAACCCGCACAAGTTAAGGTCATGTTTGGGTTGCGTCTTCTCCTCTATTTTCACTTTGCAGACCCGCATGGACTAGAAAATTTGTGATGCTGCAAGGAGCGTGCTCGCTTAGTGAATCGTAACGGGATTAACATACTGAAGATGTGCTGAAGTTGGAGACCTACAGCATTCTGCCCTGACCCCTGCCATGGCCGATTCTGCCAGCATTTCAGTCAAAACCCTGATGCTGTCGGGGATTGTTCCTCGCCTGTTCAGAGCCTGCACTATCCATGTATTATTCCCTCAACAACCATTTACCTTTTACTCTACAATCACGTCTCTATCAAAACAATATTTCTAAGGCCTAAAGCAATGGCGGCAGGTGTACTGCTTTTATGTCAGAGCCAAAAATAAAACAACAAACTAGACCAAAACCCCCTACTATTTCACATCTAGTAATTTCAAAATTTGGCTATGATACATTCCATTAAATCACAGAGGTCTTCATTAAAGTAGATAATCAGGAAATACTTGAGTTAGAATTAAGTATTGCTATCTTTGTATTTAAAAGCACTGGAACAACAGTTAAACCATTAAAAGCTTTCTGGGCCACATGAATACTATTTTTGTCGTTATTTTTATGAGATGCAAGACAAAATCTTACACGTTGAGAGAATTTCAGTATTTTATGATCCGCTTACAAATACATATAGAGTGCTTTACAATATCTTCGAAATTAAAACCAAAGCTTGCTCTAGAAATCAAACAGAATTGTTCATTTGGACCCTAACTAAATTACTTTTCCACATTTCCATACCATTAACTTTCACAGTTCACATTACAGCCACCGTATTACGATCCAGGTTTCGGTCTGATTTTAAATTCCCATGCAGTGAAGATTAATCCTATTGCTTATAAAGTTAGGAGACTGGATTCCTGAATGCATTTTCCTGTGTTTTTTTTATTTACTCTTGTTAATACGAGTTTCTTTGATTAGCTAAACTTTACTGTTATCACCACTTGTCTCTTATCACAAGCCCAAGGCAAATGACATATTTACCACTCATTCCATTCTGATAAGGGTAATCCTGTGTTTAACTTGCCCAAGAACAAACACCAGATAGTTCGTTTTTAAGAACCCTGCTTCTACGCATTAACAACATACAAGAGAATAAGCAGAACGTTTTTAAATGAGAAGTTACTTAAAGAATATTTTGCAAACGTAAGTTTTTAACAACAGCATATGCCTCCTACTCCAGGAAAGTTTATTGAATTCCAAGTTTCCACAATATCACCGCTGAAGTTATACTACAGTTTAAACGATAGAAGGGGTAAACCACATTTTTAGTAAAACATCAGCTTGGGGTTTTTTGTTTCCCCTAACTGAAGCTCTCTCTCATAGCTAGTAAGGTTATTATAAAGTAAAGGCTTTGCTTCATATCTTGTTTGAGGCATTTTGAAAACAGCAGAGAAAATAAACATCCCAAGCCGAACTTCACAGTCTAATTTTAATTGTAAAGGCATCAAAATATTTGCAGCAATGTAGGCTGGTAGTCACTGACTTTTACAATTCTGTTTTCATTACTCAACCCACACAAATGTCACATGGTGACTGAAAACTTTTGAGCAGAGTGAAAAGCTCGCTATTTCACCAAACATTTTTTATTTCTTTTTCGATTCCCTTCCCTCCACCCCTTTGGTATAAACTGTATCGAAGGGAGAACTATTCTAATTCCTAGGTAACTTTTAAATATACCGCAAAACAAAAACTGCAAACACAATTATGTGGTTAATGGTGTAACTGAAGTGCCCAAGAGTGCGCTAAAAACATTTTGATAGATAGCCAACTCATTTATCTAAACCATCGCCAGAGCAGTGAAGCATCCTGCAAGCTTTTATGAACAGTATTAGGTGATACTTTCTGGCACTTTTTCTCATTTCTCAAACTTGAAACTGTGATGTTAAAATACTGCCATTGTTCACCATCTATGTATTTCAGCAACGAATCAAGACCTAATAGCATAATAACACGTTTTCACAAGTGTCCTACCACTAACTCTCCCTCTTCCGTTACCAGTGCAGCGCTGCCTGAATCGCAAGGTATAGAAATAATTGATGGTTAAACTCAAAGGGTGTTCACAGTAAGTAGTTTTCTAGCAAAACAGCAACTTCTTAGAGCAACAAAGTGAAGAAGAAAGGTGGCAGCAAGGTCAATACAAAGAAATATTGCCTTTTCTTAGGAAACTTAAAACTACTGTCCGACTTTTGGAATGGCACTTGCCCACTGCAATTCCACATCTTTGCAAGAACTGCATGGAGCAGCATTTTAATTGCTTCACTGCTCTCTTAAAATGCACTTTGAGACAACATGTGTCCAGATTATCAAACGTGGTACAAAATCAGATTAAGGAAGCAAAGAAATAACTACCACAGAGATGTTACGTAAATTTGTCCTTCACTGGTGGGAGTTTTGCAAGCATTTGCTGTATTAGAATTTTATGTGTTCTTGCTTGGCTCCACAACTGTTCTTAGGACCAGTATGCTACACGAGAAGGGGTAAACAGACAGCAGCCCTGCACCTCTTTCCTTTTCCCTTTCTTGCCAAAAAGGAGAGAAAAAGGCTTGCAAACAGCACTTTGCACAGAAACTCCCCCCACCCCTCATTACCCCGTGCTTAATTAAAAGTATTTAATTTTTAAATACATGCAAATAATAATAATAATAGCTGTAAAGTGGAAAAATAACAGTTGGGACCTACATTGAGCACTGTGCCGGTGTTGCCACTCTGTTTGTGCCAATCCACTGAAGCATGCTTTGAGAGCCTTCTCCTGGAGCATGCAGGAAGACGGACTCGCAGTGTAGAAATCCAGCATCTGAGCAGGGCTCACTGCTAGAACATCCATACAGTCAAACATGATTCCCCCTGCACAGAACGCCTGCAAAAGTGCTTTCCTCTAGGTGTGGAGGAAAATGGCACATAAAAGTACACCCAACTCCATCAAACTCTGCCCCTTTTTTGGCACGTAGGCTGTTGGTCTTTTTCCCAGACCAGAATCATGAATTATGACAGACAACACAGCTAAAAGCCTGTAATTGATCCAAATGATCATTTACCATTTTCCAGGCTGCCCAGCCAATCCAGCAAGATGGGGGGAAGCGAGCCGCCTTCCAAGTTTTAGCTCCCGGCCGTTCCCCCCCAAAATCTCTTTAGAGTCAGTCCCGCTCCTCGGGCGCCCGTCGGGTGTGCGGGGCGTCCCGCGTCCTGCCGAGCGCTCGCCTCCCCGGGATAAAACGGCTCCGGTCGGGACTCGGGATCCCCCCTCGGCTGTGAATAGATCCTTCTGCCTCTGAACAGCTCACTTCCTACTACTTGTGTCACAGGGAATGAAAGATTGAATTGCCTAATATATGCGAGTGAACTTTCCGTGAACCCTTCCCAGGCTGCTAACCTTCAAATGACCCAAGCGGTCTGACATCACCAGCTCCCAGGATTCTCACACGCCTTCACAACTCCCAGCAGCCCCGACAAAAAAAAAAAAAAAAAAAAGGAAAAAGGAAAAAAAAAAAAAAAAAAAAAGAAGCAGGCGGGCGAGCGAGCGGGCGGGCAAATGCTGGCCCCAGCCCTGGCGGACTCGCCCCGCTGCCGCTGAGCGGGCGGGAACGGCGGGTGCGGACGGGGAGGCCAAGTTGCAAAAAACACCCAAAAGAATAGAGTTAAAAAAAACCCAAAACAACAAAAACAAAACAAAACAAAAAAACCCCTCCAAACAATGGGGAGGGGAAGGGGGGCGGGAATCGAGAGAGCAATGTTTGTTTTAAGAGAATGAAGGATTTTTAAATTCCAGCTCAATTTGTTAAAACTTCTGTGACTCCCCCCACGCCCACTGTTCTTTGCCTCCCCGGCGAGGCCAAAAGCGAGGCGCAAGCTCCGCCGCCCTACCAGAGATGCGGACACATGCTTCACCCCAACTTCTGTGGTGGTGGGGCTGAGCTTGGAGCAGCTTCGTCCCAAAGCAGCCCCTTGTGTCCACCAGCAATACCGCCGGCAGAGACCACAGCTAGTACCAGCCCCGCTCCTGGCTCATCATTCCTGGGGTCAGGTCCCACCTCTCTTCACCACCCCTTACGCTGGCTCCTAAACCACCCAGCGCCCCCAGGCCCGCCACCACGAGCCAAGCTTTGGACGGCGTCACTGCCCGGGGCAGTAGGCAGACACACATCCCCTCTGCTCTACAGCCCATGGGTCCTGCCTGTCTCTGATTAGCAGAGAGGGGCCTAGGCCACTCGTGTGGCCCCGAAGGGGCTGTATCAGCTTTCAGAGGGCTAATGAGCCCCAGCTCCCCGGGAAGGCGAGAAAGGCCATGAGAAGGTCTGTGGGGAACCGGACCCACCCCAGGGTGCCAGGAGGGAG
Organism: Trogon surrucura; assembly: GCA_020746105.1. Taxonomy (NCBI): domain Eukaryota; kingdom Metazoa; phylum Chordata; class Aves; order Trogoniformes; family Trogonidae; genus Trogon; species Trogon surrucura. The sequence continues at coordinate 16,514,337 of CM036622.1, read as the reverse complement.
ACTGCGGCTGCCTCCTCCCCGGAGCAGGCAGCCCCGACCACCCCCTCGCAGCTGCATTGAAGGCAATGGGGCTGCTCAGCCAGAACACCCACTAAAGTCTCTGCGAAACCACACTACCTGCAGCCCTCCCTCATGGCAGGAGTCTCCGTCAAAGCCTTCCCAGGTCTGTGGCCAGCACAGACCTGACCCACCACTTGAATTGAGTGGCGCTGGCCCACCACTTGCATTGAGCCAGCAGGGAACGCTGTGCTTTTTAGGTAAATAACCACTTTCTGTGAGGTCTTGCACACGGAGAGATCCTCCATCGAGTCCTTATTCCTACGGACACTTTAAAAATGAAAAACAATAGCCTGTGAACACTCCCTCTGCCCCACTGGAATGGACATGAGCTCAATGACCACGTGCACACTTTCATTTTAAGTGAATGAACCAAGCTGCCCCTTCGGACTAAGCATTGGCCTGGAGCAAAGTTTCCCGAGGCACGGAAGAGCTTTGGTTCCCACCCCAAAGCTACCTCAGGTTTGGAAATTGGAAAGCAAACCCCTCAATTTACTGCCTGTTTCTGGAAAAGCCCAAGATGGGAGGCGGGTGGAACAGGGAACGCTGTGTGCAGACACGGCACACAACTGGTGATGGTAAAGAAACGCTGGGGAGACACTCACTCTGGGACCTGCGCAGCCACTTTAATGGATGCCGTGTCCCCTCTCTACAAAAAGTCCTTTGATGAACCGAAAGCTCTCTAACAATGCCTGCAGATTGTATTAACAAAACTTTTCACACAGGTTCAAGAACTTAAAAAAAAACAACCAAAGAGGCAAAACAAAACCCCACACAGCACACGCGCTTGTTCCCTGAAACAGATATACCTGCGTTGAAAACCAGGGGCCAGCAAAAAGACCTGCTGTAATCTGGAAGTTAATTCGTTTGAAGAGATAAAAACAAAAGCTTTTCTCAGCCTCCTTCCCCTCCACGGGAGAGCTCTGGCTGTGCCTGCAGCGGGCAGCCTCTCCTCCTGTCTTCCCTCCAGGCAGAAGAGTTACTAACGCTGGAGTTTAACAGCGCCTTTTAAAGACTTCTTAAGCACTTTCGCAGTCCTTTGGGGTATCCTCCCCCAGCCCAGACTCCTCCAGCTGAAGAAGCCCCTGACACTCTGTAATCCAAAAATTACATACTACGCACGTTTATCGAAGAAGGGAAGGCTTGTTTAAACCGTTTCAGCACAGCAAGCAGCGTTTGCTGCATTAAAAAGGCAAGTGGAAAACTGGCTAAATTTTTGTTGAGATCTCAGCTGGCTGTGTTGCTACAATTTTGTTTTGAGTAGCAAAGCTAAATTAAAAGACAGTATTTTCTAAGCAGATGACACGGAACGCATGAGAAGTTTGGAATATGTAATGTGCTGCCACAAAAATAACTGGAAAGGATAACACAAAACACAGTATGTTTTGTCAGTCTCCGGTTTAGGGAGAAAATGGCATTCTGTGTGGACCAAGGCTCTAGAAACAGCTTAAGCTGCTGCCAAGAAAAACATATTGCCCATGTAAGCTAAAATAAACAAACCCAGACAAACAGAAATATAGTTATGTTTATTTCATTACCAGTCTTATAATACCATATTTAAAAATAAAACCTGCCTGTTGTACCTCAAAACATAGATGGTCACTTCTGAAACTAAATGTCATGAAGTCACGCTTAACTGTGTATGCACTGAAAAAGATTGCTTCTTCTCACTGTACCTAAATGAGCCAGGTAGCTCATCATGTTTTTTATGAATAATAGTTGTTCTAATAGTTATACTTATTACTAAACCCACAAGTAATTAACAAATTCTTGTAACAGCCTAATGCCTTGCTTGCATACTCTTTCAACAATACAGTAATTTATGTACCTCATATTTCACCCTGAAATATCATGATACTTGTTTTTCTTAAACAGAGTAACAGGAAAAGCTACAATCATAAAATGGAAGGTATTTCCTAATTTAGTTCAGGACTAAGCATAATTATTGTGATAACTAATAGCCCTCTAATTCGAATGTAATGAAACTTTAAGTATTGCCACATATTTTAAATGCCTACCCAGCTCCCACAGAGGTGTGAGCAGGCAACAATTCTCCGACATCTTCTCCTTTATCTGTGCAAAGGAATAGTGCTTTTACATCACTGCTTTGATCTGTTTTCTCTCCGGCTGTGATGGCAGAAACTTTACAATAAACATATTCTTAGCCACAAGTGAAAAAAAAAAGAAAAAAAGCAAAAGTTCAAGTCAGAAATCTATTTCCTTTGGTGTTACTGTATATTTGTCAGTGTGACATAGCACATTTGAAACCCATAATCATAAACCAAAAATTTACAGCCAAGGCTTAGGGTCTACATCTGTTTCTCTGGTTTTTGTACTGCAATTACCCACTGGACAATTCAGAAAGTAGCACTATGAATCATGTACTGCACACATGTTTGTGCTGGTCACTTTTTTGTTAGCACAAGAGGCTGAGGACGCCATAATATGCTTTACCGAGAGAGAGAGCATTAACTAGAATTAGGATGAGTGCACTGGGCTTGCTAATAAAAAATACTTTATTAGAAGCAACAGACTACTCCTGGAATATTACAGGCATATTTATAGGATGGAAAAATTAAGAAGTATATGCAGAAATTCTCTAAAAAGAAGTACCTCAGGGGAAGCGGACCTTTTTTTTTTTTTTTTTTTGCATGCATTTTACTATTAATCAAATGTAGCACTCTCTTGAAACAGTTTTGACAGCAGAGTAAATGGTTACTAGTGAATGATGTGTGTGTTTAAGCAGTGAAAGCAGAGACAAAGTGATGTTTTCTTCTACTCCCTAGGCAAGAGCTGACACTAAGCTTGCTGCCTCAGCTTTGATACTCACAGATTCCATTGTGTCAGTTGCTGGGAGAATCACTGGCAGTTCAGTAACCCTGCCTCACACACAGGGACTTTGATTTTTACCTCTTCATTGAGAGTAGACTTTAATATGAAACAGTACTTGCCTGCCTTGGCGTTTGTTTTTTTTTCTCCCCCGTGCCCCAACTGGTGATACAGGGTTTCAAACCTGAAAACCTGAATCCCCTTCTCATTAGATGTATTTTTTTTACTGTTGTAGTTTTTTACTGTTGTTTTCCTTGTGTCTCAAGCACATGAATGGTGTCAAAATATTATGCAGAAAAAAAATCACTGGGTCACAAAAGAAGGGGTGAATATTTAAAACTCCAAGGTAGTCCTGAGGAAATGGGTATCAAATGTGAGCACAAATGTTCCTGAAGAAAATAAAGCGCTAAAATTACTGGCACAGAATGGCATAAATGGCATGGAAAAACACGAAGCACAGCGAAATTAAGTCAAAAAGGAGTTTATTCTGACTGCTTTATGCTACTATGCACGGACTGCAATGACTGAAATAGGAATTTGCACGTAACAGGAAGAATTACTTCAGGTCTGAAATATAACAGCAACTGGCATAAGACTACTCAGTGCAGAGCAGTATTTTATATGGGAAAAGCAGAGTTAGTCAGCTCCAGACCAAAACTTGGGCATGCAACCAGTCTGCGAGTCACCGATAAATGCTTTTTGTCTGTTTTAATCAGTGTACGTGTATTTGTAAAGATGACTTTAAAGCTGATTGCTTAACTTGAAGGCTATAAAAATAATCTACCTCCACAAACTTGAGTACACAACCACATTTGTTAGAATCCATGCTGAGTTTTACACTCCTTTGGCCTGGAGCCAGGGGAAGAGAACTGCTCTGTATGATAAAACTGGGAGTGTATCTGGTTCAGCAATCCATTTCTACAAGTGACTGCTACTAGATCATTCTAAGGAAAATACAGGGATCCCTAATGATTGGCAAGGTATAACTCACCCATAGGTCCCCTAATAGCCTGTTCTCTAACAGCAAAGCACTTCAGCTTTAAAGCATGAGATTTAATATTCTTTCCAAATTTGTTCTTGGTAATAGCTCTGATATTCAAGATATTCTTACATAACCAATGCCTTTTTCAATTATGATAAATTTGTAGCTCCGTGACATAGAAGGAGGTAGCAAGCTATTGGGCTTTGAGACAAAGAAGGGCAAGTATTTTTTAAAAACCACTGTAAAACTCATTCACATTGCAAATAAAAGAAATCACAGACCAAACCGCACCTCTCTGAGGCCCCAAAGCTGACTGCTCTAGGCACCAGAAAGGTTGTCAAAGAGGCAATGACATCATGTGCCTGAAGAGGGGATGACACACATTTCTGAAGGATATAAAAACTAAAAACATTATTACATTAAAAATTGCTTACATACTGAATCTACACTTGCTGTTTAGAAGGATCCTGCAGTGCAAACACCACAGCTAAACTGTTGCCAGAAAAAAAAAAAAACAAACCAGAAGTGAGGGGGAAAAAAGTTTGTTTCATTTTGTTTTCTTTTTAAATGGCCAGAAACTGCTGTTTCAAGGTTTAGCCAAGAAAGAGGATTTTACTGCTAGCCTATAAATCACTCAAAACACAGAGTTTTAATGGAAATGCTGAGGTAACCGGAGTGCCATGCACGGCACTGACACGTTGCATTATATAATCCAGGAGAATGGGGGCTGCAAGATCTATAAAATATAAGTAGAGGCAAGATGTAGGAAAGAGCAGAAGAGCAAGGAGAAATATTGAATATTAAACTGCAGAGAGTACTACTTCTAACAATAAAGTTTCCTATATGCTGAATACGCTCATGGTTGGCTGAAGGTGAAAGAGCACAGAGCTCCATTAAAAATAAAATAGAGATTCCAAAAGGCTATTCAAGTAACTGTTTTGTGTCTGCCTTTTTTTTAGAGTGGGGGAAAAAAAAAGTTACCTAACAAAAGGATAGTATTTCCTGATGTTCTGATACCCTGAAAGGTACCTCACAATGTGTGAATAAATAACGTTAGAAAATGACAAATAAATGGAGTTCCAAACACGGACAACTTACATCCCTAGTTGTAACCAGAATCAGAATAGAAACTGGGATAACAGTACTTCTAGAGGTTAATTACCGGCAGCTTAAACCCCTAGCGAGAAGTTAGCCCTAGTGACTTTCTTCCAACAAAGGACCACAGTTACTGAGCAATAACTGCAACTACAGCTCAGTGTAGAGATACGTCCTTAACAAAGACTAAACTTTACTCAAGCCCTATTTAACTTAGGACAGATTTAAGCAGCGTTTAGGCCTCCTGCACTGCTGCAGGAACAACCTGTACCGAGGGATCCCAGAGGCCAGCGATGGGCAAAACACACTCGTGCGGGGCTCTGGTCACATAACACCTGATGCAGGTTGGATTGAATTATGCCATTAGTGTAAACTGCAACAGAGCCACAGCTCAGCAGCTTGACGCGTGCATTCATGATAATCCAATTCCTGCTTTGCTAGTTACCAAACCTACATCAAACACTGAAAGAACAGTCTGAAATATCCTATCTGTGGGCATCTTAAAAAGGAAAATGAAGGAATGACTTGAAGATACCTGGCTAGCACAGGTAATGACAGCAGTGACAATGTGGTGATGCCACCTGAAACCCACTGGTGATGCTCATGCCAACACCTCTATTCCACTTGTTGCCCTAATGCACTGTACAGTCACACCTTTGTTTTATCGTGCAGGTGCACTTTGATTTTTTTTTCTGTAAATGAAGTAGGATTACTCAGAAGCTGAGGTATGTATTTGGCAAATGGGTGTCTTTTCTTTTGTAGTATATGTGTCACCAATACTGTGTGAATTAACTGTGGGCACATGTCCTCTCAGAAACATGTTATCCCTACAACTTTATTGATGTAGCCTGAAAAGTAAACTTCCCTAACAGAGTCAGTTTTACAAGCAGAGTTTTCCACGGTGTAACTACTGCCGAGCACGTAAGGGATTCTGTATATCTCCTTTATGCTACACTAACTGCCCACATTAGGGCTGTTGCAGGTACAATTCTTTCGAAAAGGGAAGATCGCTTTCCCACCCTATGTTGTTATACCAATGTAACATTCAAATATAGACAAGACCTCAGCAAAAATCAGGCTGCGTGGCACTCAGAACAAGAAGTGGCAGCATGAACGATGTTCAGTCTAAAATGCTTGCAAGATAACACCATTAGAATACACCTATCAAATCGTTCTTTGATGCATTCCTCAAATTCTATGTGACTGCTGCAATTTAAGTCCACAAAGAAAAATCTGCATGGTCTCAACCTGCTTCATTAAACTGCTCCAATATTAAATAGATCTGTAAATTCCCATCCCCCTGGTCTGCAAGCCTCCCATATTGGGTCACAGAAGAGCCTGAATGTCCAGGCATATTATGGGCCTGCTCAGGGAATTGTGACCGACACACATACTTTAATTAAAGAGGACTTACAGAGCTGGGGTGCAGTTAGAGGTTGTGGTCGTCAATAGCATGTTGCCCCAGTCATGCAGGATCATGAATTTTTTTGCCATTATGGGAAGTTTTGTAGTGCGGGACATGCAAGGTGGTGTCTTTCTTAAGCATGTAATGCAGCGTATCAGGCGTGACAGGCCTATAAACCTACAAAATTTATTTTGCATAAACCAGACCGAAACTCTTCATTTTGGTATCTTGAGCCTCCTTCTGACTGAACAGTTCTTCACAGACCTTGCCATCATGCTGAAAAAAAACATGCCTTTTAATGCATCCAGGTTTGGGCAAGCATTTTGGGCTTCTCATTCATGGGACGCTAATCTTCTATGTATTCTTATCAGGCTATTAGAAGAACAGATTTCACCTGTCTTTATACAGAGACATGCACAGAAGAATGTGTGGAAGGAAACTCTTGCCTTCACAAAACCAGCTCTGATATCTCACCCTTGATGCATGCAAACATTCTGTCTTCAGCATGAAGTATCCCAAAAAATATGACAGAAGACAGAGTTATGGCACAACTTCTTCAAGGAATTATCAAGACTGATGGATGCAGAAAGTAAGGCTGAACCCAAAGGAGGCTTAGTGACAAGAAAGAGGCAAGTCCACAGTTCCAATTCTGAGAAATGTGTTGGAATTCTCCTTAAAAAGTACAGTATCATGTTATTTATAACCAGATCCTAAATGGCTAAACTAGATGACAAATTAGTGATTATATGCCATTTAAAGACTTAACAAACTTCAAGTTCTGCCTGCTAGATTCTTAAATGAGTCTACAACTTGCTAAATTTTTTTTTGGTTTTTTTTTTAGAACAGACTTGCTAAGAGTGCAAGCACACATCGCTAATACTCAAGCCTATTCTGCTGGCTGAACAATGCAGGAACATTATGTCACTTGGAGGAAGGACTGCACAAGCATGTAGGAAAGGCTGAGAGCTTTGCCAACACAAATTATCAGGCAGAACCTCACTGGAAAAAATGAGGCGCAAAGATCTAAGTGAAGTGTAAAACTTAGTGAGAATTGAAAGACATGTTGACAAATACCACTCCACTCTCTTTCTTCCTATCGGAGCCCAGCAGCCGAAGCAGAGATTCCTAAGTAATGTTTTTACAAGCCAAGCTTAGTCTCTCCCTCATCTTATCAGTGGCCTTCAAAGGGACTGTGGGTGGATCTCCTCCAGGAAAAAAAAAGAAAAAAAAAATCTCTCAGAAGTGCCACCTCTTCCACACAAATATATTGGCGCAACCACAGAGGCTTTGCCTGAGCTGCGAGACTTTGAGAAAACACACCTGGCTCTTCTAAAGGAGAAATTAAGAAATTCATGCTTCAGCCCTCAAGCCTTGAGTGGCTTTAAGAAGAGGAATAGCTAAAGAGAGAGTCTAATCAGGATGCGGGGAAAATCAATACTGGCTTCTTGAAATATCTTAAGGAGGAAGGAACAGCTTAAGGTTGAGATGTTTAGCCACTCTTTCTGCACGAGCAAATGGGCCGAAGGATACGTGCACAGGTGAGAACAGGAATGCAGGAGAAGGCTTTTCGCAGGACTGAAAGCGAACCAAGATGTGCTAATCTGAAGTTCTTTGGGAAATCTCATATTTTAAAAAGTTTTCTAGTTTTGGTGCAAGAGAGATCTTTCTACACACTAGTCAAAGTTGTCAGAAGTAACATTTTCAGGGATAAATGCATGCCATTGTACTGTTATTTTCTGACTTTGGTGTGGAATACAATTATTTAAGACTCAGTGGGAGGCTATGAAAGGAGCAGGAGTGTAATTCCAGTTCAGAAAATCTCCAATAACTGACAACACGTAAGAAACACAAGATAGATGCATTGTATTGTCGGGCTAGGTCTCATTGGCTGGAAGTGCTGACTCTCCCAGCAGGACTCAGTCACATAGCAACTCCTGAGGGCAGATTAACCCTTTCCCATTTAACATATCTGGCATGATTTAAGAGACCTTTTCCTTTTCCTGCTTCAGAATAATTCGGCAGGTTTGCAAAAATGCTTGGAAAAAATGAGTGGAGTCCTACTAAGGTAAAAGCAAAGCTATCTGACTCACCATGGGATGCTGATGGTACAACGAACAGCCAACGCAGGGCATTCAGATTGGTCTAAATTACATTTTATATCATCAGGTGTTGTGACATATGGAAAACATACAATGTACTTTTCATAAAACAGTTCATGCTTAGTCTGTAGGGATCCTATCTGGAGTGCTTTCATCAAGTACCAACAGTCTCTTTCACCAAAATTCTGTCCACCCATTGAATCCTGCCTGGATAATTACTGATGCATCAAAAAGTCTTCAGCTGGTAGAGGCACTACTTCGTTAATCTATACGAGATTTTTTCACCATCAGAGAATGTGTTGCTTTCACACAAAATGGCAGAGGCTGACTATGGCAAACTCTTAAAAAACTTCCTGCAAATCTTATGATACTAGCTGTGTTTTTCTAACAGTCCTTTCTAATTATTGGCATCAAGTAATTACATGAGAATCCCAATTTCTTTCATTACAGCAATTTCCGTGTTCTGTTTTTAGAGCTATGTTACATTTGTGTGTGTATATACGTTAAATAAAAACAAAAATATGGCATGCAATTAGCACAATACTATTCCTGCTCTCCTGGTTATCAGGAATAACAAAGTTTGAATCTAAAAATGTTAAAATCTAGGATAAAGACTCCTAAAGCATTCTCTTTTAAAAATGTTATAATTCAGCCTCATTAGTTTCTTCCCTTGTGAGGGAGCGAGACAGATCTGGGGGGCCAGGAAGGACACAAGTCCTCGCTCAGGGTGTACCTCGTGCAGTCACACTTCACTGCTGTGAGCCACAGCTGTGCACTATTAGGAAAAAGGAGCTACCAGGTTTCCAGTGGAGAAAATAACAGATCGCACTGATGTGATATACATTTATTTCTAACTGTGTTCTCGTCACAGTAAGTGAGAACTGTCTACATAATTTCCTCTTCACATCGAAGAATGGACTCACAGTACCACAGGCACCAACCAAGGCTAGGACGGGCAGGTACCACTCACGCTGCCGTGTTTTGGACAAGCAGGGTAAGACTATACTTTTCCTTACCTCTGTAAGACCCAGGGACGCTCTCAGCTGAAGGTTCAGAGGAGAAACGCCTTAACCAAGTCGTCTTCTCCTCCCCCCTCACCCACCATTCTCACCCATGGACACAGCACCTTCCACCAACATCTCTTTATGATGGATATTCCCTGCTCTGTAGCAGCCTCTGACCCCTCATTTAGGCCAGGAGCAGTCAGAAGAGACCAGAAATTAATTTGCTCTAATAACAGAGAACTTTGTTAAAGTTTCTTTTTCTTAATTGCTTTAATAAAACGGGAAACCTTTGTACGTTACTAAATGGACTACGTACATTAAGATATGCCTTGCTTTTCTAATCATTTCACACCCTGAAAGTTCATCTATATTTTTTGTATGGTTCTCATAGACCACTTTCTAAATCCAGAAGGGATAGAAAGATACCATTTTAAATTATATTTATTATTTAATTTGGCTTCTTGCATGATGTCTTGCAAGCTCTTCTTGAGTAACTTAGCTGCTGACTTCATAAAACTAAGATTATCGATATAGTAGATGTGAGATTAATCCAAAAAGAGGTACTTCTGAAATATTTTGTGGTCTGAAAATTAATTAGCAAGAATCAATTTCATTTCTTATTGTGATTTTTTTTTTTAAATTCACATTTTGCTACCATTATTCATCTAAAACTATCACTGATGCCATCAGAAACATAAAGGGTAAAGAGTGAAGGACTAGGTTCAATATGCTGCATATGCTCTGTTGAAAGTACCTTTTCATACAAATGCCAACATGCACCTATCAAATATTAGTGTTCTTCATTAAACTAATGCCTTCCTGCGTAATAAACAAGACGGTACAAAATAGAGGTGTATTCCCATGTCCTGGTACTAAGGTAGGCCATATCAAAATACATTTGCTACTGTATCATTATATCAATCTCCAGTATTACTGCATCAGTACTATAACTATAATTAACTGGCTGCAGGTCAAATTTCTAATAAATCTTTAGAAATTAAATGTATAATTTGTCAAAACCATATGCCTTCATAAATTGATTATTCAGAATTTAGAAGCTTTTTAATTAGGAAGAAATTTATGCAATACCATGTGTAATAATTACGAATCAGCTCTTCTGTGATATTTTTGTACATCAGCAAAAATTAAAACATTGAAAAACATTACCAGGTCATTGCAGTATTTCAATGTCAAAAGAAACACATAGTTTAAATGTAGAGGTTAAAGATATTTTCCCGTATCTTTTACATCTTACATAGCTTTATGATCTCAGGACTGGAATCATTAACCAAATACAAAATCAATGAGAAAAAGATCTAATCTGACCATTTTCAAGCGCAGAGTCACTAAAAATGATTTATACCACTGTAAAACTTTTTTACCATGGTTCTACAGTTTTACCAAACAGCATATATTCCGAGTCAAACTTCCATTTTATGCTACACTAAACAGTATTTTGCTTCTCTCGCCTCTTCCAGCTAGAATTCTGAAAGCCTTTAACACTTCAAAAACGTCACCTTTGCAAGGAGCATCAGGATGAGGGTTATGACCCTGGCTGCCAAATGGAAAAATAGAGAAAAAAGAAAGTTAAGCAATATTTGCTCACGGCACGCGAGCAGCAAAAATTGTACCCCGGCTCCCCTCCTCTCCCCAACCGTGCCTTCAGCACCGGCCTATTCAGGCTCTGCACCCCCACAAGGGCTCTGGGTGTTTCTATCAACATTTCATAGGAGAAGATTTTTTTTGACAGAGAACACAAAAGCTGCTTTGTTGAAAGCCTGAACACTTTTTTCCTACCTAATAAAAACATGAATAGAAGTGGGACCTCAGCAAGCATATGGCAGAAAGTCTGGACTAACTGAAAAAAAGGGGGCCTAGAAGAGTTTGCTCTCTGTCGTTCCCCAACGTGTTTACTGCCCAATGTATATGGTGTAAATAAGGAGTATGCAGAGCATGCCATAATGGAACATTGTTTATGTGCACATCCTGGCAAATGCATATACAGCACAGAGACTATTTCCAAGTAGAACGTAAACACAAAGAGGGAGTGATGACAAACAAGTATTCCAAGGCAAGAAAAATGTTATTCCATATACAAACCAAACAAACTAAAGTGGTTTCTCCCCTGCTAGGTTCCAACTGGCAGCTCTCAGCTGCACACACTATGTAGCTGTTAAAGAAATGAGAGACGTCCCAGGCTTACTGGTTGGCTTTCTTTTTCTTAGGCGACCTTATTATGCTCCCCATATTAAAAAGGAAAACACAGTTAAGATTTTATTTTATTCTCTTGCAAAAACATGACAAAACAAACCAGCCCTTTCTTTTGGCCTGAGTAAGAGCTGGGGATATAGAGCTGATGCCAAGAAAACACCATAAGGAATTAAGCCACAGCTTTCCTATTCCAAGTTCTCACTGAAAGAGACAGAGACGGTTCCTTCTTCTGATGGTCTCTCCCACAAACCTATTACATGACTTTAGCAAGCAACACCAGTATGACAGTAACTTAGATGTTTTGTGCTCCTGGTAGTTTTGGGCCTTTTTCTCCTTTTAATCATTACTCATAGAAAGGAGGAGAGCTTAGAAACCCACGTCTCTGGAATTTCAAGATAGCAAACCAGGGATGAATTCTTTTGTGTGTGTGCTTCCTTTTGGAGAACAGAATATTGTGCTTTGACAGCTGCTATGTAAATACATTGGTGTAATTTTATTCCTTTAAAACTAACTTCAAACACATATCCAACTGAAGGAGGAAGAAAAGATGACAAGTAGGAAAACAGACGGTAGAGTGACAACAAGAACCATCGAAAGTCAACTGATAAAGTAGAGCTTTTTATGTAATTAATAGTCCACTTTAGGATATGAGGCACTGGAAGCAAGAGGCTTAAGCAAAGGACCATATGGGGTCCAGAACAAAAATACTTTGCGACGCCCTTCACAGAAATGCAGAGCCAACCTGTGATTTTAAACTACTGTAAGATACTCTGAGTGTGCCTCACTTTCTAAGAAGCTCTAGACCTGGACTCAATAAAGCATGCAACATAAGTTCAGAACTGGGACCTGCACCTAAGAACACCTGAGAGTCTGTGAAAACCTGGATCCAAGTAACCCATGTTCAGACTTTACAAATTCTTGGGGCTTGGTACATCACTCTTTGGGTAGAGATAAACCCCACGCTGGGAAAATTTGTAGCACCTTTACAATATATACAAAGTCCTTTAACAGGACAGTTCTTTGATTTTCCTTTTTTCCGAAAACAAATTGGTTCCATTATACAAGACCAAAACAACCCTCAATAAAGCCTTTCACTGGCCCCTGGTTTTACATTAATACTTTTGAGTTAACATCACACTTTCAGAACCAGAAGGAGGCCTGTTATTTTTTTTAAATTCCCCTTGGACGTACAAACAGTCACCTCATCCCAACAAGACCGTATGCATGCCCGCTGCTTGGGTACAAACTCAAGCCATTTGCAGAGCTGTACAGAGCCCTGTGCCTCAGCACATTTCTGAGGATTACTCTTGGCTACACGGATCACTTAGAGCACAGTGACAGTGAGGGTGCAGACAAATGCCAAGTAGAAGCTCACGTGCTCTTTCCGTATTACAGAACGTATTTTTGGTGGCTAAATGCCTTCTGCACATCAGAGTTGTTGACCCTATAAAGAGAAGTTTTGTGATGCACACTACACCGGGCAGTGAAGCACGATTCCATCTCCGGCATGGGAAAGTCTTCAGCTTCACAGCAGCTGCTACCATGGGCAACCATATGGCAAAGTGGGGGATTTGTGATGGCTGGTGCAAAGCTGAGTCACAGTGAATGCTGGGATGATTTTAAATAAAAGAGTTTTTATTAAGACTCCACATCTTATGCCTCACCCTCAAAGAAAGGTATTAAACTATGGGAAGAATCTCTCAACCTCATAGTGAGATTTAAAAAGAACTTTGTCTTCTCTTTACCTAAGTTTCAGCAGTCAAGTGAGCAACTCAGTTTTCATTTAAGGAGACATCTTCAGCTTTAAGGACTTGGAAGAATGGACTGCAAACATGACCAGATTGGCACGTTGAAAGGCTAGGAAACTAAAGGATAAGGAGGAAATACTCTAAATTACTATTATTAAGCCCTTTAATATTTATGTCAGTATTATGATTTATTTTACATTTGGGGCTGGTAACAGTGAATAATTCAGAAATACAAAAGTGAATTCAAGACTGCAAAAGAGGCAACAGAAAGGTAGCGAAATGACTCTGAGATAAACTTCATATTCCTTGTTACTTTTTACCCAAGCTGTGCAATCTTGCACATTGTTGTTTACAAGATAACTACATAAAAATTAGCATTTTTTATATAGTCCCCTGCCTCCCCTTTAAATTTAAATTGAGTTGTTATCTTAACCCTACTCAAGTATGTAATATAGTTATGACTGTAAATCTTAATGATCACAAAATCCCTTTGATTTATCCCTCAGTTTACTATCTTTAACAAACATAATGCTAAAAACAATAGAGAGGAAGATCTTATAGGCCTCCAAATCGTGGAGGGGGAGCAGGGGATGCCTATATATATAAAGCTACAGCTTCAGGGCTCATGACTTCCCTGCTGGGCAGCTTTCTGAACGCTGCTAATAAGGTCCTGCCAATGGGACCAGAAGCATATTTTCATAAAAAAAGGCCTTCAGTGTGGGAAGAAAACATTTTCCAGAAAGTTTTTAATAAAAAGCATATAGACATGGGATCTGAATCCAACAACAGACCTAAGTATCTCTAAATACATAGGAAACCATGAATATTAAAGATGGCACATCCATCCTTCCTGCCCCCCACCTCAAGATCTGCAGTCACAATCACAACAACACGCTCAAAGCTTATGTGATGACACCAGACCTAGCTCTCAGTTCTTAGTGACTACATGGCAATAACCAGTTCAGCACAGGAAAGACTTTTTTTTTTCTGTTCAGTATTTCCACAGCTGCAAGAAAATACATGGATATTTATGTCTGTGTTCTAACAAAATACACCAGGCTTGTCCACAGCCTTGGCCTTAGTCAATGTGCAGCCACCACCCAGCATCACAACTCTCTGATCATTTTGGGAATCTGGATCCAAAGAAAATTTCAGCACAAACTCCCCCATGAATTCCAGATGGTCTATGCACAAACATGGCAATTTCTCTTGACTCTACCTACATTCATAAATACAATGGGCCAGAGTTCATTTCCAGCCCTGGAGCACAGCTTGCATTCAGGGCATCTCCCACTTCATTACAGAACTGGCTTGGGGATACCTACGGGGACAGTTCCTCACTCAGACGACCGCTGAACCATGCCTGGCATTGCCTGGGAAAGGAGGCCTGTGCGCTACCTGTCAGGATAGACGACTCACAGAACATCACCTCGGTCCGTGCCCTAACCCTGCTCGTTTGCCCGATAGCCTTTGAATGCCTGCAGCATCGAAGCTTTAACCTGCCACACGGGTAGGAACCATGTAAGTCAGAGAGCTTCCTATGGCTTTTGCTGACTCTCAGGATCGGTCACCACACTGTAGGGGAGCAAGAGCCTGTGTGACCGGGTGTGAGGTTCCAGCCCGTGAGAAATGCTGAAAGAAGGAACTGGGACTGGCAATGTCTGACCAAGCAGCATTGCTAGCAGTGGGCTGCAGTCCTCGCACGACTGCTCTTTGCTGTCTCTGGAAGCGTCCAGTTTAGCAAAGAACTGGCTTAGCAACATTTACGCAACATTTTGATCTTCTCACTGGACCCACCCAAGGTCTCTGATCAACTGCTTTCAGCATCCATCCAAAATTTTGGGATGTTTGTCTCGCATTCCTGTCCTTGGGTACTCACACAGCTTATATAATACCCCCTCACTAAAACCACAATTTTTGCATTGTTTTGTACTGCCTAATATTGAAGCATATATGCACGAAGTCAGTGCCTTCAGTGATATCATTATCTTTTTGAGTGAAGAGATATCTGACGAAAGGGAAGAAAGGTATCTTTCATTTTTCTTTCCTGCATGCATCTCCCAGATGGACTTGGTTGGGTAGCAGTGATGCAATGCCTCTTTTGACGACATTCTTCAAGAGTCAAAAAACAAGAAAACATCCTCTGAGCACACCAAGAGGACAGTTTATCATGGGAGTTCTGGTCACCTATTTGGAGTTCAACTGCAGTCATAGGATGTCTCCTGATGTCCTCATTGGCACACTAAACCGGAGCTGAGCTTACTGGTCACTTACACTTGAACAGGTTTATTAAAAAGGGTGCAGTAATAGCACAAGCACAATGAAGCTTTTGCTGATTTCCCACTAGGGAAAAGAAAAAATGCCACCCTGTTTAGTAAAGATTGCTAGGTTTCCCCTAAGAGTAAAATTTGGTCTTGAGACAACCTAGATGTCCCAGCTTATCACATCAGTAACATATTTCTTTCTGAGATGGTTCTACCCTATCTTGTCTCATTGGTTCAGCCCTAGTTCTGTCGAATCATTAGCTAATCATCATAGCCATCATTAATTTTTCCTCCGTCAAGCTAGAAGAAGAAATACAGCCAAAAAGGCAACCTTTTTAATGTGTCTAGTGTGCAATCCTTATCCTCTGCTGGATGTCCTCTGACAAGACAGAGACAGGACTTCTACCAGGATGAGGATGTTGGTCACCTAGTCAAGCTACCAGAAGGGAAGGGATAGGCTCCTTGGTTGGTGTGATGAAGGTCCACCTTCCAGCACTGGCAGAGAGCCAAGGACAGCCATCCCTTGTCCCCCCAGGGACAACGTGGGGCAGAGCACAAGGGACTGGCTCAGAGCTGAGCACTACAGCTGGGGTAACAAAATCCTTTCAGTGGTCTCACCCTAAAGGAGGAATCGCTAGAAAGTCAACTTCAGCGAGTACGTGACACTCAGAGATGAAAAAGCTGGCATTATGAGACATGACCATGTAGTTTTCAGCAAAGGAGACTTTTAACAGTAAAATCACTAGACCTAAACCTGTCAGAGGCACCAGACTATTGTAGCTTCCTTATCTTCAACAGGATTTGCTCTTGTTCAGCACATTAAAACGAGACCACTTGTTAGTGAACAGAAACGATGGCAAATACTTTATCGCTAAATACAACCATTCAAAATAAGACAGCTCTGGAGGTTGAGGCTTAAACACCATCCTGAGCTAGTTACACTTTTCCTAGGGCAAAAAATGTGACAGAAATATGTAACTTGAGCGTAAAAATGTCACATTTTCCAGAGGAATATGATAGTGTTATTGAGAAGACTTTTTACCAATTAATGTTTGTTAACCACTTTTGTGAATTGAATTCTGATCTCCAAACATAAAATCTGTCACGTCTACATGACATTTCCATTGCTGATAAATTATGTACAAATATATCAGGCAGAGGATGGCCTTTTTGTTTAAAGTACTAATTGCCAATTTTAACAGATGGCTACTAAGAAAATTTGCAATCCTGTGTTAGTGAAAAATAGCACAGACAGGATTATATGGGCAAAGAATTTCTTCATCTTTTTAAAGTATTTTTCCACAGCTATTTGTGTTTTGAATTTGTATGCTTTTAAAGCCAAGTGCATTCCACAGGAGTGAAGAATTTAGGAGTTGTGGACTTTTTGTTGTTGCTGTTTCATTTAAGAATTAGGAATACTGGGATTCCTCAGACTATAGGGAAGTCATTGTAGTTTGAAAAGTGGATGGATAAACATCTTCATTGCCACAGCAAACAAAACTTAATACTGATTTTTCTTATCCATAGTGAAGATGTCATGTCAAGTTACATTGATGCAAATCCACTGGAAATAATAGTTACTCTGAGTTACTTACGGTCAAATATAGCAGTACTTGGCCCAACATAAAGGCAGAAAAACAACTACGCAACTGCATATAGGAAAGAAAACAGGAACATAACATATTCTTTAGTTAAGAATCCTATGAAATATTTAAACACTGACATAAAATAGTTTTCTTATGAAAAATCTGCTGCTGAATTGCCAGGGCCAGAAGCATTCTGAGAGTAGGCTTTCAGACGGTATGATGCAGTATTAGCATGAATTTAGGCCAGCACTTTCAAACCAGCCATTTAAAGCTAAGATAAATACCTTTTTAAGTGCCAAGTACTCATAGATCAGAGACACATTGATAACCACTAAGTTGGGCAGGACAGATGACAGTCCAGCAGTAGATTTTACAGATGCAATTTCTGCCTTTGTCAAATTAAGACAACTATGCTGGCGATCCACAATCACCAAAAGAAAACAGAGAAAATGGTTGTCTCTGGAAATACTAAGCCTCATAAATATAGAAACAGAAAAGCAAAGTTTCGTTAGTAACTTGAGCTATGTTGTTCTATAACATGCAATTGGCATAATTTTCTCATGAGACCTAAAGAATATAAAAAGTCATCTTGACTCACAAAATACATGGGAGCCTTGAAAATTAAGAAGTACAGCAATCACATGAGCCAGCAGAGAATAAGCACAGTAAGAAGTAACGCTTTTTTGTTGCCTTAGGTTTTCTTTTTGGCCAGCTTTATTTACACACAGGATGAAAAAACACCGCAGTGAGTTTTACCACAGATTTTGTTTTTTTTAAGGTGATCTCTATTGAGTACAAAAGTAATTTACCTTTCCATTATTAGTCTTTAATCTTTTGGGAGAGTTTGAAGGACCAAGTAAGTTCCTAATCTTGGCCACTGTCTACATGACACATTCAAAAAGAAACCCTCAAAGCTCAGGCTCCTTAAATCAATGCCATTTGGTGCAAGGCTGGATTTCCTGCTTGTTTGCTTTTGGCCTTGCTGCGTATTGGTTCGGGACTTAGGACTGAGCTCAGCTGCAAAGATAACGCAAAACCAGAATGCTTCTTTTCCTCTGGCTGGTGAGGAAATCCCTGCTTTAGATTAGAAAATAACTAATGATTGTGTGTCCCCGCATGCTTTGGAGTAGGGCCCCTTATTTTATCTACATGGCAGCTACCTGTCAACGTGTGGTGCTTGGAGTAGCGCACTGGGAGTTCATACACACCAAGACTATCTAAACAGACCATTAAGTGCTAGTAAAGTAACACATGTGAACGACAGGTCAATAAATTTTAAACAACTTACATTCACTGCAAAGACCTGGCTGTTTTAGAACAGGCTGTGTTTACATAAAATCAATTTTTACAGGCATCTAAATAATTAGGGAATATACCACAATAATAATTATATTCTAAGTTCGATATAATAGTTTCAAAGGAATTCAATGAGCCCCTTGCTTGTTTACACAATTTTCTTTTTTTTTTTTTCCCACAGGTCTGGCTTCTCAAATAACACCTCCTCTTAACAGAAGATGTTCAAATTCCAACTTGTGTCCAAATGAGAAGGAACTGTTACTTTTTATACTTACATGTCCTGATACTCATCCCACGGCATACGTATGCACAAAATGACTGAGAGGTCAGTAATTTACACTTCTAACTTATGTCGTTATTTTACCCCTTCTAACAGTATTTGTCAATATTTGTTTAAAATCAATTGATTTACACAGAGCAATCTATGTATGCATGGAAAAATGAAATTTTTTGAACTGAACTTCAAATCAAAAATTCAAAAGCTTTGGATTAAATGATGGCTGGGATCTCAACTTCCCAGTCTTTACACAATGTCAGTCTATTAATTTAAAAGCTGCATACGTGTACTCAAATAAACATACATGCATGCCACATGCACTCACATCCAACTGCAAGTAGATTGAAAATTAAAGACCCCGAATTTCACAATAAAGACTAAACAAAATGTTATCCATAGTTACAATGGCAAAGGCACTGGCAAACTGATTTACATGGCTGAGTTTCCACCTCATTTTTGTTGCTTTTCAGCTACAGGCAAAAGATTTTTAGCATGTTGTGAGTGCTATAAATTCACATTTGCCACAAGAACCCATGATGCCATCTGTTCCCTAGAGCGTTTACATAAAGTATGCCAATGCAAACCATCTGCAAACTGTTCTCGTATGCGAATTCTTGTGATAATGCAATGTGGTACATTTGCAATTTCAAGCAAAGACCACTTGAGCTTCTTTGTAATTGCCATGCTTAACTCAGATGTTCTATAGAAACCTCTTCAGAGCAGGACTGTGGGGTATTTTGTCAGTGGTTTTGCTGAAGTCCTTGATGTTAACTCTTTGCCATTGTTTTCCGGTTTCATTACTGCAAGATAATGGTGCACCTTAAGGTTAGAGTGAGAAAGGAGGGACATCTTTCATCCCCTTGAACTATGGACTTTGAAAAAGACCCTCAGCCTTTCAGAAACAAAAAGAAAGTAGACATTGGCTACTTACATTAAGCACTGGATTGTATGAACTGTAGGAGACAACTGTAGGGTTGTAAAGCACTGTAATTCTTTCTGCCCATTGTAGAATTACATCTCTGTTTCGCCTTTCCTCTTCATGACTAACACTTTTTTCTTCTTGGTATTTAAAAAAGTTGATGTTCCCAGAACTACATGCTGATATGTACCGATATTCCGAGCAGCAGTGGAAAGTTTCAGAAATAGTAATGGAAAAGGTACCCACACACAGACAGACACACAACCCAACAGTACAAATCCCTGCAGATCCTATAGCAGTTTGGTCTCTAACTCTTTGCTAAACAGAGAAATTACTGAGCCTTTAGACCATTTTCTAGGTTTCTCTAGTAGGTATCCACATTTTCAATAACCACCTCTCTCCCCACCCAGTGAATTTAAATGCAGAATTTCCGATCTTGGGTCAAACCAGCTACTATGAGTAATCTGCAAGCATGTGTTTTCCTGCATCCTTTGCTGGGTTACTATAACAAAAGAGTGGCTGGTATCACCACATAATCATATTTCTTTACGTAGCACAATTTTATGCTTCTGCTGCCACCAAATACAATATAACTTCGCTCTTCCCTACTACTCAAACAGACGTTTAATAAAAACCACTGAGGAAAACAAAGAGCCAGCAGAGCACTTGGGCGACACCCTTGATTAGTTGGGGTGACATATGCCAGCGCTCAGTGCCACCCACCAGTGCTGCCTGCTCTCTCCAGGTAGCAGCCCAGCTGACTTCAGTGCATTAGCTGATGGCTGAAGAGTGTATTATAGGCTGATCGTAGAAACTACTAGCAATTAAAAGACTCAATCAGCTTGCAATGTGGTTCACACTGCCCTCATGCTTTATGAAGCTGACTGTCAGTCTGAACCTTCCCCACTCTGTGAGCATCACTACTGGGAAATTTCTCTTGCCAGCTATCCCTGTACACCAGCCTCCTAACTAAATCATAATAAAACTGACTCTGAGATTTTAATTTCCATCTCTCATTCACTCCGCACAACGTTAAACATCGTGAAGGGTGACATGTGTGATATAATTAACTATGACTAAAGGTTTTCATTTAAGTGTAGAGGCCATTATCTCCTTTTCAGTAGAGAAGCAAGCAAGCACTTACGTATATGGTGCACCTCACATAGCTCCTGATATTTTGACAGCCAGCAAGTGACAATTTTTAGTGCTAACTACGTCTTTCCTCAGCAAACCTGTTTCTTAGATCCTTCCTGAGCCCCTGGGACTGGTACTCACCTCAGGCTGTTTTCCAGAGTGCGTTATGTTGTGCTTTGTTGGGAGTTCTCAGCATGCTCAAAATTTATGCAGAAGAAAAAGTAGCAGGTATACCTGGCCTTCTTTCCCTGTGACAGCTCACTTTCACTGAGCAAGCCCCAACAGCATCTGTCATTAATGCAATGGATTGCTTTGCTCAGACATCTGTGGGTCACATTACTTCAGGACAAGGCTGCAGCAAGAGGGGAAAGTAAAACTGAGGCAGGTTATTAATCACTCACCGTTTCCTGTACAACACAGAGGAAATAATCAAGCAGTATAGTGGGTTATAAAGGGAGATTCCTGAGAAACAAAAATATGTAGTTCATTTGAGGCATTGCAGGAGGCCATGTGATAGCAGCAGATTCAGTTTGTGGAAATTTAGCTTTATTTTATTTATGAGATTAAGTAACTGACAACAGCTGCCACATCTAAATGAGGGTATGATGGCATTCGCCCAGCATCTGAGAAGAGCAGTGCTTCAGATTTATAAGTCTTCTCCATTCATATCCAAAAAGCACATGGTTTGATCCAGACCGGGTGGAAGAAGCCCAAAACTACACTCAGTGATATTACACTACCAGGAACAGAGATCTGGAGGGAATTTGCCACATATAAATTAATGCCAGCCTGAACTGAAGTAACTTTTACTCTTCGATACATGCAGCTGTGTCCTCGCTAGGGAGTTTTAGGGCTATATATGATTTTACACATCTGTCAGGGTTAAATCAGAGATCCAAATATAGACTGCAGTGTGCCAGAACACTCTGTCAGTTTGCCTCTTTCCCTTGGGCCTGTAAAGCACTAAATGGGCAGAGACTCATCAGTGAGGGATCAAGTCCTGATCCTACTTGCACCCCATAACCCTGTCAATCTCTGCACCACAGAATGGGAGTCAAAGAAAACAAAGCCACACCCAAATTTTCTAAACCTCCCCTCCATCATCAGTCTGCAGAAAGCTGAATTTTTCTCCATTTCCACCCTGCCACGCAAGCTGAAAACTGTAGGCAGCTCCCTACCAGCTAGCAGCGTGGGAAGTCAAAGGGTCCACAGCATCAGTGACAATGAATATCGAACTGAATAAGACCATTTTCTGAATCGTTATTTTCATGATGAATGAGGAAGATAAAAACCCCTTTGAAGAATTTTCTAAAGCTACACTGAAGTAATAATCCAACACAACAGAGGCAGCTTACACAGAAGGAGGGATACGGGGGGGGGCAGCGGTTTGCTGGTTTGTGCAGGTTTTAGCCACATTAAGAGAACGAGGCTTAGGAGTCCTAGCTTTGGTAATTTTACAAGGTATTTTTAATGCTCACCTACTCTTAGACTAGGTTTGCAAGAGAGCAAAGGCTCGTCCTAGTTTCTGCTCCTCCCATGAATTTCTGATGGAAAAAGACAGTACTCAAAACCAGGGGCAGGACTGGGGATGCCAGTAGCTGAAGAGGCTGTTAGAGCAGCTTTGCATTTCGATTGTAAGTTAGTTTAAAAAAAAAGGTAAAAGATTCATCAATTTAAGCAGTATCAACCTACAGGTAATGGTGATTGTCACAGAAAAAAAACCCCAAACCCTCATATTTCACTAATATTATTATTATCATCATCAATGGAACAAACTTCTAGCAGATGCTAAAATCTCTAACAAGAAACACTGCGATGCATTTTAAAAAAATCATTTGGGGGTTGGCTTTTTTTGGATATTACTGAGCTTTACATTTCAATCTTAAGAAACATCCCAGTCATCAAAGACTGTGACCCCCACGAGGGCACTAATTGAGGAATGGATGGAGTTTCCCAGAGACTAAGAGCCCAGGGTAGTGAGGTTGCGCCTGTCCCTGCTACAGCGCTGCTGCGAGGAATACATATATGACAAGACCTTTGGTCTGTAACTGTGATGGATACCAAGTTGCTACAGCAAATATTGACCTGGATGACTGCCAAGGATTAATCTTTTGACAATTAGGAACTTGTTTCATTTTCCAGCATAAGCGAGGGTGTGGCTTCGCTAACCTAATCTCAGTTTGAAAGATGTCAAGCGCATTCTTCAATACAAAATTAAAAGACAGGCTGTTTTACCTTCAAAAGGAGTGCCCAGAACATAGAAAAATCACACTTAAACCTGTCCTTGGGTAGAGGATTAGACAAAGGCTGCTTGTGTTTTACTGATGTGCACAGCTTTCAATACCCTCTTAAAAGTCACAGTTCTAAAAAATTAAAATAAAGTCAAATGACTCAAATGACAGAATCTGGTAGAAATTGTGTTACTCTGTATTGATGAAATTCTGTCCTCAGGTTTATACACATAGTGCCCCATTTGACAGCAAACTTGTGTACCCAGAAAGCCTTCATCTGAGTGCAGACTCTGACCCACAGATGCAGAAAACCATATATGCTGGATGTAGCAGATTCCTATTCTTTCAGAAGAGTAGCATCTGGCCCTGAAAGTATTTTAACACACTGAGACTGATGCATTTGACATATCGTAGTCTTGCTGAGTTCCTTCCTTTATTTGGAGATGATGAACTTGATAGCAGTTCGCATTACCAAGTGATTAATCAGCCACTTTTGTAAAAGGTTATCTGTTAAAAATACATCTGATTAATATGGTCCAACGACAGAAGAGGAGCTATAGATCCCTTACGGCTGACCCAGAGGCCACCACTGTGTAACAATGGACAGGTTTCATTTATAACGTGGTGAACACACCTGGAAATCTGCTTGTAATTAAAAAGTGATAATGAATCCATCTATCAAACGGAGGCCAGTTTGTCAGCAGTTCCAGACACAAACTCTGATATTTACTGTAAATCCCTCTGGCATTTCCTGGGGGCGTGTAATTGTAAATATGAGTCTTTGGCATCTCAAACTAGGGCCTTTCCAGGCTCTAGTTTTAAGGAAGAGGGTTGGTTGGTTTTTTTTTTTTGTGAATTCATGGTCTTATTCTAACAGTGAATAAAAGTGACAAGTACCAATATCAATCTTTTCCTTCCAACATGATCGAAACATTATTGTGTCTGTTGCAGTAGAAGAGAAAAATGCTTGAGACTGATGATCTGAAAGACAAATGAGACTATGTAAAACAGAAAATGCTTGAATGAAGCAGAGGTAAGGGAGCCTGCAGATAGCAGATGACCATTAAAGGGAGTTGTGTACTTTGCCTAAGTTCCTGACAAAGGGTATAGGTCATTCAATACCTATAGAGATTATTGGGGTGATAATAAGGCTGTTTCACAAATAAACTGATTAACACGAGCTTCTGAAGAAGGCTCAGATTCAAAGAGGACTTTGAGATTATGAGCTTTGAGAACTGGAAAAATAGAATTACCATCAAAGGAAACAGTCAGAAAGGATGAAAGGGAACGGAAGGAGTTTGGAGGAGTCCTGACAACAGCTGCTAGTCTTTTCCTTTTTTATCAGTATTCAGGGGGAGATATCTGCAGATATCAAAACTCCTGTTCCAAAACATAACCATAACAGGAACACAGCCATTACTCAAGGCACCTGAACACCTCCATCACCCTGGGCAACTGGCACTGACGATCAAATACAAGTAATGTCCCTGAAGGAAAGCCACAGCAAAAGAGTTCAATGCATATCTGAATATTGATTCCTTCCAGAAACCAGAGCAATCCAGATGGGACGGAAAGAAAACTGGACATAAGTATTTAGTGTAAAATCAGTTACAATCCAATTGAGCATCTACCAGAAAGCCAACATAAACACTCACATACAGCAACAAAAGAGAAAACAAGACGATGTAGGAACAGTCCTCTAAAATATAACAGCATAAGATGAAGAAATCTGGCCTGTTTCACAGCCACAGACAGATGATTAAAGCATAAAACACACATGTCAGAATAAAACTGTTAAATAAATCATTTTACAAGGAGGAATTTTAAAGTTTATTTCCACCATCTTCTTGGCAACTAGCTAATTACCTGCTTATATCTTCTTAAGATGAGGAGGAAGCTGAGAAGAGGCCATTAATATATCAGATGTTCCCCAGCAGCCCCAAGCCTTTAAACACAGTGGACAGCAGTTTTTACTACGGGAGAGTATAGCCAAGCTCATAACAACATTACTCAAAAAGTCTAAACAGCCCTTCAGCCGCCAGTCTTCTCAAGTGTTTGCAGGGAAAAGGTCCATTAAGAAAACTCTAGAATATACACACATGGAAGAAAGTGAAGAAATGAAGCACAACAGAGTGCAAATGTTAATCGCAGGCAACCACAGCAAGGATGCAGTGGCTGTGGTGGAGACTGGGGCTTCAGAGAAGCAGGACAATCCGGGACAGGCTATGACGCTGGAGAGAAAGAAAATGTTCTTCATTACCCTGCAGGGACCATTGACCGTTCCCAGGGGTGTCATCATGTTTTTGCCATGAGCACCAAATACCTGTGGGGTACAGCCAGGCTGACGTGGTTGCAGTCAGAGGTTTATGAGATCTTCCGGGTAACTCTCCGAAGGCTGGGCACACCAACATGGAAAAAGGCCAGCATAGCAGGGAGAGGCAATGACTGACAACAGTCTTCAAACACTAAAATGTGATGATTCATGTAGGTAAAAGATTTGAGAAGAAAAAAACAGACAGAAGAATTGCCTGGTCACAGCAACAGATCTGAAGTAAAAATTTAATTTTTAATCGTAATATCTAATTCAAATTAAAATTAACATGAAGAAATCAAAAAGGCAAATAGAACCACACCACCATCCCCAGTGTATTAGGAATGAGCTAGAAACTGTATTAACACCAAATCTATCAAGAATGTAGATCATCTGACATTCAGTCAGCCAGAGGCGAATGAACTGATTAAGTAACTTTAATTAATCTTTCTGCAGTTGATAAATGCTCAGGAGAGTGTTTGCAGAAAAGGATGACCAGGGAAAACAAGGTGGTAGAAGAAGCACAGCTATCTATCTCTAACCAACAGGGAAGACATTCACCACCAGAGGTGGCACCCAGAGGAATTGCCCTGAACGTCTGAGGCTGCAAAAACATCAAAGTGCCCCAACGGTCATCCCATGATAGGGCTCATACGCTCACTGCCCTTGGCATAACCACCAACAAGGCTTCAAAAGGAGGTTTATTTCTGAGAGACAACCATTCAGATCAGAAGCTCTCACACGATTGCAACCCCAACAGCACCAGGCAGAACTAGAGCGTTGCAAGACACCACTTGTTCTCTGGAATTCCAGCTGTTACCACAGAAGTTCTTTTTTTATTTATTTTTTTTTTATTTTCTGGTGCTTGCCAAACACAGCCAAGAGCTGTTGCAAAGGCATAGGCAGAGAGACTCAACCACCAGTGCCAGTGGAGCTGTCACTGGAAGATAGAGGTCCTGGAAAAAGAGAGTAAGGTTGTTGAGGGCAGTGCCATAGGACAGATCAAGCAACAGAAAGGCTTGAACAGGTAAAGGATTGAGGAGTGGAGAAGCATAGAGAAGGGGAAGACAGTGGAAAGCATGACAGAAGAGATGGAAGAGAAGGACGATGTGAGATGAGGCATTGCAGCATGTGTCTCGGAGAAAGGTCCAGAGCTCAGTGACTGCCACAATGAATGCTATCTGACCAGTAGCACCAGCCCCCTTGCAGCCCCCTCCCAGCACGCCATCTAACAACCTGCAGAAGGCAGCCTTTATCTTAGCATCTTGGTGCAAGGATATGAGTGCAAAACAGTTGTCTGGCAAGCATCAAGGCTTCAAATTCCACATGGTTGAATACGTTTCCCCTAATAAAACATATTCATTAATGTAGTGCTACTTTTAAATGTGATTTTTAGAAACTGTATCATGCAAGAGGTACATTGCAGGGTGGAAGAGTGGAAGGGCAGAGAGTGGGAATAGAGGCCCTCAGTGTGCTGGTCATGGAGACAAAGCTGTTGGGAAAGCAGCACTAGGAGAGTGGGAGATACAGAGCAGACACCGAAACTGTGGGTGATGTTAGTGAGGATGCTGGTTATGCAGGCACGTGCAGCAGGGCCACATGGTTCTATCAGATACCAAGAGGTCCCAAAACACAGCTGGACCAAGCCTAAGTGCCAGGTGAATGCAAAACCCAACATTAAAATTACTGCAAAGCTGGGCACGGTCAATGAGTTAACATTTGTGAAGTGCCACAGAAGCTCTACGTTTTCCAGACACCTAATGATATTGCAGCACAAAAAGAAAGCTAAACAAAGAGCCACATTCACAACAGCTCCATTAAAAACACAGAGAACAAAATCAGTTCCAGACGTGTGGGAAAGAACCTACAACTGCTAACAACAGTAATGCCAGCACTAGTTTTCCAAGAGAAAGAAAAAAAACCATGACGGAATAAAAAAAAAAAACCTAAAAAATCACATGAATCATAAAAAGATGTTTTCAACAGTCTCAGTATCATTAAAAAAATTATTAAAAGAAATCAAAACAAGTTTACTGAATTTTAAATGTACATGTCTGAAAGACTGCCATTGTTTCAAAGATATTCTTTACAAATGGTCAGTCAAAACAGCCTATATAATGAGTACATGGTAATTAAGAAATATAGATAGCAGTAACTTAACGAGAACATCCTATTTTCCTCTAAGGAAGGACATTAGTACTGATAGTTCCATTCACGCTCTTCACATCCAATCCTGTCCTGGTGGCACACTTCTCACACTCCTCCCCTCATACTATTTTGCAAGAAGCATTGGTCAATGCAAGTAAATGCCCTTACACTTTTATGTTGACTTACAAATACAAAAATATTAGTTCACTGACATCTGATCTAGTAAAAAGATATTTGTACCTAGTCATCCTACTTACTTCATCCTTGTCTGGCAAAGCTAGCTGAGAATCTCATATCTACTATCAAGTGATCTTACTGCCCTGTCACACTGCTCATTCCCCACTCTCCCCCACACTCAGGAGAAGAGTTGTGTTCATAGCTAGAAAAAGTAGTAATAATCCACCATCATATACACAGAGCAGGTCCTTAACTCCCTGTTTTCTTCTATTTTACCTTCTCGACAACCATTCACTCTTCCTTCCTAGAGGCACCCGTCTCTTATTCCTCTTACAGAAATGGCATCCTAAACTTGAACACAACTGCCCATACTGCTAACAATTTTCTGGCATCCTCTAAAATGATCAGGGCTTCTGAGGGCTGAGCGCTTCCCAAGACATTCTCTTGCACACATTTGATGGATAAAGTATGCTCAGCACTTGCTCCTGTCACATGTATTGTACAAATACTGCTCTGACATCGTTTTTATGAGTAGCACAGGAACAGATTTGGAAACAAACAAATCTTATCCTTGAGATCAGAGACAAAGATATAAAGGAAAGAACATTTTGGTGGATGTGAGTGTATGTTTTCCTACTTACTGCCCAGTAGGGAGGAAACCGAATTGCTGCTTACTTCCACAGACTGCAGTAAGATTTCTGATTCACCCTGCCAGGCCCAGACAGTATTATCACCTGCATCAATTAAAGTACCTCAGCAAGGGTGTTCGTGAAAAAATTACAGTAATGGCTTTATCAAAGCATGAAAACATAAATGCGCCCTGATTTATAAGGAGGAAATAAATTCTTTGAGTATGAACATATACTTTTAGGGTCATCTGCAAAACCAGGGGATATGTGCTACTTTTATTGGTAGGTGAAAAATTGTTAGTCACAACAGGAAAAAGAACAAACAAAATCACCACTGGATTTCCTCCCTTCCTGGCCATTTTCCTCCCTCCCTTTTTTATTTGACATTTAGGTGATAAACTTGGCTATTTTATTTTTTCTAAAATTAAATTCTGGACACTATTTCTATGAAACTCTAGGGTTTGTATAAGGTCCCTTATAGCTGCTGCAGTGTTAATCTGGGTTCTCCCAGCTTGTCCTCTGAATTACTTCAAACCAACTCCACCCAGACTGTCTCAAAACCTCTCAAATAAGCACAACTGCAAGAAGGATTTTCATCATAAGAGCAGTCCTTTCTCTAGGTGTCTCTCTCTGCCGTGGTGCAGTTTTGCCAATGATTGTTCCAGCTCAAAGCTAGAGTAAGGACAATACAACCTGCATAAATACATCTCTTGAGCCTGCTTTTTCCAACTGAAAGAAAGAGTAAGTTACATAATTTTGAAATATCTTTAAAAAAATTTTCTCATGTTTCTCCTTTTCCAAAGCTCCCAGAACAACGAGCACCTGAGACTTCTACCCCTGGCCTTTATTCTCCAGTACTGGAGACCCTAAGACAGCCACGCTGTCCTCTCCAACTGCAAAGGGAGCAAAATCTGCAAAGGGAGCAAAATCAAAAGCAAAGGGAGCAAAATCTGACCATGAATTTCTAGCTGAGGATACTGTTCAACATGGTTTATGTTCCCAGAAAGCAAAGACACAGGCACTGTGTTACAGACTATTTCCAGGGAATAGTACAGAAAGTGGTTTCAGAAGAAGAAGATATGATGCTGCAGGAAAACATTTCGACCCCATATAAAAGAAATCCCATGCACTAATTGAGCCTCTTCAAATTCTAGGGTATTTCTTCAGGATGAAGAAACAGTTTTTTACTCGTTTTTCTAAAGCAGTGAGGTCTGACTGAAATAAATTTCTGACAAGGGCTGGATATAATGTAAATGGATGGAGTGACCATAGCACTCAACTCTCTATGCCAAGGTAAACCTCTTCCCACAGGTGAAAGTAAGGAACTCTGCAGTTGTTCCTCAACACAGAATCAAAGTATAACAAAGTTCACATGGCACAGAAGGAGATTGTAAAACCATCTCAAATCATTCACTGTAGGTTCTCATGCAGGAAATACTTCTTAGTTCAAAGACAATCAAAAGAAATCTTTCTGATTGCACCCTCTGTAAAAAGAGTTCATGTTCTTGATTTTCCACTTCCAGTTGTCCACATGAAGGACTGGATGGGTAGGGGAATTTGTTGCAGTAGACACTAGCTTCCTGCAGCATGTGACTGCGCTCTGTTGAAGTTCAAGGGCTTCGTGACTGCATCATTCACAGATCTGAGAGGCAATGACTGCCATAAGAAAACAGGGAAAAGGTGAGATTTGAAGAATATAAATGAGAGCAGACAACTTCCAGCAACAGGTTTAATGCATAATGTGCTTTCAGCAGTGAGGTTGGACTGCTGCTGGAAAGCACCTGGTTCTGTCCAGTCCCTTCTCTCAAGGCCAGCATCAATGCCAACAGTCTTTGGAAATGATAGTGTTTAAGTCAGCAGCGTCTGTCACAGTCTATTTGCAGGTCTTTGTCACTGGCACATGGAAGCTATCAGTTTTCTTTCTTAATGTCTGCCTGAGCCTCACCAGAGCCCTTACGGGAGGACTGTGACAGTCCTTCTGAACTTCCACCTTGAAACTGAGAATACACCTCTCTTGTGTTCAACTTTCCTGCCTTGAAGTGCTGGCACTGCCTTTGACATTGGAGGTGATGTTGGCTTTGGTTCTGCTAGCAACACTGATGTCAAAGCCAAAAAGGATATTGGGTTGATCCTCTGTGCCAATTTGTGTGGTAATGTTTCAGAAGTCAGGTGCTTATTTCATAGAATCATAGAATCACAGAACAGTTCAGGCTGGAAAAGACCTTTGGGATCATCGAGTCCAACCATTAACCCTACACTACAATTTTGCCCTAAATCATATAACCCAACATCACATCTAAGTGACACTTAAACACATTCAGGGATGGTCACTCAACCATCTCCCTAGGCAGTCTATTCCAGTGTCTGACCACTCTTTCCGTGAAGAATTTCTTCCTAATGTCCAGTCTAAACTTGCCCTGTTGCAACTTGAAACCATTCCCCCTGGTTCTGTCCCTAATGACCTGTGAGAAGAGACCAGCACAAACCTCTCTATAATGTCCTTTCAAGTAATTGTAGAGCATGATGAGGTCCCCCCTCAGCCTCCTCTTCCTTAAACTGAACAGTTTCAGCTCCCTCAATTGCTCCTCGTAAGATCTATTCTCCAGGTTCTTCACCAGCTTGGTTGCCCTTTTCTGCACTCACTCCAACACCTCAATATCTCTCTTATACTGAGGTGCCCAAAACTGAACACAATACTCAAGGTGTGGCCTCACCAGTGCTGAGTACAGGGGGACAATCACTTCCCTACTTCTGCTGGTCACAAAATTTCTAATACAAGCCAGGATGCTGTTGGCTTTCTTGGCCACCTGGGCACACTGCTGGCTCATATTCAGCCGGCTGTCGATTAGAACGCCCAGGTCCTTTTCTGCCAGACAGCCTTCCAGCCACCCTTCCCCAAGCCTGTAGCATTGCATGGGGTTGCAGTGACCAAAATGCAGGACCCTACACTTGGCTCTATTGAAATGCAGTTGGCCTGGGCCCATCGATCCAGTCTGTCCAGGTCCCTCTGTAGAGCCTTTCCACCCTACAGCAGATCGACGATCCCTCCCAGCTTGGTGTCATCTGCAAACTTGCTGAGGGTGCACTCAATCCCCTCATCAAGATCATCGATGAAGATGTTAAACAGCAGTGGCCCCAGGACCGAGCCCTGAGGGACACCACTCGTGACTTGCCGCCAACTGGATTTAACTCCATTGACCACAACTCTTTGGGCCCAGCCATCCAGCCAGTGTTTCACCCAGCAGAGTATGTGCCCATCCAAGCCATGGGCAGCCAACTTGGCCATAAGGATGTTGTGGGGGACAGTGTCAAAGGCCTCACTGAAGTCCAGGTACACTACATTGACAGCCTTTCCCTCATCCATTAAGCAGGTCACCTTGTTATAGAATGAGATTAGATTTGTCAAGCAGGATCTGCCCTTCATGAATCCATGCTGACTGGGCCCGATCACCCTGTTGACTTTTAATTGTTCTGTGATGGCTCTTGAGATTATTCGTTCCATTACCTTTCCCGGCACTGAGGTAAGACTGACAGGTCTGTAGCTACCAGGATCCTCCTTCCTGCCCTTCTTGAAGACGGGCGTTACATTTGCCAGCTTCCAGTCCACTGGAACATCTCCAGTTAACCAGGACTGCTGAAAGCTGATGGAGAGTGGCTTGGCAACCACATTGACCAGCTCCCTCAGCATTCCAGGGTGTAATCCATCAGGCCCCATAGATTTATGAGGATTCATCTTATGAAGCAGGTCCATAACCATTTCCTCATGGAAATTTCCTCATTTCTTTCCTTTGTGCATCAAAAGACATCACAGAATGATTCCCATTTTGGTACCATGAACTGAGAGTCTCAGAAAACTGCAGAGTATCTACTTGGTATGTGGGATTTCCTGAGGCATAAGAGACATAAGCTCCTTTTGCCCTCTCTGCCAATTACCACACAGCAGGATGTGTGAGGCTTAAAAACAGAGTATTTTGTGTCCCCATTTCACAAGGGTGTTTGCCAGTCTGTCCAGCTGTTTGTTACTTGAATAGTTAATGGCATTCAAACCAGAGCAAAAGATTGTAAATGAATCCACAGATTGCACAGTTCTTAAAGATTTCAAAGGAGTTTAGTCTGAGCTAAAAGCTAGCAAGTTAGAAGCCATTTAGATATCTCACTGTGACAGTCAGTAAAGGAAACCAAAGTTTCAGCCTACCTCCTGCCTTAAGTAAACAAGATACATATGTAGCCCTGTCAGAATCAACTAGTCAAGAACAAGTCTCAAGCACATTTAAAGCCGAATCTATAATGACACTGACTTGAGAGACAACTGTATTTTGGTGTGCATATATAAAACTCATTTCTCATTTACTGAAAGGGAAAAGAAAGACCAATTCTGATACAAGCCTGCAAGTTGTCTTAGTACTTGAGCCTTCTAGATGTAGAAAAGGGTTGGCTAAGAAAGGAAAACACGCTCAGGATTTGATCTATATTCCAAAAGGTCTCTGCAGTCATATAAAATGACCCAGACTTACTACAGCTTCAAAAGACACACACAGTTAATACTGATTTTATCTAGTATCATAATACTATACAGACTAGCATTGCTTTTGAAAGTATTTGCATAGTGAATAACAAGTCAAGCTGTGTAAACCTTTACATTTTTGGTTTCTCATCTAGATAGCTTTTAAACAAGGTCAAAAGCAAAGCTATATGTCTATTTTTATTTTTTTTTTTACTTTTAAGCACTTTTACTTTCAAGCAGAAATAAGATTTGTTATTTTTTCAAGCATTCATGGGCCCTCCTTCATTCTAAGGAAGGAGAAATGGTCCTGACATATTACATATGACATATGACATAATGGATTTTTGGAAGAATCTTTTGCTGATTAGCCATGCAGTGAAATGAAATGCTTAATAGAAAACACTTGGCACAAGCTCTCTGATCAAAATGTCACCTTGAAAATGTCTCTAACTCATTTGTCACTGTAGAGTTCACCCATGTTGCACAATACTGGCATCCCATACTAACCCACTGCAACAGGGACTTGACAGCCTGGGGTGATAAGGAAATTACAGGTATTACCTTTCTGACTATCCACAGATAATTAGCAGCTCCCATAGGTTGCAATGATCTAGGAAATACCATGTCAAAGGCAATCCTTGTGCAAGTACTGACTGACAGTGCTTTGCTATCTCTGGTCAAGGTTAAACTTGGGTCACTGCACATGTAAATGTATGGAATAACGTATATGATGCCAAACAAGCTCTGTTCAGTGTTTGACCTTCAGATGATGTTTTCCTTGCAGTATGTAGAAATTATTTGTAAAAACTGGCATGTGAGGTGTGAATACAGTCGAGAGGCTATAAGCGGAACTAGGTATTTTCACTTTCTCTGCTGCTGTAAAGATGTCTGGGCCCTGGTGTTTAAGACAGAACAAGCTTCAGCCAAGAAATGACATCAACGTTGGGCCGCACAGTGCCCCGCCTGATTGCAGGCAAAATGAAGATTCTTCAGACAGGCGACTCAATGCCCTCGTAAAGGGTAAAAGTCAAATTCTGCCCTTTCGAAGAAAAATGTTGGTAGCTGTCTGGCTGCTTTGAAAATTGCCGTACACTCTCTACAGATAGGGCTGAGAACAAATATGGTTAGCGTTTTGCCCCTACACGTCTTTGCTTATTATTTTTATATCGTTCAGATTGCCTCAGTGTTATTGTGCATTTAAGAAGCTATGTATTACCCCTGCCTTTCAGGAAATGATACAAATACCTGGAACATATGAAACATTTGGGTAGAAATGCCACAGACTCAGGTTTTTTATCCAGTATTTATGGAATATGCAATACAAATCAATACATCACAACGTCCCTTAACTCCCATATTCTCATCACATACACAGTAAACACAGCCCCCACAATAAAAACATGGCACAGCAAGTGTAGAGGTACCTGGCATGTTGCATCCCCATCGTTCTGCAACATTTCACACCTCCTTCCTTTCTGCCTCAGCTCTCTGTATCCCATCTCTAGATGACAACCCTACATCTGAAAGAAGTAGCTCCAATTCCCTCTGAAAACTCAGCACTACTCGTTTAGTCAAGGGAATGGAGACACTTCTTACCCTACAGTGGTGAAACCAAACACCCTAAAACCTAAAACCCAGGTGCTACGGTATCTTTCAAAACGCTTCTTTCATCTTCCATGCATCCTTGCAGTTGCAATTTGAGTCAGACCGCTTGGGTGGTACTTTATGGCGCTTTCTCCTGCCCACAGCCCTGTGAACACTGTGATACACAGGGGGGCTCTTGGCAAGACAGGCTAACACTAGGTCCATGAGTGATTTAATAAGGCCTGAGTGGTCTTTCCTCTCTCTCTGAACAGCTTGTGGTACAGAGACGGTAGAAACAAATATTTCCATCATTCCAGTACTAACATTAACCTTTAGGTAATGGGTACAATAATTCAGGCCATTCAGTTCAGTTCAGAAAAAATCACCTGGAGACGTGAAGAAGAGGATACTGAGTATGCTTGGATGCGCTCACACGTCACTGGGAAACATGGTCATGCTGTGATGGACCAGTTGCACCTTCACGAACAGGATTCATGTCACAAACCGTTAGGACTATCATTTGCTCTTACCAGCTCCACGAGCTTTTCTGTTCTGTGTGTAACCCATCGGAGAAAAAAAAACAACAGTCCAAAGCCATAAAGTGGCACAACTTTTCAGCAGAAATGTGGTAGCCATAGAAAATGTCTGTCACTGGCACACGAACGGGCACACAACACACGAGTGCCCTCACCTACGCTGCCTTGCTAATGGCAACAAGCAGAAGGCATCTCCCCCACCACTGCCTGTACCTCCTACTCCCAAAAGGCTAAAATTACTTGTGGGGGAAAGACTAGAACATTCCTCAAAAATAGCACACGTCAATGACGTGGCTTCTTTCCCTGAACTTTATGTCTGAAGAGAAGCTAACTTATATCTTCGTGTGTGGCATAATCTAGTGAATCTCCAAAGGACTCATGGATTTGCAAAACAACAGAGGACATGCCAGATTACATACTCCAATCAGCATCTCTGCAAGAAAATGGCGTTATTTAAGCCCATTCGCAAAACACGAGGGACAATACCTTAATGTCCCTGCAGATGATTTTGGGAGGCTGCCCTGGAACCTCTCTCCTCCACTGGTCAGGAAAATCTCCCTTCTAAAAACTGCATTTATTTTCTGACCTGTGCATTCCCAGATGCTCTTGTGCAAACACTCTCCTCCAGGTTTAGCTAATTCCTTTTGCCTCCAGCAGCCTTAGCCCCTGGTGTACTTAGCTCACACCGTATCCCTGCTCAGCCTGGGCTTTGCTAGACTAAACACGCCAGGCTCTTTCAGTCTCCCCTCTTCATGTCTGCTTCTAGCTGACACTCCTTCTCCTGTTGCACAACACACTTCAGTCCTGTACTGCATAAAATTCCAATTGTTCCAGTTTTAATGTGTTTTAATGTGTTTTAAGTGTTGAACACTTATAACTTCTCATTTTTGCTTACAAAGAAAAATCAGTACCTCTAGATAGTGCATTTACAAAACAGTCTGCTACCAAGTTGCACATATAAAATAACCCAATCCAGTGAAAATAGAGTATATATATATAAAAAAATTTGCTTCTATGGACCATTTGCTTCCATAGTGAAATGTAAAGCATTTGCTATCCTGGAATAGGACCTAATATTCACCATGAGCTTTTTGATTAAGGTTTCTGATTCAGACAGTATGTTTTACTGTATATTACAGAAAAAAAAATCAAATGTTCATATTACACCGCCTCTGTACATCAAAACCTGTCTCGCACATGCTATGCAATTCATTGATTTTATTTGTCTATCTAGAATAGTTCATGTCACTGTCTGGATGTACAAAACTAAAAAAAGACAGAGGGTGTAGCTTACTATTCCACTTTTTCTGCCATTGCCTTGAAATGCATATTCAGTTTAATGTGGAAGAGATGATCATACAGAATATAACTCACTTTTTCTGTCAGTGTAAGGAGTATATTGGTCTGGTTAAAAAGACAGCATAGCAAGCCCTTAGCTGCAGCACAGCAGTGAAATACACAGGATAACGCCACATGTGATATACAAATCCCCAAAGAAAGACTTCCTGCATTCCACTTTCAGTTTATTTAAGTTTATTTCCTTCAAAGATTTTACTTCTTTCAGGAGAAGGCCAAAGCAACTCTACTTCTCCCAGAGCAGAAAATGAGACGAAACATCTACCAATTGCCTAGGTGAGCTCAGAAATTGGCTCTGTGGCCCCGAGCTTTTGCCACCTTTGCCATGCCTGGCAGAGGACAGCACATCATTTCTTATACAACTTCAGAGTAGTCCCTGGCTCCCATGAATTGCTGCTGTCTCTTTGTCTTGCCCTACCCTTCTCACCTCCCAGTCATGCAGCAACCCTGTTTGAAAGGAGAAAGTCCTCCTGTGGGTGACCCAAGTCACCTGAACTGCAGCTGGTGCCACTAACAAGTTTCCAGCTTTTTTCACCAAAGGACTTGAGGTCTTTCCAAGGGACAACCCGTCCCCATGACATCAGTGGCATGCACCAGATTAACACCATCTCTGAGCACATGTCGACTCAAATGGTACCTCAACACGAATAAATGAACCATTTACCTGGGACAAAAGGTTATCCCCTATGAGCTGCTCTCTAGCATCTACCTGTGTGTACATCGTGGTAGAGACGAGGTTGATAACTCCTCTGATGCAATGACTGTGAGATAAGGCCAGTCCCCGCGGCTCGAGTGCTACACAGCAACTGGGGGGGACCTCACAGGACCGTGTTCGTGTGTGCAAGCTCAGGAGCTGTAAGTGATTTCTGGCTATGGATGAGCACACAAACCTCCTGCTGGGACCCACAGGGAGCCTGGAGAACTTGTCTGAGGGCAAAACTCAATCCTATTCATACAGCTCAAATGAAAATGTAATAAAAATCCCCTCCATGTACAGTCACGTGTCATGCAGCTAATGTTGCCTCATGGAACAGTGCAACTCACTCCATCTCCTTGGCCTCATTGCCAGAAAAGCAACAAAATTAATATTTAGCTTCATGCAGTACTTTTTGTCCTATTTTTAAAACCCAAATAAACCTTGTTTAGAAAAGGAACCTCAGTGACATGGAGCCTCTTCACTGGCAGAACCCCAGTAACAGCAGTGTTTGGTCAGAGATGTGCCCTGAGCTCCTCTGGCAGGCAGTCTCAATAGGATTTGTCCCCAGTACACACGTTTTCATGAAAACCCCAAACAACACTAATAACGGGGAAAAATTATTATTATTCTATCTCAACTACTAGCCGAAGCACACAAAATAAAACGCGCCTGTGCAACGCCGGAAAGGCAAAGCGGACATGCTTCCCAGTCTGCCTGAAGTGCCAGGCACCTGCTGGTCACCCACTCGTCCCACGCAGTGTCATTGCTCCCTGCTCCTCTGCTCACCACCAAATCCCTGTGGTAAATGCCTGACGGTGATCAGCACGTGGCACAACGGTGTGGGCTTACCATAGCTGACCATATGCACAGAAATGAGAAGGAGAAAATGCTGTAAGATGTTTGTTACCGTCCCTTCTCAATAGCCAACAGACTTTTTAACCTGAATTTTCCCAATCGAAGCTTAAATAACACCACCATTAGTTACTACAGTAGATATTTTCATGGCATATCATCTCCTCTTTAAAAAAACAAGCCAACAGAAAAAACTGCCCAAGGAGTTCACGCTGGAAAAATAAACTCCTGTAATTCACACAGAGCAGATTCCACTGTGAAAACATTCCTGGTCTCTTCAGGAATGTGAAACTGTTTAACTCCATCTATACACCGGGCTCCGCAGCCCGGAAAAGACCCGGTCAGGTTTTGCATATTAAAACCGTGGTGAACATCTCACCAGCCTCAAATAAGGTCACATAGAAAAGAAGAGCAATAAAGAATGATGAAGCTCTTGCTTGCACTGTGAACCTGCGAGGGGTTTTTAACTAAGCCTGCTACGTTACACTGCTTTTACTTGCTTCATCTGAACATGCTGGGAAATGTGTTTGACTGGGAGGGAAGCTCTGCAAATGCAAAGACAAACAGCGTGGCAAGCATCCAGTGGGAGGATTTGGGAAACTGCTGTGTATAACTTACAAAATGTTGTTGATACTGTGAATTTGTCACTTAAACCATTACAGTATCAGCAACTGCCTCTACTGATAGCAGAAAGCAGGGTGGGGTCTGACTTTGGCAAGCTGAGCACGGGTCAGCGAGGCAGCCCTGCGGCTCCCGGCCAGCCTGGACCATGCCAGGACAAAGCACTAGGACAGCTGATATCCCTCACCAGAGAAATAAGAGATGAAAGGGGGTTCTTCACAGCCTGTGGCTGGTGCTGGGGAAGTTGCGAGGCTGGGGCAAGCTCCAGCAGCAGTCCATGGACCTGTAGCATCAGCTGTGGCCAGAAAAGACAAACTAGGTGTCCAAGGGGCACTACATTTCACCCATTTTACAAATAATCTTTAATGATGTCTTCAGGAGGAAGACTGCTCAGCACCTGTAACGAAGGCAGCACTATGTCTGCTGAACATCCTCACACCCACTTCATGATACTACTCCATTTTGCAAAGAAAGATGGTTTCTACATATTTAGAGGGGAAAAAAACAACCTGAAAACAAGACAATAATATTTGCATTTATCTGTGTTGTGCACATACAAATAGGTGTACACACACACATATATATGTGGTTTTAAGTAACAAAGAACATTTAACTCACATATATATCATTGCACATACACACACAAACTGCACAATGGTGTAAAACACCATGGACATCTGTGGATTAACCTTGCTCAATTTTAGAGAGTCAGGCTGTGCACACCACTGTTTCACAAAGATCCATCGTTTCTTAAAGAAATGATCTTGTCTTTAATGCAAACAGTAAGACACTACATTTATTTTCATTATTTTATGCTGATTCCGCACAGTATAAAAATCTGTTACAGGGAATTCTAAGTCTAGTTACTATATCCATGTTCGGATACAGGAGTAATGGGCCCTCATCCTTTGACGAATCTCAGGGCTCTAAAATTTCTCTTGCATCAGAAGAGAAAACGGTTATTTTATTTCTTTATGTATACTTTTTTTTTAATTTGCATTCCAAAGAGTAAGTGTAGATTGCATTCAACAATTGATGCTAACAGGAAAATTTTGTCACAAACATGTAAATACATGGTATTTTTTATAAATAGATATGCATATATATATTTACGTATGTATGTCTCTACATATGCTTAGGCTGTCACCAATCTTCCCTAAGCAGAGATTTAACACAATTTTCCTATGGCAGGATCTTGTTACGATTTAAAAATCATAAATACATGCAGAGACAGTTACAGACATTTTAACTTATTCTGCATGCATTTACCAAGATTTCTAAGACATGCACAAATAAGCATGAAGAGATCTAAAAGGAGAGAAACTTATCTCACCTAACCTCAGCATCTAGAAGTTGGCTGTGTAGTTCTGAGCTAGTCATTCAAAGCTCTTTTTTACATCAAGCAGGTATTTGTAAGGGTACCTCGGTATGATCCTGCCTAGACAGGCACCTGAGGTAGTAAAAGCACCCTGGAAGTGCTTGTTCGCTGCCTGTCAAGGGGGCTTATAGTAATGAATTAACGTGCAAGTTTCAGAGACGTCTGGAACTGAGAGAGGTAAATCCAGACATCTGCATCTGCCTTTGCAGAGGTGTGGAAAAGGCTCTTTTTGACCCAGCAAGGCCTGCAGGCCACGCCTGAGGGCCAGCCCACCTTCCCACGGTGCGATGCCCACAGCTCCCAGGGCATCACTTGGCCCATCTCCCACTCCTGCAATGCTGCAGTCGAGGCCCAAACATACATCAGACGCGCACCATTAGCAATGATGTTCCCTGCATTTGCTTGTTTCTGTAACAGCTCTCGCCATTCTCTGTCATTTGGCTGGCGCTCAGTGATGTAACCCAGTATGAATGAAAGAAACCTCTTTTGCTCCAGCCTCAACAACGTGCCCATTTGTGAGCAAAGTCACTGCTTTCTCCCATGGAGCTGGTTAGCAGCAATATTTTATTTAAAATTCTTATGGAAGATTATGGGCTGAAGTAGCCATGATGTGAAAAACAGATGTCCAAAGCAGAGGGAAGATTCAATGGGCTTTCAGGAACGGAGAGAGTAATAATTTGGCTTCAGAGTCTAGTCTGTTCCTCTCCATGATGGGTCCTGATGACTGGCAGGGTGCTGAGAGGTTGTGCCTGGCAGTACACGACAAAGCACATCTGCACTCTCACCGCAGGACAGCCCTGTCCTCAAACACAGGGATGGGGGAAAAGGGGATGAGCCCAGGCTCATGGTTGGGGCCCATGTTCCCTGCAGTTAGCCACATCCCAGCACTGCCGCTTGGCTCATGCTCACAAGCCTCATCCCAGGAATGTGCAGGGGCACAGCCAGCACAGCAGCAGCTCTGGGCAGCATCCTGCCTCTGGCTGACGTGGCCTCAGGTCATCACCTTGTTGGTGTTGTCGTGTGGTAACAGTAGCTGTAACAGACAGCGAGGCCAGCGAGCGGCGTGTCTCGTCACTCCACCTGGGATCTCAGTCGTGACACAACTACACGCAAGCAGGCAGTAGGATGCTGCTCCGTTTACACCAAAGAGCTGTTAGCTACCTTTACTCAAACCTACCTCTACTTTAGGTCACTAAAATAAAGCCCACACTATCATATTGCTCTGGTACCGAGCAGACTCTAAGCTCAGAGTCAACAAGGAGTCAACATGCTCTCCAACTATACACCTCAGGATTTGTAGGTCTAAGGCAACAAGGAAACTCTGATGACAGGCTTCAGCAAACAGCAGCATCACTTCTAATTTTGGTCCCACCAAACGTATAAGAACAACTAAAAGTCCGAATGACTAAAGGGAGCCAGGCGCTTCAAACCCTCCTGCACCAAAGCAGGACAGCAGCCTGCCACAGCCATCGATAGAATTTGTCCTTCCATTAAAAGCACAGCTGCAGCTGGTTTAGGATTTTCTGAGTGTGCTGGTATGACTGATCTACTTATAAAACTGACTGAGATGTAAGAAATGAGAAACTTGAAATGGCTCGGTTATAAAACAGTATCCAATTACATGTCAAAGCCAGCCTGAATGTTTTTGGATACATAAAATTTTGAATACGTGTTTTTGCAATCGTAGGTGTTTCAGTTTTTGCCAAAATAATTTTGAGTTGTTTAAAGAATCTCCCAGCATGTTTGCCAAAGGATGTGCCCAGTGACAGAAAAAGCTCATAATAAATGGCAAAATAGCATCAAACTCCTACTCCTTCAAAAGGCTGGTGAGATTTTGTTTAAATGGGGAGATAATTTGTCTGCAAGTGCTGCAACAGAACTACTGTACTTTGACAATGTTTATTTTAATACCTTAAGATGTAAATATATCTAGAGGAGTTCTTCATTCACTTTTACCATGGGTATAATGAATGCAAATATGCCTTTTTATTAGTTTCCGTCTTTCAGCTTTATCCAAGCACTATTAAGAAAATGGATGCAAAGTTATTCCAGGATAACATCCCCAAAACATATTTTTTTTTCCCTCTCTTTAATACATAACAAAATGTGATTTTTACTACAAATTATTATAAGCAAACTGCTGGAAGCTAGTCTTTTATAACCAGTTGTCCTATTTTGACTGTAGGAAAATGCAAAAAAACTTAGCTATACAATCTTCTATGTTCCTTTAGCAGATTCCTCTGAGTATGTATTTTTAAATAGCATTTCTGTTCTTTGCATTTTATTTTATTTTATTTTTTGTTTTGTTTCCTTATTTTTAGAGACATGCTTCAATCAGATAAAATTTCAAGTGTTCTGTCCATGTTATGTCTCCTATTAATTTCCCCCACTTGGCCAATAAAACCTTCTTCCTTTTTGAGGTCAAAGAGTTAAAGAGTTGAGGATAAACCCCCCGGAAGTCAAGGGTTTAACTCGGGACACTGCTGGCCATGACTGTCCAAAAGCGAGTCTCGCTGGTGACACGGAGGCAAGCTGAACACCCACTCACAGTAATACTCCCAGCAGTACCACCCCTTATGATGTTCATCCATCTTCCTGACATTTAGTAGGAGATGATGCTACTAAAACCTGGATGTAAACAGAAGCAAGGTGCATTCAAAGGTTTACTTCATATTGGCCTTCAAATGAGATTAAAAATGAAGAGCTGGATACTAGCTTATAGGTGCATGCAGGAGTAAGGACCAGCAGAAACGCAGTATGAGCCTGCGCAGACCACAGTCTAGTGACGTCGCTTAACCCACTCCAAAATTAGCTTCAAAGACATGGATGCTTTTAAATTCAATGACACTAAATACTGCTTTAACTGTCGTAACAAAACCAGAAGCACACAGCCACACACACGCGGCCTCATGCAGGCAGGGAAGTGCTTGGTATTCCCCTGTAAGGAGGGCCCTTCTTTAATAAGAGCTTTATCCGATCACTGTCATTGTTCTAGATAACGGATTACCTACACATACATTTTCAAGTGTAATGACACTCTTGCTTATTAAAGACCTCTCAGCTGAAGGGGCAGAATACTATGAACTGGCCAATCCATTCATTTCCTTGAATATGTTATTCAGTATTTTATGCTAA
The DNA here is from genome assembly GCA_020746105.1 of Trogon surrucura. Taxonomy (NCBI): domain Eukaryota; kingdom Metazoa; phylum Chordata; class Aves; order Trogoniformes; family Trogonidae; genus Trogon; species Trogon surrucura. The sequence continues at coordinate 16,471,272 of CM036622.1, read as the reverse complement.
ACCAGCAATACACCATTCATTTTAGTACAATGATCCTTATGTTCAATAAAACTGAAGTGCTGGATCATAAATCATTATAGTCATTTATTTTACATTAGACACATTAGCCACTATATTCCATAATCTATTACAATAAGGTGGATTTAAATGTACCCCAAGGAACTGCAATAATAACTTGAGAACCAAATATAGCAATTATGGATAAAATATGCTTAACCCAAAACTGCACTAGCTGCATAGACTGCTGTGAACTTTAAATAAAATTTAGGGAGGATGGTAACTGTCCTGGAATAAACAAGCAACAGCAGAAAATTGGAACCTCCTCTCTATAATTCAGATAGTTTAATAAGCTCTAGCTACGGAGGAGGGGATGTCATACTTATAAAATAGTGTCTATTAAAATATTACGATTCCATTATTACTGTTTGTACTATCTTCTCATCACGTGAAAATTTCCTATATTTTCCTGGTATTTACATGCTACTTATGTTTTAAATAGCTTTCCCCCTCGCTAGCTGTCTGGTCAACCTGTTTGGACCCCTTGAATGACCATCAGAATCCCACCAATCATTTTAAACATTTTTGGTAAATGTCCTGTAACGTATCCAGACCTTTCTGGTGCTATTTCTGCTTCAGGCTCACCAATGACGAAGGGGAAAACCTGTTGTTTTCCTCCAGACACAATGTCTCTGCACTCTTACAGGCCATTGGTAACTTTTTGGCCCCAGACCAAGGAGCAATCTCAAATGTTTGTGAATACAGTTCAGCATTTTTCAAAATTAGTGCTCTGCCAAGTATTAAAAGCAACCATATGCTAAAGCAAGCAATTATTTTTTTACAGGAACGACCCAGCACTTGAGATGATTTGGATTCCCAGAGATGCCTGCCGCCAGCCCCCTGCAGAGGAGAAAGGGCACCGAGGGCCATCAGGCATCATCGGTGTCAAGAACTGATCTAAGTCATGCCCAAATTTCACAAGTGCTGCTTTGTATTTATAAAATCGTATTGCTTCGTGCATAAATTCTGTTATCCCTGAGATATTTTCCTGGGTTTACTGCCTGTTTTTTTTTTCTTCCCAGGAACAGAAATTACTCTCAAGAACTAAATGCTCACTGCCACCAGCATAGCTGCTCTTACCTATTACTATTAATTCTCTATTACCGTTGATTTTTATGTAATGTTTCAAAAATAATTACTATTAACTTACATTTCTTAATTACTTTCCTAAGGGGTGTATTAGCTGGCTCTGCAGATACATACACTAGACATTCCCTTTTTCCATTGCTTCGTTACACGAACTTTATCTAGAGGCTGATTTAAATAACTTTCTTTACTTCCCAGTGCATTCTTTCTTCCCTATGGAGGCCAAACATCAAGGCTGTAAGGCTGTATGTAGGCCACATTACACCGAGTGTAGCTCCTTGAGCAGTTTCTAAACGTAATTGTGAAGGTTCAGCTGGAGGCCGACGGGCAAACCAATGCTGCGCAAGGTGCACTGCTGCTGCCTGCCCTGCACCTACGTGGTCTTCGACCTCCAGCTGCCACCCTAGCACCTTTCACAAGACTTCATCTAAGCAAGAGAAAATGCCCATATAATTCACAACAAATTCAAAATAAAATTTTGCTTTGGTTCAAAGTCAGTAAATATATTCAGGCAAATAAGGGCATCTGAACAAAGGTAAGGCAGAAGCTTGCTTCTCCAATGAACTGTCTATATTTTATTCCATATTGCAAGAGGTGTAGCAGTGAAGGGTATGCTGAATGCAAGAAATCTCAGCTCTTGTTTAAACATTCTTCCTAATACCTATCGGATGAGAGATGCCCCACAAGACCTGTTTGTTTTTATTCTGAAGTCTTTGACTGAGGAGAGCTGCTGTGGTGCCACCAAGAAGGGAACAATGCGCCCCGTTCTGTGTGTTTTCGAAAAGAAAGTAAATATTTTGTACAACATCCATTGTTGAACAAATAACTTTCTTTTTGATAAACAAGCACTGAAAAAATCTGTGTATATCAGGAGAAGAATTCAAACCCCTGTGATAACCTTACACCACGTGTGTCCGGCAGAGCTCTGTAACAAGCAGCTGAGAAAGGCAGATGCTCTCCCAGCCTGCTCTGGCCTCACATTGACTCACTATGACTCTCATGCTCACTCACACGTGCAATATTGGAACAGAAAGAAGAAATGAGACGTGTGTATCTAACCAAGTCCCTGTAAATTTTTGTCTGAAGCAGGAGAGAGCCTCAGAGGCAAGCTGCAGATGAACCTGAATTCTCACCTACTTCATGACCTGGGCTGTGCTCTGTCCCTCTGCCAGCGCTACAGCCAGTGTGCCACGATACCGAGTAATCTGTATTTGACATCTCCAAAGGGGAATCTTTTTTCTGAAGTAGGGTATCAAAATGGAGGGCGGTGCACAGCAAGGACCTCTGACTGCTTGAAAGTTAATGCAGCCCCTGAGGAGTCCCGCCAAGAAGAACCTTGATCTGTCACCTGGTGTGTTCACAGAGCGCAAACTGGTTGATTGGGGCTCTCTCTCCTTCTAGGTCCTCCCCAAGAGAACAAATGGAAGAGGGAGATGACAACAACAGCAACAAAACCATGACGTACGCCACGAAGTGTGTGTTGTATTCAGGGGTGAGGGCTGCCCATACTGACCTGGGATAAGACACCTCAGGTACCGGTAGCACACGGGGTGGGAGTGTGCCACTCTAGCAAGGGCCAGCCTCATGCCCCGCCCGGCATACCTCAAGCCACATAGGCACCACTGTGCCAACTGCTGCTGTGGATCTCCAGCCTAACGCTGACAGCAAGCCGGGGAGAAGCTTGCCCGCAGCAAGGCGTGTGAAGACAGCCATGCTGTCCCTTGGGCAATACAGTGTGGGTGGTATCAGGAAAAAGTTCTCAGTTTCAACTGCTTAAAAACATATTGAACTGTTTAGTGAGAAAATGCTCGCTAACAGAAGGTACTGATCTTAGAATCATACATGGCTTGAGTTGGAAGGGACCTTAAAGATCACCTCCCACTAGACCCAGTTGCTCAAATCCTCATTCAGCCTGGCCTTGAACACTTCCAGGAAGGGGACATCCACAACTTCTCTCGGCAACCCATTCCAGTGTCTCACCGCCCTCATAGTAAAGAACTTCTTCCTAACATCTAATGTAAATCTACCCTGTCTTATTTAAAACCATTGCCCCTTGTCCTATCACCAGCCCTGATAAAACAACCCCCTCCAGCTTTCCTGTAGCCCCCTTCAGGTACTGGAAGGCTGCTACAAGGTTTCCCCAGAGTCTTCTCCAGCCTGAACAGACCCAACTCACTGACTGCCCTCACAGGCGAGGTGCTCCAGCCCTCTGATCATCTTTGTGGTCCTCTTGCAGACCCTCTCCAACATACCTATGTATCTTGTTTTGTTAAATGACAGAAGCTTTTAGGGTATTAGGCTGTCCCAAAAGCCAGGTCTAGAAGCTGCAATGACTGAATAGCCTTGCCTGCTCCCAGGACGCCCCGATGCTGCCCCTTCCCTGCACAGGGAGAAGGTTTCCCTGCTAGAGTGAATCACCCAGAGGGAACAAGCCCAGCCTTGCCCTCCCGGCAGGGCCCCGTGGGGACTCTTGCCGTGGTGCCAGCCTGCAAAGGTGGGGAGCCAGGAGGCCTCTCCTGGAGGACACCTCCCGCCAGCTCCAAGGCTCCCCCCTACTGCCCCCGCAGTGAGGCGGCCGCCAGTCGAATTCCAACAGCCACTTCCTGCCAGCCTGGCTGGCAAACAAAACCTGTGGAAAAGTAAATACGTTTTATCACACAGATTTCCTCTGCCCCTTTTTAAAAAAAGAAGGGCTCGATGGCTTTCTGGAGTCAGACCTCCGCCATGCTGAAGCCGCGATGATAAACGCGTGCTCCTGCGCTCATCGAGTGATTGCAGCCACAGGAGACAGGGGTTACCCGGTTTCAGGACAAAACGCCAAAGTGCGAGCCCCTCTGTGAAAGAGCCTTCCCACCCAGAAGCAAACATTAGGTATAACATGGGCCAGCACACGTGAGCCGAAATGCCGGGGCGGCACGGTGAGACGAACGCGTCCCTCGCGCAGTCTTGCTAAAGCCAGCAGATCTGCAGCAGCTTCCTCCTGCCATGTCTCCCCCTCCCAAATATGCAGGTCCTCGGGAAAGAAACTGAAGTGAAATTTAGCCCTGTTAGCAGCAGGAAATAGCCAGCAGTTTGAAATCACCTGAGCCAGGAATTTGGCCTTAAATTTTCCAAGCTGATGCTACCATGGCATCAGCACCTTTAAAGTCTCTATTAAGAAAGGGTAGAAACAGTTGGAGAAGTCAGGGTCATCTCTGTGAATTTATACAAGAAATGTTTGTTGTACTGCAGATCAAAATAGCATTTTGACTCATTGATCCCCTGAATGCCATAAAATCTGAAGCAAGATCCTTGTGCTTAGAGGTGGGAAAAATGAGTTTCTTTGGCCTCCTATCGTAACATAAAGAATGAGTAAAATAAAGAAAAACAAAGGAAAAGAAAGGAGATATAAAGCTTGAGATGAGGGTGAAGACAAGCAAGCAATTAAAAAAGATAAATAGACTTCAATTTACAAAAAACACCCTAAACCTTCGCCTGGTAGCTTGTTTAGCTCTTAATCAAGTCTTATTACAATCGCATGCAAATGCCAGGATGGCAGGACATTCCTTCAAACTACGTTTTCATTAAAGATTCTGCTTTTTCCAGAATAATAGTAAATGACACGTGAACTTCATATGAACTATAGGTCATGAAAGGATTTAGTATTGGCATTTTTAATCTAAAAAGTCTGTGCCAGAAAATCAATATGTTTCAGTCGCAGCATTCGAATGCAATTTTCTTCACGTAACAGGGTTCTTTCTTTCACTCCTCCTTCCTCTCCCTCTTTCTCTCTCCCTGTTCTTTAAAAATAATGAATAATTCCCAGTTTTTCTATGAAACAAGCAGGCGCATTAGAAGGCAACGACATCAATAACGTGTTACATGTAAACAGAAAATGAACAAAAAAATCATTCAAGGCCCCTTTCAAACTGGCGTGCTTTTCATCAGCGCTATTACAGGTTCCATTCACATTATCGGATTGAACCACGCTGCATAACCAAGGTGCTGACAAGCCTTGATTACCCAATAACTCCTGTATTCCTTTCAGGCAGGTTCACCGAGAGGACAGGAATGCGCGGCCTTCCTGTGGGGCAGGCTGCTTTCCAGCCAGACCAAGTCAATGAAACCCAACGCCCTCCTGCTCCTGCGCGCCGAAACACCCCCTGCATTTCCTGAGAGGCAATTATGACTTTTCCCTTCTTTATTCTCAATTGTTTCGGATAACAATTTATTGTACATCGGAGGGGCCAATATAAACATTTTAAACTCTTTTCATAACACTTAGAGGGGGCTGCTAAGTCATCTCCGTAGTAAATCTGTTGTCGGCTCTTTCCCATGCTGCAGAGTCAACAAATCTGTCTCTCACCCAGGGCAGGCCTGGCCAGGCACTGCAAAAACAGGGGAAAACCAACGCAGTGTCTCGGACATCACGTCTCAACTTGCTCTGACTTTCCCTGCACGCTTGTTAGCCGCCCTCCTTTCGGTTTTCCCTTCACACAGCACACCTCTCAAAAGACAGATCGCTCAGAGGAAAAAACAACAAGAACAAAAAAAATCAAAACAGAGGGAGGGGAAAAAAAAAAGAAAAGGCAGTTTCAGGCAGCCATAAGTGTTTTTTGCATTTGGATTAAATCCTGCTCCAGCCTGAGGAAGGGCAGAGGATGCATTATGTGCTCACTCTTTCTAGCAACTTAGGTTGAAGCACTAATGAAAAGCAGGAGACGGAGTTGGCAGCCAGATGCAGAGCAAGGGCTTCTACCAAAGGGAGCTGGAGCCGCTAGGGCTGGGATCTAACAGAGGCTAATTCCCTCGCCATGTCACTTGCCTAATTCCTTGCAGACAACTCCTTCTCCCTTCCCTAACAAGTATGCACATATCAAAGGCAATCAAGCAAAACAAACATTTGCAACAAATTTATTTTTGGTAGCAATTTATACTAAACTGACTGTTATTTCTCCTTAACTAATCAGTTCTTAGTCCCCCCCATGTGTCCCCCGAGTGAAACAGCTGCTTTAGTACCACTTAGCATCCAGAGCTGTGGGTGTAATATTATCCACATTTCTCTAATTAACTTCTAATGACACAATTTATCTCCACATTTTTCTTATTATTTTTATTATTTTAAAGTGAGAGCAGAATTCAACTTCTACCTGTGTCTGCTGCACATGTGGCAAGACTTGCAGCGCTGCCTACAAAGCTCTAGCCCAGCTCTGGCTCCAAGCAGCCCCAGCTGCCCACCAGCTGTAGGACCACGGGCATCTCCTGAGTGAGGCTGCACCCTGGCAGCACAAACTCAGTGACCTCACCAAGCCCTGCGGGATCAGAGGAAGGTTGACGTGTGGTCTTCCCACCTCTGCTCAATGCACCAAGACCGTACCCCCTCCCAATGGGGACTTCAAATGGACAAACAGGAAGAGGTGGCTTCTGCGAGCCCTGGCGGTACCAGAGCAGTGGGTGAGGGAAAGGAGGGCTGCGAGATGAGGCCAGAGGAGCAAATCCTTGCTGAATGTGTGAGGCTTGGTCAGGCCAGCTCATGGCAGAGATCTCCAACAAGCCACTGCCATGTAAGCCAAGCACATGTATCATATTCTACTTTAAGACCTCAATATTCTGTTTCCCTGGACAAACGGGTGAGTGGAGTCCACAAAGTCATACTTCAGAATTGGTGTCCAAATAACAGGTCTCTGAAGCAGCTAATGCTGCAACCATCCTGCGCCACAGGTGTGCAGAGAAAAACACGCATGGCAAGTCTGCAAATACACACAGTGGCACAAAAAGTGGTTTCCTTCTCAAGTACAAACAAACAAAAGCTTGACCATTTTCCTTCCAAGCAGAGAAGTTACTCTTGCTCAAGGAAGTGTGCTTGATACATTTTAGAAGAAAACAAGCTGCTTTGGGGGTTTTCTCACAAGTTTGTGATAGCAAGCTTTACTTCAAACTTCTCTGCATCTACCATCAAGCAAATGGTGTCACACATGAACACGGTGCAAATCTGACCTCAATTTTCCCTTAGCTGACCATGGCTCCAACAACACAACCAGTATTACAAACACAAGAAAAAAAGGAAGACGAACAAGATGTATACACAATCTTCAAAAAATAAGCCTTCAAAAATATATCCCAGGATTGGGCATTTATAAAACAAAGTTTCTATTTTACCTACATCTACAGTAATTTGTTACATTAAAAAAAAAAATAGAGCAATTAACTGGACTACTGTAAACCACAGTAGCAATGGATTACTCATCTGTTGAGTACAGAATAGACTTGAAGTCTGTGTTACGATTTGCTGATATTTGGCTCAATTAATAACCTATGGGAACCTTAGAATCAAAATGCAGTAAGTAGATAAGTCTTTGCACTTCATTGTTAATTTAGTCATAGATTTTTATTTTAGTTCCTTCTAGATTGTATGAAGAACAGAAATCAAAATCGCACCTTGTCATATTTGTCTGGTATCACGCTCCCAACTTAACAGTAATTTTTACTGAGCAAATGCTCCAAGGAATATTTACTTAACATGACTCTGAATTGCAGTCTGTCTCCAAACAAAATCACAGTTGCAAACTGCAGCTTTACAAAATCTAAGCATATGACAAAAAGAGACCAAAAGCGAACTGCCAGATTTTTGCAGTTCAGTATCATTCTCTCATGCTGAGACATAACCAGTCTGTCTTCAGCTTACATACGTTTTAAAATCTCCCCTTCAATAGTACCTATATTCTTCAGCTCTATCGCAGCCCCTGCTCCAATGCCTACCAGAATAGAGACTCTATATAGCAATTTTCTTCAATCAATCTAAATTAAAAGACATGTCATCATCCCTCTCCATCCATCACTTTGTTTGCTGCATGTTAAACTCTAACTCCTGTGGCCTCACAATCACTGAACAGTACATTTTTTTAATTTTCTGGGAAAGCTTCTTCCTTAATTGTGCTGAACAAATTGCAATGACATTTTTTTAATAGACGCTCAGGGACAGTTCATAAAAACTCTATGTGCCATTCAAATAGAGGTTTTATAGAACTTACCCAGATAAAGGTGAAATTAATCTTTTTTCAAGAAGCTATTATCCTGTAGACTGAGATATTCTTTCTGCAGTCCGACTAAACATCACTAATCTGTTATATCATCTCCTGGGATGATAAGCACAGGGAGAGGAGAAAAAGCAAGCTGGAGTGTGAAATCAGCCCTGCACCACACAAGCATAAACCATCATCAGCTCATATTCAAACTTCTGAATAAAGTCCACGAGTGCCGCAATGCCGAGGAACTTTAATGGGGCAGCTTGCAGTGCTGAATTTGTTTTCCAATTTATGTGTTATTTTTATTACCACCCTTTGATAATAAGTCTCTACATCAGGAAAGTCTTCAGTAACAAGATTTTATTAAGAAGTGGTGTCGCTTCGTTAGATCTTGAGTAGCCTTTTAGTCAATGCAATGCATTTTCACGTTGCCATGCAAGAAGCAGACGCAACCTGCTGTCTTTCTCCATCAATATTGGCATTAGACATCAGCAATACCAATTACTGTGTTCTCAAAAATTAAGATTACTCCCCTCCATCAGCAATAAAAGGTGACTGAACTGTATCACAGCACAGTCAAAACACCTGGAAGTCTCTCCTGAAAAAAAGCTGTGGTACAAGAGCTCTCTGCATCCAGAGGCTTAACGCGCCACTTCGCGAGAGCTCTTGTGTCACACAAACTCACGTCCCTCAAATCCCTATCATTCAAAAAACCCTCCAACTCCCAAACAACCAAACTGCCCGGAAAAACCCAGAGGAAATCAAGTTTCAAAGGAAAAAAGTTCAAAATCCACCCCAGATAGAAGAAGAATTTGTATCTAAGCCACTGAAGAGACTCCACATTAAACCTCTGTTGACAGCTGGGCAGGGGACAGCTCTCTCCACATCCATTCAGATGAATTCAAGCTGATTCTGCTATGCAAACATTTCCAAATCTGTGTCTCCTTCTCAAGTGCCACTGCAGGTCCAGCGACATTGAGCCACAGCATGAGCTGGGCAGAAAGCCTTCTCCCAAACGCAAAAGGCAGCCACCAACAGCAACGCATACAACACGCTGCTGTCCCTGGGACCAAACAGGGCTGCAAAAAAGGCTCTTTTTTTTTATTCTTCATGAATTAGTCCCTTAGGAAAGTGTTTACCCCAAAGCAAAATGCTGGCAGCATGAGATGGATGAAACCTGTAATATTCACCGTGCAGCAGCATGCAGAGGGCAGCAGCACAGGAGCCGTGTGCTGAAATCCTTTGTCGCTGCACAGCACAACTTTTCTTTTTAAGCATGGGAATAAAATATTCAGTAGGTTGTGTGACAAACAAAATCAGGAGAGTGTTTACATAGGAAAACCAGCCCTCTTGCAACTGCACAAATAAATAATATTCTTTTTTCTTTGAAGAAAGAGCATATGCTCAACACTCCTTTGTCCTGCATCACAATAGAAAAACCCTTTGCACTGGAATATCTGAATCACTTCTTGGCAGTCTCTCAAGGTAAACAGAGTAAATTAAAAATGAATGTTTATCATAGGCGCACACATACACACACACGCTAGCAAAGTGGAGTGCTGTATTTGCCTATCAAACATAAGAAGCGATTGAGTCCATCAGTCATTCAAACAAGCAACTGAAAAGTGGAAATAATGGGATGACAACATCAGAAAACAACCTCCCAGAAAGAGATGAGTTTCCTTGTAGCCATTTGTCTTGTCTAATTAATCCCACATGTGGGACTAGACAGGAACATTAAAAAAAATTAGGTACAAAATATTACTTTCACTGGGAAGCTTCAGAAGTACAAAAGAAACAGAGATGCTTTATGGTTGCGCTTTGCTTTCCAACCCCGTTTTTCACATCATCTTAATCTGGGACTCTGCCCCTGTGCCTAGATGAGACCTAGATAACGTTAGCAGCGCAGAAGAAAGCAGTTGGAAAAACTGAGGAAAATTATGTCGTTACCACTAATAAAACAAGATGTCAGTTCCTAATAGATTAAAAACCTGTGTATTGGGTTGCAGACAATTCCTGGGCACCCACGGAGCGGTCATGCCCAGGAGCGCTTCCCTCTGCTCAAGACCGGTGAAAAGGGCATGACCTATTCCCTTCCACGCAAACCTTGTCACAGTTTATCCGTATTTTTGTCAACTTGGAATTAGACTGCTGTAACACACTCTCCACAGGGCAAAACAAAACGCAGAAACAAATGCAGAATGTGTCAACTGCTGATTTAATGGAGTTTCATGCCAGAAGCTTCTTGCCCTAATGCAAGTGGGTCCACGATACCTGTCCTCACAGGAGGCTGTATAGGTACAGCGAGGTGGTATGTTCAAAACATAAAGCCAAAAATTTTTTAAAAGGGATTTCTCACCCTGAGTAGGCAGACAGACTTGAACAGGTTCTCAAAACTGTGGCCAATTTTGAAAAATCTGGGGTTTGGTATGTTTGCTTTGTTTCATTGTTTTGGGTTTTTTTTTTAAGTACACAGCAGACACCTTCTCTACCACAGTGTGCACCAGGTAGGCTACCAGAGAGGAAATGGAATCAGAGCCGAACTGGAAGCTTCCTCAACATGCCAGGAAACATCCTCCATATGCCTACTGCTCTGAAGCATGCTACATATGTTCCCATTTTGAATGTGACACAACATGAGCAGTGCTCCTCTATTTTTACAAGCTTCTGGGAGGAGAAGGACTGCAGGTTGCCGCGTTCCACCAGCTGCAGTCCCAGGGGTGTGTGACAGCGTCTGCTATGATATTACCAATGCAGTTAATAATGTAAGGACATCCAGGGCATAAACTGCATACTGTTCTTTTAATGCAATGAAATAAGCATATACCATCTTTTTTCACATTAACAAGGAGGGACAAAACCAATTCTGGCACTTCTTGGCACAGCAGTAAGGATATGCCTGCTGGCACTATTTGCTGTAGAAACCCCCAAATAACATCCCACACTAACTTCCAAAGGGAAAGTGGCACTGAACAAAGCAAGGGCAAGCCAACAGCTTCACACACCACTGTGAAAGCTTTGGAAAACTTTTTAGAAGAAAATTAAAATGAGGATTGAAATTCTGCATTGGGCCTCCATCTTCAAGTAGGCAGCAAGCAGTGAGCTTGGTTTAGGGATGCAAATACACGTACACTTGTGAGCGTTCTGTGTGTATGCATATGCATCTCTGTGTGCATATATATGTATGTAGACAGATCCTCTGGTGCCTATATGTGAATCATCAGTACATTTTTAAGGCAAATAGTAAATAGTATTTTAAAATACTTTTTTTTGTCAGGAGAATCATAAGGGACACTTTCAGGATTTTGTTGAACGAAGTTCCCAGTTTACTCTCACAGAGTATTTTTTTCATCCCCTCCTCATTCCCCAAACACTCTTCACTTTGTTTTCAGAACAAGGAGGTGTCATTTGATCCCTCCCACTTTGGCCAGGGCTGAGGTGCCTGAAGCGCTCTGCTCCGCCCGGGGAGGATGTCCCCTGTGCTGGGGACACACACCACGCTGCTGGGACATTCCTCTGCAGGAGCATCCCGCTGCAGCACACCAAGCTGAATGCGTTTCATTTACTCACTCCCATGCTTGCTGTCTTAGTTGAAAGTAATCGGGTTAACTCCTGCTGGAATATATCTGAACCAGATGTACTTTTTTTTTTTTTTCCCCCTCCAACATCCACAAAGACAGGGGGAATTGAAAAGTTTGCCTTCTCCTTCAAAGGCAAATTTACCGTTCTGTTATTGACTCAACACCAGCCCTCACATAAAAACAGCTTTGCATCTAATTCCTCCTCTACTGCCTGTTTTCCTTTGGCATTTATAGGGGTCTGAACGTGACGTGTCTGTTACAAATATTCCAAGCACATAACCTCCCTAAATGAAGTAGGAAGAAGATTACCAGAATGACCCGGTTAATACACCAAAATTTTATGCCAGAAATGCTAGCAGCCAAAGCACCTGCCTTTGCCATCAGAAACTTCTTCTTCAGAAGAGTCAGTTTCCAGAACTGGTGGAAGAGCTTGGAGAATGTATCAATACACATCAATATTTAGGAAAAACAACAGCAGGGAGATCTGTTCTCCCACCACTGCTAATAAACAAGGTATTAAATCGTTAAGATTTCAATTACATGGGAAGAATGTGGCTAACCAAATAAAAGCAGGGGGAGTTGAAATAAGTAGTAGGTTAAAGATTAATATTCTGGTCTCAGAACAAAAGGATGCTCTTTTGTGGCACTGTGCTTATGCCTCTGAATGTAAACATTGTTCCGAAGACCATTTTTTCTTTGCCCAATCTTTAAAGGGTAATAAATTAGACCTTGGACAGCCATACAAGCTGCTACTAGATGTGAATGTGAATGTGTCTGTAGAAAAGGCTGACTTTCAATCAAAGTCTATTGAAAGAATAGTTGGATTTTCTAAAGAAGCATGTTGTGCCTATTAACCAACTTACAAAAGGGGCCATTTTCTTGATTTATGTTTGGTTGCTATAGAGATCTTGCAGTACAGACTGGCAGGTGAAGCTCCCATTTAACAATCTCACAGGTTTTTCTTAGCTGTACTCAAGAGGACACGGAGCTACAGTAGGTAAAATCCACCGCACAAACATACCACATCTGTCAAACTTAAAGATCGGATTTAAGGCTTTCCAAGAATTTATCATGGAAACAGTAGACTTACTACACAATCCTTGCCCACAAACATTTTACACCCTGAAAAATCTTTTTGCAGTGAGCTGCTTCAGCTCTGTTAGGTTTTGTCACTGATCTGCTTCTTATTCAGCAGGTAATTACTGGTGAGCAGGATTCCAGCACATCACAGCAGCATGGGGTCATCGTCTATTTCAAGGTTTTTTTGCAAAGCATAGAACATATTCATGAGGAAGAACTTTTGTTCTGCAACAGCAGCTCTGATGCTAACATGTGCAAGGGGGTGTTAACTGGAAGACAAAAAATAATCCCTTTGCTATGAGCCACAAAATATCCCCCAGATAGTGCAACTGAGAAACAGCACAAGTCATGCTGGAGTCAGAAGGAAAACTTCTGTGTGTCAGGAGGTCACAGGCAATTCAAAGACCTGGACTGAGAAGTGCTGTTTTATAAGATTAGGTCTTCTGCCTCAACTCTGAGGAAAAGCAGCTGTATGGAAACTGGAATCCTGGAAAAGGCAACACAGTTGGCTACCTATGCGGTGCTCCACACAGCAGCTTGCCAGAAGAGTGCACAGGAAATGGCAAATATATGCTTCAATGGCAAATTATATGCTTCAAGCCAAGGCCAAACCAAACCAGTGTCTAGGATGCCAGCCCTTCTGTAGTCAGTTCCTGGCACTGGCAGATATAATATCAAATGTACAGAACAGAAGAAGATTTTTAAAAAGAAAATAAAAAGCAGAAATGTGATTCTTACTGTAATTAATGTGAGAAAAAATTCAATGTGACTCCTTGATTCAACAAGGAAATTCTGTTGGCCTAGCTTATCAGAAAGGAATCTGTATCTAATAACCAGCGAAGTAGTTTGATTAAAGTAACAAATTTTGACAAGAGGCAGTGCCTTATAGATGCCTTAATTATCAATACCTGCTACTAGCAGTACACTCTTAAAAGTCTTATGCAAATAGACAGAAGGGGCCAAGTAAAACCAGAAGTTAAAGCATTACAGCTCCCCACCCATCTTACAGAAGTAGTAAGAGGAGGTGGGGGTGCTTGGGAAAGGCTGGTCCCACAGCTCACCATGAGTACACCCAACAGGGTACATACACCCTACGCACTCCTTTTACTAGGATCCTTCCATGCACAGCCGTGCTCCTTCACAAGCATCTCCCATCTTTTGCTGGGAGAAGCAACCAGCTTGGCTGCTTTTCCCGGCACAAAAACAACATGATGATGTCTGCCATGCTCACCCAGACAAAAAACCCACAACAAACCAAACCAAAAAAATCAAACTGCACTCAACTACAATGGGGGGGAAAAAAAAAAGGCACATGGATTTTTTTGAGCTACTGCACAAAGTCGTTTCTGGGAAGGTCTGTTTCCAGCTCCTGAGATCTACTTAGTGTCTGCAGAACGAAGAGGTGGTTGCAGGGAGCCGTTGCTGGGAAGGCATGAGCAGGGCACAAGATGGCTACAAGTGAAGTAACTTCCACGGGCAAAGGCGGCTTTAACCCAATGCTCACTAATGCACAGAGATCAGCGTCGTATATAGCATTAAAAGTTGTAAGAGAAGAAGAGGCTATCTCTTGCTAAGGCCAATACAGATGTCTCTTCAGAGGCAGATGGCTCAGGGTAGAGGATGGTCTGATCCTGTACAGCTGAAACCAATGAGGAGGAGCTTTGCCACTGAATTCAAGAGGACAGAACAGAGGCATAGGCAGGAGGAGGTTTAAAGTAAAGCACCCAGAATTCAGCCTCTCCAGAAATGATCATCCCTTCCACCCTTCTGACAGAAGAGAAACCTGCAAAAACTTGCTTATATTTAAAAGAGGGAAGAGGAAGAGAATTGCAGTAATCTTCAAAGGATTTGTTTTAATTTCTGCTGAAAGGACAGCAAGTCCTCCATTTTTTTCAACATATGGCTTTTTGGGGAGAAGGCTCCAAGTTATTTCATTACTGGTCTTTCGGAATTTTGCTGATTATCGGGAACAACTACGGCCTTAACACCCGAGCTGTGATGAAGAGAGATGACTTCCTTGTAAAGCTGTCTGTTGTTTGCATCCTAGTAATTATTCAGCAAATGGATTCCACCTGTTGTACATCACCCAGCACATACAGATAGAACCGAAATAAATCCTGGATTTATATTTTATTTGGACTAACAAAGCCAGGACTTGAATTCAAGGGGCAGTGAAGGAACTAAGAATGTTCTGCATCAGAGACTTGGAAAAAGAAATACAGTGCTTTGGCTGTGGCCCTTCTGCTCAGATTATCTCCAAATACTTTACATGTAGTGACTCCTCCTAAGAAAAGAAGCAGCAATCAAATCCATTACACTCTGCTGTTGAACCCTGTCTCAGGCCTCCCCTTGACACGTTTCTTTTACTTCCTATTATTTATTTTTTTTACATTAAAATCACTGACAATGTTTTGACCAACTCCCACTTTTTAACTCCAAATCATTACAAAGGCAGATTTGACCATTAAAACAGTATTACACAATATCTGTCATCCAGATTGGACAGTAACTTATTAAACCCTGTTTTATTGAAAGTCTGCATGTCGGCATTTTGGTTTTATACCTTGCATGTGTTTTTAGTGTTGAACTTGGCTTTTTGATGAATTTTATAAACATAAAAAGCACAAAGACTGAAATCCTGTCCCTGCTGAAGTAATAGGATTTTTGTCACTGATGTCCACAGGGTAGGATTTCAACCCAGATTACTAACAGATTTTTAAAAAAATCTTCAATTTCTCTCTCTCTCCAGTGTACACCTTTTGACTGGAGAGGTCAGTGGGGACAAAAAAAAATATCCAGGCGGAATTGCTACCATTAAAAACATGTTCTAGACAACATGTGCATGCACACCCCAATATCTGAAATAGCTGCTGGGAGCACGTGGTGTCACACGAGGTCTGACACCCCTGCTGAGAGAACACCAGTATTAGACCTGTAGCCTCCAAATCCTTGAGGGTATGTCCAATAACAGAAAGATCCTAAACAGAACAGACAAATAACACTTAAGGCAGATCCCTTAACTATATAAAAAGACACGTCATCTACCTTCTGCCATTCTACAGGATATAGCATCTTATATTTTGGTCTGTAATATGCATATATATGGCAGGTATGTATGCAAACACAACGGGGTAGTTGTGGGAAGCTGTTGTATCACAGAATCACAGAATCACAGAATCACAGAATGTGAGAGGTTGGAAGGGACCTTAAAGATCATCTAGTCCAACCCCCCTGCCAGAGCAGGATCACCTACAGTAGAGCGCACAGGAACGCGTCCAGGTGGGTTTTGAATGTCTCCAAAGAAGGAGATTCCACAGCCCCCCTGGGCAGCCTGTTCCAGTGCTCGGTCACCCTCACAGTAAAAAAAGTTTTTCCTCATATTTTTATGGAACCTCCTGTGTTCCAGCTTACATCCTTTGCCCCTTGTCTTGTCAGTGGACGCCACTGAAAAGAGCCTGGCTCCATCTTCCTGACATTCCCCCTTGACATATTTATAAACATTAATGAGGTCACCCCTCAGCCTCCTCTTCTCCAAGCTAAAGAGACCCAGCTCCTTCAGCCTTTCCTCATAAGGGAGATGCTCCACTCCCTTCACCACCTTTGTGGCTCTACGCTGGACTCTCTCAAGCAACTCCCTGTCCTTCTTGAGCTGAGGGGCACAGAACTGGACACAATATTCCACATGCGGCCTCACCAGGGCAGAGTAGAGGGGCAGGAGGACCTCTCTTGACCTACTTGCTACTCCCCTTCTAATACACCCCAGGATGCCATTGGCCTTCTTGGCCACAAGGGCACATTGCTGGCTCATGGTCATCCTGCTGTCCACTAGAACCCCCAGGTCCCTTTCCCCTGCGCTGCTCTCCAGCAGGGCAGTCCCCAACCTATATTGGCAGATGGGGTTATTTTTTCCCAAGTGCAAAACTCTACACTTGCCCTTATTAAACTTCATAAGATTTCTCCCCGCCCAGCCCTCCAGCCTGTCTAGGTCTCTCTGAATGGCTGCACAGCCTTCTGGTGTGTCAACCACTCCTCCCAATTTCGTATCATCAGCAAACTTGCTGACAACATTCTCTAATCCCTCGTCCAGATCATTGATGAATATATTAAACAGCACCGGCCCAAGCACTGACCCCTGAGGGACCCCACTAGACACAGGCATCCAGCCAGACTCAGCCCCATTGACCACAACCCTCTGGCTTCTTCCCTTCAACCAGTTCTCGACCCACACAGTATCACACAGTACATTAGTTTACGGTACACATCCCCTCCCTTTTGCCTGGTAACTTCAGATCCTTTTCAGTTTCAATGCAGTTAAGACTCAGTAGTTGTGCACCGTATTCCACAAAAAGCAATGCGGGTGAGGAAAGAGGCCATCTTCTCCCTGCTCTATGCAGAAACAACCAACCTGGGGAATCTAGATTCTTTGTTATCCCGAAAATTTAACAACTGACTTCAGCTCCACAAGCAAGCACCAAGGGCTCAGTGAGCATCCACCAGTGAAAACTTGCAATTTTTAACACAAACCCTTGCAAAAGAAAAGTTCTTAGGTCATTTCCAAAGGTGTTTTGCTGTTTAATAAGCATACCTCCTCACTTTGCAGGAGGAGAATGTAGAAAAAAAGAAGTTACAATAAAACTTAAACCCCTCCAAAATATTCTTAAATAGCTTTCCTATATCCCATATGGCGTATAAATGAATATAAGAGAGGGCTGTGTAACAAGTTTATTGGCATACTGTTGGTATGGCCAGATTACTCGTCCTTTTACTGAGAAATCTTAAACTGTAGTCATCTTAAATGCACGCTGATGAATCTTTAACATACCAGTCCACTGTGTGTTATTTCTTCACACGTACACTTCTCAAAGTATTTCAGTAGATATCTGCATATAAAATTCTGATGGCGCACAAAGGATTTGATTTACGCACTCCTTTGTAAGCCCACCAAAACCATCACCTTTTCCATGACTGATAAAACCTCTAGGCTTTTAAACTCAGAAATGTGTTTTTACAATTGTTAAGCTCCTGCTACGGCCTGTGAAGGTTCCTGGTCTGGTAACAATGGAAACTGGAATCTTATGTTTATCTTCATGCCAGGACGGATGGAGGCAGCAATAGCATATGCTTTCTAAAACTGACCCGCTAATGACCTGAATCGTGCCCTGAGGGGTTTGTATCCCTTGGAGTAAGAGGATATTTAGCTCTGATGCCAATTCAACCTACTACTCGTTTAAAAGAAATTGCCTCATCCAAGCTAAGGGGTTTAGATACTATTCTCCAAAATTAATCATTCATAGACTGCGTGGTTTTTCAGATCTGTCAGCTTAGAAACATACATGTTATTTATGTAAAATACCTGCATCAAAACCTGAGTAGTCTTGTACTGCAAAAATTAGTATGGTCACTGCCAAATGTAGAGAAAACTTCAGTACCACAAAGACGTAAGAATGCATTCGATTTCTTTCTATTTTCAACAGCCTAACTTCAGCATGTGCCTCCAGTCAGTCATTCTTGCGCCTCTGCTGAACCAAGGCCTTCCAGCGATACCGAGTTCTTTACTGACTAGGTCCCTCTCTTAAAAAGGATGGAGCAAGCAGTTTGGCCTAAACAGAGTGATTTCACCCATGCTTTGGATAAAACTGATCTGTCCTGAGGTTATAATAAATTCAGCTACACTATATAACTATTTTGTTTTATCATAAGCATGTGCATTTTACATGTTTCTGATCAAGATCAGAGATGGAAAATGGCACAGGATGGCTATTTCCATGATATCCTCTTGCACATCTGGAGATTAATGACACAGCATTCCAAAAGGGTTGTATAGTTTGGAAAACACCCAGACGTTTGAGTGCTTACTCACAAACCCAGAAGTGCAGCCTCGCCAAGCACTACCAAAATATCGCAATCTCTAATTTTCTTCATTATCACAGGGTAACGCTATGGCCAGAACTCACATTTCCTGAAGACAACGCTCTCTTCTTTATGTATATCTGTCACTCAACATTGTCCAAATTCAGAGCAGAACTTGTTCTCATCCTACCATGGGTTTTCCTCGCATTCTCATCCCCTAGGAATCTTGCATACCACTTCACAGCAAACACTATTCATGCACACAGGCAAATCAAGAACCCAGTTTATAATTTTGCAGAAACGTCAAGAATTAAAGCTACAACGAAAAGCTTCCTGGCACAATTCCCATTCAACTAAAACTACCTTTTATGCCAGTCTGAAAAAGTCCACAAAGAAGTTTGCTGAAATTTTGATCCTAAGTCACTTTAATGCCTTGAAAAATGTTCTCCCTTTCCAATTCCCCAAAAGGGAACAAAATAGGTTTGGTGTAAAGCTATTGTGTTTTAAGCATTAACTTTTAAGCAAATTCTTCTCTGAATGTCCAGATAAGTTCTGCCTTGGGAGATGCCACACATCCACAGGCAACATCTGCATTCTGCAGCATGTGACAATAAAACCCAACAATTTACTACCACACATGGCAACATGTAAACCTACTTGCCACTGTATTAATCACATATATGCATGTAAAAGTATTTAGCAGCCAAAACTTTATTGAAGATTTTACAGTAATTTCCCTGTCCCTTGAAAACTTTTCAAACTTACAGCCTTAAGTGCCTTTGAAACCAAATTCAAAAATTCTTACAAAGTTAATTTAAAAACCAATTTGCTACTACAAATGAAAAGCTTGCTACATACTAACCATCCTATGTCAGTATGCACAATGAGTACTAATAAATCATAATATTCAAGGATATCAACGCTAGTTCTTCGACAGCTTTGATCACTTGCATGCACACTGTGCAATGCAGCTAGGTTATCCCAGCAGTTGGGATGAAGGTCAGACTGGATCCAGGCATTCCAATGGGATGCACCTAGTGCTCCTGCACCAGCCAGCGGAACATCTCCTCACCTTCCAATATGATGATGTTCCTGCCCACTGCCCTGCCCCTAAATCTGCTCCAGTTGATGGGGGAGCGGGCGCAGCCTGGGCTCGCCAGGGCTGCCCAGCACCATGACCTGGAGCCTCGGGTGCTAAGCAGGGACAGGAACGCACCTGGGCACCTCAGGCAAGCAAAAATCGTAACCTGTAACTCAAAGCCTCCGTCGGCCAACAGCCTGCAGGCAGCACTTCTGAACATACTCCCAGGCAGGTGGCCTGTGCCTCTTGGTGTGAGGCTGGAGGTCTCCAAGGCGGTCGGTGACCTTTCTGCCAGCAGTTCCAGCCCGGGGAGGCGGCAGGGCATGACCTGCGCTGGTACGTATGCTCCCCTGGATCCAGGTGCACTGTTAATAAAGTTGTCTTTCCCACAGAGCCTACAGAATAATACATTTTATATTCTAATGAAGTAATTATTAAAATAGGTAATTATTGAAATAACCACATCAACTCCCAGTCATTAAAATCCTCCTAAACAGAACGGCATGATGGCTTAGGCTATTAGAAAGCTTGGCAGCCACCCAACGCCTACAATAGCTTCTAATTAATTGATCTCACCTCTAATCTGCTATTGTTAGCCTAGTGCTGATCATTTGTTTGGCCTACAGATCCTATTGCCCCTTTCATTTGATTGTATTTGTTACTGTACCCTCTCTATCTCTTTCAATTAAGCACAGGTTAAGTGGTTCAACCACAAGAGAATAGGAGATAATGGCACCAATCAAAGTAATCTCTTTAATTTGCTAAATGGATTACAGGGAAACCCCAGCCAAAGTGAAGTCATAGCTGGTGGCCTTCACTTGAACTATACACAAAGAGTATCTAATTATTAACCCACCACATGCCAAACTTTACAGATATCCAATAAAACAACAGAGCAGTCGGGTACGTGCGGGGTTGCTCTCGTTACAGAGTTCTCCACTATAAAACTACTTTGACTGCAAGTCTTTATATCAATGTCTTGCCAAGTACGCCATACGCTGTACTTTCAAGTGCAACATATCTAGATACAACAATCAAAACACTGCACTGCATACCAGTCAAGCGACAGGATTTATAATCTCTTTAAGGACATGCTCGTCGTGGAGTTCATTTTTCATATTTGTACTATAAATGCAAATTCAGCTTTGCAGTCAGTATTGCTTTTGCTGACTGTAGAAATTTTAATAGTAAATAAGCTTTGTCCTTTAAACTAGCAAGTGGGTTTCTTCCCTCTCTCCTCTTTCTTCTGAAGTGTTTTTGAGCAAGCTGTCTGGCAAGAGAGCTTCACGACCAGTACTTTGGCTGAGCATGTCCTTGGCTAATCAGTCAGGCAGCGAATTCAAGAATGTGAGCTGCATGAGACGGCAGGTCATTTCCTTGCAATGACAGGGAGAGCGAGGCATTAGAAAGGAAAAACATAGAAGGGGACAACAGGATTTCATGCAGAAGGAAACTCAGCTTGCTGCAGAGGCAGAATCTCTTAGGAGCGATCACATCTCTGCCTTTTCAGAAGAAAATGTTTTTATTAGTCGTAAAACAGGGATTACCAAGTATAAAACTATTGTTTTATACATTGTTATATATTTACATATATTATATATTTATATATATTTATACACTGTTTTTTCATCTTGCATCAGGTGATGGGACGGTGATGCGGAATATGGTACCATTTTGGACTCCCATTTTGGCTTTGGTTGGTTGATTTCAAAAGAATGATTTCATTAGTCTCAAGTAGATCATCTACGAAGTGAAATTTCCATTTTAAGTTAAAGGAAAGCGAGGTATACGGAGAAAGAATAATCGTTATTCCAGGTCGGATGACTTAAGATCCTACAGAAAGTCCATTAAAAATGTAACAAGACTGCTATTTTCCAGACCTGACACCGAGTCGACAAGAGAGCACTTACTTCTAACATTAGCTAAAGTTGTCTTCTAAGGTCAAGAGCTTACAGTTTCGATTTCTGACTTTGCTTTTCATATCTTCATTTGTCTGAGCACTAAAGCTTTTGCACTGGGATTGTCAACTTTTTGCAATCACTTTTGCGATGCTTGTGGTTCCAGGTTGTTTCCATGCAATACAGGCATGAACAAAGAAGTTGTATATACATCTCCAAATTTCCAGTAATGCTGCTAACACAGCCTGCCTCTGTTCCAATGAGATGTCAGCTTTATATTTCATAACATGTTTTTGTTTGCATGGTAACTGGCCAGTAACTTGGCATTCTTCTGCTGTTCTGCGTTTCGACACTAGCTCAGCGCTAACCGCTTAAAGCTGAGCACATACTTACTGCATTATTGAATTAGCAACTTCACATACACACTACAACCTTCAGCAAAGTCTGCCCAACAGCTGTTTGCATAGCAGGTATGGTTCCACAAGAAAAATCACAGCTGAGCCTAGGTTTGTCACCCACAGTACATGCAATCTTCCCATCAAACTCAATACACAAGGAAATGGCTTACTCTGAACACGTTGTGCATTTTGCAAGACGAGTACTTTATGGGTGCACTTAGGAGAACAGGGTGAGATGTTCTTCTCATTTTCCACTCCGCAGACCTTTCACCTCACTCTGTATGGTCCTGCTTACTATGTCCTGGCCTGACACACGTGGGACATCTCTGTGGGGTGACTCCACCCACCCGGGGGCTTTTCTTCATGGGGTGAGGGACCTGGCCTGGAGCACAGGAAGGCACCAGCAAGGATTGGGAACCGGGCTGGAGAAACAGATCCCTCAGCCACCCTGTCACCTGCTGGGTGCATTTATCCTCCTCTTTTACATATGGCATGCAAACAAATTAAAAAAAGCTGGAGCATGACCTGCATTCCCATTTTTACCTCCAACAAGCCCCCTTACGGAGGTGCACTTTCTGCCCACCGCCATTCATTGTGCCTGCATATGCACACTTGAATTAAAAATACATGATTAGCTGACACCTTCAAACATGGAGGAAATCAAATGTCTAAATTTCCAAATGCCTTTGCCATTTGAGAGCACACATAAGGCTATATTCTGCTTTCCAGCTGTCGCAGCTCTAACAACCTTAATGGATTTAACAGCACAGATAAAAGTGGCCTTCCAGACTTTACCCCCCCAAAAAATATTTTGGTAGTTTAAATTATTCTGTTTTTCAGGTAATTCATAAAGATTAAACTGGGCAAAAGGGAAGGTGGAAGCTTACCCAGTAGTATCGCTGGGTTGGCCGTTATTCAGAAAGCGCAAGCTTTGGGGGATCTGCGGTGCTGATTCAGCCCATTCACAGAGCCAGGGGTCAACCCACAGCTCTACTTCTCTGGAATGCAGAAATATTTATTCACATCTGGAAACGGCTCATCTGCACTGGAAACTTTTCTAATAATTTCTCTTCTGATACAAAAGCTACCAAGCAATCCTGTTTTGTTTTTTTCATTGTTCTATTTATGCAGCAGTCTTCCTCTCCATTTATACACCTACCTTAAATGAACAAGCCATGGCTGCTAACGAAGTAAATCAAAATGCTTTGAAATCCGCCAGGGTTGGCACCAATAATACAAATTGGCCCATAAATATTGAGGCCCTAGTAATCCTCCATCAACAAGTGAGCCAAATAAGAGACCAGGCAAAGCCCTCCCCTTTTAATACAGCTGAACTATTGCTATTAGCACGGAGGCACCCCAGCACACACGAGTCCCTGGCTGGAGTGACAGTTTTCAACACCACCTTAATTAAACCTGCTCCAAGCAAATTTAATCAGTGCGGTGAACAAAATGGCTTCTGAAAGCAGGGAGCAGTTTACATTAGTGTTTCCAGCCCAACTGTCAACAGTGCTGCAAAAACATTTTGCTAAGCATCAATGGGGATTTCTGTTTTTTTTAAAAATTAATTGCACATTGCAACTATTTGAGCAAACTATTTGAGCTTTAGAAAGAACCTGAGGAGAGTGAACACAGGGGAGACACCCACGCTGCACCCCATTCCTTCCAGTCCCGAGAGGCACTTCTCCAAGCATCCAAAATCCTCCCCTATGTTTAATGTCAGTGGTAAGGTTCCAGAACTTAAATTCGGATCACAGACAAACCTATTCCTCTTTTTCTCTGTTCTTTCCTAGGTGTCTGCTTGCAGTCAGGGTGGAAGACAGATTGCTGGGCCAGACGGACCCTCAGTCTGAGCTGGCGCAGCCTTTCTTACACTCTCATATTGCAATATGTTTTCCACACTACCCTGTCACGGGCAGTGCAGAAAGTATTTGCTCTTTGTTTCTTCTGGCTGCATGAAGTCTATTATTTAGGTAATTACACCAGGAACTGTACCAAGTAAATGTTTTCCTCCTCTCTCTATTGATGCAAGACAAGGCTGAAGACTGATGATAATTATATAGCCTTGCTATATAAGTAATGTAAATCTCATTGATGGATATTTCGCATGATCTCTGATTCAAAACAGCCCCCTGAAAAGATAACCCTCTTTAAGCCCTTTCTTCCCTAAACCCCAACTACTGCAGAAGCAAACAAGAAGCAATTCTTTTGTTGAGTAAACTAAGACAGGGCTGTTAAGCAAAGCCCCAAGCTAGATTTTCTCTCATTTCCTGTACCCAGCAGAACAGGCAGATCTGCTCAAGAGATGCCCTCCTGATTCCACACCACCAGTGATAGGGTGTGATAGGCAAAAGGCACAGGATTCCTCCTAGTAACCCACCTGCTGTGTAAAAATAGCTGGTGCTGGCAATAAGGACAGAAGGATGAAGAGGAAGACATGTAGGGCAGGGGTACAAACTCTGATCTCCTCTTCCCAGGGACCACAAGGAGAATGGGGACACCAACCTCTTACAGCGTTGGAATGAAAACACTCCCTTCACGGACCATATCATTGGAGTTGATGTGTATTTCCAACCGTATCGCTGTAGGACTTTGCTGCCATGTCCCCTGTTAGAACGGATGTTCTCAGGGACTACAGCCCTGTTGCCTTTTCTCAGTAGGGACATGTCTTCTGCAGTCACTACAGATACAGATCTCTTTGTATGCACAGCATTGGAGAGAACATCAAAAGGCACAGTTACATCAAGATATTAAAGTTCCGCCTCAGACGGAGTCATTCACGTACAAAGATGAACACACACAAAGATCATTGTAGGAAAGACGCTTTGCAAAAACTGCTTTTAGCATCCAGTCCTAAAACAACAGAAAATTTGTAAAAAGTAAAAAATCAAACACCAATGACAATAATAAAAAAGAAGTTGCCTTCTAATTTCCGGGGATAAGTCAAATATTCCATCTCTCTGTCAAAAAGCACAGACTTCTTAGGTTCTATACCAATTCCTATGCATTTTAGCCAATGTAAAAGTTTAATACCACTTCAGTAGGAGTAAACAAATGAAAATACCTTGTATCTGGAGTACTCAGCCAGAAACATCTGCGAAAAATGCCTGATTTGAACTTAGGGCTATGATATGCCAGGTTACTAGCGCAGTCACAAAGTAATGGGGAATGCAGGAGAAAATTAGAAGCTTTGGTGCCTTTCCTATTAACCCTCCTATAAAGCTGTGAAAAGTATCTCCTTCGAGAGGTGCAGCCTTTCCTCCCAACATTCAGTTTTAATCTAAGTAGAAAATAATTTTACCAGCTCAGAAAAAAACACCCTCTTTTTCTTTCTCCAAGTGAAAATAGTCTCTAAATATAACCCAAATTATCGAATAATTTTGCTTTCAGCAAAACCAAATTTTTCAGCAAATCAACCCTTTGCAATGTGCTGTCATCTCAATGCCACTATGTCATCTGAAGGACCAGTTTGCACATATAGATATATACGCTGGAAAACACAGTAGCAAATACAATGCAGTTAAAACCTGGTCAGAGTTTTTAGACACAGGATTTACAGAAAAGCATTCCTGCCACACAGGTCCATAGGAGTCTCTGGGCTGCCTGGTTTGCCTTTAAGTAAAGCAGCTCCTGGTGTTAGCCAAGGAAACACTATCACTCAAGTCCACCAAAATAGCCATGGAAAGAAGACACCAGGCAACAACACAGCCCCCCTATAGCTGTGCTGTAGAAAAGCACTTTTCTTCCAAAACATTAAACAAAAAATCAGAATTGCCCAATAAAATACTTTGTACTATTAATGAGAAGAACAAACACTAAATCTTTTACAGCTTCAGGAGAGTATGTAATAGAAGTTAACAAAAAAAAGAGGCCAAAAAACAATTTCAATCCTCAGGCTCTCAACACACTGTTCACATGTTTTCCTATACAAAATTTAAATCCATCAGTATTTCAGCAGTTCCCTAAATTAATAAGCTATATACTATTCTAGCAAAGTCTGTTCAAACAATAGATAAACAGAAAGTGAGTGGTGTTAATTAGACACCAGCTGAAAGTACAGATGAGTATTAAAATCTAAAAAGTATCTAGAAATTAAGACTTTAGAAAAATATTCACAAAAAAAATACCTATGAGCACAATCTTTGAGGAAAAATAACATGTTAAACCAAGTACATATGGAAGCATCTAAAATTACAAGCTCTTATTCCAACTCCTGGTTTATTCAGTAGCTAATCTGCACTGGAAGAAGGTAACTAAATACAAATGAATTGTTAAGAAAAACATCCAGTATTTGCTTGAATATTTAACAGCTGGAACAGCTGGACTGGATTACTGAACAATGAAATTCAGTGTGCACGCAGGTAGCGAGGAGAGAAAGCTCCCCGAACAAAGCCATAACAGAAGGAAATAAAATAATAAGTATTGATAACAATAATTTTTTTCTTCTTCTCAACTGGCTATTAAATCTCACACTGAATGTCCCATTTCACAAATAGAAATGAATCAAATCCACGCTCCTAGAAGACAGTTTCTTTAAGCCTGCTTTTTAAAGGTGAATGGCTTCTTAATTTCATTTTATAGTGACAAGATAAAATGGGGTTTCTCTATTATTTTTTTTAATTGTAATTGAATATGTGCTGGAAGGATGCTAAAGTTTCTGTATGCCTCTATTTATTTTCTTTAAAGTATATGAAATCTCAGGAACTTTTTCAATCACCCCTTATCTACACTGGCTGCCAACACTGTAAGCGAGAGGCTTATCTTGGATATTGACCCAGCACACTTTTATTGAAATGGTGCGAACCTGCCCCGACGCTCTCTGAAATATATGAAAGTGCAGCATAAGCACGGAGGCCCGGACCAATTCTCCAGGGATGCGGGACTGCAATATGCAAAGGTGTCTCTGGATGAGGAGTTGTTGGCTCAGCATCAGGCAGCACTGGGAAGAAGGCAAATAATTTTTCATCTTTCTTTTTCTGGTCTCCACAAGCTCATGGATCATCTCCCCATCAGATAAGAGCAAGTGAGATTCAATCCACCTAATTTAGACGGACTCTCTTGCATGTGAATATTACACGTGAGTATTATCCTTTAACTCGTTTAAATGTTAGCTGCCTAATGGCAATTCATTTGCAAACTTTCAAAAGCACCTTTTTCTTTCCAACACAGGGAACTCAATCGCTTATTTTACCACTGGTAATGAAAATATAAGTAAAGCTAGGTGGAATGGGCCCCATCTGTTCTCTCCTCTCACTTTGACTTGGATTCTCTTCTGACCTTCAGTGCCATTTTTCCCTGAACCTCCTGCTCCTGTGAGATGGCCTGGATCGTTCTTCTACCTCCAATTTCTGCCTCCAGCTGCTATGTTTCCCTGATTTACTGGTGTGTTTGCTGTGTCAGGTGGCTCTTCTGGTATCGATATCACTGCAATGGCCAGCCACTCCAACACCAGGTCTGTGAGTACAGGGTAACTATCCCCATGGACTGATCACCAATCACCCTCACAGTGAAAAAGTTTTTTCTAATATTTTTGTGGAACCTCATATGTTCCAGCTTGAACCCATTGTCCCTTGTCCTGTCATTGGACGTTGCTGAAAAGAGCCTGGCTCTGTCCTCCTGACACTCCCCCTTGACATATTTATAAACATTTATGAGGTCACCCCTCAGCCTCCTCTTCTCCAAGCTAAAGAGACCCAGCTCCTTCGCTGGAACAGGCTGCTCAGGGAGCCTGTGGAGCCTCCTTCTCTGGAGATATTCAAAACCCACCTGGACATGTTCCTGTGCGATCTACTGTAGGTGATCCTGCTCTGGCAGGGGGGTTGGACTAGATGATCTTTTGAGGTCCCTTCCAGCCCCTAACGTTCTGTGATTCTGTGAATCAGAGACCAACGAAGTACAACCTTGACAAATGTTTCTTAAAAGGAGCCAAAGCTTCATCTGGATGACTGAAACTTGAGAAAACACAGCAATATGGAAGACACCATTGAGTTCAGGCAGTCGATGCCACGCCAAAAGACCCATCAGAGCTGCTCCAGCTCCTCAGGTGGAATTCCTTTACGTTCAGGCACCGACTTGCCTTGCCAAATATTTTCAATGTGCTTTACATACCTCAGAAAAGATCCCAAACTTTGCAAGTTAAGCCAAACCACAAGCCCAGCCAAAGCCTCCACCTGCACAAAACATTTATTTTTAGCAGCTGCAGGCTTAGGGGAGCCCAGCAACAAATCTGACCTGCAGCTGCTCATCATGCCAACGCTGCGTCAACAAATGGCAGGCTGGCAGCAAAAACATTAAACATAGCGCTATCTGATTTATTCAATGCATTCCTGATCAGAAAGCAAACAAACACTGGCACACACAGGAGACCCAGATTTGGAGGATCTCCCATTCATCCATTTGAGAAAGACCTGGCTCGCACAGCCTTAGCTGCAGCAGCAATTTTCTTGTCGGACAACTCCATCCGTGCCCATTCTCAGATTAAGTTGTTTGTTTACTATTTTGCAAAGGAAGCGGGTGCTTAACAACAGCTATTTCGTTACAAATCTTTCACTGGAGTTCATAGGGGGCAAGGGAAAATGAAGCAAATCACTGCAAAAGCACGGATGCAGCTCACACCCACAGCCCTCTCTCCTCACTCCAGCCTTGGATACAGCGAAACACCCTGGGTTCACTGGTGAGAGGCCATGTCCGAGCAGTTCGTGGGGCTGAGCAGCTGAGCAAGGCTCAAGCTTGTATGGTTTTCATGGGAAGTAACGAATGATGTGGGAACTGAGGAGCGTGCAGCATCCCCCTATGCCTCCCTCGGCCACGCAACAGCCTGGGAAGGGACTGGGGAGATCTCTGCTGTGGCAGCAGTGACAAGTGAGGAAAGAAAGGAAGGGAAACGCAGAGAGTGGGGAAGTCTGTGTGCTCAGGTCTGGGGCAAAGGAGTGAGAGAAGACAAGACACCATGGCTCTGATCCAAGACACCCCAAGCCAGCACCAGTCTCACCTTTCCTCAGGACAGAGGCTGAGAGACACAAAGTCATGTGGAAACAAGACCTTGGGTCGAGCCCATCTTGCATATGGGATCCTGCACTACATCTAACCCGAATGCAGCTGTACTGACCTATCCCAAACCCCAGCCTGGTCTGGAAAGCCTCCCATTGATCCCGCGGGCTGAGTCAGCCGTCGCAGCACTCCCACCAGCTCCGCTCTCCGAGAGGCTTGAGGATCATCACCTCCCATTGCCGGAGCAAGAGTGTGACAGAGAGGTGAAATATTTGATTTCAGGTAATGGAGAGGTTGTCAGCTGCTCTTTTTTTTTTTTCTTTTTTTTTTTCCAACATCCTTGCCAGATTATTCACAGCTAAATTTAAATAGTGAGCAATTTCACAGGTGAAACAAATACGAGGCCAGGCTGCATGCCACCTCATTACCTTTGCTGTGTTGGATAAGTGAGGGGTGCTTTTTTTAATTCTGCTGTGCTGACTGATGATAAATGTTCAACCCTGGCAGCATGCGACTGCTGGGGAGGCACCATTCGTGTTGGATGTGTGCTTGCCTGAATGCCAAGGGGACTCACGGTCTGAGGGTTAAATGTCACCTTTTCTCCTGGCTGAGAAAAACCTCACTGCACAGAAAGCAGGGGATGACACGCAACCTCTGCATAACCTGACCCCTCTCCGCACATACCTTCAACAGACAGCTAAAAAAACATAAAATAATAATTTTAAAGCTCTTTATCTGACAGATAAGTTATTATATACCAAAAGAAGGGAAACATCAGAGACAAAATCCCGAACGGTGTTGACAATGCACAAATCCCATTTGAAAAAAAAAAACAAAACCAAGAGAACAATGAAACTGTTCACCCTTAATCCTGGATTTATATACGTGTTCTAATTAAAGATAAATTGAATTTCAAAGCCATTTGAAGTAAAAGGGCAGCTCAAGAAGTAGAGTGATATTGAGATCTATGTATACAAAGCCAGCACTATATCCAAACGTCAGCAATCTGCTTAATGCCAGCAAAACATAACCATCAACATGTAAAAAGCATGCTACACAATACTGACCAAGTTTTTATAAATTTGGTAAAGCAATGGTACTTCAGAGGAAGTCTAAGACAGCAATGGACTGCAGTGGAAAAAATTATTTGTCCTCCAACTGTTAACTGCAAAAGAAAATTGGGAAGAGCCTTTTCTGGAAAACAGAAGAGCTCTTTCAAACCCGCCATTATGTTTTGTTTTCCAAATACTTGGAGAAGGTATTTTTGGCCACCAGGCCTGGTTTTGGCCATTGCTGTTAGCAGCCTATAAAATAATCTATATGTTTCATCACCTTTTCTTTGCACAATTAGAGAAGTGGCAAGAAGAGAGGCTCTGACTGAGCACAGGGGAAGAGGTTTGCAGTAGGAGGCCGGGTAGGCAGCAGAGTAGGTCACCCAAAACTGGCCACGCAAATCTCCCTCCTGTTCAGGGCTGGACTGGAAAAAGCTGTGAGCGACCTGGGCCAATTTCGGAGCTGGCCCTGCTGCCATCAGGGTGCCTGACTGGAGCCCTCCCAGGGTCCTGTCCCACCTGAAACACTGGTTGATGCCAAGTCGTGCGTGGGGTTCGTGGCCCCAGAGAAGAGCTCGGGATGCCTGGGTTTCATTTCCAGCTCTGCCACAAATTCCACACGTTACCCTGGGCAGGGAAACCTAATCTCCATGCTTCCCTTCTCCATTACCTCCACTCTTCCTGTTTGTCCGTCTCCTCCGATTAAATGTTGAACTCTAAAAGCAGGGGCTGTGTGTTCATATGGTATTTCAAGCAGTGTGGCTTGATAGGATTTGGCACATTCATGTGCAGTGAAATAAATCAATCAATAGTCAGAAGAGTTACATTACAGCACAGCGTGGGCAGAGACGTCTACTACTGGATCTACCTTTAGTTTCTTGATTTGCTTCCAATAACCTCAAGGATAATTTTGCTTAAGTACATAATGAAAGATTAGGGCTAAATCTGTAATAAACATGAAAATGAAGTTATGCCATACAATGAATAGTCGTTGTTGTCCTACTCCCAGTAAAAGTTTATTATGCACAAAAGCCTTCTGGAGGCATGGGTAGCTATTAAAATGCCTGTGCACCTAATTCTGGTTTCAACGCTGCACCAACCAGTGGGCTCAGTAATCCCTGTGCAACCTCAAAAGTAAGTGTCAGTTGTTTACTGAAAAAAAGGAAAAAAAAGATACAGGAAACACAGGAATTTATTTATGCACCAAAACAACTGCTCCCATTTGTTTCAGTGGAGATCCTGCACACAATGAGAACGAACTGTGTCTGCTGCCTTTTTGGGCTGTCAGCAGCTCACTGACATCACGCTGTGCCTTGCCCGAGTGCCTGCTGCCAAACCCTACCTGTGAGTTCTCCTGACTAACCCTGGGCATCCATTGGCGGGGGACACTCGTGTGGCAGGAAACCTACTGGAATTAACAGTGAAAAATGTTCCAGGACTGAACAGCAAAGCCATAGAACTCTCTTAAAGTCGCTGTTACAGGGTCCATATTTTAATTTTAATGGCGAATCTTATGGAACCGACATGTTGGAAGAGCAATAAATAATAAGTTATTGTGCCCGATCTTTCATTTCTGAATACTTAAAGAGATTAATATACTTGTCTGCATTACTACTCTGAGCTGTTCTGAAATGAAATCCCAGGCCGAGTAGCTTCTCCTCCGCTGCTGAGGTATCAAACCATGGGCATGCTTTGCCACATGCCTCCACAATACATGCTTCTTGTTTAGATTGTCTTCTCTAAATAAAAGGTAGATCAATGAATAAATTTAATTAGCACGTTAGAATAGTCATTATTGGGTCTTACACATAATAGGGGCATCAAACAACTTCAAAAGAGACTTGCTCAATTAACACAAGTCTTTATAACAGCACTGGAATAAGACCTTATCACAGATCTAAATAGCCTAGACTGCAATTTCTCTCTGGATCATATTGGCATGCTCCTGACAGCCATACTATCATTAGAGGGATCTGTCTGCACTTCCATGATATCCCTAATCCCCTGTTTTGAATACTTAATAACTACAGCGACTGGAAATCTGTGCACCGTGCTTCAGAGGTAATTCCTGTAACACGGACGGAGCGGCTGTATGGCCGCAGCGCATCGCAGTTCCTGTTCCCATTCAAACTTCTCAGCATCTTCCCTGTGGACAAGTCAGGGGACCCAGCTTTGTCATGGAGAGACACGGCTTTGTCACGGAGTTACCAACAGCTGTAGACCCTGAAATGCAGTTTGTTGGCACAAAGCACAAAGCAAACGTAACACTGGGTTATGCAT
The DNA here is from genome assembly GCA_020746105.1 of Trogon surrucura. Lineage (NCBI taxonomy): Eukaryota > Metazoa > Chordata > Aves > Trogoniformes > Trogonidae > Trogon > Trogon surrucura. Next base: position 16,438,915 of record CM036622.1, on the reverse strand, counting down.
GAATCCTCTGTGCCTGCCCCTGAACCAGTATCCCTGCCTGGCCACAAGGTACATGCATATACATACAGCACAGAAAACAACTCTCAAATTAAGAAAATCTAGCCCATAAGATTAAGTCTCTGTAGTGTATTTTTTTTAAAAAAAAAATCTCAAATACAGTATTTTACAAGAGAAAAATCAACAAAGTTGTTCCTCAGAGCAGTCACCTCCACTGAGTCTCACATCAAATCCCAGAAAAAAAAAATTCAACAAAACCAAACCCAAGATTTTACTCATGGCAAACCCACTGAAATTTCCTTTAAAAGACATGCAAAATTACCTATACATGACCAAGACGCTGCAAGCCTTTTTCATTAGGACACTAGCTGAAAAACAGTCAACAAGAAATACTCGCATCTTTGATTTGACTCGTCTTTTTTTTTGAGAAAGAAAACCTTTCTGGCAAAAAGGAGGAAAAGACCTGACAACAGGATTTTCCCAGGCTTGCAACAAAATAAAATTTTAAAATCGGTGTGTGTAGAGGGGAAGCTTCATGGGAGTTTTCAACACCGGTCACCTCATCCATAAGCAAAGATAGAAGTCTGCAATGTTGGCAATTCTATGCAACACACTGGTTCTTTTTTTACTATAAGAATGAAATGCCTAATGCCACTGCTCACTAGAGGTTGTGTTCAGCAAAAAGCAGACAACTCTATACTAGCTCTTACTTTTCAACATAGATAGTTATGAAAAAAAATGGTGTAACTGCAACAGAAAAACAACAGGCATCTTTCATCCTAACCTACTGTTAATTAAGCTGCTCATGCAATTTATTTCTTGGTTATTTTACAAAGAACCTTAGCAACTCTGAACTAGTTTCAAACATGAAAAAAAAATCCCATCACCCTTTCTTTGAAGGTTTATGCGAAATTCTACCACACGTGCACAGAAAAAATAACCTTGTCAGTACAAAATGCCTTAAAGGAATCTCCCATCAAAACCCCAGCGAGGATGTAGACTGTTGACTGAAAAGAAGAGATCAGTGCAGTCTCTGGAGACAGTATCAAAGGCAGAGACTCTAAGCAACAGCAGATTTAGCAGATCTCTCACTTCCATCTCTTCACTCCAGGACGCCAGCCATCTCAAGAGACTAGCTCACATCAAACAGAGGGAACGATCGGCGACAGGCTCGAAATTAAGCTTACATGATTTCACAGAAGACCAGGGTGTTTTTGAGAGATAAATACAGAGCTGAATTTCGAACAAGGAGCACGTCGAGCGCTGGCGGCATCCCGCTCGTCTCCATCGGCAGCTTCGACAGGAGCGATGGCAGAGCTCCGCGCGTGTGGCGCTAAGGAGGCTGACTGGCGCTGATTCACTCCTGCTTACACAAACACCCTCGCTTATTAGTTCTCCAGGTAAATATGCAAACAAAGAGGGTCTTGAGAGCATTTATAAAGAATGTGGAGAAAACAAATTCAAGAGACGTTGCTGGGAAAGACCTGGATGGTTGGACAGAAAGTGCTACGGAGTCTGGTGCAGCAAAGGAAGAGATACCAAGAGATCACACAAATGCTGAAACAAGGAGCTGCAGTTCTTTCTGGATACGGGCTATGTCACAAGAGTAACTCAGATCTCACGGGGAATTAGATTCTTGGTAACATTAAAGAATATCTCTTACTTCTATAAGGCAATCTGCACGCCATCATTTGGCAGAAGCTAAACTAAAAATCCTTAAATTACAGATTGGTGCTTTAAACACTTACAATGTGGCTTGTTTTAAAGCAAAACCTGTGCTCACACAGTGCAGAGGTGCTGTTGCTCCAGCAATTGTAAATTTGTTGGGTTATTTTCTGTAGGACTAGCAACATTTTCCTAGCTCTAGGTCACAACCAGCAATACATACTTGCTGAGATAAAACCACTAGCTTTCCTCTTCTATGACTGCATGATGTGCACTGATTAATTTGTTCTCTAAAACTGGAAATACTCTTTTTCATTAGGAAATCATAGAGGTTTTGATTTATTTTGGCTTTTGCTTGCAGCTTGCCTATCTGAAATGTAATACAGGAAGAACCAAAACGTACCGTACTTATGCTGTACCTGAAGATAAGGTCTAACAAAAATCTCTTCACTTGTGATGGACAACCTTACACAGCAGGAACAAACAGGTAAATAGCAATACTCTGAAACTGCCTCATATTCACATATTCAAATCCCTGTAACTTAGATACATTCATGCTGTCTGGAAAAGCACAGAATGGAAATGGCAACAGATCCCATCCCAATCCTAGTGGGAAACTGTGGGTCAGCTGCTGGAAAAGGACCCTGTGCATCACTGGGCAGTGCTCAGCAATGTCTCTCCCCAATCAGGGAGCGCTACCTTATTGATGGGGGGCAGAGCAAGAAAAGAGAAGAGAACACAAAACGGTAAAAAAAGAAAGAAAAAAATAGAGGAAAAATGCTCCTTCACAAGGTTGTAAAACTCAGCATTGCTGGCAGACCCTCATGAAGCTCCCAACTTCTCTCCCAGTTAGAAACCCTGTAAAATCAGGAATGCCTTCAAAACACAATGTGAATGGCAATGTTTTTTAAACATAACCCTCTCTATGCCTCAGTTCCCCAGCTGTAACATGAAGACAATTACAACCCTCAACACACAGAAGACTTCTGAAAATAAAAACACATGTATTTGAGGCTACCAGAAGGGATACACTAGGATTAATTGTTCCACAAAGGTCTCAAAAAACAGTATGATCTCAGAGAAAGTTTTCAATAACATGCAATAAATACTCTTCATCTATGACACAGTGAGTTAACTTCTAATTATTCACTGCACTCAGAAATATTTTTTATCACGCCTTTGATTCCTGGCTTTTCAAAATGTGCCTCCTTTTATCAATTGTTTCCTCCAGGCAAAAATACTCCCCAGGTAAAGTAAAAACATGACATCAAATAGAAAGCAAAATAGCTGGGAATGCTGGTGTACAGAGCAGTTATTGTGCTAGCTGTAATAGCACGATGCAAGAGCTGCACAAAAGTCCTGTGGTAATACAAATATAAAATACTAGCACAGACAAAGATACACGCCGAGGCATGATAAAAATGAATGCCTACTACTGAGTTACATCAAGGCTGAATTCTCCCCTGGAGTCCATGACTGATTAATTCCTGTAACTTCGGTACCTGAAAGACAGGAGATTTTTCTTGGTAGTAAAGAGCCTTATAAGATATACTTAAACGGATTATGTTGATACCTTTCATGATGTAACCCTAATGATAATTTAATTGAAAAACTGCTTTAAGCCATAATAGCAGAGACGACAGGATTTCCTTTTTTCGCTTTGACAATTATGGGCCAGTTCAGAACTGCTCTCAAGGAGGAGAACAAATTTCCAATGAACTTAAAAGAATATGTCAAATTCTTCATTAGTTTTCCTCAAGCCAAATACAGAAGTGTACTGGCATCAAAGCCCACAGATTTTCTCATCTCTAATTCCGTATCTTTCCTCTTCCACCATGGAAATCACTCTACATTTATCCGTGTGCAAGTGTGCTCATTATACACACTATTTTTCCTATCTGCTCCTTGGAGTCTCAGCAACTGAGAAGCCAATGGGCAAAGCTATGTGTGTTTTACCTGTTGTTCTCCATGCTTTCTCCAATCCTATATATTTTAGTGCCTTACACACATATTTTGAGATGTCATCGCGTTTATAAGACTGAGAGTATCATGCCACTAATGAACTTATGGGTCATTATCAGCATGTATACTGACACCACTTCACAGACGTACTGCTAGTAGAGACGGAACAAAATGATTTTTGGGGGGTATATGACCATTTGCCTTTCCACAGCTGTCCTGTTGATTTATATACTTCTCAAAGGCAGCCTGCAAGGTGCGCATGAACTGGAACACATGCTAGAGCTGCCCCTGCAGGGATGGGTCTGTCAGGAGGGTGCAGTAGGACACGATGGGAGTTTGTCCATAATCTCATCCTGTTTCCCAGGCTTGAGGGGGGAGTTGCAGCAAGCTGAAAAAAGCTGATTTTCTGTCAATACTTTAAGAGGGCAAGGTATTTATAGATCAGCTAACCTAGTATTGATTTCAGGCAAAACAATATAAAAGCTGTTACAAATGCCATCAGTAAAGAATTAAGGGATGGTAACATAACTAAAGAAAATCAACAAAGTATTATGGAAAAGGTGGCTTCTCACATAAGCTTGGTATCATTAGAAGCCCAGTTGGCAACACTGCTGGGGAAATAACACACTTAGACTACTGTCAAGCATTTGAATTAGTTTTACATGACATTCCAATTAAAAATTATCAGTGGACGTAATCAATAGAAAAGAAAATAGATTAAAAGTTTGCTGATCTATCCCAAGAAGTAATTGTAGATAGGCAACTATCAGCAATTACAGATATTTCTATGGTAATTTCATATGGGTTTTGTCTCAATCCAATGTTGTTAAAATTCTGTCCATAACTGGGGGATAAAGTGAGTAATACTAATAATATCACTGACAAAGGCTTCTGAAAGAACAGTACCAGGTAAGCAAACACCAGACCAGATCAGTTACACAGCGCCTCCCGGCATCATTTCATTTCAAGTTCACACATGTACAAATAAAAAAAAATACATGTCACCCACAAAGGACACAGGCTCCACTTGAAAAGGAATTCAAAGTCATTGTGGCTGATCAGTTCTATGTACAATTACTGTGCAAGCCAGCCACAGAGAAAACCATCTTTCACGTACAGAATCTGGAGTAGAAAGCTGATACTTATGACTGTAAACAATGCTACTGAAGCATTTATTGCACACCGAAAGTTCTGACACCCACTTTTTGAAAAGGAGGTAGATCAGTTGGAAACGACCCATAGAAGAGCAAACACAATGATCTGTGCCCTGGGTACCCTGTCATATTCTGAAAACAAAAAATCTAAAAATAAAATAAATTCAGGCAACCAACCAATCAAAAAAAAAAAGCAAAACCCTGACACTTGAGTCTAGGTCTCAGTTTGTTGAGTAGAAGGAGAAATTGGAAACACCTTGCATCATCTGAAGGAAGAATCCAAGACATGCGCAGCGATGAAAGCTCACGTAGATGAACTCACCAATGAAGGAAAAGGAAACACAAATAGATAAATTGCATTTCTCACCGTTTCTCCTCTAATATTGATCTTTTTATCCAACCACTCTTAATGGCCCAGAACCTGAAGAACAGAAGGAATGAAGAGGAGGAAGTGGTGGCACTGGGAAGTACAAACCAATGTTCACTAAGATATGATGCAGTTAATCAGGCATAAGTGCTGATGCTACAAACAGCAGGGCATTGACAGTGTGTCTCCGATAAGCAGGAAAGTCTTCTTTCCCAGCTATTCAACCATCCTTTGCCTAAGGCATCAACATACTTTTCAGCTACAGAATTCAATCCCTATCTACAATGAAGACAAAAACTACAAATGTGCGTGCACTGACTGGTGAGGAAGCTCAGAGCAGTTTCTACCCTCAACTTTCTTTTCCAGAAAAATTATTTGCACCATTGAGCAATCTTTTTGATGAAAACACTGTAACTCATTTTGCCTTCCAAGACAGACATCAGCATTCCTGAGGAAGTAAGGGTCCAGAGATTCAGAGGAGCTACCATGAAGCCACAGCCATACAGGTAGATTTTGGTCACCCAGTGGGCTTTTCACACCTGATTTAACCACAAGGACCTTGATCTTGGTCACATTTCATTATGTTGCTCCAAATTCATGAGTGATCATCTACTACCCTCAACCACCACAGCAGTAACATTTCTCCCTTCATTTCACAAATAATCTGTGAAACAAAATACATATCAAAAATAATCAAGTATAATTTAGTCCCTCAATAACTAGATAGCTCCAAAGGACTTTCAAAAGGGTAAATAACCTTTTCAGCCTATCACCTAAACATTTAATGATCAGTTTAATTTAATGTTTAGGTGATAGGCTGATGTTTAGGCAATTTAATGGGTACCACTGTCTTTCTCAGATAATTGTTCAATTTTTCCTTGTAGTCCCTTGCAGGTCCTCCAAGTCTGGTTTTGTGAGACGAGGAAGGAAAGCATGACTTAAAACCAGGAGAGTCTCAACTGGTATTACTAAGCCATAACATGAATGGGTCAGCCCCAATATCAGCTTTTCAAACAGTCCTGCATTACTTAAGGCATCAGCATTACACAAGTCTTCTGTCCATTTTATGCACCTATAATGTCTTCTTATGGTGTGAATTTAACTGCAAACACATTCTTCGGCCTCTTCATTCACTGGCCTTTCATGCACTCCTCCCGTATTTTTTCATTTTCATTGCTGCACATCCCCTTTGTGGATATGCAGCAGTCTTCCACAGATATGGAAAAACAGGTTACTTCACCTCTAACATACTGCTGATCTGCTTATCACTTATGCTCTGCCAGCGAAATCATAGAAGCACAGAAAATCAGCATGAAGACTAGCATATTACAGGATGAAAGAGAAGCATTTAGAAAAACTTACAGAAGAAAAGGGGACAGAAAAAGACAAGGTTAGATCTAGACATGATGTGAACAGAATGAATTTGCCCACAGGGCATCCAAGGATGCAAGCAGTAGGTGGTCTTTAAAGCTCTTGTCTTCATTCCCAACAAACTAGAGGCGGCAGCTGGAGAATGTAGAAAGCCTACGGATAACCACACTTCACTGTTACCGTGTCCCACCACCTCGAATTCAGCTTGCAGATCTACTGGCCATTTGTCACTGAACAACATGTCCCACCTTCCTCCCCCCTGAGCTCCTGGCTTCAAGACCCCATTCTTTCATGCCAGCCTTGGTGCTTATCTGACCTGGACCACTGATATGGCAATTTAGGGATCTAAACTGGCAGAAAACGTTTCACTTTTAATCCTTCTTATATCTGGCAGCCTAGCTTTCCACCGGTTTTGTTCTCTGAACTGGCTCCCCAGCAACATGAAGGGCACCGAAGGAAGGGAGGCAGCAGCCACCATGGTGCAGGGGGCTGGAGCAGCACCAGCACTCCCAGCAGCTGCCAGCCCAGCCCTGAGCAGAGCCACAGCACGAAACCTCGCCCTTGCTTAGCATGAGACCCTGTTTTCTAACAGTATCACATTCATTACCTTACAGAGCATCTTCTGAATGAGGATACGCTACATTTTTGAGTGATCAGTCAAACCCAAACAATCAATTACATCTTTTGTCAAAACTGTTTACTCTTTCACACTGTGCTGGAGTCATTAAGAAGGAACACCGAGCAGGACTGGTTATTTATCCTCCTCCTCTTGCCCTGAAAGGGAATTAATCTTAAACTTTCCGTTTAATGATCTCAATAAAGGCTCACTGTAAATGACAGCAGGCTGCACTGACAAATATTTAAAAACAGAAGGGCCTCCGAATGACAGAGTTTAGCAACACACAAGTGCTCTTCAACACACACGTCAAGTGACACCAAACCTCTGTGGAAGCCAAGGTTAAAAATGTGCTGCCCAGCGCTCCAGAAAACACGCTGCAATTAGCAACCTCTAGAGATTTATTCAAGCTGAGAAAGAAAGATAAAAGCAAAAGGAGTGGATTCAAAAGCGATTCTTAAAACTGCTGGCCAAACCACTTAACATTCCCTCGGCGTCTACGCAGAAAATGCAATCCTTCTGTCAAAGAAAGGTAATTAATGAACCTGCCCTGCCCATCCATCCATCGCCCTTCTCGGAAGCTGGCCAACAGCGTGCTCCAGCCCACGCGGGTGTCAGACAAAGCCGCGTACAGCCCCGCACCACCGCGCATGGCACCCACACAGCAAGGGGACCGAGGGGACACAGTCTAGTAGAACGTGTGCTCCAGGGTAGGACAAGTGTGTCCCTTGGCTTGGCCTGGCCACAGCTCTCAGTAAACCCCTCCCTCTCGCTAGCCCGCACCACACTGACCTTCCCACGTGCGCAAAAAGCAGCAAATGCATTTTGCCAGAGAGGAATAAACCAGGACGTTTTGAGCTCTGTTCAGGGTGATTTTTACCAAAGTGCAAGAGGGAGATGGGGCAATCAGAGAAGCCTCCTTGCATGGTGACACCCCCAAACATTTAGTAGATTTTAATCTGTGCTGCTTGCCTACATGGGGTGTTTCACTCCCTCCCCTCCAGAAGAAGAGTCTGCTTTTACAAGCTTTAAGATTTTTAAAATCCCATTTTAAAACTGATGCAATTTTTATTATTTTCCCTTCATTTCCACTGCTCCCCTCCAAGGATCTCCCTCCACCTGGGCAAAGCTGACAGTTCCCCACAGCAGCAAGCCATGTTGATGGCCATCATCTCATTCATATGCACACTCAGAGCACTATAAATCTGCTCAAATATCATCCCTCCCCTGGGGCAATGTTTTTTTTTTCCCAGAATATCTACATTGCTAGCTGCAGAAATTTCTCCTCCTAATTAACTTACAGGTTCCAAATACCACCAGCTGGAACCGCAGTGCATGGCCCAGGTGCCGAATGCAGGGGAACTCAGCTTAAGGACAAGGGTCTTAGATATTGTTTCTTTGCTTTGTTGCTTTTGGGGGTTTTTTGTTTGTTTTTTGTTTTTCCCTTTCATTTAACAGCCAGCAATCTGAAAACTACCAGACCCTTTATCAACACATGAATGGACAGTGAATAATCCATGAATTGAACGAATTGAAACTATCCACACAACCCTTAACTGATATTTTCGTTGGCCGTGTCACATCATGTTATATTTCTGACGTGTCATGCTTGTGCCTGAGTCACGGTGCAACTTGACGGAAGAACAAAGCACAACACGGTGCAACAGGATGTATCGGTAAGGTCAAAACCCCCATACGACTGTTGATTGACGGCCCACCACTAATTTGGATTTAGTTAATTCCTTCTAAAAGACAAGAACAAAGTTCAGAGAAGGTTGAAGTGCATATGTAGAGTTTAATAATCTATTAACGCAATAACCTGCCATATATGACTATGCAATAAGCTGAAGGAATTTGCCAGAAACACTTCACTTTGCAAACAATATTTACAGCAATGCTTGATTCATTACACGCTCTGTATACACAGAGAAGGGCAGTGTTTCTCTAATGAGAAGGCTCCAAGGCATGAGCTGAGCACTCGTAAGGTAAAAAAAACCCCAAAAACTAAGCAGCAGCCAAATCAGAAAACTGAAATTATCATGGTTTAATTTTTGTTGATGAAAATTACTTACTATTGGGCCTGAGTTCAGGCAGGCTGGGAAAGAGAACCTGATCCAAAACTAGTGTCAAACAACAGCAGGGAAATAGTGGTGATTTTATCTTAAAACTTGAAAAACTGTAAAGATCAACTCATTAAATGATCTCCTGCTTCTTTAAAGCATAGGCTTTGGTTTTATTGGATTTTGTTTATTTCACACAGACAATTATCAGCCAGTCATGGTGCTGTCACAGGGAAGAGAACCACGAGGCTTCACTCTTCTGCCCAATGTACAGGCGAAGGCTTGTTCCTTCAGCTGCTTCTGCATGAGCCCAAAGGAACTGTGCTGCACCAGCAGCCTCGCCACGCACCTGGAGAGCAAGCTGGGACCTCTGGGAGCCTAAATCCGTCTTGAGGAGGAACTTTCAGAGCAGGTTTGTATTCCTTACAGCAGTAAGGGAGACCATAATGTTGAAGACGGTGTGATTTGTGATGATGATCTTAACCCAGCACCACTTCAAGAAATAAATTAGTTACTGTATTTTAAGGCCATTCATACTTTGCCCAAATAAGGCTTTGAGAAAGTTACAACTGCAGTTCTTTTGGCTTGGGGTACTGCTTTTGCTGCCTAAATAAGCCCATAGAGCACTTAACCAGTAAAAGAAGAATGACACCAGCAAAGTTCTCCTCATGTTATACCAGTATGTGCATGCTCTGGATCAGGACAGTACAAGCACCGCGAATGAATGAAACCAGCTATAACAGTAAAATAGTCTCAATTTTGCTGCATTAACAGAGGCCTCATTAGGTGCTCCTGCAAATTACAGTCACGTTGTCATAATTCTTTAACTTACTGACATAGGTACACAGGCAGAAGCAGTTGCTAAACACGTTACAAGAGCCTCACAGGACATAAAGGGGTGACTGACAAATCCCGGGACGGCCACAGTTACGTTGCTCAGTTATATGGTAATACAACAGAACAAGAAGCAAAGCAAAAGGAGACCAAATTCTGTTCAGCTTACTCAGGAACTATCCCTTAGTTTTGCTAAAGTTTTTCTGTGACTCAGAAACAACTTGCATGCCGAGTTTCAACATCAAAAATATGAAATGCAGATTCAAAAGCACACTGAAGTTTGGACTCCCTAAGTTGCTGTGGCTGGCACCTGTAAACTGGATGCATTGAAAAATCACTCTATAATACACTGGCCAGGTATAAAACCACAATACAGAAATGTCTATTCCATAGCTAAGTATTCCCTCCAATCTTACTATGGATGTGCCCTGAGGAGTAGTGCAGTCATATTATATTACGTGGATCACTCACAACTATGTTTCTGCATCTGGTAGTTCCTGGAATGGATGCAATCCCACGGTGAACACCCCACAGTATCACCACTGCGATTCAAAAGCGTAAGCGAAGTCATCTGATTGCCTTGTCCCCTGAAGTTAATCTTGCCTTCAAGACAACTCCCATGGGCAGGAGTGTTTTGCTGTAGGATCTCACTGACCAAAGAAAATCAATGGGTTGATACAGGAAATGAAGGGATTTCATTTTTGCAAGACAGTGCCTTTTAAACATATTTATCTTAGTGTATGAGAGTGAAACAGGAAGATGTGTCAGGGTGACACTAGAAAAATCTCCAAAATCGCAAATTTTCGCACCAAGTTTTCATAAGCCCTTTCCCTATCCCCAAGAATTATGTAACAGGCACTCGTGCAGGAGATTTACTGCTTCCTATTCAAACCCCCTGGCCATCAATCTAAAGAATCGATTCCTGCTCCTTCCAAACAGAAATGCAACCAAAGACAGACCAAATACATCTCTCTGGAAATACAACTGCAAAGTCAGAGCATAAGGAAGGTACCCCCACCATTAACACAGTTATGGAATTGGGAAGCCGCATCAATCTTCAGCAACATATTTTGCCTTCACTGATGCTGCTCTGAAACAACGCAAGGCCTGCAAGATGATTTTCTTACTGAGTAGCACCATACTTGGAGTAATACATTACTGGTGGGACTCCCCTGATGATGTATTACACTAATGCATCATTAGGATGATGTTTCACACCGATGATATATTGCAGTGCAACATAATGAGAGCAATAGCTCACTGGGTGCATAATCCTGCCAGGAGCTGCACGCCTGCAGCTCTCCAACTTCATTTGCAGTTCAGGGTGTCCAAGGCTGAGATGGATTAGATCCTCAGATACGCACGGCTTAAAGGATAGCAGAGTCAGAGAAGTGCCAACACACAGGTGGGCGCAGTCGATTCCAGGACACAACGTGCTGCGTGCTAACGGCAAGATCGCTCTTTTACACCTGCTCAAAACACCTTCAGGCTAAGAAGTTGCTGTAGCCAGAGCTGCCGAAGCTCCTTATTCTTATGCTTGCCTGCAGCAGCCATCGCAGCAAGCCCCAGCCACTATAGCCTTCATAAAAATACTTAGCTTAAATTTTCCATGCAAGATGCCTGTTAGAAGAAGGGGGAAGGTTGGGGAAAGGGAATGGTTCGTTGTTTTTAATCAATAGTTTTAGTGAAATCACTTCTATTCAGCTGTTTCTATGACCCAGACTAAGGGGGGGGGGGGGGGGGGGAAAGGTAGTTTTGCCAACAATGAAAGATCCTGGTGACCTTTTTTCTGACCTTTTTTAACAAACAGAGCTATTTGATCTGTATGAAATTTTTAAAAGACCTTTGCACTATGATCAGTGTCACTGACGAGAAGGCAACATTTTAAGATTTGTGAACTCTTCACCGTGAAACCATATACAATGTTCAAAAAGAGGGCAAACTGATATATAAACAAGGAAGGAAAAAGCCAGTTTGAATAATAAAAGAACTTCTCCTCCAGACTCTCACAAAAACATTAACATTTACAATTGAACGAAAACTTCATTACTTATTTAGTTTTCATTTCAATACCTTCGGGGTTCTTGACTAAATCTAAATGCGCACATACACACAAAAATATAACAGGGATTCTGCATGCAATTTCCAGCTCTGTGGATTTATTTGGTTCTGAAAAACATAGAAGTATTTTAGACAACTACCTAATGTGCCCTGCATGCTCATCTTCCAGGTTCTCCAAATTAACAGTCGTTCATGATGGAGACACCAGACTCCTATCCAGGGAATACATTCTAGGCACACATTCAAGAAAATTTGACTTTCATACCTTTCTCCTGACAACTCTGAGTAACCACAAGTTATTTAACGAATTAGAAAAGAGTATAATCACTTCAACTACCTAAATCAAGAGTTAATGTAATTTTTTTCCTTTTCTTTTTTTCTTCACCTGGAGCCTTTCAGACTGCTTGAGTTATAAGGGCTGTCTGCTATACTGGCTGGAGATAGCATCTACAAGACAGGCTGAGAATACAGAGGAAAGAGTTGATGTTTCCAAGATCTGCCTCTGCACCAGAGGGGGGAAAAAAAAAAAAAAAGACAGACACAGTTTTAGGAGACCACTTCTGATCAGGCCTTCTGCATATCCTGGGATAAATTAATTTCTAAGAAGATGTCCTGGGTTTAGCTAAAAACCCAGTCCTGTTTAGTGATTTTTACTTTTCAGTTTAGTGTCTTCTAAAAGGCTGCACTTTCTGAAGTCAGCAGCATGTTTTTTGCAGACAGTGTGTGCTACTGGCAGTGATAACACCTGATGTTTACAGTTACTGCCTGGGACTGGTATGTAGAAAGGCTCTTGCTTATACTTATTCCTATAGTGACCAAGGCCACTGCTGGCTCTTGTGTGCCACGCTGGGGGTGCTGGGTAGTAAGAGGGGGGCACAAGGAAGTAAAAGGTGGCACCTCTGGGGGGTAACAGACAGGACAGGTGACCAACGAGAGTATTCCATCCCATATACATCATACCTAGTATAAATTGAGTGATCACGAGAGTTTCGGCCCTTTTCGGCCTTTTTCTTCATTTCGCCTTTTCTGCAATGGCCGGTGTCCAGAGAGGATTCCATCTGACCTCCTGCTTTTGATCCGGATCCTGAGTTCCCGAATCCAGCTCCCTGTATCCAGCTCCCGCCGCCACCGCTGAGCCTGGGGTTTCCCCAGTGCCTCCTGCTCTGCAGCACCAGTGGTGATTTCTATCGGGGGAGGGAGTCGGGTTTGATATCGGGCTACTATCTATAGTTGTATATAGTTCTTTACTTTTATCTTTTCACCATTATTTCTATTATTTTCATTAAAACTGTTCTAGTTTTTCTTCTCTAACCCGTAAGTCTCTCTGCCTCATTCCCTTTTCGCTTCCTGTTTGGGGGGGGGGGGGAAGAGGGGGTTAGAGAGCGTCTGTTCACATTAGTGGCCGGCCCAGCCCTAACCCACAACAGAAGATTATGCCAATCAAGCACCACACTGACGTAGAGAGTAGCCTGAATCCACCCACCAGGGCAGCAGATGTTTTCCAAGCAGGGCTGTTCCCTCCCCATTGTCCAGAGAGAGAGAACAAGGACCACAGCAGAGAGAAGAAGGGACCACCACAAAACTCACCTTGTGGCTTGCAGTATACAACAATACTGTCCCCAAGCCTGGGGATGGTAATGAAAATTCACCCCCTAAAGGCTGCAAGTGGGGGGGGGGGGGGGGGGGGGGGGAAACGAAAAAAACCAAACCTGAATGGCTTCATGCATTTCTTCCACCAGGAGCCCATGCAAGGGCCAACTGTGTCCTCCCATAAATTCTCTGGCACAGAGGCATTATACCAAGGGAAAGGAATGCCTTTCCATCTGTGTATTTCCCCTCAGGCACTCACTTGATAATGAAACCAGTTAAGGTCTTTGGGTTCACAATGTTATTATAGTCGGATAATATTTTGTTTGCAGCCGAGCCTGAAGAACTCCTAAGCAGCACATTACAGGCACCATACACCTGTTAAGTCATGGTGTTTCTTCTCTAAGTGGACAAATCTGTTTTAGCCATCTCCAGAGATTTTCTGCTCACAGTTAATTACAAAGCACTGACTGTACTCATTTCCTGATCTTGGGGGGAATCTATAACAAATGTATGCCACAGGTGAAGCCCATTCCCTCCATCCCTCAGAAATACAAGCAATCCTTCCAGCGGCCCTGGCTGCCCTCCTTCACCTCTTTCCCCCAGCCCTCCCAGACCTTCTGCTCCGACACAAATGCTGCACACAAAATAATAACCTATTATTAGGAAAGAAAGTGCACTGACTGAATGAGCTTAACATTTTAGAAATAATGTATTACAAATGCATCCTCTGAATACAAAAACAACAGCACAGGCAGCCAGTCCAAGGTCATTCTGCAGAGCCCTATGGTGAGAATATCAACATGGACAGTCTCAATTTTGGCTGTTTTACAGTCAGTGATGCCCATGTGGAAAGCCACCCATCACAGCAGCAGGATTATTCACAGCAAACATGGCTACAGAGATGACTGTGTCTTTCCCAACAATTTGGGGAGCAGTTTTGTTTAAAGTGATTAATGGGCTCGGGAAGAAATTTGCCCTGTGTTTGATCCAAAACTCATTGGAGCTGCTTGCGCCCTAAGATACGTATCCTAGTACACAGTTTTGATCCGAAGTATCATTGTGCCTTGTCTTGTACAAGGTATTCTGAAATCGGGGCAGGCAAGCATTCTGGGAAGAAAGATAAGGGAAAAATAGGCCATCCTAAGAAAAAGTGATACTTCATTGTGACAGCAACCTGTCTTTATGCTCCTCCTAGCAGGCTAATGTCTGATCCCGGGCACAGAGCCTTGCAGAGACATACGTTGGGTCAATGGTTCCCAACTTTCCGGACCAACAGACAATTGACAACGATCAACATTTTTCTCAAATCATCACACACGCTTACCATCAACCTTGTGATTGGAAACACGATCGAGGTGAGGTGACTCAGCAGCGTGACTCTAATGCCTCCTCCGTTACTCGAGGGATGACCTGTGCTACTTGGACACAGGCGAAGAGACCCCCCTCGGCTGGGGTCATTTCTGAGAAACTTAAAGAAATTGAATTTGGTCACTGGCTCCCACATTTTGACAAGTTGTTTTACACCAAATCCCAGCAGGTAGCTGCCTCCTCTGTCGTCATCCAGGCATGAGCCCCCTCCCAGACTGCATTCTCTTCTTAGCTGCCAAAAACCTGCCTAACTTTCTGAAAAATAAACCACTTCTGCATCCTTCTCACCTCAAAGACAACATCTCACTGAAGATGCCACTCTTCCACTTTGAGTATAAATACAAAGCAATTCCTCCAGTAAGAAAAGAGGAAGCAGAAACATCTTCTTTATTTATATGTTTGGGATAAAAGCACAGAAGCATACAAACACCACAGAGATCAATTAAATACAATTGGACACAACCAGACAACTTGCAGGGACAAGAAAGTAAAGAAAATATGAAAGAGAAAGCTCCTGGGTGAAGGGCAGGTGGAGAGGAGCAAGTGGACTGTGACTTGAAGCTACAGGTAAGGAGCAGGACTTCGGGTGCTGGGTTCTTTTTGGAATTGTACATTAATGAATTGCTCTTCGCTGGCCTCAAGTAACAGATCTGACCCCAAGACCACATTTTTCCTCCAAAAAAAAAGAAACTTGCTAGACCCCAAAATGTGCTCAGTGCATCCGATGAGAAAGGAGAGGCATCAGCTCCAGAGTCTTCTCAGCTGTAGGAATTCAGTCTACAACTTGGTGTAGACCTTCCGAAACAATACCTTTCCCCTCCCCCGCCCCCCCCCCCCCCCAAAAGACAACATTTACCAAACAGGGGCACACATTTCTTACCAATTCTCTGCTTTCTTACCAGGACTATAACTGTGGAGTCTTCTGGGCAGCCAAAGAAGTTTCATGAGCCCAGAAGCGACTAAAATCAAAAATGGATTGCCAAGCAACAACCAGGGAGAAAATGCACAAATCTCACTCTGTTTTTTAGTGCTAATGTTGCTCCTATGCATACTTCATTATGATTTTAAATTCTGCGTTGTCAAGTGTGGAATATTCTAGGCACTGTTAGAAATGCACCAGCACACACGTAGAGCGCTTCGCAACAGTGACAAGGTTTGGCAGAAACCCCGTTTAAACCACCCACATTCCTGACTTTCCGCATACTTGCACTAGTGATGGACGGCCTCAGCGAAGTTTTACCTTGGTTATGGAACACTCCAGCTTCGGCTTGGATGATAAGGTAAAAATTCTTCAGTTATTGAAAAAAGTGACATAGGGAGTATTTCCAATATGATACTTTCGTACTTGTTCCGTTGAATAAAATGGAGCATTTTTTTTGTGACTTATGCTATATGTTTTAATTCACCTTCCCAAATAACTTACAGCAACGATTCACATTTTTTACTACAAGTAAAAACAACTACCTATTCTTAAAAATCAAAGACACTGCAATATGTTTTCATCGAGTTTGTGCAAGTAACCACATATTAAAACGGCAAACATCCCTTTCCAATAACATCCTGGCAGAGTTCGTTTATTCTGCAAGTAATAAAAGCAGAGGAGAGCAAGCCGTGCTCCAAGACTTTTGGTTGCAGCACCATGAGACAGCTGATGCGTTCCAAATGTCTGTCAGGTCGCTTTGCAAAACCAAACATTGCTAATCAATAGTGAAATCTTTCTCTCTCTGGCTTAACTGTATTTCTGGTTTTGTTAAACAGAAGAAAATTGCCGATTAGCTGGACTCTCGTGGACCATGCAAGTTAGAGAAAACATGCTGTCAACCTGACTGGTTCACTTAAAAGTCAGGACGACGCAGTTCAATTGCAGCTCAATTACAATACTTAATCGATCATCGACTGCGCACACGTGTTTTGTGAAATAAGCTGCAGCATCTTACTCTTGGTCTTCACAAGAAGCAGGTCAGTCTCCATGGTCTATCTTGTCTCTAAGCATCCAGCCGGGTTTTTTTTAGAAGCCCCAAACTCAACTTTGCATTTCTGTGAGCCTCTCTTTGCCCCCACTGCTCGGCTCATAAGCCACATCCTTTTCTCCTACTCTTCTTACGTCTTCCTTTTCTTGATTCTGAGCTACTTGGAACAGAGATCTTATCTCCTTCTTTGTTTGGAAACTCTATAGCAGTTTGTACGTTGCAGTGGTATAATAAATAAAAAGTAATAAAAATGTTAAGAAAGTCCTTAGAAAAGTCCATGTTATTTTTACAATTACTCATGCTGTTGCTATTTAAGAAACAATGCCAGGAAGATCTAGGACTTGAAGGGGACTTATAACAATTTTTGTAAAAATATGCCATTGAAATGATGATGTTACTGACAGCAAAGTGTTTTGCAAGGTGTACGGCTTCTCCTGCTGTTTTTTTGAGTGCTTCTAACAGATGTTCAATTTCAAGTGGTCTGCAGATACCAATAGGCTGATGGTTCTGCAGGAATCCGAGCAGCAGATGTGCCCTGCATTATGTTTTGCTATTCCCTTTATGAATTGATATGTCACCCCGTGGGTTTATAGCTAGTTAATTTTGTAATGACATCACTATTTCTATACTTTTAATGATTCTCGCAGGATTTAATTTCTCAAACAACAGAACTCCTGATCCTGAGAAATTGCTATGTGAAAGCAATATATAATAAAAAGATTTGTTTATATGATACAGTTCTATTTCCCACCAAATGCTTTCATTGATAGCTTTTAGGTAATGCTGGTGTGCAGGTGAATTCTTCCAAAGACTGCAGATTTACAGCACGACTTCATTTAAGGGCTCTAGGCTTAATGTCTCAGCATCTCTCTACAGGATCGTTACCTTCAAGTAAGTATCGCTCGGTGGTTGGAAAGAATGAGACTAAGAAGGGAATAAGGATAGAAATAATGGGGATTTCCACTGGCTCTGCTGTAGCCCCTGAGTATTGCCCCGTCAGATGCCGTGCTCCACCGCGGTGTAACATTCCTCCTCGCACGGTACCCACATAAAATCACAATGCACAGGAAATTGTGCTGCATTTTCCACTGACGGTGACCTGACTGTGACAGGGCAGTGCTCCGGCTTTTGGCTTGGATGCTTTCAATCTTAAAATGGAGCCAAGGTTTTTCTCCCTCAAACAGGGCTGCAGAGGTTGTTAGAACCCAGAGGTTTTGCGAAGCCCTTGGGCAGAACCTCCAGTAACGGCTGTGGGCTGCGCAGAGTGGAGTGTTCAGCAGTGTTGAAGGACATATTTTTTTGTTTGTTTTTAAACATGAGGAAAAAGGGATGCTATTACAGCTATATTTAAAGGACTTTTCACATTTAGGTATTTAAACATTGATCAGAAAAAGACATAACAGGTTGTAAAAGGTTCTAATTAGGTATGTTGTGTTGCCTTGAAACATACCTGAAAACTTTTAACTTTGAGAAATTAAAACTGCATAAGCATACATGATACCTCAGAAATTTTATTCCATTACTGCAAATATCAAAACACATCTTTAGTAAAAGCTACCTTTTGAAAAGTGTCTAAGTTAAATTTACCGAATCAACACCATTCACTCTTACACACCCCTACTGATCTAGGGGTGAAAGATCAAGGCTTTAATTCCTATGAAACAAATAGATAAATTTTTGCACACATACAGAAGAGGATGATCTCCAGTTGTGACCACAGGCAGAGTCTCCACAGCCCTCACAGGAGCTGTGTGCCTGTGCTGAGGTCTGAATCCATCCTCAAGAAGGTAAAAGGATGAGGAAAGTATTTTTGTGAGATTTCCACAGTGTTTCTCCTTATTTTTATTTTCTTTTTTTTCATCTGAAAAAAATGTTCAGTCTTTATTTCTTGCAGCTCATATTTCTTTGAAAAAGTGACTAGGAGCCGTAGCGCAAGTCTCAGTCAGTAAAGCTAATGCTGAGGTTAAATCAAATATTGATTGGCCTTCAGCACTCACAAATAGCAGACCAAGCTCCACCTGAAGGTCCACACTCATAGCTTGGATATGTTAGCTGACTTTTATCTATATTTAAGTAAACGCGTTGCGTAACAGCAGGCACCACGCTGAGCCCATGAACACCTCTGATTACTCTGAAAGCAGAAGTCCATTCCCCGGAGATACAGCACACCACAAGCCACCTCTCCTGACCCACTTCTCACACTCTACTCTGGCGGCCCAAAAAAGTCTGAACCAAACACTTCTATCTCCTGAACTCAGCATTTCTTCCTCAAAAAACTCCCAGCCAGGACTTTCAGCCCCTCTCCCAAACACCTTGAACTACTGGGTGAAAATCACGTTCAGAATCTTTGGTCCTTTAGCATAATTAAACTAATTGTACTGGTAAAGCTCATTTGTGCAGGCAGACGGGCTTCCTTGGAGGCTTCCCTGAGAAACAAGGACCATGTAAACCTGCAAGTCTAAGCCAAAGGCACATTGTCTTGGTCCAGCCTTCTTCAGCATGAAGGCACGGCCACACAGACAGTTACAGTGCATCTCCAGTATTTTCCTCCTTCAAAACCTGAACTCTTGGCCACAACATGCGCCCTAACGCCCATACACTTCCCCCTGCGGAGGCTATGAAGGCACGAACACGCACACGTGGCAGATGTTGGGCACGCTGCTCAGGGGATAACTTCAGGGTGCTCAGATACAGCATTCTGCAGCCTCATCCAGATGAGATCCACTATATTTAGGGTACAACTACTTTCTAAAAATGCATTATCTAGACAAAACAGTTGAGTATCTTAGGGATGCAGGTTCTGATTTTCCGAATATTTCTGATATTTACTCTGACATTTCCTCTGAGTGTGCGTGGTGTTTTGAAAGGAAAGGAGTTTTCTGTTGCTTAAGGCCAGTCCTTCCTGTTTGCTAGTTTATCCCAAACCTAAGTTTGCACATGAATAAAACTGTTGCTTTAAGTCTGATTTCAAACATGTGGTAAAGGAGAATCTAACAATTTTATGAGATATAGTTACTTTTGTAGAGGGTGAGTTTGCCCTGGGGAATTTTCTCTGACTAGATTTATCACAAGTTTTTTGAACCAGATAATTTTGTTTGATAGCACATCTGGCAGCATCATAAAATCTTGACGTCCCAAGCTATTACACAGGAATTACTTTTGTAAATCATTTATGAATATTACTGATGTAGGCCTATTCTGGGCAGTAAGAAAGGAAACAGAGCACTGAAGGACAAAGGAAGGGAAAAAGGATTCCCTGCCCTTTCAGGGCTCATCAGATAGGGTGGGTATTTATCATTTTAAATGGGAAACATGCTGTCATTGATACAGCTGAGAAGCCTGCATAACAGAATTTTTTCCCCATTTTCCCTAAACAGGCAAAAGGGGAAGACATTTTAACTGAGGAAAGACATAAAATGATGTCTCCAGAAGAAAATTTGCCCTATCCAAATCTTAAATAAGGCTTCTTATTTAAATGCCAAGTACTGCTAAAAGCACAGTAAACACAAACTAACAACCCAAGAAGAGTAAAGGAGGACAGTCTTACTAGGATCCAGCACTGAGGAAAAACAAAAGGCACATTTTAGCTCAAAAACACCTCCCCAAAACCCCATAGTATTTACAAAAACCCCATGGCGACATGTCTTTTGAACATGGCAACATGACTAAATGAAAACTCTTCACATAATTAAAAGAACATGATCAGGGTTTTTTAAAACTGTAGCTGCTAAACATATGCCTTCTGGCAGAAACCTGGCAAAACAAAAGCTTATGTTTGCTTTTAATCCCATGAGCTATCACACAGTTAACAATTTCAGAAGATTGTACCTATCCATTTCGATTGAGGACACATCAGACATTGAGAAAACTTTGGGTGCCGCCTTCCTGCCAAACCCGGAAGCCTGGCATTATATTCCTTTCGAACAATATACTGCATGTCTCATTTGGAATGGATGAATCGACAAACGCACCATCATCAGGCGGAGGGGCTGCAGAGGGATCACCCAGTAGGACCCATCAGCAGGGGACTGGAACCAGCCCTTCGCTCTCTACTCCCAACATGTCCAACACCAGGAGCTGTCAGGTATTATTTCTGTCACGCCAGAGCAAAGGAAAAGGTTGCGCACAATACTCCACAGAAACATATTTTCAACCTTAGGTAAGAAGGCATTTTGCTGGGGAATTTCCCTGCTTAGGAGCCTCTAAGGTAGGAAGTAGCAATTCTCTGACAGCTCCTATCAGACTCCTAAACGCCGTCGGACAGCAGCAGGCGCGAGGGACACGCGCAGCCATTGCGAAGCACATGCCAGAATTACACCACATGCTCCCCCTGCCAGAGTAGACAATTTCTAAATTGGGCTTCCTCCCAGGAAGCAAATTCCTGTCTATACACACCCAGAACTGATTTCTTGCAGTTCAGTGTGTTGTCTGCTAAAATCGGAATCAAATTCACCTCAGCAGGGGAGAGCCACGGCAAGAGCCACCAGCTGTGCTGAGTCGGGAGGGGCCCCTGGTATTTTAGAAAGTGGCAGTACTGAAAAAAGAAGCTCTGACATGGAAAAAAAAAAAAAGTTTAAGTTTTTGATACTTTCAGATTGGCTAGAATCAGAAAATGATAATGTAGCATAGTTTTATTAATCAAAGCAGGGATGCTTTCAAGTTGCACAAAACAGCCAACCAGGAAAAACTCCACAACATAAACAAAAGGAAGAAGGGAAAAGAAACAGGGGTTTCCAAGGTCATGAATGATATCTGCAGGGTATCATCTGGACATTGCTCCTCAGATTTGCCAGCATGAGGCAACACTGGCCGTAGCTAAGAAATCTGAAACTCGTATTCTGTTGATCCCTCTCTGAACACAAACACATGTTCTGTCTTTTCAATAAAGATGTGCAACACATGCACTGAATAGGTACACTAAGAGTCTTATAAGGCATCTGTTAATTGCAGATATGTGTAAATGACTACTTAGTAAGCCTTCCTAGGGAGACAGAACTGAAAAAAAAAGGAGACAGTCACACTAAAATTAGAAGGCACGAAAAAGCTCAACAATATAAACAAGGTCGATACATGTATTTTTTCCTAATTCAATACAACTATTATAATACTTTTTTAGAGAATTCCAGAGTGCCAAAGACTGCTGAGGGGTGGGGGATTTTTGTCCATTATAGTCAGCATTTGCCCGAGTACCTATGCCGAGGGAAGAAAATCCATCACATGTTAACCATACTCCAACCTCCAGTAGAAATATCCCCCATTTTGTGAAATAAAGTGAGATGTGGGAGTCCTTGACCTTCTAAGTAATTAAGAGAAACAGAGACATTCTTGTTTTTATTAGAGACACACTAAACTATTTGAAAATAATCTGAATAGCTGGAGAATTAGTGAATTTGCCTGTTCATGAGTAGTGCAGATAGTTTAGAGTTCTCTTGGGGGCAACACATCGTAATGAATATCTGCTATTCATATTTAATGCAATCTGCCAAAGAGTGCTTTTGGGAGGACTTTCTGTGTCAATATAATGATTAACAACAGAACTGGAAAAGTAAATGAATTCCTGCAATGGGTGGGGCTGGCAAAAATATCTTGCAGTACTACACCAGTAACACTGGATTTAACTGTACTCTTTTAATGATACCAGTGGAAAATCCATTTCCTAGGGGGAAAAAAAAAAAAGCAAAAAAAAAAAAAAGCATGCAATCTTTAGTTGGAGTTCAAGTGGTAAATAACCAGCAGTAATGGGAGGAAAAACAATTCCAGCAGAAAACAAGGTTTAAAACAACAATCTGTCTGGCCTGAGCACATCTGAAAAGCCGGAGATGCAACATTGACTATTGACTATAGTAATTAGTATTTACAAAACACTACTAAGAAGTAATTGCACAGTTAGTTCCTTGTCTACCTCTTCCAGTTCCTCAGGTGATCTTACCCTCCATACATTTTCTCATACTTTAACAACTGACACAGAATATAACGTCCTTTATTCTTTACAATGAACTTTTAAAACACTCCAGACAGAAAAGTATGAAAAAGCTTGGCTAAAATACAATGAATGACCTTAGTACACATTTTTCTCCTTGACATCCCAACAGCCCTCTAAATAACACACTCAGATTTTATTTTTTTTTAAGCTATCTGGATGAAGCAATCTTACTAAGTTTATATAAATTCCAGGACATTCTTGTATCAGGCTCACTGCTCTCCCCTGCCCTCTTCCCAAGCTCCTCCTTCTCCTCCCTCACAACAAATGAAGGCAGAATATTGAGGATCCAAAGGCTCACATCAGCAGCCTAAGGACCAAAACATAAGGGGGGCAGGGGAAGCTAGAGGTAGACCATGAGGTTGCTCCCATCCAATGCCATAGGCTACACATATCATCCCATTCAATCAGGATGCCTGAAACGGGATGCTCAATCCAAGGAGAAAGGAAACAATTGCCAACCAAAAGGTGTTATTATTATGGGGCTCTCACAGTGGTCATTGTCTAGACCCTACTTTCAATCTGATCTAGGATACACTCAGGGATTACTTTCATGGCAGCATTAGCTCTGATTCAGTTCTTGTCTTCCCATGCCACAGTCTCCAGCTCATACCAACTGGCTTTGTCACGTAGTGGTCTTTACCCATGTTGAACTAATTCTTTAAAACTCATTCTGGTGAAGTAACATTAAAGAAACCAGCCTTACAAAGATACTCCACCAATGCACAGCATGGCTTCATCTCCCCCATGCTGAGCCTTGCCTGTGAAACTGCAACAGCACTGTGTGCCTTGTGGTTCCATCAGCCTGTAGCATAAAGACAGCACTTTGCTCATCAGGTTTCAGCTCAGTGGATGTGCTACAATGATCTGTTTGGCTTTTACATACTTTGTTTCTCAGATTTCACGTGGTCCTCCACTTTGTTAGGTTTCTTTTGTAGGTTTTCTCTTTTTTTAAGACTAATTTTCATGATTAGCCTTAATTAGAAATCAAAAGTTGCAGTTACATCCATAACAAATTATTTATGAAGAAGGTAAACTCTCATTAAGCTGGTATTCTCACATCGTGACAGTTGCCTTACTGGTCTCTGGCAACAGCATCACCAGAGCTAGGTCTCATGGTGGCAGGAGGGGCCCCTTCTTCCAGGACTGTTGAAGAGCAACGCCACCCAGATTCCAGAATTGCCTGTGTGTGCCTGCACGACTGCTACTTGCCAGAACCTAACATACTTTTACTTGAACAAAATGTCATGGAACAGTATTTGCCTGTATTATTTATTCCTCCCCTAACTATTTCACTAATGTTTTGTGATTTTCCCATTGCAAATACCCAGGGCTTTTCTTAAGGATTCGTTTCCCACAGCCGCTCCCAGTCCGGCAGAGAATTGAACCTTGTTGGTCTGGGATGACCCAAAAAGCACCAGAGTACCTCCAGTTTCGCCTTCCCTTAACATTTTTAAATGAGCTAAGAAGTAACCTCCTAAAACAATCTTTGTTAATTTTATTCCTTTATATAGAAGCAATTTCACATTATTAACCCGGCCAGAGAAGTCTGCTTGCCATCTGATCTCAGTGGTGAAGCCGCCTGCCCTGTGCTGTACGGGGCAGTACGGTGGTAGGTAAATCAATCAGACTTATAAAAGTAACGATCTTCTTGACCGTGGTCTCATTTTGTACTAATGCATAGTTCGTGTATGCATAAAAGTGGTATTTTTTCATCTTTTGACCTCTTTAGCTCTGTGACCAGCCCTCTAATTATTAAGTATTTTTCACTATGTATTTCAGTATAAAAACAGAAGCCAAGTCACAGGTCACGGAGGCAACACCATTATTAACATCAATGAAACTAAATCACTCCATCCTGAACATTTATTGTAAGTTCCTTGTACTCACAAAATTCATACATCTAAAATACTGTTGTATGTGTAACATGTCTGGAGATACCTACCCCAACTGTAGATTAAGATAACAATGCAACTTGATATAAGGTTATTTGCCAACATGTAAAGTCTAAAACTAAGAACAAAATAAAACAGGACGATAAAATGCAGGCTTAAATGGCTGCAACTTTGAACAAAAGCTGTTGAACTGCATTGTTTAAAAAGATTAAAGAGATCTTTATAGCATTCCTGTTATATAAAATAATTTCTGTTGGATTTTGCATGAGTGGAAGGAATCTGGAAGATAAACAGTACCCGAGCTTTAAGCATGTAGACACTAGTGCTTTCTTCAGATCTCTGCAAGGAAGATCTATATTCTTCCACCATCCAGTCTAAGTTCTGATTTTAATAGAGGCCATCAATCATACCCACCACAGCTCACGGCTGACTTTACTGTGAAAAAAACCCCACCCAAAATCAAACAACAAAACAAATGAAAAAATCCACAATGGAAAAAACAAAAACCTGAAATATAACCCAAAGCTCAACTTGCTTGCTTCCAAGATCTTGTCTCCATAGCTCTAGAAATATTAACCTCAAGCTCCATAATCAGAAGTCTGCAGGTTTGGAAATAAGACAGACAGTTGCCACCAAAGATAAGCAAACAGCGTAATGCAGACCAGAAGAGTCATCCTGCAGGGGACTCTGTCTGAAGAGAAATTCCCATTCAAGTCACCTTCCTCCCTACCTTGTAAGTTTTAGCTGGTAGTTTCAAACACTATTGCCTTGAGTTATGCACAACAGCTGCCAGACTTCCATGCTCTGTCAAGGCATCCAGTGCTGAAAAAGTACCTTGACAAAAATGCCTCCCTGCAAATGCTGGGACCAGTGCATAAAGACACAAACCCAAAGATTCAGAGGTAGCCACTTATTTTACATATTGACAGAAATTCATACTTAGCAGTACTTTTTTGAAAGGCTGAGCACTGACTGGTTTAATAATCATTAGCAACGCATCACCAACACAGCCTTAATTCCACAGGAACAACTCATGGAAAAAATAAAAATCCTCTGATCATATACATTCAGTATTTACCAATGTCACACCTAACAGAACACTCTTTGACAGGTGAGTGTTCCTGCAGCATAGGGGGATTAATTCAGTATGCCATTCTGACAATTAACCAGGACAATATCTTACAAGATTGGAAAGTTGAACAGTTACTTGCAAACCTTCTGTCTCAAAGTGTTTTGGTTTTCACCTCCAATAAAGTTAAACACCCTGCAATAAAATGAGGCAAATAAAAACCTCACCCGATTAGGCCTCTTCCCACATGTGACTGGATGGTAACTGTCCACAGAACTCGAAGAAAACCCCAATAATGTTGTACTTTGAGACTGCCCAGTCCTCAAATATGCATCTGAGAGACATGAAGCCAGAACTACTATCAGACAACACAAACCCCACAACTTCACTCTTCAGAAGTTCTGTCTTCACTGTGGTTTCCCATTCATGTCTGGAGCTCTAAATTTGCACGCTTTCTGTGGGAAGATGTATTAAGGGGCACTGCTATAACGAGTGCCATTTTCCTTTAGTAGAAAGCACAGTTGTTCTGCAAATGTGCCATTCAGTCAAGCCATTCTCATATTGAACAATCACAATAATGTATTCAGACAAGCACTTTCACAACGAACTAACCTGCAAATCTGTACACATTCTGTTTTTTTCTCACATGGGTGATAAACACATCAGTTACCCAGTGCAAAGACCTCCAGAGATTTATCTTGTCTGTGTGATGGTACTTAAAAGAGTTTATACCTGGGACAGCTTTGTTTGGAGCCACTTAAGCATACATAAAACTAAGACCAAGAAGAAAGCATGTGTTCATCATAAAGTGATGGAAAACACTTGCTGGGCTAATACACTCAGCAGTGCTGAACAGGCAAGAGTGCTGTGCATGGAACTCAACCACAGAGTCACAGTGAGTTGCTGTCCACTGGGCAGCTCTTCACAAGGAAGAAAACGAAAGCAGTATTAATTCCTGTGTAACCTAAGAGAATTCTGTCCTGAGGAATCATCACTGTTCGTGAATACACAAAGGCCAACTTTTCTTTAAGCACAACACCAGATTCTGCAGCTAACGCGGTAACGCAGGATATGCCAAAATCCATAGCAGGTTTGATCATCCCTGGTTTCCACAGCTTTGGCAGTCATATACCTGCATGTTTGTTTTTATAAAAACAAGATTAAGTGAAAAAGCTATTTCAAAACAAACGCATGCTCTTTGCCCAAGTAAAATACATCACAGAAGAACAAGTGCAATTACTCTTAAAATAATTTCAGAACGAACACAATCATTCTTGGTTAGAAGAAAACTGGTCAATAAAAGCTATTAAAAGCAAGCACTTACTTGCCGGTGACGGGGTGCTGCATCCGCTCGTTGGTGGGTGACTCTGGAGTCCATGGAGGGAAGGTAGCGAGAGTCCACCGATGACTGGAGGAAAAAGTAATGGATATGGCGCTGCAGGATAGTGAGTCATATGTCCATTCACTGCTGGTACCGGACATGTGCGGCTACTGGTTGTCATGTTAAAACCTCACAGTGTGTAAATATTATGTTGCATCACTCCAGATCAGCAAATAGATACCTCAATTTGTAAATGAAGAGGGCTGTCAAGCCTGCAGGTATGGCTTGAGCTGGATTACACAACAATGAAAAGGTAATTTGCTAGATTGAGTCCGTCCTATATTTCATCACTGCTTCCTACTGTTCTCTTTTCCAGGACATTCTTGCTCTGCAGACCATGGTCAGAAAGTCTTCTTACTATGGGTACCAGGGCACAGTTCAGTTGCTTAGGCAAATGTTTTTCTTGGAGGACAGTTCTCTACAGATGCATACTGATACAGTCTGTAGGAAGAAGAAAACAATGTATTGACTATAATACACTTAATTTTAATATATACATATAGAAAATCTTTTATGCCTTTGCTACTTTCGTTACATCATTACTCATGTATCAGTGTCCTACAATATCAACTTAATGGTTACCTGGGGGTAAAATTCTCACTCTACTGAAGCTAACAGCAGAACACCCATTAACTTGATCTCCCTGCCCATTGTGTTACACCAAAAGCAATTTCTGGTCAGACACAATCTGGTTTTGGAAACTGTCAATTTTAAAACTGATCCACTGATAATTACCTGAAGTATTGATATGGGGGGAGACAAAAAAAATCAAATTCTGAAAAATTTCTGTGTACACAAAAGCTTTCTGTTTCCTGCAGAATCTAC
Organism: Trogon surrucura; assembly: GCA_020746105.1. Lineage (NCBI taxonomy): Eukaryota > Metazoa > Chordata > Aves > Trogoniformes > Trogonidae > Trogon > Trogon surrucura. The sequence goes on along the minus strand of CM036622.1, from coordinate 16,410,750 downwards.
AGAATGAATGACACTGAGGAGACTCTGCTCACTTCAATGCCATGGCTCAGGCAGGGCACTGGGGAACAGTGTCTCAGGGTGACTTTGTATTGGGCTGTTAAAATACTAATTAGTTTACCAATGACGGTTCTCACAAAGGATAGTTAATTTATCTTACTATCACTTAGGAGATACCTCACTGATCGCTGTCTTTAAATTTTTCCTTTGGGGGGTGGGGAGCAGGAGGGAGGCTGCCTCTATCACCAAATAAACAAGCACCCACTATTTCAGAAGCTGGGTGAGTGACAGGATGGCAATAAACTACTCCTGTGCTCTGCCAGGCAACTCGCTCTCATGACCACCATCGTCACGGTCATCCAGAGCTACTCGCGCCTTCCTCAGTGCCGGGCAAAAGCGAGCAACTGGATTCCGAGCGTCGCCCTGCATGAGGAGATCCCCATCTCCCCCAACACGCTGGGGGAGGACAGGAGGAGCCACAGGCCAAACTCGATCACCCAAAAGCAAGGCAGTCCAGGGCTGCCTAAAGGCTTTGCTTCCTGAGATGATGTGCTGTACCATCACATCTGCTGCAGTCAACCATCAGTAACAACATCCACCGCTATATAGCGTTTTTATTCATAATTCTTTGAAATTATAGCCTGAAACTAAAGGCCAGAAGATTTTTGGGCGGGAAAATAGAGACAGCAGTGAAATGACTTGTCAAGGTCACAAAGCAAAAAACGATACCAGAGGAGGAAAACTGCAACAGCTCAACATTGACTATCACTACTGCTATTCAGTCTACCAGTTGTCAGTAAGAATTCAAACAAGGGGGAAAAAAGGGAAAAAAAAAAATAAAAATCAACCCGAATGTATATGTCTGCCTGTCAGAGAGCAGCAGAGTGTTTCTGCTCTGTGTGGAATACCAGCAAAGGTTACCAGCTGTGCATGTTTTCAGACAGCAATTTCTGCTGAGTGCAGCTTGTGGATAGCAGAAGTGTGGCTTGTAAGTATTTGATAACTGTGCAAATTACACTTTAATGCTCATAGAGACACACATATGCAGAAACAAGACTGTAAGAGGGGGCATAGTGAGCTAACGCACAGCTGCTGGCCACACCAAGCTCAAGGACCATGAGCCTGGAGAAAGATGAAACCAGGCAGATCTTTTAAGGAAACTTCAACAGGCAAAATATATTGACTCACTAACAACGCAAATTGAGATGAGCCATCACAGGTGACTGTTTTACCTAGTCAAAGCTTTACAAAGAATAAGAGATAGGGAGAGCCAAGTATGAAAGGAATAAACAAAGATAATATTCTCTAAAGCAATTTCACAACAGCCAGCAAAAACACCATGCTTCAAAATGTTTGCAAAAAAACAAGGAGAAGGATGTTGATGAAAGCCAGCCCCCAAAATCTATGCATTAAATTAATCACAGAACAAGGTCACCTATTTTTAAATTACGTAGGGCTTTGGAAATAAAATTCATCTTATAAAATCATATAATGCTTTCAATTATATTTCTATTAGCCAGAAAAATGCAGAGATCGTCACAAATTATAATAATTCTCAGAACCACATCAGATATACTTGTATATTTAAGTGAAAATTATTCAGAAAAGAAGCAACTCCTTCAGGACAGAGGGAGGAAAAAAAAAGGCCCCTAAGGAATCTCTTTAGTCCCTTCCTCACCACTGGAGGAACATGCTCCATGCTGGACCTGGTGATGACAACATGCAGCAGTATTATAGCTCCCCTGTATGTAACTCCGTATGAAATATCTAACAGTGCCAAACCTAGATTGTAACTCTATAGTTCTGCATGCTTCTAATTTCATGTAAGGTGTAATTATGTACTGAAAGTACTACCAGAAAGAAACTTTCTCTTGCCTTACTCAAAAATCACCATCCTGTCACCCCTCATGGCAGGAAATTTCCTGCAGATAGCTGTGCTGGAGGTAAGTCTTCAGAACTTGCTCCTCTCCGAAGTTCTTCTGAACTTTTCTCTCCAAATACAGGCCAAGCAGGAAGACACTGTGAAAGGTATCATACTCTAAATAGCATATCATTTGACTCCAACTCATGTCCCTCAGGAGCTGCAGGTATTATAAATATTCCGTGGCTGAACACTACCTGATGGTTGAGGAGGAAATCATAGGCAGCCCCCTACATTCCAGCAACTCCAGCATCTTGTAAAGAAGCAAATGTCACTTGTCCCCTGGTTACCAAGGGACTTCATATCACCAACTGTGCTAACAGAGATTACAGACCCCTCAACTCCAGCAGAAGACATTACAAAGTGGGAATTGCTGCAGCACAGGAAACCCAAAGATCAGTTGTCCCCATTCACACCAGTTCCACAGCACTGAAGACAACTCCCGAGGCAAGACTCACACGTTACCACTGATAATAATGTTCATGCCCCTCGACTCACTGACAAAGATTCCCAGCACAGGACATCAGTCATAGATGTCTAGGCTGCAGATGGTTCCAAGGTGAAAACATCTCTTGCTCGTGAACCTGAACTTGTACCGCAGTGCAATAAACACTGTAAGACACTGCACAGGTGCCAGCTTTGGGAGGAGACTTTCCTGTGCTGTCACTTGCTACAGTAAATGCCGTACAGCTGAAGAAGCATTTCCTCTCAGAACTGTAATACTTGCCCAGAAGCAAACCCCATCCTTTGGGGACCTTGAATGTACTCTCTTCTGGCCCACACCTGGATTCCCTTGAGGAGGGAGCTAATGAGCTTGCTCTAAGTAGGACAAGAAGAGCCCATGACCACAGCTGAAGAGCAGCCCCTGAGGAAGGAAACCACGCTGACCATAGAGACACCTTGGCAGTGGTTGAACACCCATTCATGTGAGGCAACAGCATGGATTTCTCTCCTGTACGTATGAGGCCAAATTTTCAGAAAATCACTGTCATCAAGGCACTTCAGAGGATCAACCAAATATATGATGAAAATCCTCTTCCATTTGACTTGTCCTTAGAGACTGTTCATGAGTACAAAGCCCTTAGTATGAACAGTATGGAAAAGGATCATACAGAAAAGTTTCTTTGAAGGCTCACCCAGAGATGATCACATTGTGCACTACATTGCATTGAACAGCGGCCAATGACTCTTCTTTGACAGAACATATGCCTCCTTTTTGGTTTTTACAGGCCTTTTATTGACTTGACTTCAGTGATAAAGCAGATGGCCACAGGGGAAGGAGGCTACAGTAGCTCTAGCACAGAGCAGACAGAATACTTATCAGCTGCAGTTAATACAGCAGGTGTACCTGTCTCTTCCACATTTCTTCTCTGTCTTTGTGCAGCTGAGCAGAAGTTTAAAAGCACAAATTTTCAAATATAAGCTCCAAATTTTGCCAGATAAATAATGACCCAACTTTTCTTACTGTCTCTAAACTTCCCACGCATTTTGCACAGGCTTTACTATAGAAAATAGTTTTGCTTTCCACACATCTGTCAGTTCTCCTAGAATGCATTAAACTAATCAATTCTCATTTAGTAGATTGCTCTTTAGCTTACATTTTGTAAAACTATTTGGTTTTATTGTAACATAAGTCATCCTTCTGAATTTTGCACTTGCACAAGTTTTTACGTGAATTCCTAAAATCCCTTTGCTGTTACAGGTGACTTTGACGCACATCGACAGCTGGATAAGCAAGAAGCCAATCCAGGAGGCTTGGCCAATAGTTCTGTGCCAGTAGGAAGATTGTGCTCTGTCCTCCCTTCTGCCAGCACCACGCCATCTCCACATTCTTCTTCCTCCCCTCTTGCTCTCCATAGTGGGGAATGAAGTTGTGAGCACTGCAAGTAAAGCAGGATTTCTCCTTTTTTTTTTTTCCCCTTCCCTCACTTGTGAAAAGGTCAGTGGGGAGTTCTGCTTCACCCGCAGCAACATTTGAAATTTGGCAGTCATTTTAAGACACCTACAGTTGTGGCACCCAGAAAACTTCTAAGCTAAATCCACTGTCCCTACCCCCTTCTACCAAAGCAAACCGCTCTTGCTCTTCCTTTACAACTGGGGGGCAAAGTCACATAGGGCGGAGAGGCACGCCGACATGAGGACATGCTCTGCACAGAGCTGGGTGCGAGGGAATTTGCTGTTCCAGGCCTGTCTGTCTGCAGCGTAATCATCCCCAAAGTTTCCAGGGTCATGGAGGAAGTCTCTCCTAAGTTCATTTCCCATTTTCTTGCTATGCCAAAAAATCCCCACCCCGCCCCTTAAATCTTAGGCTCACTCCTAAAACAGGAACCTATTGCCTGTGAGGGCAGCCCGGGCAGCACGACGGGAGAGACGAGCTGCTCCTCTCCCAGCAACAAAAACAATTCCAGAGAAATTTTGCATGCAAAACCTTCCAACAGTATATTACATCTTTTTCCCAAGGGACAGAGTCGACGGAGTCCTTATTTATTAGGTGGCCTTGAGACATATTCTAATGCTGTTTTCAAAACAAGTCAAGATCTAATAGTTTCGAGAACCCTTACTGTATTTAATGTATAGTTTGTATTGAAATCCCTGATTATGCATATGCTTTCTATTATGCTAGCTGATGGCATTGTATTGAGTAGTACTGAATAATTCAGCAGATTCAGCACAACTCAAGTGTAAATCAGTCAGATACAGTAACATGATAATCACGCTGCCTTTAAACTCTTAAAAATGCACGGAAACTTTATTTCATAAAGGGGCATACTCCATTTTCCACCAGTCCTCATTGACTGCGAGACGTTGCATTTTTGTTTTCTTGGCTATCCAGTGAGATTTAATTAAACAATAAACTAGTTACTGTGGCAGAAGTAAAAAAAAAAAGGCAAAAAAAAATATCCTTTGGAGTGTTATGTTTCCTTTATTAGCATAGTGATGTGAAACTAAACAGAAAAAGCAATCTAATAACAAACATTCCTTTGAGAAGGGCTCTGGGAGCAAAAGGACATCCACTTATTGTTCAGCCCATCCCATTGGTCCATATACGGCAATAAAGGTACAATAGAAGGAAACAGGAAACAGACTGGCACATCTGCATTATCTTATTAGAGGCTAATGGATATCTGAGAGGAACATGCATCTGATGCTGAATAGTCTGTACCAATCTCCGAAGCAATTACTCTTAATTAGTGGATTCTGTTTATAGATGGAACTTAGTGTACCCTTCTGTATCAAAGAGATGCAGGCATCTGGAGAGAGATATGGTTTTCTTAAAGGGAAAGCACTACAGCATAATGTGAGGGTAGGGCTGGGGTGGGTTTTTGGCAAATAAAAGCTCTCTGAAGCATAACATATTCTACTGTATTATTAATCAAAAGAGCATGCTGGTTTAAAAAAAATAGGAAGAAAAAAAAGACCATACTGTTAAGCTCAAACTCTGAAAGTAAACATAGAAAGCTAATACTTGCATATGAATTATATGACAAAAACCACTTTGATGATAAGCAAATAAACAACTGAGCCTAAAATTTTCAACCACTGGCCAAAAAGCTTAAAATAGCAGCTTAAGTCAGAAGAACAACATCTGCATTTTGTATCTGCCAAGCCTGCAGCCAAAAAAAGTAAACCACTCTATAAGACCAGATGCATGAATAAAAAAGAAAATGCATGAAACAGAACTTCAAAGTCAGTTTATTGAAAAGCAGATCTGTAGCTCTTGCATCTCAGAACCACAATTGTCATATAATTTCAACTATAGGTGCGAGACTTGTGAGAGGAGGGAAAATAAATTGTTGTAACAGAATTAAGACATGCTTACTTCGACATTTTTCCTACATCTTGGTATTTAAGATAGCTATCTACTGGGCAACCGTAAATTTCTTTTTGTCATAAAGCTGACACTTACAAAATGGGTTTCTGTTATATTTGGGTTTTTCCCCCTGAGATTGTTATGAGTTAATTAATACAATTAATGCAATTGTTGTTTATTTGAAAATCCTATTGGGAAGTATAAAAAGGGGTGGGAAAAAAAGCTTCTTTTTCCCTAAGCAGCTATGCTTCGTATTGCTTTATTGCAAACGCACAGTGATATATGCCTGAAAAAAGGCAAATCTAAATCTGAAAGGGGGGAGGAAAAAAAAAAAGTGAGACACAATGACACCCATTTATTTACACACCATACAACAGTACCCTGCTGTGCCAGCTATTGATTTTAGTGGAACTGAGAGTCCATGTTGGGGAGTAGCAGCTGTGAGTACATAGCCTGAATCCTCATATGGGAACAATACTCTATAAGCAGAATAACCTATTTCAGCCAACCTTCATGTATAACATACAGCATTAAAAACACACACAGCTTACATTTTGAAATCTAAAAGGCGCTATGGTTATTCTTTTCACAAAGGTTCAGGGGAGTTATTAATTATTTGTGCTAGCACAATGCTAGCATAATGAAGAGATGAAGGACTGAAAATCCATGCTTTCCATGTCTGTTACTCTACAGAGATCTTAATTCTGTTCCATACTAACCATATTTAAGATCCTCCCACCACATTAGGCAATTTCTCATTTTCTCCTCTTGTTTGCTGTTTCAAAGGGCTTTTTGTAACTGAAGTGTGAGGTGGTGGGTTTTTTGGGGGGGGAGAGTGGTGGTGGTGTTTTGTTGATTTTTAAATTTTTTTTTACAGCTATCTGCATTCCATGTTTCCTTCATTACTCAGCAGTTGCCAAAACTATACTGAGAAGTAAAGATAAATGGTTAGGTCAGGTGATGGGGTTAACAATTTACAGTGTGTCCTGCCCTGAGAGCCAGATATAGTAGAATTGGCTCATGTTTATGTACAGGATGAGAAGTTGATTTCCTGTGCAGTGGCTTTCAATCACCTCTGTAAGGGACTCTCTCTTGCAATTTTCTTCAGAGAATTCAGGGAGCTTGGAATACATTTTCTGCTCCTATATAGGATACTCAGCTTTATAATTAAACACATTCTTTACTTGTTGTGTCACATTCAAAAATACCAGTGGATGGTCAAGAAAAGTTCTTTCATTTCTGGAAACTAAAAGGAGGGTAACTGACCTACCTGCTCCCTAAGTTCAAGGGAACTTTTGCACCGATTTCCCTCAATGACTTTAAAGCCTATTTCTTAATACTTAAAACTGCTTTTTCAGTAGTATCATAACTTCTGGTTTTGCATTGCCGTCTTTGTTGGTCCTCATTAATGTTTAATTGGAAATAATGATCCTTATTAGTATTTCTAAGGATGTAAAAGAATAACACCATATTGACAATATCTTAAATGAGAGACAATCCGATGGGCTACAGAGGTTTAGGAGATCAGACATCTGCCAGACGAAACCTGTGAGGCTTTTTTGAGGCCAGAACCCCTTTGCCTGTTTCTGCCCATCCCAAAACTTGAAGGGAAAAAAATACATCACTTCTCTCAAACACAATTCAGGTGATCCACAATTAAAGCAGCACACCGTAAGCAGCAAAACCAGCTCTAACAAAGTAGACTGGTTACTAAAGTCCAATAAGAAGCTTTTCCCACCCAACGAGCTATACCTTCTGCTTTAGTCTTGTTCCACAACTACATTTTTCCATGAGTTTCCTTTGCTCCTGCACAGTTTTCCCCTATAGTTCAGAAAGACTAGAATTTGTGACCCGAATTGTCCTTTACAGCCCTATGTGTCCAACCAGATTGTTTTGATCCCACCTGCTTCCATGCACAATCACAATCAATGAAGAGGAAAAATTACTATTGATGGGCCCAGGGGACCTATCCCTTTGGCTTCTGTCTCATTTTCAAGTCAAGGCAGAGAAAAAGAAGAAAGGTGATAATATAGGTGAGCTGCAACCAGCACCAACACATTTCTGACATTTGGGAAGACTTTCACAACAACCTTAAACTGTCAGAGTACTCAAATATCTAAAAGGAAAGGTAGCATCGCTGATCTCTGATTCAGTTCAGAATGGGATACGTTTCCTGTCTAGCAAAAAGATCTTTCATTGAAGGTCACTCCCTTAACTGGCAATTAATCAGTTTTTAATTCTGACTACAAGGCACCTCAAGATAACACCACGCTGATTTGCAGTCAAAGCAAGTTTTGGTGAGGAGGGCTCTTGGGAAGAGGTGGGACGCCAGGGGAAGGGAGATTGAGTGAGCAAGGAAAACCACATCCTGCTGTCTATGTTCAGTAATGTCATCCAATGTCATATATGTGCAGAGGTTCACAGGTTTGCCAATCTCTTCCCAAGTGACGCTGCAGCTAGGAGGACATGGGGGATCTATCTGAAGACTCCCAAGCATGCTCTCAGAGTGCTCATTCTTAATCTTCTAGCTGATGGAAAACATGTCATGGTGACCAATGGCAAATACAGCACTTATCACTGCAGCTACTAAAAAGGCCTTATACTGACTGTTTATAACCTTTAAGAGGCCTCTGAGATCAGTAAGAGGGGTCAAGTGATGTTATTGTTTTGGTGACAGACGGAAGATCCCTAATAAATGACGGTGGCCTGGGAATCATTAAAAGAATGGAGTACTTCATCTGCTCAGAAGCTGAAGAGGGAAGCAGTTTTGGAGGGCAGATCCTTGACAGAGAAGCACATCTCTTTGGAGGTCGACACTTTACGTGCAGGTGAACCACTGAAACAGGATGACAAAACACTTCATTAAAGGTGAATACAAAGACATGCAGGACCAGTGACAAATTTTACTGGTGACAATATGTAGGTGCTGGTCTCAAAAGTTCAACCAGTGAAGGCAGGAGTCAGCTCATGAAGTGATCTACAAGTTGCAGGTACTGAAAATATCATTGTTGATGGCTATGCTTCATCTGTACATAAATGCAGGTGACGTACAGTCACTGTAGGCTAATATTGGGATGGATCAGGGTAATTTAGATTTGCAGCATTTGCTGTTAGCCTTCATTGAATAAGACATTGCTAGAAATGATTGCCCCAGTGCAGAAGCAAGACTCATCTCTCTGTTGAGCCTTAGAGTAATCTTCCAGAGAAGTCTTGGTCTTAGCAGAACCATCACAATGAAGCAAAGCTTCAGCTGAGTAGTCCTCCTCTGCATGGACCCATACAGGATACCTTTAGCAACACAAAGGATGGAACCTAGTAGTCAAATTTAGCTCGCCTGGATGTCTAGCCACACCTGCAAATTGTAGCATTAGACTTGCCTTCATCATCATTTTAAGGCAGAAAGAGCTTGTATTGGTTTTACCTGGCTGGATTTCGGGGGGGGGGGGGGTGGAGGAGTGGCTTCTGCAAGAAGCTGCTAGAAGTTTCCCCTGAGTCTGATAGAGCCAATGCCCGTCAGCTCCAAAGAGGGACCCACCACTGGTCAAGGCTGAGTCTATCAGTAACGATAGGACAGGAACACCTCTTTGAAAACATATTTAAGAATCAGGGTAAAAAGAACTGCATCACACAATAACTGGCAGAGAGACAGAGGAGTGAGAATATGTGAAGACACCAAGGTCAGTGAAGAAAGGGCGAGGGGAAGGATGTGCTCCAGGCACCGGAGCAGAAAGTCCCCCAGATTGTGGTGAAGACCATGGTAAAGGAGGCTGTCCCCCTGCACCCCATGGAGGTGACAGGGAGGAGATGTCCACCTGTGGCCGATGGAGGACTCCACGCTGGAGCAGGTGGATGCCCAAAGGGGGCTGGAGCAGGTTGTTGCCAGAGCCTGTAGACTGTGCAGAGAGAGAAGCCCACACTGGAGCAGGTTGGCTGGCAGGACTTTTGCGATGCTGCAGGGGACTCATGTGGGGGGAGTTTGTGAAGAACTGTCTCTCATGAGAGGACTCACATTGGAAAAGTGTGTGAAGATCGTGTCCCGTGAGAGGGACTCCACAATGGCCTGGGAGGAGAGTGAGGAGTCTTCCCCCAGAGGAAAAAGCAGTGGTGGAACCATGGAACCCCCATTGCCTGTCCCCCTGTGCCACTCGGGGGGGAGGAGGTGGATAAACTGGGATTGATGTTAAGCCTGGGAAGAAGGGAGGGATGGGGGGAAGGTGCTTGGTTTTTGGTTTTGCTTTTTTTTTTTTCTTGAAAGATCTGTTTTTATTTCTCACTACTCTTCTCTGATTTGTTCTTTTAATAAATTTAACTAATTTCCCCAAAATCAAGTCTGTTTTGCCTGGGATAGTAGATGCAGGTGATCTCCCTGTCCTCATCTCAAATCATGGGCCCTTCAATATATTTTCTCCCCCTGTCTGGCAGAGAAGGGGGGTTGACAGAGCAGCTGTGTGAGCACCTGGCTTCCAGTCAGGGTCAAATCATTACAAAGCTCTAGATCTTCAGTTTCCAGTTATGCTTTGTTCAATACCTGGACAAATGGTAAATACAGATCTTTTTGTGTCCAACTCTAGCACAGACATACTGCCTGGACACACACTGAATAAGAGTCAGTGCAGCATGTGATCTTCACACACTATGCAAAGAAACAAAGACTTCAACAGTCACCAGGAAAAACAGAGAGGAGAATAAAAATCTGTTTAATTTGGAAAACCTGCACCACAGTGTATGGTTCTGCCTCAGCTCAGCACACTTCACTTTATATGCCACACAGATAAGGATCCTGCAAGAGTCCACTTTACCGCAAAGAAAAATTCTGCTACCTGGAGTAATCTAAACCCATTGTTAAGATGAGCATGTGGATTCACTCAAAAAATGAACAATGTTTATTCAGAAGGCTGTCTGAAAAATCTGGAAGAAGATTATGTTAGGGATGTGCCCAAATTGTGAAAAAATAATCTAGATTTCTCAGTCCCCCAGACAGAGTTAGGAGGCAAGACACTATGTTCAGATGTTGAGGAGAGAGGTTCAATCTGTTGGCAGTCCAATTTTTTTTGCACTGAGGCTGGAAACTCTACTTCCTCAAAGCTAAAGAAGTTTGTATCCTTTCTGCACCCCTTTGTTGAGTGAGGAAAATGATCCAAGTGGAACAGGGGAAAAACAGGGTTCAGGCATTGGTTGTGAACTTCATTTCTGACTACTAGTCTCTTGGAGTAGAGGTGCATCTATCATCTTAGTATCACAGAGGTGTGGAGACTCTGCTAACACAAAATAACTTAAAACACATAATTTATCATCTTTTGTTATATATGGCAACTCTAATAGTACATCTGCTGAAAGATTCCCTAATTCCTCTGAGTTATTAGAGTCTTCAGTCCTACTTTACCCAGAAGATGACATTTCTGCTGTCTACTTCAGGCTCCTGAACCTTCACTTATTACATATCACAAGTTCCAATATATTCCCAGGAAGACTCCCCGCAGGTCAGCAGAATATGCCAGAGGGCTGGCGGAGATTATGAACATTTATTTTAAAACCTCTGTTCTCTGTAGCTCCCTGTCACAGGAACAATAGGGTAGCAAAATTAGGAACAAGCACAGCCATTAACTAGAAGGGGACAAAGCCATCGACTGGATTGTATGACAAAAATAGCATTTTTATTATCCATATTTTGCTTAACAGGGAGTCAGTAAAGCAATCGCAAAATACTAATAATACGCTGAGATAATGCTGCACATGTAAGTGTCTTCAGAGTCATCCTCTGAACCATCTGAAAATGTTGCAAAACCTTATCAGTCAGGTCATAAGGACAGTGGTGCAATAATCAATCATGGTAGCCACAAAACCAGCACATCTTTTCCACATCCTAACACATTCGGAAGATCTATGTCCCAGAATTATTCTGCTAGCGATGCTGGACAGATGGATTACATTATGAGAAAGACCAAAACGAACTACAACCTTACATTTCAGTTTCAAAAGCAACCTAACAAGAGCCTAAGCATGGACAGAATTGAAGGAGACTTGCACCATGCACTCCAGTCTGCAAATCAGGACTCCTGACACAACACAATTCTCATACGGTACAAAGGCATTCTTGCAGTATAAGCAAGAGTGTGAATTAATTGCATGGCCATCATTCCCTGCAAGCCCATTTTTGAAAGCATCTTTCCACTGGTCACAACTAGCCAACTTTCCTACTTCTATGAACAGTGAAACTTCACATTTACTGCGCAGGAAGAAGCTGCGCGCAGCCTCTTAGGAATGGAGACAGGTAATATGCCACCATGCAGCACTTAGACCTGCCCAAACCTACTGTTGTGTTTAAGAATTTTAGCCGTAACCAGTTTAACCAGGACCAGGATCAAACACTTCGTAGGGCAGCATTTAGCCTCTGAATGCACTAGGATCACTAGTCTTCCGGCTTCACTGGCAAACTATTAAAATTACTAATTCTGAAAGCACTCGAGAAATTAACAGTGAATGCTTTCATAATTACATCATGAGTAATAAGTTAAGTGAAAAAGCTCTCAACAGAGTCTGGAATCCCACAGGAGCTGCTACACTTGGCTAAGGGTGCCAAAAACTTCTCCTGTGGAAAGACGACACAGTCAGGCAATGGTTCCTCCAACAAGTCTCCAACCAATTCCAAACCACCACGAGCAGAACAGCAGCAAGGATATTCAGTCCTGGCAACAAGATGCCCATTTGTGCAACCTCCAATCCATATGCATCAATAAACATAAGCCAGTAAGAGAAGTAATGCAGTTTTCAGGACAGCAGCACTTCACCAGTCAGGATCCAGCAGCCCAATGCACCACGAAGCACACAGAAAAGTTAAAAGCTAGAAGCCAGGAAGCCCAGCTGAGTGCCCAAGGCTGATAAGACAATCTGATTTAACCATGCAAATACCAGCAGCCAAGTAGAGCATATCTTCAAATTGGGAATGTCAAAGCAGACATGTCAGAACAGAGAGCAGTTTTCTAACAGCACCTGAAGTTCCTTCAACACATGCACATGTTCTGTGAGCAACTGAATTAATCCTTAAGAAAAAAAAGACAATAATAAAAAGAGAATCTAACTGGTAAGACAGAGCCATTCAAAATCCACTCGTGACTTTTGTGATTATAATCAGGCCAAAAAAAAAAAATAATTATTTGAGCAGAATAGTCCAGTCAGAGACAGCTGAAAGGTATGTATTGGTTCAAGCACATGCCTCAGTGTTACCCTGACTGCATCCTCTTCCCAGGTAGTGCTGTCTGTGCCAACTGGGTCTCAGACAGTTCTCCATTATAGGGGTCTCACAGAGTACTATATGATAAAGGAAATCAAAAGTAAGCATAAAAAAAAGCAATTTAAGTGTCCTCAAACCTATGCATAAGCAAAAGAATGCAATAAAGATGCCAGCTAATGGAAATAATCTCTCAAAATAAGTTAATTCTCTAAAGGCTGTCACTTCCTTTATAACAAGCCATGGTTATTGAAGATATTCTGCCCATATGGATCCTAAGACAGTCTTCCAATTCCCAATGTGGAGTTCATCACTGCAGGGACTGTGAGATGAAGAGAATTGTGGTCGCTTTGCACTGCATGTCCGATTTTACGAGGGAGAGAGGAAAGGGTTAGAAATGGGAGAAAAACCAAACATGTTGGGTGCAGTCACTGTTGCTTAATCAGATAAAAGATGTGAAGATCCCCCTTTCACGTATGCAACGCTCGTGTGTGCTGTCAGAGATTCACAAAACACCCTAGCCTACTTAAAACAATTATTTAAAATGAGAAGTGACTAAATTGTGTAGAACACCATGAAATTCAAGGATGTATTACAAGCAACATACCTGACTGAATGACAAGAGAGAATATTTCAGAAAAAATGATGCAGAGCTATAATATAGCAAGAGATGGAAGAGATACTGAAGAAAACTGAGAAGAAGCACCCTCTAGACCCTTTCTTTCTATAAACAGCTACATTTATGACATGGACTAGGTCTCATGTTTGTGCAACCACTATGACCATGTTTTTGCCAAACAAAAATGCATGCTTTTTTTTACTAATTTACATGAAAAATTAGGAGATACACTCCTGAAATAATAATGGGAGTCCCCGTGTTAAAGAAAATCATACGATCTCCTCCCTTTTAACACGTTTTATAACCACAGTAATACTCCTACACTATGGTTTTATGTGTAAGCCAGAACAATTTTTTCCTGCATATGTTTGAACGGTAATGATCAGCCTTAATTAAAAAAAGAATCAGTTACATTGTCCTTTTTGAGAGACTTATAGCCTCTTAAACTCTTATAAGGTTTTGAAACAGAAAGAAATATTTACTCTCTTGTACAAGAGGAACAAAAAATGTAGCCTCTGCATGTCAGATCTAAGCATCAAAGATCAAATGGTCTAAAAGTAGACTATTATGAAAACTTGAGAAATGAGAGAATTTAAGTGAGAACTTAAATTTCAGTCAAGCATTTGATTTAGTGATAATCCTCCAAAAACAGTTCTGCATCTGATAAACACAGGTTTAGGATCCAGTTGTTGACACATGGTAAGGAAATGAAACACATTCTCCCTATATGAAGTTCACATTCTTCTGGGTGAAACAAAGCACACTTGTATCTCATGTCTCTAAGGCACCTTTTAAACCAGTAAGAAGAAATGAAAGTCATTCACATGAAGCAATATTGTCTGACGTGCTAAAAAAATCTGAATTAAATAGCTTTGACTGTCACATCCACTCTTAAGCCTTTGAAAAAGAAGGAAACTTAATTTAAGAGTTAGACAACAAACCCAAGCCATGCAATTCCTCAACACTACAACTCTGATTCACATACCTCACTGCAAAGGTAGGTTACTCATTGAACCTCCATGCATTAAGCAAAATAGAAACACTATTAAAAATGAGCGAAGGTAAAAAGCAGGTTTCACTAGAAAAACACCAACCGCGATTAATAACAACCACAATAATAACAAATTCTCCTTTAAGAAATTCTCCACTTACAAAGAAGAAACAGACATGTTAGCAGATCTGGCAAGCAGTGATGAAGGTTCCCAGTTCACATCCTTTTGGACAGAATCTCTCATTTAGCCATATACCAGCCAATCAAGATTACTTTGCCCCTCAATTTTTAAAAGAACATAATTTCAAATAATTATGTTACTCAATGGTCCTGAATATTACTGAATAGCAAAGCATCAAACAGGAAGCTAAATTTTGTAATTTAAAACATGCACTGACATAAAAGAGGAGGGAGAAAAAAAATACATTTTTTCAAAACAACACACAAAATTACACAGCAACAGTGTAAAAGCTTCTGGACAATTTCCTTTCCCTAGCCTCCAATGGAGGGTTTATTCCAGAGAGACAACTCTCTGCAGACAAAGCCCGCTTGTAAACACAGGAACACAAGAATTGCTGTACTGGGTCAGATTAATAGTCCATTTAGCTCAGTAACCTCTCATTTGGTAGCAGCCAGCATGAGATGCTTCAGGGAAAGGATGAAGAAATCTCTAGGAGAGCACCTACAAGAAAAACTCTCCCATAAAATTTCTTTCCAACTCCCATCATCTACTGGATGGCTTACTCCCAGTAACAGGAGATTTTCTCTTGGTCGTTTCGTTTATTTTTTGCCTGCCTGAGTAGTAAAAATAATGCTAAATAATGCCCTAAACATTGTGGATATCTTCCATATTCCATATGTTTTTAATCCTCAAAATTGTTGGCCTTAGCAGAACTGAGAGGCACCAAGTTTCAACATCACCAGTGTGCTGCTTAAAAGAATATCTTTTTATGCTTTTAAATAACTCTCTCTTTTTCCCTGGATGATCCTGTGTAGTTGTAGGACCTAGAGCAGCACAGTAGAAGAAAAGTTCCGTGGATGTAACTTGCCTTCTTCAAGAGTGTCTGATGCTCTGTTTTTCTCAACCCAGTGTACTGCAACAACTCTTCAGAAACGGGCCTGGAGAAGGCAGAAATGCCTCCCAATTCCCACCCCCACCCCAAACGTTTTAGGTTTCCTTCAGGACAAATATTAGTTTCTTTGTCAAATTTACTTGTTTATCTTAATTGCTAGTACACACTTCTTCAAATGTCACCCTTCCTGGTTAACAATTTCGTTAGATTTCAGGGCAAACACTTTTCAGGGCAGGGGGAAAAAAAAAAATCAATTCTGGAATAACAAGTCAGGAGGAGCAAGTCATTCCTCTAATTAAGGCATTGACTTCCACCTAAGATGGCACTGGAATTATCTGTATAGTCACTTCCATGTTAAAACCCTAGGTAAATATTAGTAAAGAAACAATTGAATCAATTAATAACAGCGGCTGACAGATAAACACTAGGGAGAGGACTCCGTTCGCTCCCCAGACAAACAGCATGCCAGTTTCCCAATGAATGCAGAAGGGGAATAATAAGGACCCAATCTGCCCCAAACCTGTATTTGCATCTGCAAGCAAACACTCGGGCTCTGCAAATACCAAGCCATTACCGGTCTGCTTGCCATCCTCTCAACTGGTCCACAGCAAACAGCTAACTGGGGAAGCTCCAGGCAAGGAGGGAAAGCAGCTCTGGGGCACTCTGTCCCATCCTTTGACCTCTGGTTGGCTTTAGGGTCACTCGTGATTCATCCACACTGGCTGAAGCCTACGGGCTATCTTCAGAACTTTTGAAGAAGGCTAAACTTTTGCAATTTTTGTTAATTTATTCACACTCTCCATGTCCATATGTCTTCATCTGCAAGTCAGCTCAAGCACGGAAACAAACAGAGCATGGACAAGTATTATACTAAACTATTTCAGCACTCGCATCACTCTTTGTAAACTGCCTTTTGCCAAACCAAAGCATCTGCAGTTCAGAAACAAACTTCCAAATTTAAATTTTTTTTCAAAAACAGAATATCAGTTCAAATATACTTGGAGGATGGTAATCCTCCAAACATTATTGCTGCAGATAAGTCTAGCATAAACAAGGACTTGCTGATCTAAGAGGTCTTTTTCAACTGCAATGATTCTACGATTGTATGATTCTATAAGCAAATCATCCCTTTGAAATGAGGTGCAACAGAACACCTGAGCAAGGAATGGCTACATGGGATAATTTTTTTTAGTTTCATTTTTAAACAACATGGTGTGAATATCATACTTTGAGTTTCCTCAATCTCATTTAAAACTACATTCTCCATTCAGTGCCATCTATATAGAGCAGAGTCAGTAAGGGTCTGGTCACTGTTTGAGATTTGGGCCGAAGGAGGAATTAAATAAACACAAACAGCTGCTCATGAAGAGCTGGGAAGCTTCAGTGGCATCCCCCTCATCTATTACTGCAGGTCCTTCCAAATAAATTCAACGCAAAGTTTACATTGCATGGGCAGAGGAGAAGTGGAACCAGATCTGTATCCAAGGACCAGTTCCTATTTGCATGTGATCTGCCCCTCACAAATATCAGGGAGATACTAGAGAGCTGCAGCATCTGGCAAAAGTCAGCGGAAGAAACCCTTATCCCAGGGCTCTTGGTGCTGTCAGGGACTGATGGCTCAGATGAGCACTGCTGAACATCTGCAGGATCTCCTCACGGGTACGAAAAGCAACTACCATCACCTATCAGACAGGACAGTGGGGAGTAATGTTCCTGATCAACACAGCTTTTCAAAGCGGGCAGCTCAGTCTTGTCTTATGTACTAGGTGAGGTGGAGTAAAATGGATGCATTCAGGCTTTTACAAACGTCACTATAATCTTTTACTTTATTATTTGCAGGAATTAAGAGCTGCTTACCCAACCTTCAACAGAGTCAGAGGCTCAAAATAAGCATTGCACTATCAGCAAAGGGTAAGTATGAAAAAGAAACTATAAATCAACCAACGTAACTGATGGCTCAAAAAGGGACAACATGTAAGAAGTTTGAAAATACTAGAAACCACTTCTGAGCAACGTCAAGCTGACTGAAATCTTAAGAGTTTGAAAAAAAATGAAAAGTGTTGTGACAAGTAATCTAAACAAATGTTAAAAGTGAAGTTTGACAAAGATAAAATATCTGCCAAACACCCAAAACATAAATGAAACTGCCATTCAGCGAGGGCCAAATAAAACAAGATGTAGCCAGGCAGTTCCTGACAGAACAGTAAGGGCATTGTTAAGTCTTCTTATAGACCTCCATTCTTTGTGCAAAAAAAAAAAAAAAAAAAAAAAGAGGCACACTAGTAAGTGGAAGAGTGTGTCTCCATTTCAGTACACACCTCAGGCTCTCTGTATTTATCTGTGAAAGAAAGGGGTCAGGGGTTTTACTCCATGGTTTCTGGTGAGCACTAGGGTATTGCACATGCTGAGGTTTCTGAGGGCCGGAGCAGGAGAACATGGTGAGAGACAACAGGGCAAGTCCAGCGGGAAGAAGAGAAGGAGGATTTGGGGTACTGGTAAACTCATCTGAAACTTTGGAAAAGATTTTTTTTTTTGCTTTGTTAAAACCTATTTTATTTCAAACGCTAATTAGCATTTTAAGTAAAGGACTTCTTCATTAAACAGAAATCACCTCATCCTTCCAGTGATAGTGGTTGAAAGTCAAAAGGTTAACAAAAATCAAGAAACATAAGGTCCTTATACTGCTAACAAACAATAAATCAACTTTTCCCATAAATTTCATAAGAAGCAAAATACAGCACCAAGAGTTCCTGCTCTGGCAGGGGGATTGGACTAGATGATCTTTTGAGGTCCCTTCCAATCCCTAGTACACTGTGATACTGTGAGTACAATGTCAAAAAATCCAACCAAAAAACCTCAAATATCCAACCAAAAAACCAACCCCCAAACTCTGCAGCTTTTCTGAACAGTATTTTGATCTCTTCAACAGCTAACAGTAAAATCAGCATATTCCTCACCATAAGCTTCATTTTAGGATCAAAAGGATAGAGAAGCACATACATTTAATTAGCAGCAAGAATACAAAAGCCTGTTAATGGGAACCAAAACACATTTTGGAAACAAAAATATGCATTAAATGTTACAGAGAACAAACGTGTGTTCCTCTGTTTGTGGCAACAGTTCAGGAGGAGCAACTTCTGGAAAGGCACCTTACTTCTCACTCACAGCTTTTCAGGACATTCACCCTTCTGCGACTCCTTAACACGATCTCTATTTATAGCAACTTTTTTTTGCAACTGTTATCATACGGATATTAAAATGAACAGGCAATCACAGAAACACAGCAGAAACCAACACCAGGAACTGAAGAAAAGACACTACTTCAGCACACATTTTTGCTTGTAATTTTGGCAGCTTCGAGATTTTTGTTGGCAACATTTGCCACGCAGGTTAGGAGAGCCTCGGTGTAATGCTGGAAGCAGGGGTTGTGACTGACCCAGGGCTGTAAGCCACGGCATGACCCCTGCTTAAAACAGCAGCTGATGTTAGCGGAGGGCAGCCACATTCCCTCCTTACCACCCAGACCAGCACAGTCCAGGGGGCAGTAAGGGCACGCCCAGGGCTGCTCCTCAGTACAACAGCAATTCTCCCATCCCATCCTGCTGTAGCCTTCAAGCAGTAGGTTCTCTACAAAGAGGAGACTCCTACGACACATTGTGCCCTCCCTTCTTCCCTAAAGCACCCAGCCTGTTAGAGGAACTCTACCAAGAAGCAGACCTGCTACTGCCACCTCCCCAGTGCACAGTAGGAACCACACACGGATTCACTGCTGGTGTGCACCCACAGCAACCCAGGACACACCACAGTGCTGCAGGCAGAGCTCACCAGTCCTGCAGAAACTCCCCCCAACCATAGAGATGAAGGACAGACCTTTGAAAACCCATCTGAAGCTGTAGGTCCCATGATAAGCAAGTCCAGAATTCTGTCCTGCATAAGGCTCAGGAGATACATAACCCCAAACTATTTCACAGGTACTTTGATCAAGTACCTTTAAGTATCTGGAAACACTCTGTGGGCTAAAAGTTCAGAGTGAAACCTTTCCTCTGCCGTGGGGGGCTCACAGGTCTCACCCCCTGGCAAACGAGTCCTCACCTGTGTGAGCAGCCCTGCTGACCTGCCCCACCTGGCTGCCCTAATCACGCTGCAGCTCCTGGCCAACAAACAGCACCCTAACTTCCAACATGAATCTGAACGCACATGCATCCATCCTCAAAAGACACGCTGTTTTGCAAGAGTTTATGTCCACAGACACAAAGAATCCATCATTTTAGCCTCAGTTTAAATCATAGTTATTTCCTCACAAGCGTCCCATGTGTTTTTTTACAGGCTGGTCATTGCATTGCATTTTAATTAATTGTACACATGAGAACTGGTTTTTATACATATTCATTTTAGCAGTTTCCAGCCCAGAACAGCCTTCAGTCAGCCTTTAAAACAAGCCCAGTTTTCTCTTATTAGAAATCACAACAAATTGAGGAAAGCCTAAATGTTTTCTGATTTGTTTCCAGGATGGAAATACTTTTACATTTCACTACGATAAACATGGTATTTATTTTACAATCTAATTGTTGATGTAGTATTTCTTTTAAACCTACTAATTAAAAACCTTTATGTAATGGTACACAACTAACATTTCAGAAAGACCAGCAAACACGTCTAATTCTTTTCAGGTGTTAGGGAGGAAGCAGATGACTATGCCACACCAAGGGAACCCCCAAGGCTGCATCTGACCTCAGTGGGACCTGAAAAGAAATGCTGGCAAGCTAAAGAATTTCAAGGTTTACTATTCCCAGTAGGATTTAAGAGCTACATGAGAGAGGTATTCCCAACTGGAATTAGGGAGACACAAAGCTCTCAATATCTTGAAGTTGTGCCTTGATTACATCCAACTCAGAAAAGAGGCAGCTCAAAGGTCAAGATAAGAAGGAGCAAGTGTACTTTTTTGTTCTGCAATTTCAGCTTATTGCTTATAGACTACATGGGAAAAATAAATCCATAGACCATATTGCCTGTTTTGTATTTTAATTAAGTAAGTGCCTGGAAATAAGTAATAGGGTTTTTCCACTGCCTTCTCGTGCTAGCAGTCCAAACACAGGCCTCTCTAAAACCTTGTCATGGATCAAGATATTCACTAAATACAAACAAAAACCCTACTGGCACATAAGCTAATTAAAATCTCTCTACCAATTTCACCTTTGCTTTTCTTCTTGGAAATTAATACACCCCCATTTAACACAAAACCTCATATACTGTAATCCCAATCTCTCTCTAGCCACCCTGGTTCTTTTGCTATTATAGCATATGACATTTCAGAGAGGCTCTATGTTGCTGTTTCTTACCCAATTCCCAGAGATGCCCAGATGGAATTTCATTCATTTTGGGCAATTTGTTAATGTCCAATTTACCCAATGCTCTTCGTATCATTTTACTATTATGAACAGCTATGCTTAGCCTGCTGCTGTTTGCTCCTTAGAAAATGAGGGGTTTTGGGGTTGTTTTAGGGTTTTTTTTCCCAATACTCTTTAAAAAGTAAAATACTTTTGCAACCCTCTACTATGTCACCTCTATGGGAGGTGACATAGCTGGGAAAGCTGACCTGCACTGACCAACAGGATATTCCAAACCACATGACATCATGCTCTGCAGTGAGCAAAGGAGAAAGGGTGGGACATTCATGGTTATGGTGTTTGTCTTCCCAAGCAACCACCATTCATGCTGAGGCCCTCTTTGCCAGGAAGTAGCTGGATATCTGCCTGCTGATGGGAAGTAGTGAATGAATTCCCCCTTTTGCTTTGCTTGTGTATACAGCTTTTGCCTTCCCGATTAAAATGTCATTATCCAGATCCACGAATCTTCTTGCCTTCCTTCTAAATTCTCACCGTCTCATGGAAAAGTGGAGTGAGCAAGCAGCTAGGTGGGCATCCGGCTGTTAGCCAAGGCTAACCCAACATAAGGCTACAACTGCCAGTGCTTCTCTTCCTGACCTCCTTCATCTCTAGTTATTTTCTTTTTAATTAATTGAATTAATCCCTATTAATTTATCAGATCAAAGAGAAGTCTTGACATAACAGCTAACTTGGTTAGCATCACTGCATGCTTGGAATCACAACAGATTTATGCAAAGTCACTGGCTGAAGTTGGATGTCCTCCTTAGGCCAACCTCATTCTCTCTAATCCATAGGATACATTTAATGCTGTAATTTATAAGAATTATTTCAGGAAATCCTTAGGAAGAGGGAAGACTACAACAGTATAGATTTAACATCACTACCTATACTTATATGTATCTACCTCCACTTTCACTCATGACAATAGAAAGGATATCAGAAGTAGAAGACCTCTGATGGATCAGGTGGTAGTAACACAGTCAAGTTGTTCAGTAATGGACAAGGCACTGGTAGACGCCAGAAAAATTACCTTGAAAGCAGTGAAGTTGCTCATATCTTGGTGAAATGAGCATAAAGGCATTAATAAACCAAAATGACTTAGTTAGGCACTTCAGAATTTTACATAACCATGTAGGGCACAGGGGAGAGGGCTGCTGGATTGTATCTTCAGACCTGACAGTGATTTGCTAGTAGTGACTTCAGGAAGGTCATTTGAACTCCATCTGACTCAATTTTTCCATTTGTGAAATGGAGATCAACATGCACTTCCATTTTAAGATAAGTGGAATACTCAGGGCTGACAACATCATTAACTATAAGTAACTAATATCTATTAGTACTTGGCGTATGCGATTGCCCCTTGAAGCGATTTTCCTGGGGGTATGGGGGAAACATGACTTACAGTTCAGTACAGATAACAACTTCATTTAAATAGCCATTCAGAAAAGGGCAATGTACGTGCTCCTAAACGAATTCCACACCCCAAATCAATTCAGTGCCTAAGAAGAAAAAAAAAAACCACTGAAAAATAAAGCAACATATTCCAAGAAGGCTGTTTTATCTGATGTTTCTTGCATCTCATGGTGATTTACAGTAATAGGTAATAACTAGTGTATTTTATATCTAGTTTTTAATAACCACACTTCCATTATATTTCATTTCCCAAAGGGACTATTTGTGTTCTTTCATATCTTTAACTGTAAAACTGTAAACTGCTATAATCAAGCATTGCTCTTGTATTCTGGACATCCTCAGTTGATTATAATCACTGCCTGCTGAACTTATCTTCAAAATGTTAATCGTGAAATGAAATAAAAATTTATATTATTATATTACATGCTTCCTCATTCATTCACTCTTCTTAACCCAAGAGACCCAGCATACAAAGAATTGTATAACAGAAAAGAGGAAAAACAGAAGCAAAAAAAGAAAAACTAAATAAGAAAACAAAGGGAGAAAATAAAAAAGAAAGAAAAGCCAAAAACTATCTTTGAAGATGACAGAGCTGGAGAAGACAGTTGCCCCTCAGTTCAAGAAGGACAGGGAGCTGCTTGAGAGAGTCCAGCGCAGAGCCACAAAGATGATGAAGGGAGTGGAGCATCTCCCTTATGAGGAAAGGCTGAAGGAGCTGGGTCTCTTTAGCCTGGAGAAGAGGAGGCTGAGGGGTGACCTCATTAATGTTTATAAATATGTCAAGGGGGAGTATCAGGAGGACGGAGCCAGGCTCTTTTCAGCGGCATCCACTGACAGGACAAGGGGCAATGGGTGGAAGCTGGAACACAGGAGGGTCCATCAAAATACGAGAAAAAACTTTTTCACTGTGAGGGTGACAGAGCACTGGCACAGGCTGCCCAGGGGAAGTTGTGGAGTCTCCTTCTTTGGAGACATTCAAAACCCGCCTGGACACGTTCCTGAGCACTCTACTGTAGGTGATCCTGCTCTGGAGGGGGGGTTTGACTAGATGATCTTTGAGGTCCCTTCCAACCTCTAACATTCTGTGTGATTCTGTGTGTGAAAAGTCAAAGGACATGCTGTTCTCCCTGGAATCTGTAGAAAAAATGTAGGCTCTGAAAGGATGTTTTGAGGTACTTGTACAACACTCAGTGTAACTCTGGATAAAACAAAGCACATTAAAAAATAGCACAACTGGCACACATGTACGTGGAACATTTTTGGGAATTGCTGCCATAACCATCTACCAGCAAAAGTACTACATGAGGGGAATACATTTTAGAAGGTGTCAATAAAAACAAGTGCGTAAGAGCCTAAATCAAGGTGCAAGGCCACCTGGACTTTTCAGGGGAACTGACAGGTTCAGGAGGATGCTGTGACTGAAAAGTGACTAAAAGGGTCACTGGATGGGGTGTGCTACCTGAAAATGTCCACAATGATATTTTCAGCAGCCTCAAAGACAGTATTTGAGAGACTTCTAGGTTTCCAGCAACCAAACAATGCCATGTTGGATAGACCTAAAATCCTTGGTTAAACCAAGCACAAAGGACGCATGCATACACGTCGTTTTCTCTGCTTTAGTACAGAAAGTTAATACTACAAACTAACAAAGCCAAACCCCAGTGTGGTCCATCATTTTAGCTTTACTAGTACAACCAAAAGTTGGCCGTAACTGCATCCAGAAGAGCAAGCTACAAGCACAGCCTACTTGAAAGGAAAGCTCTCCTTAAGAAAGAGAGTTTTAGTGGAACACATAGAACTTAACTCTCTGAAAAATACCTCTGTCCTTTAACTGGACACTGTCATCAGAGGTAATTAAAATTTCATAGCTTCCTCTCAAAAGGCACAAGGGATAAATATTTGCAAGGAAGATTTAGGGAAACTGCACAAGGGAAAAGTTGGCCAGCTCAAGTTCAGCCAGCTGGAAAGTTAAATTGATGAACTAAAAGCATTATTAATTGACACAACTGAATACGGACAGAAGCAGAACTACTGACAGAGCAGAGGAGATAAAGCAGACAAACCATTATCATCAATAGTAAATAACACTGAACCAAACAGATATGATCAAAGTAACATGTACATAAGTACCAGTGATATTGCCTCTGAATTTGATTTATTTTATCTTAAGTTACAGTGTATATCATTTAAGCAAGCCAGTTCCTTCCAGGTATCTTGCTAATATCCCCTTAACAGGAAGAAGACTGGATGCCCAGACAGTAACAGATTAAATGAAAAGGTAAGGAAACCCTAAATAGATAGAAAGGCACTAAAAACACAGGATAGCTAGCAAATTTCCTATATATAGTAAACAGTCACTATCATATAAAGTCTGGCCTACCATAAACAGCGGCAAGTTCCTCACTTTTCCCATTAAACTCCCCTCCTTTTCTGTCTCCTGTTCATGGTTGTAGCGTGCACAGTTGAGGAACAGCTGTAGGCCTGATGCCCATGGACCAGAGACTAGCCCCTCAAAGTGCCTCCCTGTCTGGCAGTGCTCCTGGCCTGATGTGTCCAGTACACCTGGTTTAGATTCCTGCTTCAAAAAGAGAAGCCTGTAAGTAAATTTTATCTAATGGAAACAGCAATATCCATGATGTGGTAGGTAGCATCCTTCACTCTGAGCATCAGTCCAGAGAGGTATCAGTTAGGATGATGGTTCTGACTTCACGACAACATGAGTTCCTAACCACTGTTGAGAAGTAATACTGATTATCTGAAAATGTGTATGATGCCCAAGGCTTTAGGTAAATTTCTCTTCTGGCAATAACAGCCTCCAAATTCCTCTGCAACTGTATGCCCTACCTGCTTCTGGTTTTACATCCCAGACCACAGTCTACCTTGATACCTGTAGCTATACAGAGCATATACAAACACAATAAGGAGAATATACATCATGGGAACAGCTATACATGGCAAGTGTTCTTTGGGCATGAGATGGAAAACACAGGGAAACGTGCTAAATGCACTTTAAATGGCAACGGATTTCATCAGAGCTGAGTCCAGCTCAGCCTTTACAGACTGCACCTACAATTGCTCAGCCTTCAGCAGCTGTGGTGGAAAAACTCACACATCTCAAGCAGGCAGAATATATTCTTGCCTGGTCAGTGTGAGTTAATAACCAATACCCCTACTAAACAGTACATTTGTTGTCATTGTATTACAAAGCCACCTGGCACTCTGACTAAAACCACATGCTGGTTGTTACATGAAGAGAACACACTTGAGCAAGACACTGAAAGAAGCTCATTCGCTGTCACCTTAGTTCTGTGTAACCTGCGAGACCAGTGGCGGGGTGCTCCTCACCTCGGAGGCGGATGCACTTTGCTGTAGCACAATCATTTGCCTTTTATTTCTTTGATTATGGATGTAAAACCTCAAATACAAAAAAAAAAAAAAAGGTAAAATTCCCCATAAAGCACCCATGAAGAAGCAAAGGCAGAAGCAAAGGCACTGATAGTAAGGTACTTACTGGATATGGTTAATTATCTCATTTTATTTTTACTACTCAATAATGTTTTCATGGAAAGTATGATGGATACCTATTCCTGTCAGACCTGAAATAATTTGTAACATATACAATATTCCACTAACATTTCTGCAAGTCTGAGACTGCAACTGGCAAACAATCTGTGCTAGCTTTGTGGCTTTCCTAACCAAAAAAGACCATTAAAAAATGAGTGCTGTGAACTTCATAACTATGCTGTGTTTCTTGTCATGCTGGGATTAGTAATAGCAGTGCTATCAAATATTACTGTGCAATAAAACCTGTGGTTTGCATTTAGATTACATTTGATTTCTTCATGTGGAAAATGCATGCTCTAATTTTCCTCTTACAGTAAAATTGATAATACATAGAATACAACATCACAGCAGATGACACAGTCTACAAGGTAGGCATGACTTGTTTTATAGTCATAAAGCTTGTACTTCTGGCTGTGATTTTATGAGCCAGGTATACAAAAAAGAGAACCAAAAAAAAGAGATTATTTATAAATAAAGGTATACGACAGTAAATAGGAAAGGAGACCAAGTTACAGAACAGATTGAACAGGATATAATCAGAACCAAACAGCTTTCACAGAAACTGCAAACTTAGCACTTGGATACCTCAGCAGTCAATAACAGAGGTACAACAGCCTTCTTTAACAAAAGAAAGCAATTCTAGGCAGGAAGAAAAAGGATGTAAATAGGACAGGAGGCTTCCTCACCAGGCTAAAAAAAAATAATTATTTGAATACACGCTGTTAAAGCTCATAATATCATAAATAGGCCCCTCACCTCTCTCCCTTCTTCCACAAAGTAGAAATCATCTATCACTATTTTTTTTAATACTTGGTAATCTCACATTCATTTGTGAGGTATCTTTTACAATACATCACAGAGAAGCTTCTACAAGCATCTAGGACATTATTAGCTAAAAAAGAAAGGGAGGTGCACGTGGCACACAGTCTCCATGGGGACACTGCACATGGCAGAAGCTGTGAGCAGAGCACTTCCATCACGGAAAGGCAACGGGGAAGAATTATACAATAAGGAGTGGAGCAGAGAGCTCATTAGCATGTAAAAACCATAGCCCTATATATACTGCTATATTCTTCTATGTCGTCACATTAACAAATTGCTGTTTATTAGCCATGATTTACTGAGTCGAGCACAACAGAACCGGGCATGAGCCGAAGGAAAGCAGCTGGATGTAAAACTAATGCGAACAGCTAAGAGAGTGATGTCTTAACTGCTGCTCTGCATAGCTTGATCCACCAGCCAGTAGATGAACTGATTACACACCACAGCAAAAACTTCACCTTTTGCTACACTGTAATAATTCCTGAATAAATACAAAACATGGTCAAGCCTGACAAACTAATATATGAAGAGCTGCAAAGCAATTCCTTGCTTCCATCGAGGATGGTGCTGCCAGTGCTAAAAGAAATTATCGTTGTACAACGCATTAGTGTTCTTACATTCAGGCCAACCATGAAAAATCACGAACTGCAAATGTATTCATTTTTAACTGTTTATGTCCACTTCAAAGTACACATTTTTCTTACCACTATCACAAGGTTATCACCACATTATCTTATTCATCTGAACTTGCATTTCTGTCCACTGCAGTCTCACCAGGGATGCACGCCTCAATCCAAAGAAACTAAATCCTGACTGCACGAAGCCAAGGATAACACTATGCTCAAAGCTCAAAATTTCAACAGAAGCGTAAATTCCCAATAGAGACCATTACAAGTTTGTCTCCCCACGATGCTCAAGCACTGACTTGCATCCACTTCCTTACTCAGGCTTTGTATTGGTTTGAGAAGTGCTGGGTGTCAGGAGAAAGGCACTTTAACTACGTATCGTGAACAACGCGTGTTAATGGCTTATGCACTGTTGGGCTTGTTTGCATTTTCTTTTTTTTATACTAAAAGTATTTTGCTCAGGAAGAAAAGGAAAAAAAGGAATAGGAGCTTTCGTGCTTGCTTTTTTTTCTTGAAAAAGTAAAAAAGAAACCAACCACTAGACAAAAGTTGTGCAAAATGCAGCAGTTCTCACAAACAGCAGCAGATGCACCTTCGTCACTGTTTTATTATAGTTCTGACTCCCTAAATTTGAAGTTCACATTAACCAACCTTAAAACTCACTGCAGATCACCAAGTTTCATGTATTTGTTCATGGCCCGTATGCAAAATTTACTTTGGCACAATACAAGAGTGCATTATTAATCAGCATAGGTTTGTTTGAAAAGTAGGCTCTATTTATTCAGAAGTAGGACTGACTCCAAATCCAGGCTTGCTTTTCCACATGGAATGCGAACATATCAGATTTGGTATTTGATTTTTTAGCTCATCTGTGAGAGATGAAATGAACTTCGGAAAAAGCAGAGGTAGAGCCTACATGGTAACAGAAGAAGAAATCACTTTTTTAATCTTTTGGTGGTTTTAGGTATCAAAGTAAGAATGTTGAAACTCTCTAACTACACCCTTTACACTAAAATCTGGGAGCAGTTGAAGACAATGACATTTTCCTATTGGCATTAAATCAATCTGGTCTCACACATCCATGACCAAATAAGACACAGCATCTTCTCTCGACTTTCACAGTATTTTCAGATTTATACCTCCTCTGTTTATTATCATATTGCAGTCAATTAGAATCTATAACATAGCTAGCTGAGCAGATCTGTGCAGTTTTAGCATTAAGCCTTTAGAATCACTGTTCTTCACAAGTTATTTTGATGAAAAGATAGAATATTTACCAGTAACTATTAAGTATAAAGTATAAGGAAACAGAAGAAGCTTGTAGGAGGATTTGCTAATGCAGCATATTGCTGTTACTTCTCCTGTCTGAAAAGCCATTCCCTCTGAAGTTTCTGATGAAAATGCAAACAGATATTCTCGGGAGACAGTACAAATCCAAATGCACATTACAAAGATAACTCAGTCTTAAGGGTTCTACCACAATTAAATCCACTGACGTCTCAACAGTGTCACACTAATATATGTGTAAAATCAGAGTCTCACTCTCCAGTGCTGCTGGAAAAAGAGGCAGTGGAGACAGACAAAGATTTCTATGACATGAGTCTTCTCCATAAATGTGTGCGTGAAATCTCCTAATCTCCTATGAGGAGTCACAATATTACCTACCAGACAGTGATAACCCCTCAGTAGTCACAATAGGTCTGTTTGTGGCAACTAGACAGGAAGAAAAAACATCTACGCTTGAGTGATTCTGCAGAGAAACGTGCCTACACCTAATGCAATGGAAAATCTCTTCAAAAAGAGCTAATCTGTGTGAAACTATGATCGCTGTAATCTGTTAGAAACAGTGAAAACTGTGAAAACCCTCTGAATTAAGTGTTGACTGAACAAGTTAAAGCTTTAGGTAGGCATCTCTCAACCCATCCACCCACCCACATACCTGGGGGTGGTATCCATGTGATAAATTGCATTTAACACCCACATGCACTCTACCTATTAATCCATCCTCACCTTGGCTACTTCTAGCATTACACATCTCTGAGGCACTTCAAACAACCACCTTTCTCCTCAAAAGTATATTGGCGAGAAGCCAGAAGAGATTTAAGTTCAAATATACTGCAGTTCAACCCGGTTGGAAATAGGATCTTCAAACTCTTATAAAACTAGGCTTCTATGGATTTTCAGGATTATTACTCTTTCTAGGAGATGGAAATCCGAGATTTTTAAGAGTAAAACTCATAGCTAAGTCACTAAGTGGTAAATGAGTCAGAGACCCACACATGTATACACAGCTGAGGATGGTGTCAGGTGGTGAAGCCCTATAGATACCGACTGAGACAACATGCACAGCTACTCCTGGTTCACCTATAGGCAAGACCACCGTTTCCTCAAGCTGAATTGGCAGCTAACGATCCACACAAGGCACTTTGCCAATCACTAGCTGCGTGGAAAATCGAGGCTTCAACAAGGGGAGACCCTTCAGTTGCTGAATTTCAAGGAAACCCAGAGTGTTTTAAAGGTGCAATAAATTTATGGAGGAAATGCTAAATTCTTCCTCGGAATACTGCAGCTACTCTCCATTTCATGACACGACGACTTGGAGAGAAGCAAACTCTAAACTGCGAGCTCTGTGGCAGCCTGAAGAAATGCCTAGAGGAGGACCAGAGGGCCACAGAGACCTCTATCCATGCCCAGAGTATGCAGGGTGCCCCTCCTTTGGCAGCCAGCAAAAATTTCTGCCTCAAGATGAAAGAAGGATTTTGTGTGAAGGTCAGTTTATTATTATTTGAACTCTGGCTAGGCACCAGGACCGGACTCTGAATAAATTATGCCAGGATATATGCTCAAAGTTAGCTTCCCTAGCAGCTCTGCACAAACAGAAATCAGCGGGAGTCCAGCATGTAGAACGGCTTCTGAATCGGGTCATTAATCTGTACAAGCAGAAAAACCTACCCAGCAAACACATTAGCAGTCATTGCACTCCAGGTTACAAGGCTGAACTACCATGCAAATTGATGCATATCTCACGCCTCCTCAAGTCATGGAGGAAGGCACAAGGAGCCTACAGGGGAGAGCATGGAAAGCTGTGGATGTGAGCTCCTGGTGAGGAACAGTGGAACAGGACAGATTTATTTAGTCACTATGTTGGTGACGTGGTATTATTTCTTCTGTGACAGCATGCTAAGTCTTCAGAGATGGTCAGATCCTGGGACGGCTTGGCTCTAGAAACATGGGTGTTGCCGTAAAAATCTTTGCCACCTTGAGCACACAAAACCTCAAGGGCAAAAGATGATTCAAGGTTTTTTAAGTACTCAGAGACACATAG
Source organism: Trogon surrucura (assembly GCA_020746105.1). Lineage (NCBI taxonomy): Eukaryota > Metazoa > Chordata > Aves > Trogoniformes > Trogonidae > Trogon > Trogon surrucura. The sequence goes on along the minus strand of CM036622.1, from coordinate 16,379,973 downwards.
ATTAGCCACAAGCATCTTTTTCCAATCCACTTGTTTGATGATTTTTCAATAAACTAAGTGATCTCCACCTGCTGTCCAGTCAATAGCTGATTAGTTAGATGATTCCCTCCAAGTCTTTCGGGAGGACAGTCTTGAGGTCTTGATTTCAAGGACAGAGAACAATAGTTTCTTCAGAGTTATACAGGATGCTATTCCTTAATAATGGAGTAAATAAAGTAGAGTTAAGAGACCTGTCCATTTTGATGCCTATTGTAAAATGTAGAAGAGACTTAAAAGGCATGAAAGGATTTCACTTTTGTGGTCCCTAGGTAAAACCTAATAATCTCTCTTTAAAGACCATAAACAGGACAGACGTAAGTGAGACAGAGGGACATCTCTCACAGACACTGTCTGTATCATGAAAAGAACTGTTATCTACACCAACCCAGAAAAAAAAAAACACATAGGATGCAAGTTATGAAAGCTAGAACAGCCCTACATTAATCATCTAAATACACAACTATAGAACCAACAAACATGATTGGAGTTAATGCTGGCCGGCAGTCCTTCAGGAGGCTGCAGGAAATACCAGGGTCTAAGGACAGCAAGAGGGAAGAAGGGCTGGCTGAGCAATGCACCTGCTCCCTTGCTTTCCCAGTTTGCACAGAGAAATTTGCGCAGTTACAACTCTTAAGTGCACATTATACTTGTGCCCCTTTACACTGACATGACTTCAGAGATCTTCTGGTGGATGTAAAATACTACATTTCTACTTCAAGGCATTTCTGTCCTACTAGCTGGCCTAAGAGAGCCCTTGTACAGGTAAGAATCTGACTTTGTATCTCTACCTTTAGAAGTTACTTAGCTCTGGGTTTGGTTTCCCTATGTACGACAAGAACACAATGAAAAGGCATGTTAGTGGAGCATGTTTAAGTAAAATAACCTCCTAATTTTTATATATATGTAAAAAATATACAAATTATATGAACTTCTAACCACAAATATGTGGTTATATATGTGGCTATATCCATACATATATACGTGGATACATATAGAATTTGTATACACATGTATATATATATGTATTTATAAGCTCCCTGAGAACACAAACTGCCCAGTTTGCTCTCATCAAAATCCTGGAACCAATTCTTTAAGTGATGGTAGTGCAAGGACTGCTTCACACTGGAAAACAGTCAGTGAACACAAGTTTGAACTGTTTCAAGTGAGCCCGAAAGATGCTTATTCACCAGAGCTTGCATCTGTTGCAGACGGCTCATTTAATTCGCCCTCAGAGGCATTCGCTCTCCACTTTTCAACCTTAGGAAGTGGTAACCTAGCTAAGGAGGTCGGATGCAGTATCATTCAGTTCAGATTTAAAAGATGCCAATGAACAGCTGAGGCTTAAATTTATGCCCAGCACGCTTATGCACACACGAAAACAAATACTAGATGTAATCGGTTTCAGCTAGGGTACGTATTTTTGCTTGTTCTTAGAGAATTTCTGCAAGATAAATATTAAACAAAAAGCTTGAAATTAAAAGCAACCAGGGAAAAATTAATCTAGCTGCCAGGAAGAACAGACTCAGGTTCCACGACAAACACAGATACATATTAAAAATTAACTTTAAAAACGATTCCAAATTCAACGAACGTGCTATAAAATGACAAATGTATATATTATACACACCAATTATAAAACATTGCAGCAAGGATTAACTACATGCACAGATCTTATGAGCACCCTGGGAGCAGGATAGTAGCTAAATAAAGACAAGCTATCTTGAAATCCACAGACATTACATTTTCCCTGTATTAAAAGGGGGAGGGAAGTGATCAGGGCGGGGGGTGGATTTTTTTTTTCTGAATGAGAGAGAAAAAAAAACAAGGCAGCTACTTAGAGTATCAGTAGGTTTAGTCTAGATGCAGAATATTCACCAGAAAATTAAACCTACTTAAATCCTGCAACATCTTCTTTTATCAGAGACTCACCTATTTCCAGAGAGATGACAACGCTTATAAATCCATTTTCCAAGAAAATTATGAAAGTCCTTTGGATGTGTGGTGCTCAGTATTCAATATTTGCCACCAGCAGACACTGTTGTTAAACAAAATGTGAAGCAGCCCTCGAAAGCATCCAGATAGAAAAGCGAATCCTATTCTCCCTGTATATCCTGCAAAAATACATCTCGTTCACTTGTGTGGATCTCTTTATTGCAGTTGACATGGGCTTGCCCAGGGGACTAACTTGTTGTTCCATAAAGATCCTTAAATAGGCACTACTGATGAAACATTTAATCCAAGCTCTGGTATCAAATGGCTGCTATTGCCAGTGACAGTGATAGAAAAATCTATTTGCCAATTAAATAACTGCATGCAAAGCTATGACTGTTTATTATGCCTTTTAACATAGTTCAGCTGGTTTGGATCATATCCAGTGAGCTTCATATTTTACAAAAACTGCATTCCATATAACTTAGAAGCAACATGTTTTATGCCTTCGTTTTTTAAATACACCTTTTCACTCATGTCGTTATGAAGTGTTTGCTTGGGCAAGGGAATCCATTTTACACACAAATGCCACTTATATCATTCAACTACACATATATATTGCCTTGGACCTCTCTTTGTTGATAATGAAATTATGATTTATATTTAGAATATAAACCCATATTTTAGTTGTTGAAAAAAAAACACTTTAATATCTCGCTGTGTTTACTTTAAATGCGAAGGACGGACAAAGGCTATTCATTTTTTGCAAAACTAAGCGAATACACTTTGATCCCACGAGTCTAATAAAACTCTGCATAAACATAACAATAAGGAAAGCTAAGATGAATAGTTGAGATGAACACTTAAGTCTGGTCTTCAAGTCACTTGGACTGTCACCATGCCAGAAAACAAGAAAACAAGTGAAGGGGCAGTAATTAAAAGGGATTAAAGATTAGAGGCAGCACCACATCCACGTGTGGAACACCATTAAAACAGGACACAGCATTCACCTTGACAAGGCTGTAATTTAACAAGAGTACGTAAGGGTGTAAAGTGTAGCTCAGAAAAGCCATCTCTGCTCAGAGCAGCTTAAGCATATGCTTAACTTGAAATAACCATCTCTTAACACGTGTTTTATGTCAAGCATGAATATACATCTTCGGGACATAGGCTGTATTTTGGTTTCATTTTGGTATGAGAAAAAAAAAAAGAAGTCATACTAATATGTATAACAGTATTGAATAAATATGATATAAAAATATTGGAAACTGCAGAACATACAGCTGAAATGAAACGCTTTTGATAAATAATGAAAAAGACAAACTAAGGTGCTTTTTTAATTGCAGTAAAGTTTATTATTTCCTTTGCTCTTTGTCGCGGGTTAGGGCTGGGCCGGCCACTAACACGAACAGACGCTCTCTAACCCCCTCTTCCCCCCCCAAACGGGAAGAGAAAAGGGAATGAGGCAGAGAGACTTACGGGTTAGAGAAGAAAAAAACTAGAACAGTTTTAATGAAAATAATAGGAATAATGGTAAAAAGATAAAAGTAAAGAACTATATACAACTATAGATAGCAGCCCGATACCAAACCCGACTCCCTCCCCCGATAGAAATCACCACTGGTGCTGCAGAGCAGGAGGCACTGGGGAAACCCCAGGCTCAGCGGCGGCGGGAGCTGGATACAGGGAGCTGGATTCGGGAACTCAGGATCCGGATCAAAAGCAGGAGGTCAGATGGAATCCTCTCTGGACACCGGCCATTGCAGAAAAGAAGGGCGAAAGGGCCGAAAAAAGGGGACGAACAAAAAGGGGAAAAAAGGGACGAAACTCTCGTGATCACTCAATTTATACTAGGTATGACGTATATGGGATGGAATACTCTCGTTGGTCACCTGTCCTGTCTGTTACCCCCCAGAGGTGCCACCTTTTACTTCCTTGTGCCCCCCTCTTACTACCCAGCACCCCCAGCGTGGCACACAAGAGCCAGCAGTGGCCTTGGTCACTATAGGAATAAGTATAAGCAAGAGCCTTTCTGCATCCCAGTCCCAGGCAGTGACTGTAAACATCAGGTGTTATCACTGCCAGTAGCACACACTGTCTGCAAAAACATGCTGCTGACTTCAGAACGTGCAGCCTTTGAGAAGACACTAAACTGGAAAGTAAAATTCACTAAATAGGACTGGGTTTTCAGCTAAACCCAGGACACTCTTACAAGAATTACCAAACGTAAGTTAGTCTCCTACTCCCCATTGTCCTGAATTTGGAATTCATTAATAAAAAAATATACTTAATGATTCATAATGAACATTAAATCTTCTGTGTTTTGTATGAAGTTTTAAGTTACTGCTTGCAACGCCATTTTTAACTTTATAACTACCTTGTCAGGATGAGCTGTAGTTTTTACTGTACCAACTTCTGGAGAAAATATATCCATCTTACTTTATCAGATTATCAAAACAGCAGAATATAATTTATGGAAAGTGCTACTTCCATTTTAATATATAGGAATTATTCATCAAAATTGCTTATGAATTTTAGTAACCCCTTTAAAGCACATAGGCTGAAACCATTGAGTAGGAAGCTTCACCTGAAGAGTGTTTGTGAGGTAAAATAACTGATTTAAGTATGCTGCTGTACCACAGGTTCCTGAGAAAATGAACTGTAGCATTACCTTTTACTGCATTAAATCTAGCCTCTAAAGTAAAAAAAAAAAATAAAATCACTGTTTGTCTAGTAAATAAAATTAATGTTGTTATGTCATATTACAATGCCTCTCTTCCTAAACTTTACGGCTATTTATATGGGAAAAGATCCAGGCTGTCAGTGCTTAAAAACTGCATTTGAGACTCTTTACTTCCTTTATTGCTCCCTGCTGGGCAGAAGTTTTTAATCACAGAAGTACCTCTCGTAAGTCCACCTCGTATCCAACGTGGTTATACTCAAATCGTAGCACAATCACTTTGTTGTAAAAAAACCTTCCGAGCAGTTACAACTGGAACCCCTTTGGCTTGCATCTGAGCCGCAGATTTTGGTGCAGGGTACGAGAAGAGAGCAGGACCTGCAGAAACACCGAGGCCCCAGTCCTGAAAACGTGGGGTTTGGGGTTCACAGCAAGCATGTGAGTCCCAGCCCTGAGAGCCTTCGGGTGCCCTCAGGTGCCTCCTGGCTGCTGCTGGGGCAGAGCCAGAAAGCACAAGCTGCAGGAAAATACTATTTGCTAACTGCCCTAGTTTATTTTTCTTTTCCATTTTGAATTAGACATTTTTGCGATATTAATCAAAATCCCACTAAACATTTTAGACATTTTAGGGCATTCCTTTAACCAGCCTGGATCTGACACACATTCGGCAAACACTTTAGGGCATTTCTTATCTGTTGCTTTTGAAGTTTCTCTTTCAAATCCACAGTAGCAATCATAAATTCTTCTGTTTAATTTTCCTAGGATTCTGATCTACATCTACAATTATACTCATTTATCAGTGTATAAAATATCTATACGTGCTAAATCTATCTGAATAAATATGCTTCAATGTAACTAGCAAAGCCCAAACTATTCTCTTTTTTTTTTTTTTAATGTAGCACAATGAATACATTGGCTTTAACATCTATTCTCTTGATCAGTCATTTTGAGGTGGTCCACTTTTGTTTTCCTGACTTTCACAAACATGCTTGCAGCCAGTAAGAGACTCTTCACTATGATTAATGGCCTCCCATTGGGTATACAGAAAATTTCCCAGCCTGGTTCCCTTGAGAATGATCCACTACATGGATTTCTACGCAAAGCTAGATTAAAAGAGGAGGAGCAATAGCTATAGTCCACCTACCCCAGAGCCATCAATTATATACAGTTATAAATCAAAGTTTTCAGCCAGAACAAAGCCTAGTGTGGCAAACAAACAAGGGTGTTCACAGCAAATTGTTTTGAAGCAGAATAAAACTCTTGATAGAAACAATGGGGCTAGCAAAGCCACTGTCAATATCACCATAAAGTTGCCTTGATTTATTAAGAATTAGACACAGTGTATCCAATTACTGCTGAATTAACTTAAACAGAAAGTAGCAAGTGGAAAAATAAGCAAGGAGATGGATTTCTCCTTTGAAAGAAAAAAATTGTGCAATTCTATATCATAGTTAATTGAAGACAGTAACACGAATCGTAAAGTATCTGTATTTTAACTCCCTTTATTTGTGTTTCTTGGCTTTTGGTTTTAAGCCCTCTCTTTCATGAAACACTGGTATGTCTATCTCATCCATATTTCATCTCTGGTCTGTTTGTTTTCCTGGCTATTTCTGCCTCTATGCCATAAGATGATTTTGATCGGTTTGGATATTTTTAAATACCCTTCACACACAATCTGCTTTCAAACAAGATAGTAGAAAAAGCCACAAGGGGACAGAGAGACAAAAGACTGTTAGCATCTCTCCTCACGTGTCTCTTCCCTTCTGGACAACGTGAATTATACACAAGAGGTTGGGTACTCCTTTTTTCAGATACTTAAAATTCCACTTTTTGATGCACAGCAATTTTTGGAAAGCCAAAGAATATAGTATCAGTCAAAATTCAAGTAAGCTCCACAAAAATATTCAGTGGATATTTGCTACTATACACAATCTTCATTGCAGAATGTATTTCACATAGACTCTCGTTCTCTCTGAAGAAAGAGAAGCTTGAGGAAAGTGCTCAGTAATTTTCACCAAGACTTTAATTTCCTCAGGTGTTTGTGAAAAAATAACTTGACAACTTTGACTAAAGCTGTGCAGCCAAAGGAAAGTGTCTTCAGGACGACTCCACCTTCCTGTGAGACAAACCTTGTCCTGCACTGCATTTTCCTGGTCCTTCCTTGTCCTACAGTCCTCCAGCTTGCAACAGGCATCAGCGCCTCAAATTTGGAGGAAGATGGAGTTTCTGAGCCAGATACTGCATCTCTGACCAAGTCTGGTCACATGCAAAATACAGAACCTTAGAATTGTGTAGGTTAGAAAATATCTTTAAGATAATTGATCCCAAGAGCTACGTCCAGACCTATGTTAATCCATACACAAGCTCCTGTTTCTTTGCAAAGCTCTCTTGAAAGAGGACCAATGCATTCAGGGTGGTGTAAACACACCATCCATTATGGGCTGAAGGATCCCTATGGGCTGTTGCAGAAACAGAGACCACGAGGACACCTAGCCCCGGGACTGACTGACAGCAAGTGATGCCAGAGCTGGTCTGCCAAAACACTCCTTTCCAAAGAAGAATTCCTGAAAAATGTGTTAAGTGAAGAGATGGCCAGGCCTGTTGACTAAGGCAAGAGCATTGTTGCAGGTTACTAACGCAACACACAGCAGACCAGATAGTCTGACACACAAAACATGCAGAAAGGCAAGACTGGACTGCGAGAGGCCATCTCATCCCAGGACAGGGTAAATTACGCCAGTATCATTCCTGATAGACAGTTCTTTAATACTTCTACTGATGAGAAGCTCATCATCTCCTACAGCAGTCTTCTCCAGAGCTTTATTACCTAACCTTTCTGTCATTACTTTCTTCTGTCTTTAAATTATTCCCGTTCAAATTATTCCTGACTTCGCACATAAAATCCGTAAGGCTAGTACCTCTCTCAGAAGAAACTCAAAAGGTGCAATGCAAGAACAGCAAGTCTAACACAGTACGTAAACATCCTGCCTCAGCAGAACTGTGGTGAGAAACATGGACCAACACCTCAAGGGCTGCTGAGCAGTAAAAATCCAAAACACGTCTGCTCGGTGTCTTGCAGGTTTGTAACAAACAAATCAACGGTGTTGGTTATTAACAAAATGGGCTTTCTTATTTTTTTTTTTCTTTACAGGGTAAATGACTGGCAAATGGAGTATAGAAGTGATATATCTTGAGCTCTAATCCCAGCTCTGCTGCTGGCTCTATGCTACCTAATTCAAAGCACCTATTAATTAAAGTCTACATCCTTCAGCAACCAAATAAAACCACAGATGAAGAAAAATGGGACCAATTAATACACACTTGAATTTTCTTTTATGTCTTCTAGGTGTGTCTGGATAAACTTTCTCATCTCTCTTAACTGATCCTAACTTTTCTGTCAGATTGACAGGGGCTTGCAGGTATGCACTGCTTAATGTTTGTCAACACAAAACAATCACCTTTTATCATTAGTTTTTTTCCCAGATTTATGAATCTAGAGAAGTTGAAAAAATAGATGTTTATGCAAGAGGGGTTTTTTTAAAGGTACTTGACTAGCGTTACACAAATTATCCTTCTGGGAATCTACATGATTTTCTTGACAGGACTATCTTCAAACAAGAATTACAAAATTTGGTATCCACAGGTTCATGATCCATGCATCCTCATTAGTTAACCTACTAATAAAAAAAGATATTTGCCAAAACATGTAAAAACACACAGGAAAGGGCTATTATTATTTCTCACTTCCTGATGTTAAAATTAAATCCTGTCTCTTCTCAAACAGTAGTAACATAGGTTTAAGAAAAACATTTCTTCCTCGATAATTTTAATACAGTAAATAATACCTCTCTCACACCAAGCAAGTGCACTGCAGTTTCATCTTTCTTGTGGCCTGTACAGTGAGGAGCACATCCAGGGCACCATTGTTTCCATTTTCCACTTCGTACAGCTTTTTGGGGATGACACGTCTTACGTGGTCCTCAGTTACCAACCCATGACCCTCAGGCATGAAGATGATCTACGAGCCCTATTGCACCATCCCATGCTGAGAGGGGACTCTGCAGATGGTGCCTTCCCTGTGAAACTTGGCTGGAATACAGGCTCATTCCATGACATGAAAATGCAACTGTGTTAGAAGTTTCAGCTGGATTACTGTCATACTGTTGAGGCTCAGCAGTTTTTCCCATTTCACTTCCATAAAGCCTCCTCTAAGCATCCCATGAGTAGTCCCGTACATTCTCAAAATGCTCTTCCCGTGAATCACTGAAAGCATCACATACCCATCAGCAGGAGCTCCCCTTGGCCCCACAGATGGTCTAGCACTGACTTGATGTATTGTCACATCTGGACCACAGAGCTGAGGCTCTCCTGAGACAGTCCAGCGAGGTGCCCATAGTGGGTGTCCCTTTCTCCAAGTCCATAATTTGGGTTCCCACCTGCTCTTCTGCTCCTGAGCTCCTGTGGCCTTTTGCAGATGCAGCTCTGATGGTCTCAGGGCTCCTAGGATGGGTCTGGAAGCAGCTGGGGCAGGGTATTATTTGGGCTCTACTCTTGCCATTGTCTCCTAGTGCTCCCTTATGGGCATGGACACCAGCTTTTACCCCATGAGCCAATGTGTGGTATCCAGATTCCTGCTTAGTCTCTTCAGCAACATACTCCAACAACACCACCCCATGAAATTAATTTTATTTTGCTGCCCCTCTAAATCTAAGGAGAGTACGTACCAACAAATCTACTCACATACCTAAGAGTCTGCAAAATCAGGTTCTTCTCCTTCTTCAAAAATATTTTTCCATTAAGGAATTCCACAACCCAGAGTCACAGCCACTTACAAAGGACCTCTACTATGACAATTTAAGAGCTGCACATGTACATACCTCATTTAGGTAAAAAATACCCAGTGAGTAAGCAGATTTCAGTTTCAAACTTCCATGGGATCATGAAGATACAAAGTGAAAAATACAACTGAAAAATGCTTATGTGCCAACTTCTAGGATGATATACCATGTGCACCCAACTTCCTTTAAATCAACTTTACATCTAAACTACAGGAAGTTGTTGGCAGAAAAATCCTGTTGTCAATAACATACTTAAAAGTAATTTAAGAATTACATGTACTACTGCTTCACTTTTCCCTTTCTCTCAAACTCCTCCCTTCTTCCTCACATCATTTGACATGTACCCCTATTACATCTCATATTTTGGACAACATGTTCCTTCAGGACAACAATACAGTTTGTAGAAAACCCAGTCCAACCCAAAGAAGGTGCAAGCTGGCGGAAGCTTGCAGCTGCCTCCAACACATGTTAAATATCAAGAATAGAAGCCAGCATTGCTTTCATAGCTCAGTGGCATTTGTGTGTTTAAAAGGCAACACAATGTCTGTTGGACTGCATCTAGTTTTCAGTGTGAGGCAAAGGCAATCACAGCACTCTCAGGGAAGAAGAGAAGTGGTGACCTTCTCACAAACGTGACTGGAGAAAAGAACTGGGTGGAGGAAAAGGTGATGCTTTTTCAAAAAGCTGACTGTGTGATCCTCCAGGCAGACTTGCAGTTAGCAAATGGCCACAGACTGTGACAGCAGCCAGTCACCTTGTTTCTTTAAGGCTTATCCTGCAGTTCCTTTGGCAGCAAGGTACCCCTCAGCCTTCTGGTTGGATGTTTAGTGCAGGAGCTCCAGAAGGAAGCCCAAGACAGCAGATACAAGTAGCTCAAGCCCTATGTCCCTTTCATTGAGTAGATACAACAACAATATTTGACTTTCAAGGACAGAAAGTGGACAGGCACACTTAACTTGTCATTGCAAATTACAGTCATAGTTTGATTATTTTTATTTAAAAAATATTGTGGAATAGAAACAAAAGAACTTGCTTAATACTAACAATAACAGGCTCAAGGTCATGCAGAAGAATATAATTGTCTTCAGAAAAAATGGAGGCAAAACTGAGCACACAGTTTTCTGTATGAACTTTGTGAATGGACAAGTAAATCTAAAAAGAACAAATGGAGAGAAACCTTCCTTTCACTCACTATATGAAGTTATGCCTGAACCATATAATTTTAAGATAAACATTATTTGTAGTTGCAAAATGACTTTTTGAAGGGGTCACAAATTCAAACATAGCACCTCATCAAGTGAGCAAATAAAAAAGCCTAGCCTAAAAGCTTTTTTTTTTTATTATTACTCATTTTAAAATGTTTATTTCACACACATTTACCACAGTTCATTTCAGCCGAACAGAACCCCCATGTTCCTGATTTTTGCCTACAAGAATATTAAATTTCTGTGCATCTGTCTTCTCTCTAGGGGTTTCTCCAGGGAATATAACAGTCTATTTGTTTTTCTATTGATCTTTTATCTAAATACTGTTTTCTCCCTTATAAGAAAAAAAAAAAGAGAGCTGCCAAAGAATCAGTAGTGTCACTGTAAAAATGTTTTTCTTAGCTGGATGAAATGATGGCAGAGCGAGATTGGGAAAAATATTTTTCAAATCTGTTTTAATAAGCGTACTTCCAGATAGGGATATGCTAGATATTGGTCTAGGCATGCCCCAGGCCTATGATCCATCTTTCATTCTTTTTACCAATTTCAGACTGACAGCTAAATTAGCTCATGGAAAAGGCTCCCGTAGGCAGTAACCAATAACCTGCCATCCAAGGTAAGTTGAAACAGCAAGAGGCATAGGGGGAAAAAAATGGAGATAAGAAAGCTGTATTTACACCAGTTGGTAAGGAAAAAAAAGCAGGGACACAAAGTAGATAAAATTATTTTTAAATTAAATAAAAAAAATATTTTAAAATTAAGGTGAATAAAAAGTTAAATCACAGTGGAAAGAGAAATATAAATTGTGATTTATTGTTATGTTAAGCCATAGGCATAAACTGACCTCTTGAAGCATGAGTCGCTGGTCTTGGAGCTTTTGTAGTTAGTAAATCCAGAAAGTTTACAAATATACACCTGCAGTTGGAGTAACTTTCTCTACCTGTAACACTTAAGCTCAGTACTACCTAGATACTGAGATGTGTTCATTGGAAAAGGAAGACAATAGCTGGTCACAAAAGGCAAGATGTCAACAACCTTTTGAATCACAATGCTCATTTTCTTCTCAGGCAAAATAAAATCCTCAGCATGGGAGTATTCACATTACAGTGCTAATAGTGCACATGTGCTGAATTATTTAAAAAATAATAAAGATAGGAGTGACAGATCTGCCAGTTCACTGACAACGCAGTCATTTTAATATTTGCACAGTGTCGATCTGACCAAGTAACTTAAGCTTATTGAAACTGATGTTTAACATATATCTCTCTGTGAAAATAACTACTTCAAACATTTAGAATAAACTCTTTCTGGAATGGGTTTAGTTATATCTAAACTTGCACTTTACTTGCATTTTTCTCATTTTTTTCCATCATGCTCTATAACAGGTAAGTTGACATTTAAAACCAATGACTTCGATACACTTAGTGACTTTTTTCATGGTAGCAATTTCCCCTAATGTTATTTATGGTACTATTTAACATTAGCAATGATATTCACAATTATGGTTCAAAATATTGTGCAGTACTCTAATTTTTCTTCTGTTTTATTGGTCTATATATAATTAGAAATTCAACAGATAAATGTTACTACAGATATTTGCAACAACTCCTTTTTTGTTTAGAGGGATGCCAGAAAACATGACGAACCCATCAACCCGTGTGATGGTGAGACGCGTATTTTGTGGCTTGCTGCAGCTGGGTATCTGCGTTTGAAAAGCATGCTTAAATTAAAGATGCAAAGAAATGCCTGGGGTTTCATTGCATTGCAAATGTAAAGAAAGACTGATTTTCTTCAAAGGAGGTTGATAATAACCTACAAACAGCAGGTATTTTCTGCTACCAGCATGTAGCTGGCATGTCATGGCTAGTACATCTTTAATCATAATAATGAGTTCTGTGGTAATCATGATAAAATATGTTTTAACTGACAATGTTTTTACCTGCCATTGCTACCCTCTACTGAGAATTAGCCGACTTTTCTTCTTTCTGAGCTCCTCTAGCCTTAGCAGCGCATCTCATCCCTGCAGCTGTACCACTAGCCAGGTTGCTACTTTCAAAGGGTTGTTTGTTGTCAGCATTTAACTCTTAAATACCGGATGAGTACTATGAAATTCAGCTAACTGCTTGGCACAGGGAACACACAAATAACTGAACAGTCTTGAAAACTAAGGGAAATCGTAATTTCTTTTCCTACAAGAGGAAAGCAGTTCTCTAACTTCTTTCTCTCACCAAATTAAATTTTTTCTGCTATGGTTAGTTATCCTGTAAGTTCCTGTTTCCATTTATCTGCATTTTCTCTAAGAGTTTTTCCATGCAAAAAAAATTAAAAAATCAGTCCTACAGCAGGACTCTCTCTTGCCCTTGCTCATTAACATCGCAAAAGAGCCAGTTACCATGTGTTCCAGCAAACATCTCATCTCGCTTTACCCCAGCTACTGTGAATACTCAACATTTTCCACTCCTAGCTGTGCGTAGGAACACAGTAGTTTACTACAAGATGACACCAGCTTCCAACCTCCTCTGGAAAAACTGATTCTCCCTGAAATGTCACCTTCTTTTCTTTTAAGACAAAATTCAACACATTAAAGAAACTTTTTGCCTTTTTTTAAATTAAAAAATAAATTAATAGCCGAATCAGAGAAACATCACTGAAATGACACAATAAAACTGACGAAAGCTGGACAGAAGTAATTAAAGCTTTTTTAAAGCACAGCAAAACCTGCCCAGTGAAGTGTTCTGAACTGCGGTACAACGAGCATTGAAAGCTAAAACCAAAAATAACCCTGATGTCTAATAAACTTCCCCCAGATCCACGGTAAACAAGCAGGTAGCTATGAATAAACGTAACCTCTTCCACCAGGCTTGTAGAGGATTACTCAGAAGGGAAACCGGTAGAGCCCTCCAGTGCAAACCCAAAGTGGCTTTGAGTGCTGGGGATGAAGCCAGTATGGGTACTGAGCCTTACGCAGTACAAGTGCCAGCTCCACAGCTTCAAAAGCCTATGGCCAGACCTCATGGACTGGGTTTGGCTGGGACAGAGTTAATTTGCTGTGGTAGAGTTAATTTTTTTAAAACGCAACACCTCATCATAGAAGAACTCCCGATGTGTGGCTGTGGTTTTATTTCCCTTCTGCTGCCACCCTCATGCTGGGACCACCCCTAACACCAGACCAAGAAGATTTATCTAAGAGCGTTGTACCTCGGCTGTGGTACTTCCAAGGACCTGGATCTCCATCCCAAACACAGTTCACAGCTGGGAACCTCCCTGCACAGTAACAGTGAAGGATGAGTATAGGGTGATTATCTGAGGCTATGGCTTGGGCTCAGTCCCCTACTACATCATCAGCATTTTATGAAGCATTTACAAGCCTCCATGTGCTGCAGAACTTTAATAATGCTTTCGGCCACACAGTGACATTACGTCTAGAGCTAGAGATAACACCGTTGAGTGGTTCAGATTCAGTGGTAGCACGGCTTTACTTGATACTTCAGGTATCCTGTAAAATGCCAGCAATATAAATGAAGACCTCTGCAAGAAAAAAAAGTGTTTAAAGACTAAAATATGAAGAAATAAGCATTCTAAATGAGAGCCTGTTTCAAAAGCATTTTTCTTTCACCACTTACTAAGGTTTGCAGAAACATGCTGAAAGGATGTTTCTCTGTTACAACCTTTAACTCTGAGTTCTTAGCCATACCATAGATCATAATATTGTCATTCTTCACTGTCACCACTGCGTCAGCAGCTGTTTTTGGTCTCACAAAAAAGGATTTGACCTTTGGGATGGACAGGAAGCTGAAGGAGCAACTTTCTGAAAAAAATAGCCTCCTGTTTACATTCTCCTTGTTTAGCGAACAATTATCTTGGGAGACATAAGTAATAAGCATGTAAGTTTACATAAGCAGAAGTGTCATTTTGATAGCACTAAATATGAGTGCGTGTCAAGCTGTCACTGAGTAACTGGTCTAACTCTGAAATGCTGATCTGTATTTTACCAACAAACAAACCCACAAACATGCTAATGAGAAGACCAACGGTACAGTCCATCAGAATCTGATCCCTAGCAATCGCAGTGAAGCTCATCCCCAGTCATGGAGAAAACAGCAGCTGTCATTATTTCACGGGGCACAATTTTTAGTGCAATTTGTTTACAATGATACCTATAATGTTGGTAAACTTAGGCCATCGCTTTCCTTCTATTCTGTAGTTTCAAATCTACAGCAAGAGCAACAGTAGATCTCAAACTATCACATATGTATGTCCTAAATATTCTCAGATACCTTCATTTTACTATAGTCAGCACAAAGTCCTCTATATGTATTTGCGTGCTGAAAATAAACATTTCTTATCAGTCTGAGAAACACCAGGGTGAATTAAATGCAAGTATAACATCTTATGAGTGTTAAATGTACTTAGAGATTACTCATAATGGCAAAGACAAAGCAACTCAGTCTTTCTTTAAAGTGTTACACACTGCTAAGTTAAAATGCTATTTAAACATATTGCAACTATTTACATCTAATGTCTAGATAATCTCACTTAATGTTAATGAAGCATCACCTCATTTTCTGAGGATGGAAAAATAGGCAAAAATCAAACATGAAGTATAATCATTTTTTCCAACTTCATATTATAAACTGTCTTTACAGTGGTATTTACTTTAAGTATTTTAAAGGAACAGCATTGTTACAGTATAATGTACACCATCCAATCAGAAAATTAACTTCAAAAGCATCCTCGAGAGTTTACATTAATAGTACAACAGAATTTAATTTTATTTGCTTGGAAAAAAACACTGCTGTTTGAGTCTTTATATTCACAGTTTTATATGAGATCTTGAGAAAAAAATACATAAGGTATGAAACAGATTTACTGCTATATATATGCATACCTCTATTAATTTTACATCTGCATGGCTTTAAAACTCAGTAGATTCTGTAGAGCACCTCTACTCTGTTCACTACAGGATAGCAATGATACGGACAACAAGCTCACCCCTTGAGTGTACCCAGGCAATTTATCCTGGCTGAAAGGAAAATTCTATGAAACAACTGGAACAAAGTCCTCCACAAATTATTATTAGCCTTATTTGCAGAAAGATGTGACTGTACAACTGACAGGTTTTAGAGAAAACTAAAAGCAGAAGCTGCCCCACACTGCAGTACCCTGGAGACCACAATGCCAAATAACCATGGCCATCGGCGCAACCTTCTCCTGAGACAGTGTGCTCTCCTCTATTTCATTGCTACCATTTACCAAACGTAAATGGAAGAAAACATCCAAAAACTCACTGGACTATTTCAGGATACTGAAATACGGGAACAGTAATTTTTGGCTTGCCATCTAAGGTGGTGAGAATCCCTCTTCAATGTTTTCCCCAACAGACTCAATGTGCTGCAGAACCACATCATATTTAGTTTTCAGAAGAAGTACCAGAATAAGAAAATAATATGCACCTATAACGCTTTTAAACAGCTCCTGATGACTCAAATTACAGAAAGCTCTGTCAGAAGAAAGATGAGCAAGCCATCTGTCCACAGCTCAGCAGAACCCTGCTCGCAGGCTCTGTGGTCAGCATTTATTTTTTTTGGATCCATTTACAGTAAAAGACGGATTACAAAATATAGCTCTTACATTTAAAAGTCCAACGGGATGGCTGTGATAACATGACCTGCCTTACTGCTTAACACAGACCATTGTGTTTGGGTTTCCTCTGCTCAGGCTTCTTTTTTGCAGTATAGATTCCGGAAGTATTTCTATAAAACGTTCAGCAAGCTTTTTTCACTTCAGAAAATTAAAAGCCCCCAACAGAGTTAACCAATGTATGCTTCTTTAGTACAGAACTTGAGTTCAACTTTCCATCTGCCTCAAGTTCATCACCAATCGGTGTGCTGAGGCAGCAAAAGGCTATGGATTAACCATCCGTCTGAAGAAAGCTGAGATAATGTGCCATCCTACACTTGGGAGAGGATAAAGATCTAGCATGACAATCAATGCAGATGTACTCTCATAATGGATTTCACTTACTGGGATGAGTTTTGTTTAAGCACTAGCCTTAGCGATCAGTAAATCATTATTTAAATGTAAAAAGTTGTACCTTGCCTTCAGCAAAGTACCCCACTGAAACTGAAGCCAGCACAGTGTGAGACCAAACAGTCTGTTCCCCTCCACTGCTACTTAAGACTCAACCCCACCTCCTCTCTCCTGCCTCCTTTCTCTCCCCCATGGCCTCACACACTCAGACCACCTCAGCACACCCAGCGCACCCAGAGCCCAGGTCTCCTTCCCCCTCCTCACCTCAGCCCAGTCACCTCTATCACTCCAGCCATGCTTGCTGCCCTCCTCAACCCTTTCCTCTTCCTCTGCTCTCACTCTCTGTCCTCTCCAAACTTCTCAGCATGTTGCCCTGGACTTGCTCCTGTGCCAAGAGGCCATGCCCTCGCATCCACTTCTCCAAATTTTACTTAGTCTTTCTTTTCTCCTCTGAGCTCACTTCAGCCCTCTTGTCATATAACTGACTCCCTTCCACCACAAACAGACCCAAAAACCCAAAACAAAGCAAAAAATAACCCTGGCCCTAGCAAGGCACTTGCTGCCAGCTCAAGTTTGTTTGGTCTGAGCTACTTCTCTCAACACAGGCCTTGTCTATCAACACCACAAACCCTCTCAGCACGAGGACTGGCTGCTGCGAGTGTTTGCACACTGCATAGCACAAAAGAAGCCCTCCTACGATATCGTCATTTGTGTACTCCAGAGAATCAGTGTCAGGACACTGTACTATTTTTAATGCAGCTCATTCAAGAGAAACCTACATCCTCTCTTTTTTTTTATGCTCTCTAAACAACAAAACAAGATATTGTAACCGTTTGCAGGCACAGCAGTCACAGCCGAGCAGGATGTTGGATGTAAGGAGCATTATCTAGCGTTATCGACAGACCAGTTGAGTACAGGCATCTTGTACCGCTCCTAGAACCATTCCAAGAGATGTGAGGTGGAAAGCTAGCCTGCGTTTTCAGCCGTAGGTAACTGCCAGTCACAGGTTTATTTGTCCGATTGTATGAAAATATGAGCCAAACTCATTTCATATGGTGCATACATGGGTGCCCAAAGTTACACAAGCAAATGTACAAACACACTCCTGAACACACCCATGGTACCTGCCCAGCAAGGTGCAGAGCAGACCCTTAAAGCCTCTTTGCCACTTCTGTCCCTCCCAACACACCGTTATGAACTAAAAGCTGATTTTAACTTGTGCAGTTTGGTGTGCAGAGTAGCTTGTGGCAAACAACAACTGCTAGCAAAACCATTTCTCCTGCATTGCTCTCCAGCAAGCTCTCATTCATGTTCATCTTCTCTGTCCAGATGAAATGACGTGGCAAGGTAGCCTCCTGTTCAACAAGAAGTGAGGTCATCTGGGACAGGAATTTGAACTCTTACATTAGGAAAGGCTTGTACCAGTCACAAAGTAAATTAAAAAAAAAAAATTATAATACAGATTCATAAAGGAGTATGAAAGCAGAATGGTACAAGAGTGGTGGTCATTTGTCCCCCATAGAAAATATGATTAAGTGAATATTACACGTTTTTTTTTTAAAAAAAACCACTTTGAACAGCAAAGGGAGACAGACAGATGAAGGAAAGAAAACATCCTGGCCACTATGACACCAGCCTCAACATCTGCAGTTGGTGAGGAACAGAATTTATTATGGCAAAGTGAATCCTCAGGGTGAAAACAAGTTCGAAACATACTTCAACCTAAAGAAAACAGGATGCTTCTCAAGCAAGGAAAGCAGTTTATACTTCAGTGGAGAAAAACAAGTGTATTCATTTGTCTTAGTTGCCAAGTGCCATAAATTGAGACCCTCAAATGTCAATTATCAGTTAAAAATATTTGTGGGAAAAATAGTTTTAGCTCCAATTGATTAATTGTCATCTATAGCCCTTTGTTTTCCCCCTTATGAACCGAAAACGAGCACTAATCTGTTTCACTTTGTTTAATAGAGAGGAGGGAGAAATAGATGCTCAAAAGGTAGGTGTTTTCCCGTTCTTTCAGGCTCATCATTCAGACCCACTAGCAAAGGATTCCCTTCCACGGCTGAACTCTTGGCTTAAAAGGCATTAGAAGTTGTATTGCCACATCTTTATAAAATGTATGTACTACAGCTAGCTAGCTAGCAAAAAAAATCTGGTAATACTTCTAAACAGACACACACTACATATGCTCAAGGTATCTGCCTGACAACAGATTTGGACCAAAGAAGACAGAGAGAAAGGAGAGAAGAATCATCTGAGAAGACCAGCACCACTCTGCAGCCATTTCATACACAGCTACAAAATTCAGGTGGGATGACGCTTTTCCAGAGTTTCCGAGAAGTACCAACACCACTTTTTTTTTTCCACGTGTCCATCTCTGTAATGCTCTTTCCCACAAAACCTTTGCTGTAACTGTTCCTCGCCAGCGAGGCACCAAACTGCTGCAACACACCTGCACAGCGATCCCAAAAGCAGATAGCTACTGCTTGGAGCAGATGGTGCTCACGCTGCACTAGCTGCCAGTAGATTTCCAAATAGGATGTCACATTATTGGTCTACCTTGTGTGGTGCAGAACCCCTGCAGCATTGGTTTTCTTTTTTTCCCTCCCTTCTCCTCTACATTCCTACCACCTGCACTGTCCTCCCCTGCAATACATCAGCAGTCCCAACCTGGAAACCCCTTTCTGTGAATCAGATGGAGCTGCTGGCAGAGTGTGCCCCCACCCAGAGTCCCAATTCTGTGATTCCTTGGATGTTTTGGCTACCAATCTCTCCATTTCTGAGTACTCAAAGTATGCTCCAAGGCCAGTCTTGCCTTCCAACCTGAAGACTGGGAACATTTCAAGCTCATTGCGTTGCCACTGAACATTTGTCATGGTGAGGAGATAAACAGTCCTTTATATGCCACTGCCCTCTGTATTATTTATTAATTACAGGAAGGGCATCCAGAACATAGCTTAGGTCTCTTTAATGGCTTTTGGAAGCTAAACACATGAAAACAAACATCGGGTTTTGTTCTGTACATAATCCTTACCAGCTGTGATTGAGCTTCATATAAACCGGGTTATTTGATCGACTTCCTTAATGAGAATTGCCGTGTAGTGTAAATCATCTGAGGAGGTAGGACAAAAAGCAAATTTTACTCAGCCTTATGCTGTAGTGTCATCACTTCGAAAAAGAATCAACAGAGCAATTAATTATTTTTACATGCACACAATCCTTTCTGAAGGATCAGCATGATCTACTACTGGACAGGTAACTGTTAACAGACTGGTAATTCACAGATGTGCAGCATATTGATGGAATTAATCCAATGACATTTGGCTGGGGAAGGGGGGAGGGGGGTGAAGAACACCAAAATACTTTGGTCTTCCTTCTGAAGATTTGCTATTTGCCAGCCAGGCCATGTGTTAAAGCAACTTTTCTTTAGTAAAAACAGAATATTAATTCTGGAAAATTACAGATATAGACAGCATCAGCTACCAAAGTTGCAGCTATGGACACTAACTGTAAAACAAGGAGCAAAACACTTGTCATGCCAGGAAACAAGCAATCTGTGAGATGTCCAAAGACTGGACGTCAGTGATATCAAAGCCCTACTGACCATATCCTGATGCAACATCAAAACAAAGTGTGGGGTGTCACACTCTAGCCATGCACAAGAGTTTCATTCTCTAGTCATGAAGAATTGATCGTAACACTCGATTGCCAAATTTAGGAACATTGACCTAGCGGGTGGCAAGAGGTGGGTGCCATGGACAACCTACACTCGCTGTAGCGGTACCTGCTCCTCAGACAAGGAGGAACATGGGTCCACCCTTCAGCCACTTCAGGTCTGATATCAGGAGTGTCACATGTGAGACCAAGCAAGCCTCCAGAAGGGTCAGAACTGCAAGCAGTGGCAGCATGATGGGAGCACACTGAGAAAAATACATGTTTGTAAGGGACAGTAACACAAGTAAATGAGGGGGCAGTGCTGACTTTGAATGAAGTGTGAGCGTGCTGCATTTTCTTAGTTGTTTCAGGGTGGAGGGAAAAAAAACCTCAAACAAAACCCAAAAGCTTCCAGTCGTAAAAAGTCAGGCAAAAAAGGGCTGGTGAAAATGAAAGAAAATCAGTTTCTAGAAAATTCAAGTATGTACTGAATAATTGGTTTTGGAATGGTGGAAACTGTGGAAGATTATGCATCTCTCTCATCTACTCAACAAAGGAACAGGTGTTTTTAATGTCGCATTTTACTTGAACTTATTTAAAATAGAGATTTAAAACCACAGAATTAAAAGAAACCAGTTTACATAGCAGTAGCATCATGTGACTCCTCCTTCCATTACTAATGCCAACTACAACATGGAGAGCAAAAACGGCCAAGAAGCGAAGAACTTTTTCCAACCTCCCAAGGGCTTTTGTGCCTTTTCCCATACTACAAAGACTCAGATAGGTAAGACTCACTTTCAAAGTCCTCAGCCATGCTACAGATGAAAAAAGATTGTCTAGTAGGTTATTTAATCCATGGCCCACCTACAATGGTTCATGTATGAGAATGAGAAACTTCTTGTTTCAGGCTTCCAAAAGCAGACTAATGAAAGTGCTTTTGTTTATGGAGAAAGAAGGAGCAGGGTAACTTGCTTAAAACAATACATTTTTTTGCCATATGTAGGTAGAAAATAAATCCATCCATCAAGGATATATTAATAATAGATGAAAACTGGCTCCAGAAACAAGAAGACTTGGTGAAAATGCCAGAATAATGGACAGAGGATTTTTATCCAATCAACCCCAAACAACAGGGGAGATTAGTTTATGCAAACTCCACAGAACCAAGCTTTATTTCAGCAAGTAATCTTTTAATTTAACCAAGATTTTGTTTGCTCAGAGATACTTTTTTTTTTGTTCTGTTCCACTGTACCTGGCACACAGAAAGACAAGCCTGCGTATTGCACTTAAAACAATTAAATAAGCGGTTCACACCAGAGTAAAGCTTTTAACTATTGGAACAGGCAGAGCCAAATCTCATATTTTGTGCATACCGTTTCAACTGCCAAACAGGGTTTATGTACCGATTAGTGGAGATTATGTAGAGTGGTACAGCCATTTTTTAAAAATACAATATTATTACAAAGAACCCCCAGAGGTTCATACGAAGATGGTCTCTAATTCATAGACAGTAAAATCACTGAGGCACATCATCACAGCGATGACTTACAACTCCTGAAGGAGCCAGGGGAGTTGAGCTCAGGACTGTTAATGCAGTGAAGAGCCTTCCTCTGCAACTGAATATGCAAAAGCCAGTTTACAGCTTGTATCAGGCTTTTACTGGACTTCGAATGAGGTCTTAACACATTTGCATCACTTGGCAGCTTCTCAGCCTTTCTAAGAAATTAAGACAAATTAAAATCGCTCAAAATATCTAGTTTGATAAGTTTCTACTTCATGTCACTCTAGTAACACCACTGGTGGCTATAAATCTTCACCAGGTTTTCATGAAAAGTCACTTTCACAACCCCACTGCATGCGCGGGACAACATTACATACTGGATCGTGCCATTGCCAGGTTTGAGTTGGGATGTCTCAGGCCTTGCTTCAGTATATGGCCAGCATTTTGATCAACATAAACCTATTTATCTTCATTGTGAACATAAATTCTTACACTACTTAAGAGCTCAAAAAATATTTTTTTGGACAAGTTTCTTTTCATAAAACATCTTTAACGTGATTAATAGTCACTAACAGCAAAGAGCGCTATAATACAAATATAAGTAGATTTTAGCGGTAAATTCAAAGTGGGTAACACAGCTTGCTTAGAAGAAAACAAACATTTTCCGGTAACAGGCTTTCCCTACAGTTTGACTGAAATAGGGGAAATTGTGGACATCAACAGCAATACTAGCATTATTCATTACTTGACCAAATTCCATCTTGAATGTCATCTGAGTCACGTCCCACTTCAGCTACAATATGCTTAAGATGCAGAAATAATTTCAAGCAAGATTTTAACTCACAAATTTAGAAAAGCAATTCCTAAATCTGAGGGAACTCTCCCTTGAAGCACAGCTTTAGTCCCGTACTCCTTCTATAATAATGAGTTCAAAAGAAATTAAGCTCAAGTGACACAACAGAAGAGACACTGGAGTACTTTGGACAGTGGAAAATGAAGAAAAATAGACATCACACGAAGGAAACTGTGGGGCTCTGTGTTGTACTAGACTATAAGGCAATGAAAAGAAATGCTGTCAAACTAGAAGGGAAAAGCGCATCAGACAGGTAATAGTACTATTTATAGAAAAAAACTATTTATAGTGATGCTAGCACAAAACAGGAGAAAGTGCCTAAAACAAACAGTCCTTTATCGATCTGATGAAAAGCACACTCACATCAATGTCAGCCTTGAAACAGACTGGCAAAGACTTTGTGTCAGGCCCTATTTAAAACTCCATCGTAGGAGGGAGGACAAGGAAAGAGGCTGCTATTCCACTTCAGCTGAAGTCAGCCGGAGTTTTCTCCCAGTCACAGCAGCATCAAGCTTTATCCAGTCTACAGATAAAATGTTCCCAAAATAAATTGAAAAACTAAAATAGGCAAATATATAGTTCAGAAAACTTCCAGGAAAAACACTTGGGTACTGCATTACATGAATAATATATTTCCATACATATGAAGAAAAAGGAACAGAAGAATGTTCAGTTTCAAATTTCCAGGAGCTCTTCATAATGTGTTTAAGAAAACGTATAGAAAATAAAATGTAAATATTTTACATGTTGTTAGAGAATTCTTAGAAAACCTAACATAAATCCCTCAAAACCAAAAATCTAGTGACATTAAAAGGAAAATAAGACTAAAAAGGACAGCTGTGACAGTCACTACAACTGCTTAGCTTCTTAACCTGTGAAATTCCTGAAAGATTACTTACCATCAAACCACTAACCTATGGAAATACCAGAAGAAAGTCAAGAACGGCAATGTGCTGAACTACAATTCAGAATTTGGATCACAAAGTTAGACATAAGTGATATACCTTCTGAAAGTGAATTGCACAGATTTATAACTATTTTATAAGCCTGTTTGTAAGAACTCTTCATTAGTTTGTCTCCTGGCATTTCTCTTTCTAGGTGTGGAAACAAACTTCTTTCCCTTTTATTCTGATTTCCAGAGATGAAATCTGCTTCTCACATCAAGGTTAGCATTTCAGTGAAAAACCTTCCTGACCGCCAATCCTGTTATGGGTAAAACAGTGGTGAGACAATTCCAGATTCCTCTCTTGAGCAAAATGGGTTCAGGGCAACCTTCCAGTTAAATGATGATGAATTACAGTGAAAAGTTGTGTATGAACACTGAGACAAATATGAAATGAGATCAGCTTTGTTGAAGCCATCACAAAAAATATGAGATGAATCAATACCAAGCAATTATTGCGGCGCTCTTCAAAGACAGCCCACTGCAGTTGCTAGAAGGATACCCACATAGCAGGTGTGGGTTTTGTAGCTGTTAAGAAGCAGTGCCAATACTGACTGGAGAGAAGATTGCTTTACCAGTCACTTAAATAGGGAAAGGGATACAAGTGATGGTCACTAAACTGCTTAAGATAATGAAGGCACAACCACTGCTGTGTCACAGGGGCTCAGCCACCCAAGCAACGGAAAGGGCATGAATCCCGATTCCTTACGAAAATGAAATGGAAATTACCAGAGCGTTTATGGCTATGGCTCAAGCCTGCCTACACACAGCTTAGAGACAAAGGAACCGACCTCTGGACACAGGTCACTAAAAAGAACTAAAAATCCACCACCTCCATCCTTCTGCAAGTCCAACCACGTCCCCTGCACTACTCTCATCCCAAAGAGGTACGCTGCTTTCCTGGGTGCCTTTGTGGTATGGCTAAAATGAGTCTCCTTTACCCCAAAGGACCCCTCTTGTCACTTCAGTTACTGACCGCTTTCAACTCTTCAAAGAAAGGTTTTTTTAGGTGATTACGATCGCTCTAAAACTCCACAGTGGAGCAGTTCAGTGCAATACCACAACATGAGAGGCACGCACTGATAAGCTCATTCTGCTGACACTACTGCTGTAATATGACAACCGGTCAGAAACAGAGAGCTACAAAATACCTAAGTAGCATTTGGCTGCTAACAGGGAGGAAAAAAAAAAAAGAAAAAAAAGGCTGGGGAAAACCAGATGAAAATCAACACTGTGAGATATTGGCTTGAAAAACAAATAAGCTTTCTACCCGCCAGCAGCAGCGTACTCACAAGTCGCCGAGATCTCACTAAGGCTGAAGATTTGTTCCTTGCGGTGCTATGACCCATCATCCCATAGTTCACCGAGGAACCAAGGAGCTGGGTCATGCGATGGGCAGATGCACGTGGGAGAGAAACCCTCCGGCTGCTGGAGCCGCTCCGGCTCTCGGAGTCCCCTCTGTGACCAGTGAAGCACAGCAGCTCCCCGGCCCTGAGCTTCTGCAGCCCTGGGAGCAGGGACAGGCTTACACCAGGACTCATCACCTCCTTTGGATGGATACCTGACACACTGGAAAAGTCAGGGTGGAGAATCTTCCTTATTAAAAAAACAAAAAAGAAGCCTTAAAAAATGTTAAACGTACATACATGCACACCGCATGAACAATGTAGAGAGACAGAACCATGTTCTTTCTCCTTTCAAGCTAAAAGAGTCATGTAGCTTGTTTTCTTAAAACCATTCTCTAATTTGATAGATGTGGAAATTGACTCCCACTGTCCTGTAAAAAATGGAAAAGACAAAAACGAAAAAGAAATTAATACTAATAATCCAGAGGATTAGGGATCAGAGGTCAGTGCACAACCTTTTAATGAGCGAGGTATTTAAAGACTGATGACACAGTATATTTTTATTCTTCAGTAATTTAGTACAGAAGTTTACATTGATTGCTTAAAAGGCCATTCGATTTTATTTCCTATATTTAATTGTTCTTAGTGTCCAATAAATGGTTGACTGAAGAAAGTAAAGGATTATTTTATTCTTTTTGTATCATTAAAAATACTGTCAGCCCAACTCAGTCATTCACACGCCCTCTACATGCCCTTTGTGTTTTCATAGAACCATGCGGATTATCTGTTTTTCATTACTACCAAACCTGAAACCCCCACAGTGCTCAGGCTTTCTAACCTGAACTAAACCTCTCACAGGTGCATGAACAAAAAGGGGGGAATTTTGTCATTCCCTAGGAGAACTTTGTAAATATGACCAAAAAAAACCATAGGCTTGCATGGTGGAATTTTGTTTTACCTTAACATTTACATCTTCTAAGAA
Organism: Trogon surrucura; assembly: GCA_020746105.1. NCBI lineage: Eukaryota > Metazoa > Chordata > Aves > Trogoniformes > Trogonidae > Trogon > Trogon surrucura. The sequence goes on along the minus strand of CM036622.1, from coordinate 16,353,973 downwards.
AAGGGCTGCCTGCTAAGTCCTTATGTCTTACCATGGTTTGGATCTCAGCAGATTCTGCTCGTTGAGTAAGAGCTGCAGGCCCTCAGATCAGAAGAACATGTATTCAAACACATGGCTTAGTTACATGCTTAAAGTTCAGCCTGTGCTTAAATTAGCTCATCTGCTCATCTTTCTCCCTGTCAACAGAGAACAAATGTGGAAAACTGCAAAGGTTCTTCCATCTAGCAAGTATTTGTTGTATCTCATGACACGGTTAAATCACGCCACGCAGTGAGCATCGTGACAACTTCCTAGGTACAAAGCTATTTTTGTGTTTTCCAAGAATTATCTAGTTATCTGGATGACACGTACAATTCCTACATTGCTATTTATACAATATCCAGACGCCGTGGGTATTTGTCGAACCCATCGATGCACTCACACGATTCCAAACTCACCAGAATCCCCCCCAAAAAAATTGTCAACTTTCAGTCTCTCTCTCTTGTCAGCATTTCCATGATGTAAGAAATTATTATCACAGTTTTACATCCAGGGAGCTGAAGCACAAAGAAATATGGTTTGGATTTGCAGAAGGTTCTGAGGAAGTTTAATGCCCAGATCTCCTTATCTTAATTCCTAACATGTTACCCTTACTTTCAACAATCTCCAAAGGTGAAACTGCTAATGCCATTGAACTCAATGGGTTATTTTACAATGATTTCAACAGTGTCAGGATTTCACCTTCTAATGTCAGTAGGACTTTTATCTAAATAAAATCTGTGACTTTTCCTTTAGAGCAAATCGCAGTATTTTACTACACGCAACTGAATTACTGAAAAGTTAACTTACTTCACTACTACATTTAAAGGGAATCTTGCTCAGTGGAAAAAACAAATTTAACAAAAAAAAAAAAAGAGAAATATGTATCATAAAAGAAGTTTAATCAAAATACATACATGTATACAAAAGGCAACTTTAAAAATTAATTTTCGTGTACCATTTAATACTGATGATCTCAAAGATCATCACTGCAGAAAGGAACAGTGAAACATTAACCAAAAAAGAAGCAGCATAAATTTTTTTTTTAAAAATAACCACATAGAGTTTTTGAAATGTAATCACATAGTTGAACTAGTACAATAATATTGGATCTGTAATCTACTTAAGTATTTATTGATTGACACCCATGACAAAATAACTGTTGCCCTAATAGGATTCACATCCAACATTTTTTAAGTTTCTCAAATAGTTCACATGGTACACTTCCATATAAATCAATTAATATTGACTGGTTGATCAATATATGCACAATATGAAAAACAGTTTCGGCGGCTTTATGTTCTCCGCAGAGCAGCTTTACCCACTGATGATTAATTTTAATTTACTTTAAAGGATTCTATTGCACTGAAACTTTAATTAAAAACGAAATGAGAAAGTCTATAAAGTCTGCATAGCATCAATTACCTAGACTTGATATCCTGCACTTCGCCTACCCTCAGTACATATGGTTTCTGTTAAAATAATTGGAAAGCACCTCTGAACAATGTCACCCACACATCCATTCTAAGAGTGAGAGGATATATTACCATTAAACGTCACTAATATTAATAAAGAAACAATTAATTCTTCATTACCTATTTCTAAAATACACCATCAGACTACTTCAGTTCAAACACAAATAAAACATTACACATGCCTGTCAGTGAAATGGGTAATCATCATCATTGTTATAATTTATATTGCTTTCTGGTGTAAGCCTAATGCCTCATTTGTTTATGGAAGTTTTTGGCTGACATTATAAATACCTCTTCTGAAATATTTTTTTTAAAAAATCTAGATCTTATTAAGCAAACTCCCAACTCTCAACTCTTTCTTTACAAAATGTTGCTATTGATTTGCGTAACATTTTCTTTTGGTGAACAGACAACATTTATGTTTGTAAATGTCACTGTTCCATTAAAACACACTAAATAATATTCCCAACTGATTTATGTATGTATATAAAAACATATATTCAGCAGACTAATCTCAATCCCCAAAGAAATTACTACTAAGAAAATCTACACAGAAAATTATTTGTAAACTGCTGGTGAGTTTGCACTAGGAGAAAGTCAGCTCAGCAGCCGTATATATCTGATTTAAAGATCGACCCTACCAACACTGGTTTGGATCAAGTACAAGAACAGCTCAATGTTTTAATTATTAAAAAAGCATGGAATTGTCACAGTCCTCATCCACTTCAGCCAGCATCAGGTTACAAGCCTCCGAGGTGTCTTTGGCATGCTGCCCAGACTATTTATTGCTATTTGTAAATTAGACACTTGTGTAAGAATGTCAGTTTTAAATATCTTTGTTTAAACGAGCCTGATAAGAGATGACCAGATATACATTTTATGAGACTGCTAAATAACAGCATCACGCAAAGCCAGCTTGTGAATTTTACAGGACAGCTAATACCGACACAGCACACACGCATGGCAGATTGTGAATTCATCATCAAATGAATAAAGCTATCAGAAATAATAAAAAGGGTGCACTCTAAACCTGTAACAACAAAAATACCACGAAAGTCAACTATCATCTATAATGAGAACAATCTCTGAGCTCTCCATATCTGGAAGTAATGGAGACTCTAAGGTACCCCTCTCAATCCCGCTAATACAGCTCCAGCAGTTTTTTCTGTACTCTACATCAGTAAGTTAAAATATGTTCCCAATGCCTAACACAGCAGTCATTAAAGTTTTCCCTGCCTCAATCAGCATAACTAATGAGGTCATACAATAACAGAATGCAATCTCTAATGAAAAGACGAACGAAGTCTCCCCGCAATAATGCTGCTCGTGATTTAGTATTCTCAACTTGTCCATCCTTCGTCTTTTACTCTGTGGATATTATCGCCACTCAGAAAATTACATTTCAATGAACTTGTCAGGAAATAAGTAATAAATTAATCAGGCAGCATAAAGCTATTACAGTCATCTTCTGTGTGGGGTTTTTTTTTTGGTTGTTACTGTGGAGGTGAAAGCCTCACTGTTTCCTTGAAGCCATCACAAGTACTGTTTATGTCACTGGAACTCCAGCACCAAAATGCTGTTATTTTTTTAAAAAAATTTTAAAAATCTATATATAAATCTATATATAAAACTGAGCCTGTTCAGGCACTTTGAAAAGTGTCATGAGTTACCTAATGTGAAAACTTCAAGCACCTAAATAGGTTTGGAAACGTAGCCCAGTCTCTTTGCAGCTGTCAGGTGTGACAAAGGAAGGTGCCTACAAAACTGTTATTGTCACGAATATCTAAATGTTCAATTTGAGAGTATGCAAGGAAAATTATGCCAATGGCGATGGCTGAACTGAGGGAACGGGGAGGGCATTTGGTTGCATCCCATCTCTGTGCAGGCAGCGCCCGGCTGTAACACAATTCCCCTCTGAGTGCTAGGAAAACCTTCGACATTGATGATGTTTCTTCTAAACACGTGCAGTGAGCAACAGTACCATCTGAATTACCAGTCGAGAGCTCCCACACCAACAGTGACTGAGCGACTCAAGTCGGACGCCTCTTGCTCCGGGCTGTGTGAAAATTCGGGAGGAGCAGTGCGCTGGTTTCTCACCTCTGCTGTAAGGCATTGTGCCCATCTTCACAAGCGAGAGAGCCAGAGAGACGTTTCTTGTAACAAATAAAGCTCAGATACTGAAGAGCAAGGCACACTGTCATGTCACAGAATTTCACAGCAAATTATTCAGATGCAATATCTGAAGCTATACAGGCCTCTGGTCCTGGAAAGTGAGCCAAGGTGGTGCACAAAACGGTACAGAAACTCCTTGCTTAACAAGGAAAGCAAGTCCACCTCTTCGGTGCCTTCAAAAGCACCCAGCTGGATTCTATAAAGATGTGCTTCCAAATAAAAGCTTTTCTACCAACTGGGTTTTTTTTTATATAAAACAAAGATTTTACACATGCAAATTTCCTCTTCACATATATGCAATATTTCAATGAACTCTCAAACTTAGTCCTGCAAGGGTAGTTATACAAGCACCATGCACCTGTCAGATTCCAGACCCTTGTATATCACCGGAATCCTTTTCATGAAATTTGTCTGTGTTCTGTCTTGGCTGGGAAAAAATCCAAGTGGGTTAAGCTCCGGGAGCCCATTGTCATTGCCACTTTTTGAAGGCTGAATATTGTTTAACCTTCCCCCTGCTGTCTGCATAAAATTCCTAGAGGGCAGTTGAAGCTTCACATGGCCTAATTAAAAGTGGGATTTATTGAGACTGGAATAAAATAAATTAAAATAAAATAAAATTTGTCATAATATATGTAATCTCGTATTTGGTATGAGGCAGGCCAGAAGTGCAATGAAAAATTAAGTTACAGCATTTAAAAAAAATTATCTACCAAGCACTTTTGCCACTGAGCTGGCTGCCAAAGTAATATCCCACCTCCTTGACTTTTACAATTCTTTTCTTTTCTTGATTTATCCTCGCACCAGACAGCTCCTACCAAGAAGTCATGTGCTCTCTTACGCTTCCCTATATTCCTTTAAAACTGCATTTAATCTACTTAATGGTTTCTTGCTTCCCCATTTTATGGTATCATCTTAAATACTTCTTTGAATGCAGAACCAAAGAAGCTCATACTTTCATACCAGCGGTCAAGGACATGAGGGACTGAACCAGACTGCACTTTTCTCCTCTGGCTCCAAGGGCAAGGCAACAAGGTCTAAAAAGTTATTGCCCATGAAATATCTATAAAGCAACCGGAGTGACACATGCTTTCAACATAGGCTTAGTTGAGCCAGTCCATGCACTGGTAGCAATGAAAATGAAGCAACGCGGGCAATGGCTGGTCGGGAGGCAGTTTGTCCTGTATTCCAGTCTATGCCACAGAGCTTTCTCTGTAGCTCAGGAAAACCAGAGAGGCTTTAGCCCATCCTTTGTCCACTTGTGTTGAAGCCACATCTCTGACCGCCATCCAGGTACATCTTTACAGAGCTCATTTGACATGAGTATTGTGCCATCAGAAAAACACGATGAGAAAACAGAAACAAACAGTCCTACCCTGTTATTAAAAATTAAAATGGACCAGCAGCATCCACATACCCCTACTGCACTGGAGAAAATTCTTCTGAAGCACGAAGGCCTGAGAAGCCAACATCACCAGCCAAAGCCCGATACACCATGGTGGCAGCGATCAGCAGCAGTCGAGTTTTCGGCTTTTCGCAACTTCTCAGTAAGCTCTTCCCAACAACACGTCTTAACAGCAGCCAGCCCTGCAGGAGCAGTATTTTGGAGAAACCATGCATCTCGAACCTTAACCCAGTTCACTGTAACCACACGCAGAAAAGCTTTAGCAAGCCAGCGGGTCTGCTGCAGAGACCGAGTTAGAAATTTGCTAACAAAGCGGTACACGCTGCCTCCCAAGTTCATTTACTATCCCCAATTCAAATCTGTGCCACAGTGCAGCAGACCTTTTAGGCAAACTTATTTTCCCTCCAGCCTCAAATTTCATGTGTTTAATTTCCTCGTGTTATCCCAATTACTTCAGGATGGGTCATGCAAAATGACTTCTCTTCCTCCTTTTTTTGTTTCTATGCACTTTTGCACACTTTAAAACCAGCAAGATGATGCTTGTGTCCCATCCTTTCAGTGCCAGTTAGCAAATACTTAAGTCTTTCAGATTTGTACTCATGACCCAGTTTGCCCAGCACCTCAAGTTTCTTTAGTTCACTGGCTTTCAGTGTGCAAGCATCCTGGTGTCAAATGCCTTATCTTACCTTCCAAAGGAGAATATAGCTCTAGTTACACTCACTCACTGTTCTTCTATTCTGGGAAACAAAGCAAACCAAACAAAAACAAACAAATGCACCATTTTCCCCAGTTGCCCTTAATTTGACTTCACTATGGTCCACATTAACAGAAACAGCAGCTAAAGCGTCTTTGAAACTTTATTCACCATAGCCAGAAAAAAAAGAAGAAAAAAAAAGACTGGTGAAATGCCTTTAAAACATGCTTTAATCTAGCTGGAATGTCATAAATTGCTTCCAGATGTGCTCCATACAAAAGTCAATCATAGCTATTTATACTGACACTCTGCAGTCCAAACAATCTGAATCCAAATGCCATGTCTCTGCTACAATAAAGCTATAAATGTCAGTCTTGTTGAATTTGGAGAGGTGTTGAAGAGTTCATGCTAGTTTGCTTTCTGGGCTATTTGTTAGCCAGCAATTATTTTTAAAGAAAAAAAAAAAAAGAGAGAGAGAAAAAGAAAAACTTTTTAAAAAGTCTTTTCCTTGCTGAGCTCTTCTTAAAGCACACCTGACACCTTCCAATCATGACCTTGAAAGTGCCACAGGTTACAAGTTGAAATTCATTTCATAAGTTAGAAAAATGTAGTGCTTAGGCTTCACGCCAAGAATAACTCAAGGGCTTGGCAAGGCTCCCATGCCCTCCCCTAGACCGAACACACACGTAGTACACCTGGGACTAAATGAACTGAAGTACAGTAAAATGACACACTGGCTGCAATAATGCCTCTATTCAATAATCTTCCAGGGTATTGGGGGGGGGGGGAAATACTCTTGCTGTAGGGGTAAAAAAAAAAGTTTGGAAACCATAGTTTCGCATGCGACAGCCATCAGAATCAAAGCGGTCTTCACTTGGGAAAACTGAATAACCATCATTTAGATGAAAGGATGACCTATGGAGTTATCCCACATCATTTCAGGAAAACATATTTGTGTAGTCTCCACAGAATTTTCTGGTTGATTTTTATAGACTTCATTAAGATCTTTTTTTTCCATCCCACAACAGTGCACCTGCAGTACAATTTACATAAAAATATTCAGGGTTTTATTTCTTGCTTTTTGTCAGTGAGAGACAACAGGGAATTTTCTTAAAATTTCTCACTGTTTGGGGAACTAAAAACATTTCAGAAAATCATAACACGTAATGACCTTACTCTTCAACTTTCCTGCCTCTTTATCTCCCTTGGCGTTTGCCTTCTACTCCAAAGAGTTCCTTTGCCTTCTCCCAGATACTTGCCTTCTCCCAAGTCCAGACGACCATCCCTACAATGGAGCTGAAGAGCATTCCTACCTCTCAGGCTAAGACATAGCACTGACTGTCATATGCCACCACACAGGTTGAGAAAACAAAGGAAGAAAATGCACACTGAGGCGATAAAATCTTAGTCTAAAATCCTTTCTCTGCTTCCAGAGAAGGGAAGCAAACTGTGCAAGACATGGTATTTTATGGTTCAAATTGTATATACACACAGAAAAGACGAGAGACTTTACAAACAAGATTTGTGCTCTCAGTTCAACTTACCGGAAAACTTAGTTTTTAATAAATCTCTTCAGTCAGAGGTTATACAAATGACTACAGAAGCAGCAAACATAATACCTGTATTTAAGATTGGGGGAGGAACCTATCTAATGAACTACCGAGCCATCAGCCTGGCCCAAACGTTATGTGTGGTTTTACAACCTATTTTGAAGGAATGTAATTTTTGTGTAATTGCAAGGGGCTGGAGAAGAGATAAGCCACAGAGAGGCAGAGAAGCTATTTAAGTTAAAAGACAATTTTGGCATAAGAACAAATGATTAAGACTTGGCCGCAAATACATTGAGACTGGAATTCACAAGCACGTGTCTAACCATGAGGAGGGTGAGGTGCTCCAACCACCGTCCCGCGGGAGTGGGATGGAGGTAAATCCTTCCATGGGGGAGGCTGAGAAATTTATATGACTTCAGTATCCTGCAACTGCAGGGGATAAAACTTAGTGATCAACTGCAGGGGATAAAACTTGGTGATACACAAGCTGCCTTCCACTCCAGTATCAGCCTACGCTCATGTGTCTTTTCAGACAGTGAGATGTTTTCATTGCAGTGGTTCTCCAGATAACAGCATCTAACGCTTGCAAGAAAAGCTTAGAGGGCTGCTAAAGCCATAAATAGAGGGCAACAAATACCGTTGCTCAGTGGTATTTCTCTGTTAGTGTGTTTCTTCCTTTCTTTTCTTCTTAGTGGTGACACTAACTTTCAGAAATCTTCCTTCATGAGTTTTACTACACCTCATGTTGTGTCAGACTACCAAAATTTACACAGAAAGTCCTGTAAAACCTCCAAATACGCATGCACTCCCTCCTGCAAACCTGCCCACACACCTTTAGCATTTTAAGACAAACATACACCTAGAGGAGGTAAGCAATTTACTCCATGTCCACAATCCTTACTGTCTTCTCTCCACCAAAGCTCGCTCTCTGGCACAATGTTCTCCCCTCACCTGTGTAACAAGCCTTCCAGTTAGATCCCAAGCTTTCTGAATTTAGGACTTAAAGTCTTTTAATGAGACACCAGCCCCACGCTGGGACACAGTAAATGTAAAATAATTGTGACAACTAACACTAATCACTATGACTGGCCTTAAACTCTAAGAATCTGTTCGGCTTTTGCAGTTGTGCTGTGATTCTCCTGAAGCACCAAGGGCGCTGCCAGCAGCCTACATATTAGATTATTAATTCAACCAATCCTCCCCATCCAACAAAAAGTACCGTATCTCCAGATCTGCATAGCTTCTGCATTTGTGATGGCTGACCCCCAAAAGGAGATCGAAGGAGAACAAAAGTCAGTAACATTACCAAAATATTCAAGTCCCTTACAGCTACTGTTTCAAATAAACAGGTTTGGAGCCAATATAATAATTTCTACCAATGTCATGCAATGTTTTATTCGCTTTAGATTTGTCATCATTTATTGGAATCTATAAGCCTTCTAAAACCAAAAAAAACCCACCTTCACTTCGCATTTAAAATTATTTAGTATATCCTTAAAAGTAACAAATAAAGCACTTGAGTCTCAGATGTGTAACCAGTAGGGAGTTGGCTCAATGTATCAGTTTTTACACCTCTTGCAGTTTAAATCGGAGATCCAAATGCAAAATCTAGCACTCAGTGGTGAACTTGTAACACTCCCTGGAGGAGTGTGTCCATAAAACATTCACTGGATTACGCTCATCCATACAATACTTTATTTTATACATCCCGACCCCACAAAAAAAAGGAATAAAAAAAAGGGAGAAAAAAACAAGCAAAAGAGAAAAAAAACCCACGTAACTAAGGTGAAGCTAAGGTTGTATAAACTATAGATCATTTTTGTCATCATATTTCTAAGCCTCTGCTTTTCTTTTTGAGACTCCATTAGAACAATTTTCTGCTGTCTTTATCTCAAATGGATTTGTTTCTCCAAATTTGCGTCTTGGCCAGGAAAGAGATCCAAAAAACACCCAATGACATATGTGGCATAGCCATGTGTGGCTCAGGAGCACTCTCAGACCTTTGAGTATCCTCAGCACAGCTAATACGCTTTCAAAAACTGCTGCACTCACTTTTCTGCAGAATGCTCTTAATGACATCATTTTGGGAGTTTCACATTACGCCTCGTACTTACAAGTCTTCCGGACATTAAGTCATTTGCAGTATCTTTCTATTTACACATATAAATGTGCACACACTGTGTGTGCATGCTCACGTATGCGTACACACACCTACGCATATACATGCACAAACATACACATACTTCAGGGCCAAAATTGGATTGGATAAAGATCAGTGTAACTTCACTGAATTCAATGGAAGCCACATTAGACGAGAAAACCTGAGGACCATGAACCTGCCTCAATGTCCTATTAACTCTTTCAAAGTTCACAGAACATAAAAAATGTATTTCCAAGGTCCTTGACAATAAAAAAAAAAAAAAGCGCATGAGCTAATAACAGGAAGGTTGAGTTTTTTGTTCCAATGAATAACATTCTCCAACCCAGTGAAAAAGTCCTCTTCTCATATGAAACTGCTGGAAAAAACATAAGACTATAGCATCAGTGCCAAGCTCCTTGTAGGCCAGCTGGTCTCTTACTTCATCTCAATGTGGTCAGTCCTCGAGTTCTGGAGCAAAACACCACCATTTTCATATAATCAAGGGTATCCCACATAACACTGGGTGGAGAACCCATACCAGCCAAGCTTGCCAATCATACCATATAGCCCCAGGATGAGGAGGTATAAACCTCAGTTTTGAGCTGTGCAAAGCTCAGGAACCAGAAACTGGCTGCCCTATCTAGAGCACACCGTGATTCATGCTAATACAAGTCAGACAAAAGGCAAGAGCCACATCAAAGATGAGGGCCAGGCAACCACTTCGCCATCAAAAAGCTAGTGGAGATACAGTCCACAATAGGAAAAGAGATCCAGAATTTCTGCTCCTGATACTGTCCATCAGTCATCATATTCCTTTCTTTTGCTAAATGACTTCATCAGTCCCTCAGCAAAAAAAACAGGGTTTAATCTTCCCATTCCCATGGCTTCTCCCAAACCCCCTTCAAAATAGGTTGTTTATTCTAAAGTAAAGGTCCTATCTGATAGGGGGAAAATCCATAAAAAGAATCACAATTGATCACCACCTTGTAAATTTTCATGGTATGTTTTCAACTATTTAAGAAGTGCAGCTAAACACGATAGCATTTGTTGCACTTGTTTTTTTTTCTTTTAATGATTGCATAAAAAGCTCTGTCTTAAGAACAATAAGTGCCATTAAATGCAAAACACAGCAGAAAATGTAGCTCTAATGTGGAAAATGGAGTCTGAATAACATTTCTACCAACCATATAGCAATAGTGACCAGTCTTTCTATGGGGCAAAACACCTTCTCTTCTCCCCAGGCCCCCAAAGGCCCAGCCAGCTCAGTTTCATGGCCCCCATGGAGAGGAGAATGGGGATGTTTCCTGGGACAGACAATTGCATTTACTGTTTAGCACATGGCTCCCACTATGAGCTTCCTTTCATGTCTCCTATTTTACAAAGTTGTGCAATAGTCCTGAGGCTTAACAGCAGTGCTTAAATAGCCTCCACTGACCGTAATTTATTTCTATTTTAGAATATGCCAGTTTTCCAGATTTGTACATTTACCATAGTTTCTAAATTATGCCTGCATGGATTTATTATGTTCAAGAAAAGCTTCTACTGATTTTCTGCTGGTTTTGTACCATGCTAATATTAAAAACCCCACTGTTCTTAAAATACGTATTAAGTTCTAGAGAACTTCATTTTAGTTGACTTATAAGGTGACATTACTGAAAGAAATATTTCAACTTTCAAATTTTGAAAACTTAGCATAAAGCTACCCTCCCCAATCCAATCCAAAACCAAAGTCTTACTCATTTTTAATTGGAGGTCCTCTTCCAGCAGCTTAAGATCATGGCAACATAAAAGAAATTAAATAAACAAAAAAATCACATTCCACTATTGACTCATGAAACTTTGATCCGGGCAGAGATCATTTTTCACACTATTATTTAACCCTGCACACATTGCTTACCCTCAGCCCCCATGCTCTCAGCCATAAAGCTACATGCTTATAACACAGTGGATTTGCCATTGAAAATGTCTAGCTGCAGGAAATCCCCAGCTATCACAAATCGGTTTCTTGCTGCTACAGGGATGGGAACAGCAGCAAGGGCAGCTCATTTGCAGCTTCACCTTCTCCTCCAACGACGATAAACCCCAAGCTGAGTGGATCAGGCTAACAGGACTATCAATGTCACATCGATCCATTGTATAACTCCACGCCAAGGAAAAATGCGCACCGAGAATATGCAAAAGTGGCTATTGACTCAATTAGTCAGTTGAAGTAATTATGCCCTCAAGTGTTAGGAAACTGAAAAGCGATTTTGGCTATAAAATACACAGGGAATCTTAACGTTACGGTCAGTAAAAAAACAGCACACACATTACTCATGCTGCACTTTATCTAGTCCTTGAATGAAGCTGATGTAAGATTTTCATTAGGCGTTATACGGCCAAATGTGAAAGCCAAGCCAGAGAACGAAACCCATTCAAACATGCAGCCACATTAAGAAGTTGACAGCACACACTGTAAAATACAACTGTGAGCATCTTATATGAGTCTCAGAATAATAACTTTTGCAACATACTAATCAACAAAGAATAACCACCACCCCAAAAAGTTTAGAGGGGCTTGGTGAGCAAAGAGAGGTAACAGTTTGTTCATCTGTTTGTCGGCCAAGCTCCAGAGACTAATCTCCTCCAATTATAGAGTTCTTGCTAATTGTGCCATACATCAGTGACCACGTCTCCATCTCAATGTTTTTGAATTCTTTTATCTCCCCTGATCTTCTGCTTTAAAAAGCCATCCTAAGACTTTGCTTACATTGTTCTGCTGAATTTCCATTACCTTGAAAAAATATCCACTGCTACTCGTTTTTTTTCAGTGTATTTTGTGGTTTGTCATTGTTGCTTTTTTTTAAATCAACTAATAAAATCATATCAGAAAGCTTCTTGGTGCAGCCTAAGCAAACGTTGGTGTGTGAATACAATGAGGTATAGTACAATACGCAAGAGAAGTCAGAGGCTGAAATGAGAATACAATTTCCCATGAGAGAGTTCTATATTCAAGCCATTTAACTTTAAAACTAGTTCAATATTTGAACAAGACACTATTTTATTCCCATTCAAAGTTTAAACACATATCACTTTGAAATCAATCATAAATTCAAAGCTCTTTACTTTAGAAACTCTTTCAATATTTAAAGGCGCTTTTTTTTTGTCTCTAACGTAACAGCAGCTCCAAGGCTGCAGAAACAGAGCTGACTTTCAGACCCTTAAGAGCAATGCTATTTTCCTGCCAATACATACAAAATGCAGTTCTAGGGGAAAAAAAAAAAACAACAAACCCAACAAAAAAAACCATACCACAAAGGCAAGGCTGTGCTTTGCTTCATAGTTTAAGAACAAGGTTTGGACAAAGAACACACAGCCCAGTCTTCAGCCCAAGCTAAAGCAAATTAATTTGGTGTGGGTGCTTTTCAGGGCACAAGTCCCTAATTCCACACTACTCCATCACTTTTGTCCTTACCTGCGTGCAAGGGAAAACCAGATGATGAGAGGATCTGCACAGACAAAAAAAAACAACCCTCCCTTAGAAATGTGATTACAAAGAGAATGATCTGCAATTCAGAAGAATGCAAACTCCATCTGCCAACTACGTGGAATTTGGTCCCTTCCCCACCCACAAAATGATGCTTGCCCTGTTGCCTCAAGAGCCTTGTGCCCCAGCCAGCATTGCAGAAACATACAGTTCTAGCTCTGCGACACTGAAAAAAACAATAATTTCTCTTGGTGAATTGGCAACATTTCACACCTGTACTCCACTTTCATATGATGATCTCTAGGTTGTTGGTGGTTTTTACATTAGTTTCATTTTAAACCTTAAAACCCCATTTTACAGAGGGGTAACTTATCACAGTGAGCCTGCGATGGAAAGGTCAACCCAGGCTAAATCCTAAACCACGTCACTGCCAGTTCTTTGGCACGTGTCACTCCAATCCTACTAATTGCAAAGCCAGTTTGTTTCCAAAAATCATCTTTTGTCCTTTTGATCTTTGTACAATGTTCTTATTGACAAGGGCAGAGCTTACAGCTCAACGCAAATGTTACACTACAAAAACATTCCTATCAGGTAGGAAAGACATACTGATTGTTATAAAGCAATCACTTATTAACCTCAGGGATTCCCTATTCTGGTTCCTGGTCAACTACAGTCTTCGCTATCAAGTTAAAATGGATTAAGCATCCGTATTATCAGAAAGTCGCAGGATAACAGCAAAAATTGGGGTCTGTCTTTGAGTTAAACAATGCACTTAACTATCTACAGTTTTGCATGAACCCAGCACACATTATTTGGCTGTATATATAATGTTTTACATGCAACATGATAAACCCTACTGCATGGGGAGTCATGCTGTTGTTCTTCCTGAGCACTGAGCATCTGAGACAGTCACCTTCCCAGGAAAGGGCAGCTGCCATTCATAATTGTCTCCTCTTAATCAAACAATGAGCGGTCCCTATTTTCAGGAAGCCACAGGCCACTAGCATTAGGCAATAAATGAGCTTTGTTTCACCACCACCACCTTTTCAGATGCCTCCAAATAAAATAATTCAGTTGTAATCAACACAGTATTAACATGCTGTCTTCTAATATTCCACATATGTCAGTGAAAACTCAGTATCGAACAGGAAGGTATTTGATGGATCAAGCAGATGAAGCCAAGATGTAGTTATTAGATGCATTACATCTTTAGCACATCATCTGTAAAAATGTCCAGGGTAAACTAACGCTCCAGGGGAAACCTGACCTTTAAGAGGCTCCCTAATACTACATCTAAATTAATGTCAGTGACAGGCACTTCAATCTAAAGTAGCAGGGTTCTTTCATTCTATCTACACTATCTATTCATCCATTTATTTGTGTGTAAATGTGTGTGTGCATAAATGGATTTGTGTCACTCTGGCACTGGAGGAGTGTGTGGGCAACAAAAGGAGCTCCTAGATTTTTCATTTCCTATTCCTTGCTACTCTGCATATTATTGATTCAGGAAGATTGATTCAGAACTTTTTCAGTGTAAAACATACTAGGAAAATTACATTTTTTATAGTAACTAAACCTACTTCTGCAAAGTATCATCCTTATACTGCAAAATAAACATGCTTGAACTAGAGCTGGATGGAACTTTTGCCACAATCAATATAACAAACACTGCTGAATTTGTTTGAAAGAGCTGGGCTGTGCTCTGACATGACTGGTGGCCAAGATAAAAATCGTAATTGAGATCAGTTTTGCTATTTCAAAACAAAACATTGCAAATAAATTCAACAGAAGACACATTTCTGCCTTGGGGAAAAAGAAACAAACAAACAATAGAGTGCAAAATTCTGATAATGGAATAATTTCATGGCAGTCTGTCAAATCAGTGCTAACTATGGTGGCCAAACCTTAACTTATTTCTGTTTCATTCCATTCTGAAGGTTTTACATTCAAAAGGGTAAGATTTTATGATCCAGGGGTGAGGCAACTGCAAAGCAACCACTCTGCTGCCATTCTTCCAGGTTTCTTAGGGTGCTTTTCCCTCCTCGCCAACACACCAGAGAGGACCAAGTCCACCAAGACCTACACTCTCTGCTGCTCTGCTCCTCACAGACAACTACGTAATTACATTTCCAACAGGTATGTCTTCAAGCAATAGAAACTGAGGTGTGTATGTACCCTGATGCAAAGGATTTATGCCTTGCTCTGAAATTAGCACAATCACAGGAGCCAAATCCTAGTGAACTAAAATTGCTAAGTCCTTTCACATTCTGTTGATCAAGAACTTTTTCATTGGAACATTTTTCTTTTCAGACCTCAGGTGGGCAATTAACTATCCTCTAATTGCTCTTTAGGCAGTGAAGAGCTACCTTGCATTTAGGTATTTTATGTGTGGTTATATTTTCTTACAAAGACACAATTGATCAGGAATTACCATAATCCCACACAGAGAAGCAGTCCTAGAACCACTGAGTGCATAAAACATTAATGTCAGTAATGCAGACATGACAAGTTTCAACTCTCCTTTCAGCTAAACAATCTGCCTCTTTCATACTAACATCACCATTCAACCCATGGGCTACATAAACATTGACAAACCTGGTTTCAATATAAAGAAAGCACATTAATGTTCACACTAATACACATTTCCCAGTAACTAGCCTGTTAGATTGCTTAGTTCAAACTCCATGACATATCCCGTAACATACCAGACAGTTTAGATTCATGAGCTCAGAAGATAAAGATATTGTAAGTATTAAAACTTTTTTGTGTGTGTACTCGAGAGTCCTGCTAGCACAAAAACTCCCATGAGGCTCTCGAGAAAAGAGGCCTGTGTGAAAGACAGTCCTTCTCTGTTCGGTTTTAATTTATTTTTGAGGTGATGGTCTTTCACTCACTTCTTCACATAGCCTAAGTAAATGGGTAGAAAAATAAAGAGATGCCATATGTGACAAACCCAGGGCTGCTAGGGATAGGACTCGGGGTGACATACCAGCGTTGGAGGCGATATCTGTACCGTGGCTCAAGCGCACATATGCCAATGCCCAGAGCATGAGAAATAAACAGGAGGAATTAAAAGCTATTGCACACCAGGGAAACCATGGTATAGTTGCCATCACAGAAATGTGGTGGGATGATCTGCATAGTAGGAATGCCACAATGGATGGCTACAGGCTCTTTAGAAGAGATAGGCAAGGAAAGAGAGGTGGTGGGGTAGCGTTATATGTTAAGAAGTGCTTTGACTACCTAGAATTCAATGTTAGGCACACCAAGGTGGAGTGTTTATGGATAAGGAAAAAGGGAAAGGCCAATGAGGCTGATATCCTAGTGAGAGTCTGCTACAGACCACCTGACCAGGATAAAGACACTGATGATGCATTCTTTCAACAACTTAGAGATGTCTCGCATTCACTAGCCCTGGTTCTCGTGGAGGACTTCAATTTACCAGACATCTGCTGGAAGTACAACACAGCAGAAAGAGGGCAGTCCAGGAGGTTTCTAGAATGTATGGATGACAACTTCCTGTTGCAGTTGGTCAGTGAGCCTACCAGGGTATGCCCTGCTAGACCTACTGCTTACAAACTGGGAAAGGCTAGTGGAAGATGTGCTGGTTGGAGGTCACCTTGGCCACAGCGACCATGATATGATAGAATTTTCAATATGTGGTGAAGTTGGGAGGGTCGTCAGCAAAACCTCTACCTTGGACTTCTGGAGGGCTGACATTGGACTATTCAGGACACTGAAGAATCTCTTGGGAATCAGCCCTTAAAAACAAAGAGGGCCAGGATGGCTGAGCTTACTTTAGGAACGAAATTATGAAGGCACAGGAGCAAGCTGTCCCTATGTGCTGTAAAATGAGCCGTCGGGGAAGAAGACTGATGTGGTTGAGCAGGAAGCTTTCACAAGAACTTGGGGGAAAAAAAGGAGTGTATCAACTCTGGAAAACGGGGCAGGTGAATCAGGAAGTGTTTAAGGATATTGTAAGGTCATGCAGAAAGAGAATTAGAGAAGCGAAAGCTCAGTCAGAACTTAATTTGGTCATCTCTGTAAAGGATAACAAAAAGTGCTTTTATAAATACATTAATAAGAAAAGGAGGGTCAGGGAAAATCTCTGTTTCTTATTGGATGAAGGGGGGAACATAGTAACAGAAGATAAGGAAAAGGCTGAGGTACTTAATATCTTCTTTGCCTGAGTCTTTAACAAGAAGACTGGCTGTCCTCAGGGCAACTGGGCTCCTGAGTTGGTAGACAGGGATGGGAAACAGAATACCCCTCCTGTAATCCAGGAGGAAGTAGTTAGTGACTTGCTGTGCCAGTTAGATCCCAAAAAGTCCATGGGTCCAGATGGGATTCATCCTAGGGTGCTGAGAGAGCTGGCGGAAGAATTGGCTAAGCCGCTCTCTATCCTTCATCACCAATTGTGGCTAACTGTGGAGGTCCCAGATGACTGGAGGTTGGCCAACGTGATGCACATCCATAAGAAGGGCCAAAAAGAGGATCCAGGGAACTACAGGCCTGTCAGTCTGACCTCAGTGCCTGGCAAGGTTATGGAGCAGATCATCTCGAGTGCCATCAAGTTGCATGTAGAAGACAACCAGGGGATCAGGCCCAGCCAACATGAGTTTAGGAAAGGAAGGTCCTACCTGACCAATCTCATCTTCTATGACTGGGTGACCTGTCTAGTGGATGAGGGGAAAGCTGTGGATATGGTCTATCTCAATTTCAGCAAAGCCTTTGACACAGTCTCCCACAGCATCCTCCTGGAAAAGCTGGCAGCCCATGTGCACCCTTCACTGGGTAAAAAAACTGGTTGGATGACCAGGCCCAGAGAGTGGTGATGACTGGTGCGGCACCCAGTTGGCATCTGGTGATCAGTGGTGTCCCGCAGGGATCAGCACTAGGCCCAGTTCTATTCAACATCTTTACTGACGACCTGGATGAGGTGATTGAGTCTACTCTTAGTAAGTTCACAGATGACACCAAGCTGGGGGAGGAGTCTTGATCTGCTGGAGGGTAGGAAGGTGCTGCAGAGGGACCTGGACAGGCTGGGTCGATGGGCTGAGGCCAAATGGGATGAAATTCAATAAGACCAAGTGCAGGGTCCTACACTTTGGCCACAATAACTCCCGGCAGCGCTACAGACTGGCGGAGGAGCGGCTGGGGAGCGGCCCGGCAGAGAGGGACCTGGGAGTACAACTGGTCGGACATGAGCCAGCAGTGTGCCCAGGTGGCCTGGAAGGCCAATGGCATCCTGGCTTGTACCAGGAACAGTGTGGCCAGCAGGAGCAGGGATGTAATTCTGCCCCTGTGCTCAGCACTGGTGAGGCCTCCCCTCGAGCCCTGTGTGCAGGTCTGGGCCCCTCACTGCAAGAAAGACATTGAGGTGCTGGAGCGGGTCCGGAGGAGAGCAACGAGGTTGGGGAAGGGACTGGAGGGAAAGTCCTGTGAGGAGAGGCTGAGGGAGCTGGGGGTGTTTAGCCTGGAGGAGACTCAGGGGGCACCTTCTCACTTTCCACAACTGCCTGAAGGGAGGGTGTAGTCAGGGGGGGATCGGGCTCTTCTCCCGGGCAACCAGTGACAGGACGAGAGGGCACAGCCTGAAATAGCATCAGGGGAGGTTTAGGTTGGATCTCAAGAAGCACTTCCTCATGGAGAGAGTGCTCAGGCACTGGGATGCACTGCCCAGGGAAGGGGTGGAGTCACTGTCCCTGGAGGTGTTTAAGGAAAGGCTGGATGTGGCACTTAGTGCCATGGTCTGGCTGATGTGGTGGCGTTGGGTCATAGGCTGGACTTGATATCTCAGGTCTTTTCCAACCTCAACAATTCTGTGATTCTGTGATTCAGCAGGGATAAGCCTTTCTGTAACCTCAGATAGTGTTTCTGATAGTGGATCCAGTGACGATTCTCTTAACTTTTCCCAAAAGCATGCCAGTGAGCAGCTACTAAGTTTGATGCACACAAATAGAAATTCCCTCACTTCGTCCACTACATACTTTCTGTTACAAAGCAAAACCTTATTCGAGACACAAGAACTTTGCCTTTTGCCTGGTACTTCGTAACAGCATAGCAGTATTCGTCCTAGGGTAAATGGATGTGGGAAACTCCTGCATGGCAAGGTAACCTCTCGAGAATCTCCTTAACAAGCACGCGGTCCCACAAAGCACAGAGCACGTACCGTACAAGCAATGTGCTACAGGCAACATTGCTGTGGTCTCCCTGTCAGCCTGGGTTATAGGGTGGTTTACTACAGGTTGGGGACCAATATACTAGGAGCTCACACTTCCAATTTTCACACTCAGCAGCTGGAAAGCCAAATATCCTCAGCCAGAAAGTTCATTAACCCAGAGATTTTCCATGGCCAGGCTTCTTTGGTATTGCAGTCAGATGTAATTTTACATTCAGGTTATGATATTTTGAAGTTTTTAATGCAGCTGAAAGCCAGCAAATACCAGCTAACATTACCACTGAGCCTGGTAGTGTGTTGTACAAAATATATCCACTCTGAAATAACATGACTTTAAAACCATTTATGCTTAACATGGTGAAATTAAACACACAGGCACACTAAGTTACTGAGTAACACTAAAGAAGTGAGAAACAGGAAAGAGGTTTAGGGATTTAGAGAGCAGCAGGGAATGAACATAAGGCCATCTGATTTCTTAGAAGGAAAAGAATGAAAGTTGAAAGTGAAATTGAATTAGTCCCAGAAATAAGTAATGAACGCCCCCCACTAATCAGACTATGGGGAGCACTCAACATAGATAGAGTAAGGTCCAATCAACCTTTAAAAGAAACAATACCCACTCTTAAGTCCTCTGACTCTTCCAGGTTCACTAAATTCGACCCAGAATACATAAGTCTGGACTGGCACTGATCTCATAGGGCAGATCCTCAGAAGGTGTAAATCAGAGCAACTCCGTTGACTTCAAAGTCTGATGAGTGTCTGGCTCCAGATGTCTGTGTGCAGTCATCAATTCCTCATGGATACTTTAACACAGCTAAATGAGCAGTAGAGGCTAAAGTCGCCGCAGTTGTTGTTAACTAAAAATTAATTAAAATGTTAATTAAAATAGCTGAAAATATTCTATATATTCTGATTAGCAGTTGAGATTTATCCCATACATTCAGGTTCAAAGTACTTTTGCTTTGGGTTTCAAAGCTCACTTTTAACTTCAGCCAGCTTCCACTGTCAAGTTTCCAGGATAAAGTTCAATAAGGTTTACTATTAAGAGTTAAGCCATTAATGTATACTGCACACTTTTCATGTACAGTGTGCCTAGTGAAACGCAAGTCTTCAAAAGCAATGATCTGAATATCGTATTATGTCAGTCAAAAGAAGGTCTGGCCCAAATATCCCAGTCAGAGCTATTTAAACTATTCAACAATCCAATTACTTATACTATGTGAGACCTTCCAACTCCATGAACATAAACTGCTTACACTCGGGCAGCTAGAGCTGTTCTGATAAGGTTGTATATTGTGAATAATTTTGTCAAAATACAGTGTTTCAAATATAATTGCCAGAAGAGATGTAATATGTGGGCTTGCAGCCTCAAGTGCAATTGTCTGGCACAGGTGATGGTGCAGTCAACACATTAACATGTGTAACTCCGATTAAAAGTGATGCAAGAAAACAACATTGCGAATGGGTATTATCCCCTCAGGCACAGGATCCTCTAAAATTGAAATAATTCAAAATAAATTAATATGGAATTAATTCACTCGCATCGTTTAGCATACATTGATTTCTGAAGATGCTACCATTAGCTAGTCTGTATTACTCGTTTTGGAAGATGGTAACCACTTGTCTATTCCTTCTACAATCAGATAAATCAGCACATCCTGCAATGCCTTCCAAATACGCTTAAGAAGTATGTATCCTAACAGATCCCCAGAAACAGGATTCCAAGATCCTTACTTGTGGCTCCACTATTTCTGGAGAGTTTTGGGAAGAGAACAGCAGCCTGAAAAAATGGGTCTAGAAAGTGTTCTTCCTGCAAATTCCTCTGTCTCAACAGGTGTTTCCTGTCTCTGTCAATGAACACCAAGTTCAACCTTGCCATCTCCAACTGATCTTTCTGAAATTTGTGTTCAATTCACCTTGCATCATACCCTCCTATTCTTGCAAGAATCGCAGCAGCATCCTGTGATACAAATACAAAAAGAATTACACATGCATACCCCAACAACAGCCCAGCATACCTTGCATCCAGCTGGTGAATCACCCCAAGTTCTCACAGTCACCTCCGAAGTTTTGGTGCTACTAACCGTGTGCACAGTAAGCTGGGGAGGCCTCTCACTATTAAGAACTCTGACGAAAAGATCAAGCAAAGTGATGGATGTACTATTTTGGACAAGGTTAGACTTATGTAAGAGAAAGAAAAAGAGGATACTGTATCTTGACACCTGCCTGGGTGGGATACAGAGACAAACGTTGGGCACGTTAGGAGGTTTTGCCCAAAATCCATTGTTCCACCTAGAAGAAATCTGCTGCTGCTTAGATTCTCCATGAACAGAAAGAAAAAGAAACGTGTAAGTGTAAAGAAGTGTGAAGAATCAAGCCCTGTTACTGAATTAGTATGCACTAATAACTGATCAATGCTAGTGCTTTACTTCTTATTATCTTATTGGAGATCTTTTCCTTGAAAAGTAGTGTAACGACCCAGCAATTCGTCTGCTCAATATGATAAGCAATTTTCAAAAGACACCCACTGTCATCATCCTTTCTCCTGCAAATCCAGCACTGGGGGTTTCCCTCCCACGCTTAGCACGTGCCCACTGTTCTAAGCGGCCTCATGCAACCTCCTTCTGCTGGGAGGCTTGGAGGATCCGCAGGCAGGAGTAATCTGGGTTGCCTTATTCTTGGCGCAACCGATTCCATTTGGGTGGCTGACAGAGAGCTTTCAATTTACGTCATGATTTTTCCTCACACAATTTCCTCCCTGCCAAAATGCCACTTCTGAGGTGCCACCAGCAACGCCTGTTGAGTAATGGAGACCACCGTGCTTGGGGCAGGCGGAGAACTGAGTGCTCCTTTGTGCTGCGCAGACATGCCTGTTGGCAGAGATCACACAACCTGGAGAGGCAAAGCTGACTGTTAAGCTGCTGAGCCACTTGCCTATGAATCATTTTTATTTCTGCGCCTTGACTCGTCTAAGTTTCCTTCCCCTCTCCTTCCAAATTGATGCTGTAATACGCTCACACTGTAGAAAGCCATATCTCGGTGGGTACAATACTCTACAGAGCCATATGGCCCTCTGATATTTAGGAGCCTGCTCCTGATTCATCAAGGCTTCCTTGATGACTTCCAACGGCTCGGTGAGGTCACAGGGTGCAGGCTACAATTTCCTTCGCCTTTTCTGACTTGCAGGAATCGGGAGTTTGGGGAGGGCTCGTCGCCGGTGTTTCCCTGCCGGCTCCAGGCATCGCTGCATCACAGCGGCACCTGGTGGGATGCACCCGGGCTGGGAAGAGCCGCTTGCCCGCAGGTTTGCCTCGCAGGCGGCACCCCGGCACTCCTAACGAAAATTAGCGTTGGTTTTGATCCTGCGGGTCGGTAACATCTGCGGATGTGAAAAGTTCAAAATTATTATCGCCGAACCCTACCCTGGTATTCGCTCAAAGAGATGCAAAACGCCGGACTGGGAGCAGACCAAACGGCGAGCCACATCTGAGGAAGAGCCCACAAGCAGAGGGATCTGGGAGTTGCACCACACAGCACCAAAAGGAAGAAAAATAATCTGGTAAATAACTCATCACCAAGGCCTCTCAACTTTTGATTCATTAGCTACGATTAAAAATTTATAGAAGTATATTAGAAATAAAGCTCAGTTCAGCCAGCCACATGTATTCTAGCAACAGAGTGACACATGGAGCCCTTTTCTTTTGATTACTGCCTTCAATCTCATCATTTTTATTTTATGGGACACAAAGCATCAAATTCAGCTTCAGAAATACAATGTTCAAAATATAGTGGCCAATAAATGTTTCATCTTTTTCACAAACTAGACCTTAAAGAGCTTCAGTTATTTATTTTATAGCGGCAGCATACATATGTGTATGACACAGTAAGGGATACTGATCTCTGAAGACCTCAGATTATCTTAAGCTCCAGAAAATCAATATCAAATCCTGTGTTTATGGCCATTTTCGTTATTTATTTTAGAGCCTAAGAAAGTGGACAGTGGAGGCTGCCGGTTTTGGTAGAAAAAGAACCTATCAAAGTTGCAGTCAGATTCACAGGTCAAACACTACATTACAAAAGAAACCATTTGCCCCCAATCGAAAGCCGAAATCATTGCGGTTCATCATAACCAAAACATTTTTATTAAAACTCCACCCACTGTTACTACGTCCAACTACGTAACCGCTGTTGCTACAGCCAATGCTGAGCATGTGCAAGGAGCTGAATGGGTCCCACACCGGCGCCGCCTTCAAGGGGCACGAGTGGCCACTTCCAGGTTGAAGCTGGAGCCAAGGGCATCGTTGCCATCTCCAGATGCTCACACGTGCCTTTTGGCAAACAAACACCAGCCATGTTAGACTGTGCTGGCTGATTTTGAGATTACCAGTTCTTGATTAATTTTTTCAAAAAGCACGTTCATGATACATATGAGAAGAGGAAGGAAAGAGGAGCAAAAGAAAAATTTAGAGAGCTTTGTTCTTTGAAAACACTTGGATGGAGGAAATGTCAAAAGCTAGAAGTAAGGATTTTTATCTCTTTTTTAAAAATGCCCTTTGAATTATGGTTGGTGTGCTAACTGTAGAAGCAAACTACTAAGTTAGGTTCACATTAAGTATAATTTTAAATCCCATATGAACTGAACTGGGTTGATTAAGAACAAGAAGAATCTTAAGGAGTGCACAAATTAAACTACAGAAATACTAGCTTAGAAAGCAAAAAAGACCATTAAAGTGAAAAGGGTTCTTACTACTGCTGTCTGTGCTCCACATACATTTTAGCACTGATCTCTCACTGCTGTAATGATTCTGGCACCACTTTCACATATCGAAATAAAATATTTAAAAGGTAATTCTGAACATAAGCATCTCTCTTTTCCCCTTAATTCTTCATGCCAACACTAAAATATTATAAAAAAATGCATTGCTACTATATAAAATTACTGTATACCCTTTATATGAAACACTGATCTATTCTCATGACAAGCACAAGGTACAGATACAAAGAATTGTTAGAATGATTACAGGCACTGGAAGAATCCTGCAGGGTAGGGACTGGAAACACTGATGGGAATCCTTTTAAAGATGAGCTATCTAATAGAGGGCGTTTGAGGTTTGAGAAACAAGACAAGATACATTAGACATTCCTATTTATAACATATAATTAATTTGTGGAATGCGCCGCTATCACACCACACTGACATCAAAAGAGCAGCAGGATTCAGATGAGGTTTAAATAGATAACATGAAAATGAAGTGTTACATCAGAGGAGATTTAGGAAACACAAGGGATTTAAGTCGTTTTGCTACACAGCACAGAGCAAAGTCTAATTGACAGGATTAAAAAGACAATACCATAATGTGAAAGACATTTCAAAGTTTATTGTAGGGTTTTCTATACTTGTGTCTGGAATACCGACCTCCAGCCTGTCTCAAGAGAAAGGACAGTGACTTAGATGGACCACTGGTTTGATCTGGTATGGCAACTCCTATATTCTTATGTTCCTATCAGATAATCTGTGGTAACTAGAGTGACAACAGATGAGCACCCATCCTAGGCAAAAAAAAAATAATTCTATCATTCTACTTCTCAGTGCACTGAACTGAGTTATGTTAGGTTAAGTGTTGTCACACTGAATAATCTCAGGCTGTATCACATCTCCAAAGACACAACTCAGTGTAACACATAGGACAGTGCACTCAAATTTGCTACAAATCTGAACCAAGAGTGAGGTAAGGAAAAAAAAAATAATAAAAAAACCCTTGAAGTCTAGTGAAACCTACAGCACCTATAACAGTAGTGAAAACTATGTTAGAATATTTTAATTTAAAATACTGTCCAATTCCAGAATCAAGAAATTGCTGACAAACATAAAACATCTGCCTCTCCACTCCTCATTCTCTGTCTCTCCTCACCCTATATAACCACAAACTGTGTTTAATGTCAAAGAAATCCAGGGGCATCTCATCAAAAAAGTTGTCAGCATAGAAGAAAGCCAAAGACAGCTTCTTGGAAAAGGCAATCATAACTCGTAAATGTTAAAAATTCATTACATTGAATTAAAGCCTATCATTTTTTTTTCTACAAGACATGAGAAGAAGCTACTACAAGAATTAAGAGTGGGAGTCTTGAGACTTCCCCACTCCTTGGAAGCACAGGGTTTGTTTCTCTAACTTTGGTCTTCCCACAGAAGTGAAGACACAATCTGCCTCATGTTTTTCCAAGGTCACTGTAATTTTTCACTGAATGTAAAACAGGTGGAAAAGAGGAGATCCATGTGCCTAAAACCATCATGTTCATCCCTCTGTATGAATAATTCTGTTAGCTAGTCTTACTTCTCCTTGCTATTTACAAGTACTAATTACAATTTTGAATAATTTTGTAAAGGTTGCTTTGCAAAACAGTCACCTTTGCAGCATTTACAATTTAACTTTATGTATGACAATAACTATAGGCAAAAATAAAAACAGGAGAAAGAAGAAACAGGGCAACAGGACTTTAGGTAAAAGCAAAACTCAAGCAACAAGATCACACGGCATCTCAAAATTGATGGAGGTGTGTGTATTTCTGCAGCTATCTAAGGGTGGCTTGTTTCTTCTTTAAACAAATTTAATTGATTCCATATGCAACACCAAAGGAGTGATACATAAATGAAAACAAGACAGTGAGGCAGCAGAGAGCTATCACCATAATTACCATGGATACAGCAGCCTTGCACAAAAACAATACACTGCAATAATGAGTACAATTTAAACAATACAATGCTTACTGATCAGCATCTGCTTCCCATCGTATATACTATGAAAAACACCCCAAAAAGTCATGTTTTTCAGCTACTAGTTCCTTGGCATCAACCAAGTGCTGTGAGGGGATGACCAGAATCACCACAGACCAAGCCTGGTAGCCTGCTCATCCCCCGAGGCTGGTGGGTCCACTGGTTTGTTGTCCTGCCCAGATCCCTTTACTACTGTATCCCACTCACTTTCCAAAGAATCCCAAAAAACTTACTCTGAGCAGGTATTTTAACTGGCTTTGGCCAGTTAAGGCACAGATTTGCCAAGCTGACTACTTAAGGCAGTGCAGCCATGTTATGCCAGGCACTCTCCAAAACCCATCCAATACTTCTGAAACCTGGCTGCTTTGTAAAGAGTTATTTCTGAATTAGCCAGCCACAGCTCACAAAATTAAAACTGTCAATACTATTCCCTTAGTCTCTGGGTCCAAATTCTCCCATGACTTACAGTATTCTGCCAAAAAAATTCCACCAAACCCTCTCAAACCCCATCCTCTGCTCACCCATGTTACATGTTTAGATGAACCCTTTCATGCCTTACTACCCCAAATCCTTGGATATTCAGATTACAGAATTAAAACAGGAACTTGAGGACTTCATAAAAGAAAAGATTATAGTTTTTGACAGAACATGCAGCCCCACAGCTAACAAGTCTCAGCAATGAGATTTCTAATTTGGATTTTCACATGTTTATATAGAGATTCTCCAAAAAGTATCTGGAGATTTGATGTCTGACAGTTTTGCGAATCCCCACATCACGCACAATAGGGTTTGATTTAAAACTAACAGTTCCCTATTATCATACAACTCTCAAGAATTTATTGCAGAATTAATGATGTTTATGTGGCTCTTTCACTACTTTCTAGGGCAAACAGGCCAATGCTAGTTCATACAGCAAGTGCCAAGTATTACTCTCAAGGTGTAATT
The DNA here is from genome assembly GCA_020746105.1 of Trogon surrucura. NCBI lineage: Eukaryota > Metazoa > Chordata > Aves > Trogoniformes > Trogonidae > Trogon > Trogon surrucura. The sequence goes on along the minus strand of CM036622.1, from coordinate 16,327,158 downwards.
TAGCAGTCGCCACTCTCAAGCTGCCACGACTCTTATCAGTCTCTGCCAGCGCAGTACTGTCATTTCGACCAGCCCCACGCTGCCCATGCTCTGCAATGCTGCGAGCAGTTCGCAAACAAACCACAAAATGTTGGTGGGACCACCTGCTCCTTGAAAACCTGCCAGTCAGCCTCCAAACCACAGAGGAGCTTGTGCTCCGTATCCATCCTTTCTGGAGGTTCGGCTTTTGCTGCTGTCCCTAGTAGCCCTCCCAGCAGTTGTAGGTAGAGTTTTGATCCCTTCGTGGGAAAAAAAATTTGCAATCTATTAACAATTTCCATCATATCCATCGAGATGACCTCGTCTCCTCAGTTACAGCACACCCACATCGCTGGGTCTGTGTGATATTTTGGCTTGAGGGTTTCAGACTTGCTGAACGCAGGGGTTCGCTTATCTGTTGTGCAGACCCTAAGAACGGAGGAAAACAAGGCCTACACAGTGAGAGCCAGCCGAAGGAGGGAGTCTTGTGACGACAGGACGGCCCTGTTTTGGCTAAGGAGCAAGGCCGCACGGAAGACTAACGATGTGAACCATCCTGCACATAGATAAGTTTTTGCAAAATAAAATCCTGAAGGCCACAGGGCCCAGAGTGGAAATTTTTACCCTAATATCCCTATATGACTATAGTCACCCACTCTTCGCTCAAATCATGCTGAATGCCACCCCGGGGTGGGGGGCAGGGGGTGTGAAAAATAGTATATAAGGAGCATAGAGGGTATGTGTCGTTGGGAGGAGAAGACCCCAGAAGAGGAAGAGGCAGTCGACGGGCTGTGCTCCTTCTCCTTCACCCAAGACAGGGACGCCTTCTTGGTAAGAATTGCGCTTCCACCTTTTGGTGTGTAATACCCGGGATAGTATTTTGCTGGCATTAGTATCGTATATTAGCGCTATTGCAGAGAGTGAATTTATCAACGGCAACTCCGAATCTTGTATCTGTCGCTTCAATAAATCACTTATTGTTAGTTACCTTGCAAATTGTCTCAGTGCAAGTCCTTAAACGGGGCTCTGAAAATTCAGTGCAAGCCCTTAGTGGGGCTCTGAAAACTCAGTGCAAGTCCCTAACAGGGCTCTGAAACAAGCAAGTGCTTAGCTGGGGTACGTGCCTCTCACAGCCACATACCTTTCACGCGACAGTCTGCAATGAGCTGAAGGCACAGAGAACATTTTGTCCTCAGTAGTTATAGCTAACCTGAACCTTGTGAAAACCAATAATGGGTATAAAAGGAATATTTTACCAGTCACTGAAATGCAGCCACTTTTGAGAAGAGTAATGTAGACCTTAACCACACAGTACCACACACTCATCAGAGTTTCAGAGATTAAATAGGGGCTACGGAGTGTAACTTTCCCAGTCAACAGTAAATAGACAGGAAGCTCGCAAGGATGATGTCTCCAAATTTGGCCCAGACACTAGGAATACAAACTTCCTTATGAAAATGTTAAAGGATCTTTTCTACCCATCTTAAGACATCTCAGTATTGAAGGGGGGAAAAAACGGGAAAAAAAAAAAAAAAAAGGAGGGGGGGCAGGAACAGAAGCATGGTTTAGGGCTACAGGGAAAGAAAATCTTCCATAAATTCCACTCTGAGATTGCTAACATTCATCTGAAATGAAGTTTATTGATTTATCATAATCAACAATAACTTTTATGTATTATGAATGCACATTTCACCTCCTTTATATTTCCAATTAATGCACACAAAGCATCATTTTTTGTACTACTAGTTTTCATACCACAGCTTGGGTTTTTTTACTACAACTGGTATTGCATTGCTAATGCTTCTGTGAGGCTCTATTTGCTGCAGCTCTTGGCTGCCTGTGTACAATGGCAGCAGGCACTGGCTTCAGTGTTGTGACATATCTATTTAATTAACCCAGCTGTTGTGTCTACAGTGTGAAGTATCTAGTGATGGTGCCATACTGGAAAGTGGGACTCATAAAAACAACAAAAAAAATTACAGTGTCACTCCGAAAATGAAACACAAATAAAGTCTGTTTAAAAAAAAAACAACAGAAAAATACATTCCTGTCTGCTTTGAGTGGTCTCTACTACTCAGTAAGATACTCTACAATATCATTGAAGACTTCCTATTTTAAATTTACCTCTTCATCTTGAATAAAATAGGTAACTCATTTGTGAAAAAAAAAATAGACTATCTACTTGAAATAAAGTAAAAAACCTCGACAGCGGTCATTTTCTGGTGGCAGTGTGCTTTTATATATGTTTCCACAATGTCCATTCTTAAAGTGCTCCTGCATACCTTGGTATAAGACATAACGCAAGAACACCCCCCAACAGAAGTAGATATTGTCTTTTCCTTGAAAGTTCGTAATACCAAAATCAAACAACCAACTTAGTCTGTTTATTAAGCTGTCATTTTTGCAGTACTCCAAAGCAAAGAAGAAAAAAAAATAAAGGATTCACTGAAGTTTAAGATTACGCACTCACTACCCATGAGCACCACATTAAATATAATTTTAAAAGTATCTCCTGCCCATCATGGGTTGGGCCACAAAACGAGTCAGTTGTATCAATAAGAAGAACACAAAAAAGAATGGCACCTTACCCAGTTTTTTTGACATGTGCTGTCCATACAGACACCCTAGTTGGTAAATACAGTTTGAAAATTAGTTCATTCCTTTGGAAGAACAGCATCCACTGGAACAGCATCCATATTTGAAGAGCCCTCCTGGCCATGGCAGCTGGGGCAAATGGGACATGGCAGCTTCAATCACTCCTTGGTCAATCTAGAGAACCTCTGCTTATACACCAGGTGGAAATTAACTCAGTTACATCACATAAGCAGTCGCTTACTCTTCTTTAGCAGCTGTCAGACAATTCCTGCCTGTCCCACAAAGAGCTGAGGGGGCTGTCAGAGGTTCCCGGACCAAGGGCATTTGAGCTACTGGTGTCAAGGTACTCAATGCATGCCACCCACAGTTTTCTTCACACCATTGGTGATGAATGCAGAAGAGAATGCACTTTAACAACGTTTTACCTGTTTTACCTTGTGGGCACAACTGTGTCATGGAATGAAACCTGGAGATTTCACTTTAAAAGCACATCTAGCCAGTGCACCGGGGTAAGGCTCCTACAAAAAAAACTCCCCAAGTCGTCTAGAATATGAGTAATTGAACCAGCCACCAGTACAGTGATACAGTCTGAATACAATCTATTGAAGTTAAAAAATGAAGTAAAATCACGTTTTATTTGTTGATGAAAATACCTGAACTTCGCAGAGTTGCTGTTTTCACAGCAATGAACAGCAAAAAGAGAAGGGAAAGTTGTGTAACAGCACCCAGTCTCTTACACTCCTGGCTACTGCAGCTACAAGAATTCCCAGGATTTAAGTACAGCCTTAGTGTTTACGGTCATTTAAAGCTATGTAATACAAATACATATTTAGTCTAGCTTTACACACACTCTCACACACATCTATAGCTAGACAGACAGGTAACTTGCCTGCAGAATGGAATGAGAACGGCAAATTTTTATCCACTACACAATCCTATTTCATCTGCTACAGTCAAGATCCAGGTGAAGAAACCCCACGCTACTAGTTTATTTCTGAAAGTGTCTGAACAATGGAAGTGTCTTGCAATACTTCACCTAGGGTACCTACCCAGAAATTAAATTTAGAGAGATGCGCCTAGATCTATTTCTGGTGTATGATGGAAAACAAACCTGGAAGCCATTTAACCACAAAGAAAAACATTTTGATTTAAGTCGATTTGCAAGGCACTCAAGAGACTGCATCCCCTGCAAGAAAGTGTGGAAGGAAAGATACAAAAAGAAATTTTCTCTCTTGGAAGACCATCCCACGAATGCAGACCTAGAAATGCACTGACCTTTCCCGTGACCCTTTAGAAGAGTGACTTTTTGTGAAGTCTTTGTTTAAGTAAGCAGAGCATTTTAACCAATTTCCCAAATCCACAATACGCTTTGTAGTTCTTCCCTGAAACAAACTGATCTACACAAAGATTTGATTTTCTTCATTCTCACAGTTCGAATTCACTACGGTTTACCCACAGTGGTACCTTCTTGTAAAATTATGCTGAAAGCAAAGCTCTCGTGTCTCACTCAACTTCTGTGGGACTCCAAAACTGTGTGACCTCATCTAGGTGAGTCTTCTTTGGCAGAGGGGTTGGACTAGATGATCTTTCAAGGTCCCTTCCAACCCCTAGCACTCTGTGATTCCTACTGAACAACACATCGGTTTACAGAATAATGCAATTTAGAATCTCCAGGAGACGACATTAACAACCTTTATTTTAACCAAACTGACTTGATTTGGGTTGTGTGAGTAAGGGATAAACTCTCAGGCAGCGATTCAGATCGGCAATTCTCCTAACAACAAATCTGCCAACTATTAAATCGCCAAGCTACACTTTCAGCTTCATCCAGTGAGAAAAAATACATTAGGATCATGTACAACAATGATACAATAGTGATCCCCAAAACCCAAGAAACGGGAAATACCAGCTCCTCAGAGCTTGCTCCTTTGTCTTCAGTGACTATTGTTTAGCAACCTCCACCACTTGAGGACTTTCTCGTCTCAATAGCAAAAATACTCCCTTATCCAAGAAACCAACCTAGCTAGCATCAAGAAACTGGAATACTTGATTTATTTCAGCAACCAAATCTGCAGGCAAACCAAACTTCTGGCTTGTGTCTGCATTGTTTGCCACTGCTGGGTTGAAAAAAAATAACAGAAAAACATCTTTATGTTAGATATATACAGGACAATCTCTGATGTATACCTCAGTATGAATCACGAAGAGCAAAGATGAAAACAAAAATGAAAACTAAGTTAACAAAACATTTTTATTACTGTGACCAGAAGTCTGAATCAATACATTTTTCTAAACCAGTTCACCCACTGTAGTTGAAAATGGCAAAATGAAAAGGAAAAAAATAGTGCTGTAAATGAAAAAGTGAATGAAGAAAATATTAAGAAGTAAAAAAAAAAATGAGAAAAGGAATAATGAAGATTTTTGCATACATTCAGATATCTCCAAGGATCAACAAAACTCTGGCATTATACGGAACTACTCTACCTTTCTCATTGTGCACCCTTAACAAGGTGGCAACTGGTGATTAGTTCAAGTCAAGCAACATCACAGATGCCAAGTTAATGTGACCTTAACTTAAAGTTTTCACGCCATTTTCTTGCCTAGGTATTTCAAACAGGTTTCCCACCTCAAGAATTGCGAGGAAGTATTCTTGTCCTTTCCTGTTATTTTTTTGGATTTGTCCTACTTAGTTGCAAACTAAGAACTTAAGGCTCAACTCTAGAGCAAACGCATGTTATTTTTAGCTGCCTGATCTCAACTCAAGCTGAACCTACACAGGTATTTGTAAATTTTTTGCTGATGAAATGCTTGTTCAGTGAAGAGTCAGACACCACAGATTCCTGAATGTTTCCCCATTCTTCCTTGTCTGCTCCATATTTCACCACACTGCCAGAATCTGTACCAAAACCGGAAACTGCCAGAGGAACGCTCTCCTGTATACTCTTTTCCAGTACTTCTTAAAAGAATGTACAGACAGTCTAGCCTTCTGCAGTCATTCCTAAGTAGGTCACTGCATTTTAGAAGCGGGCATGGCTTTGCAAAACACAATGCCTCTGCGTTCATGAGTGACAGGAAAAGGTACCTTCCCGAGCCTGAGGATGGTTCGACCAACTCATCCTGCTTCTGCTGTGGTGTCACGCAATAACCTACCCCCCCGCTTCATTAGGGCACCATAAATCAAGCCTCACACTCAGGGAGGCTGTAAAATCATCACCAGCAAACAGCCCACATCCAGTTAAGGTCTAGCAAGAGTGATTTGAAAAGTAACAGCAGGAAACTTTGCCGCTCTCCTCTGCTACACACCAGGTGAGAGCAACGTTTCTGATGGAAGGGGCTGACGTCTACAGAGCATCCACAAGGAAGCTCAGGTGTAACCTTTCCACTTCAGAGGCCTCTTTCAGTGTTCACTTTTATCAGCACCAGTGCAATATTTTCAAAACCTCCCCCGGGTGATGTCCTTCAAGCCTTTTCTAGGTATCCAGTCTCAAATTCAATTTTCTTCCTTTTATTCTCCTGATTCTTCAAAGATCATTCCAGAAACCTGATTTGATTAGAAGTCTCTTTTAACGTAAGCAATTCATCCTCACACATGCGGAGCTGTTGATTCACCTTTTCTTTAATTTCATTTTGCCTGGCTTTCATTTGAGCTATCTCAATTTTAACCTCTGTAAAAGCTCCATCTACCTTGTTTACTGTTTCTTGGATTTGAAAGATCTCCTCCATTAAGTCCTTAAGCGACAACTCCACGGCCCTTTTTGGCTCCAGCTGTTTGTCAGGAGAGGTCAGCCACCGCCTCGGTCTTTTATTTGTCTGGAGCAACATTCAAATTGTTTTCAGAGCAATTGTTTTCTTGCCATTTTCTGCCATTGCTGCTCGAAAATAATAACGAATTACCTCATTTCTAAGGAAGGTTTCATCTCTTTACTCCATTATCAGGGGCAAGGAGCAAGACTGTTTCAGAGGTTGGTACCACGCACAAATTTCCTCGAGTCTTGCTTGAGGATTAATAGTGCAGGAACGGTTAAAAGTCATTTTCTACACACATACAGCATCCTGCAGGAGAGCACTTAAGGCAGGTCAGAAGATTCACTTTCTTAAAATCCTGTTAGGCACAGAAGTATCAGATCTTATGAACATGAAAACAAGTAGCAAACATAATGCATTAAAAACACACGAAAACAAGTTTGGAGATTTTTTTTTCTCCTTTTTTTAAGCTCCGGTTTGCAGGATCAGTTCCTCAGCAGCACAGGAAGCCTGGGGCAGAGCTGGAAATAGGTTTCCTGCCTCGATATGTAGTTGCCAGACTATCTTCTCTCCTTTAAACACATAGAAAATGTGCTCAGAGGAAACCAGCCAACACACAAAACTGATCAAAGAGTAGTTTCAGATCAGAAAAGGGCCTTCCTCAAACAAACCTTTATATTTTGGTCTATTACTTCACGTATCAGCCAGTCGATAAGGAAGATACAGAGTCTTAAGACAGGCAGTTAGGTGGAGGTTTTGTTTGTTTGTTTTTTAAAGTAATCTTTACTTTAAATTACACCCTAGATGTAGAAAACCCATCTGAAAAATAGCATATTGTACATTAATATTTTACATTGAAAACCTATATTTTTTTCGTCAATTCTGAGCACACTGTTCCCTCCCCCCACAACATGCACAAAAAGTATCACACTGAGATTTACGCACGGCCATAACACACACAAAAAAGCAGTCCACTGACCACTGAAGCTCGCATCATTTACGATGGTATTCACCCAACTCACTGCAACCTAACTACAAGTTTACACTGAAGTGATTACCTGTGATTTCTGTGAAAGAGAAATCCAGAGTTAGACTTCTAACCTACTAAAGGACACCCAACTCCACAGATTTAAAAATACTTAATTGATTTACAAAGTTGCACAGAAGTACCCTGACAGACATTTTAGATTTTTGACCTTTAACTTATGGCAGGCAAATATTTACAGAGAAAAGATGTGTTATTAGATTGTTTCATACATAAACTCATGCCAATTTCTTTGTAAGAATGCTAATGAACACCCATTTTTGTCTTTTTTCCATTATAAATGAGTATTTTAAGAATAAAACCTTATAAAACCATATACCCTTAATCAGAGGACTGTAAATCTTTCCATCAGTAATCATCAATCTCGATACTTGGAAGGGAGTGGAGGGAAAAAAAAAAAGGTATGTAAGTGCACATAAAAAAGGTTCACAGTTTTTATTTTAGAGATTTAATCCATAAATGAACAAGCAAACAAGGAAATTTTAATACTTATCCTTGCATTAAAAAAATAAACAAAGCAATTTTAACTATCCTGGTGCAATCTAATCGGTAAGTCATAAAAAATAAGACAAGCCAGATGGGTCTTGAGCCCCATGCTCGCTGGGGCCCCTTTTCGTTGCCAGAACAGTTTAAAGCAGCCTCTGTGTAAAAGAAATGAAGCCCAGATGAATGTACAGCAGAGCACAGTGATTCTATAGTCGTGGCTATTAGGAGAAATCCAGAACAGGATGTAAGAATATCGTACAAGCTGAATCTAAAGAGACAGAGGCCACATCTGGATAGAAGATTAAATGCAAGTGTGCTGTGCATACACAGGACAGAAAAATAAAATTACTTGGACCTAAAACTGAGACGTATCACAGTGATGACACAAAGAATAAACAGCAACACTATGAGCTATGTTTGCTTACCGAGCAAGGAATGAAACTTTACAAAAAATTAATCTTTAAAATGATCATACTGCTGGGATACAAACCCAGTACATTTACAGGCTGATACTTCTAATCTTTACTTGCTTTCTGCAGTAGTGATTGTAGAAAATAAACCACTAAAAATTCCTAGCCAAGCAAAAAGCCTGATAATTTAACTTCCTGGCTTGGCTTCCAAAGACTAATGCAAAGTTTAGTAGCTGCACAGTCAAATAAATCTTTTGACTACAGCTTTCTTCTTTCGAGAAAATGGTAAAAACTTTTTTTTTCCTACATTATATACCAGAACTACAGTCACAACCCAAGAATGCAGATCTTTCACCCATTCATTACAGAAAATATTGCTTGAGGGAAACTGCTTTAAACTGATTTATGTGGTAGACACAGAAAGACAACCCAGTCAAATTGGACAATGTGGCAGATGGTAATGGATTTATGCATATTTATGTAGCATGTATTTACTTGTCGACTTTGTTATCCATCTTTTGCCCCTTCCAAAAGTAGATGGCAATTTATAACAACTGTGATACTGTGACTGGCTGACACACTCCCTTCACAACCCTTTCCTCTGGACAGGCTAAAAAGCAGCATGCTTTGTGCAGCTATTTTAATTGTTTTACAGTTTTATTACAAAACATCCTGTCTGTTACACTTGCTTCCTGAGGCTATCATAACAATGTTAGTTGCTACTGCTTAAATATGCCTCAGGGTATCTGTTTTTACAGTTACAATTAAAGTCAGTAAGTAGCTCACCAACATGTTAACATTAATTTGTCTTTTAATTTATCTGACCTTTTAAACTAAGCAAGTAACTCACGGAGGTAAGTGATGCACAAAGTTCAAGCATTTTATATTTTGCAACAATGTGCTTTCTGGTACTTTTTCACCAAAATATTCAAGTGTCCAGTTGCAACTGCTTTTATTTATTCTAAATTACTTCAGAAAAAGCAAAATACATTTGCACTGAGTTTAATATGCACGTCGTACATAACACTAGTGTATATCCACCAGTATAATCTTTAAAATTTGTAACAGACTAAAGAGCAATCTGAGAACAGTTTCTAAAACCTTGATGCACTAAAACTGCTGCACACACATCCTTACATTACGCTAAGCATTGTTTACAGAACACATCAAAACTGATGCCAAAGCAAAGACCACAAGGATCCAAATAACCAGAAAACAACAAACTGCTTCAGTTTTGGTACCATTTTCTCATGTAGACTCAGCAAATATGAAAAAAAAAAGGTGTTATCAAAAACTTTTCATACCCATGGTTTTGATTTAAAAGCACTTCCCTATACCTGTGTGCTTTACACTCACCTACAGAAACTGAGGCAAAAATACCTAGACACACATTTCAATATTTAGGATAACATAAATTGTTAATACCTAAAGAAATATATTAAATGTTATAAATAAGTGTGGATTTATATTGATTGCCTATCACTCTAAAGTGCATTTAAATAAGCCTCCCAAGCTGCAGGAAGAATCTCTGGACAGGGTTTCAGGACTGTGTTGACTAGGTCACTTTTAAACCAATTGTAATTTAATGGATTCCCCACATTTTTGGTAAACATGCCCTTATCCTATGGGCATCACGAGCTGCTGAGACTACCTAAAATCGTGCTAAGAAGAGATAGATTTCACCCACTTCAAGAGTAGTCCCTGGTAAATTAGATATGGGGGGATGGTGAGGAAAGACTCATCAAATGGTCATTTACTGTTAAAGCCATTCAGGCTCAGGCAAGAGGCACTAGAGAGGTGGGAGAGAGGGAGGGAAGCTTGGGGAAAAAAAGCTGCAAAGGGGAAAAGATTGAATGAAAACAGCCACTACTATCCAATAAAAAATAAATCCTCGTTACAAAAAAAAAAAAAGGAGAAAAAGTATTCATTCACTTCCTCCTAGGTGATTAAAGTATATGACTCATTCTCTTAGAAATCTCTGTGATGACTAAAGCTTTAAACTGTTAGTGCCATCTTCTTCCCAAGTTCCCAAACCTCTCCTAGTTGCAAAAGCCCTTACTCAGCAGTGGTCCTGAGCATCTACAGCCTCCAGCCTACAACAGCTTTCTGCGGCTCAGCCATCAACAATTTGCATGAATATCTGCACCAAAAGGAAAACATTGTAGCAAAAAAAAAAATAAATTTATTTCTGGGTTAGGAAAAAAAAATTAATCAAAAAAGGAGATATCAAAATATATGGGATTTTCAACAAATTTCATTTTAGTATCAGCGATGAAAATCAATTTTGTGTCTATTTGGTTTGATTTTAACATCTGATATTGCATACTGCCCTTAAAGATAAACAATGCAACTAAATAAAAAAAAACCAAAAAACCAAATTAAAATCCCAAACCCAGACCAGTTAACGCATCTTCCTGTTTCCCTTATGCTACTGATATAATGTCCAAGCTGCCATGGGATTTAGTGCAGCGAGCTGTAGAAATAAGAAATCAGGCTGTGCCTCACCTTAGCACTGAGGCCACACAATATGAAGAAAAATGCTACGGCTGGAAGTGGTCGTCGGTCAATTACTCACCCTTTAAAATCCTATTATCTTCCAATTCTGCTGAGGAAAAAAAAGGCACTGCTGAACATAGAAAGGCAGAACAAACCCTATCTTTTTAACCAAATGTGTCCAAAAGAGGTTGTCTTTCCATATGCTGCCAGTCACCCAGCTGAAAGGTTTGGTTCTGACTGGGTGGCTCACAGCACCAACTGAAGTTAATGGTATTTTAAGAAGAGAGGTGTATGTGGCAATATTTGCCTTGAGGCTGTTTAGCACGTCATGCCTACAGAATAAGCATCGGAGATGAGTTCTAGATAAAGTAGATAAAAGGAATGCAAAACCCAGCCTGAAGAAAAATCTAATGCCTGCCAGGTAAAATGCAAAACTGTGTGTCAAGAAGAATATTCAGTAATTAGGCAGCAAGACACATTCAAAATATATTCCTAGCAGAGTGTGAGATCAGTGCTCTTGCCGTTAAAGAAATGTGCTTGAGTGCACCCACACTGGTATAACACCTTTCACACTCTTAAGGACATAAATTACAATAGTGTGAGACTTTATCAGAGGCCATTCTGTGCCGGAGCAGGACAAAAAGAATGAAGCTTTGCTCTAGTATAAAAACAGACGGACCTTTTTGTAAGCTGCCTACCAAGACTACACTTATCCCACAGTTTTGACTCCAAAGAGTTTAGAAACACACTCCCTTGCCCTCCTCATCCCCGAATTTACATCTCAAGAACAAAAGCATTTTCCCATAATTAAATACAGAAGGACTGCATTTTCCCCTGCCCTGGGGAGGTGAGGCTGCATCACGTATAACCCAAGGGCAAGCAAAGGAGGCTGCGAGATCCTGTGCAGCTTCCCAGAGCTCGCCAGTCTGCAGGATCACAAGAGAAGGAAAACCACGGCAGCAAGGTGTGTGTTTAAAGCTCCTCTCCCCTGGAAAACTCGGCGTGAGGGATTATTTCCCAGGGACAGAAGCCCTCTGCTGGTCAAGGCTTTTTATGGGATGATTTACAGCCACCAAATGCGCACAGGTTTTAATTTATCACCGGTTTTCCTACATCAAAGTAGAGCCGTGAATGAGAAATGCAAGAACACATTTCGCATTCCTTATTGGGAAAAATCAGAGAAACACATTACAGCAATCTAATCTTCATTTTTGGTCTTATTAACTGGGTAAGTTCTGTTTTGTTATTTCGGAAAACGCCGTCTACCCCACAGTTAAATATGCAATCACTTTTTAAAAGTCTCCACGACAAACAGTCCTGACCTCACACACACACTCGACGTCTCTTTTTCACTGTTAACACAAGAATGACAGGAACCCCTCAAATAAACCATGTTCCCAAGATAAATACTCAATCTTGCAATTTGTTCTCTAGCACAGGTATTTAATATTTAAATGTATTACATTTTTCAAATGTTTTAATATTTAATATTGTTATTACACATTTGAATTGCGTTTACGTTTCCAAAATTAAATTTAAGCATAAAACAATCCATTACCCCACCTCCTCCACAGAACTAGAATATTGGTCTTCAAAGCAAATCAAATCTATTTTTGACTTTGACCGTAAGCAGGCTAGGTAGCTGTAGTATTGAGATTAGTTAATTGTATTTTTGAGACCTGTTCCTCAGTGGAATTATTTTCCTGTAAGACATAGGTAAGTAATTTCCTTTTTTGACCCACTCTTCAAATTCAACGGAAATAAATAATTTCTGATTTCTTCAAGAAATTGAAGGCTTGTTGCAGCCAAAAAATGAGCCTCCTCAGACAAGTGAATCTTTGGATACACAGATTTTTATCATGAACACACATATACAAACACACACTACTCCTTGTCTCCGCACCACCCTACAGCTGCTATTATTTATTTATTGTTATTACCAAGATGTCAGGGGACTTTAGTCAAGCATCAGACTTTACAGTCTAGTGCTTCATTCATGCACCAACGCTAAAAGCTGATCCTGCATTCGTATCATTTTCACTGCAAATTCAGCATCTAGGACACAGCAAAACTCCAGGGGGAAAAAAAAAAATCATCTTCGCACACCTTAGTCCAAAGCTCTTAGTCCACAGTTTTGCAGCTCAGTGCATTTATGCTTGGCATCTTTAAATCCATCCAGAAAAAAAAGAAATCAATGAAGATATATAAATAAAACACAACCAATCCTACCACAGTCCTACTTAGGGAAATTGTGCTGTGTGGTAGAAGCAGTGTATTTCTACATCTATACCAAGAAACAAACAGTAAATCAATGCAATACAGCAAGTCTACCAGAAAAATCCTTTCAAAACTCAGTATGGCAGGATCCTTAAAAATGAAGCTAATGCCATTATAAATTAATTACAGATTAATCCTTTTGTCAAAAAAAGGGGGTGACCAGCATGGCTGAGCTCACCACTTCTGTACCTGGGTAAGCTTCAGCAGCTGGTCAATACCAGAGAAGTCACTGCTTGACTGTCAATGTATATTTTGGGTGTCACTCTAGAAACTATAGCTATCTACTCCTAGTCAGCAAGACTGAATGTTTATCCATCTAGCTCAAAAATCCAGGCTGCCGGGTATCAAAATTTGCCAATGTATCTGAGTTTCGCCAGTAGCTGAAGCCTTTTCCATGGAAGAAATACGTGAATGTTAACACGACAGCATTCTCATGGAGATGTGGTAGTCTGGCCTGAAGATCTGAATGAGTTACAATAACACTCCCAGTCCATCATTCTCTTTAACAAAATATTACAGCAGCAGCCAACAGCCTCGTTCACATGCACTGAATTCAAGTTGTTGATACCTTAAATCTGTTATTTTCTTATTTCTTAGCACCTAACTTTACAACCCCAAGTGACAATGCCCTCCTGATGTTGTATTTCCTGAGGGATTTTCTCAAATTTTTTAAAACAATAAACAGCATTTCTGTTAAATTACGTGACACTTGTAACCACTTGGATCAAGAGGAGGACTGATTCCTCAGGCTCAACAAGCAGCCTTCTGTTATGTGATCGCAAGAAGTAACCGTCACGTTGGTGTCCTCTAGACCATAACCAGATGAGAAGGAGGCACCTCCCAAGGAGGCTGTGCATACGCATCTCCTCACAGGACAGGAGTAAAAATGATGGGTGCCCGCCTAAGATCCAAGTAGGAACTTGCTCCGGTGGACGCAAACTCTCCCTGCGTATTCAGACCAAGCTTCCCTCTCCTCCTTTCAATCCATCCTCTCAGGCGCTATTGTCCTTCATGTTCCAAAGAATGAAATAGGAGTAAAAGGCATCGCGGCCATACTGGGTGCAGTTTTACAGAATAGGGCATTCTCAGATAGTCTTTAAAAAGACATCACTTGATATCACCAGTTTTGAAAGGAAAAAAAAACAACCCAAAACATATGACAAATCACATCCTGTGGAAACTAATTTGCATCACATGATATTCCCTCAATATTCTACATAGTTAACAAAGGAATTTAAAACTAATTACAATTACAGTGACATGTTAATACTTAAAAGACTTAACACAGCTCATCATTTGATAGTTCTGACAAAGTACTTTCTGGATATATTACAAATGTCTTGTACTGGCTTATAAAAGCAAAGCACCATCTCAAAGATTCAAGTCCTATGAAAACTCACAGAATTTATACTTAATTTTGAAGATTTAACACAAGATTGATTCTTTCACTTACATTAAAACCACTAATATGAGAACTAAAATCTAAGTTTCGAAGGTCAGAAAGACTGCACGGGGGTGAGCTAAGCTCTCTGCAGGACAGTTACGAAGGGTGGGAAGTATTTTTAATAAACTGGCACAAGTCTTAGTATTAAATGCATTATGAAGCAAGCGTACAGTATTTAACCCATACTCTAGCAAAAGCAAGCTTCCAGGGAAACTAAGAGCAGTGCGCCGAATCTGCAGTGTTAAGACAACCCTGGGACTGGTTCTCCAGCGAAACCTGCCCCTCGTGCAGTTGTATTAACTTCAAGAAGACTTTTAAAGGAGGAAGATGTTCTTTCCAAGACAGTACAGGTGGCATGATCCGATCCTGCAAGGCACAGACTGCCCAAAGCTCCACAATGTTAAAGTATGCATGATGTATTAACAGTATTAAATTGTTATTGTATTAACATTTAACCATGTTTAAGCAGTAGATGTCAAAGAGCGTGCATTAGCCTCGGGCACTGGCGAACCTGGAGGAAAGCATGATTTGTGGTGACCCTGTAGAGCTGCAGCGAGAGCATTAAACTGCAGGGACCAAGATCAGCCTCAATGAATTTCACAACAGGCACTTAGGGTAAGGCTGGGAAAAGCTGACACACACATGCACAGATACAGAAGGAAATAAAGCATTTCATTCAATGGGGGGAATCACATTGAATTTTGTCTTCAAACGGACTGAAGACAAGAGGAGGAAGGACGCACAGATCCAATCCGAAACAAATCAATGTAATTGAACAAATTACTCTTTATAATGTAGAACATGTGCTGCCTGAATAACACAACAATATATAAATATAGCACAACAAACTATAAATCCAAAAAGGGAATTTTAGTCAAGGAAAAATTCACACCAAGCATCATAAAAATTAAATGTAATCGACAGGGTAAGACAGTGTCTCTAATTGCAATAATTAAATCAGTTATAATGGCGTGAGCCTGTCCCAATGCCTCCCTCTCAAACACAGTTCAGGTTACAAATGCGCCTATTTAAAGGCTCGTTTACACTGCCATGAAGTATAAAGACTCTTTACACTAAATAGGAATCAAAGTCACAAATATTTATAAGGTTAGCAGGACTTAGCAGTGCCAGAGCAACAGAGGTTCTCTATCACTCCAGCAAAGTCATTAAGGAGCATGATTTTTTAAGTGCTTTAAGGCTCCTCTATATCTGACAGAGCATTATACAGTAAGAGAGCTTCCCGAAATCTGTAGTACGGCATCCAGAGTAACTGGAGGGAAAGTCATGTGGATTAAAAAAAAAAAAAGAAAAAAAAAAAAAAGAAACTAACTGCAATTTTAAAATTAACAAATGAGACCTTGCAGATCTTGCTCATGTCTCAAATGCAGCACTGGGAAATCATGGGTTTATCTGTAGCAAAACTAATGATAAACTAACATACGAATACTGATGATATTTTAGTGTATCTCATTTTGAGCCGTAATTTCGCAATGTGCTGAACTGTATTTATCCCTCTGGAGTCTGGCTCTCACGCCTACAAAATTCAGCTTAGTTCAGGTGGCAAAGGCTGATGCTTCCACATGCTAATGTTTCATCCATGCAGCAAGAATGGGGAAAAGATTTTAAAAAAAAAAAAGGTGAAGTGAGAATGCTGTGTGGCAACCCAATTATGGCACTATCATGTATCAGGTTTCCCTAGATACACCCTATTTTCCCACCCAGATATTTCATGCAGGTAAAAAAAAAAAAAAAAGAGAGGAGCACTCTGTTGAGGCTCCAATGATGCTTTTGCTCAGCGTAAAGTTGAAAGATGGTAATGAAATAACTAAATGTATGTGAGCGTATCTCCTTGGCAACCTAAGTAAATGTACATAAGGCAGTCAATATAAAGACGTTAAGATATCTCTGAGCTCTAATGCTCGGTCCTCTCACGGTCTCATTCTAGCAAACTATTTTTTCCAGCTTAGGTGACAGGAAAAGAGTGAAAAAGAAAAAGAAAAAAGTGAAGAAAAGCTGGACAGTTTTAGCACAGCAGTGTGTTCGGTTACCTGATCTAACTGTTCACAACTCATTTTGCTCTGTATTCTGACAATTCTCTCTTCTTCCCTTTTCTTTCCTTTAGCCTTAAAGAAGACTATGTGAATTACTTTTTTCCCCCTTCTTTCTCAATTTCTTTGCCTGACTATCCACCAGTATCTCTTCTACTTCTTATGTTTCTCTCCTATTCCCTCCCTTGTGAATCCTTCTAAGGTAGTGGGGTTTTTTTTTTAAAACTTGCATCCTCATTTCACTTCCCTGCCCTCTCCCCATCCCCTGCCCTGAAAAAAAAAAACAAAACCAAACAACCTAGAATACATTTAATAAATGGCTGTACTATAACCAGTATCTCCCTTGTGCAAGAAGCAGCTCTGAGGGCACCAGCAGTCCTGCTGGAGACAGGACGGCGACATTACAGCACAGCTAATTAAGTACCTTCTCCTTCAAATCCCATATGGACTCCGTTTTCACCATGCTTCATAAGTAAGACTCATCATGGCAGTTATCTTCTGGACTATGAACAATATTGAAGTGTAGCACATAATATTTATATAAAAGCACGTTACAAATTGATCCTGAGGGCGGGAACAGTAATTTTGCTGTCTACACAAACTATCTTTAAGTGCAGTTAAGAAATCATTTCACAGGCTCAAAGTATATAATAAAATGAAGGTAATAAGCATGACTGAGACACAGAGGGAACAAATTATATTCTGGCAATATACCCTACAATTGTGACTGGATAAAATGGTTAATCTGCAGCTGAGCAGAAAATGTATAATCTGAAGGGATTTCTTCATTTAAAATGAAACAATCTGCTATCTTTTGATAAAACAGTAACAATTGAAGGTATTACACAAATTACAGAAAACAGGGCAACAGGACACAAGTCCTAGAGGAAAAAAAAAAGGGAACAAAAAAGTTATTTGGCACCTCCAGTGTTAAAGAGTTGCTTTAGCTGACTAAGACAATACAAACTAAAACAACAGCCAGTATCATGAAGCTCCTCTGCTCACACATACCTTTTTACTGATACACAAACCCAAAGCTTTTTATTTACTGCTCCCTCCAGTCTAACTGGTACTAAACATCTAAGCTGTTACACTGAATTAATGTAAAACTAAAAAAAAAGTTTTCCTATGAAACAGCTACTCAAATTCCACTTACAAAGCATGGGTGCTTTTCCCTTTGAAATGATACCCATCTTTCACAGACAAAGCATCTGAGATTTTACTATGCACAGTAATCTTTCAGCAAGATTATTACTAATTGCTTCTTGTGATTCCATTTTCCAAACGTGTTCTAACAAGAAATACAGAAAGGAGTGTAAGTCGGGTCTTAGAAGTCAAAGCCAAAACTACAACTATAATTAAGAAACAATTCAACACATTAAATTAGAAATACCTTTCTATGCTTAAGTAGACAAGCAACATAAACCAATTTAGTTTGTGTTGAAGGAGGTGTCTGCACACAAGAGAAAAATACAGTATATGCCTGTTTCCAGCATAGAAATTAAAGTCACAGCCAGCAAAACTGTAAATTCATGCATTTACAGTCCCACAGAGACCCCCTCCACAGAAACACCCCTCTAAAAGCAGAGCACATTTTTGGGTTTCCCCCAGACTATCATCGACCTGCTACTTGCAGATGTGGATGCTTCACAGGCAGAGCAGAAACATCAAACTGGGCTGCTGCAGACTCCAGGCACTGACTTCAGTGGAAGACAGCCACATCTTGCTGTGGGGAAAACAGGCCAAGCAATTAAATATGCATCAGCATTAAAGCTAAATGTACAGAAATAGCTCACGGACATAATTTTGGCTTACCGGCTCTGCATGCATATCCTGCATACATATTTCATTTTTAACTACGAAGACAAAACTTTTGTGCAATATACTTTCTGTGACACTGTCTTTACCACTGGATGCACCATGGAGTCTTGGAGCAATAAAAAAATGACAGCATTAACAGAAACTAGACTCTTTTTGGTTTTCACTAGAAACTTCTCCAAAATATACTTGACTTTACAGATAATACTTGTCCCATTAATGTTAATGGAAAGTATCTTAAAAAATCCCTTCCTTGGCACTTAAGCGTCCAGTTTACAGCTCTGGCCTTTCAATAATTTTTTTCTTCCTTCACCTTTTTCTTTCTTAGTTAATACATAGCAATATAATTCATAATAATACAATTCATAATAATATAAATGCATAATAAAATGCCTGTGAGTTACTCCATCTCAAAGCAACATCCACAGAGCACAAAAAAAAAGTGCAGAAACACTCAGCTACAGCCATACATTTAGTGCTTATTTCCAACATTGAAAAGAGGTCATCAGCATCCAACTTTTCATATGATTTAAATATGTAATAAATCTCTGGCACATCCATAGGTGCAAAAAGGAAATTTTTTTTCTTTTTTCTTTGCCTGTACTATGGCAGCTTAAAATAACCTGACAAACCCTTCAAGTGTCAGCAACTTCTTATTGAGAAATAAAGACAATGGATAAACCCTACCAAGCCACCAACATCTGCTGAAAACCTGCAGTTCCTCTTTTCGTCTTCCAGCACTTATTCAACTGCATGCAAGCTTGGGTAAGTCTTTAAGGCACTGAACATTTAAGCATGTCACAATTCTATGATGTCTCATTTATATAATTAGTACTAACATATGGCCCACAATCAGTGTGGGAAATCTAAAATATTCTTTGGGAAGTTGTCAAATCTAAAGGGATATATTTTTCAACAAGTGAAAAGAATTAAGTATGCAAATCCTGCTTACAACAGGGATAGCAAGGAAATGAAAATTTAGCCCAAAAGGTATGCTTGCGCCTTGTACCAAACACAGAGTTATTCTGCTCTGTAGCTGTCAGTGCCAGTACAAACCCGAATACACAGTGACACAGAGAAGCTCTGCAGCCACCACTTTGGCTGGATTTTAGCAGTGCTGTGGAAAAAACGTACAGTAGATAAAACCATAATCTACTGTGAAAATGCCAGCTATAGTTAACACAGTAGTCTGAATACAGATCCATAGCAGATCAGATTATCCCATGTTCTTTGCAGAACTTCAGCTGTCCCCTGGGCAGGGACACCTCTATAACATCTCCGGAAAGTAACACACCATGGGTTTGTACTTTCATGCAAGCTCATCCAAATTCTTCTATTTTCAGAGATAAAATCCCAACATCCTTAAAAATCTCTGGGCTAAGTTCTCATTCTTCTTCACTGGTTTCTGACTAGGAAAGCTGTATCTTGGTGAAGTGTGGCACCACCGAGAACACTGGCAGTAGGCATTCCCCCTCCTGCCACCATGGAGACAATCAACTCTAGACAATAGCTGAATTAAATAAGGAGAGAATCAGAGCCAGCACCCACGTGTTAGAAATGGGTTATCTCCCTCCCCTGAGATAAGCCTTCAGGATCGACACTTGTGCCTGTAACTTATTAATGAATTATTAATTAATCAGCCGTACAGATCTAGATGAAACACGATGGGAAATGCACAGAAGATCTCCCAGTGACAACAGTGAACTGAACACCGGGAGAGCTTCCACAGCATCCAAGTGTTCACAATTTCCTTGGGAAGTCTGACTGACTTTCCCACAGATCAAAGGAACTGGAATAGACTGGCTATGCATAGCAGCAAAAATTCTTTGTAAAGTAGATAGCCTGTGCATACAGTGAACAACTTTACTCTTCATTAGAGCATTATTTAGCGAGGAAAAAGAAAAACTTGAAACCATTAATAATCCCACATTAAGGAAATAACATGCTCTAGAATGATCTGATCATCATTAGGTTTCAGGATAACCACTGAATGATGGAATCATAGTTCATTTCTCCAAACAGTGCATTTCTCCAAACAATTGCTAGTGAAGTCAGGTCTGTTTGGTAAAGCCTTTTCTTAAAGGCAGCTTCAGCAATATAAAAGCTCACTAATTTGTCTGAATAAAATCCCGTACCTTGTGGTTAAGAATCTGCCAGGCAAGCTAAATAAACTGAATAAGCAGAGTTGGCATTTGACATGTCCCTTAAGAGTGAGCTGTGACAAGTTACTAATGATCTCAGTCAGAAAGGAACTAACAGTGGGCTGCAAAAGCCATAAAGGCATGAAGAAATCCAGAGATAAGGACCAAATATAAAGTCCCAACTCAAGATATAACAATAAACGGGTTCAAACTGTTTTCAGTAAACCGCACTGCTTAAATCAGCTCTAAACCTGTCCTTCCAAACGTTTGGCACTTTTTCTTGTTAGGTGGAGTCACCCTTAACAACGCTGTGGCCTATAATGTGCTCTGAATGTGTGAACAGCAGAATGCTGACATAAAACTTAATTTGAATCTTAGTTTCAGTCTCAAACCTGCAACATTTGCCTACAGTAAGAGCTTCACAAAGCTGGAAAACTGGCAGTTGTGAAAAGGAATTAGAAGTGTTAACAGGTTTATGGAGAAAAACTTAACCATTAGGCTCCCGTATGTCAAAAGCAGCAGATGGGAAGGAAGATTACAGAGGGAGGAACCACTTGGACTGAGCTGGTCACTGCAGAGAGACAAGTTTTCAATGCCATCACCAGGGAGTTTCATAAGAGGCACTTCCCAGTGAATGAGAAAAGGAAAAAACCACCCACAAACAGACTTATGCCAGCTAGAGATGAGAGAGAAGATCCACGTGATGCACAGTTTTCTTCCTCGCAGCAACAAGGTGTACAGGCTCTTCCTTATTCTTTTAACTACACTCAAGTTACTAATTTTATTCAAATCCTCCTTGCAGCTTGCTAGTTGTTGAAAGCTCCGTCTGATCCGTCTCTCACAAGTTTCAAAGGTGGAAGGAGAAATGTGTTAAGATGATGTCTTAACTTGTCCAGATAATTCAAATATTTCTAAAATGACTACCGTTTTATCTAAGTGCTACACAACAACCAAAGATGGAAGTTGGTTTGCCATGACAAGAAATGAAACCCGAGGTGTTCACATTCTCACTTAATTACTGAATAAAAGAGAGCAATTGCATGGTAAGGTGATACAACTTGACACGGTTACTTTCAACCTCGCGTCTTCCTGGTGTGTGCATGTCAGAAAAGTTTGTTCTTCCACTCTCCTCAGCCCTTCCCTCCCCCATTTTCAGTTCCTGACTTTCACCACTACATTGCACAGCATGATTTAGAATTATTAAGAGGAACAGCACTAGCAGAGCCAAACATACAAGGTATCATATTTTTGAAACTCATCAGGCATTCTTCCTAGTATCCAAGTAGCAAAGACTGCCTCTGCTTGAAGAGGAGAGTTAAAGGGCAATTGGGAGGGCATGGTGAACTGAGGTCACAGGATTAAGTATTATTTAAGAGCACAACATGCAGTGACACAAATGACATTTTTTCAGGGAAACGGCAATTTTAGCCTCAGAGCAAATGGATGACGTGCATCTTTCCCACAGTTAAACTGTTCTTTAATAGAGATAAAGCATGAAAAAGGATGCAAAGACAAATTTAAACACAAAGGAGTTTACAACCTAAAACCTTAAGCCAAATTTATACTTGTATAAATATAGTTACTTAAGAGATCCTTAAGACCTTTTACAACTGTCAAGACATCAAGAGTAGAACAAAACACCTTTAATACATGAGATAATCAGACTTAGCATGATTCAAATCTAGGGCAAATATTACATATATTATTTTTATTACATTTATTATTATATTATATAATGTTATAGATATTTTATTTAGGAGCAGGGCACTCAGGATGTGTATAAGCAATTACTGTCTTTGTTCCTCTCCTAAAAAATACAGGGAAAGCAATAATTTTTGCAGATTTCACTGCAAAATCTGAAGACCAGAAGTACCAGTAGTCATGGATGTTGATGTTTTAAGCAATTTAAGTAATTTAAGTAATAAAATTAAATTCTTATCTTTTCAAATATAGCACTGAAAGCTAAAGGACCTTGTTCAGTTGCACTTGCTTGCTTCTTCCAATCTTAACAGCATTTCAATTCCTTGCATTCATCATTATTTCCCAGTTAAAGAGCATTCACATATTTGACAAATATGCAAATCTCAAAGCATTTTGGCATGGCCCATGATGAATATTATTCAATCAGCCGTGTTACCACTTATTCCAGAATGCACAAAGTCATATGAATCATTAGAAAAATGCCTTCCATCTAGAGAAGTACAAACCATAGAATCATAGAATCATAGAATCATAGAATGTTAGGGATTGGAAGGGACCTCGAAAGATCATCAAGTCCAATCCCCCTGCCAGAGCAGGAATGCCTAGACTATGCCACACAGGAACGTGTCCAGGCAGGTCTTGAATGTCTCCAGAGAAGGAGACTCCACAACCTCCCTGGGCAGCCCGTTCCAGTGTTCAGTCACCCTCACTGAGAAGAAGTTTCTTCTTGAGTTTAAGCGGAACCTCTTATGTTCCACTTTCAGCCCATTACCCCTTGTCCTATCAGTGGTTGTCACCGAGAAGAGCCTGGCTCCATCCTCGTGACACTCACCCTTGATATATTTGTAAACATTAATGAGGTCACCCCTCAGTCTCCTCTTCTCCAAACTAAAGAGCCCCAGCTCCCTCAGTCTCTTCTCATAAGGGAGATGCTCCACTCCCTTAATCATCCTAGTTGCCCTGTGCTGGACTCTCTCCAGCAGTTCCCTGTCTTTCTTAAACTGAGGGGCCCAGAACCGGACACAATATTCCAGATGGGGTCTCACCAGGGCAGAGTAGAGGGGAAGGAGAACCTCTCTTGACCTACTAACCACCCCCCTTCTAATACACCCCAGGATGCCATTGGCCTTCCTGGCCACAAGGGCACAGTGCTGGCTCATGGTCATCCTGCTGTCCACCAAGACTCCCAGGTCCCTTTCCCCTACACTACTCTCTAATAAGTCATTCCCCAACTTATACTGGAACCTGGGGCTGTTCCTACCCAGATGCAAGACTCTACACTTACCCTTGTTATATTTCATTAAATTTTTCCCCGCCCAACCCTCCAGCCTGTCCAGGTCTCGCTGGATGGCAGCACAGCCTTCTGGCGTGTCAGCCACTCCTCCCAGCTTGGTGTCATCAGCAAACTAGCTGATAGTACTCTCTAGTCCCTCATCCAAGTCATCGATGAATATATTGAATAATACTGGTCCACAAATATCTTAAATTTTAACTAAAAAAAACCCACAAGAATAAGTTATAAAAGAATATTAAAGATAACTGTAGTGAGATTATGATATTTCAAAGATACCAGTCGATGTAATAAAAGTGTAATTTTAATATTCAGAAGAGCAACAAAAAAAAAAGGGATTTTTCAATGACAAACATGAATATTGAAATTTTAAGAAAATTTGGGGCATTCTTTGTTACTGAAAATATTTTTGAATCCTCATTTACAGAAGCGTATTTCATTCATACCATGTTGCAAAGCCCTGATTTTACACTGATGACTTCAGGTATCTGGACAAGAAACTAAAGCCAAATGAAAACACACATGAATACATCCAAATGGTTTTCCAGACCAAAATCAAATCAAATTTTGTAATGTTTTCCGTTTTCAGTAATGTAAGTTATTAATAACAAGAAGGATTATGCAACACAACATTTCCAATGAGTGGAAGCACGTCTCCAAAGTAATGGCAGGAAAACAGCATGTGACACAAAAACATCCACAAGCTCCTCAGATGTCAGCTGTCGCCTGAACACCTCAGGTCACCTTTCACTTTCTCATTCCCTGCCCTGACCGCACACCTGAAGGGGCAGGAGAGCACAAGGAGTCCTCCACCCCAGCAACAGGGTCCAGCAGATGCAGCAAGGGAACGCAGAGCATGCAGGCGTCATGTTTCAGACCATTCTCATGTCACAGTTTGGTTGTGAAACAACTCAGTCCTTTACCAGAGCTCACAAACATCACCCAAGAGCAGACTAAACGGCGATCTGCTCACGGGGAATGATGTTTTACCATCACAAGTGACATCACCCTTCTTAAAGGAATCTAGGCAGTGCTGAGCGGATGGATTTGTAGAGGAAACAATAACTGCTTGGACAGTATCTACTATTTTAACTCTTTTCCTGCTTTCCCCTCTTTTGGCAAGTCTGATGCCTCACCTACCTAATCCCTGAGTTTCTGAAGCTTTCCCAAGCAAGATTCCATCCTGAGAAGGTCCTGTTACATCTCAGTCTGCTAAAAATCACCTTGCATTTTGCCTCAGCCCTCTCTCTTTGGAAGCCACGGGCTGAGGAGCATCATCACACGACTACACGGGGGTACCATAGTGCACGGCTGGGCTGCCACGCTCACCCAGCACCAAGGTTCTCACCTGGCACCACGAGCGTTTCACGTTCAGTGAAGCACTGTCCTCCCATGCGCGCTGCGCTCTAGTCAAAGAAGTTGCATTAAGGAGATCCACTTCTTTTTGAGCTTGTAGTACTCTATCAAGAAAAATCACTTCACTACGGCCACAACCAGTAGAGCACTTAAACACAGGCTCAGCTAAGTTCTTTATTCTGTTAAAACTATTGAGGAATGCATGAGCTCAAAATTAATTTCATGTGCAACTGCTCTGGAACAAGCTCTATATTCCTACTGTGACATCACCCCTACAATTTCATTTCTTTCCAGTTCATCAGGCAGTTCTTGTTTTTGGTATAATATACCCAAGGGTTTCACCAAATGGCATAAGTTGTTACAGTGAAACACTGAAATTTTCTCAAAAAAAGGAAGAAAAACTAAGTGCCCTCCCCTGCCCTCTTCCCAGTATTTTTAAGAAAAAATTGAGCAGTTGAAAGGGAAATCCTCAGCAATATGCCTGAGCTTCTTTAAAATAAGTTTATATGTCAATAAAAAACAGTATTTAAAATTAATTTATGTCTAATCAAAAAGAGCAGCATTTTCAAAAATCAAACACCTCAAGCTTTCTTAAATAATTTTTGCAGGGAAATTTTTGCACTTATTACATTTCAAAGACAAAACAGAATCTCACAGATACACTATAGCACTTTCAATGAATGCACGGTAAACAAAAGAAATTTTAATCTTTATGTACAGTCTGTAAGATGAGGCAAGACTTTCAGCTCTTATTAAGAAGTTTTGTCAAGTACACACACACACGCTGTGTTTACGCCGCCTGTGAAGCCCAGTCCTCACTACTCTTCCCTCTTGGCAGCTGGAGGGGCAGGTCAGAGTGTCACACACTGGAAAACTACCCGGGTAAAGCAACTGAGGCTCAAGTCTGCAAAGAACCAACCCAGCACATCACTTTTCGCGGTGTTATTGGGCCATCTAATCAAACAGAGCTGAATTTCTTGAATCTTACTGAATGCGACCACACAAAACAATATCCCTTGGTAACAAAAGGACTGAAGAAGCAACATTATTTATCATTGTGCTTTGCAAAAGGAACTTCTTTGGAAGCAGCAGGAGGCTCTCTAGATAGAAAAAAATCTTCCTTGATTGGCTCTTTGATATTAACAAAAGGCTCCACTCAATCCTCAATGTGAGCACGTAGCTTCCCTTAATGCTAAAAGAAGTTATGCGCACACATGGGAGAATTTTCACCATAGTCTCTTGCCACAGCATCCTTCAATTTTCACAGCTCTCCACCTACGGTCACTGTCTGAAAGGAAAAAAGATCCCACACGTTCAAAAGTTAAAAGCAGCCAGTGTATCTGAAGGATGGAACATCACAGAGCACACTGCTAAAAGTTGATCAGCCCCAAGGTCTGGATCCAGCCAAATCCTCTCTGTACTAAGTCACCTTCTGTATTTATTCATGAACACATGGACAGGAAACAGAAAGTTACAACTGGAGTCAGACTTGGATCTCATACACAAGTTGCAAAGCCAGCCCTTGCACTGAATAATCACAAGAATTAGGTATCAGCTCATTTCTACTTATTTTGAAGATGAAAGTGCTACGTGTCTAAGGCAGGCTTGGCTGCGCAGCAATTAGTTTCACCTTGTATTAATGTGAGATCTGCCAACATACAAAAAGCTACAGCCCCACTACTCTGATGAAAAGGTATGAAGGAATATTGGAGAATATTATGTTCAGGCAGAAATTACACCTCCACTTCCATCCCGCAGAAATTTTCAAATCAGTTTTGTTGAATCATTTGTTTGCAACTTCACTGCCTTTTGCTCATGAAAAAGAAAAAAAGAAAAAAAATCACATTCTTCTGTACAAAGATTGCATTTCCCAAATAAAAGCAGCTGTGGTTGAAATGCTGATTACCCAGAAGAAACCCCAACAAAAGCAAATGTCATAAATTATAACTATACACTATGCAATATATGCGGTTTCACTGCAAATGTGGCCTCAACCACAAGAACAGGAATGTCTTTAGAGTCCCATTACATACAAGGAAAGTAAGATATTTATGAATGGGCAGTAGCTGCTTGTGCTCATTGCCCTGGGAGAAGCATATATATTCATAACAGCTAGTGGACTTGAATAACTTCAACACATTTACTTTGTTTCAGAATACACCAGCCACGCCACAGACCAGGATTTACGGCTCATCCAAATCAGTGTCAGCTTTCATGAGGAAAAAAATAAGAAAAAATAAATCTATAGTTAGCTAATACATGAATACATTCAAGTACATGCTCCATCCTGGAACATACTTTTAACAACTGTGTAGTGAACCCTTGACTGAACATACTATTCGGTATAACCCAAAATCTGCTTTTCTTGAGGGTGTTTACATGATTACACTTTCATTACATAAATAATACATCACTACATACTTATTAGATACTTTCCTTATTCAGAAATAATTCCCCCTCTGTGAAAACACATGCCCAAAATATTTTTGTCTCCGCGCCCCCCCCCCCCCCCCATTTCTTCCCTTTTGAATTACCAGAAGCTTCAGACTTCAGTATTCACAGAAGAATTACATACTTTCTGCTGCATTGGAGACACATAAAAAAATCTAAGGATTCTCAAAACAACCCAATCACAATAGACAGACTAAGGAGATCTCTGGTCTGTCTAATGTAACCTCTGGGCCTAATGGTGACTAGTACCACAGAGAAGTACACTGTAATACACAAGTACAGAATAACTTGCCCATAGTAAACTTGTCTTTCCCCCTATAACTACGCCTAAAACATCAGCGTGGGAGGGGGTGTTTATCTTAACTTCTGTTAATGTGCGTATTCTAATCAGCCATGTAAATGTCAGTTTTTTCTTTTTTAATTTATGCATTTAGACCAAGATATCTAGTTTGCCACAACTTCCCAAAGATAATTATGTACCATATTAAAAAAAAAAAACTGTTTCCATCAGTTATCCCCATTTATTGCCTTTCAATGTAGTTCTTTGTTCTTGCTGCAAGTTAAAGTGCACGACTTATTTATACACAACCCCCACTTACCGCTCATCCTCTAACCTAACTAAGCTGGTTCTATTTCTTTCAGTACCTCATCACAAGGAATTCCTTACAATGCCACAAAGCATTTCTGCCCATCCTGCAGTACTTTGTTTTCACTGTATTTTCTTAAAAGCAATGCAGAACAAAATGAAGAATTAGAAAGCATTATGGTGTGAATCAACAGTAACTACTAACCAGGAATTACTGATATTCTGTTTCATAAAATGCTTTTTATTAATGTCGTCTTTTTTATTTTTCTTATTTTTTAAAGAGCCAGAAAAAAAAGCCTAACTTGCTAGCTTTTTTTTTTTTCCCCTGCAGCAAATGTAGTTAATTTAATATTCAGCAGCATGCAATTAGGTCAAATTATGTACTTGGAAGACTTTACTTGGATTTGTCAGCTGCAAAATTCCATCTGCCATTACAGTGCCTGCTCCCTAAGCTTTGCTAGATACCCCCCTAAAGTTCCTCACGCCTACTCCAGCTCATTTGGTATCACCCACAAATTCCACCATGTCTTTACTCAACTGTTGGGATTGCTATACAAAACTAATAACATTCACCCTACAACTCATATTTTTACATCTTCCTGTTAATCTTCTATCATGGACACTCGGCAACTTGGAAAAGTGGCTCTGAGTATGACACATCCCTGAGTTATATAACCCCGAGTTACACCACACCGCAACTCCTGCAAAACGAATGCCTCCAGTAAGCCCTCTCACATTTCTCCATTCAATACCCTTAAATGTTTCTTATAGGACAGCAGTTTGGAATGAGAACTTTTTGAAAGTCTAGGAGAAGAAGACATACCCATCAAAGTCTTCTAACACAAAATGACAGTACGGTTTAGTTTCAGTTGCACCTGTTCATCCTCTTTAGTTGAAGCTGTGCCTTCGTAACTGGACTTAGTTGTAGAAATACTCAAAACAAGACACAATCCATTACAGTCTATCATCTTGTATACCTCTCTTTGCCTCTTCTTCCTAGGAGAATTCTACTCAGAACAGAGAAAAGGGCCACAGATATCCTGTGATACAACAAACTCTTTCAACAGGCAGCAACATAACCAAGAAAAGGACGGGTTGTGCTTTGATGTGTATCATCACATTCTCACAATATCTCACTAAGCCCATTTGGCTGTTGTTACTACCAACAACTGATATATTTTCTTTCCCTTCTCAGTCCTTTGTTGAGCAACCGAAAAGTGAGAAAACAATCGAGCTGGAAAATACTACATTCTAGTGAAATCCACTTCTATTGTTGAAAAATCATTTGTCCCAAAAGGCACACTTCTAACCTCAAAAGCCTGCAAACAGCAATGCTTCTAAGAGCCCACATGCTTCCCACACAAAACCTGTGACCATTTAAATGTCAACTCACAAACGTACCTAAGATGCATAAAGAAAGCACTTCCATTTCGGGGATTTTAGAGAGTTCTTTGGTACACTAGGTTGCAGTCAGCCTTCAGCAAGAAATAGCTCCAATGGGTCAGACACAATTTTATAGCAGCAAGCACTACATTTAAACTTCATTCTCACTGCTTTTTTGTCTCTTTTTGAGGGCAGAATTGCTTCCACATTTTTAAAAACAGTTTGTCCTTGTTTATTTCAGCTATTGTATCTCTACAACCATCAGAATCAATGATTCAGAAGTATTCCTATATGAATCTTTCTTTTTCTAAAAGCACAGTATCAGATGGTCATTTCTATCTTAAGAAACAGCTTTCTAAAGCAAAAATAGCATTGATCTCCATAGCCATAAACACAGCGTGTGAATACTTCCAAGGAGGCAATGCATTTCACCTTCCTAGTACTTATTATCAACAAAAGCTTTAAAGTATCAGAACAAGAGTAGGTGACAAATCACAAATATTACTGAAACTGGGAAGAAAAGTAGCCCAGTAACTTCAAATGTAGTCCATGTGATCGTAAAAATGCTTAAGAGAAGCAATTCCAAACTAAATATTTTAGAAAAAGAATGGTACATTATTTTGAATGGATCAATATAGCAAATGCTGGCTGTCACAGTGAGATGGACCACAGGTATGTGGCTTCTTTTCTTCACTGGACTCCCACCTCACAACCATAGATTTCACCTTCAGACTTTATTGAATTGCCATTTCTCTGGCAATTTCCTAGTCTGCATTTCATGTTGTAGTCCTACAACCTCACGACCACATCCTGCACTTAAAAATCAAGCAAGTTTCTCAGCCCCGTGACTGCAAAGTAAAAAACTTGAAAATACATGATATTTAGGATCTCAAAAATCAGAAAACGAGTATTAAAACAAATACTGCCTTTTAATTTGATCTCAACTTAAAAATTTTTTGGAGACCAGAAGAACTGTATATTTAATTGGCTGGAAAGTAAGAAGATGATTAATAGATAACTGAGAATAAGGATGTCTTTGTGCCTTTGACTCTCAAATATCATTAATATTTCTGCAAAAAACAATGGTTGCTTTTTCCTGACGTCTACTAAATACAAAATTATTTAAGCACACGTGAATCTTCTCAAAGATGGACTTCAACCAAAAGCTTCCATAATAACATCAGATAACAAATCACTCACCAGGATGCAGATCAGGCTTTCCAGCTGTCCTCTCCCAGGACCATCAGAGATAGCGACTCTTTACACCCTGGTTTTTGAGGGTCTACTGTATAATACAGTTTTCATCAGATGGAGACAAGCAAACAGTTCACTTTTCTTCATGGCTAACACAGGTTAAAGAAATTATCCTCAAGTCCTCCGAAGAGTGTACAATGTGGTATTGAACAGACCATTTCATTCCTCATTACTCAAGGGCATTTCAGCATGAACCCATTCCTATTCATGGAAAGCCTCAACTAAATGCACATTCAATCCCACTGACATCAGCTGAGGC
The DNA here is from genome assembly GCA_020746105.1 of Trogon surrucura. Classification (NCBI taxonomy): domain Eukaryota; kingdom Metazoa; phylum Chordata; class Aves; order Trogoniformes; family Trogonidae; genus Trogon; species Trogon surrucura. The sequence goes on along the minus strand of CM036622.1, from coordinate 16,296,355 downwards.
TTCGGTCTAATCATCAAGCACACACATAAGTACCCCCACTGAATACACTCTTTCTGAATGGGGCTTCAGTCGCTTTGTACGTGGAAGATGCCGAGCCGCTGCTGAAAACAGAAGAGTATGTATGCTATGATGTGAACGATGAGATAATGAAGATGCTGAAACATTACAGAAATACCACGAGTAGAGTTTACGTCCCAAAGCAGGCAATGGTCAGTGTAGCAGCACTGTACCACGTTCTCCCACATGTAGCAAGTCACGCTTCTTGGGACACTTAGGAGTAAAACCATGCTGCATAGGACCAAGCTCTTTGCTTGGTAGGAGTCTCGCTCCTGTGCAAGCAATGTCAACCACCAAAATAGAAACTGGCAATAAACCAGATGGATTAAATTGATCAAATTTAAATTGATCAAATTTTCAACCACCCTGACCACAATTTCCCAGATAACAGAAATGGCAGCCTGTAAGCATGGTCTTAATTTTTCACATTTAAAAAACCAAAACACACCAACCCCTCTAATCGACAGTTTTCAGTCAAACTCTAATATTGCAGATGGACTCCCCACCACAGTGAAAGGTACTGACAGAAGATTGCAGGATCTTCTAATGTAACAAAAAAACAACCAAAAAAAACCAAGGAAGCAGTGTTTCCAAGTAAGTTTTGGATTTAAAAAAGAAAAAAAAAGGAAAAAAAAAAACGATTCCACGATTCCACCTGCATGGAGTCAGCTACACTAATCTAAAGTTAAGAAACTGCTAAAAACTAACATGATCCATAGTTCTATAAAGTGTTCAAGGCCAAGTTGGACAGAGCCTTCAGTAGCCTGATCTAGTTGAGAGGCATCTCTGCCCATGACAGGGAGGTTGGATTAGATGATCTCTAAGGTCCCTTCCAGCCTAGGCCATTCTATGATTCTGTGATTCTATGAAAGCAGGTTAAGGGAAAAGGGTAAAGTGAAAAAGTAACCATGAATGTGTTTGCAATAAATACAATTTGGATCATATTGATCAGGAACAAAAGTTTCATCAACAGTGAAAAATACAATTTAAAACAAAGAGGGTGTGTTACACTTGCAAAGGTGTTTTTTCTTCTAAAGTAATACAAAACTTCTAACAGGCCTAATGCAATCAGAAACCAGAGGTGTTTTTTCTATCTTATGTTTTACAAAATTAGCCTGACTTTTACTTTCTCGCTATCTCTGAGCCCAAGCAACAGTTCATGACCAGAACGGGTCTGCTGTTCAAGGCAATTTTCACACCTTGGGACACGGACTTTGGCCTAATTGAAAGGAAACGCTGCATTCTGACCTGACGAATTACCTTTTTGACAGGACTGTTGCTCCTCTCTGAGCTCAGTCTTTATTTCATGGTCATTTTTATCAAATCAGTGCTGGTGGTGATACATCAAATGCTTAGAATTTCAATGAAATTGTCGTTACACAGGTTTTCAGGCTTCTGCAAGTTTCCTCTCTTTGGTTTATTCTGGCTGTGGTTTAGTCTCAATGTTTTTCCACAAGGTTTTGCAGACTCTTCTGGGTACTTCCCAGTCAAGGCTCAGCCTTCTCAGCAGCTCTTGTGATTACAGCAAGACTGGGGGTTTGGGGGAGTCTGTCCCACATTCCCTGGTCTCCTGATTTCCCAGCAGTGAACACAGCGAGCTCTGTGCCTGTAGTCTGACCCTGGGTATCATCCAGGTTGTTTTGTATTTGTACCACCTAGTGGGTGGCTTTGCATTTTGTAGCAAGTTGAAAAGGTCAACTGGCATTTGGCAGCTATGGGCTGATAATAAAACCGTATACATACATATATTTAAACCACCTATAAATAGTTTCTATAGTGGTTATGGTTATATACAATATGTATTAGTTTATACTTATATAAACATTCTATATTAAAAATACATCAAAATACACAAGTACACACAATATAGGTAGAATATAATAAACAACAGTATTCTCTTATTACATTTAATCACGCTGATGGCCAAAAGAAATCAATAGATACAAAAGTCACATACTAGGTATCTGGTCCTTTAAAAATTACATCTTCCAAATGATGGTACCTCCAGTACTTCTTTACCTAACTTTATGCATTTTTCTTCTCAAAGAGCCCTTCCTTTAACATGGTATTATGGTTTCATAGAATCATAGAATCATAGAATGTTAGGGATTGGAAGGGACCTCGAAAGATCATCAAGTCCAATCCCCCTGCCAGAGCAGGAATGCCTAGATTATGCTACACAGGAACATGTCCAGGTAGGTCTTGAATGTCTCCAGAGAAGGAGACTCCACAACCTCTCTGGGCAGCCCGTTCCAGTGCTCCGTCACCCTCACTGAGAAGAAGTTTCTTCTCGAGTTTAAGCGGAACCTCTTATGTTCCACTTTCAGCCCATTACCCCTTGTCCTATCAGTGGCTGTCACCGAGAAGAGCCTGGCTCCATCCTCATGACACTCACCCTTGATATATTTGTAAACATTAATGAGGTCACCCCTCAGTCTCCTCTTCTCCAAACTAAAGAGCCCCAGCTCCCTCAGTCTTTTCTCATAAGGGAGATGCTCCACTCCCTTAATCATTATTCAATTTCAGTACCTGACAACATGGCACTGACTTTGTAAGAACACTTTTGTGATAGCTTCTCTCTTGCACATATGTACCGTGTTCTGCAGAGAAATGAAGTCACATGATGTCGAACCAGTATCCTGAAGAAAAACTATGAGCAACTAAGAAAAATATGGTTGCGTAATTTTTAACGAAACAATATGGAACCTGATGCAACGCATTAACGGTCCATAATGTTACTGAACAAGACTACAAGAGAGACATTTTACTTGCACTTGCTTGTCAGACAATTACTCTCTACTACTGTAATACTTCATGTGCATACTTCCAAGGAAGACTCATGAACGCACAGGTTCATTAAGAGAATGAGAGAATCGATTGTAAAATGGAAAAGGCCGAGTGAGGTCATATTTCAAAGAGATGAATATGGTACACTCCATTATGTTGTAATCAGCCTCTCTCTTTCATCCTAAGAACTGTAATAGTCTATCCTAATTTTCAAGGAAAAAAATAAAAAAACTCTCACTGCCTGCATCATACCTTCATCCCAAATACAGTGAGGAATTCAGATGTGCTGCAGGCAGTTTCCATTTACCATGGTCTTTGGAGCAGACGGTATTGATGTTGCTGATCATTTTTCTCCTTAATAAGAAAAACATTCAAATGCTACTAATATTGCTGCCTTGGCAAACCACATTTAATAGATGGGACTTGCCCTGTACATGACACATAGAACATCAATCAAGCCTGAATTTTATTTCAATTTATTATGGTTGCTGTCCAAATGAAAAAATGCTTATATCGTTAAAATGTCTTACAATATAAATGTGCAAATGATGTAATCACCCATTTTGTGAGAAACCCTGGTTTTGATTAAAAATATCTGCAGTTGAACTTCTAAATATTTAATAAATGCAGAACCAAAAAACACAAGCACATTAAGAAACTGCAGTAATTGGTAACTGGTATAATATCACGGGTTTGTGCTTGATAGTTTTTATCTTTAGAAGACAAGTTTATAAGGTATTCTTTTAAAATGATAAGAGCTGTCTTTTTGCTAAAATCATCCAGAATAAATTACTTTGATCCTGACTTCATTCAGGACTCTCAGATGCATGGGTTTCTTTCCCAGGTTATTATTTATCACAGCTCTTTGCTTGCTGTAGCCAGCTGTGTCCGGACTCCAAACCCGGTGGCCTGCTAAAGCCATGCAAGCTGTCCCAGCTAAGCAACTCTGGACACTCCAGCATTACCAAAAATAGACAGTACTTAATTCTGTAATCAATTAGAGTGTGCACACAAACCTGCCCCCATCGTAGAGACAGAATTTAATGCTTGGCACACACAGCAACTGGCCTCCCCAGGAGCTGCTGGTTCCAGAACCGCACAAAGCAACACCTGCGAAGCGATGGCCCTGCTGCGGCGAGCACTACAGATTGCCAGGTCAACCCAGCAGTATTTAAACCTCATTAAACTGTCATGCACTCTACCGACAGTATTAGTGTACAATTATTACATAAATACAACACTCTCCTCTTATAAACAGCTGGCTCTTTCTGCTGTGTTTATCTGGCAATGCTTGAAAGTCCAGAGCCTAAATGTACCATAACACGCTGATGTTAATAAATGCTTACAAAACCTCAGAAGCACATAGCAGACCAGAAAACTAAAAAACACACCAGTTTCTACGAGCAAACAGGAGTTTAGCATGGATCTACAGGCAACTTCCTCATGTTTTCCTCACTTGGACAAAAAGTATTTGAAACGGAGTTAGGATGCACCAAGCAAAAGATTGAACTGCAAAAAAAGGTTCTCGGCACACACAGGAAACCAGGAGGAGATGTGCTGAACAGATGGGTGCCCCAGTTACACACCACAACACTTGCTGCTGTGGTTCCTCAGGTAACCACTGCTCGTGCACAAGTCGGAGCACCTCTGATGAGCGGGAACGCAGAACGCAAGGCTTTTGCCTCGTGCTGCCTTTTATCATAACAAAGAATTGAAGAGCAATTTTGAACTTGGCCCTTTCAAAAATAACAATGGATAAATAACTGGACATGAAGGAAGTGCAGGCAAGCAGCATGACAGATAAATGGGGCTTTTATAACATTGCATATTGCAAAGTTTGCCAGAATGCGTTGAAAGAAGAGCCAGTTAAATCACATCCAGCTGCAGCTGTCCAACTTTATAGTTAAAATGTTCATATTAATTCCATTAAGCAATTAGAGAAGGAAATCCAAAATATTATTACAAGTATGTTGGCTTGACGCTGTCTTTTTTCCACATTTAATAACAGATACAGTACTTTCAACTTCAAAGGGTGATGAAATTATACAAATTGTGGGTATTCACACCCTCATGGCCACAGAGCAGTTGTCCTGTGGAAATCCTACAAAATCTAAACTTTTCTATACATTTCTGACAGATATTTTAGAAAAGAAAGGAAGGATATTCTAGCAGTTATGGAGCTGGTCTGGCATTTAGGGGATCTCAATTTAATTTCCCTGTCTGCCAGACTTCCCTTCATAATCCCAGACAAAGTAAATCACTTTCCTTACTCTAGTTTCTCAGCTTTAGAATGGAGAAGACCATTTAAGTACCTGAATCAAGCAAGTTTTAAACAAAGGGAAAAAATATTCCTTTCTTCTGAATTTGTACTTCTTCCTTATGCAGAAAATCACCTTCAAGCTCAATCTTCAAAAGGCTTTAACTGTATCCTGTTGCACATCTTGAAATCAACAAAACACACTATTTATAAGCAACACACCTTACATGTTGCGGGTCTTAATGTCATTGGAGAGCCTTCCATTTCGAAACTACTGCTCTGTGATAAGAAAAGATATAGAAGAATGAGCACTGGGGAAGTTAATAAACAAAATGCATTCATGGCCCATTACTTCAAATAACTTTACTATATAAATAGTCCACTCATAAAATAATGGCCCCAATTAACATTTAATCCTCACACAATGCATCTGTAATGTACTGCAGGGATTAAGAGTTCTGCATGAATATCACTATTCCAGAAGTACCACAGTTTACAGGAGAAGTACTGACATATTTTCCACATGAATAAAAACAGTTCCTAGTCCTTCTCCACGTTGCTTCTCTATTAGGCCTCCTCCTCCTAGAAGGATTACAAGAAAAGATACTCTAGGACATGTGAGAGCTCCCAGTCTGCTAGCTGATGACCACCCCCTGCCTTGCTTTGAAAATTCGTAAGCAGAGCAGTGCAGCCTCACTGCAGAGGAGAAAGCTAAGAGGTCCCACCCACCACCCTGATAGTCCTGCGATTTTGTTCAGGACACAAGTGATGAGAATTCACTTCAGTCCTAAAATTTAAAACAAGGTGGAATGAAGCAAGTTTCCCGAGAGATTCCCGCCAGCTTAAAAAAAAAATGCCAGCACTGTCACTGCAGGGAACAAACCCTTGAGGAGAAGACCAAGGCAACAGTGGAAGAGTCTTTCTGACGTTACGTGGATGTTCTGACAGCAGCATGTGCTACAAGGGCAGATGTGATGCTTGTAACTTGATAGATCGAAACATCGTGTGAAAGACCTCCCCTCACTCAGTCATCTTAGTGTTTTCCAAGCGAATGCATTCTCTTTTAGTGCAGCAAAATAAGAAGTTAACTGGGAAAGCAAGTATCTTTGTAATAGGTGGTTGCTTTTATCCTGCAACACAATGACTGAGCATTGATGAGATGATAACTCAGTCAATTAATCAAACACCAACAAAACACATTCTAACCATGACAGCCACATTCATGGTGTCATTTTAGGAACTGACTCCAGTACACACAGATATCTTTTTTTGTCCCACGGGTTTGACCTGAATCCTAATGAAATTAACCGCTAGAAGAAACCAAACCTGTACAAGCTACCAGCTTCCAGGGCCTGCTGCAAAAGCCAACAAACGCTTCCCCTGGAAGCCAGAAAAAGAGAAAGGCCAGAAAGCTCCTGGAAATCTAAAATGGACCTCATTGTGCTTTTATGAAGAAGTGCTTTGATGGTGAAATGACGGATTAAAAAAAATACTAAGAGTTAGCATAAGACAGAGATCTAAATATAAAATCCTGCCAACACCTATTATCCTCAAAACATGTTTAGGGTCATGTTAGGACTTCTGCCTGTGGGTTTGTCTGAGGCATGAAAAAAAAAATAAACAAAATCCCCCCTAACTCAAGGAAAGTGAAATATACAAAAAATAAAATTGCTTTTCAGCTGTTACTTTCCTCACAAGTATTGTCTTATTTTAAATTTATCGTTCATGCTCTGTGTTAGCAGTTGTCCTAATAAGCTCTGCATACACCCAGGAAAACTGCACACACTGACAAAGATGCTTCTAGTTTTGCACAACACATGGCTTTTTTATATGATATGTTCTCTCTTGAAAACTACTCCCTCACAAAATGAAAATTCAGCAGAATCTCTAATAGCTTTCATATTTCAGTCTAATAGGTAGCGTGGCATTGCACTGCCACCCACCTTCGCTACAATATTGCACAGCACATTTAACAGACATTTGCTTCCTTCACACAGCCCTTACGCGCAGCTTCTGCAGGACCTTAGCATTAACATTTAACAGAGTCTATGAGCATAAAGCACATTTATGAACACCTGCTAGAACATTTTATTTGCCTTAAGAGTTTTATTATAACTGTTAAATTTTCTTGCTATGCTTTATGGGCCAAATCCTGGTCCAGTTTTAGCCTAAACTCCCATTGACTTCAACAGGAAGCAGACTTGATTATATGTGGGCTTCCATACCAATTCCATGCAACTTTAAACAAAATGGGATTGCAGGTAAGCACAATAGGGGACTGCAAAAGCCAGTGCCTAGCAGCTCTAAACAAATCTACTGAACACAGCCTAGAGATAGAACCAAAAAGAATTAAAAAAAAAAGTCACACACCCACAAGTCTGTAACCTTTGTGCTACATCGCAAAACCTCACGGACTGGAAGGACAAGGCATACGGGTATCCCATCCGCAAAAGCCTGTGGCCTCCATGCCCTGGTGGGATGTTCTACCACCAGACTAGTCCCTCTCAGATCACTCACGGATGCTCCTGTCACCAAAATCTTTGTCCTCTGTACTAAAGCCACCAAAGGGTAGAACCCGGCCGTGTCAGCATCGATCTCCTCCTGTGTCATCCAGACACGCAGCAGGCTGGAACGAAGCGCCCAGAGCCAGAAGGTGAAGCTGGGAACAGGCCAAGGAAGATGTTGCAGAGGAAGCCATGCCAGGAGTCTGACTGTTCTGAAGACATTCTCTACAGCTGTTTCTCTTTGACAGAGTTTTACCATCATTACTAGAGGTGTTCCTAACACCTCTGAGAAACTGAGACTGAACGTGATTACAGACAAGTGATAATAACAGGATTCCACTGCTTGGAAAGTCTCTAAGAAAGATTTAGACGCATTTGAAAATACATACACATTGCTTTGACCATCGCTACAGAAAGCTGAAAAACAGTAAGACAGACAGCTCGTAATATGGCAATGCCACTTCTGTTTCACAAAAGGTTGGCACTAAACACTTGATTCAATGCATACTATTAAGCACCTCAAAATCAAAACAATTATAAAAATGAAATTATAGACACAATGATGAATGGTGACAGATGAAACGTTAACAGATCTTGCACCATACACAAAAATCATTGATTTTCTCTGATTACTACTTAGGTGATCAGAGTGTATGAGGTCCTAGTTGCCTGCTTGCTCTAGACTTTATTAATGCTCCAATATCAGACACCCAATTTGGAAATCAATGCCTACTTCATCATTTTTCTCTGAAGGATCCTATTATTCACAATTGATTTAACAGAAATGAAAGGCTTACCATTAACAAGACCCAGCTGCTGACACTTCTTAGATGAATTATTGAACTTCTAGAAGTGAATTAACCATCACCAAGACTTATCGTCTGATGTTTCTCATACCAAAGTCAGTGAATTTATAATTACAGAACCAAGTAGTGGAAAGTGTCATCTTTGCCATCTCCTTAAATATCCACCATATAAACCAACTAAAAATTAAGATTTGCAAAGATAAAAATAGGCATTATGCACCAAACCCAGTCCATGGAAGCTTAGTGTCTACCTGCTTTTATGCCTTTAATCTTCATCTTCCTACTAAATCTCAGAGATAGAGGTCATTTTAGGCCTTAGAAAAAAAGGAAATTCAATTTATGGCAAGTTACCTCTTTTACCAATGAGATTATTACAGTCAAAGATCCCTAGAGCCGACCATGCCCTGCCAAAAAGCCTACAGAATATGATTATTATTTCCTTTTAGGTACAAAGTAAAGATCCATCTTATGAATTGAGATAAAAGTAGCAAATATTAGACAATTGCAAGTGGAATTAGTAGTACTAATTCGGTCCCAAAAGCAGTGTAAACGCATAAAGCAGGAGGCCTATGTACAAAATCTGCCATCTAAGCTAAGGGGCTATCTGCTCAGAACCTAAATCCACCATATCCATTTTCCATTCTGAGGACAACACATCACCCCAGGTGAATTCAGTTCCTCACGTAAGAGCTTTTGTTCAACAGATTACAACCTGATCAAAAGTTCACCACCAAGAAAGAAGGGGTTCAGAAGAGCAGTCCAGCAGACCAGTCTCTGCATCATAACCCTATGAATTAGCAACTTCAGCCTCAAACACTATGCATTCCCTAGCAGTTATGCTGCTAATAATGCTATTCATGAATCAGTGTGGAGAAGTGGGGATAGCAATCTTGAGTCTCAAAAGCGTAACACCACACAGCTGCACTGGTCTACAAGCAAAGAGTTGTGCAAAGCAATATGCTATGTCTAAGCCACATGTTAGCAGGACCGTAGCCATCCAGGGACATATCAAGAACAACTGTCATATCAAACCTAGTGAACATTTTGGGTCTTACCAGACTTCTTGCTCTATCCGTATTACCTGGCTGAATGTGCGTACGCAACGCTGTAACGGCAACTGCTGTCTCCTTTAGCATTCACCACACTTGAATACATTTACCTTGGTATCTGCTCTGAAAACTTCAGCTCAGGACTAAGTTGCGACTCCAGGTCCAATAACACTCAGAGAGTCTTCTGGACTAACAACACAAATTTATGCCTTCTTTCTATGGTGGAACGATGAGGTGACATACCTGTTCTATCCCTTTCACACAAGCTGAAAGTCAACAACTGCCCAGAATCACTGGAGCCTCTTCTCAAAGTCCTCAATGGATTTGACTGTTTGCACACTGCTAGAGGCAAAACATCTGGGCCTTTTTACTACAGTTGGTGTCTGAGGGAGATCCTCTTAAGAGCAAATCATTCTCTTCTTACGTACTGCATTTCTCCTTCCCGAACCCCTCCATCTGTTTTTAGTCCTATCTTACTGGAACTAACTTTTAAAAATTATGCTTACATTAGACAAAAAGCTTAAAAACTAAAGGAAATGGGAAGGAAAGAAGCCTGACAGACAGAGACTCCAAGAGCATAAGTCTTCCTGTCTCCAGAAAACAGGCCAAAATAATGAAATTACGATTATGTTTAAAAATATTTAGGTATCCACATTTTTTGACCTTCTCTATAGAATAACACGTTTGAAATGGAGGCTGGCTGGCTATAACTGAAGTCTGGTTAAACTTGATATCTGCATAAAACACATCTCTGCAAGTTGATTATAATAACTTTTTCAAAAAGACATGGACATTGGCAGATTTCCCGCCTTTCTTGCACTCATTTTTTCCAGTATTTCCCACATTGTGAAATACCTCATAACGCTATAAAGACAGAGCAGATTAAAAAAGTGGTCCTAGTAGTTCCAATGGGAGTAACATGGTCAGAATCTGGCATTCAACAAAGTTTCCATTTCTACATAGGTTTCATTTATTTTTCAGTTTAAAAATAAGACCATATTTTGGCATGTAACTAGAGCTGCTCCTACAACACAAAAGAACACTCCTGGAAAGCCTCAAAGCTGTTCCGAGACAAAACCATGTTGGCAGAACTTTTAGAAAACTTCTTTTTGATTAGAGGGAGAATTTAACACCAACATAATGGGAGAAACTTTGCCGAAATCAATCATGTTACACGTGCTTCCTTGTTGCCGGTCTGAATTCGCATTAAGTTTATATAATGCAAATGTATTTATGACATGGAATTTAAATTCTGTTGAACCAATTCTGCTTGTCTTCTACACATACATAATAACTCAGCATCAAATTCTATGATCTTTCTATTGTGAATGCTGATTTTCCTCATACACAAATGCTACCATGGTATGTACTGTATACCAGGACCATGCCACACATCTTTTAACATAACAGTTATCCAATTCAGGTGCCCAGTGGTTAAGATATGATGAAATTACAGTTGCAAGATCTGTATTCCTGCATCAATTACAGGCAGAGAAGAAAACATAAATCTGACATTTCACAACATTTAAGGGTTTGCTTTTGCAACCTACTTTCTAAAATACCTTTTCTGTGCGTCATACCCAAGGTTTTTTTGGAGCATGAATAAGTTAGCCAATGTGTAGTGGTGCTCCTTCAGCACAGATCACGGCTAGATTTGATTCTCAACTTCACTGTAGCACAGTCAACCATGAAAGTATTGAAAGTATTCAGGCACCTGAACACAAGTGCCTTGGAGATCCAGGATATATTACCCTTGTATACAGCTGGATGATGGACATGACAAAGAACTTACAAGGAAACCTGCAATGTTTTTGATCGACTATTGAAAGCAACTGAATTGAGTCCTTCTTGCCAGAGAGAGGACTACATGATATTGCTGTCAGGCTGATGAGGTTAACCTCCACGTTTGAGGAAAGGATCACAGTAAGGTCTTCTTTTTCACCTCCTGCCTGGGAAATGCAGATTTTTCTTACTGTGAAAGCAGAGCGGGCAACAGGAACATTGAATCAGCTAATGCAGGCAGGCTTCACTAGACACACGGAGGCACAGTAACCAAAACACTAGCATTTTCCAGTGGGTATTGTTCCTCCCCTTTAATGGTTGTGGGATCTCAGCTTTAGCAAAGCTCATGATTTTGGCAAGATGACAACTTTTACCTAATGAACACAGGTTAGGGAATAGAATGTGATTTTTAAAATTCCACATTTTATCAGATCTCAACTGAATTTCATTGATTCAGAAAAAGGCATTTAAATTGTTTCAAAATTATCATCCTGCCACATACCAGTATCTGCTGCAAATGAATGAGATGGAAGATCATCTCAAAGAAAAAGCAACACAGAGATTAAATATGTATTTCTAAGTACAGGTTACCTACCCTACATTTGACTTGACCTTAAATGCAGCTGTTCAAGTATTGAATTGAAAAGCTTCAACGTTTTGTTTGCCTGTTTTTAATCTGTTATACAATTACTGGAGGTAAAAATGACAAAGAAATGTAGACTGGATTTACTTAACTTTAGATTCTTAAGAACTTGTATCCAATGTACCACAAAAATTGCTTCAAATAATTTGCACATTTGCAACATTTGATTACACAAGTCAGTCTGCCTACATGTAAAGTATTTTCTCCATAAAATGTCACACTAATTTTAGATGTTTATTAACTTAATTCAACAAACAGGAGGAGGTAATGATTATATTCAGACCACAAATCAATGCAATTAATTTGACCACCAATAGAATAAATACATTGATCAGGTAAAGTTAGAACTTCCAATAAACTTACTATGCAACCACTTTTGGACTGAAACTCCAACCAGCACTCCCACTGAGAGTAAATTTTCAGTGCAGTATGCCTAAGAACTGGTCTCACAAAAATCATCAAGTCTTCAGGAATCTAAGGCAAATTTGACACTGAATATAGGGAGACATGATAATCGTCTTTTTATTTTAACTGTGGAAATAATGTACTACAGGTGTTTCAGAAATACTTTGATTTTTGAAAACAAGCAGTCTCTTTCTTTCCATATATTACCAAGTCTAGCAGAGGCACATTTTTATTTAGGCTAAATCATGCCTTACGGGACACACTTTGAAGGAAGAAAGGAGGACACGCAACTGGCATTTGAGACATATTGCCAGTGCAGAGCTGCCAAAAGCACACAGCAGGGAGCATGTTTTGGCTATCATGAGTAGAATAAGCATGCACTCCTTAACCAGTGCCAGCTGGCATTTGCTTCCAAACACAGAATGCTCACTAGGCAGTTTGGAGACCGGACATACTCCTAACCTTAACCTGTGCTTCCATAAAAACTCGCTGCTGAGATACCTCATTAACTATGGCTGTTTCCTAGCTTATTGCCAAATGAGAAAGACTTGAATGACACTGAAAAAAATCATACATTTCTCCCTCTGCAAAAAAAAAAAGTACTTAAACTACATCCTAACATACTCTAGTGCTTACAGCAAAGAGAGAGATTTTAAGTGTTGTAAGAAGCTTCTGCCAACATCTCAAGAAGCAGAAACACTGTCACTGCTTCGTTATATACCGATAGAAAAAGCAAATCCGGAGACAGAGAGTACCAAGAAAACACAAAGATTAACAGCAAGAGTGGCTGGCACTGTGATTATAAACTATACTATCATGTTTAATACAACCTCTAGCAATCCTCACAACAGACGCTCCCTGCTTTATGTGCTGGGGCAGATTTGTGGGTAGAAGATTAATGTCCCCCTCCATCTGTTAATGACTATATAGGTCCCCTGGGCTTTGCACCAAGGGTACTTTGCCCTTAGGATGAAACAAGAAATGGGAATTTGTGTTCATTTCTACATGCGCCTACTATTTCCAGCAAGACTCCCAATTGCTAAATGTGTATTATTTCAACTTCATCTACCAAAAACATATTTTATCACGGTAGTTCAACTGTGATTCCAATTAGATTTTCAAAGAGATCAGTTAAAAGGAGAACAAACCAACAGGGGGGCACTTTTCACTTTTAAAGTGCTTACCTGACACAGCCTGCATCAGTATTTTCCCTGTAAGTGCTCTACTCATTAACTTTTCACTGCATTTTCAAAGTGGTTCCACTCTTTCGGATTTCCCTTTCTCTAATGCTGATAGCCTGCCGTCATGGACCAAGCAACTCTGAAGGAGGAAATCTACTGCAGGCTGCCACGCAAAGGAGAGGGCACTAATTAAAGTCTTTGTTTCCTTCAGGAGATTCTGTGAGTGGATTTTAACTTACCCCCCGTACCTGTACCTTGGCTCCTGACAACTGGAAGCAAGTCAGAGGGAGCTCGACACCTGAGCAGTCTCCATGGACCTAAGCCAGTTTGACATCCTGGAAGAATAAGGGGAAAGAGCAGTTACAAAGTGAAGTTTTGAAGGAATAAGGCAAACATGCTCATCACCAGAACAATGATACTCAGGGCAAAACTCAGGGAAGATCCTAATGCTGTCTCCAATACCCACAAATAAGAAATCACAACCAGAGCGTTGCTTCACTGAAGTCTCCGAATGTGGGTGTTTCACGTTTGTGACATGCTTCCTTTCTTCCTCTTCCCACTGAACATACCTATCAACAGCAACATGGACCCTCTCCTCAGTTCCAGCCCAAGGAAGAAGTAGGTGTCCACGCCAAAATTCCCCATGAGCACCCAAGGGAACTCCAGGGCCAGTCAACTGTGTTTGCACTAACACTGACAACATGCAATTAACTTCCCCCAGTTTACTCAACTTTAGAAAAAAGAAAAAAAAAAGAGCTAAATCATCAATCCAAGGAAAAAAAAATCTATCCCCTTTTTAAAAAAGGAAAGTGTGTTTTTAATAGCGTGACCTCTACCAATCCTTTTGATCCAACCAGGCACTGTCAACCCACTCCTGCCCAACAAGAAAAGCAAGACAAGAGAGAAAGTAGTCAAGAAGGAAAAAAAAAAGAAAAAAAAAAAAGAAAGAAGGGAATTGCTCTGTACTGCCCTTTTTCATCTTCAGCAGAGAATTGCCTGGTCTCAGACAGACTCTACCAGAATGCAGACACTGCAGCCACAAAAAAACAATTTGTTTTTCTCTGTCACATCAGCAGCACTACAAAACAGTAAGTGTTGAACTAACTAAGTGATCTGCCTGTCCAGCCCTTAGTACTTACAATATTACTTTGAAAACATTTTTCTACTGGCTTCCCAAATCTGGAAATACCCTGAATCAAAGATATACACTTAACATTGTTAAAATTTGTTGTAAAACTCAACCAAAAAAACCAGCCTGATTTTGTATAAAACAGTAGATCTCTCAGCAAAGCTATTCCTGTGTTGCAAACTTGTTATAGAATCATAGACCCATTTAGGTTGGAAAAGTCCTTTAAGATCGAGTCCAAGCTCCCAGATTTCTGATCTGAATCTAGTGATATTTGGTCTTTTTCTTATGCTTCCTCAGAAACAACTCTAGCATGTCAGCTTTCATTTAAAAATTAAAGAAGTCATCTTTCCCTTTTATATGTGTACAATGCTGGAAAACACATCATGAGTACGATTTAAATACACAGACCAGTTAAAAAATTCAAAACTGCTAATGCTTCCTGACTAGTAAGTCACTCTCAGGTCCTTTCGGAAGGCTGATGTAGAGCTGAAAAGGCTGAATCCCAAGGCTAAAAAAAACCCACAACAAACAAGACCAAACCTGATTATGTTGTTATCAAAGACAAAAGTAGGACTCAAGGGCCAGAGCAAAAAGCTTCAGCTTCCCTTCCCTCTTGGGTAATACCATAGCTCCTGCCCAACACCTTTTTGAGCACCAGCCGGCTCTGCTTGCTGTGCCTCCTCATTCTCATCCCATAGCCCGTCCAGGTGGGCAGCCCCCGGAGAGAAAAGCCACGGAAGCCTCTGCAGCCCACAGGGCACTGACAGCAATCAGTCAAGCTTTTATACAAGCCCATTGCAGCTCCGGAGAAAGGCCACACTCAGTCTGGCCCACAGGGAAAATACAGCAGTCTAGATTGATAGTATCTACTTACACTGCTGCTGATTATATCAATATATATACGCACTGTCTCCAATGGTCCTTCTGAGAAGCTGAAGAAGAGCCTTAACTTTTAAGTCGGAATCACAGTTACCATACTTAAATATGGTAAAAGGCATTTAACGTCATTTGCAAAGAAAACCAAAACCATAATTGTTTTGGGGACAGAGGGGTTACGGTGGATACATTTGTCCCTCCTTCTCCCAGAAGGAAGCATGCATGCACACAGACATACAGGATAACAAATAAACTTGTTCCCCACTGTTGAATTTTCCAGTTTGAACACAGGCATTAATATATAAAGTTCACGGTACTTCAAGTGAAATACTGTTTAAATGAATAATGCTGGTGGAGTTGCAATTCATGTAACATAGAATATTTGGTCATCACTAACTCACAAAAAAACTGAAGTTTTAAGGCCAAATCTGTGAGGATTTCTGGATACAATGTTACAATTTCTCAGGCATGCCCAAGACAAGAAGTGCTAATACTTTGTCTGCCTGAGCACAAAGTTAGTTCTGAGAAATACAAAACAACCCTTTGAGAAAAACAACACATCTTTTATTCAAGCTGTATATTACAAAACACAAAGGGTCAAACACGATGCCACAACTAGCAACAGAGAGCCACTCCATCAAAGGGCACTCTCTTCACATCAGGCCCAAAGAACGTGTCAACCATTAACCTGAGAGAGCTTTAAGAATTACTCCATGACAAAAAAAAACAAACTTCTTTATTACACCAGACTATAACAGTCATTTCAAATTTAGTATGTGTTACAATACCTCCCAGTCTCATGAAGAACTCACCTACAATAACGACAGCCAAGTCCAGCAACAACTGCCACCCGATGTACCTTACACTGATTTGTCAGAGCTGTTCTCAACCCGCAGCAGCAGGACTGCAACCAGTCATGGCAGCAGCCCGGTGCAGCAGCCCGGTGCAGCAGCCCCACAACCAGTCTACATTTCTTGCTTTTGCACGTGCTCTTTACATCATTTTTACTCAAAGGTGTGTCAGCCATGAGTACACAAAGGACTTCTCTGATCCCACAAACAAATAGCTCTTCCTTCTAAGAATATATTTAATAGACTATTTAGCATAACTTTTATGATACTTATTTTCTCTGTGGGAAATCTTCTTACAGAATCAGAATAATCTAGGCTGGAAAGGACCTCTAGAGGGCACATCCTCTGATTCCCAGTCAAGTTAGTGCCGAGTTCAAAGTTAGATTAAGTTGTTCAGAGTCTTGAGTAGTTGAGTTTTTAAATCTCCAAGGGCAAATCCCGCAACCTTCACAGACCCCGGGTCAGAGCTTAACCATTTTCCTCATTAATTTTCTTCCTCATGCCCAGTCAGAATTTCCCCATTTCAATGTGTGATGACTGCACCTTGTCCTTTCTCTGTAGAGCCCAGAGAAGAGTCTCTCTCTCTTCTGTGACAGCCCTTCAGGAAAAGGAAGGCAGCAATTCACCTTCATTTTCTAATCTCCAGGCTGGGCAAACCCAGATCTCTCAGCATCTCCTTGTCTGTCACATGCTCCAGCCACCTCAGCAGCCACCCTCCAGGCTCTCTCCAGTTTGCCCCTAGGTTCCTTGTGCTAAGGGCCAAAGACTGGACACAGCATTATTCCAGGAACAGCCTCGTCAAGAGCAACAGTCACCCCACTCAGCCGGGTGGCCACACTCTTGCTATTACAGCTCAGCACGTCATTAGTCTCCATCAACACAAGATGCTGACTCTGATTCAGCATTGCCTTTTAATCACTATATACTTTTATTCCTGTAATTCCCCTACTCTAAGAATAAAAGTGTAGAAGAAAGCAAGTAGGCAGACACCAAATACCCCTTGGGTAACACTATAGTATAAACTGTTGTAGCTAACATTCTCTGTGAAAAACTTACAAAGAAAAAAGTAGGGCACGATCTTACAGTCACAGAGGCCAAGCCAAATTTTGCATGAGAAAGGATGGCAATACCCCATATCTTAAACAGTAAACTTGCAAATCAGTACAGTAAATCTGAAAAGTACTCCATTTCCTTTTCTGATGAATTTTTAAAGTGAAATATTTTAGCTAAAATATTAACATCTGCTGATGGTTGAAACAAGGTGGCTGCTCCGAGTTAAGAATCCTTAAACTATTTATGAAAATGCAACAAAGGCCTTTTGCATATTTCACCTTGATCATACAGCATTGCTTTACAGGTCCCCTGACACACAGAACAGCATGGGCTACCTAACTTTCTGATCTCAAAGCAAGTTCTTTTGAGGACAACCTCAGAGGAGCAGCACAAAGGTTTCGACAGGAGAACACACAGTTTCGTGAGTGGCATCTCAGCTCACCTAAACACAGATCCCTCTGGAACAGCAGGGTTTTTTTACAGTGACCAAACAAAGAAATGTCTACATTTAAAAAAAAAAAAATTAATGCAGCTTTGAATATAGCTGTACAACTTCCTGCAGCTGACCCCAGAAAAAATAAAAGACATATGATCTGTAACTTCCTTTGATTTTTCTTTGAACTCTATATGGAAAGCTTTAAAGAGCAGAACTTTCTTATTAGTTACTACTAAAACTATTGTTAAATTAAATTTCTAAATAGTATCTAATGCTGAAATATTTGCATGTACCAATACCATGAGCTAAAACACCCTCTCTTACAGAAAACCAATTTCTAATCATTGAGATAGGGTGGACTGCATGACTGATGAAACGAGCAGTACATGCTACTCACCTGACTGCCTTAATTCCAAAGCATTTGGAGAGAATCTAGACAGAGGTCAAAACAGATACAAGAGGAAGGAGATGTGAGAAAAAGGAAGATGTGTTACCTGTGCTGCTACTGAGAGCAATCTTTCTTGTCTGGCAGCACAAAGCACACCCCCATAGTGCGGGAATCAGGTTTTATTTCAAAAGCCTGGGAAGGCAGCTTGCTATACAACTTCATAGGCTGCTGCCCACATGCAAGAATGGGTTTAATAAAGATTTTATTTATCATTTATTTAAAGCTTGTCTTCTATTACTTTGTTACATATTGCTGCCTCAGGGAGCAGCTTTTCATATCTGCATAGATAAGAGCTAAAACCTCCAGAATCATGACTGCCAAGTACTCCAACAACAATCGGCAGCCCTGGACCTCACATTCTGCTGTGCAAGTTCAAAACCTACGCCCTTAGTAGTTGCAGAACTTCCACCCAAGAGCATGAAATATGTTTCAACGTTGAAAAACAGATATGGAAATATTTACAGACACACGCATATTTGTGTACATTCATTTGTGCATGCTGTTAGCAACATACTGTCTATTACAGGCATATCCAAAGTAAATAAACCTTCAGCAATTTACCAACAGCAAGAGATGCAGGCATCTGGGATATCATAGAATTCTGCATCCGTGAGAGAAAAGCCGTGGTGGTAAAGGCACGGCAGCTGTTGCATGGTGGTGGCGTGTCAATGGCACCTCCAGACTGAACCTCCTGCGACTCTGGACATGTGTGCGCTCCCAGCCCCACAACGACGTCTGTCAGCTCCTGGTGCCAGCCTGCTGAAGGGGAGACAAGCTGTAGCACCACACAAGAAGTGAAAGAAAAATGAGTGGCTCTGCCAGGAGAGGTCCCTCTGCCCACTCCCAGCGCAAACACACACACTGGCACAGGAGTCAGCTCGGGTCTGCAGTTTGACAGGTGAGGTGGGAAGGTTTCGCTATCATTGGTCTAACGAGAAGGACAAACCCCACTCTATGTGCAAAGCTTTTCAACACCTCCAAGACTGGCACTTTTACTTCTCCAGGTTTGGGGTTTTTTTCCCCCTTCATCCTATCCTTTCCATAGAGATCACCTCCAGAGCGCCATGCTAATTAGCAACAGCTTGCACTCTACATTGAAAACAAAAATAGTCAAAAAAAAAAAAAAAGTAAAAAGGGAAACTGAATGAGCTCATAGGCATTTTATCACTTCATTAATATTGGCATGTTTTAGTTACATGTAAATAATTTTAATTCTGATCAGCAGATTTGCCATAATTGCTGAAAAATAAACTCATAAATTAGACGTGCATATGGTGGAGTCTATTGTCCTACAGACTTGCTATAAAGTGCTACAAAAATATATATGGCTGCAATCAAATCCGACAACAATAAGCTCACTGTGTCAGGATATAAGAACGAGGTGAACAGTAGAGAGAAGTTAGGCTGGTGTAGAAAATAAATCCAAAACCTCCGAAGTATTACTTCAACAAACTAAATAAATATTTAATAAAATGAAGTTCTTTTTGCTTTCACTGACATGAGTTGTTCCTAAAAAAAAAGTATTCCTTACAGGTAAATGTCTATTCTATGAATTCTCTACACTTTCCTGCATTTCATTTGGCTTTTTCCCAGTGGGCATAATTCTGGTTTTTTATATCTATACTTCCTACATGTTCAGCGTTTTCCAATCTATCTACCCTGAAAATGAACTAAACTATAGATTACAGAGAATACGAAGTTAAATGACTCTTCAACGCTTAAAGATTTTGCAGTATTGTAGCAAGTAGAATACTGCACATTGCTTTGAAGGAGGGAAATACGATTTAACTGACACTTCACCAGTATCCTGGGACTCAAAGATTGTCTCCTGTAATACTGAATATTTAATTAGAACACAACCTACAAAGAAGCAAAGTTTGACATAATTTTTTTCCCCAATGGCTTGCCTAAGCTTTAACAATAGTCTGCACTTAAAATACACATTGTGATAGAATCCATTATTATAATTAAGGTCAGTTAATCTATATTAGCGAATTTCAACAAATACTGTCTCCTCCTAATATATATGCAAAGATAGAGTCAATGATATTTAAAGACAACAGATTTAATGAGGGTAACTTAGAGAGTTCAATGCTACAAGACATAACTGAAACAACAAGTTATTAAACAGGCAAGAACATAAAGTAACTGTTAGCTGAGGAGGGTTCAAAGAAAATTCCACCACGACAAAAAAGCACACCTCAACTGCCCACTACAGCAGGATGACACTGGCTGGACTTTGTACTGCACCTCACCAAAGGGTGACAGCTTCTGAAATGATTACTGTTAATACATCCTAGGAAAATCAGGCCCTGGGGTGCAAAGTAGTGGAAAACGCGATCTTTGTCGGGAAACTACTGGTGTTTCCCACAAAAAGCAAGTAGTAGCACAAATGTGGTTGAATCTGCTCACAACTCTGATCTGACGCATGTGCAAACCCACAGAAGTCAAGAGGGACTTTGTTTATACTACATACCTCTCCCACCATATCCATACGGACAAAAGCATGAAAATGGATGATCCCTTTCAGGCACACCCGGCTCAAACTCCTGCTGTGCATACCTGTGGGCACCTCACAATTGGGAATGTGCTAGAATAACTCATTTCATTCTACAGAAACGTGGACATGTGAGAATACTGAGCCTTCTACACCTTGCTCACACCAGGGACCCACTACCCCTGAAAACAAGACAGCATCAGTAAATAGCTTTTACTTCAGATGCAGACAAAACTACTTCATCAAAAAAAAACCAAAACCAAAAAGGTGCGATGGTGAAGCAGTCCTTGGTGGTGTCACTCCTCCTACTTGGAGGGAATCTCATTTTTAAATGTAACAGAGATGCTTTACCATACTGTTATAGGGTTAATTAACCCCCAAATGCAAGCAGACTGCAAAGACCCCTCAGCTCTGCAAGAAGGTGTAGGAGAGAATCAGACAAGACACAAGTCACCAAAAAAATGCGCGACCATCTGCTTTGGACTCTTCAGAAGCACACTCAGCCACAGAATGATGACAAGCCGGGTTGAGGCAGATCCTACACTGGTAACCACTCTCATTTACTACCACTGTGACATGACTATACAAGGACAAATCCTGCAACCTTTCATCTAGCAAAACATATTTTGCTGGAAGCTTACCCACATAAAAAGCTGAGGATCAACCTTCTCTGATCATTAAATCAGACGCAGACAGATGCTGACACATCAAGCTCTTTACCCAGGGCTCAGTTCATAAAGGAAAGATTTAATTAATATTTCAAATCAAAACCACCTTTCTTGGTTAAAAACAAAACAAAACACACACTGACTCTAGATGTTGTTATTTTAAGAGCAATGTCTTTTCAGTTTTGCTCCCAACTCTTCCAAAATGACATAACCAGAACTGAAAACAAGCAATGTCCACATAGCAACTTCTACCACAATGACACAATTGGTCTAAATTTACATTGACATCACTTTACCTTAAATCAGCTCCTCTCACATGCTCTTGTATTAGGTATTCAATTTCTTCAGTTAACCATAACATCTTATATAATTAACCTACGCTTGCTAAACTTCCTCATGAGAACTCTTGGAAGAGTTAAGAGCCAAAGAGCAGTCTCAGCAAATTTCCTCTCTTTGGGCTGTTGCTGTACTGTCCTGGCTGGCATTTTTTGGATCCAGCATTGTCTTTGGACAGTAATATTTTGTGCTACTCCGTTAATACTTGGTTTCCAGAACCCATGCTATTATTTCCCGGCTCTCTTCAAAGTGTGGAGGTAAACTGCTTTAAGGATTAAATACATCGCCCATGATTTAGCCCTTTGCATTCCACATTACACAGTTTGTTAACGTTAAGCCAAAGGCAGAATGTCAACGCTATCAAAGCCAGCAAAATTGTGCCACAGGCACAAACGACCAAACCGTCACCCTGAACACAACAAAAACGTACCCGATAGAAAATAACCAAATTGCACGAAGAGCCTTCACGTTACATCCTTGTATCGGAGCCCGCAACACACGCACACGCTGCCGAGTCCTCCCGCCCTACATGTTAAACGCTCTCACCGGCCGGCAGAGCGCAGGGGGGCTGCCCCAGCCCCTCGCTCCCCGGGAGCCACCCCCGCCCCGGTGCTCCCAGCCACCGGCTCCCGCCCGCGTCCCCCCGCCCGGCAGGAGCTGCCGCAGCCGCGGTGGCACCAAATTTCACTTGCAAAAAGAAGCAGTAAGAGCCGCCCCTGCAGCGAGTTACTGAAGAAAGTAACTACCCGAGACGCACGAAGATGAAAGAGGTAGCCGGCTAAGAGAAACCCAACGCGCACCGTGGCTCTCTCTGCACAGGAATTTCATTCAGCCGAGCGCACCATCCTTGGGATTCTGCTTTCACGCTCCGAACCACTTTTTTTTTTTTTTTTTTTTTTTTTTTTTAACAGCGAGGGCCGCCAAGACCCATTCGTTTTAAGTAAATGTCTAAGTCTTTTTTTTATTTTTTTTTTTTCCGTCCAAACGACTGCTCATTTAGGCGAACGACCGTAGGCAGGACAGCTCGGCGGCAGCGGCGGCAGCAGCAGGGTTATGTCGCCCCGGCTCCGAGGCTGTCAGGGTCCCGAGCACAGTTTAAGCGCTTCCTACGCGTGACTCTGTATCCCCGCATCGCGCCTCCACCGCGTCTCGGGTGCGCTTTTGTCCGCAGAGCAGAAGGGAAATAAAGCGCCCGGGCGGAATTACAGCCGCTAACGGGCGAACACGAAAAGAACGACCGCGCCGCCCGGCCCCGCTCCTGGTCCCGCCGCCCGCGCACCCCGCGCTGGGCCGGGGCAGGGCGGCCTCGCATGGGCGCGGACACGCGCGGAATATGCAGCGGGGTGGGGGGGGGGGGGTGGGGGGAGAGAGGAGGCGGAGAGGGGGGGAAAGGAGGCGCCGCACCAGCCGGGGCTGCGAAAGGAGGACAGCCGGCAGCGCGCCCCGCTCCCCTCCCCGCCTTCCCCCTGCGCGGTAGGAGAGGAGCCCTGCCCCGAGCCGCTGCCGGCGCCGCTTTACCTCCGCAGCCGCCCGCTCCCGCCGCCGCCGCCCCGCCAGTGCAGCCGGCAGCGGCGGCGGCAGCCCCGGACCCCCCCCGCCCCGCCCCGCCCCGCCCCCTGGCGGGGCCGCCGGGGGCTCGCGCGCCCCCTTGCCGCGCGCGGGAGGGGGAAGAGGGGGCGCGCGCCGCCGTTCCCGCCCCGGGGGTGGCGGGGGGGGGGGGGGGGAGCGGGGAGAGGGGCCCCCTCCGCCATTTTCCGCGCTCCGGGCTCTGCGGCTTGGGCAGGTGCGGGGTGGGGAGGGGGGCACGGCCGTCCCCTCCGGGCTCGCTCCCAGGGCGCTGGAGGCCGCCTCCCAAACCGAGCAGGAGCGCGGTGCCGCCGCGTCCGGGGAGTCGTCGTCTCAGTCCCCATCGTTCTTGCCCTCTGTCGCCCCCTCACCCTGCAGCACCGACCCGCTGCAGGCCGCGGTGTTACTCGCTCAGTGCTCTGCCTCCAGCCTCCGGATCAAGTTTTTCCTCTCGGCGAAGTCCGAGCCGGGCACCCGCTGAGAGCCCTGCTCTGCTGCCCCGCGCTTCGACGCCCGGGCTGGGGTGGCTCTGGCTCCCCTTCCGCGGGCGTTTGGGCCCCACGGGCAGCTCTGGGAGGATGCAGAGAGAAATGTTGGCTTTCCTGCTGGGGAAGAAATCCCAAAAGAGAGAGGAAAGGTGTGACGGTGCTCAGGTTGGGACAGATGATCTGAGCAAGGTTTCCGTCCCAGCAGCTCAGTGGCTGATGGGGCCTTCGGCCTCCTCTGGCCCCAGTTCATCTTGGCTTAGTGACTGCAAAGTCTCTCAGAAGGCAAAAATACAGTCTGTTCAGATTTTTGACAGCTGTAATGAGCTCAAGGAAGAGTTACATAAACATTATTAAGTGCAATAAACACGTGTCAGCGTTAGCAGCCGTGTGTAGAAATGTTGGTAAAAGCCATGGTGAACATTTTATTCGTAATGTCTTTTTAACTTTATGTAGCTGGTGTAATAGGCCCTGCGCTTTGCCGTTGCCTCGACGGAAAATCATTACCCGGTAATGGATGAGCCAGTTCGGAAGGAGAGCCACTGGGATACTGCACACTTCCATTCATAGATGCTACGTATTAGAGGAAGTAGCAGGAGGCCTGCCAACTTTCCCGATTTAATTATTAATCTGTCAGTTCCTGATTCCTTGCTTCAACTTCCTGAGGCAACATCTGCCTATAATAACAAAAATAAATAAATAAAGTAAAATTTGATCATTCACTCAGCAGCACTCTATTTGCAATGTCCGTTTTGCTGCAACTTTTATGAAAAAACTCGGAGCGAGGGATCTGGACACAACATCTCTCTGAACTACCCGAAAGTAAAAGACGAGAATGGTTTCAGCTGTGATCCTCAAGGCAAAGCCGTGCAGCAGGCTATATCGTACTTGAGCCTTTTTTCAGCAGGTCTAGTGGTGTGCATTTTAATCTTCCTAATCCTTCTTTTATTCAGAACATCAGCGTGTTTATTCACGGCATGAAGCTGAATGTTATGACTTTGAGAGATAAAAAAATCTTTTGCTGGCCAAGAATTTTTTGCATTTTCATCAAACGTTGCTTCAAAAGGGTGATGCTGGTTTCAGGGGAAAAAAAAAAAGCCCTAATGGATATCAGATTTAAATGCTACCAAATGTGAGCGAAATGCTGAAGAGAAGTTTTAAAATATCTATGACTGCGTCTTCACGTGTTCGCTGGGTCTGTTTCATATGATGTGACAGCTTCAGCTCACAATTCGATATTGCAGCGGCTTTCGGAACTGTATGCTTCTATTTTTTTTCACATCCTCACTCAAACACACGCACGCGCATACAAAAATATGTATCTATATATGTCCACATGCACGCTGAGAGACAAATACAGAGTGACTCAGCCCTGCGTTCAGCTCGCTTAATCAGTTTTCAAAGCTCCAGCGCTGTTCTCTTTGCTTATTTAAAATGCCTAAAGCCGCCTTTCCCACATTGCTGAATTCACTGCCGGGGTACAGCGCCTGTGACAAAACTAGGCCATCCATGCTGCCTTCTGTGGGTCACGCTCTCCTAAATGCCTTTCTGCAGGTCAGGAGGTCAGCCCCTCCGTTAATCTCACGGCAGCTTGGTCTTCAGCACTGACCTTGCACCCTGGTCCAAGGCAATCCTAGAAGACCTTTCCTCCTGCTGCACACTTGAAGCTAAGGAAGGAGAGTGAGATCTGGATGCGGAGGTCCTGCAAGCCCAAAGCGCGATGAGATGGCACCAGGAATGCTGAGGGGTGACCACCATCGCCCCTGAAGACTGTTCCGTACTGCGCAGCACCTTGATCTCTCCTGTGCTATGGACCGACCGGAGGTGTAGCCACTGTGGTGGTAAGTACGAGTTGGGCAGGTATGGCAGCGGTGCCTCATTCAGCATCTCCAAGTGTGACTCTCTCCCTTAGTGCTGCCAGAGAAAACAGTCCTGGTTTTCCCATTCCGTTAATTCTCTCTCCCATTAAGAAGTTAGATGTCGAGGTCAGAAGAGTCTGAAGTCCATGTTTCTGTCTTGTGAGCTCCTGTCAGAAGTTGGACATTAGGTCCTTTTTTCTTCCTCCTCAGAAGCTTCCTTCCTCATGGGGCTTGGAGGAACTTCTGGAACATTTTATTGATTTCTTAGCTGCTCTCCACTGGAACTCCTCATAATTCCTGGCTTCGTAAGGCTCACTGGGTATTTTTTTATTTTATATTCTCCACTTCAAGCAGCAGAAAGGCTAACTATCCTGTTAAGTAGGGCAGCCTTTCTTAAATCGTCGAAAGAACTCTGAATAATCCTTTCATACCTGTCTCCCATCTTCAAGTGAAATGACTATGCCTCTTAAGTCCTCATAGGAGGGGATTGAATACTTTGTATAAATTCTATTCAAGATTCTCCTGTTTTCCCTACAGTTCATGAAAGATCAGTCAGACCCTTCCTTTAGACTGTAAAGAGGAAAGAAAATAGTGTGAGGGGAGAGCGTTGAAAGTGGATTTTCTGGTCAAATTCTATTTATCATTTTTTCGACTGAGCCTACGGCTCAGATTTATTTTTAGAAAAGTCACCTGTGATTAAAAAAAAAAAATCGAAACAAAACATTTTAAAATGCTCTAGACCAAATCAATGTTTCTGAGACAGCAGCAAAAACTGCACTGATTCCTATGACCAGATGAGCTTTAAAAACTTTTCGTGTAACATTTTGCCATGGGAAGTGAAGCTTGTACTATAGGAAAGGGAAACTGTAATTTTGTACATTAAGGAGTCTGTCATCAATTTCCCTACATTTTGCCCAGGAGATCCTTTGACAACTTCTGTACCATATGTAAATTCAACAGTAAAGAGGAAACTATGGAAAAATGGGCAAATCCTGCACAAGAAGAAGGTCAAAAAACAATTTAACACAGAGTATTTTACAATCTGCTGGTGAAGGTCAATAACATGATGAATAAGACTACAACAGATGTATTTATATATTTACAAATGTGAAAGCGGGAATTAGGGTCTTATTAAAAGTAGCAGCTGTTAATTGCCAGCCTCACGTACAGACACACGCTTGGAGAGACTGCTAATTAACTGAGTGAAAAAATAGAGGAGTTTCAACTCTGAGTTACTTGCCATAGACATAAGAGAGAGACTCTGGTTCCCAGGCAGATCCCAAGCTGGATGACAATTCTTGGCTATATGGGGGTAAAGATGTCAATCTGAAACAGAATTGCTTTTTCAGATGGAAGCTTTACCAGAAACGGTAGGATGTGCAGATCCCCTAGGGATATGTGGATCCACATCAGCAGCTATTAAAACAGACTGGCCTAAAGGGCCTCCCAGATACCGGCTATTGCATGGTCTGGAGACATCAGCCCATGTAAAACTGCAAAATGCTTGAGACTCAGAATCGGAACTTACCTTCCTTAACGAAAAGCATCATGTGCTGAAAGGAAGAAAAAACATCCTGCAGGATTTGAAACATCAGCTATCAGACAAGAGAAATTCAGAATCCCACTGAGCTTGGGAGGATTTCTGCACACTTAAACGAATGTTTGTTGCAACGGCCAGCACTCATCTAAGGACATGATGTAAATCCCAAGGTATTACTAATAACTCAATCCCTAGCAGTTTTTTGTTGTGTTTGTTTGGGTTTTTTTTCTATAAGATACTGTTAAGAAGGAACATGGAGCCTATGGACAGAGTCCATATGGACAGAGCATGAATTTTGTCTCTGCCGTGCTTACTAGGTAAAAAAGGTGATATTTTACCTTTAGAGAAGCAAAATGAAACTGTGGTGCCATCAGACCATTGTGCAATTATAACTGATGGTGGCAGCTGAGATTATGGGAGCATCTGTGGCTGCAAATACTCATCTGGGACGCCTTTAGGCTTCTGTGTATCAGCTGGTCTTCTATTATCTCCTTGGGAATTGAACTAAGGAACACATGGGTGCCATGACTTCTGAATGCTTGATAAAGGAAGTGAAAAACAAAGCTAATGAAAAAAAAATCCAACCAGTATAATTGATATTGTAAAGCCTCCTCTACTGAGCTTGGTAATGACTTAGCAAGGGCGTGCATAAAAGACAAAGAAGGAAGGCATTTGAACAGCTAACCCATTTGTTACCTAAGAGTTTTCTTCAATGATAATGAGAAGTTCGGGAGAGCTAATTAGGTGCATTGCACTTGAAGAACTACTTATCCAGGTTGTCCCCAGGATGGATTGGCAGGGAGTACCAGGTACCAAGGGTACTGATAAGACAATATGAAGAACACAGGAGGACCATTTGGTGGGAGTGGAAGGGGTTGTAAAGGTCCCTAAGGAGGTAGGACATGAAATTCAAGAAAGCAGTGCCAATTTGTAAGAAATCATATCATCTTGGTGTATGATCAGTGACAGTGAACTGGTTAGTTACAGAAAAAAATGTTATAGGGCGGAAAAATTCTTACAAGCGTGGAGATAAATACCTAAAGAGAGCTGGTGAAAGTACTCTGGACTTAGCTAGCAAGGAAAAGCTCGATTTGGACGGAGAAAGAACAAAAATGTAAGTTACAGAAAAAGATGTCTAAATCAAGCCATGTTTCTATTTCTGGATTTGTCCCATATACTTATGCTAACATGTAATTCCTCCAAGGTTTTTGCTAGATCTTCTCTTGACGGAATTGATACATCTAGTGGGCACAGATCAGTGTTATTTGGGGGTCACAAATTAAACAACAGGGAACCCAAGGATTTGATTATGGAAGTGAAGTATTTCATTCTTGTAGAAGTCCTTAAGGTTGATCATGGTACGTATGGAATTCACAATGGATTACTTGCTGCTTTACAAGGCACCACCAAAAAGGAGTTACCATAAATAATGAGTAGAAATAAGTTTTGCTGAGAAGTATGCACCAGGAAAGTGTGCGTCTCAAAACGATTTGGTAATCCAGCTGCTAAGGGATGAAAGTCAGGACAGTTCCACACACACCGATGAAACATAGTGTTGCTGTTTGGCCCCACAAGCTGCCTGTTCAGACAGAGAAATCCAAATGGCTGCTATAAGTCACAGCTTTGGACATCTTCAGGCAAGTGTGAACTAGTGTCTATCGTGCAAGTAATGGCAGGAATGTACTGTGTATATCACATTGGTGATCCATGCTTAGAGTTCGGATCAGAGAAGAACAACAAATCTGTTACAAAGGTCCTTGTGTCATCTTTTTTTATGTAACACCACTCAGCCTTCAACAATCCAATATGGTTCTGATAAAATTATTTTTGGATTCATGCTTCTGGAGAAACTTTCATATGTATCAAAAACTGGCAAGGACCTTTGCATCTGCACAGGTGCCAGATGCAAAAAACCTTTTTATGTCAGTGACCTCAGACAGTACTTCAAAAGATGGACTGGTATACAAGTCAGATGTGAGCATGTCAAACAAGACAAAAAAAAAAAAAAAGGAAATCTGTCCATCTAAGAAAAAAACAGAAAGGTGCAACTATGCAGCTAAATAGCGGGAGACTGAATCTAGAGGAGGAGTTAAAAACATCTGCGATTTTCAGCATAGTACTTGCCCAACTAATGGGCCTGGCCCATATGTTGTGGACTCTCTATTCCCACATAGTTTTAGTCCATCTAAAAGCTGAACCTTGGGAATGACTACAACATTCAAAGTCTTTGTAGATGATAATTCCCTTGGTTTCCGTGAGTTTCTAAGATACTGAAACTTGTGTGGTTGGAAAAGAGAAAAAGCCATAATAACCAGTTCAAGCAACCATAGGGATATAAGTATTTTTATAAATGTATCATTTTTATAAACATCTATATGTAAAATAAAAAATACAAAATATAAAACATAAATATATATAAAATACAGAAAAGTTAGGTCCTATCAGCACATGTAGAAGTTCTCCTTCATGATGTCTCAACATACTTCTCCCTGGCTCTACTTCCTGAATTCAGCCTCTAGGGCAGATATTCAGTTCTGCAATTACTTTTGGAATAATGCTCCTATAACCTAACTCCTTAAGTGAATGGTGTGGAGTATAGTATGGAAGGATATTTTTAAGTGACTTATTTTAACAGTTTTTACAGGGGTTTTTTTGAAATTTTTTGCTGCATGGATGAACAGTGCACCACCTTCCCTAGGACCTTAGGGGTTAGTGACAATTATTTCATGTAAGAGAGAGTAAAGAGTGGTAATTGAACCTGTATTCTGTTACCCTCCAATACATCCTTGGTTGTGCTCCAAGTGGGTGGCATTGGTTCAAGAAAAGATTAAGCAGATGCTCGACTGGTAAACACGCCATAGATCCGTTGCTGCTGCAAGTTACTGTTTCATCATGGGATCTGGCCCAGGTTTGTGAGCAGTCCTGCAGATACTGCTGACTGATGGGGCACAATTCATGGGTTGAAACATAATTTCTGGTCTCCTTCTGTAGAGATGTGTGGTGTTGAGGAAAGATACCCTAGGGCATCTCATGATAGCACTCAACACCTACGTCACAGCAAGCCTTTAACATCCCTAACTTGGAGTCAGATGCTTTCTGGCCCTCTTTTAAGAAGATCATACTGAATCTTAAGTGTTTCATTCTTTTATGTGTATTTGGAAGCATTTATCTTCAAAACAATACGAACAAGTAAGCAAACAAAGAATACCACTAGGGCGTCTGTAACTGAGACCTCAGGCGTAATTGTTTATCTATGGAGGATAAAACGTAGCTATTTATCCATGTTAACCTTTGACTATTTTCTTAGTCACATGTAACAGCTTATTTAAAAAAGAAAGGTTGATGTGTAGGGGTAACAGCTACTCTGAGGAGGTTTGCGAAAACACACCGTCACTGTTTCATTCAACCCAACGAGGTCAGAGTCTTCTAATAAATTCAGTGAGTTTTACATCAAGCCTTCAGTCTGCATTCTGGTTGTCATAAACACAGTTGATATTTGTCAGTATTTGTGCTGTAGTGCTTTTCCAAATGTGTTTAGGGTTTTTGCAAATATAGGAAGAAACAGACTTACTGCTATGGGGATAAAATGTGCCTTCCTAACTCAGGAAAGCATCCCTCTCACAGCTAGGCTTGGTAAATGTTACCAAGTTTCATCCATTGCACATATCTGACTGTAATTTGCTGTGGAGCATTCTGCTATAGCTTTGTGTAAGGAGTAATATGAAAATTGCATTCAGTCGTATTCAGGAGTGAAAATAAAGAGGGATGAAATGGGCCCCACCACCTCTAGAGCCTTAGCTGGAGAGGCAACCCACCTCTCCGGGCCGGCAGGGGCCGGCGCAGTGAGGGCTCCCTCTTCTGTTGCAGATGGCTTTCATCTCTGGGTATATTCTCATTTTAACCCAAACAGCTGGTTTGTTTTGTCATTGCCCTACTTAACTGAAATTTCCATTTGAAATGAACATTGTTCTGTTGTGTTCTTTTACTGCTCATTGTTGGTTTGTACAGTGGCATTGTTTGGTCTTTCCATTGACTTCACACAAAAATCTATACATTTTAGAATCATACAATCACCTAGGTTGGAAAAGACCTATAAAATCATTAAGTCCAACTGTTAACCTAGCAATGCCAGGTCTACCACTAAGCCATGTCACTCTTCTACAGAAAAAAAATCTGAATAAGCTGAATAGAAGTGAGACAGTCATCAAGGCACCATTTAAGTTAAACTGAGAACAAAAACTTTAGGAATGCACAGCATACTGAGACCAGCCTCCTCTCATTATGGCTAGCTGTAAGGTAGTATCATTGGCATTTATGATATGAGTGAAATTTTGTTTAAAATGTCATCAATTTTTGCAAACATGCAAAATACTTCTTGAAACTGTTTATACATATGAGACTATTCTTTAGTTAAAGCATTTTATTTACTTCTTTCATTTCAATATCCTTACAAGGTGAGTCTGAAACTGGTTTGTCTGACAAGGTCCAAGCACAAGCATGAACTTGTAACACTTGGCTTTCAAATACAATAAAAACCAATTTCAATAGAAATATTTATGTTGGAAGCTACGTTACTATCTCCCATTAATCTGCTTCCTTCTGCGGCATTATGTCCTTCTCCTTTCCCCCCCAGCTGACTGGTTCGTCTACTTAAGTCTTTGGGGAAAGAACAGTCATTTGCTAAATGCTTTTACAGCCCATAGCACAGGAGGGTCCTGACCTGAACGGTCTTTGGCCTGAGAATATTTTAAAGGGATTTGTTACTTATTGTTCTTGCGTGTAATGTATTGTGGAAGATTTCCATTGCTCTCATGTTTTATCGAAGGTTGTTTTTATCCCACTTAAATATGTCTGAGTTGCTCTCAGAGTGTCAGGTTTACGGTACGGCAGTTTCTGCAATACAAACATGATATAGATTACATAGAATAATGATTGTGTTACAGTAAGACAGCAGGAAAAAGTGCAACATTTTGAAGTCTTGCAGTGGCACAACATTTTGAAGTCTTGCAGTGGCAGCACAAATTATACACCATGATGATACTTTCCTTTTGTTTGGGCTCTTCTCAGAAGCAAACATCCAAAACAAAAATCCCATGTTTGTCTGTAGGCACTTGCAGTACTACGAGCAGTGCCTGCTCCTCAGAGTTTGCCTGCCTTCAGCTCTGACCAAGGATGAGTGAGCACCATTTTGAATACCAAGGCACTTCAGTTTTCACACTTATTCAGTCCTTACTCAATCCCGGACCTCTGCGGAGACCACCTTAGTAAAAGTGCCACATATCAAAACAGCTTTATGATGTGCATTTTTCCTCGGCAAGTCCGGCTGCAGCAGTTACTGATGTGTCTGTATAAAGCATATTTGTGTGAGAGAGTGTGAATCGCCCTGTATTTTCAGGGAGATTCAAACAGAGTAACAGGGACAGACAAGTTATTTTAATACCTGTCCCTTTGCATTTGAAAATCCTGGACTGTGCAACCAGCAATTTCTCTGCCTTCCCACAGTGTGTTTTAGTCTGAGCAGCCAGCCAAAAATTCTCTGAACACTCAGCCAACCAAATCACTTCAGGACTGTAGGATTTCAAGGCAGCTCCACTGTCTTTTTTTTTTTTTTTTCTTCCACAAATTAATAAGAAATGTTGTCTTTTTCATTTAGTAGCATTGTGTTCTCCATTTGAATTTATTCTACATGAGAGAAAATGTCTTTGGAATTTCTTATCAGCAACATGCGAAGAAAAGGAATGGTGTGATTTCAGAAGTTTATATCCTAAATTTCCAGGCAGGAAGGCAGGCAATGTAACAGTCATGAGTCTTTCTGGGAACAGATCTTGACCACGCTGGATAATTAAGATTTCATTTCATCTAAAAAAAGAAAAAAAGAAGAGCTAAGAAAGACTCCTCTTTTTCAAGTTTCACATCTTAATTTACAGTTGTGAAAGTCACTTTTAGCTCAGTTTTCTCCACATATAAAACTGACATGGCTGCATGATCTTTTTTGCCAACCCCGCTTCCACTTTAACTTTTAGTTCAGTGATGCTCTTTGGTTCAATTTTTCAGAAGTCTCAAAGATATACATCGTTAAAGGTTTTATGAACTTCATGCCTAGATGGAGGGCAGAGACCTTGCTGATTGTGTCTTCGAGGGAAGGAAAATCAGCCCATGTGGGATCCGGTGTTTGAGAGTGCGCATGCCCACTACCTGGCTTCTCCAGCCAGCGAATGCCAGCCGGTCCTCGTGGAATTCTCTTCACCTGGCAGCACAAATAAAGTATCACTGGGGGGCACAGGAGGGAGCTGATGGTCAGGTGGGTACATGAGAGGGGGTTTTCAGGAGGCGAGCTAATGATCTGGAAGGAGTAAGAAGGTGTTAGGTTGGAAGGCAGCAAGATCAAGGGGAGGCAGTCACATGTGCAACAGCAGAGGGATTTGTGTGAGAGGAAACCCAGCTACCGGGTGATTTTGGAGATGTAGGACGCAAGTTTATAGGAAGCAAGGCTGCCTTAGTACTGTTGTTACAACCTGCTTACTGTAAATGTAATTGCTTGTAGACAATGGAAGACAATAATTGTAAATTAGGAAATGCAATGCATAAACTCTAGTTTATATATAACATGAGACAATATCCTCCCTGTTAACAGGCTTGAAGTTTAATGTCTTACTAGATTATCATGCCAGTAACAAAGTTTCGTTATTTAAAAGAGATACATTATGGGAAAAACAATCATAGCACTGGTATTCAAGTAGTTATCCACTCTGCAGTTCTCCCGTATTTCCAAGCTGTTAGTTGTTTTAAAAGAAGCTATAATTACATTAAATACTTCCCGGTGTTCAAAAACTGGAATTGCTTGGCTTTCCACTAGGTTATTATCCTGCAGTACACATGAGTGAGGTGTTCAGTGTAATCACAAATAAAAAAGAAAATTGCCCAGTCAACACTATCTCATTAAAACAATGACTGTACAGCAGAAAACACTGAAAGACATTTCACTTTTATATTAACTGTTGAAGAATAATAATTTATCTGTAACTCTACACCAAGGGTATAAATTTACTCAGTGCACCTTGATTTTCCTTTCTCTAGCTCAAAGTAAACACTTTGTCTCATAAAGAGTAACTAATTTTATCAATGGGACTAGATCCCTTTGCCAGCTAGAAGGAAGAAGACGCTGTATTCAGACCTATGACACCCAATATAGGTGCAGTATTATCACAGAAGAATATCTGACTCTTCATTCCCTCCACCCCATTGTGCTTGTTGGTTTGCTCATCTAAGTAACCTCGTATTGGCCAAAATCCAAAAGAAGAAAGTAACCTCAAAGGTAGGAAAACTATGGTCAGCAGCAACTAAATGTTACAACCACTAGAATGCCAAGTTGCACAGATACAGAATAAAATGGAGAATTTCCATCTCCAGTGTAATTTCCATGGGAATACGCTTCAGCCAATGCTGGCGATTTACCAGAATGTTAGAAAGAAAAATTACATGAGTGAGTGAGCACCTGACAGGGAATATAGGTGTATAACAGAAAGTTATCCCATCAACAGGGATCCAAGAAGTTACAACAAAGCAGTTAATCTCTTTCTTACTCAGAAGGCAGTGGTGAATATTTAGGGATGTTCTCGCTGGATGCCCGCCCACCGACTCCCTCTGGAAACTGGCTGCTGGAAGAAAATGAGGGTATTCATAAAAATAGCTAAGGAGAGAGCACTCAGTCTCAACAGCAGATAGAAACAGAAATAAATGTCATGGAGGAATGGAAAAGTCTCTTTTCCTCCCTGTGCAATGGTGATAGCAGGAGAAAAGTAGGTGAACAAATAATATAAGACAGTAGTAAAACCAAACATATTTGGGAGAAAGAGCCACTGCCTTTAAACTCTGTGCTCATTTTCTCTTCTCTCATCTTAATATGAGAGCAATAAAAATGACATTGCACAGACACTGCAGGTAATATTTTCCTAGAGTACATTTGTGCAGTATTTGTGTTCATAGCTGCATAACTGATTACAAAAGCTTTGTTTTCTTTATGTTAAGAAAAGGCCATTATAAGTTACGGAACTTGCTGGATCATAAAGAAATGCACTTTACAGTGAGACAGAAAATACCATCTTGTAGAGGGATATCTCATACTAAATATATCACTTTGGTTCTCAGAATAAGCCTTCCACTGGGCCTTGTCCAAAGGAATAAATTCAAAACATTTTCTAGTCACCAAGACAAGGATGTATTAAAATTGGAGGTACAGAATCATGCATTTTGGTGTATGTCTTTGGAGCCAAAGCAAGGTAGGCTTACAGCAATATTCAGCAAAGCTCATGTTAAAAAGCCCTTTTTATTGATGACCTTTCCTTTAGCATTTCTGTGATAACACTTGGGGATATCACATTAAGTTTCTTAGTGTAAAATTGAGCACTGAACAGACTTTTAGAAAGATTATGGTGCTAGAGGGATATTTAATGGTGAAATCACTTACTGTAGTACTCATTTCTGAGAGCAAAGGTCTGAAATGAAATGGATTTGGTGATCTTAGATTAGTCCTCAGTGGGCAGAGGTCCGTGTCTGCAGTCAGCTGCATGTATAATTAGGTATAATTTCTACATCTGTTCAATAGAGGTTAATTGAACTATCACAATAATTGAATTCTAGTACTTCTGATTTTTCTATTCGAAGTGTTCCTGTGAGATCAGAGTCAAGTATTCATCATCTGACACATTTGTAGGAAATTTCTGTTGCAATCGGTATTTGGTTTGCAGGTTAATGCAGGGCATTGGCATTTTTCAAATGTCTGAGCACAAATACACATCAGATCTTCCAAAATAAACAGACAGAAGAGAGCAAAATATGTGTTACACGTATGTAGATTCTATTCTGGGTGTCTCATAACTTAAAGAAACAGTCAAAAGCAGGTAGGTTACCAACCAACAAAGCAGGAAAGATCTGAAGAACTTACCCATATATTCTGCAAGAATTTCACTCTTCTTTTGGTGGCATTTTATTAGATTCAGATTGTATTATGAGTATTCAGTAAGTGCATTAATTTTGAGCCTGGAATAACACAGCTTTATTTTCTTCCTACAGTCACAAGTTTGCAAACACATGACAAAAGCCTGTGCATGAGCTCTGTGTATCTTTACTCTTCTGCGTATGCAAGCAGTTACACGCATTTTACAAAGCTACTGCTCACTCATTCGGAAAACTAACAGGTTTTCTTTTACCGCTTCCTTATGAGAAAACAAAGCAGACAGGCGCCGTGATGAACTGCATCCAATTATACATTCACCTGGGATCCAACATTATTGGATTATTCTTGGCTCACTACACTTGTCAGATCCACTCTTTAAATTTTTAAGGCAACAACATTTGCTTTTCATTTATTGCGCTTAGCATTTATGAAGAATATAGGCCTTTGATATTGAAGGTCTCTCTGCATTGAAATAGGCAAGTTACAGAGTAAGTTTTTTTGCAGAGTAGGTAGGAAAGGCATTCTCCATTCCTGTATAATCATAGGCTTCTCAGCTAGGGCTGCCCACAGAGGTGTCAGAGATGGTCGGGGTGTGCAATTTCACCAGAACGCCTTCAGAAATTCAAACAGCTTATTAAAACTAATAAAAATTAAAGATACTCCATCTGAAAAAATAAAAATTTGAAGTACTGCCCTGTTGTCTCGAGGGCTTTGTGAACATTAAGCTTGAGTAACCTCAATCTGTCAGCTCTCTGGACAACTTCTCTCGCAGTACACCAGTTTGATATTAGCAGTGTCTTGCTTTGACGTAGCACAGGAGTTATGGGAGTTACGGTCTCTCTGGGGAGTCCAGCTCTCAGTGGGAAATTGAGGCAAGGCACAAACATATCGCAATTACTAAAGTACCATTTTAACTTTTTCTTTCATTTATCCTCTTCAACACTTGAACTTTTTTTGCTTATGAATGGTTTACTTTCTGCAGAAAGTTTGGTTATCAGTCCATTTACTTTTAACTACAGAATAATTTTCTGAAGAAAGTCTCATTACCAACCTATTAGAAACAGGACTGGTGTCCTGTTTTCTAAGTGATTTAACTCAAGTTTGTAACTAGTCATATCATGAACTTTTAGACTCAGTCAGGGTGGTGGGACTGAATCCAGTTGTGCTCTTGTTTGAACAAGTGGAGTCAGGAGTAGTGCAAAGTTTCAGCAGTGCAGAGAATGCAGGACTGATCCCTCAGAACACATTTAACATTTTTTGCAACTCAATCCCATAAACCAATTTTAGCAATGCAATGAAGTTCGCTGTCTGCTAAGTCATTGTGAATCATAAAGTCCCCATTTGTGTGGTATAAATCAACATAACTATTCAACAATTAAATCTACAATGAATATATTTTTTTAAATTACCAAGCATTATGTTTCATTTTACAAGCTTGCACATGCATTCTTTATAGCTTACTGTCATGTAATGCTTTATAAATGATACTTGATAAACAACAGCTGTATAATCTTGGAAATATTCATCAAGAGGCACATGTATCCCTGGTAAATCACTTTTGACTTGTACAATGCTGGTGGCTGGCATATAATCTTCTAACTGCTTGTGTGTGGAACATAATAAGACATGGCACTATGTTTCTGTGAGACCAGAGTACATTCAGAAAACATACTTGGGTATCAATTGCAAGCAAGAATGAAAAACATTTGCTAGGTGCACAGTTCCACAGTGTAAATTTCATAGTAGATGCTATATTTATGGGACACCACTATGCATATATTGCATACTGGCTTGTGGTTTTGGTTGGGTTTTTTTTGAATTGGACTTCATTACACTAATTTTTGCAGTTCGTTGACACTGAAAACTAAAGCTTAGAGAAGATGTGGTATTAAGGATTGGGTTTGCTCTCCCATAAGATGCTATTCCTGCCATTCTCTCAACTGTAAGAGGTCTACTGATTCCATATATTTCCTGTCTGTTATACAGAAGAGTCCTTGTGAGGCAGAGTATAAAACAAGAGGCCCCAGCTATTCTTTCAGATCCTTCTGTACAATGTCTGCAGAGCCAGATACCATAGTTCATCTCTCACAGTGAATTTTGGGGAAGAAGAAGTAAGGAGGGAAGGGCATCACTGACATGCTGATGGCAACCCCACGCTCTTGCTGTTCAAAGCAGTTGGACTAAAGAACTGAAGTGCGCTGAAGTGCTACCTCCTCGTGAACTGAATTGCTGGTTGTAACAGCCTCACCTCTGTTTTGTTGAGGCCATGTGGTTTATGTTTAACATTTGCACTATACATTTACAAATGTAGTTCAAGAAACTGTGGATAGGATTCCCTTCACCTAATCATGTAAAACACATCAACTGTAAAACCCTCAGCTAGGTTTCCTCTAATATCCAATGGAAACAGCCCAATTAATTAAGAATCTCATTAATCTCATCCTAAGTAGTACCCAAGAAAAGTGGATGAACCGCCCTGTGGAGGGTTCTATGCCCCTCTGTAGGCTCTAGAGGCAGCTTAAAAGGCTTCCTAGGAGTAGAAACATACTTTCTCTAGGGTAGGATAGGATGAGATGAGATGAGATGAGCGCAGCCACCTGTTGCTCTCTTAGCCCCTGTGCAGTGCCCACCCCTGGCACAGCTGCCCTTAACTACAGAGCACATGGGGTTTGTGTGCATGTGACACAATTTACCTGAGCTGTGCAAATGAAACGTAGCTCAGGAAAGCAGCCTACATCATCTGGTCTGTCGTGGCCACCTAAAATTAAGAACTTGGTCCCTGAGTGGGTAAATAGTTTTCATGGGAGTTACATGAAGTAATAGGAAACCTCTGTTTTCAGGATAACCCTACAAAATCTGGAGCTGACTGAGAAAAATGCTGCTCAAACAGGCTTTCTGCTAGTTGTTTGCATCTACGATACGCAGTTAGAGGAATTTGCTGTCTCTGCAGTTCTGCATTTGTGTCCGTATTATGCCAAAACATCTCAAGTTTTTGACAGAAGTTAAAGAATTCTCTTTATATCCTCTTATCTCCACCCTGAATAGAGGAAAAGCTGGAGAATATCTTTTATTCTCTTAGAGAGACAGAACTTAAGTAGGAGCTCTCAGCAAAGGAGGTGCTGCAGAGAAAGCCTCCTGGCAACCAAATTAAGAGAGGAAGTTCGGGCTGAGGGGAAGACTGCAAACCTCTGAGTGAAACAGTGGAAAATTAAGCAGTTTTTCTCATTTATCAAATCTGAATTTGGAAATATTGCTTGTGTAAGAAAACAAATTTGGCAGCTTTATTTCTTACTTATTAGAATTTATTATTAGGAAGTGCTGAAGATACATTTTGTAAACCTTCTTTTTTCAGACTTCAGGAATTTCAACAAATTCATTAGCACCCTATCTGTTGTGGTGACATCTCTGTTTTTGTCTTTGCATTGTATATGTACTCCTAGAATCTCTTGTAGGCAATTTTAAACCTATGCAATGTGCTGTTCAACAGTTTCAAATGTTTTAACCATTTCTGTGACCTGTAGAAGTAAAGACTAGATCTGCTAAATACAATCTAAGAGCGGAAGAATTTTTACCACTCACCACTTCTGCAGAAATGAGAGCAAGTATTAAAAGTAAAGAAACAAAGTTGGAATGTTTCTTCAGTTAGAAACATACTAAATTTATATTTTAAAAGCAGCAGAGAAAAAGGGCAAGTATTCATGACTAAAGTCACATCTCAGTTCACTACTAATGTGGCCCTGCTAACAGCATAAAACAAAAAAAGCTTTACAGTGTATATTACTGCCAATTAATTCTCAGCTGCACAAGATCTTCCCTGCTAGGTGACGCGAGGGTTTCCAACAGAAAGCAGCAGCAGGTATTAAAGAGCAAAGCCTGTAGAGGCATCTTTTTCCCTTCTGTACTATTCCAGCTTTTGTCAGTTGTTTGGATTTCCTGAAACTAAGGCAGCATCTGCAGAATTGTGTTTAAAATTCTTTAATGAACCTCCACTCCAAGGACTCACTTAATCCTTTTTTTTTGATTCATTTTAATTTTGGCCTCCACCCTGAAGCAATGAGTTCCACCATTATATGGTGTCTAAAAGCATTTGCTTTTGTTTGTTTTAACATTGCTGCTATCTGAATGTTTTCTTCTTATTAATGTTGTGAAAAACAGTGAATCACAATTCACTACCTACACTCTTGACATAAGTTTTTGTTTTATCAATCTTCATCACGTTTTGAACCTAACCTGCTCTGTAGGGGTTTTTTTTGCCAACATTATTGCCATCTTTGCCTCTATTTAGTTCTGAAAGGTTTTTGAAACAGGGTCACTAGAGCTGCATGCAGCAGTAAACCTGTTACATGTTTGAGTTTCCTTAAGATGTTTTCTGTTTTGTTCTCGGTTCCTTTCCTAAGGAGTCCTGACACTCCAGTTACTGTCAGTGATGGCATCATCTGGTGGATGGCCTTGTATAATGAACCCTGGTAAGCCTCAAATCTCTCTCTGGGATGAAGGTACTTCATTTTGAGTCCATTCATTTTATAACCAGAACTGATTTAGTCCAAATGCATTACCCTGCACTTAGTGATGCTGAACTTCATTTGCCATTTCATTCCCCTGTCCTTTCCAGTGAGCTCTGGAAGTCCCTGTTGTTCTACATCCCAGGAAGCCCCTCTGTCAGGTAGCACAGGAGGATGGTGTACAGATCTACTAGTATTTAGTGGATACCCCTACTGATATTTAGGTACTAGGCTGATATTTACCCCTGCTGATATCTAGATACCTCTGCTGGTATTTAGGGGACCTGTGGTTTGAGAAAGTTGACCACTTACAGCTATTCTCTGTCACCTACCTTTAAGTCATTACTAACCCATGGCCACAGCTTCCCACTAATCCTGTGGTAATTTATTTTGTAGAAGCCTTTAGTGAGGGAATATGTGAAAGGCCTTTTAAAAATCCAAGTACGTTAAGCATTAGGATCACTGTCATCTACATGCTTGCTGACAGTTTTTAAAAACTCAAATACATTTGTAAGGAACATCTTCCCTCAGTAGAAACTGTATTATGCAATATATTGTGCTTGTCCAGATGTCTATTAATCTCATCCTTTATCACAGTTTTACCATTTTGCCTGTACAGAAACCAGACTTGCAGTCTATAGATCCAAGATCTCTCTGGAGTCCTTCATAAAGATTGGTGTCACATTTCCCACCTTCTGTTCCTCTGGCAATAGGTTAGACACCACTGTTCATAGTTTAGTGATTTTATATTTGGGTCCTGTTATAAATCTTCGGTGAATACCATCTGTTCCTGGAGATTTCTTACTGTTCAGTGTGTCAATTTGCTCTAAAGCCTTTTCTATTGACACTTGAATTTGAGCCAGTTCCTCAGCCTTATCTCCCATAAGGAACGGCTGATACCAGAACCTCATTCTCTTCCGTAATGAACACTGATGCAATAAATTAATTTAGCTTCCTCGCAATAGCCTCATCTTCCTTGAATGTTCCTTTCATACCTTGATTGCCTATTGGTCCCATCTGACTCTCTGCCAGGCTTTCTGGTAATGGTATGGCTGAAAAAAAAAAGTTTTATTAATGGATTACCTGTCCTTACTGTTACTCCTTCAAATCCCTTCTGGCCTGTCATATGGCATCTGTACACAACCCCAGGTTCCAGTATAAGTTGGGGAATGACTTATTAGAGAGCAGTGTAGGGGAAAGGGACCTGGGAGTCTTGGTGGACAGCAGGATGACCATGAGCCAGCACTGTGCCCTTGTGGCCAGGAAGGCCAATGGCATCCTGGGATGTATTAGAAGGGGGGGTGGTTAGTAGGTCAAGAGAGGTTCTCCTTCCCCTCTACTCTGCCCTGGTGAGACCCCATCTGGAATATTGTGTCCGGTTCTGGGCCCCTCAGTTTAAGAAAGACAGGGAACTGCTGGAGAGAGTCCAGCACAGGGCAACTAGGATGATTAAGGGAGTGGAGCATCTCCCTTATGAGAAAAGACTGAGGGAGCTGGGGCTCTTTAGTTTGGAGAAGAGGAGACTGAGGGGTGACCTCATTAATGTTTACAAATATATCAAGGGTGAGTGTCATGAGGATGGAGCCAGGCTCTTCTCGGTGACAACCACTGATAGGACAAGGGGTAATGGGCTGAAACTGGAACATAAGAGGTTCCGCTTAAACTCAAGAAGAAACTTCTTCTCAGTGAGGGTGACGGAACACTGGAACGGGCTGCCCAGAGAGGTTGTGGAGTCTCCTTCTCTGGAGACATTCAAGACCTGCCTGGACACGTTCCTGTGTAGCATAGTCTAGGCATTCCTGCTCTGGCAGGGGGATTGGACTTGATGATCTTTCGAGGTCCCTTCCAATCCCTAACATTCTATGATTCTATGATTTAGCTTTCTACCGTTTATACTCCTTTGTATTCTGTTTGTTTGGGCGTAGCTCCCAGTCTTCACTTTTGGTAGCTTTCTGTGGTCTACTATTTAACATAGGTCAGCTGCTTTTGTTTTTTATTCCTAGTTTATATTTTTAATGATAGCATATATTTTCTCTGTATCCCTAATATGGATACTCCCTAAATGGTCTCCCTATACCAGTTTTACCCCAAGGATTACTCCTTTAGATTTATGTTTCACTGGTTCATTGTTCTATATTGTTCCTACTTTAAAATATTTGGTTATTGTGGCAAAATTGGGGCCTTTTCCCTTCCTGTAAGGAAAATGAATGTGGTCACCATTAGGGTACTCTGTATGGCCATGTATTTGTTCTCTTGGTAGCTGCTTCACAAAACAGTGATTTCTGATACCTAAAAAGGTTCTTACAGAAAAGAATGTGCCCAGAAGTTACTCTTTTTTTTTAGGTAAATTAATAAATTTTCAGAAAAAAAGTCAGTAAAAAAAAAATAAAAGCTACCTGGCTTTTAACCCACAGTTACAGAAACTTTATGTGACATTGACTGTACTATCCACTATGTAAGTAACAACATTTTATTCTGGAAATCATATTTTTTCTCTTTTTTTCTTGAAGTGT
This sequence comes from Trogon surrucura, assembly GCA_020746105.1. Taxonomy (NCBI): domain Eukaryota; kingdom Metazoa; phylum Chordata; class Aves; order Trogoniformes; family Trogonidae; genus Trogon; species Trogon surrucura. The sequence goes on along the minus strand of CM036622.1, from coordinate 16,253,169 downwards.
AACTTTAATCAGTTTAGTGGATCTGCTTTTCTGATTTATACTCAAGTAGGACTAAGATCAGAATCAAGTCCTAAATCTGCAGATGCATCTGAAAGAGATACTATACTTTGTTGGAGGTGCAGACGTATGCACCGTGTGGTCGTTTTCAAACAGCCTTTTATTCCACCTGCTTTCCTTCTTTGTAGTTGTTTTAAATTTATGGCTTACATGATGTATTTTTCAATGAAATTACCACTGAGAATCGAGAACTCAACAAATCTTCTGACCTGCTAACTTTCACCTTCCCTGCTAATTTGTGTGCTTATGAAGGGCTTCAGCTGTAAATCACCAATAACACAGCTGTCTTAGCAAACCCAAATGTCGTCTATTCATTTGACTTCTGGTCTCAACACCATCAAAACGCCAAGGGGTGAGCAGATAAGCGTAAGTGCTGCACAGCGGTGCATTTAATTTTTCCATTTGTCATATCATGTCAACTCATACCCTTTGACTTCTTGCCACTTAAGATGTAAGTGGGAATACCTGTCAATACAATCTTCAGGACACCTGCAAACAAGTTTCATCAGAGGAACACGAGGGTGACTAGTGAAGTCCAAATAAAATCAAGAATCTTCTCTGGAAGCAGAAGATATCTCAGTTTTAAGGACTGATTATGTGAATAAAAGAAAATCTGTAGAGTGAAAAGGTGAGAATAGTGGTAACAGATCATGGAACCTTTCTCCAAATTAAGTGTATATTTAATTCTGGTACAGTTTCTGTCATTTGATCACTTGCATAATGTGAAAGTGATTTTCTTAAGAGGCTAAGTGTATTTAGTTAGTTTACATCTAAAAATCTTAAGAGGATGTTGATGTGGAACCTTCTTGTACCAGAATTTGCCTTTTTCAGAGACAAGGGAGGGACTCTTTATGTTTCTGCATCAGGTGAACTTCTCTCTTTATACCAATCTTAAATGCTCAGAGTCGGAAGGCAAGAAGGCGCATTTCTTACTGAATGTTTTGTTGCAATAGAGAGGAACCTAAACTCTTATTTCTGATCTGTGACAGCCGCTGGCACAAAGTTCTGGCAAGCCAAAGCTGATAAAAGCCAGCTCTGATTATGCCTGTTACTTGCCATCAAGTGTTGTTTGCTTCTGTCATTCTCAGCAAACCATCCAACTCATGAATCATAATCTATCAGAGGTTGCTTTTATCTTTCTTTTTCCAGGGATACCTATTCCGTACCTCTGCTTCCTGCTCTTACACCTAGTATAAATCTTATGTGCAGTTATTAGTTACCTACTCAACTGCTCATTTGTTTTTTGCATGTGTAGTTACATTTAGATGTCAAACAAATAAAAATGTTCCTGAAATTTCAATTTATGTCAGTAAGGAAGAATTAATTGCTGTATTATCTCTGTCAAAAGTTTTGTCCAGTGTCGGGACAAGCTGTATCTATTTTTGCTTCTTTGTTTAATGAGGGTGCATTTCTTGTACTGTATTGTGTTCTTTTTTTTTATTTCCTTCTCCTTTTTATAATGAAGAAGGGTTTCACGTTCAGTTTAGATCAGTGCTAGTGTAATGTAGCCCTGGTAGCTAGCAGAATTGTTCAAAAGAAAGATAAAAATATCGTATTGTTTCTTTTTAATCTTCCATCTTCCCTATTATTGCTGTTTCTCTATTCAAGAGAGGGGACTTCAAGACTTTGGCTCCATTTAGTGCCTATTCATTTGCTTATGCTCCATATCAAGAAGAGCTGCGCTTCCTAACCGGGTGTGACATCCCTGCTTTAGGGGTGCCATTGAGAAGAAATTTCTTGAATTTCGTACCTTCATTACAGCTCCTCTTTCCTCAGCCAACTATGAATAACACAGTTTCTCTCTAGTGATGCATTGTGCTCTAGTTCTAAAATCTTGGCTTTGTGCACAGCAGTTTTAAACATATGTACAAGTATGGCAACTATTGTATTTTATGAGAGGTAGGACATTATGCCAGGAAGGGGCTGCTTGTAAAAGAAATTATAGTGCATAGTGCTTTGGCTCTATATCCTGCAGGTAAACTGACTGATATTTTAATTTCCTTGGACTTTTTTGAAAGCTCTCTAAATGAAGGTTCTGAAGAAAACATATAACTTTGGTTATCATACTTTATGGTTATTACTGTGTACACATTAAATGTGAATTAATGCAATAAAACAGTACATTTCACATAAAAAATACTGTGAATTTCACTGCTGTTGCTGACATGGCACATGTATCAATGTAATTATGGGTTACAAATCCTCGGTAAGAGAGGCAACGTTAGAGTTTTTGAAATTCTCCCATTATGTGAATTCAGAAAGAATGCTGCAGCTTGTATTTAATTTATCTTGTCTGGGAGGCCTTTCACTAAAGCAATATTGATGTTGGATTTATCTTCGGTTTGATGACAGTCAGAGTAAATAAGCATGTGGAACGTACTAGAACCAATGAAAATGTCGGGGCTTGCTCCTCCCTGGATTAGTGTGAAGGTGTGAAACGGTCACAGACAACTGAGCAGAAGAGCTCTGAAGCGTTTTACCTCTCCAGGGCAGTTACATGCCTGACACATCAGGGAGCTCTCTGTCACATTTGCTTCCACATTGCATATTTGTCTCCGGATGCCTGAAGTTATTGTGTTTCTTTTTAAGCATTTACACAGAAGAACAGTGAGTCTGCAATCCTCCGCATTCTGAGAATAGCAAATAGCAGAATTAAGAGTGCCCATCCCTGTGCATTTCAGGACTCGGACAAACAACGGAGTTATGATGACTTTAAGAACTGTTGAGTGTGTAGTGTGTGGCCATAGGCATCTGCTTAGCCTGTTAACATCTCTAGCAGAGCTTTAAGCCAGCACGTTTTACTTCGTGCTTCCCATGAGTGAGAAGTGTGCAGACAGTCAGCTACCATGGCTCAGATGAGACATGATATCTCAACCAGCTGGGAGAATTCAGCTGCTCGTCTGAGCCTGTGACAAAGTTATCTATTATATTAACACAGTGTTTGTTCTACTGTGTCCTTCATTCACCACCGGTAGAGAATGAATATGGTCTTCCTACCTCTATGCTTCGCAGATATCCTCTCTAAATAAAACTTCTGCACTCTTTGTTGCAGCATCCATAATCATACTTTATTTCTCCTGGTGATACATTTAAGTGTGGAATTCCAGTTCTGATCCTCTGGTCATTCAAATCCCTCCTTAGTATCAAGTCTTCCAAAAAGCTTACCCATGTTAATTCATTAACGTAAGAAATGTTGTCATGACCCTAGCATTTAGAAAAGTCTCTGTACCCTTGTACAAGAAGAGTGCCCTAGATGAGGAGCGGGTCAGTAAATTTATGGGATATACCAGTGCTAGAAGTGAGTTACAGCACAGCAACAACAATAATCCTGGGCAAGTGGATGAGAACTGCGGAAAAGGAACAAGATTTGAAGGGCAGGGTATAGTGCAAGGAAGGGAGCAAGAATGAGTAGATCTCAGCTAAAAAATGAAACTGGGCTGGGCTGATGGTGACTGTGGTGAGTTGGGTTTAAGCCTTACGCCTCTCATTCTTCTGAATAAATCGAATCTCAGTGTTCCATTTCTTAATGCAACTATTACTCTTTTGCTTCCTGTTTATAAGACTAAATGAATAAAAAGCATTCAGATTTTGTAACAATTAGGTATTGTAACAATGTAAGTATTTCAAGAGATTAAACATCTTCTACAAGTATATGAATAGTTTCCTTTTCAGCTTAAGACTCCCTTGTCAACACTTTCAATCTCCACCAAAGACATAGATGCAGATGGTCAGCACCTGCTTGTCATCGTATGGTCCTTCGGGCATTTGGGTTGGCTCTATACAGTCCTAAGTGCACTGTCACTGCTTAACAAAAGCATCATAAATAATTACTGTAATTAATAATGAAGCTACTACTTCCTTGGGCTAGTCGTGCTTTCTTTGTCAGTTCTGCTGCAATGTAATAGTGTTAATCTTTTAGGCTAAGTAGCTATTAAATTCTTTGAGTTTTGTGAGTTGTTTCCAGCAGCAGAAGAAATGAAATATAATTAGAAATTTGCATCGTATTTGTGTTTATCCTCAGAGAACAGGCATCCATTCTTGCTTGCCTGAACACATCACAAATCAGCCAACAGGAAACTGCTCATAATCTCTAATCCTAATTTTAAATTTTTCTACCCAAATACCTAGCCCTGAAACACTATCCCTTAACCGTGCTACCATGATCCATTTGCTATCCTCTGGGCTTTCCTCTTGCCTTTGTGGTGGCATCTGGCTCACAAATATTTACAAATATACCAGAACAACACTCCGTCTCTGTATTTCCATCCAGACCCCAGGGAAAACTCTTAAGTATGTGGTTCCGTGGATATTTTCTCCAGCAACAAAGACATTTTAAAAGGATCCTTCCATTATCTGCTTCTTTTTACTTGTTTCCACCCCTGGCTTTAGCCTCGCTACACTGCAGTTAGTCCTCTCTGAAGTACCAGTGCCAATGTTTGTGGAATCATGCCCCGAGATATCATTCCTTCTCCTCTTTTTGGAAACCTTTTTTTACAAAAGTAAAAAATGAAAAAGCACTCACTTGTTTCATGGCTTTGCCTTACAGTACAACTTGGGAGGTTAAAATGCAAGGAAGAACAAACAGGAGCAAAGAGGAGTGGGGATCTCTTGTCTGCTTCAAAAGGAGCAATGCCAAGACATTCCCTCGGCTCTCATAGTTCAGTCCTTATCCCAGCCCTGTGTGCTGGTTTGTGACTGGGACACAGTCTGATATTTTTCCCAAATAAAGAGTAATGTGACTGTTTCCTGATTTAACCTGACTTGAAAGTAGCAGTTACACCTACAGGTTCCATAAGGTTTGTGATGGTTTGTGATCAAAGTTGTTCTCTGGGAGCCAGCTAACCTCCAACATAACAGTAAATCAGTACCTCCCTATATTGGACTATGTTTCTGGTTTTGTTTTCACCTAAAACTAGCTGTTATCAATTAGCTGTCCTGTCTTTCCTCTTAGTTTCAATGGGCAATCTGAAAATATGATGACAGAGGCCTCAGAAATTGAAGCAGACAATTGTCTGTGATGATTTGTTATGTGTTTTGTTACTTTTAAAACTCTTCTCTGCCGCCACACAGCCTTAGGGATGTTTTGTTATTATCACTGTTGTCAGGTCTGAACACTAAAATTTACTGTATTTGATGTTAAAATCTCCACTCAAGGTTGTAATATCTATAAAGAAAATATTGCTATAAAGATTAAACTCTGAAGGGGCCGTTCACATCCATGAGCAGACAGTAGAATAAATACTGAAAATCTTATCTTTTTCTATTTATCCGAGAAGCGGGAAACAATATGAAAAACATTTATTTCTGTTTGACAGAAAATACTTTTAACAATACAGAATCATTATCAGTCAATACTCTGAGAGGTTGCTGTTGATACTAGGTGTCTGGAAGATACTTTTCGTGATGACCTTTAAATGCCACAGTCCTAAGTGATCATTCAGAATTCATATTCCTTCATTTCAATATCTGCTAGAAAAAATCAAGTTGCTTTTGGATATAAGCGGTGTGTATGACGGCTGGATGTATCTATACATTGACTTGCTCTGCACGGTGAGAAATGAACAGGGTGACATTCTGAATTCTAAATCGCTACCTTTGGACATGGCATTTCCTACTGGAAACAACACTTGATTCGTAACTCTTTAAATACTACATCAATGATTCTTCTTTATCTTCTGCCTCATTTTCTCTCACTAGTACATCAGACATACTGCATAAAAATATGCTTCCAAATGTGGTTCTCGCACGTTGGTGTCTAATTGTCAGCAGCAGGATTTTGCATGAATTTTGCCGGTTATCCAACTATGCAACTAACATGATTATTCAGAGTCACATTAATAATATCTTTTCTCAAATTTGGAACTACAAAACTCTTACGTTGTGTCAGATCATTTGACAGAAAGAGCTGAGGTGAAACTTTGTGTATAGGGAAGGTAGTCAGTAGTTGCCTTTTAAGATTTTTTTGTGTCTTCCTCTGAATTATTTCAAATTATTTGGCCATAAGACACTGAACTGAAGGGATGTGAGGGGTCAATAGGTCTTACTTCTGTTGAGACTATCTTGTATGTATTGGCCAAATCTTGGGTGCAAATGTTGATTTTTTTTCATTGGAAGATGACAGTTTAAAAGGTAGTTGGCAGTGACTGATGAATTTTGAAATGAAGAGCAAATATGAACATAGACAAATACAATCTGCATATTTAGTCATACTGAAGTATCTATATTTGTTGAGATATGATAATTCAACAGCAAAAATACTGCTTAGGAAGCAGATAATTAATATTATAAATCAGATTATCTTCAGAACAAAATGACATATTCACAAATGGAGAAGAGTCTCCCCAAATTCTGGGTTCTTGCCAAAGTAGAAGGAAAGTACCTATAATATTTTATATTGCAGAATTTAGTACATGAGGAGTGGGGAAAACTTTGTGGAAGTGACACTATTTTTCTTTTTTTTTTTGAATCTCTGTCTTGAATTTAACTTCTTTTTTATACCACTTTACATCCACTAATCTCCAAGCTCTTTAAATCATTAATGAATAAACCAGGCTGAACCAGGCTGAACCAGCCCTCCCACTGATTTTGTAAAGCAGGAACACATAATTAGGCTAATTTACAGAAGAAAGAGCTGATGTACTGGAAGGGTGAGTGACAAATCCGAGATCCCAAAGGACACCCAAAACAGAACCAGTTATAACCCTACACCTTTTATCAGTAAATTTATTTTTTTTTAACTCAGTCCACCTTTGCAGTAGATGTACAGGAATAGGTGCTAACGTGAAATAGCATCTATTCTTACAAAGGGAGTTGTGCTAAAGCACAAGTCAACTGAGCACTTGATAAATTAATAGGCTGATCAAGTTCTACTTTCATCTCTTGTTACAAGTTCAGACCCGCAGGATGCAGACCTCAGGTCTGGATTCACAGAGTCAGTGGTGGAAGATGTCCCACTACTGCACATCTAGGCCTGTTTCCCAAAAGGACCGAAAAACATCTGTTGCTGTAACATGTGCTGAGAAGCCAGTATTTCCTAAAAAGATTTTACCTGATGGATGTGGAGGAAAATGAAACAAACTAATCAAAGTACAACTCAGACTTTTCTTTAAGTCCACTGCAGTAAAGTGGTCTCTGTGACTCAGTAAAGGACTCAGTTTGTTGTCAGCCCTTTATTTAGAGCTCGGCTGACCTAACCACATAAAGAAAAATAATCTTCAGACTATTTTTGTGCTATGATTGAGTCTGCACGATCTCCAGAAGCAGTCACGACTGACGGTAGTGAAGAGGGTCCTGGGATATTTAGCTGTGATACGCTGCTTCTGTGAAGGTCATCACTTCTTTCAATCAGAGTGAATGATTGACTCAACACGAAGTTCATATTGCACGACATACTTTCAGAAATGATTCATGTTAATGGTGTATCTCAGGGGATTGATGTTGAACAGAAGCTACATCTCAGGCTTAAAAAATGATTTAGCAATATGAAAGCCTACAAACCAGAGCTCACGTAGAGACATTTGATGGTAAACATCAGAGAATAAATACAAGTAAAAGTCATAAAATTGGATAGACAATAAATCTGACAGTTTAAGACCTTTTGGGGCTCAAATCATAAAAAACAAAATTACTTACGCAGCCATTCCTTGATTCAGCCGTGCATCTTTTCCCAAGATACGAACAGAAAACATTTTCATGCTTCTGACAGGTCGGAGCAGCTCGAGGAAGTAGCTATGTCAAAAAAGCCAGTAAAACACAACACTGAGGAAATACTGCTCCCCCCCACTGACATCTCTCCCCACCTCAGCGTCTGTGGGACGCACATGCAGCAGAATGTCGCTGGAAACTGTTCTTCGGGTTTGGAAATGTGACGATGCAAGCTGGGGCTGGAAGGAGAGGTGACGCACCCTGCCCGTGCCCTTCTTCTCAGGAGCTGCAGCTCCTCTGCCGCCCCCAGGCCAACCCCCCTTTTGGTTTCACACACATGAAAGTGTTTATTGGTTAATACCGGGCACCTTGAGACCCCATTATAGGAGAGGCCGCATCACACCAGCGAGTCAAAGCCTCTTTGTCAGTGTTTCTCTCTGACCTGGCTGTAGGGGCTCACCTATCCAGCTGAAATGTCTCCATCCTGGGGAGGAACTCGTGAGTGAGTGTGGGCATGTTGGGGGATGGTGTAGGGTCACCCTCCTGAGTGAAGTGAAAGGGTCAGTGTCCCTGGTGCTGGCCGACAAAAACCCACGAGGCACACACACACACACACGTGTGTGTATGTCAGTGAGAGGGCAAATGTGTTTGCCATCACAAGCAGAAAAATAGGTAGGGAAATCCAAAGTTGCTCCATTTTGGAGCAATTGTGCTGGACACAGCCCTGAAGGATGTTATGAGGCTGGGAATAAGTCATTCGAGCCTTTACTCACATCAATACAGTTTCATGTAGCTTTTTTTTTAAAAAAAAAGTGCTTTTGCTCATTTTTTTCAAATGTTGGCATTGAAATGGTGAAAGGGATCGGCCTTGGCCAAGAAAACAAATTTAGAAAATATGAAGTCAGAAAAGAGAACATTAGGTGGATTGACTTCTACCTGAACTTGCAATTGAGAGGTATTTCTGCTGAGAGGAGGTGGTGTTCTGTTTGTGATTATCTGTCTACATTTAGGTAGGCATAAGCACAGAAGTGGATGTTAAGAATTAGTTTGGCAATTTTAAAGATGAGCTGGGTATATTTTTGTTATTATTACTGTGTTACAGCATGACTATAATATTTTTTTTTCTGTAATGCTCTCAGAAATTTGAGTTATCCTCAACTTCTGCTGTCCAGATAATATATCTAGTGCCCTGAGCTTCAGAGGAAGTTATAAAAACCTTGTGTTTTAAAATCTCATGGTTGAAATGTTCAACCTCTGTCCTGACCTATCTGTTAAATGCACATTAATTTCTTATAACTATTTCCCCTAGGACTAAAGATTAATTGAAAGTCAAAATTCAGAAATCTTTCTAAAATTCTAAAGCTCATCCACAAAAGTCCCCCAAACTGCCAAGCTTGTGTCATTATACAGCCAAGCCTTTTACACTGGTGTGGTAGAAACTGTACAAAAAAAATCCTTTCTGATGCTTGGTCTTACGTTGCATCGTCCAGCCACTGTTGTAATATCTGCAGACTTTTTAATCTCTTGGCATTTCATTTGCTCTAACTGACCATAGGAAATGCTTCAAATCTACAGCAGAACAGAAAGGTGTATAACATGAGAACACATAAATAATTCGTGGAGCATGGACAGCAACTCAGGATTCCCCTATCTCAGGAGATCAACACCACCTATATCTCTTGATTAATGATCAGAGGAACTAGAAATTTATCATAATTCCCCAGTGATCTCTGCCCTGATGTTTATCTGTCATTTTCTAATGACTTTCTTCATGTGGATATGCCCAGTTCTTTGAGAGAAATCTCATATTTCTAAAATTCTTATCTATAGTCAGACTGTCTTGTACTATAATTTTTCATACGCTTTTCTCATATAAATTTTTGTTGTACATTATAGGACACAAATGAAATTGAAGGCTTTTCACACTTTGTGAATGTCACCACATCTGATTTTTTTGTCGGTTTTTTTAATGCAGACTGAGGCAAATTTTTCAAATATGGGTGGACAAAAGGCAAACCAGCATTTCAGCATGGGTGCGTTCTCTCACTGATTATTCTTTGCAAAACATGGGAAGTGATCTTGGCATGCTAATATCAGGATACGAATCAATAATAAAATAAATAAAAGCTGAAGGAAAATAATCTTCCTAGAAATCTCGGAACGACCTTTTTTTAAATCTGTTCTTCATGAGAATTCATTAAATTTTCCAATTTATTGCCAACATGAAGATTTGTTTTTTTCTAACTTGACCACAAAAAGCCCTGCTTGACCTCTCTGGAAATAGAAAAAGAACTTTACTTCCTCTAATAGAATCGGCTTTTTAGCAAAGAATAATATGATAATGTCAAAGCATAGGCTGGAGTAACCCTGTTTTAGTTGTATTAATCACCTCTGCTGAGCTTCAGTAGCTCTAGCAAGTTTAGCAAATGTGTAGATGTAATGGGCCTGTAAAAACATTCCCTGTTCCTTTGAGACCTGATGATTATTTTTCTTTGTCTCTTGAATTAACCAAGTAACGATTAATACTGGCCTGATAAGTCTTACATGAAAGTGAGGCATTAATTTTACCTTTATCATCATAAGGCTGTCTAATGTCATGAATGGCTGCTGCAAGACGTCCAAAAATATTAAATAATTTTGAGAGAAGGCTAACCTTTATGATCTTAAAAAAAAAAAAAAAAGGATTATTTCATTATTTCTTGTTCTAGAAGATACATGAACTGCGGCTGAGATTTCTTTACATTTATGCTGAGTTGCAATGGCCCAAAGGGGCCCGCTTTGCTGCTTGAATAGTTAAAGCATAGCTTGCATCATTCTTGTTCTCTTTTTGCCATCCCAGGGGAGCTCTGCATGCTGTCCGGTTTACAGATTTCAAGGCGGAGTGGGGCAAATATGTACCCAGGAACCCCTTGCTTTAAGACTATTCCTGGGAGACCACTGTGTTCCACTGTTTCCCTGGACAGCTTAAGAACACCACATGATCATGGCCTCTCTTAGATAAGTCACATTTCTTTGGGGGAATGTTTCACAAGCCCACATCTTGTTACTGCTAATGGTTAATCCAGTAGAAGTGGCCCCATATTTCAAGTTTCATTCACAGGCAGCTGGTCAAACACACAATGGGGATCTTCAGAATCACAAACGGAGTGTAAGCCTCCAATCCTCTTTGACTTTTAGTGAGGCTGAGAAACCTTCCTACTCCTCGTGCCTCAGAACGTCTCACAAAACCAATAAAATGCCAAGCTAGAAACGTTGTGCTGCAGTGAGGCTGACTTATGCTGAAGATAAGACAATGTCTCTGAGTTTATTGAAGCTATTGTTTTGGATAGTTTTATAGCTTAACCTTCAATAAGTGTTATGAACACCATATCCTTTAAGATTACAGGGAGGAGAAATTTATCTAAAAGATAAAATGTCTGATAAGTAATGAAAAGAAAATGCTGGATTTGTCTTGAGTTTAAGATTTAACACATACAAATGTAAACTGCCTTGATATGCTTATTGCAGTGTCTGCATTAGGCATGTTTCCAGACAAGAGGGTGCAAAGGCAGAGGAAATTTCCCTGTAAGCGTTGCCCTGTGAGGTACCTACCCCAGGCACATCATGGAGGACCAGCTGAGCAATTCTCCCCGCTTCCAAGCACACTGAAGTAATATCCAGTCTTACTATCCTTTCACACATCCTTAATCGTGGTATTTCAATGTGTGGTGTGCTAATTAGATAGACCTGTTGGTTGAAGGAGAAGAATCAACACCCAGTAATTACCTCATTGTAAAATGTAATGAGTTTTGGAACCTGACTTACTGTAAAAATTGCAGCGTAATAAATAGAATGCAGTTTTCCAACTATAAACTAGCAGTGAATTCTGTTAGTGTATTTCTTCATGAAACATGTTTATGTGATAGTCTTCCAATTTTATGGCTGAAGTTTATCACCATAAGGTGCATTTCATGACAGCCAAATAACTACATTCAGTTAGACTTGTCATCATGTGCCTTCAGTATCAAGACACATGCTGATTGTATCAAATACTGTTGACTGTCTTAGTGCTGTGAATAGAAAAGATGATTACACTGTTCTCTTTAGATGTGATGTAATATTATTCACCTCACTAAAAACTGAAGGTCAAGGTTGTCTGAGAACATGAGAAAGATCATCTATTGAAAGCTTCATAATGTGATGATAATGCACTAAGAGACATGGCAGTAGTTTTACATTAATATTTCTGTGATTTGTTATGCGAGAGGCAGCACGTGTTCTACAAACTAAGCAAGTGACCTGCTGGTGTAGTTATATAGAAACCAGAACCATCCTAAGAGTTTCAATGCTGCCATATTTGCGGTCATATATTTGTTTCGCAGAAGTCAATAAAAACAGTTTACGCTCCCGAGTGAAATTACAGCAAAGGATTACTACGTTATCAATACATTTAGCCAAAATGCCGCTATCATCTCCCTGAGCCTGTGAGAAAGCTTGTGTAAAAGAAGGGATAGTCATGGAATCTACTAAAGAGGTTTTCAGTAAAATCTTCCTTAAAACTGTAGCTAATACTTGTAAAACCGCTGGCAACATGATTTGCATTGCGTGCAGATAGTAGAAATGCTTGACCCTTGTTCCAGACCTAAATACTGAATATTTGCATGTCATGGTATACTGCGTCTGTAACTTGAATGGAGTTGTAAGACCCGGAGTCGTTTTAACTCTCTTGTTACAATTTTGAATTGTGCTACGATGCAGGGTGTGTGTTTGCTGTTCACGTGGGCTGGAGAAAGGAGTGAGAATTTGGGCCATGATGTGTATCTGCATGGATCCTACGGAGGGATTCCAGGTGTGACAAAGACTGAAAGCACGGGAGGCCATAAGACCATTTGTGTAAGAAACTGAAAATGCAGAGGAGATTGATTTTTGGCAGTTGCATCGTAAGCAAGTGGTTCATCGCTGAGTGAGGGGCGAGGGAGTTGGGGATCGTGCTGGGATGCTGCCCCTTATGGGGCCCGGGTGGGGATGGGTCTGACTGCTTGGCTTCATGGCAACCATGAGAGGAACTCCCCCTCTTTGCCCTCCACTGGAGAGACTGTTCCCACTGCCTTGTTCCCCATGGCCTTGGGACAGCGAGACACCCCCTGTCTCACCTGTCAGAAAAAGAATCAGAGAAAGAGAAACTGAGCTGTGATGGGGTTTTTTTCAGCTGCCCCTACTAGCACCTGGTAATAGGAAAACTCAGGAGATAAACCCAGCTTTTAATACTGACATAATGATCATAAAGAAGTAGAGTGTAATGTGCTTGTAAAAGTCAGTTTAGTCTAATTTGAGACTGCATACAAAAGCATTTTGATGGCAGATACTGAATGGCTTTGTACCAGCAAAGGGAGAAAGAAATAAGGTTGTTTAAATGACCTATTCGGGCATTTTTATCCTGAAAATACATGCGTTGTAATACTTAACCTTAATTTCTCTCATTTAGGACGCACAGTGCAAGGATAATATGTAATCTACCTAAATCATCTTAATTGAAAGTTCTGGTATATATTCTTCAGCTACATCTTGGTGTACTTTAGTTTGGGAAAATATGTAGAGTCTGGAATAATGACAAATGTTGAAATGATCTCGTATTGAAAAATATTGTATTCAGGGATTAATTTTAATGAGGTTTTCATATTTATTTTATGACTTTAATTTTAATTTTTGCATTTTGGTTAATGAGAGTTGTACCCTTAAGAACACATTTACAAAAAGAAACATATCAGCTTACTAAATAATTTTGATGAAATGTCACCCATGATACTGCTGAAGTGTTGGTGGATGCTTTAAAATATCAAATAATATACTGGAGTGATCACCCCAGGTTTTCCTCTCAAGAAGCAAAGGGAGGTGTAAGGAGACATTATCACAGGAATTTTTTAAAAAGAGAGAGAGAAAGAAAGCGAGACAGAGAGAAAAGTGAAATTGAAGTTGTTGAGAGAAGTGAAGTAAGAAGTAGAGGGGCTGCCAAGTCAGTAATGAGTTAGAGCCATAAAGACACGGATGGGTGATTCTTAACTAGCAGCTATCGATGCTGCTCAGAACAGCTCTTGTCCCATCCCCACGCTGGGGATCTCTGCCAGGTGCCTGGTGTTCCCCTGCCTTAAATTCTTAAGGAGCACTTATTCAGACAAAGATCCCTTCTTTGGATCAGCCGTCACCGAGATCTTCACCATGGCATCACTTTCCCTGGCACCGTGGTTTTAGAAACGTGAACTCATGCAACCTCAGCTTATGTCTGTGGGTGCTGCAGGCGCTCAAGTTGTCTCATCCTCTGTCCCTTTTCTTCTCCATCGCCTGCCCCTCAGAGGTGTTCTCGGAGTTCAGTCAGAGGGAACGGAAAAGGGAACCGGGGAGCTCCAGGCACGTTGCAGCTTCCACATCTCCTGCCTTGTGGCACCCCTGTGCCAGGAATGGGGTTTGCTTGGTTGTGCTGTTCCTCTCTGCTCTGGGCACTGGGGCACAGCCAGGTACTTACTCTGTCCTTGGCATCCCTGCGGAGAGACACGAGCTGGATTACTCATGTGGATAGGGTGGCAATATCTGTTCTTTAAACAGCTATGTGGGGGAGTTTGATTTGTATCATACATGTAAACTGTTATATTTAGACATTGTAAAACGTCTTCCTTTCTAGTAGCAAAAGTGTTCCATGCAGGCTATGTTTGTTCCCACAGAATGTGGCAGAGCTCAGTTTTCTATGAAAATATCTGGTGATCAGAATGGGCTCATTTTGTCTTTTTTTTTACCTGAAAGTAGAAGTTGTCTACAAGAAAATAATAATAATTAAAAAAATCCCCTACCGTTAACCTTTAATGCTAATAACCCTACACATAATAATCAGTATTTTGTCCTGGTTGTCTTTTCCTATAATTCAATTTTCAAAGGGCCTAGGTCGGACTATGCTGTCCTCATTACTGAACATGCATAACATTGTCTTCTAAATTCCCTGTAACTATTCAAATAGCAGCTCAAAAAGACAAATTGCCTATCACTCCAAAGTCTTAAAACAAAACAAAAGGCACCATATTGCCACTTTAGGGACACATTTGTTGCCTGCTGTTGCTATTATATATGTCATTTCAGTCCTGCAGTTAGCTATAAACTACATCTTTTCTTTTTCCGGAGAGAAATAAGAGATGCCTGAAGGGAAGCAAGAATGGAAAGCGTCCTTAAAATGACTGATTTACAAGTGGTAAGGAGATACAATATGAAAATTATAGCTTTCTGAGTGTGTCACATCCCAAGTTTGCACGACGCTCTTGCTTTAAAAGCTGCCCCAAAGGCCAGTGCGATGGCTCAGAGGACAGCTCGGCGAGCCAGCAGTCCCGTGACAGGCAGAGGCTCTGGCTCGTGGTCCCAGGACAAGCAAGAAGCTCCTCTTGGGGGCCGAGCTTATGGGACACTCTGCTGCAGAGACTGCTCCATGCGACCGCCTCCACGAGAAGCAGTCTGCTGTACCTTATCCTTCTGCAGCACGTCTGAGAATAAAGACCAAAAACATGCCTTGAGAGAAAGGAAGGGCCCCCTGTGATTCAAACCAGACAGAGGCTGTTTCAGAAAGTAGGAAACCTCTTAACATAAAATCCTGCCCAAGCACTAGTGAATACATGAAAGCCAATGTGTATTTTATGTGACTGTAAAAAGCAAACACACAGAATGTTATTTTTAGGCTCCCAGGATTTAGGAGCCTGATGTGAGTTAATCTGCTTTATCTCCTATGCAGCTCGGTCTCTAACCTAGAGATGTTAAAAAGGACGTGTTGCTGCAGCCTCTAGATTGCAGTGTTGTATTCCAGAGTGTCCATCTTCACTTGAGCTGTGAGGTGTAAGAGGAATATGGGCATTGTGGAGTGTAGGAGGAGGTGCATTGTTGTTCTTTGCATATTTAGAGCTGAAGCTGATAATGGCTAGGAGCACTGCAGATTAGTTTGTGTTTTAAGCAGAAGCCGTGTCCATTGTGGCATTTTGTGAAGAGTTTGGCCCAGTTACGTGGTAGGAATGGTGCCTGGCTCAAACACCTTCAGCAACGTGACGGCAGATGCCCTGAGTCTGCATCTGAGGCTAATTCAGTCTACTTCATAGTCTAGTATTTCACACAAATCCTGCTCCTTCCTACCGGCACACACACTTTGGGATTCTGTCAGACCATCATATTTAATATCTCCAAGAGTTTAACAAACTCCTCTTGATACCTTCTGTATTTTTGCTGTCTGTAGCATGGGATTCCATATTTTACTGACACCCTTTGCGAAAAAGTACTTCACTCTGATTTCTGCTTGTTTACCTGATAATTTCATTCCATGCTTGCTAGTTCTCATCTTGTCAGAAACAGAAATGATTCATCCACAGTTTTGTTCTCCAGTCATTCAGGACTGTAAAACCTTTTCTGTAACTGCCAGAGTCAGCTTTACATTTATCTACTTTAAATAATGTAGTATCACCTGCAACTTTATTCATTCCAGATTTACATAGTTTTCCAAATAATTTATGAATAGCACAGATCCTTAGGAAACTGACATGTAGAGTTCTTCCACTGGGCATCTGCAATTTATTCCTGATCTTTGCTAGATATTAATATTTAATTTGACATTAATCAATTAGTCAATCATAGTACCACAAATATATATATAGAGAGAGATCTACTTTATTTAAAATTCTGTCATTTCCATAGGGAATTCCTGAAATATGGAGGTAGTTGCACCAATGTCTCCGAGAAGCAAGTTTGGCTTGTTATATTTATAAGTGAGTTACTCCACAAAGCATTACTAATAAGTGACACAGTGATTATCACTCTGATGTTCACATTTCCCCATCACATGCTGGGACTGTTGTTTAAAAAAATCTTTCTTGTGGACTTGTTTTGAAAAATGATCCCTGGTGCAATAACCCGAGAATGTAAAACAGGGTGACATTTCAGTTCATGTGTCTCCAGCTTTAATTTGTATTTAATAAGCTGTTTTTTGTTATGTTTATTAAATTTGGTTGACTTTTAAAAGAGCACCCACTGAGTTTTATGAATATGCAAATTGTATGTTTGTTTGGTATAGAATGAAACCCTCAATTACAATGACAATAAAGATATAGTTACGGTTTTAATAATCAATTAACACGTAAGTATCCTGATTAGTATTCTAAATGAAGTAACTAATTATATATTTCTTTATATTGGTGTACAGGAACCGCTTTTCTTAAGGCAATTAAGCCTCAAACCCAAAGAAAAGGTACCTGGATGCAGATACATACATTAAAAAAAAAAAAAAAAAAGTAAAGGAATTTGCTCCAATATTTACACTTGTTGCCATAATAGAAGTGCGGGTCTGTGTCACAATTCCTAACCATATCGATGATCATTTAATCTACAGCAGGTAGTTGACGGTAAATTGGGATGCAATGTTAATTCTTAAAGTGTTCATGAGCAGTTACATTTCTCAAGACAAATCTCTTCAATTTCCACATGGGCAAAGTGGAAATAACAGACAGGTGCTACCTACAGATAGTGTAAAAAAGATGCTTGAAGGCATGAACTGGAAGATAAAAGAACAAAATTCCGTCAGTCTGAGACCAAACTGCAATTTAACAAATAGCTTGTGGGACAGGAAATCAAAATATCTGAACTATTTTTCTGGCCTTATTACTAATTGGCTGTGTGTGATCTTGGGCAGTATCATGTAGAAATTACACGTGAGTCCTTCCTAATAGGATGTTAAACTGCATTGCTTAATGTTCTATACTCTTCTTATCCTGTTTCTGAGCCTATAGCATGTTTTAGTGAGGTGCTTAAAAATGGTTCAGTATTTTCAGAAGTACGTTCACCATTTGACATTTTGAGTTTATTTCTGGTATACTGTCAAAATTAAACCTTCAATGTTTTCCCTTGTTTGTGTGCTGCTCAGAACATCAATGTTTACCTTGTTCTTTTCCCCCTAGGAAGATTGCCTTGTCTGCTAATTCAAATGTTTTAGCCTTTTAATCTGCATGGATTTTAATGAAAACTCCTTTGACTGTTAGTTCACAGATTTTCCTTGCATTAGAAAGAGCCTGAGGTTTTTTCCATTGAAGTCATTGTCCTAATATGGTGAGAAAATGCCAGCATCTAGAAGTGGTGACTTAAAAGGAATGAATTACTGTTTGAATGAAAATAACACAAGAAATTAATTCTGACTGTATAGAATAGAATTTTGCAACAGTAGTGCAAAAACCCAACAATTCCAAGAGGTCACATTGAATCTTAGAGTGTGCATGGAAATAAGTGTCGGGATTATGTATAGAGATTTCAAAGTCCTGGAGAGAGCAGTAGTCCAGAGAGCAAAACCTAGCCACTGGAGCTGGGAGAGCTGCAGTTTGGAACTGGGGAGTTGGAATTACTGGTTTTGGAGGGCAACACCAGGAAACAGTGAACAACCGTCCTTGTAGCTTCCTCTCATTTTAAGAATTTGCAGATGGCAGAGAGGGTTGGCCTTGCCCTCAGTTTAACAGGTGTTTCCAGACCTTCCTCATCTTGGTGCGTCATTTAAATCATACTGTCCAACCATGTCCCCAAAACTTTCTTGCTCCCCACCAGTATTTTATCTTTTCCGACGTAATAATGTATGAAACACTTAAAAAAGATTAAGTTAGAAAATATTACCAGTGAACACTGTCTGCTTTCCAGAAAGTGAGTAACAGGCTAGATCATTCAAACATTTGGATCTCTGTGAGAAAACCCTCAAGACTTCAAGGTATCCCCAAAGGATTTATGGCTCTTCTCCCCCTGATAGCACTTAGCAAGAATCGTATTTTCCAAAGCCTCGTGACCTGCCCATGGCCCTCTTACTGAAAGCTCTTACCAATATGCAGGACACATACAAGCAAATATCATTAATTCCTGTAGCCTCACTTCGAATTTCACACATAGTGTCACCCTAGAACCTCTGCCCCACTGCTAACTCGGAATTCTACAGACACAGACAATTCCCCCCACACTACAATAAAAGCTTCAGGCCTGAAGTTTGACGATATCCTAAACATTGGGAAAAAATGGGTACCAAAGTGGAAATGTTTTTACAAATTCCAGCAATCACTGCCAGCCTGCAGGGATAATTGAAACTGAGAGGAGACTTGGGGGAACCTTCTCACTCTCTACAACTGCCTGAAGGGAGGGTGTAGTCAGGTGGGGGTCGAGCTCTTCTCCTGGACGAGTGACAGGACAAGAGGGCACGGCCTGAAACTGCGTCAGGGGAGGTTCAGGTTGGATCTTCTGATATTTCTAATATTTTCATGTTTCCATCTCCTTTTGTCACTCTGATTGCTGTGAAGTCAAAAATGCTTCAAAACGCTGTAGAAGAAGGGAAAACTAGAGATGTCTCTGTCTTACAGAATGGGCAGAAAGAGAGCAAAAGAGGTGTAGGCAAAATCTTAATATTTAAGGGTTAAAAGTTTCTGTTTTAAATAAAACACCCTCTAAAACACCTTCTTTGTCTAAGAAGGCAAAATATTCCTGCTGAACTTTTTGGTCTTGAAAACAAACACACCATTTCAATTTGTGGCAAAGAGGCTGCAGAGGTAAAATTTTAAGGGGAGCCATGAAAATTCTAAATAATCCTGGATTAGAGGAAATGGTAGTTCTATAATACACACTTACTGGGCAACAAACTGTTTTTTCTTGTTATTGTACTTAAGATTGAGGCTAAGTTCTCCTTCTAATGAAGTAACTGAATGTCTTATGAATATATCCTCCAGTGTCTACACCCTGGAACACAGAGCGGGCAAAATCAATTATGTATTCACTCTGTTCTAGAGCAGCCTGCACATCTTCGTTGTTTCAGCAACATCAAATACGTATAGCAGGTGCCATCTTCTGGCAACGTCATTTGTGGAAATTAGCTCTGATGTTACACAGCTTATATACAATAAGGGATGGATTTTTTAATATTCCTATGAGGAAGTGATTTTTTTAAAAATATTTTTCATTCACATTAAGCATTATTCAAAAATATTATGTCGCTGGACTTTAATAGAAACCATCGACAGTTCAGAGACATTAGCTAAATGTTTTGCTTTTCATTTGCAAGTTCCTAATAGTGTTCCACAAAAGAACTGCATGTTAAAATTTTAAATATATAAATACATAAAGTATTTTAGAGTTCTTGAAATTACAAAGCTTGAACGTAGGGGTTATTTTTTTTCCTGAACTAACCATCCAGTTGGAAAAAAGAGAAGAAGCTCTAAAGGGGCTCAAAAGGGAGTTTGTAAACTTATCTTCAGATTCTTGTGTAATTGCACACAAAAGAAGCAGGAGTCATAAAGTACGATGATTTACAAGAGAGATATGTCTTGACTAGCACAGAAATCTAGTACAAAAAAAAAAAGGAAAAATAACACAGAATGAAATGGGTAAATTGTAAACCAGTTTCTTTCTATTTGGATGTCTAAGTGTCAGATAAGCATGGCCAGGCCACGAAAAACAAGCTCATGGAAATGAGCTCTGCAACTTCTAACATGCAGCCATCCGTTGTTAGACCAACAGATTGCCTGGTGCTCAGCAGAGCACCTTCACGGGATCAGGGGCACTGCTGCTTTCACAAAGCTGAAGTAAAGACAATAGTGATGGTTCTTCCAGCTAACTGCGTTCATTTTGTATTTCCAAGTCCTTTTGGACTTGGTGATGCTCAAGTAAGGAACAAAGAGCAGGCATCTTGCTGCTTTGTACCTCTCTGTTCGTATCATCCTGTGTTGTGTGATTTCTGATATAGACAAATTTACAAAAGACACCAAACCAGAAAGAGTAAGGAGGTCAGATTCAGGAAAAGAAGGTACTGATTGTAAAAAAGCTGACACTGTGCATCAGATCAACATTACTACTGTGTGGGGAAGGTGAAAACTGACAGCTATGTGTTTTTAAGGACAATGAATTTAAATTTGCTGAAGCTTCTCTAGTGTATTTAATACAACCCATTGCTATAGTTTCCTCTGTTAAAGGGTAGGAGAGCAAGTGATCCAAAAAAGTTGATGCCAGAAGAAGATCCTACATCATCTGCAGCAAATGAAGTCTATGACCTGGAAAAGTAACTTTTGCTGTTGGTCAACCACAGAAGTAGCAGTCGAATATGGAAACAATGGGGGTAGCTGGACCCAGGAGTGGGTTGCATTTCTGCACAGGAAAGCTGTCAGCTCTGATAGCTGGGCACTCCTACCCTCACATGTGCTCCATTACAGGGCAGCACAAAGCCCCATTGATCCCTCCTGGGGCCAAGGTTTGTCTGTCCCTTGGAGAACGGTGGTAGTAAGAGCAGCTAGCCCAAATCATGGCATGAAAATCCTGTGGGGCTTTGTAGAGAGCCAGCCATTGGGAGTATCCCCAGGAGATGGGAAAGGTCTTAGCAATGGTACTTTGATTACATCTTCATGACTACAGCCTCATGTAGGTGGCCATCCATAAAACAAACCCCTTAGGAGGCTGCGCTCATCAGAATGTTGTTCTTGAAAAAGCTTGATAACGAAGCGCTGTAGAAGACCACTATCTTTATGTAAATATATCTATGAGGAGCTCAACATAAGACACATACTTCTAGATCCACGTAATGCTATGCATTCACATTTACTGCAAGCAGAAACCTGTGCCTCGGCTGCTGCAGCTGGGATTGTTTATATTACAGTTTAGCAATATAAAGCTAACCAAGAGCTGTTTACCAAAATTATACTTTTTGCAACGGTTTTACAAATTCTGAATTTCTGAAATGTTCTGAGCTGCTTTTTTAGGGCTTTCTTTTACGTAGAAGTGAAGCAATTCTGCTCCGATATTTCTTGGTGATGTTTTGCTGAGGCAGCTGTACAGGGACCAGCCCCCAGCAAGGGACTGGTTTTGCCATTGTCGCGGGAGCTGGGAGCCCGTCCCTCTGGGGCATCCCCGCCTGACCGAGTGCTTCCCATTTCTCCCAGAGCTTGTAATCTTGGTAGAGCAGAGACTGTTTCCATAGCCCTAATTGCTCCATTTGCAAGGCTCCTTGTTACAAGTGTTTTTGCGCTTACTGAGGCATGTGAATCAAACTTGTCTGTGTTTGCTTCGGCCGGTAAACAGTGCTTGTTACAACGCGAGCTGTTTGCCTGATTATTCAGAAGTCTAATCATGGCGAGCTTCATTCTAGCAGCGCTCACACTGCCCTTGTTTTGCAAAGCCCTCTCGTGACTCCCATTATTGATTGGGTCTATGCCTGGGAGTTTTAGTCCTATGAAATAGTTTCACATCACGTTGTTTTTAGAACAGGAGCACTGGAAAAAAAAGAAGAAAAAAAACAATAAAAAAACCCCACAACAAAACAACACCACAAAACCAGCTTCTTTGCACAGCGCAATATTGTTTTCTGGGACATGCCCAGAACTACCCTTGGGTACTATAGTTGTTTTGCTCTATGGGAACAAGGGCTGTTTCCCATTGGTAATTCTCATCTGCTCAGTTCTAACCCTCATTATAATCTCTTTTTCCCTATTTAAGTAATTATTGCCTGGCTCCTAATTCCAAAAGTAGAATAAGTTAATAAGAGGTGGAAATTGCCACCACTGATATAGGGAAAATATATAAACTGGCCATGTTTTTCTTCTGGAGGTTTTATCTCAAAAAACTGGAGCGTAACTGTTGCCATTGTCTAAATCTTCTGTAGCTGCCGGTAATTTACAGTAATTAAGCATGCAAACAGATGACATAAACAACAAATTGGCCTCAGCACTAACAGTTTTCCTCCCACGTTCTCTGACAAGCAGAAGTGGCATAATGGTATGGAAGAGATCTAATTCATCCTAATTCTGAACTTCCTTTGGGAGCAGAAGGAATTGAGCTAGGCTGCTGTTCATGTTAGTAATTTTTACACATGGAAGATTTTGTATTTAATATGCTTTCAGATAAAGACCACTTGATTTCTTCTTTCTTTAGCAACATTTACAGTGAAAAAAAAATGTGATGAGAATTAGGGTATCACTGGTCAGTCATGTTACCTCCAACATGCAGATTTTGGTTTGGTAGGTGGAAATGGAACTCGTGGTTTATAGGAAGCATCAAACTGGTGCAAACTGTTTCTAGGTAATGTGCAAGAATTCTGGTTGTGTTTTTTTACTGCCCTGAAAGGACCACGTTGTCAGAGCTCCGGAAATTAGCACTTAAGGTTATTGATCTGTTTTCTCTCCAGCCATGGGAGAGAATGTGTGAGTCAGAAAAATTTATAATAACTGCATTTGTTTATTTATAGCCATACTGTTGTTTTACAGCTAAACAAAATTAATAGATGGTATTCATATTTAAATATCTATGTATAGTCACCACAGTTCCCCAGAGAGATCTGTAAACCCTATAGATCACACCTACCTTTACTTTTCACCCATTTTTCCCTGCTAGATCTCAGAAACTGCCTCAGCCTCAGAGGCCCCGTCTTGTCTCCCTACAGCTGCCTGATATTGTCCCACAGACCGTATGTTCTGATCTCACACGTTGCTCGTCTTACAGTCATGTCATGCGTGCTCTTTGCTAATTGCGTGGTGGCTACGCTAATGCGGGTCTCTTGCTCCTTTATATGGGGGGATCTACTTTTGGACTGCTCATGGGCCTCTGCAACAACACTTGCAGTATCACTCTGGTTAAATGATTGAGCTGTGTTTCATCAGTACCTTTTTTGACTAACACAGATCCATTTCTACAACGCTGAACATTGCTCCTGTCTTTATCCGTGAACACATTCACTGTTTTTAAGTTGATTGTTGCAGACCAGAACCGTGCATCGGTGCTCTCATTGCTTCCTCATCTGCAATCACATATTTGGAGTCAGATTTGCCTATTTTGATTGGCAGCATCATTCATGTGCTTTTGTATTGTCTTTTCTAAGTGGAACTGAGACAAAAGTGCAAGTTCTACCTTATTTTGAGGTCACAATGCTCTTCTGTACTTTGCCAGTATGTTTGTTCACCAGAGCTCTGGCAGAAGCAAATGGAAAGCAAACCCAGATAAAGTGTATTCAGTAGTTAAGAAAAAATCTCAGGTATTAGTTTGGCTCCACTCACAGCCTTTTGACTTCAAATATAAGAAAGAAAAGTCTCGTATTTAATATAGAGTGAAAATGAAAACAAACACAGCTATATTCCACCGTCTTTATTTTAACAAATTATTTACTGTTGCAAAAATCTCCTAAACTTTTTGTTATCTAGCTTTGCTATTCTGGATACTGATAATTTTTCTTATGTAGCTTTCTGCTCAGCAAAAACAAAATAAATCATTTGATCCCTTGTGCAATAAGCCCAAAGTAAGAACTTCTTGCATAGTAGCTGAAGATTGTACTTCAAAGTTTTTGTGTTTCAAAATGTGAAGACAAATGCAAGTAGGTTATTTCAATACTGCTTTAGGTTTGTATATTTTTTATAGCTTATGTTTGAGCCCTGCAGACTCCAGCGATTCTGCCAGATGAGAGTTTTTAAAGATTAGTCCTAGGGAATTTCTGTGTGACCATTGCACAAAAAAAAATCTGTTCTTAAGTCATCAGCTGTGTTATAATTTCCTGTCAAAACTGCAAACACTGTGAATTTGCTATGATTGCACTGCAGCAAGAACTCCTGGAAGAGTCAGGCAGCAGCCTGGATTTCAAGGAATTAAACTTAAGCAGAGAATCATACTTGCATTTTCTTGCTCTAATCGAGGCCTGTTTGAAGTGATGATACCTAGAGAGAAAGGCCTTGACTTCTACTTACACTGAGGAATAAACGATGTCTGTGAAGTGCAGACTCAGGCAGTGGAGTGGGCATGAGTTTCTTCAGGGAGGAAAGAGACGATGGGTGCTGCCACTGGGACAGGCAATCCCTAAGGCTCACAGGCTGCTCTGTTTGCTGCTGTGTAGTAATGTGTAAGGGCAGCTAAGCTCTACAAATGGTGGAAGGAACACGCCATGGACTTCCTTTTCAGCCTTCCTGAAAGGCAGTACAGCTATGGAGATGTTATTTCTGTTTAACTTTAAACTCCCATTTCTTGGATCTTAGTTAATTGTATCATGATCTATTCTGAAGATCTCTCTCTAGACAGTGTCCGTGGGGAGCACTGCTGGAACTTACTTTAGCATTTGTGCAGAAGGTACTGACATACAAGTTCTGATGTGAAGCCAGCTGATCCAAATTCTGCTGCTTCCAATTACTGTGTGGTGATGACTGCAAAGCCTTAGAATCATTTGATCCTCTAAAAGGGAATCGGAGTCTGTGCCCAGTGAACCACAGTGACCTCCTTAAAAAAAAAAAAAAAAAAGGCAGTTAAAAACTTGATGTTGAACTGCACCATGCATAATGGCCTTGCAGGCTTTACACGATGCCAGGCCACTTTTATAAAAATAATAGTCTGTGTTCTTTAAAAAAAAAAGATAATCGGCACACCTGTGCATTGACAGCTATCTCCACAGGAAACTACATTTTTTTATTAAAAAATAAAAATCTTTAAAGACATCCTGTGCTTTAATTCGTTTTGGCCGTGTGGAATCTCTGAGATTGCAGTGAGTATCTAAACTCTTTGGTGAGATGTAATGAAATCTTCATGCTGAGGTAACTTTCTTGCTTAATAGCTTGGTAGGAGAGAATCCATTATGTATTAAATCCATCTTTGTCTCTGTGGAGACATTCACTTTAAAGTAACATTTTCATCATGGCTGCAGCCCACAGGGGAAAAAGAAGATACCCAGAGCTGAATAATGCATGTCCGAGTACCAAAGGGGATGCTCTATTAACTCTGATTTACATATGACTGCTTGTTTAAATTTGTTATATCACCATTCAGATGGCATTTTGGAAAGGTGAAGACCTGGTTTAAAGCCTACCATAATTCAAGGAGTAAATGAACAGAGTTTAAAAACGTTATTTGAAAGCACATATTGTCAAAATAAGGCTGACCCCAACCATAATCACTTTTGTAATAAATCATCTTCCAGGGTCCTTTGCCTACCTCTTTGGCTTAGCAATTGTTTGCATGGGTGTTCTTTACAGTGTCTGTTTTGATGGACCCTTGGCAATTTTAGGGTCAGAAATAATGTCAGTGGAGGATGAGAATTTAGCAAACCTCATTGTAGGCACCCATTTCTTTTACCCATTTCCTTGCCACGTCAAGTAGTTCTGCTCAGTTCAGTTCGGCCAGTTGGTTTGAGTTAAATGGCCTGTAAAGAGTGACCCTAAATTTAGTTTTCAGTGGTATCCCCTGGCTTTTCGGGTCTGTGCGCATAGAGGGAGACACTTTGCCATTCTGGCAGTATTTGTGCGTCACTAAGGGTGTGTGCTGTAGGTCGGGAATGCCTGGTGAGAGGCTTCCCACATGCTGGGCTGGCACTGCCTGCGCTGACAGCTCTGCAGCTCTGAGCACCCGAGTGCCTGCTCCTGCCTTTGCGAGTAATTTCTGGAGCCAGCACCATGTACTGCTGGGTGCAGGCAGCAAACGGTGCCATATACACACAAAATCTGATAACTTATTCAGAGTACTTACTTTGTAATCTCTATGAGAATACTTCCAGGATTTGTTTTATGAGCTGGAAGCAGCGAACACTGTTATAAATGCTAGCCTGTAACTCTCTGAGAGGAATAATTGCAGCACATAGTTACTTATGTTAATACTATCACATTATCTTGTGATAGCTGTGCAATTAAATGAGTCACCACTACGCAAAAATCTCATTTGTCTCCAAGCATCCCACAAATATGCTGCATTCACTGTCTGTGCTTCGGTCTGATAGCTTTTTAGTCACTGTATTCCCTTTGTGTTTGGAGAACAACAGAGCTGTGGAGCGTTTGAAAAGATGGAGCGTATTGTTTGAGATTTAATAATAGGAGGATATTAATTTAATGAATGGTTTTCCTAAAATGTGTTTAAGAAGATACTTTTCTGAATTATATTTATATAGCAAAGTCTGAACCTTAAAGTAGTACTTCAAGGAAAAAAAAACCCCACTGTTGTGAGACAACAGTCTGCATTCTGTTTATCCTCCACTCTGAGTACAGCCTGTGTACTCCATATTCCACCAAAACAAGTCCCTTTGGCACTATTCATTCACTTTCAGATATTCCCAGAAATATATGCAGAACTTTTGTGCTGAGCAATATTGGAACATGCCAAAAGTGAGGGACTATTCAACCTGAAAGATGATCAGCTCTTGGTTTTTGGTAGGAAATAAAATAAAAAAGGAGGCCAAGATAGCAAGCACAGGGAGAGAAAACTTACTGATGGGGGAAGCAGATTTAAGATAAGGACATGATTTGTCCCTTTTGTGTTACAATAAATGTAGCGTGTCTTTGCTGGAGAAATTGTATCATGAATGTAGAAGAAAACTAGTAGAAAAGGGTTCTTTTTCCTTGCACAGTGTCTTTTTAGTTCCTTTTCCGTGTTAGAATCTGCAGTTTGATTTTTGTTTACTTAGAGATACCTCTTTGGCCTGGAAACACAGCTAGGTCTAAATGTAGATAGTTATTACACAAATTCCACCTAAATCATTACAGGACTGGAACACAGCCTTAATGCAAGTGAGAGCTGAATACAAGCACAACAGCTCCTCTCCTGGTTGCTGTAGCAGCTCAGAAAACAACTGAGCAAAAACAAAGAAAAACAAAGTTAAGCAGTGCTGGAAAAAATGTTCCCCATGGCCTCAGGACAGTGTTCTGTTACAGTCAGATGCTGTTAAGATTTAATAAAACAGAGAAATCAGGAGTGCTACATTGGTACTACAGAGTTTAATTGTGACCTTTCATATTTAGGCAATATTTTTTTCCCAGCACAGGAATTAAACATAGTAGAGAGACACTCCTCAATGTGACATCCAGTATCGTTCTTCCCCTGAAGAAATAAATGTGAATGATGAAAGCAGGAATGTGGAAATAAAAGTGTTACTTCCACACTTATAATGCCAGCTAGCACTTGTTATCAAACTTGTGAAAATAACACGATTCACTGTAATAGTTTACACTTGACTAGTGAGGTATAAAATATCTTTATCTTATAGCCATATAAACTATGGTTAAATTAGGCAGAAGAGACACACTGAGCAGTTCCCACAAAAGGATTAAGACTACAAAAGCATTAGGAATACAAGAGGCAGAAGCAGAACGTCCTGTTCGGAGTATATGTTGAATGCGACGGAATTGAAAGGAGTGAAACCCCAAAGAGGATGAGACAGCTCACCTCCTGGGTAATTCTTAATCCAAAACAGAAGTTGCTTTAGGCTGAGTCTACACAAACTCTTTATTACCCTCCAGCATTTTGACTGATAATAAAACAGAGACCCTAAGTGTGAGAATGGTAAAATAACATGGGATTAGTCCAACCACTTGGATTGGCACTGAAACAACAAAAGTTTTGATTTAAATTATATTGTTTTATTTGTATGTTTTCACCTACCTAATTGTTTACATTGAATACCAGAAACTTCAAGGCTGGTTTTGCTTTAATTTTCACACCTGGATTACTCAGAAACCGGGGTGAGTGTATTCACTATTCTTCTCTTTGAGAATGGCGGAGATATTGAGCTTCTCCTTCCAGATATGGGAATTAGTGTTACAAAAATAAAGTAACAAATTGAACAGCTGAAAACAGTCTGAGCTGAAAAAACATCTCAACTGGATTACACTTTTCCCATTTCCCTGATGTGATAAACCTTACACTCTTACAAGATCTGTCTTTTAAATGGAAAATCAAATGGAAAACCTCAGAGCTTTGGGGTTTTTTTTTATACATCATGAAATATTGAACAAAAAAGAGGTCATAAGCCATTTTGTTGACTTTATAGGTCTCCTGAGGCTTCTTCAAGCTCTTTTCTTGATTGCTGCTGTACATCTGGAGTGAGAGTCAGCCAGAGACAAGATGGCAGGTGTAAGCTGCTCTTGGAGATGTAATACATTTTCCTCCACAGTATGCAAGAGAAACACTTCCTTTCCTGTTTCTACCAAAATCATTAAAAAAAAAACTTTACAAGGCATGCTCTTGCCCTCAAAAGCCAATTCTATTTTCCCCAGAAGTTTCAACATGACCAGAATTTCCTCCTGTAGATTGAAATATGCAACTTCTTGTGTTGGATGGAAAAAAAATATTTTTAGGAACTACCAAGGGAAAAAAAAGTTTCGCATATTCTCCTAAAATCACTTATTTAATGTAGTAATTGCATGTGTCTAAGGACTAAAGCCACAGGAATCAAGGCTTAACATAGGTTAAGTAAAATGTAATGTACACTAAAATTAAAAACATCTATGTCTATAGCAACAGCAAGCTGGTGAGAGACAGATCTGGAAGTTAGAATCCTCCGCAGCGTGAGTGCTGCTAATAGCAGTTCTCTTAGACTCATCTTTTTCTAAAGAGAACCACCAGGTGGCAGCGCAGGAGAGAAAAAGAAAATGTTTTAGCAGGCCCATGACGAGTGTGGTAAACATTCGTTTCCATGATTTGGGCATTTGTGCGTTGCTGAAATAGTCTTTTTCTTCCTAATGTACACGCAGCTTCCTTATATTAAACATTTCTCTTTCTATATCATCTGTTATTAATTTTACTGCTCTTGGAAATTATTGAGGAGATAAAATAATGTCTTGAAATCTGGATGTGACTCACAGTGAGCAAAAGTGCAATGTAAGAGTTTCTGGACTGAAATTATTTCGTTTTGCTTAGCAAATCCATGAGACTTCACTATGCAGTTCTGATCTCATATTCTTATAATTTATTCGCTTTAGCTGGTACTCTTCTCAGGATGACCCTCTCTAAATTGCACCTGTCCACACCACTGAGTCTCCTGATATTTTTATAGTTTTCCTCATACCCGTAAAAATTTTGCAGTTAACTGTGCAAACTCTGAGAAGAAGCCCGACTGTAGGGGTGGGAGCCCATTGCTCCGAGCTCTGCTGACCTACTCAGTACCATTTGGACCAGTTGGAGAGTGATTTACTCTGTGCTATCTTATTTAAGAACTGATTGATTCTCATTTTGTTGACAAGTGGGTCAAATTCCCCAAGAAACAAAGCAGGATTCTGGGAGAAGCTAACAATCATAGAACCCTGGAATGGCCTAGGCTGGAATGGACCTTAGAGATCATCTAATCCAACCTCCCTGTCATGGGCAGGGACGCCTCTCTACTAGATCAGGCTACTCAGGGCTCTGTCCAACTTGGCCTTGAACACCTCCAGGGAGGGGGCAGCCACAACGTCTCTGGGAAATTTATTCCAAAGTCTTGCCACCCTCGTACTCAAGAATTTCTTCCTAAGATCTAATCTAAATCTATTCTCCTTCAACTTAAACCCATTTCCCCTTGTCCTATCAGTGGACACTCTGGTAAAAAGTCCCTCCCCAGCCTTCCTGTAGGTTCTCTTCAGGTATTGGAAGGCAGCTATTAGGTCCCCCCAAAGTCTTCTCCTTTCAAGACTGAACAATCCCAGCTCCCACAGCCTGTCCTCGTAGCAGAGGTGCTCCAGCCCCTGGGTCATCTTTGTGGCCCTCCTCTGAACACGCTCCAATAGATCTATATCCCTCTTAATGGTGGGAACACCAGAACTGGATGCAGTAGTCTAGGTGGGGTCTCACAAGATCAAAGAGGGAGAATCACCTCTCTTAACCTGCTGGCTACGCTTCTCTTGGTACGTCCCAGGATGCAGCTGGCCTTCTGGGGTGCATGAGCGCACTGCCAGCTCATGTTGAGCTTCTCATCTACCAACACCCCCAAATCCTTCTCTTCAGGGCTACTCTCAACCCACTCTGTGCCCAGTTTGTATTTGTGCCTAGGATTGGCACAGATGTCATTAGAAATTAGTAATTAAAATGAAATTCCTGTGTTATGAGGATTTTCCTAGGAACTAAAAGACAGTATCAAAGCATATGTATCTCCTGTATATTTTTAGACTATTATGTACTATTGGAATATGCAAATCATGGCTATTAAGGAGGAATTAAAAGGAGCAGCCAAAGGAGTAAAAAGTTTGCAGGTGGCATGCTGATTGTCTGAAGATGCTGTACCAGAGACTAACAGCAAACATTTGCTACTTATCAAAAAGACTTTAAAAGGACCACACGCACACAGAAAGCTGGCATGATTAAACAGAAATGTGAGAGTGGCTGTTAGAAACAACAGTCAGTCTTCAAAAAGTGGAAATTATGTTGAAATGAGGAAAACAGAAATGAACATAAACTCTTCCACGTTTAATATAAACCCTTTATAAAATGGGCCAAAAATATTTTGAGGAATAACTTGTGATAAGCAGAATGAATAATAAAACTTTCTCTAAACACATCAGAAGCATGAATTGTGCCAGATGGTTTATAGGCATTCTATAATGTTTGGGATATAAAAGGAGCATTTAAGGAAGATAAGCCCAGAGCAGAAATGCTAAATGAATTTTTCACGTTAATGTTCTCCATGGACAAGCTTGGGCTGGTTTCCACAGCAGAACCTTTTTTACGGGGCCAAGTCAAAGAAATTATCTCAAACTGAAGTGTCAAAGTAGAAATTTCAGATTAGGTAGAACCAAATAGTAACAAATCAGCTAGATTAGATCAGGTTTTCAAAACACTTCTAAAGGGAGTCTGATGTATGTGACAAATTATTAACTGCGATGTAACTCAACATGTGGATTGGCCTCTATTCCAAAGGAATGGAATGTGGCAAATGTGATGTTCCTTTTCTTTTTAAATTCAAGGGGACCTCAGGAATTCTAGACAAATAAGCCTGCCCTCTGCACTGAGAAAGCTGATACCAGCTGTAATGAAAAATGGGCAGACTTAGAGCTAACCATGACATAAAAAGGGGAAGTTGATACAGCTTTTGCAAAGAGAGGGTATAAGGCACAAATAGTTGGAGTTCATTGAAAGAATCAGCATGCAGGTGAATGAGAATGATTTGGATGATACATTATGTACGGATTTAAAAAAACTTTCAGCAAGATCCTTCACCAAAGCATGCTGAAGAAAGCAAGCATAAGATAAAGCATGTTTCCTTGGATATTCATATGTAATTGAAAGAAAAACTTCAGAAAGCAGGAAAGGGAATGAGAGGGTAGCATTCTGTTTTCACAGTGGCAGCGGTTTACTCATTGGTGTTCTTCAAGGTTTTATGCTCACTCCTGTGCTACCTTACATTTGGAATGTTTCAGAAAAGAAGTAAATGGTGAGGTCATAAGATCAGCAGATGATATGAAACAAGAGCCAGTTGTGATGGGATGCAGAGTATTCTCTATACAGAGCAATTTGGCAATAAATGGTGAAAGAAATTAAATACAGAGGAATG
Source organism: Trogon surrucura (assembly GCA_020746105.1). NCBI lineage: Eukaryota > Metazoa > Chordata > Aves > Trogoniformes > Trogonidae > Trogon > Trogon surrucura. The sequence continues at coordinate 16,221,221 of CM036622.1, read as the reverse complement.
CCCATGGAGACAAAAAAGGCCTCATTATAATTACACAAGTGCAGCTTTAAGAATGTTGTAATAAGTACAGAAGGAGGTGTCTGAGTCTTGGAAAGATACTACATGCAAATATTGTATTAATACTCAGCAATGGCAAACAAGCCCCCATATTATTAGGAGAAGGAAATGGCAAATAAAACAAAAACCAGGATGCAGTTATAACCATGATGCAATTTGCAGATCTGGATTTATAAATTTGACCCACGCTTTGAAAACTGCATGGCTCCAGTCGTGCTTGTAAAAATGATATTGTACAAGTAGGAAAGATAGTGATGATGGCAATATGTGTGACCGAAGATAAGGAATGGCTTCCACAAAAGATGAAACTTAATAGAGTTGGGCTACTTTAACTTGGATAAGAAATAGAAATGGATATGGAGAGAGTCTTCCCTTTCTCTCGTGTAAGAACAGGGTTGCCTGAAATGCCATTTACAGATGCTAGGTTCAAAATTGAGAGAAGGGAGTACTTTTTTACTTTTAGTTGCCATGGAACAGTAGCTGCTGTCTTGGCAGCAACTCCTGCTCTACTGACATTTGAAACAACAGAGACAAAAGGACATTAGACAAACAGCTACACGGTACATCAGTGGAGTACAAACAAATATGATTGTCCAGCTTATGAAAGACAGACACTAGTTTCAGGGAGCTCTGCTGTGAAGGGGAATGAAATCCACAGGCCTGAGGAAATGGTGTGTTGTGTTCATCTAGGAAAGAAGTCTATCAGCTGCACTGTTCAGTTTTACCAGTCTTTTTACAACAGTCAAATCTCAGGCAAAGTTGCCGATATCTTAGGAGAACACGAAAGATATTTTTACTAAAATGTTAACCATTACTACTGGATGGGATGCAACTCAGATAAGTTTTGTGATTTGTAAGTTGGAAGATGTGGTCTAAGGCAGGTTCAATACCCATCAGATAGAACAGCACTCCTTCTACACACAACAGGCAGAAATAGGTCCTGCTAGAGGATTTCTCCCATCCTAAAGTACTCACCAGATGCATGACTTACCAATTTCCAATGGTACCTGTCTCTTTGCACAGGAGTCCCGCTGGAGACCATTCAAGTCTTTCAACAGTGTGGTCCTGTTGCCTTTGCTGCAGAGTTAACCTGAGTCAATGTGATATCTCTGCGCATTTTTAATGCACACGATTTTATTCAAGACAGCACGAGAGGACTCAATGCAATGTAGAGTACACTTTAGCTCTGCAGTGAAAACACCTTCTGCAACCCAAGCAACAGTCTTTTCCCGATGTATATCTCTGCGTAGCATCTACTCTTTAACAGACATCTATGGAAAACGATGTGCTAGACACTATTAGATGGACCCTGCAATTAAGATAAATGTATGCACAATCAGTGCAGGAGATTGCAAAGCTCTGTGCAGTCCAGAAACGATTTTAGATGCATTCTTTCAGGACTGTGTCCAAGCTAAGTCCTGGGAGTTACTTATGTTTTTATAGATTTTTATCAATTGCAGATAAAAGATTAAAAAGCTATTGCTGAGACTCGTAGCTAATTAAGAGCTTGGTTATGATAGTAGAAATAAGAGCAGGGTGCTATATACAATGGCTTATCTCTGACCCAGAGAGGTTGTCTGGTTTTGTTAATGACATAGTAAAGCAATAAACCTTGTAACATCTGAATCTGTTAAATTGGAATCTGTGTGGAATGGGAAATAGAAGTGCATTATCATCAAATTCCCTGAAAAGACATGAATTTATAAGGTCATGATATGCTGACATCAAGCATTTTAATATAAGTTTAAGATCTTATAATAATAAATCTAATAACTATAATGAGGCTTTCAATGGAAAAAATATTTAATGGTAATATTTTACTTGAAAAAATTATAAACCCCAAATGTATTGTGGCATATATTACCACTATAACTTAAAATTAATGTATATATTAGATAGTTACAAAGGAAGAAGGGGCATTTTTGAGTAATGCAATTGTAGTAGTTCTGACTCCTTTCACTTGTTCCTGCAGAGTGAAAGACATTTTGAATATGAAAGAGAAACAAACCATTAAGAGGTTTAGCTTCTTAACTTCAGCTTTATTTCTGCCATGCAATCATAATATATTGTATACTAGTTGATGACTTGCCTGGGAACTTCAGAAGAATGAACGTGAAAAAGAAAAAAAAAAAGCCTGGCTTTCTGAGCGGACTTGGTCTAGCAATCAACATTCATATTAAAGGCTGAACTGTGTTATTTCAAGCTGTAGCATATATACCTCACCAAATAAGGGATCAGCCAACTTATATAAAAGAATAACCTGGCTCTGAGCATAACTCATTAGCTTGGGCATAGCTCCACATTAGCATGTCCAAACAGCTTTTGGATTGAATGTGTCTTCGATTTTGCGCCTTAGAAAATGAGCTAAGCTATTCCATAACTATCTCCGTCTGATTATGCAGATAGGCCTTCACAGGACAGCTTGGACCAAGGCTCTTCGCCAGCTTGCTGACACAGGTTGGCTGTCAAGCACCCTTGCTTCCCAGATGATGTGGAGCAGCCACAGGAAGTTCAGTTTGATATCTATATTTACATCGAAGTCATTAGGCAAGCATTACAAGAGCACTCAAGAACACATCGCATAGTTTCTGAATTTTGTAGGTTCCTTAGAAAGTGTTGTGTGAAAGCAAACAGCTTTCTCTGCTTGCTTACTTTCTTAAAATAGAGATTATTTGAAAAATGATTGCAGCTGAAACTAAAGACAGAAGACACGCAAAAATTCCTTCCCTTAGCCTGATGGATTGATCAGTCTCTGGTGAAACACAGACTGTGCTTGTGTAAACTTTAGGAATCCTCTGAAAACCACATATTTATCCGTGGAGCACCTATAGTTCGGAATCATAGAATCATAGAATCATAGAACAGTTCAGGCTGGAAAAGACCCTTGGGATCATCGAGTCCAACTATTAACCCTACACTACAAGTTTGCCCCTAAACCATCTCACCCAACACCACATCTAAGCGACACTTAAACACATCCAGGGATGGCGACTCAACCACCTCCCTAGGCAGTCTATTCCAGTGTCTGACCACTCTTTCCATGAAGAATTTCTTCCTAATGTCCAGTCTAAACTTGCCCTGTTGCAACTTGAAACCATTCCCCCTGGTTCTGTCCCTAATTACCTGTGAGAAGAGACCAGCACCAACCTCTTTACAACGTCCTTTCAAGTAATTGTAGAGCATGATGAGGTCCCCTCTCAGCCTCCACTTCCTTGAACTGAACAGTCCCAGCTCGCTCAATCACTCCTCGTAAGATCTATTCTCCAGGCCCTTCACCAGCTTGGTTGCCCTTTTCTGCACTCGCTCCAACACCTCGATATCTCTCCTACACTGAGGTGCCCAAAACTGAACACAATACTCAAGGTGTGGCCTCACCAGTGCTGAGTACAGGGGGACAATCACCTCCCTACTTCTGCTGGTCACAAAATTTCTAATACAAGCCAGGATGCTGTTGGCTTTCTTGGCCACCTGGGCACACTGCTGGCTCATATTCAGCCGGCTGTCAATTAGAACGCCCAGGTCCTTTCCCGCCAGACAGCTTTCCAGCCACCCTTCCCCAAGCCTGTAGCGTTGCATGGGGTTGCAGTGACCAAAATGCAGGACCCTACACTTGTCCAGTCTGTCCAGGTCCCTCTGTAGAAGGGAAGGACCATCCCAGGGAGCCTGCAGGGACTCTGCTCTGGTGAGTGGCTGTTGCACTAAGTTATTGTTGTGGTTCTGGAAGGTTTTAGTGGTTGGACCTGATGATCTTAAAGGTCTTTTCCAACCAAAAACTATTCTGTGATTTACAGGGAATGCACACCTTCCCAAATCCCCGGTCCTTGATTGTAGATGCTTCAATCTGTTCTACTCCTCTCCTGCCTTTCTCCTCAAAACCCAAAGCATTTTGCCTTTGACATCTGGAATGTATGTGACAATCTCAGCATTATGGGGGCATTTGTATAGATTTGTTATTTCATGCTACAGAGGAACTTGACACATGCCCAAAGTGAAGGTGGCCACGTAAACAAAGGAAACATTAAAAAGAAAAGATAGGGTTCAGCAACCAAAAAAAAATATACTCCCCAAAGAAATAGGAAAAGAGAAGAGAAGAAGGAGGATGAAGTAAGAAACGGTTTAAATAAGACATGGATTACAAAGTTGCTTCTTTGTTCATGTTTGGCAGTATAAGAGGAAGGAGAATATAGCTTTTCGGAATGCTGCATGAACATTAATATTGATGACCTCATAAAAGTAAATGTGGGTTTCTCAAGGGAGAAGAGTGCAAACACCTCTTTGCAATTTAAAGCTGAAGTTTACGTGGAGGAGGGTCACCAAAGTCTTCATTCTGCGTACCATGGGTATTCAATAGACTAAGTATTTTTGGCAATGTTCCTGCTCAGATGAGTATGTCAGTGCTGTTCGCTGGGTTATGTAAGCAGGGATACTGCAGCTGAGGCAGTGAAGCGGGAAGCCTGAAATGTTCCAAAAGACCAACTGGGATTTCCCCTGCTCCTATTGTCACAGCAGAGCCGCTATTTTTAATTTAACCAGTATAAATGAATTTACTTGTCCTTTTCTAAACTTAGTGTGCTACTCAAAAAAAAGGATTCCGGCAATGCTACCGGGATTTTAAACATGTTAGATTTTAAGCACTGTAATTCCCTGCCCAGTGAAGAGAAAGCTGGGAGACCAAATAGCACAGCCATATCTGCCTCATGCAGTACTGTGATGCTTCGTGATGGGGGGGAGATATTTGGCTGTGGTGCAAAGGTGATAGAAAGCCAACTGAAGCTGGCAACTCTGCTTGCATAAACCAGAAATTAGTTTAGTCAGCAGTCTTAAGATGATACATCATAAAACAACAGAGAGGGAAGTGTGATGTAGTTAGTTATCAGGGCAGAGGGATGGGAACCAGGATCACAGAATCACAGAATCACAGAATCACAGAATCACAGAATGTTAGAGGTTGGAAGGGACCTTAAAGATCATCTAGTCCAACCCCCCTGCCAGAGCAGGACCACCTACACTAGAGCGCACAGGAACGCGTCCAGGCGGGTTTTGAATGTCTCAAGAGAAGGAGATTCCACAACCTCCCTGGGCAGCCTGTTCCAGTGCTCGGTCACCCTTACAGTAAAAAAGTTTTTCCTCATATTTTTCTGGAACCTCCTGTGTTCCAGCTTCCACCCATTGCCCCTTGTCCTGTCAGTGGACGCCGCTGAAAAGAGCCTGGCTCCATCCTCCTGACATTCCCCCTTGACATATTTATAAACATTGATGAGGTCACCCCTCAGCCTCCTCTTCTCAAGGATGCCTTGATTTCCAGTGTTGTCCAAGTTAGTCACACACTGGGGACCTAGTGTGGCCAGGTACTAAATGTCTTCTGACTTGCGTTCTTGTTTATCTGAGGTCTTGCTGTGTGGCCTTTCCATCTTCACCTGCTTTAGCCAAACACTTGGACTACAAATACAATTCAAAATATTATTGGCTTGCAAACTAGAGGTTCTGCGGAGTTTAAAAACACTATGACACATACAAAAAGTGGAAAGTAATTTTTTGAGAACCTGGTTCCAATAAGATACTTTGACATATTGCTTTTTTTTGAGTGGTAGTTATGCGCTGCAGTAGCATAAATCCCATGACACATCTCTGCAGGGTGTACTTGCACATGATAAATATACAAAACAATATTAGCTGTACTGTGGCTGAGTTGCTGAGGAAAGGACACACTAACAAAGACAGTGAAGTGTAAGAAGTCATGCATTAGTCACATATGAAGGTAGAACTAACAGTTCCTGGCTCCTGGCTCAGTGTACTTTTCCTTTGGCCAAATGGTAAATTTGAGGGTAAAACAGAAATTAAAAAATTAAACATATCTGCTCTTACTTGAATTCCAACATTGAATACATGACCTAGCATATGCGTGACTCAAGAGATGCAGAGGAATTTTGGAGAATGTGATAAGTACTGGTACATTCTGAAAAGTTAGGAAGTGACTACCAGGCTCTGCTATGCACTTGCAAATCATTATTTTCCAGAGTTTTGTGATTTGTTCCATGACTTTAATGGCACATCCCATCTCTGTCTCTGGTCCTGATACCTCACTAATTCCTTTCTTTAATCCTTCCTTCTTCCTTCTAGCCTCCCTGACCCCTAAATCCTACTGTCTCTCCACCATAAATTCTTGACTCAGTTTTTCTTTCTTTCCACAAGCTTCCAGTTCCTTTTTCTACTAGGTTTTTTCAGCAGTTTCCTCATGTATGGCTTCACACCCATTTGTACCCCACATTTCTATTGGCCAGTTTCACCCTCTACCTGTAACAAAAATGAAAAAAAAAAAAAAAGGAGGATAAAAATCCAGGAAGAACAAGCACTTGGTCCTGATCTGTAAAATTCCAAAGTTGCAACTGTAGGTAGGAGAAGCTCTGTCATTCCTGGCTGAGAATATTGTTGCACCCTTCGGAATTTCAGGTGTGAAGTGCTAGTGAATTTCAGGTGCAAAGTGCTTCAGCACTGATGAAGAGATTTTTCAAAGGCTTGGAATCTCATCAGGCTTAGCAGGCTTTTCATGGAGCACAGGAAAGGACATATCCATTGACAAAAGTTGTCCCCTTAGAAATTTCAGATCACTTCTCTAAGGTGTGAAGTGTTGCAGCTGTTCAGAGAATAGATTGGGAACAGGCACAAACCCATGAAATCTGGCTGCGACTTTGGAGGACACAGAGAGTAATGAAGAGGAAAGAGAGGGAAGCAAATATGATTTGATCTGCAGCATATATATGCGACTGTGTAAAATTCAAATGTGTGAAATTTCAGTAGTAAAAGAGCAGTTGAAGTACTGCTGGGTTATAGAAACAGAATACAGAGTATTATGATGGAGAGAGTCAGGCAAACTTACTCATAACTGATGCTATCAGCACCACCTCTTACTGTCATTCACACATCGTAAACTCACACATTTTTTGTCATAGTTAGGTTTTATGTTCCTGAAACACATCATAGGGTGATATTTTTCTTGAATCCTTATGGCCAAAAAAATCTTGCTATTGATCCTTGTATTTTAAATATCAATTCACTTTTTTTAAATTAGTGCCACAATATGTAAACAGCAAAAGAATTAATATAATACTGTGGGAAATTCCAACCCATTTGCATATCAAGTTTTCAACAGACCACAAAACGCAGGAGCTTCAACTATGACTTTAAAATCGTCGATGCTTTTTTTCACTGTGAGCCTGATCCTGCAAAGTATCAGTTATCTGCTATGAAACAGCCCCCAAATCTGTCCAAACCTTGTGAATCAGGTACTCATCCCCCAGAGTACTGAGCCTCAATACATCTATTAGCGGATTCAATAGATGGACCACTCGGTGAATAAGGAACTGAGCAGGAGGTAGCTCTCAAATTGTTGCGATCAATGGTTCAACGTCCAAATGAAGACATGATAAAAGGCATTCCTCAGGGACCAGCACTGTTTAACACCTTTGTCAGTGACATGGACAGCAGGACTGAGTGCATCCTCAGCAAGTTTGCTGATGACAAAAAATTGTGTGGTGTGGTCAACACGCTGGAGGGAAGGGATGCTATCCAGAGGGACCTGGACAGGTTTGAGAGGTGGGCCCAGGCCAACCTCGTGAAGTTCAACAAGGCCAAGGACAAGGTCCTGCACATGGGTCAGGACAATCCCAAGAACAAGTACAGGCTGGTTGATGTGTCGATTGAGAGCAGCCCTGGAGAGGATGACTGGAGGGTGTTGGTGGATGTCTGACTGAATAGGAGCCATCAGTGTGCACTCACAACCCAGAAAGCCAATTGCATCCTGGGCTGCATCAAGAGTAGTGTGGCCAGCAGGTCAAGGGAGGTGATTCTTCCCTCTACTCTGCTCTTGTAAGACCTCACATTCAGTACTGGGTTCAGCTCTGAGGCCCTCAACATAAGAAGGACATGGGCCTGTTGGAGCAGGTCCAGAGGAGGGCCACAAAGATGATCAGGGGCCTGGAGCCTCTCTCCTGCGAGGACAGGTTGAGAAAGTTGGGGTTGTTCAGCCTGGAGAAGAGAAGGTTCCAGGGAGACCTTACAGCAGCCTTCCAGAACCTGAAGGGGGCAACAGGAAAGCTGAGGAGGGATTGTTTACAAGGGCGTGTAGTGATAGGATGAGTGGTAATGGTTTTAAACAAGAGCTGGGTAGATTTAGATTAGGCATTAGGAAAAAGTTCTTTACTGTGAGGGCCATGAGGCACTGGAACAGGTTGGAGGTGTTCAAGACCAGGCTGGATGAGGCTGTGAGCAACCTGGTCTAGCAGAAGATGTCGCTGCCCATGGCAGGGAGGTTTGAGCTAGGTGATCTTTAAGGTCCCTTCCAACTTAAACCATTCTATGATTCTATGATAATTTTATTTGGATTCCATGTTTGGTCTCTTAGAAGTCCAGTCTTTTGTCATTATGATTCATGGTCTTGTGTATTCATTTTCAGACACTGTTTCTGTTGGTCACTTAAAACTTTGGCATGACTGAGTAAAATTTGCAGCGTTCTGTACTGCATACCAGTTGTGGATTAATTAAATGGTGCTTGTGATCCTAGAAATCAAGATCGAAAAATGCACTTATGCATAATCATTCAATATAGAAAACCATATTTTAACATGGGGTCTATTTAATTAACCATTTTCCAGATCAGGGAAACATAGTTTTACATGCTAAGTTAGTCTGTATGAGATAATCTGCATTTTTCAGATTTTTCCAGGTGCTTATTTTAAATGGTGGGGTTTTTCAATTTTTTCTTTCATTTAGAAGATTACAAAGTGCTAGACAAAGTATAGCACTGAGCAGTAGGACATTTCTATGATGAAGTGTGGCAAGTAGTAACAAACAGGCAATCTGTGTGCCATTTAAAGACAGATTTTAAAACAACAACAAAGCAGCTCAGGATCAGGTTGAAACTATTGGGATGATTAACTCTCTGGATGTGAACCTTTCATTCACCTTGCACCATTCTGATATTTTGGCTGATATTTTAACTGTTTGCTTACAGAAAGGACGGGATAGCACTTGGGAAGCTGAGCAAAGTCCTGAGCAGGGACACAGGCTGTGAAGATCCCGACAGAGCTCTGGTAGTGCCTCTCAGGCCTGACTTTATTCACGGCAGATGCTGCTACACGAGCTTAGTTCTGGGTAGTTCTGCAATGTGAACAATCACCTCACAGCAATCAGGGTTATTATTCTTTTGCAACTAATAATTATTCTCGGTTTAATGGAGCTTTACAAACTACACATTGAAAAACATTCATTGCCATGCGGGCTCTGAAAATCAAATGGATCTGTTGTGATGAAGGCAGAATCTGATCCTCTTTCTGCGTCAGTCTCTCATGCAGTTCGAGAAAGTTTTTCAGCAAGGAAAGAGTGGTGATGTGGACAAGCTGCTGGAGCAGCTCCAAACTCAGCAGTACGGCTGGACTATCACAGTTCGGGTGGCATCTGGCAGTCTTGCTGAAGACATCCTTGTGCACGTCTCTGCTTCTGAACTAGGAGCCTGAGTGGATTGTCCTGGGGGCTGATGCCCATGCTAATAACCTCTTTGCTTCTTGACCAAGACTCCCCAGCTTACTTTTCCTCTGTATCCCGTAGCCAGAGCCTGCAAATACTACAAGACCCTCTGCTCCCTTCATCCAAACCTTTTTACTTCCAACTCTCCTTTCTATTGGCAAGTCTCCCGGTCCTTCCAGCTTTCCAACTCTCATCCTGGAGCCCTGCCACAGGGCCCCCAGTGGGGAGCCTCTTCCTCCTGTGTAGCCTTTACCCTGTCCCTTCCTAAATTTTCTCCCCAGAACTCCAACCCCAGCCTATTGTTCCTCCTGCTCTGCCTATCCAGCTGCAGCTAGTCCCCTGCCTACTGCACTCCCTTGCCCTTTTCTTGACTGCCAGGCACATGTGTGTGTGTGTGTCCCCTCCTTACTCACCCATCAGGCAAGGCTTAGCTCTTCTGGTAGCGTTTCACAAGTGCAGGCTCCAGATGTGCTTCCTGGGAGTCCTCTCTGAGGGCAGAACTGGAGGATTCATTCTGGAAAAAAAGAAAAGATGCATAAGTAATCCTGTTGCAACATAAAAGGAAGCAGGAGGAATTGTGAAAAAGAACGGTGTAGAATAAAAGCACAAAGAGCAAAATATGCAGTGAGCATGAGGAGGCGAGAGATGGAGTTTCAGGACCTGAGAGAAAGTAGTGTTGGTATCAGAGACTGAGAGTTCAGGTGATTTTGATGAGGTAAGAAACAGAGGGAAGAACACAGATGTGTTGAACCACATCAAGAAGGTCATTTCATTCTTGTAATTGTGGAAAAAAAACTGTGAGGGCAAGGTAGGATTTGTCTTTTATTTGCTTTCACCTAGACTAGACTGAACAGCACTATCCTGTGCTGGAAGGGGAATGTGTTTGGATAAGGATAAAACTTTTAAACTGTGGCATCCAGAAGATCTCGTGTTGGACACCACTAGCAGGAGTCTGCTGGATAAAATGCCACTGCCTTTCAAACACTAAAGTATTTGCTTTTCAAAAATGAAAGGCCACATATAAGTCCAGGCAAGGAGAGATTTGACAGGCACTTTGCAAAGTGTCACGGCTGCTCGTGCTTGGCAACAGCACACCCATGTTGTGACACAGCTGCACAGTGCTTGCAGCCTATGTCCCCGTGGCCTCGGTAGGGACAGATGATTAGAGCCTCTTAATCCACTGCAACAGCTGACTCTAGATTCTTTGTTATGTATCGTGCAATCGCATGACTGCGCTCGCTGTGTCTATTGTCTGCATCCTGGTTATTTCTGTAGCTGTAATCCTAGGTCTGTGTGGGTAGCTTTCAGATACTCTTTACACTGTAACGGGCCTTTTTTCACTTCTGGCTTCCGCTGTGGTGACACTAGAGGGTGACAAAGATCCAAATGAGAGCCACAATGGAATCATTTAGAATTGGAAACTTGAAATTCAGAGGAATTAAAGTTAACAAGTCTTCCAGTAAAACAGATACGAAGATTCAACATTGCTAGTGGCAATTTACTAGAAGCTACTGATACTAAATGGAAGCTTGTTTGATTCTGACCAACCATGAACCAGATTGTTCAAAATGAAGAAGGTGGTAGTCAGACTTTCTGGGTCTTTTCCAGGACAGAGCTGGTAAGAATGGAGTGGTTGTGCAAATTTGAAGTAGTGACAGGAAAGCTGTGATTTTAGAAGGGTTGAAAGAGGAGAGGAGAGGAGAAGAGAGGAGAGGAGAGGAGAGGAGAGGAGAGGAGAGGAGAGGAGAGGAGAGGAGAGGAGAGGAGAGGAGAGGAGAGGAGAGGAGAGGAGAGGAGAGGAGAGGAGAGGAGAGGAGAGGAGAGGAGAGGAGAGGAGAGGAGAGGAGAGACACATAATCAAATTTAGGCACTAAAAGCAGTTTTCACTTACAGAATTATATAGAAAAATCAAAGTTTTTTTCTGTGTAATATTGTTTACTAATGTTATGAAGGTCAAAAGTTTCAGTTCCTGCCTTTATAGCACTGAGGAAACCAACCTCCTTTTCTAAAACAGTCTCATGCTTTGCTACTGCATTTTTATGGGCATACAATTTATTTTGCACATGAGAACAGGGTTTGGGTATCCAGCAGTTTCTTGTAAACACATGCATGGCAAAAGATTCAAGATCAAATAAATCAAACATGTTTTCAATTCTAGATGCTGTAGCAATCATGGCAGGCCTTGCATCACTTAAAACATGGTCCATTATGTATGTCAAATATTTGAAGTATTAACAAATAGCAAGAAATACTCTGTTGAATTCAATTCCTTAACCTTATTTGCAGATTCAGGGTAACTATTTTAGCAGAATTTGCATGATATTGCCAGGTCCCAGGGTCTTATCAAGAAATTTGATAGAAACTGCAGTGTATCAGTACTCACAAGTGTGCAAATCTCAGCTCTCATTTCTACAAGATATTTCCAAGCTGTAAGACAGTGTAAAAGGAGTAGAAAAAAAAGGAACCTAAATTTCCAGGATCTGAAGTGTAATGAAAGGAAACTCCCTTTGTTATTTTAAAATGTTACTTTAAGTTTTATTGTAATTTTAATTTTTTTTTAGGCAGTCTTGTGATGTTTGGGTTCTCGCTCATGACTCCCAGGGCTTGCCATTGGCAGTACCCATACAAATGGCACCAGTCTACGCTAGTGGGGATCACTGACCGCAGTGAGGGATTTACATCGCCCTTTAAAATGAACAAAAGACATGTAGATCAGACTGATGGAAACTTTGGGAAGAAAAGTGAAGCAAAAAGGATGAGACACTGGTGTAGGACATAGGAGTGGAAGAGAGGCCCTTTGAGAATTTTCCACCTTTTGCTTCAGTATTCCTCCCATGAAAACTTTTGTAATGTGTTTTGAGATGCTTGTGATCCAACAGAAACACTGGTAAAAGCTGGAGAGGAATAAGTTGCTGTCGTAGACCTGTTGTAAGCTGAGCAACAGGGCCTGAAGTCGTCCCGTCTAACTGCAGGTGCTCAACCACCACGGGGGTGTTGGGGCTGTGGCTGCCTTTGGTCTCTGAATAAGCAGTGACTAGAGAGTCGCTGGCATCTTTGGCCTTGAACTGGTCCTTTATTAAGTCTGTAATTTGTCTTAGTGCCATGTTTTCTGCTGAAAGATACACCAGAAAGCATTCTCAAGGAGATATATATGTAAGAGTTGCTTCGTGCAATTTTTTTTCAGTGCGCTAGCAGACCCAACTGATTTTTAATGAAAAAGGAGGTGGGAGCCACCCAGCAGTCAGTCTAAGAGGAAGAGAGGGAGTTGCCTTCATGCAGTGCAAGGACTCTGCCCTAGGACAAGCAGGCAATAGCAATTAGATGATCACATAGATAGTTTGCATACCCACTGGTGGTTTTGGTGCAATAAAGAGGAATAATACTACTACTGTGCTCAAAATGCGGTCCAGGGAGAACAATCTGCATTGGTATCTCAAAGATTTGTCCAAGGGAATATGAATGGAAATCAATGAAAAGGGGAGTAACTCACAGCTCAGGGCAGCTGGGGAGCATGCACTTTTGCTATGAGGTCTGGGCCTCTGACATGTGTGCACAGGACTCTCAGAAGAATTGTAGTGAGAGATACCAAAAAGCATGGTTAAAAAAATGCTGTAGGGGAGAATTGAAAGGCTTTTGTGTTTGTTTTGTGTGCAGCCTTTCTGTCACGCTGTTTGTTTTATTAAGCCATGGGTATAGGGACGGTCGGGAGTTACCTGTCAGGAGTTTAACAGCCCCCCAGGCTGGGAAGAGGCTGCACGCTTGCTGCCAGTGGGGAGGAGCACAGAGCCATGTCCCCCCTCGCAGAGACCAGATGGCAGAGGAACCCCGCGGGGAGACGGCCATGGTCCATGTCACAACCCTCACGTAGGAGCTACTGGGCCAGCTCTGCTACTGTCGTGGATGCTACAAAGCAGCAGACCACAGAACTTTTGAATGTGTGCTGTGGAAGTCTGGTTTTACTCACACGAATGGTCCCCGGGAAAGGGCTTTGTTGTGTTTGACACAAGTCTCCAGTGGAAGGCATGAATGCGACATCTTGCCAGTTTGCTTTATTCAAAAAGCTTATTTTCTTTTGCCATTTAAAGGAAAATGCCTACTTCCTCTCAGACAGTTCCTGTCTGTGGCTATTTTATTTTTCAATAGGAAGATGGAAGGCTTTTTCCTTCCAGTCTCCAGACATTTGTGTTGTGCTTTCTTTCTCCTAATTCCTAATCCTTTCTCCTAATACCTACCTGCCAAAAAATAGCTGCCAGTATATTTTTCTTCTCTGACCATTGCTTATGAGATTAAAATTAATTATCCATATCTTGGCATGTAGCAATGTAGAATATTCTCCACCTTCCTCTAAGTGACATTATGCTTTGGCATGGGTTGCAAATTGCTTGTAGCATTATTAATATCAGTATTTTAAAAGTTTACCTAATCCTATGTTTTGCATAGAAACTATGCAGACACAGCATGTTTCATCCAGGAACATATAAAATATGGTTATAAAGATATTTAGTAAAGATATCAAGAATATATAATATAGAAAATCAATAAGGACCCTGTAAATTCTGAGTACATCTGCTTTTTAGCATCTGATAGCTGAAAGATGATACACTTACTGATTCTGCTGTCTACAATTATTTTAATATTCCATCTATTTTTTAAATTATCTGAATAAGCATTGCACTAAACTGGACATAATCTCATGGTGTTCAATTTCTTAAAATCATCACTGTCATCCAGTCCCGTGGCACCAGTTCAAAAACTTTGATCCTGATCTTGTAAGTCAAAGCCAAAGCCACTAAGAAGAAGCTGTTCCGTACCCACCTAGTGATGTCATGATTCTTTGCTGATGTTCACCATTTGCCATCACTGTAGCTTTTGCGATCTGGATCTCCTATGGTCCATAGTTTTCACATTGCTTCAGAAGCATAATTCACAGAAGATTGGTCATGGGGATTTTGTCTGCTTTCAGAGAGGTCCACAGAGGGAGCAGAGCAGCTCAATAGGTTTGCAACAGCTCTTTTACCCCCTGGCTCAGGAGCACAGGGCAAGCAGATGAAGCTGGAGCGCTACTGTGCTCTGCATGTGCTTTGGCTGTGTGAGAGGTCTGCTGGGAACTGCTGCAGCCAAAACACATCGGAACTCTGTAGCAGCTCTGGCTCTGCTAAGGGAGCCTTCAGCAGAGTCAAAAAAAAAAGGAAAAAAAAGAGGAACAAAGGTACTGCATGTCCACTTTCTTCTTTCTCTCCTGCATGAACATTAAATGCAGGTTGGTAAGAGTGGAGGACACTGTCTCACAAAGTTGTCTGATGATGCTCAGGATTCTTATGTTACTACTAGATCTCGGGATAGTGTCCCTAAAATATTACAGATCTTTCTCTTAAGCAAAGCCAAAGGAGTAACTGAATTCAAGTATGCTAGATGAGGCCATTGTGGAGATCTCGTGGATTGACAGGAATATTTGGAAAAGTTTCAAAAAATGGATGACAAGTTAATGTACAAAATTCTGTGAGCCAAATCCTCGTCTGGTTAATATAACTTTTCTTTTTCCTTTGAAACTGAAACCTCTAGGTTCATTAACACCAGATGAAGATCTGGTCCTTATCTGAATTTTTCCAGGCAGGCAGCTATTACTTTTGCCCTCAAATACTAGCCCTATTTCTTCAGTAAAACAAGGCAGCCAAAAATTCAGCAATAAGGGAGAGGGATATGGGGGAATTTTCAAATTCAAGCCAAATGTGAAAAGTTGCTTCCATCTGATCTGGAAGAATAACTAGTGCTTCTATATAATGGTCACACTAAGATGGTAAATTAATTAGATCATAAGTGTAATTGTTGGTAACTGATACGATTGGTTGCTGTCAGTGCACAGGTTTTGTCTGATGCCTCATATAAAGTCTTTGTTATTACAAACATCCAGAATAGTTGGCATTAATAAGAAAATACAATTTCTTGTTTGCCCCTTGTCTGCAAACAATGGAAAAATCCTGCTGTTTTTTCAAAACTAATTCTGTTGAGTTTTCAGAAATGTGACTAGAGTCTGAAAAGTCTCTTTTTTCTTGAATAAAACCCAACAGGGGGAAAAGTCTAGTTTTTTTTTTCCTTGATGATACTTTGCTGACACTCTCTGAGCAAAACTAAGAAGTCACTGTGGTAACTGTACAAGCTGCAAGATGCTGTTCCTCAGAAAAGACCTTCTTAGTGTTCAAGGGGCTCTTCTAATGCCTATATGACAACATCTTGCTTTTTGAAATGCATTCCTTGTAGCTTTTAAAATGTGTCTTTTGTGAACACTCTTCATGCAAATCTAAACCCATGTATTTCCTCCAGTTCATACAAGTCTGACAAAGTTGCACAGGCTCTTTCCTCTGCCTGGTGGTCTGTGGGAGAAATATTGTCTATACTGCATCCTATCACTAAGTGACACCCACTGTATTTCCTGTGTTATGTCCTGACACTGATTCATCAGCGTGTACATTTCTTTAGATTAATATACACATTTATTAGGGGATGGCAAACATCTTTAAAATAACGTGTTCCTTCAGAAAGTCCCAATACTCTTTGGGATCAGGACTGAATAGGCAAAACCCAATAACTCAGGGTCGGAATAGAAACTTTGAGCCCTGCACCGAAATACATGAGAGACTCTAAACATTGCAGGGGTCTTTGATATAACATGTAGAGCCAAGTAAGGTCAGTGAAAGTTTTTCCCTTGACTTCAATGATACCAGGTTAAAGAGATGACAGAAAGAAAAGAATCTGTGTGTTTTCCAGCCTTAGAATTACCCGTGGGATTAATTTCCCAGTAAAAAAATTGGCGGTTGAACATCATCAGACACATTGAGTAGCCAATACTGTTTTTTTCATAATTATTTTTCAATAATTAAATAAAAGGACTTTGTCTGGGATTCTGAGTCTGTTAGGAGAAGGCTTCAGAACACAACAGCTGCTTGGAGGGGTTTCCTGAAAGGCTTTGTTCAAAGTGAATCACAGCCAAACAAAACACCACTAGGACCGAATTAGGACTAGCTGCAAAATAGGATGTTTGAGAAACCACACATAGCTATCAGGCGCTCAAGAGCTGATCACGGACAAGATAAAAGACATGTAAAAGCAGACAACTTGTGTGAAATACTCCTGCCCTTCCTGCCTGCCCGCTTTCCCAGGCTAATATCACACACTCTGCCCGCGTCGCAGAGCAACGAGAGTTGCAGCGATTAGTAGCGGTTACCCTTTCAGGCACAACCACTCTTCTGGTCACCTCTCATCCAAGCATCCATTTCCTCCTTAGCAGTACTGGAAACTCTGGATGTATTCATGGACTCATTTCTGTTTCTTTTTTGTGTGTGTATGGAAAAGAACTAAGCTTCTATGAGACTTATTTTATTTCTGCATTAATTTAGGGGTTGGTTTTTTTGATTGTTCATTCTGTTTTCTGTGCCTTTCTGCGGATGATTGCAGTGTTGCCCTCCTGAAATAAGTGCAGTTCTTAGGGCAATACATCTGACAACCCAGTGAATTAATTTTTGCATAAGAGAAATCAATGTAGGATCAGTTCTCATTCAAAGAAAACCCTAATAAACTGTAGAGACTGCATAAAGAACCTCAAAAAGACTTTTGAATGTATTTATATGTAATTCATTGCTCGTAAATGGTAAGTTATCAGTAGCAGACTCAGACATATAAACATGAAAGACAGGAGCTCTCCATAGCCTTGAAGCATTAACAGCTCAGAATTTTTTTAAAAAATAAATAAATCAAGCAAGACCCAAGTCTTCAAATTTACAAGATTTGTTGAAGTTTTGTGGGTCTTCTGCAAGTAAACTATGACATCACTTTTGTTTTCTGTTGCTGTAGTTGTTGCCATCACTGTTCTCAAGAAAGATACTTTTCTAAGAACCAGTCCTGTTCCTAAACCAGTAAATATCAGTTGAAGTATCTCGATAGAATAGAGACAAGCAGGGAGTTTTCCATAAAAATGGAGGCTAAAAGTAAAAATGTATGTCAAGTCTTTTGGAGTGTTACATATAAAATTTGGAATTAATAACAGGTTCCTTACAAGTAATATCTGCATATAATTAATACAATTCTTCACTGTTGTCACAGAACTCTCTACAACTCATGCACAAATGCCTCTGGCTGAAGCACATAATTAATGACATTATAAAATCTTATTCTGTAATATCAGAAAATGATTTATTACAGCACATACATGTGTTCATCCAGAAAACAATAAATCCTTGTACTGGAGGCACACTGTTAGATAAAGTAATGTGGTAAAATTATCCTTGATACTCTTCAGGTATTTATCTGAGAACATTAATGAAAGTTAAAGGAAATCACCCTTTGGTACAGTTGCTTTTTTATGTATTTATCTGAGTACACGAAATACAAAGAATAGAAAATTAATAAGGATGAAACTTCTCAAAATTCTTGTCTGTTCAGAGAAACCTAGATTTAGTCTTTAAAAGACATGCATTGATAATCAAATATGTAAGCCAGTTACATTTCTGTTTTTGTCATTATGGAAAAAATAGTGTAATATGCCCATTACAGTCTATGTATTTATTTTCCAAAATACTTAATAATTAATCATTACCAATAGTTTCAATGTGGAAATAGATGTATTTCTCCATGTCACTTCAATTCCCATGAAGGAAAATCACCGCCATAAGATAAGCAGCTCTACACAGCAGTTCCACAAAGCAACAAAAACTTTGTTTATTTGCCTTTTTTCACCCAAACCATGTCTAACTCAGGCATACTTCCCTCCCCAAAAGGAAGTTTAGGTCTCTGAATATCATATACTATAATCTGTGCTAGAGTTTAAAATGATTTGGACGCAGTTACAAAA
This sequence comes from Trogon surrucura, assembly GCA_020746105.1. NCBI lineage: Eukaryota > Metazoa > Chordata > Aves > Trogoniformes > Trogonidae > Trogon > Trogon surrucura. Next base: position 16,202,797 of record CM036622.1, on the reverse strand, counting down.
ATGCCATGTGCAAAACCATGACGTAGCAGCCTACTACTTTTCGTGATATTACCTTTTCCAAAATTCACTGAAGCAAGTGAAAAATTTTCTGCTGATTACATGAGTTTTGGAACAGATTGTGTATGTCTTTGAGTTGGTTTGAGTTCTGCCTAAGGAAAGATTACGGAACTATGATTCTATTTTGAGAAATTAAGAAAATGCCTATTTTAGGAGATTTCCATTTAACATCTTTTGCTGGACAACTGAATACTTAAATAAGACTGAATAAAACCCTGAGATAAAGAGAGTCATCTGCTTATCAGATTGCATACTTTTCTGTGCTATCTTCTTATTATTTTATTTTCCTATATGACACTTTGGTTTATAAATATTAATGCCTAAAAATATTCAAATGTCAAGAAAGAAAAATGAGGGAATTATTTGACTAATATTTCAATATTACTAATATTTTGCAAGTAATTAATTTAATTAAAATTATTCAGTAAGACTTAATTAAGTATAAGTAAATTCTGGTATTTGCATTGCAAGATTTAACTGACTTCTTTGACTCACTAATAAATACTTCCCTTTTCTCACGTACAGTAGATCAGAAAACTGCTTGAGGTAACTTCTGAAATATAGACAATTGCCTGAGTTTCATGACATCAATTATAGGTTAATTATTCTGGCCCGTTTAATTTCTGTTGGTTCCAACCAGTATTGTAATACTCATGTTTTGCAATGAAATCGATAAATACATTAATGCTAAAACAATGAATATAATACGTTAAATTTATGGCAGATCATTCCTAATGAAATAGATATAAATGAAATAATGTCTCCTATGTCTTTATGATTAATAAAGATATTGTATAAAATGATACATTTTTCATGCGTCATGTAAACAGCAAAATTACCGTACAGAAATTCCACATATGGAGAGCAATCTGTCATGATGATCTTTTTCACTAATGAGTACATATGGTTTTTCCTCATGTTTTCTCTGAACACTTGTACCTAACCCACAGCATTCCAGAGCAATCAGATATTGTGGCAACAAGCCCACACACACAAAAAAAAAAAATCCCAGAACTTCGCTTAAGCAGGAAAATCAAAACTCTGCAATCACATAGCTATATGAAGTTTTATTCCCTAGGAGGTCAAGGAGCAAAATCTTCAACCTATTTTGAAGAATTAAGATTGATCAGCCATAAGAGGGATTGCAAAATGTACTTGGCCCATTGTAACAGAGAACTGGACTAGATGACTCAGTCCTATATTCCTGTTTAGGACAAGTCTGATTTACTGTACAGAAAATAGTTTAGGGAGCCTCTTAAAGTCATCTGAAAAGGAATGAAATAAAGCTAACGATGGCTCTGTTCATTATCTGTAAGTAGGCAGGAACTAGTATGTCTGGTGTATGTTAAGACTTGCATTTAATTTCTTCTCATGAATCACAACAGAGCATAGCTTTATCATTACTTATGCATGAGTTAGCGAGCCACGAACCTCCAGAAGAGGAACTTATTTTCTTCTCTTCCACCTGGGTGGGAATTTAAACTGTATGGTGTGAAAGAGGACCAAGTTTTGCCATTATTACATTGGCTGCTGCTACAGTTGTGGTGTCACTTTGACACTTGTTGATACCACAGGCACACAGAGTGTCTATAGGAACCTCAAGGAGTAGAAGGCCACTAAAAAAATCTAACATGCCAAGGGTACAAAGCTGCAGAGATCAGTTCTGTGACAGAGAAGCAACCTCCTGGTGAGACTGGATAGGAAATCTCTGTGGGCATACCTGCACCTAGGGTCTCAATCAGCTAGACTGAGAGACTTTTCTACTCTTCCTCAAGCATGAGTCACACAGCAGGAGTTTCTGGAGTTCTGTTTCATTTCAGCCCAATTCTTCACATTTACCAAGGAACCTACAGCTGAGTAAAACCCAGAAAGGAACATCTTTTCTTCCAGCCAGCAGGTTCATGGCTAGCCCCTCTGCCATTGATCCATCAGCTGCCAGTGCTTTGGTAGCAGAGATCTGTAAAACACTTTCTAGCAAAGGTCTGGGATGAAAGGGAAGAGGGGAAAGAGGAGGTTATCAGTCTTGCTGAAATGCAAGATCTGGGACGTGGGTGGGACTTGCTGCCTCAGTAGACATTAAGTAGACATGGGCAGCACCTAGAAAATATATCCCTCAGCTCTGGAGATGACGCCAGATAAGCAAAAGGGAATGAGGCATGTCTTCCATGCTCTTGTCATAGAGTCTGTATCAATTTCCTGTTGCTTTTATGTAACTACAAGATTTTGATAATGCTAACTTTGCACCCAATTTTGTCACTCTTCACTCTTTCTCATGTGTTTACATAGCAATATATACCACAGTCAAAACAAGTTATTAACAAACATGACAGGAGTCCAAACCATGCACTTTTAAAAGTGATTGCAAACTTTATCTGCTTGCCAACAAGGCGTGAAAGCACACATACAAGTTCCGAAGTGCACAGAAGTCTGTTCTCTTCCCTCTGGATTTTTCAATATGAATGTTCAGGCAAAAGATTGAATCGTGTGCCGATTGCCCTGAGTGGGTGACCTCAAGACTAGGAAGGAACTGTTCTTTTGCTCTGTCCACTCATCTACATTCATCTGCTGGTGTTTGAGGAACCGTATTGCCTTTCCCTGCTCTCTCTGGGCTTTCTTCCTCTTTCTTCCTATGTCCTGCTCCCCTCTCTGGTCTCCTTGTGCAGCTAGCTTGCCCTGTCCATTGAAGCGGGCAACCTCAATCTTCTCCTGTCACAATTGAGGCTCCTCTCCTTGTGAACATTACGTAGACGCTCACCTATTCCAGCACGAGATTCATGCCTCCTAGGTGAAGAGCAAATGGAGACGTAGAGGAGGCTGCTGATGTCAGGACATGGTGAGAACACGGAGGACACATGGCTATGTTGAGGGTAACAACAAGGCAGGGAGGGCAGGGGCCTCACTGACAAAGGTTCAGTCCCAAACCGTGAGAGCCTCTGCCACATGGAATTAGCTCCTGCTGTCTAACTCTGCATTACCTCAGACTCTGTCTGATATCTGACCTAGTCTGTGTAAAGCTACCTTGAGTAGCCCAACTGAGCTCTCCAATCTGCAGGGTAGATGTTCACCAAATCACAGCGTATAGCAGAGCTGGACTTGGACTGAGGTGTTTTCCAGCCCGTCTCTTGAAGTGACTGTTTCCAACACTTTTAGAGGGCGAGCTAAAATCAGAGTGCAGATTATTAAATCTTTTCTTTCCAAGTATTTTTTATCTGTAAAAAATTAAATTAAAAAGAATTATGTTTTCCCTGGATCCATGACTTTGTGGGGATAAAGGATAGACTTTGCCTGGTTCCTTTTTTCTTTTGTAGGTGGTAGTATACAGAACTGACCAAGGCGTCTTTGAAGTCTGAGCTCTTCATTAACTTTGCAGCACTCCTAGTATGGAGGAATCCAGATTCCCCATCCATAGGACAAGTACATGGACTGGAGTAGAACTGCAAAAAAATGGGCTTTTTTCAAGGATCACTACAGTAAATTTTTTTAAGCTGTACCAGCACTGTTCTGAACCAAAAGCAGGACTTCATGCTGACTTCACTACTAATTTAGGCAAACTTGTCTGTAATAACAGTCCATACATTTTCACAGAATAAACAAATGTCACGAATATTAGATTGTTGTTATGTCTAATTTGAAGTCAGGTCTAGAAAACAATTTGAATCTGTCACTAGATCAAGAAAGCATCAGACTACCAAAGGATTTTTTCCTCATAAATTCTTGTCTGAAAATTTGTTACCAGTGATCCAGGCACTAGTGCTTGTGTGATAGACAGTTTTATCAGCACTGGGGGAAAAGTCAAAGTGGAAAAATTTACAAGGCTTGTGTCTGTAGCATTTTATGGACTGACATAAGGTTTATTATTGTGTAGTAATATTAATGGGTTGACATCGAGAGGGAGATTTATTGGAACTCTTCTAATATCAAGATGCTTCTGCAAACACAGAAATAGCTTTAAGACCTAAAGGGTGTCCAGGATCATTTCAATGTCATGTACAAGTTTGGTAGTCCTTTCTACTTTGATTTATCTGTTCCCTTGCTGAGTCCATAGTCTCCAAGACTGGATCCTTGCTGATTATAAGAGTATTACGGATTTCACTTGCTGTAAATGGGAGAACTATTTCTATAGTATTTTTATAAAACATGATTTTATTATCACAGAATCACAGAATCACAGAATCACAGAATGTTAGGGGTTGGAAGGGACCTCAAAGGATATCTAGTCCAGCCCCCCTGCCAGAGCAGGATCACCCAGATTAGGTCACACACTAAAGTGTCCAGGTGGGTTTTGAATGTCTCCAGAGAAGGAGATTCCACAACCTCCCTGGGCAGCCTGTTCCAGTGCTCGGTCACCCTCACAGTGAAAAAGTTTTTTCTAATATTTTTGTGGAACCTCCTATGTTCCAGCTTGAACCCATTGCCCCTTGTCCTGTCATTGGACGTCACTGAAAAGAGCCTGGCTACGTCCTACTGACACTCCCCCTTGACATATTTATAAAAATTAATGAGGTCACCCCTCAGCCTCCTCTTCTCCAGGCTAAAGAGACCCAGCTCCTTCAGCCTTTCCTCATAAGGGAGATGTTCCACTCCCTTCATCATCTTTGTGGCTCTGCACTGGACTCTCTCAAGCAGCTCCCTGTCCTTCTTGAACTGAGGGGCCCAGAACTGGACACAATATTCCAGACGTGGCCTCACCAGGGCAGAGTAGAGGGGCAGGAGGACCTCTCTCGACCAACTTGCTACCCCTCTTCCAATACACCCCAGGATGCCATTGGCCTTCCTGGCCACAAGGACACACTGCTGGCTCATGGTCATCCTGCTGTCCAAGACAAGGGCAAGACTCTACACTTGCCCTTGCAATTATTTATGTAATACGAGTTATAACAATACCTATGAATTACTGTTTCTTTTAAACTACATAAAGCCTTTAATTTCTTTTTTAAATTACATTTTATTGGAGATTTCGTAACTGCATCATCAAGTAAACTACAGAAATGCTAAACAAAGTAATGGAAATACAAATAAAACTCATCTGACAAAACAACATATAGCTTAGGCTATTATTTTCGCTTCCTCTAAATATAATACAGTTTTCACATACCTTTCCTGTGTTCATCTAGACTTTTCTTCCATAGAACTTCCGACTACAAGGACTCAAAGGCCTCATGCCAGTATTATTTTTGAGCAAAAATTTCACAAACATCCACTGATTATTTTGTTAGCTACATGGAAACCTGTGAAATCAATGGCCATTCCTAAAAACTGTTGTGTGTCAGAAATAAGGTTTGTCTAGCGTAGTTCTGGTATTTTTTACCTTTCATTATTTTCCCACTATCTTATTTTCTCTTCCACTTGAAATATTTCTGAAAGTTACTCTCCTACTGTTCTTCAGCAGCACCTTCACAAAATTGTACAGCGCAGTTTCTCTTCCCTTATACACAGCAACAAGAGGAAGTAAAACAATTTAAAAGCCAAAATATATGTTTGAAATGGCAAGAAAGGATGGGGAAGCAGATAGCGTGTGAAAATACACTTGATTTATTTAATCTCTGATCTATTGACCCAATATACAACATTTGCAAACACGTTTAATAACTTGTTTCTTGTACAGATGATGTAACTGAATTTTCATTCCTTAAAACTCACCTCCACCGTTATGTATACCCTGACCTTTGCAAGGCAGCCAGGCTGTGTTCTCTTGCCTAATTTAGGCATCTAAAAGGCATTTGAGCACTAAATGTAGACTAGATACCTAGAGGCCTTCTGCAGTCCAAGGACACAACCACATGCAGAAAGTGATTCATCATGTCCTAAAAAATCACAGAACTATAGAGTCATTTAGGTTGGAAAAGACCTTTAAGATCATGGAGTCCAATTGTTAACCTAGCACTGCCAGGTACACCACTAAACCAAATCCCTAAGCACCACATCTACATGTCTTTTAAATACCTCCAGCGGTGGTGACTCAAACACTTCCCTTGGTAGCCTGTTCCAGCGCCTGGCAACCCTTTTGGCGAAGAAATTTTTCCTAATATCCATTCTAAACCTGCCCCGGTGCATCAATGGCCCGTTTCATGTATCTGTCTCTCTCCACAGACTATGGCAACAACCTGTGTGCCTGAGACCAAATGCCTTGCTTTTATACAGCTGAAGCTGGTGTTTGCATTGTATCTATTATCTTGATTGAGATAGTCTTATTGTTTTTTGTCTGTTCTATCTTGTTCGTGGTAACTACATACAATCTTGCTTATTCTAGACATATGTTCTGTGTGGTTTTTTCTCCTACACATACATTTTAAGCTCTTTAGAGTAGGAACATGGAGTAGTCCGTAGGCTTTACCACCCCTGAGAAAAAGAAGGAAAATAAGGCGTAATTCTTGTGTCAGGGAACAATCATCTAACACATATCCTTTAAGTAATCTATAACTGCTAATTTGCTCAGTAGAATTTATGGCAACTGTTTATGAAAAAATCTTCACAAATAGTTTAAAAACTGATGCTCAAAACTCTTACTCTCACAGTGCTACTGAGGACAATGGAAAGATTTTTATAAATAAGGGTTGGAAATCAGTGAGAAGACATGCAAAAATAAGAACTACTTGCATCAGTAAGATTTGGTGAATTGAGCCTTCAATTTACCATCTGCAAATGTGGACCAATAAAGATGTATTAAGATTCGCCACCCAGTAGTTACAGCTCCAGATTGTGTTATGTGATAGCCCATAATTGAATAAATGCATGGCATTTCTGAAGGATTGTGAAGGGGTTTAGAAAGATTGCTTTCTTTACTGCTCTTCTAGTGAAATTTCATATATTTGAACAGTGTATAACTGCAAGCTACATTTATTCATTTTCCAATGTTTTAATTAAAATTTATGAAGACAGGAGTCAGTAACAATATCTCTGGGTACATCAGATAGGAAATTCTTGGCACCTGATGGCTTCAAAACTTCAACAGTGAAAAATAAGTGTCCTTTTCAGAATGACTAAGACTATAGCAGCTTCTAAAGTTGTTGAATTAAACAATCCATAATGACACTGTCTGCCTACACTAAACCTACTGGATGCTAACAGTCCCCATTCCAGGCTGTAAAATATATCCATTTTGTGCCAATCCTTCTAATACCATTGCACCTTAGTCTTTTCTCAGGTTTTCTTGTTATCATTCAGGTTTTCCTGTTTTTAGGTGGTTGCACTGAATACTTTGGCCATTTGGAATTAAAAAGAAGCTTTGTTTCATAGAATCATAGAAATATAGAATGGCTTAGGCTGGAAGGAACCTCAGAGATCATCTAATCCAACCTCCCTGCCATGGGCAGGGACGTTTCTCAACTAGACCAGGTTGCTTAAGGCCTCATCCAACCTGGTCTTGAACACCTCCAGGGAGGAGGCATCCGCAACTTCTCTGGGCAATTTATTCCAGAGTCTTACCACCCTTGTACTGAGGAATTTCTTCTTAAGATCCAGTATAAATGTATTCTCCTTCAATTTGAATCCATTTCCCTTTGTCCTATGGCTGGACATTCTTGTAAAAAGTCCCTCCCTAGCCTTCCTGTAGGTTTCTTTCAGGTATTAGAAGGTAGTAATAAGGTCCTCCTCAGAGTTTTCTCTTTTCCAGGCTGAGCAATCCCAGCTTCCTCTCAGCCTATTCGTGTAGCAGAGGTGCTCCAGCCTCTGGATCATCTTTGTGGCCCTCCTCTGGATTTGTTACAACAAATCTATGTCCCTCTTATGGTGGGGACACCAGAACTGGATGCAATATTCGAGGTGGGGTCTCACAAGAGCAGAGTAAAGGGGAGAATCACTTCTCCTGATCTACTGGCCACACTCCTCTTGATGCATCTCAGGACACAGCTGGCCTTCTGGGCTGCATGAGCGCACTGCTGGCTCATGATGAGTTTCTCGTCTGTCAACATCCACAAGTCCTTCCGTTCAGGGCTACTCTTACCCTACTCTGTACCCAGTTTATAATTGTGCCTGGGAATGACCCGACCCAGGTGCAGGACCTTGCACTTGGACTTGTTGAAGCTCATGCAGTTTGCCCTTGCCTGTCAAGGTCCCTCTGGATGCCATCCCTTCCCTCAAGTGAGTCCATAGCACCACACAGCTTGGTGTCGTTAACAAACTTGCTGAGGATGCACTCGGTGACACTGTCCATGTCGCTGACAAAGATGTTGAACTGCACTGGACCCAGAACAGACCCTTGAAGAACAACACTTGGCACTGGTCTCCACATGGACATTGAGCCGTTGACCACAACTCTTTGAGTTCAACCTTCCAGCCAGTTTCTTATCTACCAAGTGGTCCATCCATCAAATCCATGTCGCTCCATCTTAGAGACAAGGATGTCATGTGGGGCAGTGTCATATGCCTTGCACAGGTCCAGGTAGATGATGTCAGTTGCTCTTTTCGTATCAACCAGAGCTGTAGCTCTGTCATAGAAGGCCACCAAATTAGTCAAGCATGATTTGCCCTTAGTGAAGTCATATTGGCCGTCACCAATCTCCTTGTTATTTTCCACCTTCTTCAGTACAGATACCAGGAAGATCTGCTCCATGATTTTTCCTGGCACAAAGGTAAGGCTGACTGGTCTGTAGTTCACTGGGTTTTCTTTGCTTCCCTTTTTAAAAATGGGGGTTATGTTCTCCCTTTTCCAATCTGCGGGAACCTCACCAGACTGCCAGGACTTCTCAAATATGATGGCTAGTGGCCTAGCAACTTCAGCCGCCAGTTCCTTCAGGACCCGTGGATGTATCACATCAAGTCCCATGGACTTGTGCACCTTCAGGTTCTCTAGGTGTTCCCGGACCTGATCTGCTCCTACCCTGGGTGGTTCTTCACTCTCCCACACCCAGTCAATGCCCTCTGTGACTTGGATGGTTACTCAGGTGGCTACCAGTGAAGACTGAAGAAAAAAAGACGTTGAGTACTTCAGCCTTCTCCATGTCCTCGGTAACCAGGTCACCTGTATCCCTCTGGAGAGGACCCACATTCTGTCTTGTTTTTCTTTTTTCTCTCACATACCTGTAGAATCCTTTTCTGTTATTTTTAATGTCCCTGGCCAAATTTTATTCCCTCGGGGCTTTAGCTTTTCTAACGTGGTTTCTAGTTTCACAAGCAATCTCCTTGTAATCATCGCAGGTTACCAGTCCTTGCTTCCACCCTTTGTAGATTCCCCTTTTGTATTTGATTTTGGCCAGGAGTTCCTTGTTCATCCATATCGGTCTCCTGGTGTTTTTACCTGATTTCTTCTTGTTAGGAATGCAGTGCCTTTGAACTTAGAGGAGATGATCCTTGAAAGTCAGCCAGCTTTCCTGGGCTCCCAATCCCTCCAGGGCTTTGTCCCATGATACTCTACCAAGGAGATTCCTGAAGCAGCCCAAGTCGGTTCTTCTGAAGTCATAGAATCATTCAGAATCATTTAGAACCATTTAATTTAATCCTCCTTGGCTATGTCCATGTTGGTTGAAAACTTCTGGTCTCATGTGGCTGGGTACATGAATCTATGACCAATTTTCAGAAAAAGGGTTGCTGATGTGCAGCCACATGGTTCCTGGCCTCAGTGCCCAGGTTTCTGTAGGAACAGAATGGGGATTCACCAATGGAAAATGCTGCTGTGCGTGAGTCCCACCTCTGATTTGGGTGACTGGAGAACCCCAGTTCTAGGGTTCAGGCACAGTGCTGTGTGAGAAAAGCATCTGTCTCCTTTCTTGTTTCTTTAAATTCTCATGATGTTGCCAAGTCATTCGGAAGATATTCTTTGGTGCTCAAGTATTCCTTGCAGGATTTTCTTATGTAATAATTCAATTGCTTTATATTTACTTTTGCATTTATAAATGATCCATCTATTTTTAATTTAGGTAATGCAGTTCCTTCTATGCTGAGACATCTTCTAGTATGCATAGGTACATAGATCAACAGAAATCTTAAAAAATTCATAAGATTCTCTAGTAGTTTTTTTCCTGAGCTATTAATCAGTCCCTGACAAAAAGTATCTGATCCTGCTTCTGTTTAAATCAACAGAATAACTTTTAACTCCCCTTGGACAGAGATGAGCTCACATGATACTGAGAAAAGTTCATTCTACTTTTTTTCCCTAGTGAAGTATGTGTTTTGCTATCTTTTTATGAGATTGAAGCATTTGCCAGTATTTGAAATTTATTTAGGCAAAGCTCCCATGGAAAGGGATGTCAGTATGCAACCTACTGGCCCTTTTTAATAAAGGGGGGAAAACCAACCAAACAAAACCCTGGCATATTTTGCTTTTCTATTAAAGCAATAAGCAATATTCCTCAGCTCTTCATGTGAATACCCTAGTGTGCACAGGTTGTCCCCTAGGACAGTCAGATGGGTCAGAAGAGTCCCAAGCCACTGCCTGTGTGAGTCTGGTTAAGGCTGGCCTCAATCCAACAGGCAGGGAGGCTGTGGAGGCTGGTCCCTCCACAGGGGATTACTGATGGATTATTGTGTGGGGCAGTACAAAGAAGGCTACAGTCCTCTTGGTCTCTCTGACAAACCCACCATGGTCTTGCTTGGTCAATGCCTTGATTTGCGCTTTTTCCTTACAAATTTTTATTCCTCCTCTGTCATGTTAGGACTTCAATATTAAAGTGGAGTGACTGATACATTCCAAATTCAGCACATGAAACTTCTCTGCCAAGTCCCACAAACAAAATTACAAGGTCTAGTGAAATCTTACACTTAGTAGTTATTAGCTCTGTCAAATGAGTCATGCTTCTGGGGAATCAGGAGTTGTTGGGATTTAAACATGCATTGCTGTTAACGCAGAAAAATAAGGCATCAGAATAAAAGTTTACTGTTTAATGAAGTTGGACACATGATTTCTTCAACCTATCCTGTTCACAGAATGTAGGAATAACACAAATGTAGCATGACACAGATAATAACTATCATAGCCCATGCTAAGCCATTATATGACAATCGCAATTTATAATTAATACTGACCCATCTCTTGCGGAAGGAGGTCTTTTTTTTTTTTTTTTTGGATGATTTCCAAGTCATTCTTTGTGTCCCTAGGCACAGACTCACTGCAGAGTGTCACAAAGATTTCTTGCTTCAGAAGCAGGAATGATAAAACAATGTAAAAAAAGATCTTAAAGCATTCGATACAGTGAAGCTTAGGACAGATTCATTTTGTAAAATTTACAAAGGAAAAAAGCATCTATTGAAAAAATTTCCTGCGGTTCCTTTGATTGTTGAATTCATTCATGGATTTTCCTTTTATCTGCTCTGATGTGTAAGACATAAATAAATATAATACTGGGCAAATTAAAAATTTATCAGTAATTACCACTGGATCTCTCTTCATTTGCAAATTCAGCACTAGCTCTGAAGAAGACAGAGACAAATCCTATTTGTACCTTTCATTTAGGAGATAAAGCCCATTGCAAGAATCTCTTGTACAGTAAAGCTTCAGCTGAAAATGAGGAATACAGCCTAAGTCTAATCCAATTTCAAGGCCTGCTCCTTCAAACGATTGGAGAGTACTGGAAGTGCTCAGCCCTTTGGTGGTATCTAGTGTCTAACTCAACAAGCAGGTGAGAGATCTCATTTCTTACAGTATGTGCCCCATAGAATAGGCTGGCCAAACCTGCCCCGGGTTATTGAGAGAAGCGGCAAAAATCCGTATTCTGATACTTGATACGTTTAAATGGCACCTCATTTTAGAAACACCTCTCTCTGGAGCCAGTGAGGCTGTTAGGTATATCTCTGCTGGAAGCCATATGTCCATGCTCTACCTCTATAAACTGGACAGCTTGGTGTTCTGAGGGTAAGCATGAAACTGCCCACGGTCTTGATGTAGCACATCAGTTAATCTGCTGTAGTGATGATAGCAAGCTACTAGGTAATCTTTCATCTCTTTCCTGCTACTACGTAATCTTTCATCTCTTTCCTACTACCAGGTAATCTTTCATCTCTTTCCTATGTGGCCTGCCATAAAGAGGAACAGAACTTAGTAGCCCTGGCTACCAGCATCCCACAGGTGGCAAGCTGCACCGTGGGGTGGGTCGGGATGTGCGCCCAGCTTTGGGCACCTGCCATCGTGTACAGGGGCCACTCTATTTTTGTAGGAAAGATCCCAACCCAACACCAATCTTGCCAAATCTTTCACAGCAAAAGAAGAACCCTGACAAACTGCCACAAATGAAAATGTGAAACAATAAAAAGCACCCCTAATAGATTTAACAGGCAACTGAAGTATTTTTTCCTGGACACCCAGTATTGGAAGTGCAATATCTTTGAAGTAGGACATATAACGCATCTATGGGATTTCATCTCTTTAATTATATTCCCATTACACAACAGAAAGTGACCAGTATTTTCATTTTATGGTTTTTCTATCAAGCTTTACTCTGCTGCTCATTATTGTAATAACTGCCTTTACGTTGTCTGATTCTGAGTGTGTTATGTTTTAAAGCCCATTAACAAGAATGACCCTCCTTCTTCATTGCTAAATTCATTAAACCCAAGAGACATAATCAGTAAAGGAAATTCCCATTTCAAAGAAATTTAGCGTTCTGAAGTTTTAACTTGTATTTTGTTTGTCTTCCATCTGATATCATTCTGGTATCTCTCTATTGGAAAAAATAGTGTCAGGAGACCTTGATGATGTAGCTTGTATTTCCATTAATTCATTCTTGCCAGATAAATTATTGCCAGATCGTCTCAGTCACTGTCTTTATTAACTTGGTTAAATTTCTCCTTTGAGTTGTTGGCCAATAGTTTGTCCAATTCACTGAGCTTCTGGCAGACTGAAGGATCCAGTGTCCGGAAGAGTACTCTAGCAGCAAAAATGATGAAATCACAACATTTGTGGGATCACTCTATTTTAAATTGAGAAACAGTTTTGCGAAAAACAATCATGGTGGATGCATCTCTCTCAGAATACAAAGGACAAACCAACTCAATTCACTAAAATAATTGGTTTGGGTCTGACTGGTTGCTTTCGAAGTTGGTTTACCTTTGGACACAAAGCTTCTATTCATGAGAACAACCACAGACTGCTCTGTTAGTGGGGGGTAGTGCAGTATCCCTCCCACTCAGCAGGACCCACTGAGAGGCTTAAGGTTATCTTCTTATTTGTATTTACTACACAGCTAAATGCTTCCTCCCCATCCAACTCATCTCCCACCATGTTCTCACAAGTCTGCGTAATGAGATTAATAAAGCTTCAAAAGGTAACCAGATAATAAGACTTTGTGCTCCTGAGCTTTTGGTGGTGGCAAAGTAGATGCATTCAGCATCCTCAAACATTTCCCATAAAAATCAGGAGAAGCTCCTTGTGCTTCAGATGGAGCCTGTCCCAGGCACTATATAGCACCTTAAATTACAAATCCATTTTCTAAAAAATGTTGCTAGAAAAAATTACATAACTGAGTTATGTTTTTATATTGTTCTGATTTGTTCCAGACAAAACATATCAAATTTACAAGTGGAAAGGAAAGCTATTGCACTTCTGAAGTCCTACTGTATTAACTTGCCAATGCTTGGCTCTATCAACTTGTTTAGAAGCTGAATGTCATTTTGGATTCTTTCTCTTGTTTTTCCAGTGTGTTGTCACCAGCAGGCCAGCTCTGTCACCAGAAGCACTTGGCAATCGTATTGTCTTTGGTAGCTCTGCACACATACAATGGATTCTGACATGATACGTGAGAAATAACAGAATCCATTTCACTTCCTCTAGTCCGTGTACCTACGCTGACCCAACAGGAGTCAAAAATAAACCCTCAAGTCCCCAGGCAAACAAATCAATATGAACTGACATGGACCAAGGCTGCAGCAATAATGGCCCAACTACTGCAGGATCCTCCAGGAAGCTGCCCTGCCTCAGCAAGCAACGGGAGGCTGTGCCTAAGGTGCAGGCTCTCCCCAACCCCCTTGCTACCCTTCGAACTGTGCTGTTCAATGTCTGGTCCACTCAGCAAGGTTGGATCTGATTTTTCCTGGAGAACTTGGCCCACATTATGCATCCATCCTGGCACCCATTCAACTTGCAGTCTTTCTTCTCTGATCGCCAAAAAAGCACGCTAGTGATTCAGATACGCTGGTGGGTCTGGGATATGAATAGCTGGCCACTGGGAACAGTATGAGAACTTTATTGTCTTCCATAGCCTGTCTTAAACCAGGAATGATTCGCCACATGTAACTGAGCTGGTTTTGGATTTTAAATCCTGAGACATCAAGACTTGCAATCTGTTTCAATTACATTTTTTTTTTTGTTTCCATTGCTCAGGGAGTGGAAAAAAAAGCTTAATTCCAGCACAATAAAAAAATCAGGGGTTATCAAGAGGCAGTTCAGGAATTGTTTGTGGCCTGTCAGGCAAACTTATGCAGTCCTTAAGTATACAGTCAGTGCACTGCTGAAAATGGGTCATTTCTGTATGTCTGTTGGGACAAGGAATTTAGCAAGTTAGTCAGATGGAGAGTTATGCAAACATGGTTTAAAAAGCAATGCCTTTGTAAACTGCTTCAAAAATCAAATTCAACTTTTAAAATTCATTCAAAAGCTGACCAAAGAGAGATGGGAAAAGAACACAGCTAAAAATTAAAACATTGGAAGACAGATGAGATTTTCTCCAATGGCGTGATGAAGAACTGTCAAGTGAGAGTTGACTCTTATTGGATTCTGCTGTGTTACGCTCTCAAAGCCATTAAAAGAACTGTTGAAAAATTAACCACCATGCAGGAGTCCAAGAAATCTTTCAGCCATGTGTTTATTTTTCAGTCATGACACAGCTTTATACATGTAACAGAAAGAAGTAATCTACCATTTGTTTAAAACAACAGACTGCTCAGCAGTCCTATCTCTTATATAGTCTAAAAATAGCAGTATTAAAAAAAATTTCCATCCAGTCCTCTAACTGGACTTCTTCTACCATACTTATGTGTAAGATGTGTCTTACAAGCTTGCAGAAGAAGTTGCTCTTCTCATATCTGTCAAAGCTACAGGCCAGTTTATGGATAATGCCAGTGCTGCAGCATGTAGATACAGTAACATGGAAATCAACAGCTTTGTCCTTTTGAGTTTGTCCTTTTCCAGGCAGGAACCGTCCTGTCTTTCTCCACCTCACTTTCTCATGAGCTCCCACAGCCTTCAGTATCTGCCTGAGCATCTTTCGGCTGGCCAACTCTTCACTCTCTCGCCATATTGGCAGCTAGTCATTGCTAGCTCTATTAGGTACAAACCTTTGCTTTTGGTGGAAGAACAAGTAGGTCTTCCAGCCTGTCACAGAATTACAGTGGAAACCTGTGTGGACAAGGCTGAGTACTGCCCACCTGTCCTGCTTACAGCCAGCGACAGCGTTTCCTCTGTTCCTCCTTATTTTCCTCTGTTTCTAATTCAGCCATATGTTTGTGCTTTGTACATGTAAGTGAAGTTAGCAGGGGCGCTTGCTGCTAACTTCAGTGGGACTGAAATTTAACCCGCTATCTACATATCTGCTTCTAATAGTAAGTGAAAGAACTGGAATTTCAGCAGTGCTTTTCCAGAGAGATGCACACAGTTAAGAGAGCTTGGGTGAAATTCAAGCCTGTTGCAGTCAATGTGGTAGCTATTTTCTTCACTACGCCTCTGTTTAGCCCACACTTGAGAAGAAAACACACAGACATTGAAGTATTATTTATTTAGAATAAACATCAGTTGAAGAAATTGAATGGTGGAAAGTACCTAATCATTTGTATTCTTGGTCACAACTACAAAAGCTGCCTCTAGAATGGCACAGCATAGAAATAATATTATTCCTTCAGTCTTTTTCTCTTTTCTCTGTAGCAGCCTTTTCAGTAATACCCTCAATCGTTTGGAAATGCGGCAACAGTGTATTATAATACTATTTTGAGTATTGAGGAAAAGCATCTACTGTCAGTGCTAACCTTTGTTTATTACTGTGAAAAGAACACAGTAGCATATCATGCAGATCTAATTTGAGAATTGTTGAAATTATTATGTAATTTCTTTTGTTTCCACCATGTTCAGCTGTTCCATGACTATTCATGTGTATTTCACTTTAAAGTGTTTATAAGGCTGTTTACAAGTCTTTGTTTAATTACCCTGTAGCAAGATACTAGGGACACCAGAACTGACTTTACCTCAGTTTCTCACCACCGTGTGATTGTTATAAGTAGGTTTGAACTTCAGAAAACTTAAAACGTTTCCACGGTCTTTGCTGTGCAGATATTCCAGTGCAGTCAGTTGCTCTTTAAATCCACTGATTTGTCTGCTTATTAGATTTTAGTACCACACCAAAGTTGTGCCTAAATTTATTAAATTGGTAGTATTTATTGGGCTGCGTATGTTGCTTTTAAATTGTTTCCCTTTCTTTCTCGAGGAAAACAAGACACAAAGGGAATTAAAAGCCTGTGTAAGTACACAGAGGGAGATGGTGGCAGTCCTAGTAGTACTACTTGAGTCCTCCAATGCTGAGTCTCACGCCACTGCCCTCGACTGTGTTGCCCTTTGACATCACCTAAAAAGATGGTACCTCCTGCTGGGAGCTGAGCTACCAGTGATGCAGTTTTGCAGACCTGGCTTTCGAGGGAAATTTTTCAGTACATGCATGGGAAGATGCCAGACAGCAGATAAGACAGTTTTGTCTTAACATCCCTGCAGAGACCTAACATTCTGCTCCACAGTAATTTTTCTACAACAACCATTCATTTCTGTTTTGAGAAGGTTGAAGGATTAACACCCTCTCAGTATAGACATCTACCTGTAAACTATGTAAGCTGTATTGGGGAGAAAATAGAACATATTTGCTTTTTATCAAAAATATCTATTTAGATTATTTTAGGGAGTTTTACATGCTTTTTAAAAGAAATATAAATACATATACATGTGTGTAAAAGCTTAGTGCTAAAACTCAGCTCTAAGCAAGGAAACAAACTGGTCTGAGAAGCTGAACAGCCTGTGCAACCAAATCTAAGACTCCATTTTTTTTGTTGTAAGGCTTCGGGTGGGTGCTTGTTATTACACAGAAGCCTATGTGCTGCAGCAGTTCCTATAAGAAGAAGTGGTTTCACCAGTTTTGCAACCTTAATAAAAAATGATCCTATCACAGAGAACAGAATAATCCTATTTTTAAAAAACATGGCATGGTTCATTGTGCTTAAGTTACTTTTAAGAATAAACAAAATTAATGTTTTTAGGAACACCAGTCTCAGTCATGTAGTTGCTTGTGATGTACCTTGTATTACTGTGCTTCAGCCTCCCTGAGCAGTAAACACTGGTGCCTATGGAGTCAGCACGAACTGATCTTATGTAAAAGTATAACACACCCATGACATGGGAGGCAGAATAACTCTCCCGGATGGTTGCAGAGCCTGCTGAACTGTAAAAAATGTGGTAGTTCTGGAAAACACACCATTACAATGAATTCAGAAAGAATTAATGTTTCCCTTCATATTATATGCTGAATACTGGTAGGATGGCCAAGGAGGACTATTTATAATATATAGTAGCTGCAAAAAGTTTTATCTTATTTATAAGAAATGAAAAAAGAAAGGTAGACTAGCCTTATACTTTTAGATATCAGCAGTCAATTCATGAACAGGATTGAAACTTCAGTTTAAATTCCAAGTTTGGGATGGCTCATTATGCCTGCACTCCCTCTCCTTGCTCCACTCTTTGCTCCTCTTCATTCAGTTGCTCACAGGGGAAAAGACTAATGGGCGCATAGCCACAGGTTAGGCAGCCAGACTTTCACTCTGCAATAAGTGTCAGCAGTTCCTCGTTTTCTCCTCTTCACAAAAGGATGCTCATATCAAATGGCTTTCCTGTGGAAGAGGAGTGAGCAGGCTTTTTCTCTCTGACCCTTGTTAAGGAACTTGATGTGCTTTTCCTTTATTTGTTTGCTTGTTTCTGCAGTTCTTCCTTCCAAGACATTTCCTGTGAACTGCTCAAGTGCACTTCAAAAGTGAGAACTAAGTGTGTCTGCACAGTGTCTCACTGCATGCGGGTTGTCTGAAGTGAAATAAATGAAATGACTGACCCATGGCTCTTTAACTAGTTGAGTCCATCCATAACTGTGCCAAGGTTCACACTGTTAATCCTCTTTGAATCTCCAAAATTTAACCCTGCTTTGGAGGTCTGGGTTGTTTGGTTTTTTCACATCTCAGTCTTCTTTCCCAGTAAAACTGATCTTGACCCAGACAAGAAGATACTACCCACGAGGTGCTAGTTTTTCTTGTTAGTCAGGTGTCAGCTTTCCTCTCCCAGAATATGAACAGTTAATGTTTCTCTGGAAAAACTGAGCCAGTTACATGTGTAGTTTCACAGGCTCTCTGACCCTGAGATTATTTGCTGGTGTGTTTTCGCCCCCTTATTAGGTTACCCTGTCATAGCTTTTATTTGGTCCCAGCAGGCATCAGGGTAGAGTGGGAATTGGATGCACTACAAGGGCAGTGGAACCCTTGGCTTTATTCTGATTGCAGCTTTGGTTGAGGAAAGAACATAAGACATTTCCCTCTACAGCAGAAAATCCAGTAATTTGCATACATTCTGATCTCATCTGAATGTGTTTTTAACATGAATGTTTAAGATATTAATAGACTATTTTAACTTGGACCTCCCTAAATATCCTCACAGTGGTATTGTTACTGTAACAGAACATACTCCTACATGATCCTGCTTGGTTAACCTTAAAAATACTTTAAAAACAGAAAGGAAGAAAGAAGTCTTTGTCAACAAACGCTTTAAATCTATCTTCATCTATAAGAAACTGTCAATGAATTGCCATGGAAACATTTACCAATTGTCCATGTAGCCCATAAAAGTAGTAATTAAAAAGGTAAGACTTTTCAAGAAATGGCACCTTGTGAGAGGTGACCTGAACCAGAAAATTTTGAACGGAGACAGTATGGTATAGCAATGCCTTTTCTTCTCCAGACTATCTCTTGCACACTGAGATCACCTTGGTATCTTCCCTAATGAGACCACACTCCCATTGAACAAGAGAAGCATCACAGTGTCCCTTGATGCCTGTTTACAACGCACCCTTCAAAACACAGGCATTAGTGGACTGTGACTTCAGTCCAAAGTCCTGTCACCCTGTCACACCTGTCATTCTCGATCATAGTTTTAAAGATTTAAGTAGTCACATTTCTCACATCTGCGCTCTCTGTAAAAGTGTTTTCCAGTTCTAGGTGTTTTTTTTCTGGGCTAGGTGTAATGCAAACCCAGTTGTAGCTCTCACCCTATGGAATTTGCAAGGTAGTTTCAAAGTTCACAGCAAATCAGTCCAGTAAGTAGAAGAAGCAGGACAGAAAAATACACTCATGTAAAACTAGGTTGGTCAAAACTATATTTTGAGAAGCTCAAACAGTTTGAGTGGTTTTTTGTGTGGGGTTGGTTTTTTTTTTTATAATCTTGAAGTACTACTGCCAGAATTTTATATTCACCGTTAGTACTCCATTGGTCAACCCAGGAGGCATTTAGACTCTTAAGAAAAAAAAACATCGGGCCTCTCTATATCTTTAAGGTCGCAAAGGAATCTGTCTGCTCTGGGAAGTATTTCTATACCTGCCTTGGTTTACAAAAGTTGTGAAATGACAGCACTGATTTTGTTTGTGGCCAGTTCAGACTGGCAGCTAGCACTAGAGTAGTTATTGATCTAACATGCCTGTGTGCTACTCGATCTAAACAATTCTTTACTCATTACATGGGTCATTTAACATGAGCAGAAAACAGAACCAAACACCACGCTGTTGCTTGCTTGCTTTCCTTCTCTCTTCCCTTTATGGAGGATTCTGTTCCCTAATGGGTCCCTGTGTGAACAAACAAACGATGCCTTCTCTTAAGTGAAGTGGATTCCCTACCCACTAGAAAAATTGTGGAGCTTAGAATTGGCTTCTGCTGTAAGACTTTCCTTCTTACTGTTCCTGCAGGAAGTTATAAGAAGAAATATATATATACATAGATTACATAAAATGAGACAGTATATGGTAGTCTGCCATATGGGCACTGAGAACATGTACGACAGCATATCACCACAGAAG
This sequence comes from Trogon surrucura, assembly GCA_020746105.1. Lineage (NCBI taxonomy): Eukaryota > Metazoa > Chordata > Aves > Trogoniformes > Trogonidae > Trogon > Trogon surrucura. The sequence goes on along the minus strand of CM036622.1, from coordinate 16,182,736 downwards.
AATTCTTGAATAAAATTACCATTTCAACAACTGCACGTCTAATAATGATTTTAATCATAGAATCATTTTAAACCAATTCAAACCCCTAAAAGAATAACAGTGGAATTTTTCAGTGTGCTTTGGATCAGAAAGAAGTAATGAAAATTCTTTGTATGTTCCTAGTAAAAACATCACAAGCCCACATTTCTTTACTCTCTGAAATCCAAATTTTTAAGCATGCGCACCCATGCTTTCCTACAGGTACACAAATGGAAGATCACTTCGGGGCTTAGTTAGCCTCCTAATACCACTTCTTGCATCTTCATCTAGGGATCACTGGAAGAGAGAGAAGTAACTAGAAAGGTGAGAGAGAGAGTTAGCGGGCAGAAGACAGACGGAATGGCCAAAGCAGAGCTCTGCAGTTGACAGAAGGAAAGGGCCATGAGGAGGCAGCCCCGGAGCCGTGCGAGGCCGGGAGCTGTCCAAGCAGCCCTCGTTTACTTCACCGGATGGGAACGACTGCACAGTTGAGGGCTTTTCTATTTCTGAATTTTTTTCAACTCTTAAACCTAACTTCTTAGAGCAACAATGCCAGAAGAGTGCAGGAAATGATCTGCACAGAATTCTTCTGTCCCTTTATTTCTTCTCAATGGATAAATCTTTTCATATGATGAGCTGGCTGAGGCAAAGCTCATGGCAGAAATGTTGGTCCAGATGAAGTTTTACTAGATATCCACCTCAAAGGATTGTTACTCTACAGTCACTGCTGTCTTAAAGATAACTAGTTTAAACCTAGCTCCAGTATACATTGTGTGGCAGCCACAGCATTGACTGGTCAGCACACGACTTAGCAAGCTGGAACTTATCTTTTGCCATATAAACTTTGGCTTCTATTTTTGCAAGTGTAGAGAGGGCAGTATCCTTGTTCAGTTTCTGTCATGCATAATTTTTCTACTACTATGTTGTTAGTCTAACTTCTCAGAGCATGGATCAGCATAGTCTAAAACCAATTTCCAGTGGAAGACTGAACAGCAAAAAAATACTAATACAAGCCAAAAAATATCTCACAGAAGCACTTGACAATCCCCATCCTGCTTTATTCTGTTGTATCTTGAAGCAATGTGCTATGTCAAGGAAAGTCATGAATAACAACACAGCTTTATATCCAGGTGCAGCATGCACAGATAAAGCATGAGTGAAATGAGATAAAATATTCTGCCTGATGATTAACATTGAACAAGGTTGCACTGAACAAGGAGATGCCCATGGTTTTAATATGAAGACACATCAACCAAAAACGACAGCCTAAATGATTAATGTTCTGGAGTTGCTACTGATTCACTATCAGAAAGATTTAGACAGACAATTAGACATTAAATGGCTCAATAGCGATATGCTGAAATTGTATTCTGCTAGGTCTTCGGTGTCCACTCAGATAGGTAAAATTGTCTGAAAACAAGAACTAAAAGACTGACCATGATAGTTGGGTTAACAATAATATGCAAAAAAAACAAAACCAATCCCCAGAGAAACATGAAATTCCAGCATTGCTTTAGAAGGCAAAGGAATGCAACAGATGAGTCAATCTCAATACCTTGGCAGTAATATGCCAGCCATTGGGGATATCTAGAAGGAAATAGTGTCACAAATTGGCGAGGGAGCAGCTGCATTTATCTGCTTAAATAAGATTCAGTCCTTGAAAAACTACAATTTATAGAACATACTGAATATTCAGTTCATGTTATTTTCAACTTTGCAGATGGATGTGACAGTTGGAAATCTACCAAAAGTTTAGGCAGTCATCTGAGAAGCCCAATAAAACAATCAGAAAAACTTAAACTTAGCAAAAAAAAAAAAAAGTATTTTTTTATAAATTAGGTGAATTTCTATCAAAATTTCCAAAGTCTAACAGTATCTTATGTCAGTTATCAACGAAAAAAAAAAAGATAACTGTATCTGGGATGTGCGTCAGTAAAAAAAAAATGGAAAATCTGCTGGGCAGAAGCATACTCAGAAGTAGCAGTATATCTAGGAAGGGAGAACTAAAAGGACACTTTCCGCCGAACACCGTGAAGGGTAACGCTGCTGGGACTCCCTCCCACGAAGAGCCCAAAAGGAGCTGTTGGCCGGGACCGTCCGGCCGGTGCCGAGCTGCTCCGCCCAGCGCCCCGACCACGGACAGCTCCCGCCCGGCCCGGCCCGGGGGCTCTGCCGGGGGACCCCGGCCAAACCGAGCAGCAGCTGAACATGCCGGAACAGAAGCGCCCACCTTTCAGAGGGGCCTTTACGGGACAACCGGGGGCGATTTGCGGCTTCCTCCGAGTTCGCAGAGCGCGGCCGAGGCGGAGGACGGAACCCGCGGCGTTCGCTCGACTGACGGCTGCGGGCGTCGGGCGGCTGCTCCGGGTGGTGGCTCTGTCCGGCTTGGAGCTTCCAAGTACTTTCCTCCACTCGAGATTCTAAGGGCAAAGTCTGTGGGACAAGATAGGTCGCTCTTTTTTTTTGCTTTTGTTTTGTTTTAAGGAGAATTCTGGTCATTCTATTTCTATGCTTTCAAAAAAAAAAAAAAAAAAGTCATTGTTACAGAAAAGAATGTGACCATCTATATGGAAACATGAATAGCAAAGCTTCAGACCCTACTCCAGATATTGTCTGTTATTACACTGTTATTGTCTGCTCTAACTACTTCCCAGTACCAGCCAGTTGGGTCTTCCTATCTAGTCCTTTAGGACAGAAAAAAAACCCCAAAACTGCATCAATAGCAAAATTCTTTCCAGATTAGATATATCTCTTTTGCTGCTGCATGGAACTATGGAGATTCCATGGAAAATAAAACCCTTTAAATGCATCTCGAGAGAGGCTTTGAAGACAACCATTCTTCCTTGTACTCATGACTACATCACCCTTACTGAGCATTCAGCTGACTTCCCTTGCCCTGCTACATTGAGCTAAAGTTTAAGTCCTTACTCGCTTTCATTTTGCTCCTTTGTCATGGATTTTTTTATTTTATTATCACACCCTTCATCTTTTGCCATGTAACACTGCAGCCTCATCAGATCTTCTGCTGGTTTATTATAGCCCTGGTCTAGAGAACTTCTTCTACATAGAGCAACTGGACTTGAGGGACAATGGTGGCTCAGCCACACCTTATGTGTTTGTGCTAGCTAAAAAACTGTATGTTTGTATAAAAATGGTGAATGTAATACAATTCATTTCTCCCTATTTATTTTAAAGCATGTACCTTTTTTTTTTTTTTTTTTTCTGCAGAGGAGGAATATTCCTCCCCAGTGTTTCTAGAATACACTGAAACTTTTCTAGGCAGCTGCTTACTACAGTGAGTTCCTAATTTGATATATCCACAAGCATGCGATGACCCAGAGTCAGGGCCAAAGTATTAGGTGATCGGAATAAGGAAGCTTGTTTGTCCACCTGCACAATTCCTTGCTCAGGCTAATTCATATTAGTTGAGTTTTGCTGTTATTTGTTAACCTACGTAACTAGATTCATTTAAATTTAAAATACATAGCATGTTTTAGCTGGATTATGAAGTTATGCTCTTTTTTTGGCGTAATTTTAGTGAAGACTTGAAGGTATTTCACTGTGTGTAGGAGAAGTTAGCTTTTCATTCTATTTCAGTTCACTGTACTTAAATAATTATTTTATTAGTCGAAGAGCTCTGTTGACTTTGCAGGATTGTAATTCAGTGGCAACATCTTTTACATGCAAACTGAGCCTATGATGCAGAAAGCACCAAGATATAGCCAACACAAGCTATTACATTTTCAGAGCAGAATCATGTTAGAGAGGAACAGCGTTCGTGAAGTTTAAATGCTAACTGGGATGGAGCTTTAATCCATTTTACTGCTTTTGAACTGCACTTCTGTCTCAGCTGTGACGTTACATAGCTGTCTAGTCAAATTAATTGCATGCCGCAGTAGAAGTCATGTAAGTGCTTATCTTATTTATACACTTCTAACGCAGACAGCACTGTGATAGCTAAACTATACTTTGTCCTTGTCTCTTTTGCTTTCCCTGTATTCCTTATTACGTGTAAGTAATACCAGTAAAGAAGCTGAAAACAGAAAGAAGCAAGCCCATGAAAACCCGAGAGCCAAACGGGCCCCCACACCTGGGCACTAACGAACATGGGTGCGAAGGAAGAAACCGAAAAACCCCACAAAACACCAACAAAAACCCAAGCCAACACAGACACTTCTTTGCAATCTGGAAGAAACCCGGTGTTCGGTGCCCACTGGCTGTTTGCAAAACCGCCTCCGACGAGCCCGAGCGCAGCCAGTTCGTGTTACGCAACGCCGCTGTCCTGCCCGGTGATCCCGCCGAGCGGAGCGGCGGCAGCCCCGAGGGCCGGTTTGGCATTTCCCTGCCAACCGCAGAGCTTCCTGCGTCGCTCCAGCTTCTCGTTTAACGCAATTAATTTGCCGGCAGTCCCGGCGGCGAGGAAAGCGCTCGGGAGGCGAGCCGGCGCGCTGCTGCGGCACAGGGACGGCCACGCTGCGGGCACCGTCCCCAGCCGGGCCGGCAGAACCGCCCGGGGGAGGCGTGAGGCGCCTCGGCTGCCGCGTCCTCCCTCGGCCTCCCAGTGCCCGGGGCTCCACGCCGAGGGGCGACGGGGGAGCGGGTCTCCCCTCGGGCCGGGCCCCCGCCGGGAGCCGTGCGGCGCTGCGCCAGGCCGCGCTGCCATGACAGCGCGCAGCGCCCGAGCGGTCACCGGCCGCCCCGCTCGGCCCCGCCGCCCCTCGCGCCCGCCTCGCTCCCGGCCGCCTCCCTCTTTCGCCCCCTCCCTGCCCGGCGGAGAGGCAGGCGGCCGCCCGCCCGGCCCGGCCCCCGGCCCCGCGTCCCCACGTCCCGCCACTGCCGCCCCCCCCCTCCCCGCGGGGTCAGCCGGGGACAGCGCCCGCCTCCCGCCGCAGGAAGCGCCGCAGCCGCCGTGGCGCCTCCCGCTCGGCGCTCGCCGGTGGCAGGTGAGACTCTCCGCGTCCCCTCCCGCGCCCCCCCAGCCGCCGCCCGGTGTGCTGGCCCCGCCGGGCCCCGGCCCGCGGCGGCGGGGCCGGGGGGCGCTCCCCGGTCCGGCGGGGGGGGAGGGGTCCCGCGGGAGGGCCGGGCTGGGGAGCCGGGGCCACTCTCCGGTGCCGGCGCTCGGCCCGGGAGGTGACGGCGTCCGGGCGGGAGCGGCGCCGGCGGCCGCCCCCGCGGCCCGGGGCTCGGCCTGCCGCCGGGGCGTGGAGGCCCCGATGTGCCGCCGCCGGGGAGCGCCGCGCCCTCCCCTCCCCGGCCGAGCCGGGGCTGCCCGCGCTGCCGGCGGGGGCGAGGAGCGGGCTGGAGCCGCAAACACCGAGCGTCCGCCGGCCCCGCGGTTTACCAGGTGTATTTACTCGTTACGCGGGAAGGAAACAGGGCTGCGGGAAGGGCTGCGACGCGTTTGCCGCTCCCGCAGGGTTCATCCCTTTCCCGGGGTCCTGGGCAGCGGCTTCCCGGGGCGCTCGCGGTGCTGTTGCCGGTGTGGGAGCGCCGAGCCCCGCCGGGACGGCGGCACCGCGGAGGGAGGGTGGGAAGCGCTGGGGAGCCGCGGTCACGGGTGGCGACGTCCGTGCATGGCCGTCATTCCCGGATCGTGCTTGAGACTGTGAAGGATAATTAACCATTTTTAAAAAAAAAAAATACTAAGCGCTGCTGGCCTCCTTAGTCGAGCGAGCCCAATACCTCGTGGAAACGAAACAAACAGTTGCGTGGTGCGTTTTGTGAGATGCTTCTGCGGGAGAGATGTAAACAAGGTAGCACAGAGTACACGTTACGCGGAAGATGCAAGACAGAGGAGTACATGGAGTAACGTATCCTAAGTCCCGCAGCAACAGGTGGCAGAGCTGAGGAGAAGACGGTGCATGTCCCGGCTCTCTGTCTTGCATCCCTGTCACGGCACAATCTTCTTCCATTAGGGGCGGACCTTCCACTCACAGAAACAGTGGCGAAATACCATCAGCTGTAGCTCTTGCTTGCTCAGGCTGCGATAACTGAGATTAATTTATTATTATTAGACTAGGAGAGCACCTCTAGACAACAACAACAGAAAACAACAAAAAAAATCCCAAAAACTGCCCCTGTAACTTGTGTGCAAATCACATGACCAGAAAAGCAGTGTTCTGGTGAGTAAATCAGGGCTTTCCCCGGCCCCAGTATTGCCACATGTTTTGAGATGACCACTCTCGTCACGGAAGGACACGCTGCTAGGTCGTGCAGCGTAGATCGGTTGTGCCCTGGAGCAGTCAGGAGGCAGTGGAAAGCAGAAAGAACCACGATGAAAACACTGCAGAACAGATCTATAGGATAGTCAAATCACAGCTCTTTAGCATGTTAAAGATTTATTTTTTTTTCCCCAGAAGCTATATCTGAAAGAAAATCCTGCAGGGGGCTGAGACATTAAACCACTTGCGAAGGAAAGCAGAAAGATACTGTGTATCATTTAAAAAGTTAGTAGAAATTATCTATACAAGCAGAATTTCCAGAATGAGTAAGACTTCGTAAAGAATTCAAAGCACAGCAGTATGCTGGGCTGCAAAAATTTAAGGTCTTGGTCTTTTTCATTAAATCAATAAACATGAAATGAAAATATACAGCTTCTAATATAAACTTATACTGAGTAGTTACGATAAAACTTGAACAGGATAAATGGGAAGGCATTGTTAGTAAAAAAGGCTTGGAAAGTGGTATCAGGATTTACTAGGAAAATGAAGAAAGATATATTGTCTCAGATTTAAAAAGGAAATCTCTTTAAAAATGAGGCCTAGCAGAAAGAAAGAAAGGGAACCTACTACTACAACAATGCTTTGTTTTCATGGAAAAAGCTGAAATGGAAAAGTTTTGAGAAAAAACGCTGGGGGAAAAAAAAGTGAAATGCAAAGAGATGTCTTTGATAATGATGGAAGCTTCTTATTAAAAGGAAGTTGAAGTGCTCCAGGTAACATAAACATTTTCAGAAGGTAATATTGGAATTAGCTGACCCTCTTAAAAGAGTCAAAAAAGACACAGGTTAGTATTCCTCAGAAAGCAGCTGAGATGAAGGAGGTGAATTACATTTATTTTCATCACATGATTCATCACAATCTGGAGATCAACCTTGACGAAGCACAAAAAGAGAGATAGCTTGTTAGAGAAGTTGTGCAAAAGAGTTCAGAAAAGAGAACAGAAAACTGAACATAAGTAGGTAGCTGAACTGCTACAGACCTTCCTGGAGACTTTCAACTGGGAGGGAGGGATGCAAAATGTCTGACCTAGGGAATGGTGGGTTAGTTTTGCTGTGTGGACGACAAAGAAAACTAGAACCCTAGTCCCAGAAACGTTACTGTTTTGTATTCTGGGCAAATGAAGATGCACAGGAGAAACCTGAGAAATTCTTGAATATGCTAAGGACTACACAGGAAAATGGCCCATACAGAATGGTCTATCTGCCTCAATGGGGGATGTCCAAGGGAAAGCCAAAAAAGTCAAGAAGCGAAAACTGAAACTCTTCAGGCCAAGTTCTGCGTCCTGTGCTTTGGCCACAACAACCCCTGACAGTGCTACAGGCTTGGGGAGGAGTGCCTGGAGAGCTGCCAGGCTGAGAGGGACCTGGGGGTGTTGGTGGACAGCCGGCTGAACATGAGACAGCAGGGAGCCCAGGTGGCCAAGAAGGCCAACGCCATCCTTGCCTCTATCAGGAACAGCGTGGCCAGCAGGACCACGGAACTTGTACTCCTCACTGGTGGGGTCTCATCTCGAATTCTGTGTTCAGTTTTGGGCCCCTCCCTACAGAAGGACGTTGAGGCACTAGAGTATGCCCAGAGAAGGGCAATGAAGCTGGTGGAGCTTCAAGCACAAATTTTAGGAGGAGTGGCTGAGACAACTGGGATTGTTTAGCTTGGAGAAAGGGAGCCTGAGAGGAGACCTTATCGCTCTCTACAGCTACCTGAAAGTAGGCTGTAGAGAGGTGGGGATCGGTCTGTTCAACCAAGTAACAAGTGATTGGACAAGAGGAAATGGCCTCAGGTTGTGCCAAGGGAGGTTTAGATTGGATATCAGGAAGAATTTCTTTACTGAAGGGTTATCGGGCATTGGAACAGGGTGCCAGGGCAGTGGTGGAGTCCCTATCCCTGGAGGTATTTAAGAGTCGTGTAGACATAGTGCTTAGGGATATGGTTTAGTCAAGGACTTGTCAATGTTGGGTTAATGATTGGACTTGATGATCTTAAAGGTCTTTTCCAATCTGGGCAATTCTGTGATTCCCTTATGGTCCACTGGCAAACCAAAGGTACTTATAGGAAATACAGGTTTTATATACATCTGAGAGAAAGACAAAAGATTATGAGGCAATTTCCTGGCAAGTATTATCAACTAGAAGGAGCAACTGTGATAAGAGCTGAGGTTCAGCAGCTGTTGTACCACGGCACGTACGTGACTGTGAGGTATGGTCTGTTACAGGATGTCCCTCACACAAGGGAGCAGCCTGTAACTATCCTGTACCGAGCTGGGCCTTCTAGGCCATGGCAAAACAGCCATTCAGGTAAAGAAAGGGCTGCAATTGCTGGTTTCTTCATCCACCCAAAGGAAGTACAACACTTTTAACGGGGTGTTTGCCACCATAACAGAAAAAGAAAACAACAACAAATACACTAATTAAAAAGAAAATGCAAGGAAAGCTTTTGTAGAAAGACAAAAGTAGCAAAGCGGTGTAGTTATGAGAGTAGAGACAGTTAAAGAAAAGTTTTGACATAAAAGGAGAAGAAAAACAGAGTAAACTTCCTGACCTTTCTGGGTCAACAAAGCAATTCAGCCACATTTGCAATCAGTCATAAATAACAGCACTCATTCTAACAAAAGATATCCTTACATTGGGATACATCCTGACATAGACCTTACACTTGGGTCTGACCTTGGCTTCCTGAATACATACCAGTTTGTTTTTACTGTTTTATGAAGTTCTTAATGCTGCTGTTGCAATTCTTCAATTTGCATTTTAATTAAAAAGTGCTATGGAAGTGAAAACGTTTACAATGTAGTTCCTAATCAGTTAATCTTCTGTACCTACTAGTTAAGCAAAATGTGAGGGAGAATACATGAAACCTATGAACCTATGAAATCTAAAACACTGCACTTGTCTGCCATGTACTGGCTATAATTCAAATGAGATATTTGGGGCTGTAATATTGATTGCATTATATAAATGGTATTATGAGTTTGGTTATCTTTCTTTTGTAAAATTAAAGTTTTAGCTGTAGTGACTAAATGCTAAGAGGTTTGGTGTAGCCATTTTTTGGAAAATGACCAAATACAAAAGCCATGTGGTTACTTCAGACAGATGTTTTCCTTCAGGTTTCTAGAGATGGGCACAAGAGAAACCCTTGACTTTCCTCTGTATGGCTAGGTCCTGGTGGTTACCCTTGATCAAGCCCATGGTAAAGTAAAACTTCAGGAAGTTTACCTGTCCTTCTGGTGAAGGTAAGGAGATTTTTATTAAGAGGTTTGACTTCTGAATAGCAGGTGACTGTTTCAAGCATGAGTTGAGGGCGCGTAATGCTCGATGTTAAGATGAACTGATAAGACCCAATTTGTAAACTAGCCAGCTGAAGATCAAATGGCAGCACAAAGTGAGTAACTAAAATAGGTAGAAAGATACTTGGAGGGTTCGGTGTCTGAACATTGTAATTAAAAGAGCATTGGAGTGGAAAATCTTGGAAATAACTGTGGTGACTGGCCAAAGAATGCTGTGCAACACCACTTTCCTTATTTTGTTAGTATAATGACAGGTTAATAAAAAAAGTAAAAGTGACCTGTAAATAAGCAAGTAAATAAATAATAAAATAACCAACTAAATAACTACATATAGTGAAGTGGGGACCACTATGCTATGAAATTGCAGAACAAGCGTACTTCTGGGTTTGGAAACTCAAACCCCACCTATTGTATATGTGTACATTTTGTTCTCCTTCAGTCCGGCCAGAGTATATGGATTTTGGTTCGTTTACAGTGTTATTTTAAAAATTTTAATTACTAGCCTTCACAATGAATTATCTACTGTTTTTGAGATATAATAGGAGATGTACTTAGGACTGGAGATCTGTCCAGTCCTCTGGGATTTAGCTGGATGATCTCATTAGGTTCAGAGTCATTGCATAAGTCCAGAAATGTGCAGATGCTAAACATAATGCAGAATTTTAATTATTGTTTGCAGTTAATTAAAATGCTATTTTTGTTTGTTTTGCCTCCCTCTGGCATCTTCAAGTCCTAATTAATTCTTAACTGTGGGTGGTGGGATTAGGATTGGCAGCAACACACACCTCAAACAGCCCACCAGCACCTATGGCTGTACGTGCAGCACTACTGCAGCAGCAAAGATCACATTCTTGAGAAGTTAGATAAAGGTCGCTATTGTTCTTGCTGCCAAGATTATTTTTATCACATTGTCAACATATTTGTTAATGTACAAACATGCAGGTGAGATACAGCACACAAGAAACTCCTAAAAAAGCGAAGGCTGTGTACGCACGTGAAATTAGAGAGCTGAAGATGACGTATAGAAAAATGCTGAAGGGGAGCAAGTGTTCACTTGACAGATGAAGGAACTGGCTGGCACTGTTCCTTACAGTGAACTGCTTGGTGACATTCATGACACTGATAAAGAAGATCTGTGAGCGACTATCGTTAATTGATGTGGTTCAAGGAGTGGCTATTTGGCATGTTTCTGTGGAGGTGGTATTTCAGGTGCATAACCGGATAACAATTGAGGGTTTTGGTTTGTGTTTTCTCCTATAATGTTGCAGTTGTTTCAGAGTACAATGAGGTTTTTTGGCTTAGAAGTGCTGCTGTAATTGGTTTCTAGGGCTTTCTTGATTTGACCTAATTGGGCATTTTGAAAGGTTGCCAAAGTACGGGGTAGGATTTTGCCAGTTTTCCGTCAATGATTAATAAAGCTCATTTGGAAGATCAATTAGAGTTCCAGAAAGATTTTGAACTGGAATTGTTATAAACCCAATGAATGCTATTTTATTAATAGGCATTTTCAATGATGAATGATGAAACAGGGCACTGTAATGAACAGTAAACACACATTTTTTCTAGAGAATCTCCTCCCTTCAGATGATTATCATGTTGTATCAGGAATTCTGTAGTCTGGGTGGGGAAGAACTTTCAGTCTGTTTTGTAATGATGTTTTGGGCAAAATTCAAGTTGTTGTTTTAAAAAAACTCATTAGACCATTAAAAATGCTTTCAACAGGTAAGATTTTGTCAAAGGTTTGTTTCCTCTTCACGGTGCTAAAATTGTAAATGCCAGTTCTCCAAGAAGTCTTTAGAAGGAACGAGTAACTACTCTTGGTGTGTCTGAAGATCTAGTGCATTGAAAGAAATTAAGTGATCTGTTTGGAGGGAAGAAAAGCAGGCAGTGTATGCCATCATCAGTTTTGAATCATCTCCATCTCTTCCCCAAGTTCTCCTTTTTCTGAAGATAATTTAAAAACAACGTGCAAGTTGTTCAGCCTGTCTCTGTGCATTTCTTATTTGTTTATTGCCTCGGCACACGAGTATAGATTTGGCAGGTAGCTTTTCTTCTCTAGTCAGAGGGCTGACTAGGGTGGATAAGTTAATAAGCAGGAGGTTCCTGCATGTTGGAATTAGCTACTTATCTGTCTCATCCATTGCTTGTTTGTTCATGTTTTGCTCATTCAGATGTATCCTAAAGAAACGAGACACTCAGATGTTATGGAAGTGCCAGTTTCTAGTTTGTTCCAGGAGTTCATAGCCGTGGGTCTGAGTGCACCAAGTAGGCTCTGTAGGTGTTTCCATAATACTTCTCATGGCATTTGGGTCATAATTAGCTTTTCTAATGTTCATGTTATAAGGATTTGACTGTCCAGGTAACTATGAAAGGGTATAGCATTGCCGAGTGCTATGCTATGACTTGCTATTCTTACTCTTTAGAAGTGAAGCAAGAGCTTTTATGGAGATACTTCCCCCTGCAAAGATTTATGCACACTGGGTAATGCTGCCACTCTGCTGCAGCATGTTTATACTGGGAAAGTTAATTGAAAAGCCAGAGTTTTGATAAAAGTAGGACTATTCCTTGGCAGGTCCTACAGAGAGATTTTTCAAGCTGACCTCCAAAGCATCTTCTGGGATTCCTAGTAGACTGGATTTTCTAGGGGAAGGAACTGCTGCTTTTTTCAGACACTGTTAGCATAAATATCACAACATGAAGCCCATAATGACACTTTTCTCTTGTATGTCAAGGAAATCATGTTAAAATTGGCATTTACTGAAATATGACTGTTGGAACTGTACCAGCGCTACATATTACACTGAGCAGGTATATGTGGTACACGACAGGCTACACCTGGAGCAATAAAATGGCAACAATAATTCTAAAATAATAGAATTACAGTGCTACAACATTGTAGCATTTCTGCTAGCACCATGGTAATACTTCTCTTCCATAAATTTAAAGAGAACTTAGGAACCAGAGTACTTCAATGAAAATTCTGTGCATGTATCTGAATTATTCTGGAAATTCAGCTATGATTGGATTTGGGATGAAGATGGTAAAGTGATCTTATTCACTCCATGTTTTAGGCTTGCTAAAAAAAAAACTTAGCAAAATTCCGCTAAATCAAGAGATGGAGAATGAATGGAAAGATGATAGTACATTATTTTACATTTTACATTTACCTTTACATTTTGAAATGAGTAGATGTCCTCATCTTCTCCAGAGAAGAGATAGCAGGCTTCTATGTTTCTGTTCTGGGCTTAGTAGAAAGGTGGAATCTCAATTTCTAGTTTTTGTAATTTTTACTTAGAGGTGAAAGTTGTTTCCTGGCATCTCTATGTTTCTTGCTATGTTTTCCACAATAATGCTTGCTCCTGAAGAACAAGTTGACTTAGAATACAATGAGCCGCACATTCCCTCAATTAAAACACCCACCTGGTAGTTGAGCTCCATATGGTCTTGGATTAGGAATGAGAAAACTTGCAAAGCTCTTGCTTTTGTCAGGCCTCCAAAATCAAGCCTCTTCCTGGTGGGTTTTAGCTTTCCCTCAGAGTAACCCAGTTATAATTATTGCGACTGCAGGAGCCTTTCCAAGCCCTAATCTTTTAACTGAAACCGCAGCGGTTTGGGACAAGGGATCTGGTTTCAGTAGGACTTGTAGCCATCTTCCCACTCTACCTTCTCTCAGAGCTGCATTCGCTCTTGCTTTGATTCTTCTTGAAAGAGGTGTCACTTATCCACCACTGAAAAGGAACTGTATGCAAAGCCTTTGGTGCTATCACACCCACTTCGAACTGGAGACTTTCCTGCAGGTCAGTTAAATGCTGTTTCTTCTTGCCTGATGGGCCGTCCTGACTGGTGAGCCCATCTCACCCTTTGTCCATCCCATTCAGAATGAAGGAAAAGCTACATATGAATGAAGCCTGTTATTTGTCATCTACTTTTGCCATTAATATTGATTTACTAATGTGGAGTAACTTCTGCTGTGTATTTTTGGGAAATCCAAACTAGGTCCACTATTACTTTTATAAGATTTGGAGACGTGACTTGGATCATTAAAAAAATTCATCACAGATGGCTCCATAGTATGAAAAGCATGTCCTTGATCACCTCTTCAGAGCATCAGGAGTATGAACTACTGCTTTTGGTTATCCAGTAGCCCATCTAGCCCAGTTGCCTTTTTCTGACTCTGACAAGTAGAGGATGCTTGCAGAGAGACTGGAAGAAATAGGACAAGCGTAGGATTTCCTAACTTCTGGCAGTTGGAGGTTATGGGAATTTCCTGAGCCAGAGATTTCACTGGATTGCATCATCATGTTTACTAGCCATTGATAGACTTATCGACCATAAATTATCTGACTCGTTTTGAACTTTCTTGAACCTCCACATCATCCTTTGATGACAGTCCAAATTGCCTTTTTTAGTAAAACAGCTTTTGCAATAAAAAGGAGAATATGCACAAATTCCTATTTAGTCTGGAAGCCTGCTTCGGTGTAGGAGGGCTAAGACTGTTTTTCTAATACTTTGTTGTAATTTAGAAACACAGATCTTAAAAATAATTTTTGCTGATAACTTAATCTTGCTGTTTTTCTTTCCACTCAGATTTTTTTTGCCCTTTTTCGCTTGGCTTTGTGGACCGAGCACTAATGTCCTGTGCCATGTGCATCCCTGCATAGCTTGAAAAAAAATTCCTGCTGTGTTTTTGCATGGAAGATCAAAAATGGATATGAACTGTGCATTGGAGGTTAGACTGTGCCTCTAGGTTTGTTTCTCTCTCTTTTGCTTTCCTTCTGGATATTTATTTTTCTTTCCTATTTGTCTCGACTTTCATTTATTTCTCTTCTGTTCTCACACATCCACTGTTGTTCCCCTCGAGTTCTGATGGCAGGATGGAATTGGATCTCCGTGCAAAAACAAAGTATTATGTTGGGTTATTTTTAGGTTCCCCAGAAATCTTGAAACAGACATACATTCATTGCACTGCATGATAAAATGGAAGCCAAAGAGGAAAAGAATCAAAGTTAAACAATATATGGTATTAGTAGTTAATTACCTTTTTTTTTTTTCTTTTGCAAGACGTTGGCCCCAGACAAAGACTAGAGGATCTTGACCAAATGCCTTCAGTTAACACCAGAATGTTTTGAAGTCTTCCATGGCATTTAGGGAAGGTTGGCCTCAGCTATCATTAATAATAAATGGAAATTACTCCAAAGTCATTGTATTGACGTATTGCCTGGTAGTTTATTGTGTGTATAAGCACTGGTTATCCGTGGTTTGAAGAGAGATCCACAGAGGATGCTTTCCTGCTGTGCTGGATCACTACTGGTAGTCTAAAAAATGAAAATGGGCATGTATGCTTCCTGATTTCCACGTTCTTTGTAAGATTTTTAAAACAGAATAGTTTGGATTCTCTGTGTCTGCCAAGAGGTGAGATTCTCATTTAAGCAGCTGATTCCAGAGTGATCTTAAACTACTGACCGTGTGCTGCTTTACCGTAATTGTTTCCATCTTCAGTCACCATTTTCCCATGCACTGTAGAGGACTGAGGAAATAATAGGCCTGAGAAATTACAAATAATAAGAAAACCTGCGTGTTTTGTGAGACCTTCCTTCAGGAAGCGGTTAGGGGCTCCTCTGTCCACCAGATAATGTGCGCTAGCTGCTTGAGTGATTCAGCTGCTTCCTTAGCTCATGTTTCATTGCCTGTGCTGTCTGCTGCTTGTGTATAAACAAATTAGTAACACCTTTCCTCAAAAAAAGAACAGGTGAGATATGTAATACTTCTGACAAAAACACAAAGTCCTTTATATCTGAACTGATTTGCCAAGCAACCATTATAAAATCAAAGATCTGTAGGGAAAAACAATCAAAAGAACCAGTAAAAAGGAAACGTGCCAGCTGGTGGCAGGTGCAGGATGTTCATTACCATTAGAAAGCCCAGCTGAAGTTCTCCCCTGCCTGCCCATCCCCAACACAAAAAATATTCATGGCAAAAAATAAATTGAAAGCAATAGGGGAAAAAAGCTGAAATCCACCAAGGTACCAATTTTATGTCTGTGTGTTAAAATGTGAAAGAAAAAAATACTGTTTCATTGACAAAAGTCTTTGGCCCTGAAAGATGTGCAGATCCTCTTGCAGCTCATCTCAGAGCTGGATTACTTTCTATGCACTCCTGGTCCAGCTCTCGGTCATTCAGTGAGGTCAGTGTTAGGTTGCTTTTTAACTGAAGGAAGTTTCCAGCTCCTGAATTTGTGAACAAAGTCATGGCCCAGGGTAAGTGATGCCATGGGAGCTTGTGCCTGTAGATGACCTCAACTTCCACTCTCTGGGAGGATTAAAATGTTGCTATTACTTTCCTGGCTGTACAAGCTAAGGTGCTTCCTCCCTCTGCTCCTCCCTCGCCCTTTAGTGCCCGCTCGCAGTCAGGCAGGACACAGGACAGACAATGCGGCATTTCAGTACCTGCCCTGCAGTTGTAGAGAACCCTCGCCTCACGGTCTCTGCATAAGAAAAGCGCTTATGGGAATGTGTGGTAGACACAGCGCATCCCTGGTAGCAACAAGACAATGAGAGATTCCCTCAAACTCCCAAAGGGGACAAGAGGACCTCTCTTTGTGGCAGGCAGGAGTGGTGTCTCAGGCACTCATGGGGGCCACTGATAGTGAAAGTCACAGGCTCCTTCCCCACTTCTGTCCTACTGCACTCCTGAGTGCATTTGCAGTTATCTTCTGGCCAAGCAGGTAGAAAGGAGACTGTGATTGTGTGAGGACCCAGGAGCATCTGTCCTCATGTTAAAACATTGTGTAGGTGGCTAGAGAAGTGGTTTCAGAAACTCTGACGTATCTCTCCCAACCGATGCTGAGAGTCGGCATCAGAATACACGAGGAAGCCGTACCCCTCCAGTATCCACAAGTATTTGCTGTTGCCGTCAGTGAATGGCGTTCCGGATCAGTTTCTTTCGATGGGGAGGATGATGACACATTTTAAGGCTCTCGTTCTCACCGTCACATGGCTTTGTGTCCCTGCATTTTAGTCATTTCAGAGCGGTGCATCACCACCCCACTGGCTCATGCTGTACTCTGTGTTTAGCAGCACATATTTATGACATGGGGAGTGAAGAATGAAGTTTAACTCATGTCCTTAACTAACCCGTAAGTGAGGGATTAGCTGCCTACTGCATTCTTTTACTAAGTATTAATCACTTAAAATTATTTTCATTTTTTTTTTGAAAAGTCTTTTGCTTCCTCAGCCTATGGGCACACAACTTGCTTTGAAACTGTGGCCTTTGAGGGGCTGCTGATAACATTAGTCACGCTGGTGCTGTTGTCAGCCTGACAAGGGACCT
This sequence comes from Trogon surrucura, assembly GCA_020746105.1. Lineage (NCBI taxonomy): Eukaryota > Metazoa > Chordata > Aves > Trogoniformes > Trogonidae > Trogon > Trogon surrucura. Next base: position 16,165,885 of record CM036622.1, on the reverse strand, counting down.
GTTGTGTTACTTTCTGGGTGAAGGCAAAACTCGACGTCGATGGGCTACAGCTCGGTTATCAAGGTTTGCTCTTGCTTCACAAACCTGTCTTCCTGGCTGTGGTAGAGTTAAAAAAAATAATTACAAGTTTTTCAAAGGATCACCCACATACACATGGTATGAGAGCTCTTTTCTTTGTTGGTTTCATTTTATTTGTACATGACTCACTCTTGGCAAAGTGAGTGAGCCTCATGAGCCTGTAAAAATTCTGTTTGGATTAAATGATTTGCATTAAATGATTTATAACTGCAAGAAGGGTTTAATATTCCTGTAATTCCTTAAGGAAAAACAAACTGATCTTATTCTTTTCGAGTAGCTATTGCTTTCACACCTCTTACTTCAGACGCCATCTTACTTGGTCAAGCTGATGGCTCTTAATGAGCCTCGGTGTGCTTCTCCTTCCTGGCTTTCCCTGCCTCATGAATGGGAGGTGGGTGGTGGGGATGCGCTGTCATCCTTTTCCTAGCACATCCTTCAGAGTGTGACTGAAGGCTGGGCGACGTACAGCCTCGCCAAACCACCTGCCTTGCTACGAGCAAGAAGCAGCATTCGTTCCAGGCTGAGGTGCAGCGATCGTGTTTCTGAGACTCAAATTCCCTCCAGTTTTGTAGGCCAGAGGCCCGTCAGCCCTCGTGGTCCTGTCAGGGTGGGTGTGATGGTGACGGCCCTTCTCATCCCTGCCGAGTGACTCCGCCATGGGTCTGCAGGGCTGGTGGCCGGTCTGGTCACTCAAACCCAGAGATGGGGGGGGGCAAGGGAAGCGTCCCAGCTGCAGAGACGGGACCTCCAGCCACCGGCGCCGCCCGGGGCTGCCTGCCCGCCCGTGGGGCAGCCGTGCCTTCCAGAGCCCACGTGGGAAAGGCAGGCAGCAAATCACCGGGACGGCGGGGCAGGATGCGGGAGGTGCCATCAAAACGCCCTTTGACGGCGTGTTTGCGCAGAGCCGCGCTGGCCGGGGCGCCCCGCGGGTGAGGCTCGGCCTCCGTGCCTGCGGCGAAGCTGTTAACGGGGGGCCGCCACCTTCAGCCTCTCACCGTGGGCGAGTCGTCGTCCTCCTCCTCCTCTGCCCATGCCCGCGCCTCTCTGTCGGGGCGACCCACGGCCGCGCTTTGCGGGCATTTTAATTTCCGTAGCAGCTAAAGCGCCGCGGGTCTCTGTGTCCCTCTCCGCCCCGCAGCGGCTCTCGCCGCCGCCCGCGGCCCCATCGCCGCACCTCGCCGCCGCCCGGGCCCCGGGGGAGAAGCCAGGGTGACTCGGCGGCGCCCCGGGGCCCGCCCTGCCCGGGCGCCGCCCGCCGGCCCGCGGCGCAGCCCGAGGGGGGAATCCCGGCCGCCCGCCCCGGCGGCGCTACAAGTGGCCGCCGGGGGCGGCTCTGGCTCCGTCGCGGTTTCCCTCCGCCCCGCTGCCGCCCGCCTCCCGGCGACCCTCTCCGCGGCGCGGAGGGCCCGCGTTGCGTAACGCCGCGCTCCGCTCTGCCGCGCGTCGCTCGGGGCGGCGCGGAGGGAGGCGAGGGGGGTCGCGGCGCGGCTGCCGGAGGTGAGCGGCGGCGGCGGCAGCGGGCGGGGCCCGGGAGGGGCTCGCGGAGGGGAGGGCGGGGGGTGCCGCGGCAGCGCGGCGTGTGTGCGCGGCCCCGCGGGAGGCGGCGGCGGCGGCGCGGGCGGGGGGAATCCAGGTCACGTCCGCAGCCAGACGGGCGGCTGGCGGGAGGGACGCGGAGCGAGGCACCGCACCGCGCCGCGCCCGGGCGGGCGGCGAGGGGCGCGGAGCAGGCGGGCCGCTCCTCTCCGCCGGTAAGTCACTGGGCTCCCGCTCGATGGAGGGTGCGTCTGCGGCGCGGGGGGGTGCGGGGGCAAGGGGAGAGGGTGGCAGCGCGGCCCGGCCGCAGGCGTGGGCAGGCGTTGCGCTCCGGGGGTGCGAGCGCCGCAGGTTGGCGTCCCGGGGCGGCCCCGCGTCGTTCCCTTTCGCCCGTCCCGTTGGGGCGCGGGGGAGGCGAGCTGTGCTCGCCGGCCGGTCGCTATATTTAGCGGTAAGAGCCGCGTTTGCCGGGGAGCCGGCGAGCAGCCCGTTGGGGCGGCGCCCGGGGGCGGCGAGGGGCGAGCGGCGGAGCGGCGCGGCCCGGCCCGTCCCGTCCCGGCGGCGAGGGCAGGGAGGCAGCCGCCGGTATTCATCACCGCGGGGGTCGGCGGTGCCGGCGAGGTGGAGCGGGGGCAGCCCGCGGTGGGGCGGCTTGCGTGTCTGCCGGAGTTTCCTTATTTATTTGTGTTTGCGGCATAGGTGGTATTTCCCCGTTAAGAGTTTTATCCATTGAAGTTTTATTTGACTTTTCCAAAGCGACGACAACAACAGAAATGCGCCAAGTTAAAGAAGCCCAATGTGTTAATTGTTAACTAAATATAGAAGAGGAAAGGCTTGAAAGCTGCTGTGGGTGGATTGATCAGGCAGCGTACGAGTAGAAAGGGAAATTGTCAGCAGCCGTGAGGAGCCATTTGCCGGCAGGAACAGCCGCACCTGCTCGGGGGAGCCGCAGGAGCCCGGTAGATCCGCGATCCCCAGAAGCCTTGATCGCCCTCCTGTGATCCAGGAGGTGGAAGGAGAAACACAGGTTAAGAATGCTGCGATAAATGCCAGCTCTGGCTCAGGAGGGCAAATGAAACTTCCCCCCCTCCGCTACAAATTGCACGTGTTCCTTTTATTATTTTAACGTACTACAAAATTCATACATTCCGACTGAGACATCTGCTAGTTACAGTAATATTTTTCGCTTTTATTTACAGAACTTGGTCCATTGTAAATATATGTTTGCATAATTGATAGACTGGATCTTTTTATAAAATCGTTTGTTTTCCTTTTACAGTTCAGTACTGCTTGTGCGTTGAGACAATTTACTAGATTTTCTGGTTCCTGCTTTCCCAGCCTCAGCTTCTGAATAAACATTTGAGGGAAAAAACCCCCAACCAACCAAAAAAAAACAGCAGAGGGTTTGTTCATTGTAAGAAATTTCGGTAGTAAAGAAGTAATTTTCAGGAGACTTTATCACAATCAGTGCAATTTCATTAGCAGTATTGCTTTACAGTGAGAGGCTTGGGTTCTCTCCCTTACTTTGGACTGTAAATAATGTAACTAAACTTATAGCCTTTCTTAAAGTGAAGAAGCAGGGCTAAGTCACTGAAAGGTGTAGCCCTTATTTTTCTCGTGAAACAGCTGTTTAAGGCACAGTGACAACAAAAGTTTTGTGAAACTGGATATACCTGCTTCCTTCATCACAAGACTTTCTCTTTTTCTTTTTTTTTTTTCCTACTAACTGGCTCAAAATCACTTTGTGTTAGTCCCAGGACCCTTAAATTAGTCTCAGCCTTCCTTCAGTTTATTTCAATTGCTGACCTTTGGATGAGCTGGTGTGTTCTATTGTTACTTGCTAATGATGGAATAATCTAGTCCTGACGTACAGGTTGTGAAGCTGAGGGCACTGCTGCTGAATGGTCCTGAGGAAATTTAAATGTCCTGTGGCTCCATGTTGGAAGAGGGAGGATTTAGCTGTGGTTTGCATTGCCTTTTAACTGGACAGACTCTGATGTTGAGCTGAAAGCCCTCAAACCAGGATCTGTTAGAGTTGATGGAAAATCTCCCGTTGATTTTTAGTGGGTTTGGATCAACTCTTTTATGAGCTAGTGTTGAGCACATCATGGCTACTCCAAATTGTTCAGCACTTTTGAAATTCTTTGCACATCCAAGTCATTATGTAAAGGAATGTTCTTTTGCTGAGTAGAAAGTGACGATAGTGTTTTTGTTCACTCCTCTACGCTACAGTGCTGATTTTAGTATGTGATTGCTTCCTGTGATGTGAGCATGTGTGCTTTTTCCAAATTTCCCCAAAATGGAGGATTTTGGAAGAAAAAGGAAATCTGCTTTGGCTGAAGGCTGCCTACCCTCCAGACAGGTATTCTCCAGGTATTTTTCAAAGAGTTTACAGCAGTGGGACACCTAAAGTTGTAAGGCATGTTTTCTCTGAGGCACACATTGTACTTCCTTTGTTCAGTATGTGGTTGTTTGCTGCCTTTTTTTTTTTTAATACTAAAGGTGGAGGGAGAAAGTTGTTAGTGATAACAGATACTGATGTTCCATAAAGAAGCTTGCAGAATGACACACACCTGTGGCAGGCATGTGTATCCTCTTCTGGCTTCCCTGCTGTTGATGATGAGCAGGATTTTTCCTCTTGGCTATGTGTAAAAACCTAGCCAAGAGAAAAGTAGGGAGGAGAAGGATTACTAAACTTAAGTTACAGAATTTTGTCAGTTTCTTGTCTAGCGTAGCCTGTCTTTAAATTTGATTCTATTTGAAAGAGAATCAAGAGATGAAACCTCAAAAAAGCTACCTGATTCGAGGCAGGACATCCTCCAGCAAGAATCTCATTTACTACCGGAAGGGTGAGACCAGTAATTTTGGCTCCTTGGAAAAGGAAATTCTGGAGCTTATTATCTTTCCTCCATCGTATTCTGGTTTACTGATTTGGGGTTTGCTATTATGGACAGTTGAAGAAGGCAAGGGAGGCATGCCTGTGAAAGAAGCTCAGGTGACTAGCCAGAGATGAGGGAAGGCATGAGAAGGAAGGAAGCACAATTTCTGTGAGCCCTCGTGTTTTGCATTTCCTCCTGGGACTTGGGAAGTCTTAATTCTTCCAGCCAAACTAATTTGCTCTTTAATAGGAGGCGGTTGCCACGGCAGAAGGCAGGGCTGTACTGCAGGGTAGCAATGCGAAGCTGCCTGTTTTCTCTGTCTTGTCCTTTTGCATGCTGGATTCCCAAAGCACATGAGAATCTGGCATCTGAAGAGAAGGAGGAGAAACTGCTGGGGCACCTGCCTGCAGGGAACAAGGCAGCACATCCATGCTGTGGGTTCCTACAGAGCACGGTGAGGATCTAAATTTGTGAATTTTCTGTCAGACAGGATCAGGAAAAATTGTCTTAATATTTCCACAGTTCGTTTTTTTTTTCCTCCTTTCCCAATTTCAGAAATGACTAGGTATGCAGTCCTAGATTTTCTCCTTCATGGCCCCGTTCAAACAAATAAATAAATGCTGCTCAGTAGGCCTTCGGGTTTAGGACAGCAGAATTCTGCTAAGTCACGGAGGTACGCTCCTCCTGTCTGCTTAACTGAAGTGAGGCCTCTGAGTGATTGAGGAAGTCTGTACTGGGAAATATAATAATAGGGACATTAGTCTGGGGGTCTGCCTGCGTTAATTTATCCCATCAAAGAAGTCAGTAGAATGATTCCCGTGGCCATTTACGTGGCAGTACTGCTCCTGATGGTTCTTAAACTTGTCATCATGCAGTGGAGAAACACTCTGTCTTCTCAGGGGTGAGCTAGGATTTTACATGTTTCACAGGGATAACTAAAAAAGCAATGCATGACAACCTCTGCTATGAAAATCAAGGGCAGACTATAAATAATCTTGTTTACTGTGTAAACATTAAAAAGTTGTATTTCTTCAATTCTGTGTTACTTCATTGGTTGTATGTGGTCCAAGAGGACATTCTGAATAAAGTAATTGAATCTTGCATGAGTTGTTTCTCTCATTTAATTCACACGTGAAAGAGATTGTTTCCATTACTCATCACAACTACTTTATTTTAAATGTGGTCATGGTAGGGGGGACACTGCAAGTAAAAAGATCGTCTGGAAAAGTTGGTTCCGTTGTTAACCTTTTCAGTTTATGGTCACAGTGCCAAAGTGCATGTAACAGCCTGCAGCTGGACAGGATGAAGTTGTAAGCAAATAAAATGCCTTTTTGGAATAGGAAAATTAAATTGTGAATGCTTTTTGGTCATAAAATTCTCATTTTACTCTGACCTGTTGTAACTTAATAGAAATTAAAGATCCTATGAAGCTTAAACCAATAAGTCAGTCAAAGAGTAAAGGAATACACTGCACTTAAAGAAAAATCCCAACAAAACAACTGTATATCCTCAAGTGTCTTAAATATCCAGAATTATAATAAGTTTTACTGATGAACTAAAATGGCAAATACTCTTATGTTATAATTAGATTATACGCATGAAAACAGTGTGATCATTCTAGATTACAGAACTGTTCTGTGTCCTCTGGTGAACCTAACCCAATAAATTAGGGTTCTGTTTTCCATTGGAAGAAATAAAAGGACTGATTGTCAGGCTGCCTAATATTAAGGTAGAAAACAGAGCAAGAAGATCAATGTCTCTTCGAGTGAATTTACAGTAAAAGTCTAAGTCTTTGCTGGAGGAGGAAGGAGTGAGGTTGGTACATGTAGAACTAAATTGCTTGTATGTACGCATACGCAGTGCATACTTTTTATCTTGGATAAGTTGTCATTAATTCTGCTCACCTGCTAAATATTTTTGCCTGTTCTAACACTGGTGTTTGGATGTCTTCTGGATTACTTTGTGGGAGTTGGTAGGAATGCACTGTAAACCACAGATAGAGCAACAACATTGCTTGGCTGTAGGATGTGCTTTGGAGCAGCTGTGGTGTAGGAAAATAAAAGAGCTCTTTGAAGAAAATTAGAAGTATGTATCAAACACATAAGTAGTTGGATCATTGGGCAGTTCCTCAGTAACTGGTATCTTAGTGACATGCAGATGGATAAACCATTTTTTTAAAATATTCACAAGAAAAATATACTTCTGTGGGTAAGAACAACTGTTTGCATCACCATTGGAAGTCGGCTTCCTTGAGTCATGTGCCATGCTTGCTCTCATTATCTGCATCTGTACAGTGTTCTTGAACTCCGGGCCTTTTGCTTTCTGATGCTTCATGGATTTGCAGACCTTTGCCTCTTTCTTCTGCTGCCCTGGTCTTGCTCCTTGGCCTCCTTCAGTACGTTCTGAGCTCTGCACCTCCCACCCATGATTTTGCATTACTTCCCTCAGCTCTGCTGTGCCAGCTCTTTGTCATGAGCTCCAGCCAGGCTGTATTTCAGCAGGTATAGAGTGCTGCTGCTGCTGCTTCTTGGTTTCCTACCTATTGAAAGAATGAGCACTCTTCAGATATTTATTCTGTAACATTGTTTTTTCTTTGGCCTTTAGCACAACCTTGTCATTCCCAGTCCATTTGCCTACCTCCTTACAATTCTTGACAGGTAGGATTGCCTTCATGTGACGTTGTACCATCTGTTTTCTCGCTTTACATTAAAATAATTTTATTTCCATGGTTTATTAACTTACCCATGGCTTGTTTTCTTTAAAAAATATATAATTTTTCAAACATTTTTTAAAAATGGGATGTGTTTGTGTGCAAGGTGTTTCAAAATGTAATTAGGAGCTGCCACATTTCTGTGGGAGGCTTCTAATAACTTTGTTCATGGCTTCAGGAAATTGAAGGGTGTATCTTGAACCTTCTTACTGAAGTTAGGTGTCTTACTTTCTATATTGCATTTATTCTCCTAAAAAAAGACAAGGTGGAACACATTATCCAGTTAGAAGACAGGGGAAGATTCTGTACAGTGTTGTATGTGTTTAAGTCCAGAACATACATGCCCATGCACATATGCACTAAAAGAGTATTAGCTTATAAAATATTTGTGACAGATCTCATTTTTAAAGCAAAATAATTACTTCCATTAAATAGTGAAGTATAACTTTATTTCTAGAAATACAGAGAAACTTGTATCTGGAGCACAGAGTACTTGCTATGGAGCGTTGCAGTCCATGCAATGTATATTGTGTGCATTTCACTGATGGGACTTCCTGAGGTGGTTTGGCTTACCCAGGCGCTCTGAGTGGCCGGAGTAAAACAGCTTAATTGGGCCAGAGGGCTTGGATCCACTGCTGAACTGTGTAAATTGCTGATTATTAAGGTTATAATGTCAAGCACCGAGGAAAAGAAATACCAGAATTAAGGTTGGTTATGCTGCCTTAATTCAGGTGTCTTTGAGTATATTTGGATTAACTGAGGTTCAGAGGCTATGGATGGTGCTGCTTTACTTTTCAGGGTGCTTAGCTGTGTATAGTAGTAGTCGTGTTTGAAAGCTGCAGCTTCTCTTAACTTTGTTTGAAACTATAAGACTTCTGAGCGTCAGATAACATTGAATGCAGTTGGTTATATAGAATATGGAGAGTATGTGTTCCTTGCCTGTAAACTGTACACATGTAACAGTAATTTGTCACTGGTTATTGTGAATTTTGAGTTGAAAATCACTTAGCTCTGCACCATGAAGGTATCTAACCTGATTATCCAACTTAGCATTCAGCTGTTGTAAACTGTTCCACTCTCCTCTTTTTTTTTTTTTTTTTTTTAAATTTCCCATGCCAAAGTCCCCTGCTAGTATCCCTGGGGATACTAGAGACGTTTTCTTCTCTTGAAAGAGTCCTATGCATGGACATGGTATCCTCAGCCCCTTTTCCCAGTAGTCCTGTCAGTTGCCCTGCTTGCTGAACCTGTGCTCCTGCTGATGGAAGAGTGGGTTGCACCACCCTTGGTTCCATCTGACAGGGTCTTCTTGCCACGAAAAGGGATAAATCAATCCAAAGAATCTGGCCTGCTGTTGTCTTCACCAAACCCCGTGCTTTTGTCTTCTCATCTTTCTGCATTACTGAGTGTTGGGTTCTTTGGTGGTGGTGTGGTGGTTTTTTTTGTCCCCAGTCCCGCTGGTTTTTGGCATGTCCCTCCCTTGCGCCCCCCCCCCACTTGGCGGTTGTGCTGCATGTATATGTGATCACCAGCGTGTGCTGTGAGACTTTGCTGAAAATGGTGATAGCCTCTGAAATGTATGAAGCCTTTGTGCCAAGTAGGTTGCTGCGCAAGATACCATCTTGATGACAGCTGTCTTCATTTCCATTGAACTCTGGGAGAACCCAGAAACTGCTCTGGTAGTCAGGTCTCACGGGAAGCCCTTTTGCTTTCATCCTCTGCCCGGGGAAGATTAGTCTCACCCACTGTTACTCTCCTGGTAGGATGCAGGGAATGTGCTTGCAGCCATTCTGGCCATGCCTGTCCAGTCAGTGGATGGTGGGGGTGTGTTCTGTGAGGCAGAAAGGTGGTTACTTTGAGAGGCCTCATATCAAGACGCTCTTCAGTTTTGCAAGGTTCAAAGTGCTAGGAGATGAGGTGTAAGTGAGAGTGGTGCGGCCTGGGGCAGGGACATGCTGGATTCCCTAATTCCCCACTGAGGGAGGGTTCTGGTCATACCCTCTCTGTAGAGCTGTTCCCTGAGCTAGCCCTCCTGGCCTCGCCGTCCTGTCTACAGTGACATGGGTAGGACGGCTTGCTTTGGGGTAGGATACTTGGGAGGGCGGCAGCAAGGCTGAGGTCCTTCCCTTCCTCTGCTGGTTCCATCTCCTCCTCTCCTTTGCCTTCCTTTCTCTTTAGGGCAGACTGTCCATTTCTTACGCCGACCTACAGGTGTTGGCCTTCAGCCCTCTTTTTGCAGCACAGCTCTGAGTGCTGTCAGTCTTCACCTGGTTGTGATCAAACCGGTCGACTGGGGTTGTGGAGTGTTTCAGCATTTCTCCCCACCTGTCTAATAATAAAACCTTCGTTATGCAGCCCTTATTTTGCCTTCTTCATGAGAGACAAAAGGGCTTAGTGCCCAGCAGCCAGGCTTTGAGAGTGCTCTTGTTGGTGCTGTTGGTGAGGGGCTTTCATAGCTCCAAACCAAGGATGTGGAGTGGATGGAGCCTTGACAGCCTGTCTAGGTCACTGTTCTGGTCTGATGGCTGGAGGATGAGTGACAAGCAGACTCGCACCAAACTGCCCCAGACAAAGGGTTGAGGTGCCAGGCAGCTGCTCTCCCTTGGACTCTCCTCCTTTGCCTGGTCCATCTAGGTTTGTCGAGCTGCAGTCTGAGGGGCACGGGGCAGGCTCCATGACCAGCTGGATGTCAAGTGGTGAAACTTCTGTAGGCTCTCTGGGATTGTCCTAGAGAAGAAGGCAGACCTGGCCTCTTGCATGAAGGAAAAAAAATTTTTCCTTTGGAGACTTCTGCAGAAATAGCAAGACCGTTTTGACTGGCTCAACACAAGCACAGGTTGCCCAGAGAGGTTGTGGCATCTCCATCCTTGGAGATATTAAAAACCCAGGTGGACTTGGTCCTTGGAAATTTGCTCCAGGTGAGCGGAGAGGGGGTGGACTCACAGTCTCCAGCGGTGCCTTCCAGCCTCAGCCATTCTCTGACTGAAACTTGCTGAAAAAGTTCTTCTTGAGATGCACGGTTCATCTCAAAGTTCGTCTTTGATATGGGGAATTGGAATTCACTTGGTTAGAGATGAGTGAAGCAAAAAATAATTTTAGATTCATTTAGTGGGAAGTGTAGATCACACTTCAGAAATAAGCTGGCCTGCCAGGCTTGCCCATAATAAACTCAGGAGAGTCAATAAAAAATATTATGAATTCATACCAAAATAACAGCAAATCTTACTACTTCTGTTTGCACAAACAACTTAAGCTACTCTTTAACTTTAAAAAATACCCTAAATTAATTTTTCATATATATATCGAAGTTGTGAGATTCCTTAAAAGTTAGAAACACGATTTGTGTTCACATCTTTCCACATAAGGGGCCAATGCTCAGGATCATTGCCTTTGATCCCACAGAGAGAGTCGTATGGACATAAAAAGTAGCCAGGACTTGGCTGCTGTTGAGTCATTTTATGATCATACTTTGCTCATAGGTGTAGAGGAATTTCTTGTGGAGCAGAGGCGCGGTATTACTTTAAAGATGTGGACAACCCAGCTTAGGCCTAAACAGAGGCTCTGTCCTTGAAGCTGCCTTGGAACACGGGGAGGAGGTTTTATCTGTTTTGTGAGAGCTTTGCGAGATGCTTGGCGGGAGGTGCTGGCCCCAGGGGGAGAAGCGGGGGCGAGAGCCGCTTGCATAGTGGAATGGCACTGCCCAATAAAACGCTGGCGCGTGTACACCTGTAACTGACCAACTCTGTTAAGGGGCAGGCGTGGGGACACTGCTTGACTGTATATATTGAGCTGTCCGGAGCAATAAAGGGAGGACGATCTGTAGCCATATCAGTGGGATTTGTCATTGTCTTGACCGGCTCTCCGACGGGACCCTCCACATAGGAATCTAAATGGAAAAAGCCAAATTTACATAATCAAACCACACTATGAACCCTTGCCCTCCCTTCTCCCTTGACCTTTGCTGCCCAGTTTGGCTCTCAGAGCTTGTCCAGAGATCTCTTTCTTGGGTTACGTGTCTCTCCAGCAAGAAACCCAAGTTGTGAAAGCAAGAAAGTGGTGGAATTGCAGCCACAAAACCTGAACTCCAGTGGACTTGATCTTCCCTCTCCCGTTACTACACCTACTCATGAGGCAGCCCTGTGGGGACCAGTGTGGACACTGGCTGGTAACCAAGGCATATACCACACATCTCCTTACCTTTGCTCGTAACTCAAGCTCATACACAAATGGCAGCTGAAAATTCATGCCCATAATGTAAATTCACAGCAGCTTAACCCCTTTTTGCAACAACACTGCAGGCTGCCTTTTTTTTTTTTTTTTGTAAAAGCTTTATGTTTCTCAATATTTTTACATAATTTTTTTAATTTTCTCAACTTAGGACGACTAATGGGAAGGTTTGTCATCAATTTACTTTGGAGATAGAAGGCAGCGGGGAAGCGGATCACTGACAGGGAATTGCTCGCTGTCTCGACAAGCATGATGTGCAGTAAGGCAAAAAGCTTGGACTCACCTTTGTGAGGTTCAACTCCAAGCCAAGTTATAACTTGAGCTCAGTGTCTTCAGAAGATGTCTGTGTAGATATAGCCGTGCTCCATTTTGATGATCATCAGTCTGCAGCTGAATTAATTAATTGATAGGGAAAGAAAGATGTTTAAAGGCAGACCTACCACTCAAAGTCCGGATTTAAGATCAAATTTACAGTCTGAATTTTTTTTTTAATGTTTTGTTGCTAAGGGATTCCTGATACATCGTGCCTAATCTTTTGATATTTCTTTAGGTCTTGCTCCTTCAAAGAGCTTTGGGTGAGTGGAACATCCCACACTTCTGCAAAGATCTCCTGAAGTCAGTGAAAGCCATTTGTGAACATGGGCAGCTGAAAGAAGCAGATGCATTGTGTGCACCGTCGTAGGCTGGTCTGTGTTTGGGAAATGAGAATAGTGCAGCATTACTGTGTTTGCTTTGGAAAGTAATCTAATCTAAAAGAGTTTGAAGCAATTTTCAAATTAGGATTGTGAAAAGCCCAATGTAATTTTTTTCTTCTTTAAGAGAACAAGTATTTAAACCCAGAAAGAGCAGTAGGCAGGAAGAATTTGAGAGATTCAACCTGGTAGATGTTGCAAGGCATGGCGCGGAATAGGCCTGAGCTTTACCTATTGCTGTGTGAAGGTTAAGAGCTGCAATCTCAGGAGATCCAAATTTCACAACACTTGGGTGATGGTGTAACAGGAAGAAGGGTGTGGGCAAAACTACAGAGCGACGTATGAGTAATTCAAGACCTCACCTGTTTTCCCATCTGGAGAGCAGGGCTAAGTGGGGAAAGCAGATGGGCAGATCAGAAGTTACAGTTTAAACGCTTACTTTTGCTGAGCTTATCTGTATTGAGGGTAATCTTTGGGGATTCGTGCTTGTTGCGTGTTTTTTGTATTTTTGGAGGGATGTTTTTTGAGTCAGAAAAAGAGATGACTGGTGTTACTCCTTTTATATACTGTATCCGCGTAGCAAATCTGAGCAACTAGGTTGTAGCCAGCAGATACCAGCAGTTTTTGTGATACTTTACTGTTAATTTACTCGGATGTGTTTTCTTCAATAATGTGCCTAGTAGTGAATGAGCTACATTTTTAATATCAGAGGGGTGGAATTACTGTCTCATTTCCATGTGAAAAAGTCTCGGTGAGTATCAAAGGCAGATTATGACCTTAAATACTGCCCAGAAGTGATATGTCAGAAAGAAAAAGTTGTGGTCCAGACACTGATTTTTAAAATATAGTCAACATTATGTATGTTTAATAAATACATAACTTTCTGCAATGTTTGAAATCAGGGGTCGTGACTCCAAAATTAAACTTGGTGTAAGTATGGCTGAGATTGACTTCAGTGGTTATTACTGTCTGAGAAATTAAAAAGGAGAGAATAAAGGTAGACAATATGAGGTTCATGTTTTCCAGTGTTCAGTTTTGTGAGCAAAACAATCTGCTTACAGTGTATTTTTAAGATAGAAATAATTTTATCTCCAACACTAAATTTGGAATGAGTGTACCCAGCCATCTGCATATACAGCAAGCCTAATATCTTGATTTAGGGATTAAATTTGTACCGTGCTCTTGTTTGTTTTTCTTCAGACTTTTGCTGTATCACTGCATTTTTTTTTTCTGATGGAATGTAGATTCTCACTGGTGGATTTTGTGGTGTTTACTGATATCTTGGCGAGAGTTTGTAACTTGCTGAAAACTCAGTAGAAGTCCTTATGGCTTTTTATGTTGGTTAGATAGTGGTATTAATATTTAAGGCAATTAGTTCTCTTCCCCTTTTAATCAAGCTAGTGTCTTCTAATCAACATTATGTAATTCAACAAATATAACAAACCCTACTGAATGCTATACTGTACTCTTGTCATCTCTGGATGTACAGCATAGCACATATTCTTGTATCTTCTGAACGTTTTGTAGATTGGTAGCTGAATTTGTGGTAATAAATGCTTTATATTTTTGAGTCAACAAATTCCATTTTCTGTCAACACTGATCTTGAAGTTATGTTTCTGCTGAATTATACATTGTTAATTAGGAATAATTCTGTTGCTTTGGTTAATATAAGAAATTGGGGCATTATTAGGGTGTTGGCCTTGATGTTTCCATAACAGGTTGGCTGCTTTGATCTGGCTGTGTTGACAGTAAAATTGGATCTTCTGCTTGGAGGTGTAGCAGAAATACATGTTTGGTTAGACCGTTATCAAATTGGAGGAAGGAACTAGAATCAGTAAAACAAAGACAGGCACAGTAATAATATAAAAAGAGAGAAAAAAATGAAGCAATGCGGGGTCATACAGGACTCTGTCTCTCTGCGGCTATAATTTATGGCTGTAAACAGAGGTCATGACGTCACTCGGTGGCGGTCCCAGCTCTTCTCAGATTCCTGCCATTTTCCTATGGCTCACATAAGCCCCGTCCTAGAACACTGTGTTCCCTTCTGCGTACCCCTCGTTATGTATTATTTTTTCTAACCAGATGAGATTAAACAGAAGAGAGTTCAGGGAGGAGTTGGAAAAAATAATAGAGGGAGTGAGAGGAAAATTACATTAGCGAAGACTGCAAGGTGTTTGTGTACGTGTATTTGCGATGCAGGTCTGAATTGTCTGAAAGTAGTTGTGAAGGGTAACTGTAAAAAAGTGGCTTTTAATTTTGATTTTAACAAAGATCTCATACTGAAAGGGAAGGATCTAAGACTTTGGTCTGTGTGGGATGGTGTTAGCACTTGGGAAGTGATTAAGTTGTGTAAAGCACCAGCAGCTGTGTAATATGGAATGATACAATTTTGGTAGGATGAGGGATAGGCAGCCGCTAAAGTTCCCTATTGTATGATCATTTTTGATAGTTGTGACACTAAATAGTGTCTTTGACCTAATGTAACTCTAGTATTAAACAGCGTTGAGGATGTGGACCATTTATGTCACGTGAAGGAAAATACTCATGTTGAAGTATTTAATATTTTTAGTGTATTTAATATTTTTAGTATTAGTTAAATGTTTGCAATAATATAAATCAAAATACAGCAAAAATAGGATTCTTTTTGTATGTGGGTGTATATAACCTTGTAAATGCCATGTGACATTTTAGATTATATTTCATTTTCTCTTTAAGCTTCAGAGTGGTGAATAAAGTGCCCAAAGGGGCCTTTATTCTAGTTGAAGTGCTCTGGTTTAACTCATCCTTTCTTCTTTTTCCTTTTCTTTATGGTAGTGTTTAAAGTTTTGAGGATTGTTGGGGAAGAAGTGCCATCTTTTCTCTTATGATCATTGGCAGCTAAAGCTACTTGATACCTTTGCAGTAATCTTAACAACCATCAGTCAGCCAAAAAATGAGGAGTACCTCGTAGAATTGCAGGTTATGTGCACATGTGACCCTGATTCAGAAGTGTCTGTAATTTAAGAAACTTGTAGGACAGGTTGTGTGCTCCAGTCTGTGGTTGGCCATCTCACTAGCTGTCTGGTTCTTCTCTGAAAAATGCTATATAAAATGTTGTGACAACTTTCTAGAAACTTGTGATTTAAGATCACGTAATTTCAAAAAAATGAACTCTGAATGACTGTGTGGAGGCTGTAGATTGGTCAAAACATGAGAGATGACATTTCAAGACCAATATACTAGGAGAACTACACAGGGAAGAAAGGGGAGGAAGCACCCCTGTCTTGTCAGAAATACCAGGTTTGGTTTATGTTCCCCTGGTTACGTGGAACTCAGGCACTCCTCAAAATGTGGTGGCCATACCCAGCCTTGAACAGAGGAGTCATGGTAAACCTTTAGTGCTCTCCCCAACTTCCCAGAGAAGTCCAATGTGACTATTTTGTACTCAGGAAATTTCCAAATATATTCTGGCTTCCTGAATTTCAGAATGTAGCATGTCAAGTAAAGAGCATTAGCCCTCACATTTGGACAACATCCATTTCAACTTTCATTCTGGATCTTTTACTATTGCAGCGGTGCTCATGAAGAAAGATTAAGTGCATGGGTTTTCCTATCTTCACATAAATCCGTATTGTCCTTAAATTTGCTTGTTCTTAAATATTGGGGTTTTTTTTTAGAGAGTTCAGGTTGTTCTGCTTTAGTCCTTAGAAGTAAACATTTCAGAAGGTGGAGCAGAAGGCCAATGGCGTCCTGGGGTTCATCAAGAAGAGTGTGGCAAGCAGGTTGAGGGAGGTTATTCTTGCCTTTACTCTGCCCTGCTGAGGCCTTGCCTGGAGCACTGTGTCTAGTTCTGGGCTCCCCAGTTCAAGAAGGACAGGGAACTGCTGGAGAAGGCACTGCAAAGGGCTTCGAAGATGATTAGGGGACTAGAATATCTCTCTTATGAAGAAAGGCTCAGGGACTTGGGTCTTTTTAGTCTGGAGAAGACTGAGGAGGGATCTTATCAACGCTTATAAATACTTAAATGATGGGTGTCAGGAGGATGGGGCCAGTCTTTTTCAGTGGTGCCCAATGACAGGGCAAGAGGTAGTGGACATGAACATAGGAAGTTCCACCTAAGCATGAGGAGGAATTTCTTTACTTTGAGGGTAACATAGCACTGGAACAGGCTGCCCAGAGAGACTGTGGGATCTCCGTCCCTGGAGACATTTGAAACCTGCCTGGATGCCATCCTGTGCAACCTGCTCTAGGTGAACCTGCTCTGGCAGCAGGGTAGGACTAGATGATCTCCAGAGGTCCCGTCCAACGCCTGACATTTGGTAATTCTGCGATATGAAAAGGAGCAGTTATAGTAGAGTAAGTTTATGGTCTTTAAACCCTTCTGTCATTTGGCTGCTGAGGTGTCACAAGAACCACTAGCTTCCGTTTGATCTTTCTTTTAAAACTGCTGATGAGCTTTGCAGGTGCCTGGGAGGCTGTGCAGAATGACTGGGAGCAAACTTTTGAAGGCAAAGTCCTTACAGAGTAATGGTGTTTTAGATGGACATGATCTAAGCACATTTTTCATAATCTTCATTCTGCTATCATACTTCTCAAAGGAACTTTCAGATCCCAACAGTGAGCTTAGATTAGGTAGCATTAGGTAGCATTAGAAATAAGGTACATGTGGAAGTAGCAGTAATGAAGAGAGTATTCTACCACTGTCAGTGATGGTCTAGAGATTAATTCCCCAAAAGTAAATTCTTAAATTCCTGAGAAGCTGTCAGATAACATAGAGTAAAAATGCACAGTTTACCTGCATGTTATAATTACGGTGTTAGATTTGCAGTGTGGTTTTCTTGCCTGATTATCGATACGTAGCATTTCAGTGGTCTGCGTTGCTTATAAGGGTGGTGTAGTAACCCGTCAAGAATGACAGAATTACCATCGTGTGTTTGTGTTGTGTCATCCAGATAAAAATTCTGCTTCCATTTTTTCCTGCATGTATTTAAGACTACATTTACCTGTTTGTATGTCAGTAAATGATGCTTTACAGTAATATGAAAAGAGATACAGCCATTCCAAGATCTTCTAACATTTTTATCTAATGATGGCTGTTTCCTATAGCTTTCTAATTTTTAACACTTTATTAGGAAAAATGCACAAGTGATGCAATTTTCAATGCTGTCTGTTTTACCCATGTTAGAAATTATTCTTTAACTCTGTGTGTTTGCTTTTTTAAAGGATATCATGACTCATTATTTACTCATGGGTAATCATCCTTAGTAAACAGTGCATCTTGTGAGAGCTAAGACAGAGCTCTGTGTGTATGAGTTAGAGAGAGACCCTTCGATGGAAAAGTTCCTGCCAGCTGTCACCCCCACAGCTAGTATCACCTCATTATATAGAGCTGGTTACAAAATACCAAGAATAATGTTTGTGTTTAGAGAGACAGGAAAGCTTGCAAATAAACTAGAATTCAATAACGTGTATGACTTCAGGGCTGCAAAATACACTCAGGCATGTAGTTCTACAGTTTTCTATTTTGTGTCTGATATCTTGCTGCTGTGCTTGGTTGGTATTTTATACTTTTCCAATTAATGAAAGCAAAAAGAAAATGGCATAAAATAACTTAATCCTGTCCCTTTTCTGGTATGAGGAGAAAATAGGATTTGTCTCTATTACCAGTTACTTTCCTTAAAATGGTATCCTAGATTTTGAATCATTCCCTGGCTGAGTGATGACTCTCTCATTTTGTCTCCTATGTATAAAAGAAGTGAAAATATTTAGCTCATGAATTTTTCATATAGACTACAGACGTACTGTTTGGGGCCAAATGCTGTCCTCAGACACAAGTCACTGTCAGTGTTCTGAGACAATGGCAGCGTTGTGTGTGTATTTCAGCGTAGTACTGAGACTTAAATGTTTTGTTTCTATTGTGCATAGAGGGGTAGAGAATTAAGCAGGTGATAGATAAACTGATTATGAAAATAGATAGGAAATAGAGGTTCATTTTCGAGTCCAACATGCTGCTGCCAGTACTCAAGAGTAAAACCATTACTCACTGCCCTGCGGGTGCTGCACCCTGCAGTGTATGAACACCATAGTTTTAAATACTTAGTAACAGCATGAAAAACTGAAGTTGAAGCAGAGGTTCAGATTTTAATTAGTGAAATTGCCTTTCCTCCTTCAGTGCTGCCAGCCTGAAAAAAAAAATTGTATTTTAAACTTTCCCAAAGGGACTTCGCCTTTTCGCCTCTTAGGATCTGCCTGTGAATCCAAGAGTGAGGAAGGGTGTAGTATGGGAGGGAGCTTTACATGCCTTCATCACCTGGTTTTAGGTTTGTAACATCACTTCGAAGTTTTACTTTCAGAGCAGCCCTTAGCCCTGTATTCTTTCAGCCTCCAAGAATTTCTGTACTTTGAAATTAAAAACCAAGTTAACCTTTGACCAAGAATTTCAAAATCACCTGGTAGAAAGCCCATCCCTTTCTGCTGCCTGATAAATGGAAAACTCTCCTCTGCTTATAGGACTCAAAATGCCTCTGTAGAAAAAACCTGAGGCTTTATTAATTCCGAATTGCAGTTTTTTTCTGGATAATTCTTTTTCAGAGAAGGCATCCCAACTGAGTGTTTGAAGCTCTTCCTTGCTTTTTGATCTGCGGAATAGAAAACTGGGCAAAAATAATTAGAGGGAAAAATAGTAGTGCTGCAGTGATGTGAGGACCTTACCCACAGCTAGGATCTGCCGAGTAAAGAGGAGATTGCTCTTACCAGTTTGAAACCTGTCTGAAATAAAAGAAGAAAGCAAACTGCAAGAAAACTAAATGGCAGTGCAGCCCCCCTCCCCCTGTGTTTTTTGTACTGTAATGAGGAAAAAATTCCCCTTGTGCTGAGACAGCTTAAGGTTGTTTTTTCCCATTGCTTGTCTCATTCAGCATCTGTTTTCTGAGAAAGGGCAGAGCATCAGCCGTTGCTGGTTTTGCAGTCCTCTCCAGCCGTTGGGCATTGTCGGTCTTCTCAGCCCCTGCACACAGTCCCAATGGAAGGCAGAGAGCACTGTCTGGCACAGGGGTAGGTGGCATATTTTTTATTTGAAATTACTGCTCCCTGCATGAGCATCGTGAGATTTCTCAGTGAGTTTGTTAGAGGTTTCATGGATTTCTGTCTTCGTGTAATGCTTTTCCAAACTGCATTTCTACTCCTGTTGTTGGGGAGCTCACAGGCACACTCTGCTCTACCTACGGAAGGGTTTTGTGTAGGGGAAGAGCTGGGTGTCGGCACGGCCTCAGTAAGGCACGCTTGGTGCTCGGTGAGCTGTCACAGCAGCCACTGCTGTCTTACCCCGGCGCTCCTGCGAGAAGGTTTCATGTGGAGGCAGCCTTCCGACAGGCATCACTAACGTGGTTCTGCAGACTTGCAGTTCCTCTTCAGGAGGAAGATTTCCAGGCTGCGCCATGGTCTGCAGAGCAGGCTGAGGGGCCGGCATCTCTCTTGCGACCGTAAGTAGCCCGGGAGGCTCTGCAGGGCCGGCCATGCTGATGTGCTCCTGCCTCAGATTGGCAAATTCCTGCTCCTGATCCAGCTCTGACAGCATCAGGGTAGGACACTGTCAGTACCCTTTTGGGAGGTGATATGTACCTGGAAGGGACATTCTGTCTAAGGCAGGCACTGTTGTTTGTTGTGGGATACACAGTGTGGGAAGGCAGGCATGACACAAACTATCTGTTACTATCAGGATAATACGAGATGGGTCTTTTAAAGAGAAATCATAAACGTATTTGGCATATACACACAATGAAGCATCCCCTGTAAGACTCATTCTTCCAGTGTTGCCTAATCAATTTGGTACGTTGTTTTTGAAGGTTTGATTTCTTGTATGCCTTGCATCTCCTTCTGGTACTTCAGATGTCTGGCCGATGAGGTCTTTTGATGCTACGTGCTGTATTTATAGCCCTCCTGAACTTGCCTTGCAAAATCACTAGGTTTTAATCACTCGCTTCTTTGAGTACTGAATCCTAAATATGCAGACTTGTTGGCACTTAGAGAGCTTTATTTGTCTATCAAAATACATTAAAAACAAGTCAGTCTATCAGAGCTGGCTATCTTGAAAGGGTTAGGATTAAGATGTCAGCTTTACACAGTGGCAGCGCCGAGGTGATAGATGGACAGAAAGATTAGGAAAGAATTAATTTAAGTATCTCGGAGTTATAAACGCCAGTGCTTTACTAGATGCAGGTCTGTCATTATCTATTTTGCTCTTTCTGTGGGCAGTTGCTGATCTTTAAGTCCGCTGCTGAATGCCATTTGGAAAGCTTTTCAGGGATAATTGCTGCTGTGAAGGTAGATGTTCTCATGTTCCGTGTGATGCCTGGGTTATAAAAATGATGATGTCTCTATCCATTTCCTTGCTTTTTCACTTTCTTCCTGAAATTGAGAAAAAGAGATGTTAGGGAACAACACTGGTGTAAAATGGATTGACTGTCCTTGAGTTTTGAAATCCCAGTCTGTCCTTGTGGAATTTCCTGAATTTTTTCTTTACCTCTTAAACTATTTTCTGTGGAGAATTAAACTTCTCGGAGAGGTTGTCAGACACGGAGTACGAGCAGTGCTAACTAAACAAATAACAGTTCCTATTGAACCCTGTCTGAGCTGATGTCTGCGTGGCGATGTAAACATGGCGTGGAAGAAAACAGGAGTTTTAGAAGGAATCTCAAGAATATGATAAGTCCCTCCTTGTTTGCTACTAAAATATCTTAAAAATGGAGAGAAAGCTGATAAGGCACTGTGCTGGAGATAGGCAATATACTGTATAAAAGCAAAAGTTTAGCTTTCAGCTTACATAATAGGCGGGAAAATCTCACTGCAGATTATACTAGTTGCACTAAATTCTTGTCTATTAAAAGCAATTGAGATTTTTTTTCCTACTGTGCTCGTATATAGAGCTGCTGTCTTCTGTGCCGTAGCACAATTGCAGACACTTTTGAATTTTTTTCCCCCCCTGAAATTCTCTGTCAGTCACTTTACAGAACTTACTAGAAATTATGAATATAAAAGCTGTATGACAAGAAAGCGGGCTGCTCTCCCCCTGGTCTCTGCTTTTCAGCGCCTTCTCACGTGAATGCTCGGTTTTGTGCCGTGCAACAGAAGCAATCGGACATAAACTCAGGGCTAAACAGAGTTTAAGAGTTGTGAAACGTCAGTGCTTCAAGCCTTGTGGGGGGAAGCTGCTACTTATGATAGTCTTGCTGGGTACATTTCTCTTTGGATTTTGACCCTTAGCATTTCTATTCGGTGGTAGAAATATGATAAGTTTGGTTTAAACTCCTTGAGGCACAGCATTTGAAATGGGCTGCTACGGTGTACATACCACCACATTGAAAAAGTAGACAAGCTTTTGTTACTCCCTTTTTGATTTTTCTACTAAAATACAGGCAGAAGTTTCTTAATTTGTGAGAATACTAAAATATGATTTCCCTCCCCCATTTAAGAAAGAGGCTTACTTCTGTGTGCATTTGTTTGTTTTCACCTTGTCAATTGAAAATATTTTCTGTGGTGTTTTGTTTTGTTTAAGGAGAGAAACCAGCCAAAGTGAACTTTTAATTTTCTCCAAATTATGGTGTTATTCTGATCATACTTAAGGAATTTATTTTTTGCTGATGTTTGATAGTAGATGCAGGATCTTAAATTTTCAAAAGTGACTCATGGTTTGGCATAAGGCCCTTTCAGAGTGCATAACCTAAAACATCTGAAAGATGGTATTCAGTTCTTTCTGGAAACAGGGTTCCATTTAAGACGTTTCAGTTTGTCAGCAAAATGCGCAGGCATTTGAAGATGGTAAAATGGTGATCGAAATCACCACTTGTATGTGCAAATACAGCTTAACAGATTTGCTTTCAGGCTACAGTTGAAAGATTTTCATAATTTGAAAAAGTTAGAAGATTAAAAGCAAACAAATTTTTACACCTATCTGTAATTACGTAGTACACTGTGATGGGACAATATAGTTTATGTCATAATGTAATGTATTATAAAACTGTTGCATTATTGCCTGTATACTTGCAAAGCAGGAAAAACTGATTGGTAGACAGCATGTTAGGTTTTGTGAATTTGTGTAGTGCAGTCAGGCAGATGGTGTAGTTGCATAGCTGTGAGCTGTTATGGTCTTGGTTTCCTAAACTTTAGACAATTTTAGCTGGATAATAGAATCCTCTGTATTTTTTTTTTTCTCTTTACAGTCCTTACATTACTGACCGATTTAGTGTCTGTTTCTCCTTTCTTGCTTTTAGTAGGTGATGGAGCTGCTACAGGCAGGTGATTAAGAAGCAACAAACCTTGACTTGTCAGTCTGTGGTTCCTTGGGGCTGTAGGTGGGGGGGGAAAGGCATCAGGAAAGAAGTTGCTGAGGGGCCTGACATAGAAGAAGTGGGTAAATCTGAATGAGTAACGTGTTAAACCTAGCAAGAACAGCAGCACCAAAAGCAAAAGTGCCATGGAATGATAATTTATATATTGACAGGAAAAAGCGGTGTGTTGTGTTTTTCTCCCTGCCACGGAGACATTTTTCACATTTTTGTGATCAGTAAATACCTGTGAGGATAATCTCAGTCAGTGACTTGTCACCAAAATACATCTGTGAAGACACTCAATAAGCATGAGCTCATTAAGTGTTTCATTCCCAAACGCTGGCAGTTTGATTTCACTGCTAAAACAATGAGGGGAAATTGTTTACACATCATAAATAAAAAGGTCTGGTTTCAAATAGATGAGACTATCAGTCATCTTCTGTGTTTGCAGCATCGCTTTCAGCATAGCCTAAAATGAAAAACTAAAAAATTCTTCAGGAGTTCACTGTGTATCCTGTGATACAGGTTTACAGTTCATTATTGTTTTGAGTGAAGAAACTAGGTAAAAAGCATGAGGAAATCTAAAATGTTTCCCTGAAACAGATGTTAATCAAAATAACTTGATAATAACTGTCAGCATTCAGTGGAAGACATGTTCATAATTAATCATTTTGATTGTTCATCGGTGAGGAAACCACAGAATATTCTGTCCAAGTTGCTAAAGATGCCATCCAAAATGCTGTCCAAGATTTTGATTAAAACAGAGTATGCCTTTTGCACAATGAGATGTTATGGCTGGATCTAATTAACAATGAACAATTGCAACCATGGGAGAATAAAATAATGATTCAGATAAGTAATGGAGCTTTTCCATTACATAGTCCATACGACCGATCCCAAATACGAAAAGTCATAGATGCATCCTGGAATAAAGCAAAACAAAATAATGTTGGAATGTTATATGGAACAAAAACTGTTCTGGTTTGTGAAATGAGAAACACAGATTTTTATCTCATGGTAGCATAACTGCAACGTTCAGTTGCTTTGGCATATTGTACTTCTGATGCATTTGCAGAAGAGAATTCATTCTTCATAAGCAGGAAGGAAAACAAGAAGGAAAGCCCTTTCTGATCAGTTCAGAGAAAAGAGAAAGTAGGGTATTTTGTGTCTAATATTGCCTATGGACATGGGATCATGCATCAGAGCTTGCTTCTCAGCCCCTCTCTCCTACCAGTGGGCTTTGAGCATCTCCTTTCTCCACCAGCTCTCTGAATCAGCATGGAAGGACAGTGGAGGTGATGCTACTCCTTCCTCCTGGCGTCAAATCAGGCCCTCTCGTGCCCTGGGTTTGCTGCACATGCCTCGTACCACTTTATTGCTCCCTGTGCTTTCCTGTCGTGCTGCCGTCCTGCAGTCCTGGCTGGTTCAAGGATCCATATTGGAAGTGAGAACATTACAATTAATATATTTTTTAGAAAGGTTCTACATGAGAGTCGTATTACTTGTGATACTGACATCTGTTGCATTGGACCTGGATTTCTCTTGACCATCTATTTAATCGTAGTGCCTGTCTCCATCAAAGCAGTTAATAATAAGCTAGTGGTTTTTTGGTCATACAAACCTAGCAACTGTGTCGGTGTGTTGAAGGATAACCTTGACAATTTAATACAGAACTCTGCATGCTACTACCCACCAATAATTAGTTTTTTACGGAACGTAAACTGTGATACTCAATCACTGATCTTAGAGGTTTGGGAGAGTAATTCTAGTTTTATTTGCTGTAGTTTCTTGAATAACAGTCAGATTCTCGCATTTCAGTTTAACAATAAGCCAGTAAAATTAAAAGGATCTCAGGATGGAGTTATTCAAAATTTCTGGACCTTGTTTGTGATTCCCAGCTCAATGTTTTATTGTGAGGAGATTTAGAAATCTTCCTGACTTAACAAGAACAGAAATTGTGGTAGCCATTGATAACTAAAAGAATGTGTACCGCAGCGTAACTTCTCAGCTGTGTTCTGCTCATGGAATATATTGAAGTGAAACCTAGCATCCTCTTCTGTTCAGGCAGTGGGATGCTTGAAGTCCTGTTTGCTTTTCCATTTCTCTAATCTTGGGACAAGTTGGCTGGCAGCTCTCTTCAGAGCATCCTCAGACACAGCTGTCCCTGGTGTGGGTGCCCTGGAGAATGCCATACGACCAGACACAGGTCACTGGTGCCCTGGGAGCGCCTGTCCTCAGGAGGCTGCTGGAGGAACAGGAGATCCAAAATACAGGCTGCATCCACCCACTCCTGCGTGTCCAGGTGGCTTTCTTGACCGGATGGACTATGATTCTATGGTTCTATGACCAGTGCAAAAGACAGGATGGGGTCTTTGTCCTCAGTGGCGTGTTACTCCGTGGATACCTTGTCGTTCCCTTGCTGGTGGCCTGATGTGTAGCCGGTGTGGGCTCATCGGTTGGTTTTTCTGCTTGTGCTCATGGTGCAGCCACGCGGCTGCTCAGCGTTGGCCGGTGGGGACCGTGGGCACCACCTCTTGGTCTCTGCTCCCGTTTCGCTGCCAGGACTTGCAGCCGCTGACGTGCTTTGGCTGCTGCTGGAGTGCATCATCTACCTTTAGTGTGGTTTATTGCTTTGGGCTCCAGATTTGCTCTGCTAATTTATCATCCTTCTCTAACCATGAAACAGGTATGTACTACCAACTTCAGCCTACGTAGAAGGGCTTGGCAAAGGCTGGAGTCATCCTCTGGGGATGACATGCATTTAACGTCCCTTTAATCGTAGCATTGTAAAAGGGTCCCTAGCATAAGTCGTGATAACAGTTGGAGGATTTCTAAAAAAAATTATTTTGTCTATAGTATTCCTTTTAATATAACCTTATGCATAAACCCTCTCAGTATAATTACAGCTTTGTAAATCCCCATTATTTGTTCTCTATTTGTAACAAAGGATTTGTGTGTTGAGTTACAACTGCAAATACCTCGTAAACCCAGCAGCTGAGTATTATCTGTGATATACAGACAGGGGAAAAAACAAGCGAATACCACTGTCTTTCTAAAAATACCAAAATGTTAATGAAGCCTTTCTTGTAGCTCATACGGGGAAAATACCACTTTCCCCTTTCCTGCTAGTTGTGCATTCATAAATTTTCAATGTGCATGATTGCAGTTTTGAATTTGGGTACTTCGATAGATTTTTTTTTTTTTTTTCATCTCCTTTGGTAGAAATAAACGTAAAAGGCAATTGCAACAGATTGGCTTTGATGCATTACTGCATACTTGTACTACATGTCTAAATCTGTCAGTTTGTCTCTTAATCAGAGTTTAGCCCAATTCCACCTTTCAGAAAAACCTGGAGCTTCAGCGTGCTTGACCTTAGCTCCAGGAAATAAAGCAAATATCATTTCTTAAGACCTTTATCCTGTTAGCTTAGCCAAAAAATCTTGATTCAACAATATTTTGAATTTAGTCATAGGTGGCTGTCACTGCTAAATGTCATTGTCACTAGCAGTGTTTATCACTACCTCTGCACAGATGATGAAGTCAGGCAGCTGCAGAGACTGTGTAAATGTAACTGTGTTTCAATGAAGATTTATATTTGCTATATATATTAGACCTTTTCCAAAGCCCTCCTTAGAAATACCTGTTTCTGTTTCATTGTCCATTTCTTAAATAGGCAACCAAAACTGCCATCTGGAAGACACTTCCCAGCGGAATTGCTGGCCTGATCATTATACTGTGGTGTTGTATATACTCCTTAAAATCTTTACTGTACCTTAAATAAGAAGTTGTTACTCTCCTCTCCAAGCTTGCTTTCACCACCTTTCAAATGACAGATTTCCATTTTATTTATTCTTGGGGGAATTTTTCATAGCTTTCAAATTGTATGCAGAGCATAAGGACTTATTCCTTGCTCAAATGACGCAATGTGTGCCACAGTTCTGAACTGCACTGGGACGATTTACTGGAGCATGTGCTGTACGTGAGACTTCAATGGGATTGTGTGCCCTACAGGTAGAAAATGCTAGTAGTGGACTCAGTAATGACAGGAACTGGCAGGGGATGTTGTGTGGCAATATTCACTGTACTTTCACCCTTGAAGACTCTAACCTTTTTAGTTGTGCTATCCCATAGAAGACAAACTACGGGCAACTAGGACAACCATAATCATTCTCATGTCGGTGGGATGGTTATAAGCAGAAAAATGTGTGCTTTCCGACGGAGGGTTTGCAGTTTCAAGCCTTAACTCTGCTACAGTTTATGCTCACTTAGACATACAGGCAATGATTAAAATCAGGCACCTGATGTAAAGCAATCCGAATCTAAGGATGAAACATCTCACCTTGGTTTTTTGGCTGTCTCAGCTCATCTGCTCTCTGGGTTCTTCTTCAGTAAGATGAAGTAGGAGAGAAGGAAATTCCAGGGTGCTGTTTGCACCACCAGTCTCAGAAGTGGTGACTTCCACCAATAACTGCAGTATACACTTAAACACGTGTGGAATAAATACTCCTGAGTCCCCAAAACTTTCCATTTCACTATCTTCATATGTTGCATTTCAAGATTCCCCTTAGATTTGACTGCTTTTAGGTTTTCTTTGACGTTTTGGGCAAGACTCAGAAAAGTAATGAACACTGATAGTTCAAAAATCTGTGTGAAACCTTGTTTTCAACATCCTGATGACTTCCATAATTAGGTTTTTGATCCCAGGCAAAGTTTTTTAGGCTTGAGGTGAATAGATTTCTCATTCACTACAGTGTGTATCTTTGCATTTTTGGTGGCACTGGGCTGAGCCCTACGGACATAACATCCTTAAATACTTTCGAGAGGGGGAAGATGTGTTTAGGGCATGTGATTATGTTATGCATGGAGAGAACAGCTGACTTTTTCTGAGATCTGCACATTCCCTTGAATTCTGTGAATCATTAGCTTTTCCTTTTAATGACACAAAATATATTTTTGATATGTTTCAGGATTTGAAACAATTGGTTTTGGTACAGTTTTTATCTTAAAAGTAAATTAATTTATCGTTGTCCTTCTGTAAGTCAAGGAAAGTTGTGACTAACATTTATAATGTAAATAAAATGTACTGTAATAGAACTTGAAGGTCTGCTTGCCAAAATATATTTTAATGTTGTTATGTCTTCATTAAAACAGAGAAGTGTAATGGAAACATTGGGAAAGCAGTCCCTGGAAGTGTTCAAGGCGAGGTTGGATGGGGCTTTGAGCACCCTGGTCTCGTGGAAGCTGTCCCTTCCCATTGCAGCGGGGTTGGAACTACAGGATCTTTAAGGTCCATTCCAATCCAAACCATTCTGTGATTCTATGACTCACTATTTACTGGGGATTTGCTGGATAATGGCTTCTGGGCAGCATATTTGTAGCATATTCAGTAAAGCATCTGTGAGTTTTTAGCTCTTTAGGATGTTCTCAACAAACATGCAACATTAACAAAAGTGTTCTCATTATTCCACCTCTGATCACTTGGCTCAAGCTACGGGTCTGAAATTTAGGGCTTCTCAGACACAGGAGGGGGAGGATTCAAAAAATCAATGAACTTTTTGATTTCTATGGCAGCCAGTCATCAAGAGCAGTAGTAAACGGTGGGTGAGGAAAGAGGAACATGCGTGCACATTCAGCCCTTCCATGGAGAGAAGGACAGACACGAGGCAGTGGCTCTGTGGCTGGTCATGCTGGTGGAGCAGCACAACACGGACAACATATTCCTCCTGCAGCTGGCAGTTATCTGTATGTATAGCTGTGGGTGGGGTTATGTGCAATTTTTTGGCAACGATGGTTGATTTTTAATCTGTACATACGCTTTATATGGAACTATTTTATGTGTGTTCTGCCTTCCGGCTATGATCTTGTCTGTGCTGTCCAATCTAAACATGGGCTTTCTTCTTGCCTTTTATCCTGCACAGAGCACATACCCGCTCGATAATTACGATTAGCATCGTACTGGTAGTAAACATTCTCAGGATGCATCTGTAGGTCCCAGAGTTCAAGCTGCACACAGGCCTGTCTGCTGCCTCGCTGCACCCGCAGGGATTGAGGCTCCCTGAGGAAGTGCCGAGCAACCCAAGGCATGCTGTGCAGAGTTTCAGAAATGAAAATGCCCGTCACAGATTAGGCTTTTGGCATGCTGCAGCTGCGGCTTTTCACTGTGCAAAGTGCGTGGCACAACTTGCTAACTGCTGCAAGTGCTGGAACTGTGAAATCAAATGGCCTTGAGTCAAGACTGGTGGGGCAGGAAGAATTAAATTATGTTTCTGTGCCAGCAGAGTTCCTTGCATCTTGAGGAGCAGCTTTGCTGAGGGAGGTCGGTGAGATTTTCCCTGTTTTTGTTGTTTATTCTTTATCCCCAAGTTTGGATTTTTTCTTTTTTTTTTTGTTGGTTTGTTGTTTGGTTTTTTTCTTCACTGATTTGCATTTTAATTTTTACTGTGAGCTGCTGAACAGCAAAAGTGAAAGGCAAACTTATTGGAGCGGCTTTAGGAATGAATTTATCTCCTGGTTGGGATTCTGGGACCCTCCACCCCTTCCTTTTCATCCCTTGGTTCTGATGGATTATTTTCCATGTTTTTTCCCAGGCCTGGTTGGCTTTCTGTGATCTCTTATGAAAAAGGGAATTGTAGTTGCTTTGCTCAGTCAGTCTCCTTGTGGACCTCTGTACCTCAGAGCATCCTATGGGGACTCCAGAAGTAAACCAAAGCGAATTCTGGGGTGATGGTGCATCTGTCTAGACAGCTGAATAGATTTGCGAGTTTTCCTCCCAGATGTTGCTTTCTAACTGAAAGAAACACATCTGTGATGAATTTCAGGAACCTAAAGGCGATAGGATGAATGGGGTTTCGTTGGGTAATAACATAAGAAGAAAACTAATGCCCTCATCCCAGTCTGTTCAGAGACTTAGGCAGAATATGTAATTTATGACTAAATTTTGTGAAGTGCACCTGAATGCCTTTTCTCCTCTGTATACTGGATAAGTGCAGAAGCATTTGGAAATAACTGGGTTTAGCTAATTGGATGTATTTGTTATAGGGATCAGACCCATGTTTTAATGGTAAGATATGTTGCTGTATAGTCAACTTTTCAATTTCTGCTGAACAACATACAGCAGAAAAAATGAAGTAATAATGTCTGAAACAAAAAGGAATGCTTTTATGTGTACAATTCTCGGCAGTGAAGAATTTTCCAAGTCTCATAAAGGAGGAAATTTTCGTCTACATCTGTTTTGCTGTCTAATCAATTTGGCAGTATTAGTTTTCTGTGGTTCAACTGGAGTTGTTGGTGAGTGTTCTGTAAGATGACTCGTGAACAGTATCAGTAGCAAAGTACGTTGTTAAAACCGTCTTTGCCAGTAGGGATTTTTGGTGTTGGTATTTACAGAACTAACATGCTTTCATGGTCTGAAAAAGACGGAACTTGCAGAAAGATTTAGGATTTTTTTTTGGTATTTGAATTGAAATGGTAAATACCTTGTTGAAATTATAAGGCCTTTTGTTGCTGGGTATGGATAGTTGTCTATTTGGTTTAAGTTCATTGTATTGATGTGCTTTTGAGGCAGCCTGGTGGAATCCCTCCAGAGTGCATCCAAAGTTGACACATCTGGTGATTGACAACAAGTATAGGTTTTACTGTGAAGAATCATATGTTTAGGTAAATGACACATCTAAATATTGCAATGAGAATGTCTTCTCTTTTTTCAGAAGTGATCTTCCCCTCTGTCTAAGCAAGGAGGTCATCAGACATGAAAGCAATGCAGGCACTTAAGGGGAGATGCCATAGTTGTATGTGAAAGCAAAGTATCCACATGAAAGTCTTTGCCAAGGTGTCAGAGGCAGATAAGGCAGGAAACCTGACAAGTTCTCTGCAGGGACGGTTGAATTCTTGGACCCTGACTTACCCAGCGTGGTTTCAGGCATGCTGGGGTGCAGGTTGTCTCCACTTGGATAGAAGCCAGATCATCTGAAGACAGCGAGAAGCTTCTTGCTACCTGATGGACAGCAATAATGGGCCGTTCTTTCTCTACGACATGATCCTCTTGGACAAATGTCTACTGAGACTATCAAACTAGGCAGGCAGCAGGGCCCCATGAGAACGTATGGTGGGAGGTGCTCATGGCCCTCATTATAGCTTGTCCTGTTATCAACAGCTAGATCAGATAAGGAAAACTTATGCAAACTACTTCTTTAAGCCTGCTCAGATTTTTCTTTTTTTTTTTTTCTGGGTGTCATAAACCCTGCCAAAGTCAGCTTTCATTCTTCTTTTAAAAGTACGTAGGATGAGTTAAATATGCTTCAAAGCAGCCTGTGCTGTGAGTGTTTCTAGCATAGAAATACTTTGCTTCAAAAACTGTGGATCTTGTCACAAGTCCAGGATGACTTTTGGTCTTCTTCAGACTTGCCTCTGTACCTACTTTGTGGTTAAAACAGGCTATGCTCTAAGATACTCCTTTACCTTCCCACAAAAACCATTCGGGTCCCATAAACTTGGTGCTGTGGACTGCTGTAGTATTGGGACAGGTAAATAATTAAGAATCAGAGACATAACATGTCCTCAGTTGCACCCTGGCTAGCTTCAATGGGTGTTTTGCATGAGAAAAGTAAGAAGGATTTGGCTCGTGCTGTGATAAATCCCACTCAATCCTATTGAAACCCTGCGTAGCATCCAGTGATACAATACCCACTGCTTCTGTCCTTTGATTCCTGCATGCAAAATCTTTCTTATGTTGCCTAAACCTAAAGCAAAACGGGTAAATGTGAAGTAATCTGGTGCTGATGCATGTCTTAATAGATTATCAGAAGGGGCTGTAGAAAATTAAACCTATGAAGTTTTTATGTATTTTGTGAAGTGATGAAATGACCGTATAGTTATTCGTGTTGCTTTAACGGTGTACATGTGCAGATACTCTGCTGTGGGAAGTCACACATTGCAAATGTCAGCTCTGATTCATAAAGATGAGATCTCATGCCTTTTCTCAAAATGGATGGTTAAATCTAATGAATTTCTGCACTTCAGGAATGTCTCTTTTTAAGTTCACCTGTTCCATTTCTGAGATGGGCTCATTCTATAGGTCTCTCATAAAATACCAGGTGAACATAGTGTTAAGGGAAGAGGCACTTCTACTGTTCAGTTAAGCTTTGCTTCCCTCAGATTGACAGCCATTCCTAGAAGACTGTTATTAACCCCTCAGTCCCCCAAAACACAGAATTTTCACTGTAGAGCAGAGAATTCATCTTTTCAGCCATTGCATTGATCACATGCTTTGAGGCCAAGCTTCGAATTCGTCCTTGGCAAAGATGAACAAGGTCTCTTCTTGTTTTCCCTTCATCTGTAAATTTCTAACCATACTGACTGATGGCTAATGAAGTGTACAGAAAGTCCTGGAGGTTGAGATGCTTTGCCTGTGACTCAGCATGATTTTCTCTGCTTTTCAACAAATACCACTAGTAATTGTCAGATTTTATTAGATGTGCCTTTTTGTTTTCTATTTCATGCTGTGTATTGTGCTAATTTAGAAAATGAAATAAGATAAAGTGTGATTCTGTTCTTGCATATATTAGTGGCAAAGAAATCCCATTTACTGCAGACTTACCAGAATCCAATTCCCAGTTATAATGCTGATGCCTGCAAATAGTTCTCCTCAGTTGTACAGGACTGAACAAAAGTCACAAAGAAATGAAAGGTTAATTAATATTTTTGCATGCCTCAGAATTCATTGGTTGTTCTGAGTCATGCCGGAGCTTTTTCAGAGTAGTCTTAAAGCTTTTTCGTTTTTCGTAATGTATGTTGGTAAGCTATTGGCAAATGAACCATTTAGAATGTCTTAGTTCAAGCAGATGTTTACTGAAATAGTTTGGTGCTTTCATTCTTCTGCAGCCGCTGCTGACCCTACCTGCTTAGATATTGAGCAGAAAATACAGAAAATAGCTGCTTTTAAAAATACCTTTCGGGATGGTAAGCCCTTTGAATAGGCATACTGCAATGCAAGTCTGTCTTGTAATAGAAAATACCAAGTGTCCAATAATAATAACAGCAATACAAATACTGGTCGTAAAACACTGCTTGTGGTGAAAATAAACCGAATCAGCCTGCAGTTTAGGTGATGAATTGACTAGATCAGTTGTTCATATCGATATTTCCAGAGCATTTGAAATGTTTGTTCAGAACAGTTAGTTAAGATAGTAAATAAATAAAGGCCTCCAGCCCAGAGTGCTGAGAATGATTAACTCCCCAAAATAATGGAAATTGATTTCAGTTATGTAAAAAGAACCCCATGGTTTTGGTATTAATTGAAGTGTAACTAAAATAACTACTTCAGAAAGTACTTTCTACTGAATGGATCTTTAATACAGATTTCTTTACTCTTTTCAGTGAAAGAACAGAAAATGAAGCTCTAATAAGGTAAGATTTATGATTTTTTATTCCACTTCAGTAAGATATTCAAGGTAATTTTTAACAAATATGCTCAACATTTCGGAATAGATCCTAGACATAGTGTGGGGCAATATGTCAAAGCACCAAAAGGAAAGGAAACAATGTTGCAGAGTGAGTGTAAACAACATTTGAGTATTTTCTATTGTTGCTAAGACACTATTTGGTCTTTTAATCAGAGTAAGATGCCTGCATAGGTTAAGAAACTTCTTTTTATGTATAAGGAATTGCAGTTTATTTTGCAGTTTAAAAATGAAATATTAGTGTATATGCTGATAAAATAAGTAACATTGTAGCAATTTTTTTGGTTTTTAGCATGTGGTGGGGGGAGTTTATGAGTTACACAGTTAAATAGATGTATCTGTAGGGGAGGAGTGAACTCTTCTAGGAGTGAATATTTCCTCTTCTGTATAGCATGATTCAGGCGGCATTGTGGAAACGAATGCTCTGTGCATCAGCTAGATAACCGAATGTCCTGGGTGGACACCGTGACACCGAAAAGCAGTAGAAGGTCTTCCAGTACATTACCAACAGCCAGAGGTGTTGAAAAAGGGGAAGTTTATCTTTTGATTTCTTACATTGCTAGTGAGGATGCTGACATTCATGTGCTGTGTTGTCTAGAAGATGAAGCAGCTACGTCAAATAACGTAACCAGATGTACGATGGCAAGTTGTTAGGACAGGCAACTGCAGTAGGAACCTGTTCAGAGCATTAGAGAGGTATATAATTACTTTTCAGTCAGAGGCAATAGCTTGAATTTTAATAGCTGTTCACTGGATACTGAGGAAGGGTTGTTGGTTACTGTTTTCCTTTCCTCCCATATTTGCCTGTTTTGATTTTTATCGGTGGTTAAAAACAAAAGCTTGCAGAGTTGTTAGCTGGATTTCATGCACCTGTTTCAAATCAAATGCCTTCCAAACATAAACATAAGTAAAATGAATGTTTTTTAAACCCACTGACATCTTCAACCAGTAAAAGTTGGTACATCTACATAAACTGTGCTCCTGACTTGCAGGGGGGCGTCCTTGGAATAGGGAAGAGGGAGGCTAAAAAAAAAAATCAGTTAAGCTATGCAAAATGTAAACTGTTTGAAACCACAAGTGAGTAGAAATGTGAAATATTAATGGAAAAAAACAGAAGTGTTGTGAAAAAGTAATGAGGTGTCATATCGCATTTTTTGTTGTGGAAAATTTTAAAGTGATGTTGTAAATAGACAATCTAGCTTTGTGTATCCTTGCTTTGTATTAATACATGGAGAGTATGTGCATGTGTTTGCCGTTACAAAGGTGTGTACATATGTAATATATCTCTGAGAGCACAATGCTGCAGTTGTGCAACAAATCAGTGCGAGGGACTGAAAGCCCTTCTGGAACAGGGCTAAGGAAGCTGAGGAACTATATAATGTGCTGAGAGCCACATGGATAGTACAGTGATTTAGTTAATGCCAGAAGAAATTCTAGTTCTGAGCAGTCTTTGTACAGTGATCTCATCAGCGTCTGTGATCCAGGGAGGACACAAGTCCTCCTTCTGTCTCCTTACCAGGATTCAGCCATAGAAGAACTGGGCAAACATTGTGAAAACGAATTAAGCTTGCTCTGTTTGTAGTTGATCACCTAACACAAGAGAGCTTTATGTGGAGTCTCTGAATGCTGCAGTAATATAAATGCCTAAGTAATATGCCTGAGTTATATAGCATGACAGCAGTAGTTTAAATTTATTAATTTTGTTTCCCAAAGTCACAACTGGAAGTATTTTAGAATACATATTGCTCACTCCTGGATTTCTGCCTTGGCAGTGCCTGCAGAAGTGCTGGGTCATTCTGTTAGCAGGATTTTTATGTGATTTTGACATACGAGGAGTACAAAACCACCTGCCATCAGCCATCTATTTCTTTATGAGTTAGCTGTAGTATTTCATAACTACCAGTCCAGTTTGAGCTAGAATTTATTGCTTAAGTTAAAAATGGAACTCCGCAGATCGCAGTGCAATTCATCTCAAATTTCCAGGTCTTACAAGTGGGGAATTGCTGGAAGAGCTTGCTGAAGAAGATGCTCAGTGCCTTCCCCTCACACTTGGATTGACTTTTGTCTTTTAGTCTCTATAGTCAAAAGCTGTCTATAATACCACCGCAGCTGCTGTGCGTTGGATTCAGGAATCCCTGTTTTGATTTGCCAAACAGGGAAACTATTTGTCTTAAGTAAGAGAATTTTGAGGTGTGATGTGGTTCGTATCTAAAAATACCAGTGTAGGGAGGTAGGATAGGGCTCCAACAGACAAAACCAGAGCAAGATAAGCAAGAGGAGTTCACACTGGAAATGCGATATCGTAGGTGTAATTACCCATTGGAAATGCTTAGAAAGGAATGTGGTAGATCACTTGGAGTAATTAAATCAAGATTAGATCTCCCTCTGAAAGATCTTCTAGTAGAGTTACAAGTTCTTGTGCTTTGTAAAGAAATTGCTGCGTGAGGTATTACAACCTGTGCCAGGCAGGAAGTCAAACCAGATTACCATAAGAGTTCCTTCGGGCCTTTTAAATCCACATCTCCACCAACAAAGGCTCTTATGTGGTACAGGCAGCCACAGGATTTCCAGAATCAGAGCTGGAGCAGGTCACTCTTGTTTCAGTGGTGAAAGGTTGAAAAGTCTCTGAGCAGGTCCTTGCAGAAAGGTGGTGGTGGGTACTGTGCCGCTGAGTTTGCAGGTTTTGTGTGCTGCAGTCATAAGTGCTAGTGCTGAGCCAACCCTGCCCTTGTCTGATCAGTCCATAGACAACGTCTTTCTGCGTAATCTTTAATATTTCCCCTGATATATTTAGTAGCTTGCATTTTGCATTGAGTTTGCTGAAAAGTAATAATTTATCTGTGAGGTTTAGCGAATCCCTTCAGTGGTATAATTAATGTTGTCAATGAACTCAGAATTTTCTTTGGTTATTCAGTGAGCATAATGCCATCATCCTTAACACAGGGTCTTCTATAACCGATCTTTATATCTGTATGAATAGAAGGAGCAGGGTAAATTTTTAGCAGATTATGTAGAATTCCTAGGATAAAATAATCTGCTTTACCCCAAACAGAAAAAGTAATAACTTTTATGTTTGCTTTGGGACCTGCACGAAATACTGAAAGAGAGTGGAGGAGACTCATCTTTAAGTTCTCATCAGCTACAGGGAAGTGCATCCTCATTTTACTGGCTAAGAGGCAGCAGGTCCTTTTCATAAAAAATACCTAAAAATGATTGATCAAAAAATAATTTTATAGTGGAAGAAACACACTGCATTGAACGAGAATAACCCTGACTGCTTTTCATTACTTTGATAAGCTCATTAATTTCAACGTTCAAAATTAATCAGGAGTTAGTGGGCAAAATCTTGCAAATGGAAAAATCCATTAACTTGAGCTCAGAATTATGTCATGCTACTGCATTTACGTCGTATAGCTTCTGTGACAGGAATGTACAGTGTAACTCCACAGTAGTATGACAGAAGCAGTAGCTAAGAGGTGTGCTGGCCGTCTGTGTGCAGAGACAATTTATTTGTAAGAGTTTTCAGCTAATTCTGGCTCTGTCGAAAGACCTCTGAAAAAGCTCTTCTGTAAAACTTGAAGAAAGTAGAGCTATTCAGGGTAATTCAAGGGTTGAGCCCAGGCATATCAGAGGATTTTGTATTCCAGAATACCCGATACCTGACCTATGGGCAGGTGCTCGTACCTGGCTTGCCATTCCTGTACCCCGGCCATCCCTCCTGCTCTCCCTCCCTGGACTAACATGTAGGTGTGGTTTACACGTGCCAGTCAAAACCTGAGTTGGGGAACTCGACTAAAACATTAGGAACACTGAAGTAGGGAAAAGAAATAATTTTCCTTGTGTTCACTAACCCGAAGTAAGGTGGCTGAGATAAGCACATCTGCATCCTTGCATCTGGAGGCTACGCCTGCTTTCATGGACATCCAAGAAAAGGAGAAAGGTGAGAGAGGGCAAGAGACTGGAAAAGGATAAAAAAAGTTTCACTACCCTTGCTAGTAGGTAAAGGGTTCATCGCTGTGGTGAAGTAGGAAGGAGAGAAGACTTTAGTTAGTCAGGAGTCAAACATGTTTGACTGGTTGTTGTTCAGTAACAGTTCTGATTTTTTTTAGCATGAAATTTCTTATGCCCCATATCTCTTGAAAATGTATTGCATGCCTAGGGTTTTCACAAATTCCTGACAGCCATAATACTGACTGTGAAGACTATTTAAAAACAAATTTCATAATGTCTTTTTTTCACGTGTTTTGCTACTGCTGAGTCACTCTTAATGGACACTTCAGTTCAGAAAAGGAGTGAAGGAGGCTGTGCCATGGAAGAAAGGGGCTGTCTCCATTAGTCAATCTATTTGAGCCATCAAATTGCTGGTGTTCTCTTCCGTGTGAAAACTCATGGCTAAGTCATTTAGTATAAAGGAAAACAGTCTTTCATACCACAGAAGCAATGTCTCTGCTGTGCAGAGGTACACAAAGCTACAAAATTGATTTTGGTTATCGCTGAGATCTTCCGTGGCATTTCTTTCTGTTCAGGTGATGCTGCAAAAGCACTCCAGATGACAAAAAAGAGGAGTTGTGTTGAGGTTTGGAGACTTCCTTTGGCTCATTTGCAAAGCATTTCTGGTCCCAAATTCGTTGTTTATGTTGAAGAACTTCACTTGCTTTAAAAGCTCAATTTTACTGTATTTAAAAGCTATCAAATCTTGTTTAAAATCTTGTTTTAAAAGCTATCAAATCTTGCACTTTGTTTACGTAATAACCCCTAGACAAGAGTCCATGATTTTGCCGTGGTTACTTGCTGTTCTCTTCCAAGAAATAAATATACCTTCTTTTTTTTTTTTTAATTTTTTCAAAATCACATGCTGGGTTGGAGCACAGCTTGGTGTACAGAAGTACCCTGATGCTTATACTGTGCTCACAACGTCTGCTCAGATAAGAGTTACGCGTGCTGTGCTCAGTGTTACATAACTTTGCAAAAAGTGTCGATTCAGGGAAATTCTGCTGCCGTCAGAGAGCACGAGCATCAGGAATGTTCTCTCCCGCTTAGCGGAAATGTGGCTTTTGGTGACTAGTACATTTAAAAAAATCGCAGATTGTGTGTATGTGCTCACTGGCAGAGCCCAGCTTGAACATCACAACAATGTCCAGGGCAGCAGGTCCGGCTGTTTGCTGCAGCCCTGGCAGGAGGGATGTGACTCTGGTAGCAGCAGGCTGGTACAGCACATGTGTGGCCGGGATTTGCAGCTGGACAATGTTTGTGTTTTTTTTTTAAGTAACCTTGCCAGGTTACAGATCAATTCCCAGGCAGGTAGGACAGTGTGCACTGTGTCAGAAATTCTGTTTGTCTTTTGGCATTATGGAAATGTCCTTGCTCATCTAATATTTCTACTGTTGCCATTTCACACATAGTCTTTCTAGTTCAGTACTGAGGGATCCTGTTTAATACAAAATATTTCAGATTACTGTACCTGGCCACAAGCACTAGCCAAAACCTCCCCCCTCAAAAAAAAAAACCCAACAACTTACTGTGAAAATATGGATAAGAAGATTAATTAAAGGCTGGGGAAGTCAATGTTGGCCAAATATCATTAGTCCTAGTCTCTCTAAGCAACATGCATCCATTTTCTGCCTTTTTGCCCACTTTAAGGGTGTGAGACTCCATAGGAAGCCTGTCTAGAAGCTGCTACGAATCTAAATGGTATTAGCTAGATTTGCTTCTAGGTCGTTCTCATTCGGCAGTATCCTCAGAGCAAGCTTTGGTTCTGTTGTTTTAATTTTCTCATCTGTGGCTTTAATCTAGTGCTCTTTCTTTAATCACATCCTATAGACGCGTGTCTTTTGAGTCCCACAGTTCTCCTTCTGCAAGTTTAGGGTCTCAGTTGTTTGCAGTGCTGTGCAGGAGACTCTCTGAATGATTTAATTTTGTCGATTGAGGTAAACAGGCAGTAAAAATATATGCCGCAGCACAAAATGTTCTCTAATTACTTATTTGACAAGTGTAGTTTAAATATTTAGCATAGCTTGTAAAGATAATGAAGTCCTAGTAACATGAGACTTAACACTCTTCTATTAATTTTTCCCTTAGAGATGGGAAAAGACTGCTTTATTTTTGTGTGCGAACTGAGAGCGTGCAAGCTAATGAGATTCGACTGAGAATACGTAAAAGGGGCTGGAACCTTTCAGTGCTTCTTAATAGTTTCACTAATAGGTAGTAAATCCAAGAGCATCGCACAGCTAGACAAGATTCTGCCTGCGTTGGCAAACCAGAAGATGCCGTCTGATGCTTTGCCAAAACAAAACAGAGTTTTCTGGCCCAGCTGTATTTTTATTGAATGTGTAACCTAGTAAGAGGAAAGGCTCTAAGTCACAGCCTTGTTGAAGAGGCATCATTCAAAACAATTTTCTGTAGCATGATATATTTCATGTTCCTACAAAATAAATGTTTAATCACTAATATTTTTAGTTCCCTCAGGAAGCAAGAGATGTAAAAGTTCTAGCCTTTTACTCAATTAAGTGCAAATGCAATCTAGAAGTTCAAAGTAAAATACGTGTATATCCCAGGTTTTTTTTTTAAATGGATTTTAGGTGCAGCCAACCAGGATTGATGGATAATTTGATTCCTGAGAGAAAACAGTCTCTCTCTTTAAAAAAAGAAACCTTCCCAAAAGAAGAACCCCAAAAGATAAACGTAAACCAAACTGCAAGCCAGCATGCCTGTTTGGTTGATTTGAGTTGTATAGTGAACTAGATCAGTTAAAATTACATTGGGGGAAAAAAAAAAAAAGGAAGAAGAAACACAGCCTCAAATGCTTTGCTTTTCAGTTGCAAAGCTGCCTCAACTGTGCCAGCCCAACGCGGTGACTGAAGGGGACGGTCTAGTGACTCTCCAGAGTTGTGCTTACTACTTTCTAATTGGTTTCTAATTCCTTGGTCTTATGTGATATAGTAGGCTCTTTATTCAGGGGCTTCATTTGCGTCATACGAAAGGATATTGTGTGCAGGGAATATTTCCTACCTGGGCTGCTCTGTGAAGAGCAGCGGCAGAGTTTGGCCCTTGGAGGGCGTGAGCCCTCTGTGGGCTCTGGGCACTGCTGCAGTGGGAGCGGGGCTGGGGGCAGAGACGGCTTCCCATGAAAGCTGCAGCTCCCGTGGTCCTCATCAGACAGGAGGATGAGAGACAAGGACTTAAATTTGTTGCTCCTCCTGTGTTTTCTCTTGAGATGATTTTGTTTGCAGAGGGAGCAAGGACTAAATGGAGTCTGCTGTATTTTTCCTTCAAATGTGAACTGCTGACAGAGGCCGCTCCTGCTGTTTTCCCTTTCCACTCAAGAGTCAGTAAGAGCTCTTCACTGGTACCGTGATGGGCAGAGCTGTATTTGGAATGAAACAGTCTTGAGACCGTTGTGCTTGCATTTAAGAAAACTTTCAGGACACATCTGCTCATTAATACTCTCTCTCTTTTGATCTGTTAGAAACTTGTTCTGTCCTTCTAGCCATGACCATCTCTCACTGTCCTTTCACAAATTAATTTAAAAACCAATCTTCCCTTCTTTGATTTAATAATCACAGAAACAAACAGAGATAAAGATAAAATAATAAAATTTCAGGGAGGGAAATTGTTCATTCTGAACTTAGACTTGAAGTTCACGTGCACCTCACAGAAAGGCAGCGGATTTCCATAAAGGTCACCCAGAAATCAAGGGAAGTGTTCTCTGCCACGTCGGGCTATCACCACAGAAAAGAAGTACCGAGTTAATGCTGACTGTGAGGATGTCAGGTTAAAATGTGTCATAGTTCTTTAGTTACAGTAGATGTGTAGTACTGAGAAAGAATCCTATTGAGCAGTTATGACAGATTTTGACATTTCTGACTTCTTTTGTGTTAAGATGCTAACAATACACACTGTTAGTCTCACCCCCTGATTGGGGCTGATTCAGAGAGCCTTACTTCTCACAGTTACACAGTGGGTTTTAAAAAAATACCGACATACAGGGTAGTAAAAAATTCGGCGTAGAGCCACTTCAAAATGCAATGACAGTACTAACCCATCAAGATTTCCTGATCAGTAGCCACAGGGCAGATGTTCATTAGCACTGAATTCCTTGAGATACAGGAAGTTGTGTTTTTTTGTGGCTAGGATTCCATTTCTAAAAGGAACTGATTGGAAAATACTGGGATTTATGAGAAGAGCTCCAGCTTGGCTGGCGGCAGAAGATAAATGAAAAAGGCAGGGAATGTTCACTTATTTCGGCAATCTGTCCTCAGTGGGAAAATGTCAGCTGACCCTGGTGGGTTCCCATTCTGCATGGGTGGATTCAGTTTGGGTGGCACTGGATGTTCTGTAGTTCCAAAGGTTGTCTAAAGGTAAAGCTTTCACATGCAGGAAAAGGGAGAGGTTGAACAAGAAACTGCTGTAAAATATATTAGCATTCATAATTCTGTTTAAGTTTTATTACTCCCTGCTTACTTGAAATAAAATTCAAGGAGAACCTGTAGTGATTTCTTGTTCTTATGAGATCTTAAAACCTGATTGATTGGCATAGTCTTGCTGTCATTGCATCCTTTTAGCTTTTCCTGTCTTCCTTAGAATGCCAGTACAGTTTGCTCCAGCTAATTCTTAAATTAAGTGGAAATTACACAAACAGGAGTTATTTGAAACCGCAGAATGATTTTACACTCATGCTTATGCAATGAGCTAGAGTGGCACAGCTGACCAGAAAACAGTCCTTAATTCACAATTCCAGCCTGTTTTTCACTCCAGCGGCTTTTAAAACTTCCCCCTAGTCTTTATGCGTCATTTTATATGGCTTAACTGAGATTCTGAGAAGAGAAAGGAAAATGAACCATGGACATGAAGAAATGTGCAAAGACAGATGAAGAGAGGTGTTTCATGTAGGAGAAGGGCATGGAAAAAGCAGTTCTGTAAGAACGGTTTGATCAAAATGCTTGAGATGGTAAAGTGGCATATAGGAAAAATTAGATTAACTGAAAAAGAATGCATGCCAGGAGAGATGCGATTTACTGGACTGGAAAAATTTTCCTCAAGGACAGCAAGTGGCATACTTTTCCAAAGAACAAGTCCCTATTCTTTGGGAATTGAAAACACAGGAAAATACCACTATAAAACCTGCAATGCGAGAGGTGAGCACTGAGCAGAAAGCCTTTTCTGCCTCCACATTCTGTCTTCCTTGAGACAGCTCTGTGAGTCTGGTCTAGACTTGGGCTAAAACCGTGAGGTATGTTTTCTCTCCTCTCTCTCTTTCCCCCCTAAATGTTATTATACTGCAGCTTGGCTCTGGCCACATAGGCTGGAGCAGACTGTGTTGTAACTTGCTGTAGCCGCCGCTGAATTTAACAGCTTTTGGCTTTGTAAGCAGTGCCTTAGGAGAACTCTTGCTCATCTGTTCCCCGAGCCAAAGGAAAACTCCTCCAGTAGCTTTCCCACTGTTTTCTCTGGCTGGAGCACATAGTTACCAATTGCTAGGTGAAGATACACTATCTTTAATCATCTTTTATTTTTATGTTTTCAGTTTGTCCAGGTCACGTGTTCTGAGACATCCTCTTTGACTAGAACGGTGAAAGAGCCTTTTCACAATGGATTTTTTTTTTCTTTTCCCTGTATCCAGTGCAATTAAATTCTCCCACTGGTGGGAAAAATGCTTTTTCTTGATATAAATGTGTGGCAAGTAGTTGAACACTGAACCAGTCAGTCACATTTCCGTATTTAAGCATACTTCATCAAATATTTTTCATAACAAAAGGATTTATCTCCAGAATCTTGTTCAGAAATTTCTTTACATGGGTTTCTGAGCCCTTCATGATTGGCTCTCAGGAAATCTGATCCTATTGGCATTTAATCCATTGCTAGAAATATGTCTACTGGGAACTTCTTAAATAGGATCTCAATAGAACATTTCATAGAATCATAGAATATTAGGGATTGGAAGGGACCTCGAAAGATCATCAAGTCCAATCCCCCTGCCAGAGCAGGAATGCCTAGATTATGCTACACAGGAACGTGTCCAGGCAGGTCTTGAATGTCTCCAGAGAAGGAGACTCCACAACCTCTCTGGGCAGCCTGTTCCAGTGTTCCGTCACCCTCACTGAGAAGAAGTTTCTTCTCGAGTTTAAGCGGAACCTCTTATGTTCCAGTTTCAGCCCATTACCCCTTGTCCTATCAGTGGTTGTCACCGAGAAGAGCCTGGCTCCATCCTCGTGACACTCACCCTTGATATATTTGTAAACATTAATGAGGTCACCCCTCAGTCTCCTCTTCTCCAAACTAAAGAGCCCCAGCTCCCTCAGTCTTTCCTCATAAGGGAGATGCTCCACTCCCTTAATCATCCTAGTTGCCCTGTGCTGGACTCTCTCCAGCAGTTCCCTGTCTTTCTTGAACTGAGGGGCCCAGAACTGGACACAATATTCCAGATGGGGTCTCACCAGGGCAGAGTAGAGAGGAAGGAGAACCTCTCTTGACCTACTAACCACCCCCCTTCTAATACACCCCAGGATGCCATTGGCCTTCCTGGCCACAAGGCCACAGTGCTGGCTCATGGCCATCCTGCTGTCCACCAAGACTCCCAGGTCCCTTTCCCCTACACTACTCTCTAATAAGTCATTCCCCAACTTATACTGGAACCTGGGGTTGTTCCTACCCAGATGCAAGACCCTACATTTACCCTTGTTATATTTCATTAAATTTTTCCCTGCCCAACTCTCCAGCCTGTCCAGGTCTCGCTGGATGGCAGCACAGCCTTCTGGCGTGTCAGCCACTCCTCCCAGCTTGGTGTCATCAGCAAACTTGCTGATAGTACTCTCTAGTCCCTCATCCAAGTCATCGATGAATATGTTGAATAATACTGGTCCCAGTACCGACCCTTGAGGGACTCCACTGGATACAGGCCTCCAGCCAGACTGCACCCCATTGACCATGACTCTTTGGCTTCTTCCCCTTAGCCAGTTCACAGTCCACCTCACTACCCGAGAGTCCAGACCACACTTCCTCAGTTTAGCAGCAAGGATGCTGTGGGAGACTGTGTCAAATGCTTTACTGAAGTCAAGGTAGACCACATCCACCGCTCTGCCATCGTCTATCCACCTTGTTACATCCTCGTAAAAGGCTATGAGGTTAGTCAAGCACGACTTCCCCTTGGTGAAGCCATGTTGACTGTCTCTAATGACCCTCTTATTTTGCAAGTACAAATCAGTAGCAGATATTTGCATATTTATTTGTTGAATTTCAACTTCCAGTTCAGGTTGGATGAGACATAAACAATTATACAGCACTCCTGG
Source organism: Trogon surrucura (assembly GCA_020746105.1). Lineage (NCBI taxonomy): Eukaryota > Metazoa > Chordata > Aves > Trogoniformes > Trogonidae > Trogon > Trogon surrucura. The sequence continues at coordinate 16,121,719 of CM036622.1, read as the reverse complement.
CAAAGTATTAAGGAGTGAGCCAAAGAAATTCAGAGGAAGATTTCTGAAGTTTTAGAAGGAACTGTGAAAGGCTTGTGCTTTGCGTTATCCCCATGAATTTTATATCAAGTATGGAATGAATGACGTAGGCTATTAGTCTGATGTCTCTTCTTTTTTTGTTTTTTTCTGATGTTTCCTTCTAAAGAATACGGCGGCACTGGTCAGAGTCTGGGACTGTGCCTTGGTCTGCATTGTTAGGGGGAAAAGTTACCCTAATTTAAAGCCAGCCAAATGGTTCCCCATTTGGGTTTGTTGGGTTTTTTTGGGGTTTTTGGGGTTTTTTTTTTGCTGTGAAGCAGTCTCTGCATTGTAACAGAGGCCACAGATAAATGTCATTTGCCAGAAAGATGGTTCCCGGCAAGAAGTCAGGCAGTTTCAAGCCTCATGGTGGTTTTACGATGATTTGAAGGATAAAAAAAAAAATAAATCCAAACCCCAACCCTTCAAACTCATTTTCACTTACGTCCTTACCATGGTTTTAGGCAGAGGTCTGCTGAGGTCAGCTGGGCCAGGTACAGCCACGTGCTGCCGTGGCCTAGCAGAGGAAATCCCTGTTCGGATGGATTCTTGGCCTGCTTCATTTTAGGAAAACCACCATGGAAATTATGAGAGAAAATTAATGTAATTAATTATAATTAGTATAGTGTTTACAGTGGATACACGTTCCAAAATTTTTAACAACAGTGAAGGTTATTTCATAGCTTTCAGGAACTGTAGATTTACGGGAGCGATTAGATCATGTAGGCCAGCCCGGGTATCTCTGGAACTTGGCAGCATTTACTGTCCATTTGTGTCTTTGAAAATCCTCCCAGTTATTGACAATTTCATTTGATGCCTGGGTGCTTGTTTACGTGAAAGCAATCATGGTACTCTTTCTGTTTGTGTCTCTGTGTGCCTTATTTACTTAGCAGCATTGCTGGATTTTAAGTTCTAGAGATAAAGCAAAGCATTAAGGGCACAAGGCTCTCCTGCAGTTCCCTGCTTCTCCTTTCTTGCACACGTGGGTTTGCAGAAAAGTCTTACACTGAATCTGAAACTGGTGAACTCCCAATTCTGAAAACAAAGTCCTGTTTTTATTATGTAACAAAAAAGTTCAGATGACACTCTGCTTTGTACTCTATTCTTACACATCTACATGCCTTTTGAAGTTGTGTAATTATTATTTGTCCTATAAAATCTGTGTCATTTCAAGCGAAAAGACCAGTAAAGTGCAGTCTAGATTGAATATCCAACACCTTAATATGGTTTCACACTTTGATGGGAATAATCAAGGGTTGCAGTCTGTACTTTGATTTGCCTTCTTGAATCTTTGAACTGTATTTTCTTTATAGACGCATTTCTGCAGTCATTTCCAATTTTGCAGAAAACTCCAGTAATTATGTTCTGTATCTGAGGTTTGTGTAAAAACTTTTTTCCCCTCTATTTTGCAAACATGAGGAGTTATCTCTTAACACCTAGCCTCCTATCAGAAAATGAAGACTATTTGAACTGGGCTTATTGATCTCTGACATTAAATTTCTACTGCAACTTCTTTCACTTTCTTCTATTTAGGTGGAGATCCATTTTTCTTTAAGTTGAAGTAAACTTCATGTACAAGAATTCCTGCCCCGCATTGTAATTCCTTTTCCTTCTTTTCCTTCCACCAGTGTTTGCAGGACTTATTTGCAGTTGTCAGTGCGGTAAAATTCTTGTAGATGGAGGATTTTCTGCCTTTGGTCACAGCTGAAACCTTTCACCTAAGAAAGCTTAGTTTAGACTGGACAGATAACTGCCTTTCAGATGTGACCCAAAATTTAAAAAGTCAGTGGCCAGAGGGAGCTGAGACTGTATGCAGGCACAGAAGGAGATTTACTTTCTTCAGTGTTACCTGATAGAATCTATTTTTACATGGAAACATCACCTGACAGAAGTCAGGAGAGAAAATATACAAGTCATTTAGATGCAGCTAGAGATGGGGAGCTGAAGACATGAGGGACAGGAAGAAGCGGTTGAGGTGATCTGAATGCACAACTGTATATAAAAATAGTAGTTGGAAGGGAGCAGTCTTGGAGGAGGCTGACCACAGATGCATGCATGTAGCTGTAATCACAGCATAGAGGCTGGCACTAATTGATGGTGGAGAGAGCAAGTGAAAAACTGATTTGTTATGATGGAGAACTCAGGAGAAAAATGGATCAACAGATGATGACAGAGAGGAGTAGCACCAGAAGAAAGAAAGGTAGGATGGAGATAAGTAGAGACCTGAGGTTGGGGTGGAACAGTAGAGTTATTCTGATGTCTGAGAAGAAAGGGGAGAGAATGACAAGCTAATGAAGATCTACAGATGTAAAGAACACGGGGTCGTGCAGGCATTAAGAGGTCTTCACGCAATGCCCAGGTCTGTACTAGCAAGCTAAATGGTTCTAGGAAGCATTCCCAGACCTTGGAAATGGATTGTCTCTACTGTGAACTGCTCCTGGCCTAGTTTTGGTTCATATTTATGGGAATTCACCTGAACTATTCCCAGGTAAAGTTTCAAAGTTATCTTGGCACTATTAGCAGCAGGCAGTTTGGAAGCAGCCACCCTGTTTGGGGAGGGTGAGAGAATTTTTAGTAGTATGGCACCTTTCTGTGCCAGTTGGCCTCAACAGTCTTGGGCATGTTTATTTTGCTTGTAGAAGTATAGCTGTAAATGGCTCTGTAGATGCAAACCCTTGGAAACTCATGATATTGCCTGTCTTGGGTGTAAGCTGTGACAGGTAGCTGATTATGATTTCTTCTTAAAACAGGTTACTGAACTGAGATGTTGATGCACCCTCTCAGATTTCGTTTTGATGTACCATGTATTCTTACAGAAGAGTTGGGTTTACAAAATAAGCTTGGATGAAACATACATTTAATTGTTTCCACTTAAATTTAATACAAGCATAAGCAAATGTAGGTCCATAAATAATGCTCTTTCTCACAGAAGAACAGGCTGTGAAATTAAGGAAGGAAGGTAGTGAGGTTGGTAGATAGTTAAGTTGGCTGGACTAAAAAGCTTAGACATGTAAAAGTAGAAAAAATATTTTTAAAAGTGCTTGAAACTTGTATCAAAACAAAGCAATTCTCCAGACCTACACGGATAAGTAGTGTAGCCCCTGGAAAGATAAATACGGATCTCGATGTAATAGGAGTGATGTGAAAGTGATGGAGACATGGAAATTTTATGGTAGTTGTAGAAAAATGTACAAAACAAGATTTCATACATTACACAGTATATGATTCTGGGGTTTGAATTTGGGAATAATTCAAACTAGAAGAGATATGGAAGGAAAAGCGTTTTTGAGAGCCTGTATCTTAGCAGAATAGGCTAGCAAAGTACAACTTGAAGCATGATGAGGTAGTTTTTAATAAATACGCCAGGGAAAGGACTGCTAGAGAGGGAAGCTAGCTAATTAAGCTGAACAGTGTTGACGCATGAACAAGCTAATAACAGATTTTTTTTTTTTAGCAGCAAGTAGTCCTTTGACTCCGAAACTTAAGTTAGATCATCCAAGTTACTAGAGAAGCAGCATGCATCTTAACTTGCATTTTCTAGATGGGTTCATGAATGTGATCTGTTCTCACCCAGAGGCGCAGTCGGTGCTCCCCGAGGAGCTTCAAAGATAGCAAGAGGAGTTGCACTTTTGCTTTCAAATGTCTTCGCTTCTGAAGAGCCAAATGCATCATTTTTGGGAAGGACCATGCAGAGTATTTCAGTGGTTCTCCTCCAGTATATCACCAGTCTTTCACTGGTCATCCCACTCTCATGAACCCTTTCCTCTTCATTTCTGCCCTTTAGATTTGCTCTGTCATGAGCTGATGTTGTACAGGTTCTTCATGGTCATGTCATCACAGGTGCTGTGCTTGTCTCCTGAGTGACATCAAGTCTTCAGCTCTTTGGGGAGCCAAGCCTACACAGCAAGTTCATCTGAAAGAGCTTATCTCTGGGCAACATAAGTTGTGTCTTGTCTCCTGTCAAACTGTTGCATTAATTTTTTCATGGTGGGCTGTATTGCTTGAGCCGGTTTTCATGGAGAGCATTCAAACGTATATCAGTGTCGTGTTGGGAAATGTTTTCTTTATGTGTGGCTGAACTTGAATGTGAGGTGATAATAAAAAGCTCAGATGATGACTTAAGTTGATTTTAATGTCTTCTGTACTTCTGTTGGCCTTTAACTGTTTCTATAAATACCGTTTAGTTGAATGAATACCAGACTGGTGAATGTGGAAGGCTGCCTGTCAGTGTCTCGGAGGGAAAGCTTTCAAATATAAATAGCCTTAGAAGTGTAAATAGTGAAATCTCTATACTGTATTTATCACTGACCACTTTCTTTTTTTCCTTTCATTGCGTCTCCCATTTTATTTTTAGCGTTGCTTACTTAAAATAGTTTCCCTGCTTTCCTGTTTGCAATTAGAAGGCCACTCTGGAATCCAAGAAATTTCTAAGCCAGATGGTGAGGAAGATGTTCCTTACTTGAGCAGTTTGAGCTTGAAGTCTTGTTTGTCCAAGTCTTGTTTTATTGAAGCCTCGGCATTTTATCCCAGCTTTTCCTGTTTGGTTGATTTTATGTGCATATTCTTCAATCAGTTTCAAAATGTGATTCTAACATTGTTCAGGACCTCTGGTCGATATTATTCCACCTCTCTGATAAGTTTGTAGATGTGTTTTTAGCTAACTTACTAGTGTCAGTACTCTTCACTAATGGCGCTATGTGGACAGCCACATTTTTTTTTCTTTTTCTTTTTTTTTTAAATAATTCCACAAGTTCTAGAATGAGTGTATGCTCGTGATCACCTCAGCTGCCATGAAGTAATGTGAACAAGTTAAAGTTTTGATGGCCTTTGGCCTTAGCTTGACTTCCCTGTTACAAGTGCAGCCTACTGTCCACTTACCATTTCTGCTGTTACATATTTTTTCTCTTTTGTGTATGTTATTGAATAAATGATTTTAAAGTACGGTTGAATGTGTCACTGCTGTTTGGTGAGGTTTGCAGGCCAAAGCTCATCTTCCAACAGTACTTTCTTGAAATGCATCACTTAGTTCTTTTCTCTTAAACTATCTAAAGAAAGGTAAATAAGTCTCAGCAAGGACCAGCCGGTTATCTATACACTCCTTTAACCATTTCTGCCCCAAAATGGCAGGGCCAGATGAAGTAGTTAAGAGGGATCTTTGGACAAAGGTGATGTTTACCAAAGAGCAGCATGGTCAGCCTGGTAGCTGGGGGTGAGGATTCACGCTGGGGCCTTCTTAGAAGGTGCTCATATGGAGGAACAGGCTGCCCAGGGAGGTGGTTTTGTCCCTGGAGGTGTTTAAGAGATGGGTGGATGTTGCGTTGCGGGGAATTGTTTAGTAGGTTGGTAGGGCTGGGACAAAGGCTGGACTCAATGATCTTCTAGGTCTCTTCCAGCTGATATGATTCTATGATTTTTGAGAGTCCTGGAGTCTTGCAGCAGAGCAGGACTGTGCTTGCTTCTTGTAGCTCTGCTGCACCATCTCCTGACATAGGCACTGACAGCCAGCAGTGGCTCCTGATGAGCATGAGACCAAGTGCTGGGTCACCCAGATTCCTTCGTGAGAAGCTTTGAAGGTGTCTTCTGGGATCATTAGGGTCTAAGGTTGCCACAGGAGCACCTGCTGTGCCTCATGGCTGCGAGAGCTCTGTATAGAAGTGCACTTAAATAAGGCAAATAAGGTCACAGTTGGTTCATTGTATCTCTGACTGGGTGCTTTGGTCTCAGACTGAAACGCTGCTGTGGGAAGGAAGAGGAAGGAAGCAAGGTGCGAAGTCTTACAGCAGAGAAGCAGGAAGCAAAGGGACCACTTTTGTGTCCACATCAACAGCAACAGGGCTCTTTGGTGGCAGCAGCAGCTCCCTCTCATTCCAAGAGAAATGCCTTCCCCCGTGTCACCTCCCCCCAGCAGCCAGCAGATCTATCAGTATGGCTGGGTGAGCTGGGCCCTGTGTGCACACGAGCCACCCCAAGATCTTTGCTTGTGTTTCATGCAGTGTCGCCTGAGTCCCAAGAACAGTGAATCTGGGGGATGAAAGTCATTAAGATGAGAGATGACATCTCTGTTTCTGCCCGAGCCTTTGCTGCTGCAGTCACCCCCATGAGACCACTTGTGCCTTGAAGTTCTTGCAGCTGGGGAGATGCAAAGAAAGGGGCAGTAACATGTTCTGCAGCTGCCCTTGAGAGGTGCAGGAGCCATTGCCTTTGGTCGATTAGGAAACACCTGAAATGGGGAGCTGCTGCTTGTAGACTAAAGCAGTTTTCCTGCCCTTGTCAAGGGGGGACTATTTTTCCTGCCAGCAGGCCGTCGTGGAGATGTCTCGTCTTTATGTCCAAGCATCCTGGCTGCTAATGCATCCAGGCTATGACAGGTAAAATGGTCTGTGGTTCCTGTGGCTCCTAGACTTTGGGGAATCGCTGAATCATGTAATCATCAATCTTTATATTTATGCTTCAAGGCATGCCAGCGTCTGCAAGCTTTTTGTTAGTTTTAAATGCGATTTGTGTAGTTTTATTTTTATTCAGTGCCTTGGGATGCTTACTGTGGAAAGCTCTTAAAATAGGTGTAGCTTAATGTGCTGTTCAGACTTCCTCATTAATCTGCTTGTCTTCACTCTTACCCAGAGGTAAAATACAAAGCCTACAGAGTGAGAAGTTTGGAATAAAATGATAGAAAATGGAGCTCTGAAATAAAGACATTTAGCACTGAGAACTCAGACTAGCGATGGAGGAAACAGAACAGGATGTTCAGAAAGCCCAGGACCTTTGGCATGAGTTAAGGAGCTTGGAAAATAAGCAGGGCTACAGTGAATTTGTGAAACAATGTTTGTCTTCCTAAACTGAATGCTGGAAAGCATCCATTTCACACTTTGCCTTTGCCAGCACCCTTGATATCTATTGTAGCACTCATCTTCTGGCCTCTTTATTTCCAGAGAAATATTTGACTTTGTGTAAAGAAGTTGCTTGTGCTTTCTTGTGGCACTATTGTGATTGTGTTGTGACTACAGGACTAAACTTTAGAGTCTTCGTCTTTGATCCTGCTCTACCACCCTATTTCTGATGTTTGTATTTTAACTGCAGCAATGGGCCTGAGAGGCTCTACTTCCACTTTGTTTCGCTGTTGCTTTGTCTGCATTGGTAAATTAATCAGGGCCAGGACTTGTATCTTACGAATGTCCATAATTTTCAATTCCTAGCACATTCTGTGACATGGTTTTGGCCCATGCCAGCACGTTCCCGGATGACACCTGTGGCAGGGTGGCGTGGGAGAGGGACTGTTCTCGGCAGACATTAGTGAAAAGGCAAGAGGGGGAAAGAGTGTAGACACGTGGATTTGAGCTGGCTGTGCCATTTCCCCCCAAGCTTCCAGATCTTGGTGCGTTTTATACGCTAGACCAATGTCTCTCATGTTAGCGTTTGGGGAAGATGCCGTTTTTGCTTCCTAACTGCATCCCTGGCGCTGTTACCCGCCACCTCCTCCTCCCTGTGGGCCATCTGCTCAGGCTTGCAGCACCACTTCCACAGTGCTGAGATCTTTTCTCTTTGAATAAGAGTCAGGTTAGGGGCACAGCTCAAGTTTTACATCAAGCCACTACCACAACAAAAGCATACCTCGTGAGCTTGAGTGAGCTTTCTAGAGAGTGGTCTTTTATGGTGCAGCAAGAACAGGTAAAACAGTAGCTCATAAAGCTGGTATTGTCACAGGCCCACAACAGCAAGTTAGAAAAATAATTACTGTTCTGGTATATGTTTATATTTACTTGTCACACAGAGCCATGGTAATTGTACATACATTTGCTTGCATGTATGAATTTATATTTTTTTCAACTTCACACTCTTCAGGCTTTGTTTGTAACACTTCACTTGAAAATAGGCAGAGCTTACTTGCCTCTGTGGGATCTCTAGTTTGTAAAGCCCTCTGCAGTTCTCTGAAGGGATCGTTGAATTCCTGAGCGCTGCTGATGCTTTGGCTGAATTTGTTCTTCCAAAAATCGTTTGTATAAGACATACCTGTATATGCAATACTCTTTATAGTCCTTGGTTGCTGACTTTCCGACTTTGTTTCCTGTTGTCTGAGTTTTTGGTTGCAAATGGAGATATTATCAAAACCATAGTCTTCACAGCCATGCCATATTCAAAAATGTACGATGAAAGTCAGCAGGAAAAGTTTGCTATACGGTCAAGAACATAAGAGTGGTTTAACTGGCCAGTGAGAATGGTTTTATAGTTTGTTTCAGTCCCTATAGTGCACTGGCACAGTTAGTCTGTTATATGTAAATATGTAGTGAGTATGCCAAGTGTTCAAATTCCCAGATTGTTTTAAATTATTATTTTATTTTAGACAATGTGCTAGGAAGAGTTGTCAGACACTGGAACAGACTGCCCAGGGAGGTGGTTGAATCGCCATCCCTGGATGTGTTTAAGTGTTGCTGAGATGTGGTGTTGGGTGATATGGTTTAGGAGTGAACTTGTAGTGTAGGGTTAATGGTTGGACTCGATGATCTCAAGGGTCACTTCCAATCTGAATTGTTCTATGATTCTATGATTCCTCACTCACTACTGCAAGTATTGTTTCATGTAGGTAGTATATGATGTACTAGTAGGATGTACATCACTAGTAGTTGCAGGCTGCACACACTTGGAATTTTTTTGTCTTGAAAATGACAGGATTGACTGCACAGTGAACGTGTATTTAGCATTAAGAAGTAAGCTTCTGAACTAGTTCCGTTGCTCTGGAGCAGCAGTAGAAGAAACCACTGCTGAGTCATTGACTAACCAGTGTAGCTTTTCTACATCATGGCACTCTGTGTGCAACGCTGTTACCGTGAGGACTGGGAACAGCAAAAGGGATTTTGTTGTGTCAATGTCAGGCAAAGTAGTGTTTTCACAAGCTGGTTTGGTGGGCAGTGTTCTTCTGAGGCTTGCAAGGGCCATGATGGTAACAATCACACAGACATTGTTATGAGAAAGAAAAGGTTTAGGGAGGTGCAGAGCCTCACATATAAGCTGTGTTTACAGTTGCCAGTTTAAGCACTGATCCCAGTACTTATTAGCTGAAGAGTCAAAAGTCAGTCTGCAAGAGATTGTGCTGACTACAGGTTTATTGTAGCCTTTGGTGGTGCCAGCTGCAAAAACAGGCAAATCTGGCTGCAGTGGAAGGGCGTGATGGGGCACCTCCAGCCCAGCTGCTGCCCTGGGGGCGTTTTGGAGGCTTTGGCAGGAAGCCGTGAATTGCATCTCCCAGGGGAGGACTGCATTGCAAACCAACCTTGCCCTTCCCCATCAGTGAATTCCTTTGGCAGTAGACTGGCTCTAGAACACCTAAAAACGTCTGTGATGAAGCTGCAATGATTTTTTTCCTCTCTTTGAGGTGGGGATGGGGTTTGCATTGTGCTCATTGATTCGTATCTCACATATGACTCCTTCAAAAGGTCTTGTTAGAGTGGCCACTGGTTAGTGGTGGCACTGTAACTGGCTGAAGGCCAGGTAGAAACTTGTTCCTCAGTTTTTCATTCTTGTATGGCCTAAACCAAACACTTAACAGCTCCCCATTGACTTAAGTGGCTGTTGACTGGATCAGCCACTCTGTTGTAGGAAGCAGAGGACTGGAGAAGTAGCTTCTGTTTTTCCTTGGAGTTTAGCTTTCTTAAAGAGCAGAAGGAAGAGAACTGAAAAGTCCCCCTTATCCTAGCCCAAAAGAATACCTTGAAATAGCATACATGTTTTAAACGTATAAGAGATTAGAATTAGAAGTAATTTAGAGGTAATAAAATAAACCTTTATGCATGATTCAGAGCACTTTCTCTTTTCCCACAGAGTTATGGTCCTTGGCAGCTTGGTCAACTCATTGTGTAGTAAACCCCTTCCTTTGTGGGAAGGGGTTAGTGCACCAGGAGAGGAGTCTGCTGAACAAAGCAAGCTTTCTGTTGCAAATTAAGAGTTCAAAAAGAATATTTTATCTTTTACACCTTCTTAAATTGAGCTCATCTTTTGAAATGAGTGATTAATCATTCCTGTTCATTTTATTTACTTACTTTAGATAGGAAGGAGAAAATGCTGAGATCATAAGAAAGAAGTCTCAGTAAGAACCAGTCTGCTTCAGGCAGAAATTGGACCACAGCAAGTGTAGGCAGACAAGCATTAGTTCACATGAACTATAATGATGCTTCAATTGTTGCCGAACTAAGTATGCAGGTCAACGAGTAGGTCTCCCCATCCTGTACCAAGTTACATGCTGTTGTATGATTTACTGCTTTAGGACCTGCATTAGCAAGATTGAAGTCAGCGATGCTTTGCCTAACTAGATCCTTCCTGGATGCAGGGGGAAAATACTTACAAAACCCGGAGCACACAGAAAACAATGAGCGGTCCACATTCATCTTGTTACAGTGATTTTGGAGCTTTTCTGTGCTTCCCTGTGGGACAAATTGCTGTGTTGCTTCAGTTTCATTGCTGTTGTTCAAACATCGGTTATTCAGTCCCTACCCTTGTACAAGTGCCAGAAATCACAGATGTGGAAATCGCGGACGTTGTCATTTTTCACAGTGTTCATGACCAAAAGGCAATTGGCTTCAGCGATCAGAGGCATCTTTGAATAAGAAAAGGCTCTTTAAGTGTATGCTTTTGTTTTGTTTTTTTTTCTCTCTAAAGGCAGTTGTTCATTCAGAAGACCACAGTCAAGTGCAGGTACCCTCAGCTGGAACCCTTGTCCCTCTGCTGCAGTGTGGTCTTGCTCCTGTTTAGAGTCCATGGGTTTGTTTGAGCCACTGCAGCTTGTTACCCAGAGTTTTCATCAGCTGCTCAATTTTATTTGTTTTCTTGAGTTTGTTCCCTTAAAAATATGGTAACCATCAGTAGAAAAACAACTGAAATAAAGAGTAGTGGACTTGGGTTTTTTTTAGGTACTATATGGTTCTAAACCAAATAAAATATATAGATTATTTAATTTTATTCAAACAAGTAATTTGCAGCAGCCGGAAAGGACGGGGAACAGGCATGAGCTGAAAATAAAATTTGTAGCACAATTCTGTGTACATCGTCAGAGAATCATTCCCATGCAACCCAGCAATGGCACAGAGATTTCAGGGATTATGTTCAGATTAAATGTCAACAAGAGCTGAGTCTTGGCAGTGTGCCAGGAAGGTCATATGAGGAAAGTTCCAAACTTTTACACTCAAATAAAAATGTGTTCTGTTTAATACCCATGATATGCTGCAAATGTTAACACAGCTAATGACTTGCGTTAAAAAATCCCTTTTTAAAATTATTTTTTAAATTTAGATGCAGGTCTCTTTGTTGCTTTTTTGTATTTAAGATTTTGTCAGTGAATGTATTTGGGGGTTAGGCCTCTACTATAGAAATTCTTGGTAACACAACACAAAGAAACATTAGTTCAAAATTTCTACAGGTTCTTTAACTTCAAATATTTCATTTTCAAGTTACACATAAATGGAACAATAACCTGCTGCTAATTCCACGAGTTTTATTATTTCGCAGGAACATCCCTGTTATTTCTGTGTATGCTGTGATTCCGTGGCATTTTTAGGAGAATACTTTGTTACTGGGAGCGAATGAAAAAAATAGATACAAATATATAATTGGGAATTGCTCTTTCTTTTTATTTATTTGTGGTTGGTCTGTGCCATTCCTGAACGCCTCTGGAGTTACAAAGGAATATGCTGACAGTCTCGTACTGCATGAGAATGTCTTTTGGTTTAATCTGGTCTCTGTTTACAGTAGGTTGGTTTTAACTACGAAGCGACATTCTTGCTCTGAGTGATATCTACACATGGAGTTGTAGGGCCTTTGATAAACCACTTGAAATAAACGCTCTTTTAATCTACTTGCAATCTCTGAAAAAAGCTGAAACTATTTTAAAATGGATGTATTAAGTCCTTTAAGTTCTCTAAATGCGGTCTGCTGCTGCTTACGATTAAGGGTATACGATGGGTTTTTACAGATCTTTCCATTTGGTCCCTAGCCCTAAGCCCTGCAGTGGTGTGAGCGCGCCCTCCTGGTGCCCTCCATGGGCGTCGGGTTTTACCGAGAGCATCTTCAGAACACTATTTTGTGGATGCGACCAACATACGGAATTAAGCCACAGCTGCTGGATTTTGGTTTGCCAGTGAGCTTTGCTCTGAAACTGCCTCATGCGAATGGGACCAAAACTTAAGAGTCATTATGCAAAGCAGCTGATGGTTGTGTGGCTTCAGGATTCCACCTTTCATTTCTAATTATATATACATCCCATATTTGTAAACCCGATTTTAGGTGTATTATATACATGTAAATAAATATTTATATACACATGTGTATGTGTGTGTATAAACACGTGTGTGTGCACACGCTGAAGTTTATTTTCCCCATCCTCCTCCTGTCGTTCCCCGCCTTTCCCGCTGCAGCGAGGCACAGGGGAGGGGAGAGAACTGGTTTAGCCAACATTGCCGTGGGAGGGTCTGCAAGCTGCTCTGCACTTTATCGAGCATGGAGGTTGGGAGAGAACAATTAGAAATGTCAGATTCTGGAAAAGGGTTCCGATCATAAAGGTGGGGTCAAAAATCTGAAGAGTACAGGCTGGCGGCGGCAGCAGGACCCCCAGCAGGGTGACTGGGGTCCCAAGGCAAAGGTGCTGCTGAGTGTTGCAGTGCAGCAGATTCAGTAGGTTTGTTACTTCTGTGGGGTATGGTGTGCAACCCTCGACATGTCAGCACTTCTTTCAAGTGCACATTTAAGAAACTGCAGTTTAGAAGTCATTCCTTTAAAATACTATGAATGAATAAAGTAAATTCATAAATTACTCTAATGAACACCTTATGTCTTACCACTTATTTGTCCCAAATTATGAAATTGGTAGGATTTTTTCCATTACTTTTATTAGACCTTCATTTAAACTACAGTCAGTGGAATTTTACCATCCCACAGCCCGAGACACACAGTAATAAATCAACCCTTATTTCCTTATTTGTTTGAAGCTAATGTGACAACAAATAATCTTTTAGCATACATTATTTCTTTGTACTACAAACTATGCAAATATTTCCCTGATTATACTTTTATCTCTATAATATTTTAAAAGCATGATACAACATGTTTCTCTGATAGGGTTACATAAAAGCAGCTTCACATCTACATAATGGTTTTACAAAACACTCCCTCTATTCCAGATTAAAATGTGTGTTCAGCTTGAGAACATGCCCATAAAGGAACTTCATTTACCTTATTAAGGAACACTTGTGTATTCTCTTAAGATTCAAATTATTTTCTTATAAAAGAATCATTTTATCACTTTCTGGACCCCTGCCTGCCCAGGCTGCTCCAGGCTGGCAAAGTTTTGGAAAGTTGCAGTGCCGCTGAGTTCTGCAGTTAGATTGAGCTGCTTTCTTGCTTGTGGAGGATGCAGTTTGACGTTTTTCTTTCCCCCTTTTCTGTAACCGGATATTTATTTCTGGTATTAATCCTTAGCAGCTTGACGATGACAGTTTCCCCTCTAAAGCCAGCAGAACCAGCAAAACTTTGTATCTGCGCGCGGCTGTGCCTCCAGCGTGTCTTTAAGCAGGGCTGTTAAAAGGGACAATGAGGGAGGAGTAGATGTGTCTCCCCCTTTCTCAAAAAAAGGGGAAAATAAACAATTATGGCAGGAGAATTAATTTCTGCTTAACTCTGGCTCTACTGTCTCAGGGCTTTCCCCTTATAAAACCACGTAGCATTACTAAGCATCTGTTTGCTGGGTGAAACAGCCAGGTGTGCCTCGAGTATGAGCAAGCGATTGTAGCCTGAAACACCACTGCAGACGCGGCGTGAGTCAGGTCATTCACGATCGCAATAACGAGATTATTCGTGGTAGGCTCCTCGTTGTGACAATGGCCCTTTGTTTGAAGTCTGCGACGCATACGTGCTCTACTTCCGATTTGCAGATCGCTCCTCTGCTGGGAAGCAGCATTGCAGCAGGGATCTGAAAGCGAAGGTCAGTGCTGCGAAACTCAGGATGTTACTCGGCGCTGGTAATAATTGGGAAGGTTCATACTTGAGTGTAAAGCTTTAATCATGACTTCCATTGAGATGGTTCTGCTTCCTATTGTTCCTGAGGTTGGTTTTTTATTTGTTTTTTTTCCCGTGTGTTGTCTTTTGGGTTTGTTTTTTGTTTTGTTTTGTTTTTTTCTAACTCTATCGCTTAATTAAAACTCGGTAAATACTGCCAAGAGCATTTGGTTACTCATGACCCTGTAAGAGGAGTTCTCTCTTGATTGTGGTGGTCGTTTGTGTACACGTAATTTTGTGTAAGGAGAGGAAGAAACCTCCAGTATTTTTTTAGTGTTTGGGTTCAAATTAATTTTAACATCTACTTGGAATCTTAATGTTTTTAATAAGATTATGTTCATTTCCATAAAATAACTGCTATCAAGTTCCCATGTTACAAGGTGATTATCTCCCATGGCGAGATGATTACGCTTGGTGGTTTAACCATAACCAGAGTGTTTTAGGCTTAGGCAGTGTTTCTGCGAGCTTATGGCCAGGATTTGTCTGCTGTACAAATGAGTGCTCAGGCTGAAACCGAGGCGTGGTGTTCTCCAGACCTTTGCCCCGAGGGGACCATCCCTGCATGACCTTCTTCTGCCTGGGACGTGGCGCAGCTTGGGGAGCAGTCGGTACCGTAGTCTTCCTCCTCTCGTGGCATCCCACGGAATTTGCAGACAGGTCAGGTGGCTGATGCAGAGAGGAGGCCACCTCTGCCACCGCGGGAAAGGTGGTGTTGGTGACGGGTCGGTGACAACGGCTGCGCGGGATGTTCCTGCTTCCCTTCGGGAAAGGGGAGAGGCCGTCTCAGCGCGGGGAATCGCCAGAGCTGTTTGCTGCAACAGAAGTCTAAAATAACTGTGTTTCCCATGGAGGGTGTCAGCAGCTTGTGAGGAAAACACAGAGCAAGCTCGCTTCCTGAAAAGCACAACTGAAACTAAGATAGTCCTTTTGGGTTTAATTCTTTGGTGCGAGATTTTGGCCTTGCAGCTCAGAGATTTCCGGATGTTTTCATTTGCCACTGTACTGGTTTATGAAAGGTGAGCGTGGCTTAAAATAAATCCAGTGCAAGCATTGCAGTCCTGTGCTTGGGCATGTGGGTTTCAATTTTTTTTTTCTTCCCAATTAGTTACTTAATATATTTTACAGGAGGAGATTGTTCGTGTTGTCTCTGTTAGCTATGAATTTTCAGCCCCAGTGTAAATTTGAATTCCAGGCCATTTTGTTACAAGTTAGCATAATATTTATACATTTGCTTTCAGTGATAAAAAAGCAGCACTTAATTGTTTGACAGGAAGAGTAAAGCATTTGAGTATTCTGTATTGTGTAGGGCGTTATGACAGATTTCTTTTGAGTGTGCAGCATTCAAATTATACATCAGTAAGGTAACGTGACATTATCTGTCTGCACTTCTGCAAGCAATTTCATTATTTTAATAAAAATTTAGAGTGATCTGAACGCTACTTCTCCATATATAGTAATAATTATACACGTATGATTTTGTATATTGTTATGCAGATCTACATCTTCTGCATCCTATAGCAAGAGGTAGACTACTGTTACTCTTGAGATACTTGCCAGGTAATTGAATATGAAAATTGACTCTTTTCCTGAAGGTTTTGGTGATCTCTGAAGGTATTAAGATTTTAGCAATTTCGGTCACAGCTGGCAAAAATGCTTTTGCTGAAATGGGGATCATTTTTTATTTTGGGGTTTTTTTTTTAAGACTTATTTATTTACAAATGAGATTAAATGGGAACACAACTTAAGGATAGTTTTTACTCATTGTCTTTTCCATATATCTAGATCAGGGCAGTTTAAACTGCAGACTTCCATCTAGATTTCAACTGTGAGTATTTTTGAGCATGCGTAAGACTTCGTGAAGTTTCTCAGATGTTGTTGGAAATGGGAACTTCTTGCTGTTTTTTCCAATATCCGGGAGAGTGGATTCACCATTCCTAGCTGCCAAGATTGTGCATGGCTCTTGGATGACCAAGGAGATGCAGATCGAGTGCACTACAAATATCTGAACAGACCTTAGTAAATTAACCAAGTAATGCAGCTTAATATAGTGTTACCTTGTTATGTAGTGCCAAAGATTATTTTCTGAATGGAAGGCAGAAAAACGTGAACTGTAGGTTCCTGTTCTCAGTGAACACTTTGATATGGCAGTTTTATTAAGAAAAAATAAAATCCAGGTGGTTTTAGAAGAAGTAATTTCTATGCAAATGTGTCAAACTTTTGTTTTTTGTGATCAGAGGTTAGTTACTTAGTCTGATAGGTAATAATTTATTTTTACTATGCTATGCTTGAGGAAACCCTGGGGATCTTATGTTGGTTTTAAGCATTATCAATGTCAGAAGATAGGTTGGGAGTCAAAGGTACTGACTTCAGATATTGTCCCCCATTTGAAAAGTGCACAACGAGCAATAATTATGTTGTGGCTATAGTGATATGTGTGAGCTGTAATTGTAGAGCTAAGAGAACATCTCCTTGGAGTTACTACGTATCAGATTTCAGTTGGCTTAGTTTTTGTTATGTTTTGAGGAGTTCACAGATTTGCATTTGCAGTTTTATAGCAAATGCTAGATTTAAAACTTTTTTGAGCAGGACCACTAAAACCATCACTGTGTGTTCACAGCAGAGCAAAAATGTTGAAAAGAAATCCCTCCCATTTACAGTTGCTATGAAACTCCTAAAAGGAACAGTCACATGAAAATATTTTCTTAAAACTATGTAACAGTGCCATTCAAAAATGGCATTGTTAGCCTAACTGCTATCTTACCTGTTACCTGAAGCACTACCAGATAATAATTTTTAGGCCTGTGATTATCCATTGCTAAATTTATTAATAATGCTACAATTTTATTCTCTTATTGTAGCTCTCCAGAGTAACCTATATATTGCAAGGCAATCTGCTTTGATTTTCTCTTTTCCTGTCATAATCTGCTTCATTTTTATGTTTTTAAATTATCTTATAGAAAAGGACATGAAATTTTACTATATAGCCTTACTTAGGGAGGAGAACAGAGGAGAATAAGATAAGTTAGCGCTAAAAGCAAAGGGCAAAATGAAGTAAAATAATCTAACTAAAGCTCTTAACTGAACTTTGAAATATTTATCTAGATCAGTAACAATTTCCTCTGTGAGGACTGTAAAAAAAGAAAATCCGGAGTTACTTGCTTGAGGTTGAAGCATGTCATTACGAGAGATACGTCACTGCTATCTGTGGACCGTTCAGTGGTCAATATGCGACAAGAGTCTTATTCGTTATAGTGGTCAGTTTATTTGTATCGAAATTTTGCTCCTTAAGATCTTCACAAAAGCTGAGGAAAGAGCTGGCTTTTTTCTAATATGGTGGAATTAAAAAAAAAAAATGCACTACCACTAAAACTTTTTTAGTATACTTTTAAAAAAACTTCCTTAAATGCGTGCAATAACTACACCTCAAGGGTGTCTTCTCTTCATTCCTACCTTTTACTGAGTTTGGGGTTATTACTTCCGCACACAGAGACATCAAAATGCTTGTCCACTGGTGTGTTTGTTCTCAAGACCTCTGGAAATGAGTCTTGCCCTGAGACTGAATAGGTCCATTGTTCAGTTTAGGACCAAATAAACAAAGCGTCTTCATGCTTAGTAGGAATGGAAGTGTATTTCCATGCTTGTGAACTTCGACAGAGAAATCCATTTGCTCAGGCTTCAGTGTAACAACGTTGTTGACACAATTTTGGGATGCCGAGCGTCATCGTGACCATTATCAAAAGAATCTGGAGCACGGGTGGTAAAGACCGTTTCACCACGTCATGATGAGGCTATATGTCCCTATATGTCTCTGTCTGAATAATGCTGACTTTGAACAAGTGATGGTACCATATGTCTGTACCATGCTGATAAAATACGTAAAGTTGTAATGTCAAGAAGGGCTGTTCACACTAATTTGGCCAGAAGGCAATGTTATGAAGTCTTTGGTGTTCACACACCCTTCTTAATCACTGAAAATTTCTTAAGGATTTTTTTGGTTTAGTGCAAGCTAAACTGACCTTTGAAGCTGAAAAAGACCTTGAAATCTGTCTGGGGATTATCATCTGTACACCATAGAGATGGCCTGAATCAAAATTTACCTGTCAGAGGGTTTCAAAACGAGTACAAGCAAACTGAATGCATTTTTCAAATTTTTAGTCTTGACTTATTTTATTAAACTGTTGTACTTGGAAAGGTACTGGTCAGTCTGCTTACAACAGCAGTAAAATGTGCAGTGATCGAGGCAGATGTCTTGGTGGGCAGAGTCACAGAAACCTTTTGGAAGCCTCCTTTCATGTGGTGGAGCAGCATGTGTGGAATCCCCCAGAGGTTACTGTCATTAATTACTCCCACGAGACTCTTAACGGAGAAGGCTTTTCAACACCACATCTGAATCATGAAGCGTGCCTGTGATTGATTGCAGTCTCGTGTTTGGGAATGTCGCCGGTGTGTCGGTTCAGCTGCCAGCGTGCTGGTGCCTGGTGATACTTGAGGTGTCGCATGGGTTGTCTCACTTGGCCTCCAGCAGTGGCTCTAGAAGGGTGTGGGAGATACCCCCTAATGCTGGGCTGATACTCCTCTGGGGTTGGGGTTACCACCACAGCGTGGTAAACCTTGTGTTACTTAAGTTCATCTGAGAATTTGGGGTTTTTTTTCCATTTTCATCCTTTTGCCTTTGAATTTTTCCTCAGTTATAAATAGGACTTAAATGTTTATGTAATAGGAGACCAGAGTGACAGCAAAGATATGAGCCACTTCTCACAAGAAAAGAAGTGTTAGTCTTGATCTTCATCTCGTGTAATAATGGCCAAATGACCAAATCCTAGTATTTTTTCTTTAGTCTTTTTGACATGGAGATTAGCAGATCGTAGCATGTACTTTTACTTTGGCTGGTGATTTCCTCATTATAAAATTGAAGCCTTCTCAGGGCAGTTCAATGAAGCTTGCAAAGTGTTTCCTCTTGGATGAGAGCCAGAGGCTTCCAGCATGGTCGTTCTGGCACAGTTGGTATGTTTTATAAAGCAAGTGTCTACATGTGTGTAATAAATCTAGTTATGCTGATAAATCTGAACAGATAATTTAAAAGTATGTGTTACGGTGAACAAGGCTGGTAATTTACCATGTCAAGAAAACAAAATATAAGCAGCGTTTCTGTAATGTGTGTAATGTACTGTAATTCTGTAATGTAACGGCCCCATTGTGTGAGGCATTTTTAAATTCCTCTTCAAGATGTTCTTGATCCAGATGTTAATATATTGTATTTCATCACTAGCTGTCTTTTAGTTAAAACCTGCAAAACTGATTCTCTTCTTGCTTGCAGTGGTATCAGCCAGTCAGGTTAACCAGCAACAGTCCGTCACAAAGTATATAAAATTAATGAGGAAAAGGAGAGCCGAATCATACACATTAAAAATATATGTAGTAAACTAAAGTAATCAGTAGGGTTGCATTACCAGAGAGTCACTTTTCCAGGTGATGTTCCCCTCTACGCTTTGAAATCAAGAAAGCTTTTTAATCCTACCCATATCACTTACATCAGACTGTTGCTAGCTAAGTTACTAAGATTCAGCAATGTCTCGAGTGTTTTGGAAATCTTAGGGAAACAGACTGGCCGTTTTACTGCAATGAGTTTCACCATTACCACTGTGAGGTTTTGGGCTTTTTGAGCATATTTTCTTAACAAATTTTTAAAGTCTCAGTCCTTATTTCAGGTTAATGTGTAATCATCACCATATATATTTAGAGTCCTGTGACCTCCAGAGAAAAGTGGAAGATCTTCAATATTTTGTAAAGCTCGTGAATGGGTGAAAATAAAATAAACTCAAAAGCTGTAACTCTATGATTACCATTGCGGAATCAAAAAATGAGGCTTTACAAGGAGATGGTTATATTGCATTTACTAGTTAGCAACATTTCTTCTCAGACCTGTAGAGTATGCTGTAGTTTGGACTCTGCTCCTTAAGTTAGGGTTTCCCCTAACTCTGGGAAGAACGAGCAGCTGTGACCAAAAATGTCAAGGTCCTGGAATCTCCATCGATTTGAGGTTTTCCTTAAAGGCATCTAGCATTGATGCTTTTAAGGAAAGTGTGCTGAAGCTAAAGGTCAGTTAGTCAGGATCTGTAGGTAGTATAACTGTATCTGTTTAGTTTATCCATATTGTATCTGTATATTCAGGATCTCTATATGAATTGCTTATTTAAAGGCTGTGACCTGCGTAACACGTTAAATGATAATCCAGTGCCTCTCTCCTTCAAATGCCCTATTTAGCAAAGTCCAACATCCCTAAGAGGCCACAGGAGTTGATAAATGGGATCATAGCAGCTCTTTGCCTCTCTGGGATGGTTTGGTTTTGCACATGAACCCTGAGAATGGGTCTGACCCTGCACAGACTTTCCCTGCATGCTTTTGTTGAGGAAGCTTATGCACTGCTCCTGTTACCCCCCTCTCCTCCTGCTCAGGCTGCCCAGCTAGAGCTAAGGGTAGCTGAGGTGAATTAGCAGCTTTCTCACTTTATTTTTCCGACTATTTTGATCATCCTGAGTTCAGGAATGTAAATTCCCCTTGGGCTCTGTCTGAGCTGCCAGATGAGAGTGACGGGGCTGTTCAGTGCTTCATCTGAAAAAGTAGATGTATGAATCCTCTTCAAAATGAGAATACCATTTCAAGTCAAGTCCTGATGCAACGATAGTTAATCATAGAATCTAGTTCTCTTAGCTGTGTATTGTGGCGAGTCTAGAGATCTAAATTCAATCTTCTAAAGAACAATAGGATTTTTAGGTAAAAGGCTCGATGCACATGCAAAACGCCATGAGAGCAATTTGTGTGCTGCGCTTAGATTCAGCTATAATTACATTTTGTGACCAAGAGGAGGAATCACATGTGATTTAGAGTGTTGAGATTTGTGATGTTTTTCATGAGTTTTAGCACTGCAACAGTATTGTGACTCTTTTATTGTGTACTGCAAATCTTTCCTAGATTAGAGTAATAAGGGTGAAAGCAAGAAACCCATGATATTGATGACCATGCTTATAATATTGTTGTGTGATAATCCATTCTGGATCAAATTATGATAAAAACACCTGCCATGGAAGAAAACGTTGGGATGTCTACTTTTGAGTGAAAAATAGCGGTGAGCTACCCTTTCCGTGATACTGCATTTCCTTTGATTGTCATATGTACGAATTGAAAATAATTGCACCTAAATCAGTGAAATTATATTACAGCTCAACAAAAGATGAGAATTAACTCCTGCTACTTGTGTACTGGAGACCTGAAATGTTCTAGTACATGTTTTGAAGTCAGTGGATGTTATTATCTCACCATACCTGGCATCAATGTGAATAGATAAGAAATTGAAATGAATAGAAAATGCCTATTTAGTAGTGAACTACAGATCTGATCAGGAGCAAGAGAGCTCGTGTGAAGCTGGGAGCTGGTTACCAGTCTTTGGATGTATGTGGGTGACAGTTCTGAGAACAGGTTCCACTGTAAAGCAAACACAGGCATAGAGGTCATCTTTCTATTGACGGCTCCATCCTTTCCACCTGGTAACAGGAAGTAGTATATTTAGGCAGGCAGTTATTTCTCATAGTTTTTATGTGTGTTTATGTGCACAGGTTAATTTAGGCTTATCATGGAATCATTCAGGTTGGAAAAGACGCCTGGGATCATCGAGTCCAACCATTAACCCTACTCTGCAAAGTTCACCCCTAAACCGTATGCCCCAATACCACATCTAAACGACCTTTAAACACCTCCAGGTGTTTAAACACCTCCCTGGGCAGCCTGTTCCAATGTCTGACTACTCTCTGTGAAAAAATTTTTCCTAATGTCCAGTCTAAACCTACCCTGTTGCAGTTTGAAGCCATTCCCTCTTGGTCTATCGCTAATTACCTGTGAGAACGGACCAACACTGATCTCTCTACAACGTCCTTTTAGGTAGTTGTAGAGGGTGATGAGGTCTCCCCTTAGCCTCTTCTTCTTCAAATTAAACAGCCCCAGCTCCTTTAATCACTCTTCATAAGATTTGTTCTCCAGGCCCTTTGCCTCTGCCCTCGCTCCAGCACCCGATATCTCTCTTGTACTGAGATGCCTAAAACTGGACACAATACTCAAGGCATGACCTCACCAGTGCCCAGTACAGTGGGACAATCCCCTCCCTACTCTTGCTGGTCACACTATTTCTAATACAAGCCAGGATGCCATTGGCTTTCTTGGCCACCTGGGCACACTGCTGGCTCATACTCAGCCGCTTGTCAATTAGAATCCCCAGGTCCCTTTCTGCCAGACAGCCTTCCAGCCATACTTGCCCAAGCCTGTAGTGCTGCATGGGGTTATGGCCCAAGTGCAGGACCTGACACTTGGCCTTGTTGAAGCTCACACCGTTAACATTGGCTCGTCAATCCAATCTGTCCAAGTCTCTCTGTAGAGCCTCCCTACCCTCATGCAGATCAGCACTCCCACCTAACTTGGTGTCATCTATGAACTTACTGATGATACCCTCTTATGTCCTTATCAAGATCACCAATAAAGATGTTAAACATATGTGATCCCAACACTGAGCCCTTTTATGTATAAAATGTGTAAATCAAATAATGTACAAGTTTCTGTATATGTTCTTGGGGCCTTTTTGTGAAATCTATAGTACCAAGATATAAAACTGTTGAAATATCTTTTTCTTGCCGAGTTAATGTTAAACTATCTACTTACTACTAAGTCAACACATAACAAAACGCTCATACAAATATTCTGCTTACCATTTCTATGCTCAGAGAAGTTTCGAGTTTTTATTGCCTCTCTCAGCCAGTATTCCAATGCTGAAGAAGATTGATTTGTTGTGCAAAAGCTGATGATACTGAGCTGTTTACCTGAGCCTCTGCCCAGTCAGAGTGATGCTGACGTGGGGACAGGTGACCAAGCCTTAGGTGCCTGAAGTTCTTCCAGTAAATCTGAGGAGCAGCCACAGGGTGCATCAGAACATAGGTGCGGTATGAAGTGAGTGTTATGCTTGTAGTACCATTGACCTTACTTTAAAAATAATATTGGAGGCTTTGCACCTTTACAGATTAAAAATTAGTGGAATGAATAAAGAATTGGACCACAGTTGAATTAACTGTTCCAACACCAGCTTTTAAGTGAGACCGGATTGAAATTACCCTGATTCAGATTTAGAATTGGAAGATATTTAGAACCCAAACTAAACAGAAACAGGATTGAAAGTTACCATCTGGTTGATGGAGAACAATCCTATGCTTTTGGCAACATCCACTGCATATATTCTCTGTAGTAACATGAGAAATATAAAAATAGCTTGTCACCAAATATTAATGTCTTTTGCCTGCATGAATACAACCTCTAGGCTGCAGGTACATGGCATCTGTAAAACAGTGACATAAACAGCAAATGTGACACAGACCAGATTAAGGAAGGAAGATAACAAGTTTATTGATGATATCTCCAGTATTCAGAAAGAAATGCAGGTTTTGTCACTGTGAAATACATGCAATACTAGCAAGACCCTTCGCACTAGCCTTGCCTTGTGATTTTTCTTTCCAGTGATGATGCACTCTCTTTCAGACCAGAAGGGAAAGAAGCTAATGAAGTCCTTTACAAATACACATGGAATATGCAATAAATAATATCTTGTAAGAGTGCTGCTTAGGGTTATAGTGTTCATCTGTCACACTCAGGAGAAAACTCCAATTATAATCCCAGTGCGAGGAGTGGTTTATGTTATGTGCATTGCACAGGTATCATAACAGTTTTCCTTCTGTTGATCTATTGGTAATTTATGGAATAGTGGCATGAGGTACTGATTTGTTTTATGGCTGTCTGAGAGCATGGTATTGTGTTAATGCTCCATATTCTTCAGACTGAAATGGTTTGGATGCCTTCTGCATTTTACTGAAGTGTTTAAATGTTTTACCTTACTAATTTATCAAATTTTCATAACTGTGTCTGAATGGTCTCAAGCACGCTCCTATCCCAGATCATTCAATTTGTGTTATAGTCCCTCAGACACCAAGTCCTGACAGCTGCCTGTCCTGTATCGTCGTCTGTGCTTTTATTCTCTGACGGAAAGTGCAGTTAGAGAACAATGATTTAGCTTTTGGGTTGACATACACTTCAGGCTTCCTACAGTACTCTTTTCAGCTGCTGCTGTCATCTTATGAAAGCATTGTAAGTATTTCTTATTTCTTTCCAGTTAACCTCCTAGCTCTCTCTGAGGTGTAATGCTGTGTCCATTAGCTGTATAAAAACTTGTTGTCTAGGAGGGGAAAGAGAAGAGTTATTTCTCCTAGTCAGTCTAGTGTGGGAATTTGGAGAGACAGAATGTAATTAATTAGCGAGCTTGAATTTTGGCCAAGCCTCTATTAGACTGAGAGTTGCAGTGTATGAATTTCTTTCATTCTTGTGATGATAGGAGGAGCAGGAGGGAGGCAAGAGAGTGGGGTTTAATGCTAACATAGAAAGTCTGGACTCTGGCTGTGGCAACGTGTTTCGGTTGTCACCGTTTTGAGCTGGACTGCTTTATGTGGCTGTGGCAGGAGGCTGGGGGGTAAAAATGGTGGCATAGCTTCAAATGAAATTATCTGCAGGGGGAAAAATGGTTAATTATACGTAAATCAAGTTCACCAAAAACAACCAGAGCATGAAAGAGCTACAGTGCATGCCCTCTGCCTTTAACAGCCCGTTTCCAACTCACTTGATGCTTTGTGTTGCTTTTCTGAGACCATTCTTTTCACTTTATGTGCATCAACACACGTTTCGTCACAATTTGTTAATGGTAACTTTTGGGCCAGATCTACTAAGTCTCTAGTAGGCGGTTTAGCAATTAGATCAAATATAAATCAAGAAGTTGGGATATAAGTTATATTGTAAATATGTTTTATTTGAATCCCCTGCTAGCTTGAGAGTTAATTTTTGTTGGGAAGAAATAACAGTGACAAGTATTAAGACTGAATGCATCCAGAATTGGGGGGGAGGAGTATCTATGGATTTGCCGAGGCCACTCTTCTGCCACGTTAGTGGGAGCTTACGCCACATCGGCCAATGTTAAGGGAAATGGTTTTATGCAATGGAGAAATGGGATTGGAGAGTAGAAGATCAGTCTTTGGCAAATACATCTCTTGTGAAGTTTCAACTGTATTTCTTCTCATCACCCAAATTCTTCAGATGTTACCTGATACTTTACATTAAAATGAGGGAAGATAATTATTCAGGATCGCAACTTTCCTGAATCTCTTGGTTTTCTCTATTTGTCTTCTTAAATGCATTGTGTACAAAGCCCCAATATGTTCCTGTTCTTAAATAATAAGAAAAACAGTAATTCACAGGGAATCAGACCTGGGTTTTTTTCTGTCTCTAAGGAAATGCTTGCATTTTGAAAATGCTCTAGCACTGTGCTGTGTAATGGTTCTGCCATCCTTGTAAAACAAGATGTACTTTGTCCTGTTAAAATTAGAACTACTTAAGAGATACCGCAATTATTATGAAATTGCAAATCATCTCTCTCTGGGGAGAAGGTGATTTTCTTTGCTGAAGGAAAGTTGGCATTAATAAGCACAGAATCAATAAAAATAGTGTTGTCATAATGGGTATTGAAGCTTATATCTATGGGAATAAGTTATATTGTATGGGGGAGGGAGGAAGAAAAGCAGGGTCCAGCTGCACAGCTGCTATTCCTTTTCCTCTTTTGCCTTTTAGACTAATTAGTCCTATAACCAGCTAATTGTGGAAAGTGAAATTCACCGCCGAAAGGAGAACAGATGAATGACGTTGAAAGTGAGCTGAAGATTGGAAAAAAAATATTATAATCAATAATGTAAATTAATACATTTCTATGCATATTTCTAAGTATAATCTCTGGGTACAACCTTGAACTCCCAGTCACGGAAAGTTTTCTGCTTTATTTCAACTCCAGACCATGCTGTAGTCATATGCACAAGATATTGAGCAACCAACACAAGAAAGGTAAATGATTAACCAATGCTTGCAGTTTCTACAAGCAGAAATCAGTGAAAACCTTCAGGAATCTTCCTGTGCTGAGGCAGAGGACCCGTCCCACTCACCTGACCGCAGAGGACAGCACTTTGGGGACTTCCCTGCCTTTGCCCAGCTGCCTCCTAGCAGGGTGACCTCGGTGTCACAGCTGTGGTGGAGCAAACACAGTGGATCTGGGTCTGAGCTGTGGCTGCTCTGAAGGCAGGGGCACGGGGATTTTACCCACACCCCCTCCATGCTGGCTAGTAGGTGGCTGAGGAGGTGTGCGCTGGGCTGCACAGCAGCTGTAGAGCAAACACACTGTTTGTCTTTCCGAAGGGTTTTGTTGAACGTTTTGTTCTCTGTCGGGAATGGTAGCTCCTGTGTCTTCTCCCCTGGACAGCTGAAATGAAGTTGTCTGTAGCTGGATTTGTAAGGAAACAGGGAAGATTGTTAAAGGCATGGATTTCCTTAAAAAAAAAAAACTCAGTAAGAGCTATCTGTCTGAATGCCATTTGAGGTTCTTCAAATAGTTTTTCTCATTTTTTATGTATAGGTTTCTAATAATAGAAATGGGAATAAGTTTCTGTACCATTTAAAATGAGGGATCTCCTGATAAATGGAGATTTATTTCTGCCTGCAGTTATAGGGATGCTTAGGGTCTCAGTAACAGGAGACATGCACTTAAGAGGTGCCTAAATATAGTAGGAGCAGCATGATATAGTCGGTATCTCAGGTTAGCTTTGCATTGTCCATTTCTGATTTACTGTGTTACGATACCCTTTTAAGCGCATTTTATTCTTATTTAAGTGCTGTACACACTCAACACACTGAGTTGGCAAAGTCAAGCGCTGCACCCCACCTGTGACCCTGGCTGGCTATTTCTTTTCGTCAGAAACTCATTATCCGAGTCACTTCAGTCAGCCAATTAAGTCCTCTGAGGTTTTTTAACCTCTTTTTCAGGGTATCCTACTCTGTTCTCCACGTAAGTGATGTATGTGGGCCAGGTACACCTCCTTTCTCCCCCTCTTTTCAGTATGTTTTCAACCTGGGCTGCATGCAGCACAGGCAGCAGCGATGGCAGGGCAGGCATCTCGCCTTGCTCTCCTGGCATCAGGATGGTGCGTGTCAGCGGTACCTGGCATTAAACCCCATACCCAGCAGCTCTCACGAGTATGCGGAGGTTTGTAGTGTCATCACATTTGAACTGGTTTTCACTGGCCTGGTGAAAGCCACTTCACTGACTAAAATGCACCTTCTGCCTGTTTGAAACGAGGAGATTTAAATTCTTGACAGAGGAGCTACCAGATATTATTTTCTCATTGTAAAACAATGTCTTTTTTTTTTTTTCCTGGCTTTTATCTTGGAAATCATTGAACAGCTTTGGCTGGTGTAAAAAAAATAATAGCCCAAGGCACACATCCAACCTGGAAAGTTTCAGCCCAAACAGTTAGTCTGGCAAAATTATATGCAAGTGAAAATCAGATCTTATGGGAAGTATTGGATAATCCTTAGTAACAGGCTGTGTCACAGTTCCCACCTATAGGTACTGAGTTTGCTAGGACACTTTCTTATCAACATGCATGCAACTTGCACATGCTCTTATCCAATGCATTCTGCTGAAATGCGTATCACTTAATTAAATAATCCACTTACCGTGCATAAGAATCACTCTATCTTAATATGACTGCAGCTAATCGCATGTGTTGTTAAACCTCTTAATTGCTTATCATCTATTTGCCTAGTTTGAGTTTTATAACAGCTAATGGAGGACCAAATGCTCGGTGTCCTTTATAACTGTTACTACTAGACATGGTAGAATAATTATGAAATTTTTGTGCATCCTCAAAAATGTACAGCAAATTTATCATAGAAAAGGTCAGTAACTGAAATGCTGTTGTGACTCAGAAAACTGTCTTGCAGTCAATGATTCAGGAGGACAATAACATTGCAGAAAGCCTTCAGTCTTCATTCTTCTAATACATGATTTTGGCTATTTCCATATTGCGTTGTTCTCAGCGGGAGTCAGAGGAAGGCTTTGGCCGAATATTCTCTACCCCTAAGAGACTGTTGTGTTTTCATTACATTTGCCTCACATAATCACTCACTGTTAATTTCAAAAAGCCTTTGGTATTTCTGTGTGTGTGTGTCCCCTAAACAATATGCTGATCCAAAATGAAGCGTGATTTATTGCTTTCTGATCTGACACACAGCTTTTCCTTGTGGAAAACAGCATATGAATCTGGGTGTTAGCTGCAGCTTGAGCACAGATAACTTTCCTCCCATGTACAGTGCCTGTGTTCCTAGGCAAGGTCAGTGAACTGGTCAAGAGAGGCTTTTTCTTTTGGATGGCCTCTCTAGCCCACATTCCTTATAATTGGTTTTTTTTTCCCTTGTATTCCAGTATGCTTCCCGAACCAACTCAGTCTTTGTGGAGAGGACTCGGTATTTACTGTGGCCATGGGTTGGCAATGCATCGCGTCCAGCCCTTTTACCCCTGGGACCAGACTGAAAGTGCCAGGGGACTGTGACAAAAGCAGCAGGAAGCATGAATACCTTTCCTTCAGCGTGTTTGTTCTGATGGGCTCACGTTGTGCCACCGAGACAAGTCTGGTGTCGGGGATGCTGGGGCAGGAAGGCTGAAACTTCCTGGGGAAACGTAGACAAGGAAAGTGGTGTGTAGAGAAGACTGCTCATAATTTTCAGAGGAGCTGTCTGCAAGAATGTTGTAGGCGTGGAGGAATGATGATCTCAGGAGATCACTCTGCACCCTGGGATGTATTCCCATTTATGGGAAGAGTCTTCTCACAGTGATGTAGGTAGAGCTGTATATATTTGAATGGCCTAACTGAACCCAGAAAATCATTGCCCAGCATTGAACAGTTTGATTAAGTCTGCTTAGAAACCTTTTGTGGGAGAAAGGACATGCAGTTAAAAGGGTCATTTGTTGTTTGGGCAAGTTCTTCTGGAAGAAGGAAGGTGGCTGAGTGAGTCTTCAGGTGATCACGATGAGAGTGGTGGTGGTGGTGGTGGTTAATTTTCTGGTTCTGCTCACTGTCCCATCTTGGCCAATTTCTCCTCCTCTGCTAGTCTTTGCAAGGTGGGCAGAGCTGAGGATAATCATTTTGCATGTACGATGGCACCTTGCCTTGCAGCTACTTCTAGTGTAAGGGGAAATGATGTAAGAAAGAACAAGAAGGAGGCGGTAGTGGGGCGGGGAGAGAAGCAGAGAGTACAGTGGTACCGTACTCTTTTGTGGGAGCAAAGGATCATGTGTTAGGTGAGAAGCTGGCTCTCGCTGCGTTGAGATCTGCACCACACATGCTGATGCACCGATCATGGCCGGTGACCTCATCCGTGTGCAGGTCTGGATATCGCAGTGATTAAGGTTTGCCAGCCAAGGACTGACTCTCTGGAGGAAAGTGAAGGCTGACTGTTTTTGGCAGAGACTCCCCGCTCTTTGCAGAGCCACTTGGAGACTTGTGAAGACCATGAATCTTGCAGTCTTTTCTGTTGCAGAGCTTGAAAGGTGGATGGCAGATGGAATAAGTTCATTCTGGTTATTTCATCCCTCAGCTAAACCTGCTTTCTATTTGTGCCTGCGTGAGCTCACTCATTTGTATTCCCATACTGCGCTCTCTCTCTTCATTTTTTCTTTTATTTTTCTTGGACTATCTTACTACAGTCCCCAAAATCCAATACCCTACTATGCCTGTTCAGATACATAGGGGTGGTGATGCCTGTTTCACACACAGGCTGATAGGAGTGTTGGCACTCCTGTGGAAAGGGTCGTGACGGTCTGGATCAGCAATTCAAGTCTAGGCTGAGGCCTCTGACTCTCTCAACTGAATAAAGGGTCCTCAAGATGTTTTATCTGAACGAGGACTTTGTCTGTAACTCAGCCTTTCCATGCGGGGAAAGGTGTGCTAACAGGCACCAAACAAACCATGTTTTCCCAGCGGTGCTACTCAGCCCTGCCCAGGACATGCCAAGGCCTCATGAACATCTTCTGCCTGCTCTTAACGTACTTCTGGCATGGCAGTGGTTGGTAATTTCACTTGGATTGACTGATTTTTAGGTTCCTTTCATAGTTACAGTGTACTGTAAATATATATGAAACTTCCTTGTGGTCCCCACAGCTCTGCAGTGAAGGTGGAACTGTTGACCCCAAGGGAGGGAGCATTTTCCCATAAATTCTTTGCCCCATTTGTTTTCAAATTGACTGATGATGAAAGAGGGGGAGGATGAAGGGAAAGAATAGCATAAAAAACTCCTCTGTTGCATCACTTGCAATTCTCAAAGAATGTTTGTAAAAATCGATGTTGCTTCTCTTCAAGCTGCTGGGGGGCACAAGTCTTTAGTCAATTAAATCCTCATTTGGGGATTTTTTTTTTTTTTCCAGCAAGGCTTCTTAAATGTCTTTGTGCTGTTACTTGTGTCTGGTGTCATTTTACTAGCTAAAATAATCACGCAAGTTTTCCGTACTTTAGGTATATTCTAAGTAAGCAAATAATAATGGGAAACATGAAAGTAGTGTTTGAATTCAGAATTAAAAGTTGATGTAATCTGAATGTAAGCCACATGAGTCTGTATTGTCTGACTAGTTTAGATCGTGCAACTGGGAAAATAATGTAAAGACGACCCAAGTGCATGTTAAATACCTTCCAGATACTACATTCGGTTATTCTGGATAAAGCAGAATATTACCTAAATTCTCTATTTCTTTTTGGATCATAATTTACAGTCTTATGAGGGCAATCAAGATGAAATTAAGATCTATGAGCTGTCATTTTCCCCGCTAGCTGTAAAAAAGTTATTCTGGTAATTTGTTCTTGAGCAGGTGGATGTGACTGTTCTTATTGTAGTTCTAATTTTCATTTTGAGTAGAGATACTAATCTGGCAGGCTGTACTTTGAGTTGTGTTTCAGGAAAAAAAAAACCAAAACACAACTGGTGGGATATCCACAGGCCAGATATGACTAATTTTATCTAAAGATACTAGCTCCTTTAATAACAAGTCATCCCTTTTTCTCAGTGTAGTTTATCCCACTACTTTTTTCTTCCGTTTCAGCTCCACTAAGGGCTGCTATCCTGAGAAGACCTCCGTTCCTTGTGTGTTGTCTGACCTCCCAACAGTAGTACTTGTTTACCTAGAGAGATAAGTGCTTTCTGGAGAGCATCCAGCTGATAACTTACTTTTTCATTAGACCCCTTTTTCCTATTACTTATCTCCTGTTAGTTGATCTGTGACATTTGATAAAACTAATTAGGTAATAAAAGACGGCTTCTGAACTCCTCCCTTTAATTTTGGCATGGCGAAATGTACTTCTTGGCACCTTGCTCCTTCCTCATAAAGGCAGCCTTCAGTTGACAAACAGCATTAATCCAAAAGAAACCAAGCCAGTTCACTCATCCTCTCTTGATATATCCATGGGCCAGCACAAAATAGTTCCTAACAAATTATTTGTACCAATGATAGTGACATAACCCTGGCTCCGTTTTAGAGTTTTGCGAATGTTTGCAGAACATCTCAAGAGGCCGGGCTAAAAATACTCAATGAAACCATTCACCATTCTGCTAAAAGCGTTTTATTTCCTAGGACTTTCCTCCCTTCTGAAAAAGCCCTCCTACAGCTGCATTACATTTATTAGAAGATTATGCAGATATAAGGTAGGAACATCAGATTTCACATTTTATTTTAAAATTTAGCCTGATTTTCAGATTTCCTTTTAAAACTACGTATTTGTTTTGTTAAAAAAAATAAATCTCACTGGAAGGGAAGTTTACTATTAGCTTCAAGCTGAAGTATACCCATCCAGTGAGAAAAAGGCTGGTCAGATTATCCTTCATAAAAGTTTGAAGGTGTGATGTGTCACGATACACAGCACTTTAAAGACAACTAGCAAAGAATTGACATTTCTCTGTGCTCAATGGCTGCTGCTACATTCTAATGAGGTGGAAAATGCCTGAGGATGCTGGTGGATTTTTTTCTTGATTGCTGCATTGGTGCACCCCAGAAGGAGGACAGTCTCAGAGCTTCCTTTAGGAAGAATATAGACTATGCTCTGCTCAGATGTGCCATCTGTAGAAGTCACTGTAGTTATCTTCTGTTCGTGGTGCTCCGGAACCTGGAGGAGAAATGTGTCCAGGATCCTCAAGGGTCCAAACAGCCAGCCTGCCGGAAAATGGAGGAAAACAATCACCCAGGTTCCACATATTCTATTTTAAAACAGCAATCAGTTCATGGAGGGATGACCAGAGGTAAGCACCTAGCTTGGCTGATGTCTACATGTGTCCTACCCAGACTCGTACAGGGAGCCGGCAGTGGAGGCTGAGCAGGGAATGTGAGGTCATGTGTGGACTACTGAGCTGAACTCTTACCTAGTGTTGGTCTCTAGCATGATTTCAGCTTAGAGAAGATCTGTCAAAGCTGATGAAATTAGACCAACAGAAGGACCTCATTAGAATCTGGCCTGTGTTTTACACTCAGAAATGTCATCTTTTCCCTTAGAGTGGCTTCTTTCTGTTCATTATTCAGTGTTAAATGCAGCCAGCACTTTGGTCAAGTCTGAAGAAGTGTTTTGATATTAGTTGCATATTTACTGTGCACGGGATTTACTTCCACATCAGAAAGATGTGCTATGGGGATGTTCAGAATCCATTGTGCTCGCAGAGGTTTGGAGTTCTGCATCTTCAGGGATGCAAGAGTCCCAAAATAGCAGCATATGAAATTTTAAAATCAGTGGTATGATAAGCTCAGATAGTACCAGGGTGTGTTTATAAGTGAATCATGTGATAAATAAATTATGGGAGTGAAAGCGAGATGCAGTTATTGCAGTAAGAAGTGACTGTTTTAAAGTGAAAGAATATTTGAAGTTTGTACTTCCGTTTGTCCTAATCAGATTCAGAAAAAGTTTTGACTTGCTTTCTGCCCCTGAATATTTTTTGTGTCTTCTCTAGATGCACTTACAGCCAACTGACTCAGGGGCATTTAGCTAAGATGCCTGAAATTATTATTATTATCCTCTGGAGCTGCTGCTTTTCCTATGAGGAATGTTCCTGAGCTATTGCAGTTTATAACTTACCATAATATCAACTAAAACTTTCAGCTGTTTTGACTGGCATACCTTATACCTCAGGCAGATTTGATTCTGCGTTTCTAGTATTAAACATAAAAGCTTTCCAAGCAAATGCCAGTTACCACTGGTAGTGAATTCAAAGCGTGGAATAACCTGCTGTTGTGTTAAATCTGTTGACTACTTTTTACTCCTAAGCAGCTCTGGAAATCCAAACGACCAAGCCAGTTTGTCCTGTGTGCTTTCATGTAAGGTACTGCCCATTTTCACTTCAGGTAGTTTCTCAGCCCTCCTGGCTGAAACTCAGTGCCACGAGAAGACCCTATCAAAGCCTTGCATGAATTATTCCAATACTGTGCTTAGTGGTGCATCATCGAGTTGTATCCTGCGTGGCGTGATTTACAGCTTACTGTGAACAAATTCTCAAGGATTATAGATTTGCTGAGAGGTTGTGTTGAGAGTCTCTGGATTTATCGACAGCTCTGTGGTGCCTGACTGCATGACTCCCCAGGATCCCCCCCCGACCCCGTCTGGGCTATGTGCTGCCCGCCCCTGCCCGAAGCAAGGATGTGGAGTGGTGCCAGAGATGCTCTTGCCAGCAGAGTTATGGGCTCTTCCTGGCCTGACCCCAAAACAAGGGCACAGATAAGGAGCGGAGAAGGCCACAGCTTGGTTTTGAATGGAGTTGCAGGTGGTTTCTCTGCCTCGGCTCAGTGTTTAGGTGTGGTCTCTGCAGTGCTGTCCAGATCTGGTCCATGGCAAGGGAGAGACTGCTCGGCTTTTACAGCTGCAGTCCTGTTGTAGGCACTGCAAAAATAAATGAAGAGGTGCTGTTGACCAGGAGCTGGGTGTCCTGGCAGGAGACAGCGTAGCACCTCTGCTGCTTTTTGGCTGGACAGGACAAGAGAGCTCCCCTACCCGCTGCCGACAGATGCGGCCAGTGCAACCACTGAGGTAAGCAAACGTCTCCATCCCCACCCTCGCCTGCAAAGGCAATGCACGTTAGTATAACATGTCCTTCTCACTGCATATTAAAACTAAGTTGTTAACATACTGTGGATTAAAACCATTAACAGCCACATTTTCACTCATGTAGAGTCCACGAACTATCTGTATGTGGGATGAAGAGTGCAGGGCTGTAGGTGCTATCGGTGAACAAGGAGAGCTGTGTCCTTGCCAGCTCGCAACTTCTCCTGAATTCACAAGAAATCCTTCCACAGTGTGTAAACAGTTGCAGTGATTTTCACAGGATTTCTTCCATAGTAAGGATTGCTGTTGTGACACTAGATTCTTTTCAGGTTTGACCAAATTGTGCTTAGGTGAGGCAGTTGTTGTAATATTTTTTTTCCAAATGAAGGCATTTGAGACATGCCTAAACTCATTAAAAAATTGGAAGGGGAGAAACCCACCCTGTTTTAACTGTCACGCTACTGTGAGCTTTGCTGACAATTCGGCAGTGGATGACATTTTAGAGTGCTTTTGTCTGGTGCTAAAAAAAAAAAAAAAAAGCTTTCTCATGGATGCCAAAGTTACATGAAATGCATGTAAGAGCTAAAATGGAGTATACCTCTTGCAAAGGAAAATTAAAATTGGAAGGAAAATATACTGTTGCAGTGCAAATGAGATGTGACAGTGACTTTCTTCTATGAAAAATTTAAGATAGTAGGTGAAAAAGGCTAAAAGCTAATCGCTAGCACTAGTAAACAGTATCTGTCTTCAAAAGGCCATAGGGATTTTAATGAATTTCTTAAGATCTGAAAAAGGAAGGGATGATTTGGCTTTACTTGCAGATACTGCAGCTGAAGCAAAGAAGTTAAGTAACTGTCCCTAGCAAAGCCAAAATGAAATCTGACTCAGGTATTCCTGGTCTCTTGCCTTGTTCCCTGGTTGCTTGACTGTCAAGGCAGACTGACACCAAAATGTCAGAAAGGTGTACAAGTTCTTCTTGATTTTTTATTTTTTTTTTTGGTTAACTCGTTTAGCAACTTTGGTTCTGTGTAACAGACATCGTTTTTACCACGGATGCATAAAAGTGGCTTGAGCATGTGTGCTTCCAAATATATTTTATTTTTAGAAACTGCAGAATTTTCCCCTGTTCTTACCATTTCCTGTGGTTTTACTCTGGAGCGTGATGGATGAAGAAGGCTATTTGTGTGATTAAGGTATGAGAATAGAAATTATACGCCCTGGGTTTACAAGATGCAAGTCAGATGTGATGGTCAGCCCCTTATAATAAAACAAGGCAGCTTCTTCATCTGTAAAAGGTATTTGTCTTACTGGAAGCGTGCAGGAAAAGTGAGGCTGTGTTGAGATTTGAGAAGCCCTGTGGGATCCGAGTAGGAAAGCGTCCGTAAAAGTGATATTAAATCAGTCAGAGTGTGGAAACAGGACGTTCACCTGTAGTAAGCAGTGAAAGTATTAAGCTAAACAGGAACAAGACACACTGGAATGAGTGTTGACACATGGAGTTAATTGAGAACAATTAAGTCTGTGTGTAGACAAGATCTACATAGTCTGTTTGAACTGCTCGGCATTATGTGAGTAAAGGGTGCAGGATTAGACCCATTGTTTACAGATTTACCTAATGCTTTCAACTATTTGGATGAATGGTGTTACACAAATGCTAGTCATAATTATTATTTAATTACGACCACATGTTTACTTTGAACGTAGTCCTATGCTTAATATGTAGGAAAGCCAGGATAATATTGCAGCTTCAGTGTGCGAGCTACCGTTTGCCAAGCAGCCTTTCGCTGATGGCTTCTCCTTTCGCGTGATGAAAAAGCCTCCCTGGACCGCGAAGTCGCTCCGGTGGTGGTATGTAATAGGCAAATAGTTTTCGTGAAATCAGCTAGAACGGTTTGAAACAGATGCATCTGAGATAGAACACTAACTTGGTAAAATTAATGCTATTAAATGTGCTGCTTGTGTGCCATTTCCAAATATCTGAGATGCCAGCATCTCGTTCTGGTTACACTGGGAGTGTAGAAAGCAAATTTCATAGTGTGATTCATCAGATCAGGAGTGCTACAAAATTTCTGTAATTCATGTGTTGCTACTTTCATTTGCATTTAAATGTTTACACTGTTATAAAATTTCAGATTCCTTAAACTTTAATCTAGTTTTTTCACTCCGAAGAAGAATTAAGTTATTCTTTCTTTAACTTTGTGGTTTGAGATTTTTCCTTTGCTCACATCTTCCATTTCAGATACTGAGGAAACCTTAAGATAAGTTTATGAGTGGCTGCAGATACAAGCAAGGAAAAGAGTTAGTGGTTTGGGGTTTTTTGTCTTCTCATTTTTGTTCTTTTTTTAAGGAATCTGTTAAAAAAAATGTAATTCTGAGGGATGTATAGTATATATATAGTGTAGTATATAGGGATGGGATGCTTTTCTTACTAAGTTAATTTAAATTTTTCTAAGTGATGAAAGATAATGGAGAATGTTAGCCTTTTCTTTAGAATGTTTTTAGTGCTATGAATGGAGATAGCTCAGTCTCTCTGTGTGTGGCATTTTACAATGATTGTCAGTGCTGCTGAGCGGGGACAGGCTGTGCACTGGAGTTCTCTGAGGAATCAACCTCGTTAATTCAAGAGATACTAGTCTTTCCTTTAACCCAGTACAGGAATCTTCCAATTCCTGACTCTCTCAGTTCCCAAATCCCATATACTGACTGCAGCTTATATTTTTCTCATTGTTTAAGGCGCTTGTTTCCCCCTCATGAGCCTCCTCCAACATGCTTGCCCCTCAGTAAACGGGCTTGTGAATCCTACTCAGCCACATGTGGAAGAAGATCCGTGAGTCTTCTGGCCATGTCAGGCTTCAGGTGACATGACACTTTCCATGTGCACCAAAAAACCATCTGTTTCTTCTGTGTTCTTTCTGTACTTCATTTGTCCTGAACGCCTGTTTCCTTTAGGGGGAAATGACTTTTCCAATACATTAAAAAAATAAATTAAAATATTCAATTATTTAGAGTAAGTGATTTTAAGGGGAAGAGGGGCAACAGGCTGATTGCTGTAGGAGAGGTTCTTTTAAAAGTCCTAGGTGTTCAGAGTTTACTCAAACTTTTTCACATGAAAAGACATTCTGTTCCAGATGACTGTTTCTACTTGAAAACAAAGTATTTTGGTAGACGTAACTTACATTTTATTTGAAAAGATTTCTGAAAGGAAACTTGGTTTTAAGAAACCATTTCTCCTCTTCAATTTATTATTTTGGTGTAGAAATGAAGGTAAAAATAATTTGTGAATGCAGCTTCCTTGCGAGGGCTTGAGTTTCTGCCCAAGGCTCGAGCATTCCTTTGCCTTCCTCTGTGTTTTTCCAGCCCTGCCATACGATTGAATGTTTGAATATTGTAGTGTCAACAGCTCCTTGTATTTTCACTTGATACAGTTGAGCAAAAGTTTTGACATTCAGCTGAAATGTTTGAGGAGCCATTACCAGTATAATTCTGCTTCTTAAGTAAATCTCATCTCGGTGCTTGAAATCTAAATGGATTAATATTTTTAATGTCTTGTTTACAATGCTGCCTATGAAAGCCCGTATTTGTCTGCTTGCCAACCTTCCTTCTTGGCCAGGAACTGTTCTGGCGTGAATCTCCATGCTGGGCTCCCATCCATTTTCCTTGAGTCTCCCTGGTTCCCTCCCTTTTCCTCAGGGGCTCTTTGGAAGATTGTCAGAAGGGCTTTAATTTCTTGAGCAAGTCAGCTTTTTTTGACTCCCAAATATTTCTGCCCCAACCCTGAGTTTCAGAGTTTGCCAGCCAACCACAGATGGCTTGCCATGGTGGTGTTACAAAAAAACCCACATATTTTCTCAGATTTTGATGAAAACAAACCTAAAAACAAACCAGTGTTAACTTTGTGAGTGGGCTGAAAAAGATGGTTAAGAAAAAAGAAGCTTGCGCTCTGTGTGCGTGTGTGTCTTGACAAAGAGCCCAGCCAGCACAACGGAGTAAAGGTGAACTAGCAGATAACTAATGTAGATTATATACATTATAGCACACTGCATTATTTTACCAGCAGAGATGTGGTAGCTGGGAACGCCAAAAAACCCCTTAGAATTCCTCAAAAAAACACAGAAGTCTGGTGGCACTGGTGTAGGTAAGATTGCAGAGGGTCTCTGGGAGTAGGTGGGCTCTTAGAGGAGAGTCAGCAGCCTTGCCCTCCGTGACAGAAGCCCAAGTGGGTTGTTGGGAAGTAGAAGCCAGGGGGGTATGAGATCAGACTGCCTTGCGGGAAAATTCTGCAGCTGTAGGTACGGTGAACCCTCGCTTCTGAGCAGGCCAGCAAATCCTCACTGGTGGTTATTTTGATATGTGATACCCCGATGCTAATCTAAGGAGTTGAACGCAGAACTGGAGAAAGCCCAGCAACAGTAACAACCCTGAGCCGAGCGAGGAGCACTTGGCAGCGTTCGCCGCCTTCTTAGAAACGGAGAGTGAGCATGAGCTGACTCGGTGACGGGGTGCAAGGTCCGCATGGAGGGATGGATGGATGGATCTTTGCACGGTCCTGGCGCGGGAGGCGAAGGTGCGGGTGAGAGGAGGCTGCTGAGCCCCCGTGCTCCTGCCCACCAGGGGCTTCAGGCCGTACCCCAGGAGTGGGTCAAGGAGTAAACGAACGCGTGTCTGTGCGTGTAAGATGGTGGTTTCTGAAGAGATTTTTAATTTCTGGTTCTTAACGTGCAGTTTAGTTTTGAAAACGTGGTATTACTCAAATTGAGAGGGACTGATGAGACAAAATAATCTTGACAATCTTTCATTACAGATACACAAGATATCCTTGATGTTTTATAGACTAGCGTGTCTGGCACTGAAAAAATGTAAGTATAAACAGCAGGGATGAGAAAAAGAAAATTTGGATTTAATGTGTGAAGCAGCCAAGTGTTTGGCTACCCTTTATCAATTATTGATCGTTCTCCCTGCTGTTCAGAAATTATTTGGAATCGAGGATTCTCAGAATCTTTTTTTTTTTTTTAATTCTCCTCGCCTTTCTCAGACATCAGGATTACAAGACGAATGTGCAAACATGAGTGTGTGAGTCAGGAAACATGCCAGTGGAGGTGGCTGTGTGAGCGAGGCTGTAGGTAAACAGAAATAAAGTTAATTGGCACTTTTCTTGTATAGCACGGGCAGCTGAAGTCTTTCTCGCTGGAAGAAAGTTTCTTTTCCCATTATCCTTCAGCATTCTCTTGGAGGGATTGTCTCAAGGGAAGTGAGTGAGTCAGAAAATATGCCAAGTTCATGTCACGGCTGTTTCGGCATTTCTTTCTCTTGCTGGCCTCCAGGAGCTTTATTGGCAAGTGTTTTTAAAGGAAATGTTGGCACAGGAAGGCCTTATTGTTTATGTCATGAAAGTCTCTTGGCGTCTTCTGCCTTGTTATTTTCTCCCTTAAATGGGGAAATTAAGAGTGGGGGGGACTGAGAAAGGAAAAAAGGAGAGAGGCAGAGTATTCACTTCCAGACTGTTGAGGGTTGCTACCAAAACCGTTCTCCCTACGTCAGGATGTGTCTTGGTGAGTCCTCTCTTTTCGTTTTCTCCACTGCTGCTTTGCAGGATCTGCAGCAGCCAGTTGGTCTATTTCTAAATGTGTGTTTCCTCTTCGTGCTGTTCAAGATGTGGCATTTAGAGAGCTTTTTCCAAAGAGAGAAGCCAGCAGTTTGCTGGTGGGCTCTCCCCGGCCAGAACAAGGCAGGGAGAGGCAAGCACAGAGCTCGGCCGGGGTCAGATCTCTGCCACCTTCTCTCACACAGAGCAAGGCTCTGTCACGGGCTGTCAAGGACATTTCATTAAATTCTTTTCACTTCTATGTATGGTTTGCATACAAAATACAAGGCAATTTACAGAAAAAAGCATAAAAGTAATTGGGAAGTTCTGTGGAGCAGATGTGGTGGGTACGGACAGGAACAATAGCGAAACGCTGCATGGTCAGAAAATCTGTTTGTTGAAAACCAAAGCAGAAAGCAAAAGCATTCATTTAAATGTATACACGTTCTTAAATAAAAAAGAAAAACACCAACAAACCAACTCCTCCCTCACTGCTAAACTTATTCATATGCACTTAGGCAATTTTGGCATAACATAAAAGCACACAAAAAAAGGATTATGTCCAGCGCAGCAATAAAAGTTGCTGTAACCTATTATGCTCAAATTAGGCGAGAGCTGTGAAGTCTCTGAGGATGCTATTAAAGAATTAAATATTAACATTTGAAAGAATGTTTCACTATTTAATATTCTGTGATTTGGAAAGCAAAAAGTTAACTCTCCGCTTGTGATGTGTCGTGGCAGAAGGTCTGTTTCTAAACCAGGTTCTTTTTTATCTATGATATTTTCCCCTGGTATTTATGTGTGCAGCTCAGTGATACAGGATGAAAAATTCTTTGAGGCTAACGTAGCAAAGATATGCATTGATGTACAAAAAGAGCAAACCCCTATTTCTTCTGGATATTTTACCAGCAGGGAAAAAAAAAAAAGAAAAAAAATTTTAAGGCAAATGCCTATTTTTTGGGATCTGAATGTAGAGAAGGTGACATCTAAACTGCTTTTCTGTGTACTCAGTTAAACTAAAGATTGTCTGTGGGATTAAATATCTATTTCAAGGCTATGCTGCCGTTTTTGTGATGTCTCTTCAAACGCTAAGTATTTGTTGGTACATAATACAGCTTTTTATTGTGGCATCTTACTTGCATTTTGGTGATGCTTTTTTGGAATGCTCTTTTTCAAAGGGAAGAGGGATGATTAATCTTGGCTCTTACAACCTATATTGTTTCACATTTCAACTCTTTCTTGTGTTTTTATTTTCTGACCTACCTATTTGTGGGTCTGTGCAAAATCCTATAGTTAATAGTAGTTTAATTTGTGGAAGCTTTTCTCTCTCCACCCCACTTCCAATTTTGCTCTTTGATTTGCTCAGACCTTGCCTTCACTTTCTTTAAAAATGTGTATACAACTGAAGAAGGTTACTTGAAAGTTCTCAAGGAACGTGCATTTCTAGACCTGTATATTCTTAGAGCTTGTTACTTTTTTTGGATTTGGGATCTTGTTCAGACTGTTACAGAAAAAGCCACTGGCTGCCAGCATTAGAATCCAGGGAATTGAAACCTGGATTTTGCTTGGAAAACATCTTTAGGAAAGGTGGCTGTGGCTCTTATATTCCCTTTTTCAAGTAATTTTAACAAGATTGATCCCTAAGAATTATTTTGTAAAATTATAGTCATAAAGCCAGAAAAACATTCCCTTCCTAGTGAGCATTATCTGATTTGCTTCTAATTTCTCTGGATGAATAATATAGTCACTTCTAAAAGGGCATCCTAGTTGCATGTAGTATGTTGCGAGTCAACTGCTTTCAGTATGTTGTGATTGTTATCTAGAATAAGACATAAGCTTTTTCTTTTGTTTTTTTTTTCCTTTGTCTATACATATAGCTGGATCTATTAATATATTCAAATAGTTAAAAGTATCTCAAAAGATAGGCACTGTAATACTTAGGGAAATATCACTATGGATTTTTCTTGTGTGTTAGGACTCCTGCATTTCTCTGTTCTAGCAGATAGCAACCTTTGTGCTGTGGTTCTTGCATCTCATGTCATAACATGAGAAAAACCAAACCATAAAACAGGGTGTGAATAACTGTACTTTGGCCTTTGTCTGCTCTCCGCTTTACCAGCCAGCCAAAATTCTTTAGACATGACAGTAAAAGCACAGTATTAAATCATCAGCCTATACCTACCACGCCAGTGTCAGTGACAAAACCGCTTTATTGCTATGCAAGAACATGAAGTGGAATACATTAGAGCTCTGTTAACAGACTGTCACGATGAAATTTTAAAAGGAGGATTGCAGTTTTCTGAATGAAAAGTTCAATTCAAAACCTCTTGGGTGTGTGCTAGACCCAGCGGATGGTTCCCTGGTGATCCCGCTTTCATTCCTGACAGACTGCTCTGTAGTGAGGTGCCCCGTGGCTCCTAAGGCAGCAGGTAGGACGTGCTCCCCGACCGCCAGGAGCCAGTGGCCTTGCAGGCCTTGGCTGTGCCTGGATGTCCATTCCAATAAACCTTATTTCCTTAGGGAACTGCATTGGGAATGGCCTCCTTCACTGTCTCCTGAAGCTCTGAAGTCACCTGTGAACTTGGAAGCCCTCAATTTGGGCTGCTCCATTGGTCCTGAGGCTGTTGATTTCCTTTGCGAAGAACTCTAAGAGAGCTACTTCCTCCATTTCGAGAGCTTTCTCCCCTCCATTCATGTTCTCCTTTCTCCCCTCCATTCATTTTTATTGGATTGGAGAAAGAAGGAAATGAAACACGGATATGGGAAATAATGGTCCTGTAAAAAATTTTCTTCTCCATAATTCATAACTGTTCATCTTCTGACAGCCAGACTCTGTCACACATGCATAAAGAGCTGATGGAGATGATGAGTACTATCAAACCACGGCTCCAGTTTTCACTGCAGGATGGAATGAATGGGAACAGGGAGTCAGTTGTAATTTAGGATTGTGTTGTTCATCATGCAGTTAGCTAAACAGGGGAAACTTGAAATTCAGAAGTCTCTTCAGGCTTTCCAAGAGAAAAAAAAATGTGATCCAGTTAGAATCTGCTTGGATTTCCAAAAAATTTCAATAGGGTTCTTTCCTGAAGGCTTATAAAGAATTAAAGCTGTCGTGTGATGAAAGGGAAACTCCTGTTGTGGATTAATAGCAGGTGAAAAGTTAGGAAGCAACGGGGAGTAAATGGTCGAATTTTACAATGGA
This sequence comes from Trogon surrucura, assembly GCA_020746105.1. Classification (NCBI taxonomy): domain Eukaryota; kingdom Metazoa; phylum Chordata; class Aves; order Trogoniformes; family Trogonidae; genus Trogon; species Trogon surrucura. The sequence continues at coordinate 16,078,821 of CM036622.1, read as the reverse complement.
GGGAAGTGGACAATGGAGTCCTGTAGGCATCAGTCCAAGTGTTAGGGTGGTTTGATGTATGGAAAAGGGAGGTAATACTGAAGTAATAAAGCCTGCCGGCAGTGCTAGAATCAACTGGGAAGAGTTACAGAGGGATCTGACAGTACTGAGGGTGACTGAGTAATAAGGTGGCAGAGGAAATGTTGTGACAGTAAATGCTAAGATTTTTTTATATGGAGAAGAGTTGCAGTGACAGTGGACTAGTGAGCACTCAGGAAAAAAGTGCTGGTCTTTAACAGATCCTTTTCTGAAGGTAACAGCTGAATGCCCGTCAATGGTCAGAATCAAATGTTGGGCGTTTTTAGGAAGAGGACAGAGAAAAATGTCACTACGTAGAGTGACACATGTTCTCCATGTGTCACTCTCCATAGGACTGCATCTAAGTGATGTGATCCTTGTTCTGATCTGTGAGATTTTCATGTCCATAATGTTAGAGCACGTGTCACGGCACAACATTTTCCATCCTGAGATGCATCTTTTTCTGGCATGATCTAGACCCCCCGTAATACTATGATGATGATGAATACTGAAGACAGACTCTGAGCATTGTTCTTTTCTAAGTTTCCAGTATTAGTGCCTGCCAATATCATAACACTTTGACAGAAGGATCTAGCAGTTGTTCTTACTGCTAATTAAGAAAGAAAATTGTGGAGAATGTATATGGAAAACAAAAAGAGTAAAGCCGTATCTGCATGAAATATCACGCTGGGAAGACTTACCAAAATGAGAAGCTTTATGCTGAACAGAAGTCCTTCTTTAACAATAAGGGTAATTCAGGTGGGGGAAGTTATGTGTGCCTTGCTGTAGCGTGCCTGTCTTGCTTCATGCTTTGTTCCAGGCTGTGTTAGTCTCAAGGGACTTTTTGAATGGGTGGATTCAGATGTGTGTGCATACAGCTGTTACACCTACTAAATCCTGTATTTATTCCTCAGCAATTTTACCCAGCAAAACCTGTGCCCTAAGTACCAGTATCTATATATAGTATACTAGAAATATGTAAAATTAGCCATTTTGCCATTATTACTTTACAGATACAGTAACTATTACATATTTTGTATGTATTTCAGTTGTTTTCTTAGTTACAAACTTACACATTAAGTGTGGTATGCGTATTGCACTTACTGATTTCCATCTGAAGATTTCAGTTCTGTAATAGGAGAAAAAATATTCTAATCATGCTTTTATGAAGTCATTGGTCTTTGGATCATTTTGCTTATGGTTTTATGTTTTATGTGATGTTGAAAGTTCCCAATTTCCAACAAAAAAAAAAGTTGCAAAATTCTTTGTCACCTACAAAAGGCTCTAGGATGTACAAATCAGACTGCTCTTCAGAATTATGTAGTCCCATTCAAATAGCTTAAACATATATTATTTCTTCCCTGGTACAGAAGGAGATAGGGTATGATAATGTGGTTTCAGTGTTCATTTAGTGTGTATAGAAGTAGTAAGTAATGTTACAATTTACTTATATACTTCAATTTAAATAGAAAAAGATCAAAGTTGAAGAAAAGCGGAATAAACTTTGATTGATAATCAGTGTGGTTTTTCATGGAAAAAGTAATGCAGAGATTGCCACTGTATAAATAGATCATGCATAATGAAAGAAAATGTTATTTCTGCATTGCTTAATTTCTCATTTTTCTCCCTGACATTTTGAATTAAGCGTTAGTCTGTAGAACAGATTCAAAATATCAGAGGTAAAACAAAAAGCTAAACTTTGTCTTCAGGATCTAGTTTCATTAACTTGATTGGGCATTACTCAGAGCAGATCCATTTTTAGCATATTGCATTTGCATAGTGACCTTTTCTGCGCCGTGCATGAAAATTGGTGCTGTGATCTGTTAATTAATCGTGCAAAATAACATTTAAATGTATTCTTAGGTGAACAATAATGACATCTAATCCATTACAAAAATAAAAATATTCATTACAACATTAAAAAATAAATCTAGATAGCTTCTAGAGACCTGAAAAGGATGGTGTTGCAAAGCTAAGTCTTATTTTCAGAAATCCTGACTGACATTCTCCTTCTGCCTTTGGTAGCTGTCCCCAAAGTGCAGAAATGGTCGAAGTTTAGCCATTGTGTGCAGGAGAGATTTAGACACCAAGTCTGAAATGGGGGAATGCAGACATTTGCATGTGTCACATCCTGACAGCATTGATTTGGAAAACTGTCAGCCAAAAACTTGAGAAGGAGTAACTACTGCAGGTGAGCTACATAAATGGACACTTTTATTTCTATTTCAGTGGGATCTCTATATAGTTTAATTAAAACTGAAAGCAGACTTACTCCAGAGGAAGTAATCTGGACAAGTTAATGTGTAGATTGCCCCAAGTAACTACTGAAAAATACGTACATAACTACACTGTCCTGCTGAGGTCTCAGGAGAAGTGCCCACTCCAGTTTTTTATTGTAGGACAGATAATGAGCAACAGGAGAGTCTAGACAAGAGTAGCAAGAAATATCAAAAGCTTGGGAAGCTTGAGTTCTAAGTAAAGGTTTAGCAAAGCACGGCTGCTTATCTTTGCAAAAAAAGAGGATAGAGAAGACCATGATAATAGTTCCCATGAAATTGCAAAAAAAGATAGTTGTGCAGAAGACGGAAAACCAGCGATGCTTGTAGATATAGCAGGACACTGGGACTGAAATTTACAGTAAGAGAACTCTGTATTGGGAAAAACATGTTAATTAAAGGAAGAGATGAGCAGTAGAAGAGGTTGCTTAGGGTAGGTGTGATGTTTGAAGCAAGCATAAATAGGCCTGGATTTACAAGAGACAGACACCAGCCAGCAAATCTCTCTTGGTCCCACGTGGTGAGGTGTTCACTTTGTCTCAGACAAGACATGCTATGGTAGTCCCGACAGGTAGCCAGCCTCTAGTCCACCACAATTTATGTAACACCCTACAGGGTGAAAACCCTTTCCAACTTTTCTTCACCACTTCAGACTGGGCTTACTGCAAATCCCACTTGGGAATTACAGCGTGTCCATACGGGCAGATGAAGGAAATCATCCACCGCCAGACTGGAGCTGATGCCTACGTTGAAAGAATGAACTTGTCAAAATGCTAAAAAGCCCATTGAAAGCTGTAATTAAGGTCTTGACGCAAGGCTTAAGGATGTTTCACTGCTATACACAAATTGGGAAAATACATGCAGATTGTGCTATTCCAGAGAGGTTATTGGGCATTTAACTTCCTTCTCTGTTTCTTGGAAAGAGGAAGGAAGCTTTCCGTCCTTTACACTCCAGTGTCCATTCTGAATGCCGTTTGCTGCACAGCCTACTGTGGCACCTTATTTAATTAGCACTTGCTACTTTCTTCTTCTGAAGAGAATTATGGTGGTGGCAGACTTCATGTCTTTACTACCAGCGAGATGGGAAAAAGCTCCTCTAACTTTTATAACTCATCAGCTGAGACGGTCAGGTTGCCCGTGGTTCCTAATGAGCAGCACATGACACGGTGCAGAGTATTGGCAAGATTAACAAACCCAATTTCCGTACCAGCAGACTGGCTCCTAATAGCGAGATAGAGAAGGAGTGAGAGTGTTAGCACATACCCAGCAATGTACTGAAATGAAAATCCATTGCAGCCAGCTACAGAGATATGCAAGAACTCCAGGTTTACATTTGCAAGTGCAAGTGGTTGTGGAGTGACCATTGCGAAGACTGAAGCCCTAAAGGGGGAACCCACTATTGGCCTTATCTTGGGAAAGTGTTCCCTTGTGGGAAAATAGATCAGAATATGCTCCTCTCTAAAAATGATCTCAGTTCTTTTGGCAACATTCAAGGATTTATTTTTTTTTAAAGTCCCTGACAGTACTTTTGTGGCATGTTTAAAATCCCCTCTCATTTTTTAACAACAAATTATCATCACATAAACCCCCTGAATGAAATAATAGTAATTCTGATATCTTCTAATCAATGGATTCCTGTTAAGTCAGATCCATCCCTGTCTCTCGAAAGCAGGAGGAAATGCCCTGTGCACAGCAGATCAGGGTTGCGGCACTGGGGCTTTCCTGTTCCCATCTCTCATCTTCACCAGTTTGATCTTTGTCTCCATGCCTCCTTGCCAGGTAGCATTGGCCACGATGGGGGTCTTTCAGTATCCCTGCTGAAGCTGTTCTTTTTATTATAAAACATTTAAATATTCCTGAAACCACAGAAAGAAAATTGTCAGACTCTTCGGGGAGAAATCTGTGCAGTGGGGAACTGACATCAGCCTCAAGTCATTTTACATGGATTTAAAAACCAGAACAAAACAAAATATCCATCAGCTATGGAAGAATACTGAGAGAAACAAATATCCCCCCAGATCACGTGAGGGTTTATTTGGTGAATACATAAACACATGAATTTTTTCAGGAGGCGAATGACATGGTAATACAAATCTTGTAAGATGGAAGAATACTTCGAAAATCAGCTGCCCAGTTGCAGACCAGCTGAGACTTACAAACGATGGGTGCTCACAGCCTGGTAGGGTTTCAGCTGAAGCCCTTGATCTCAATCAGTGCATGTGAGTTGTAAGACGATGTTCTTGTGAGGGCTGTGGAATTGCAAATGAGCACCACGCTACATCTTCTCTGGGGTGGTGTAGGCAGCTTTCTGCTCCAGGCTGCTGCCTACCTTGCATGCTGCCTTGAGCTGTCTCTGCTTTTCCGTGAAAGGACATAAGCAGTGGGTAGAAGTTCTCTTGAATTGAATGGGAACAGGACCAGGCTATGATTCAGGATCAGACTGCCTGTCGGTTTTTTGCTTTTGCAAAATGAAAGTATTTCAGTGGGGATCCTCATCTTTACCCATCTGAACCAGAGAACTGATGATCATTGTGAAGAGGAGCTTCAGTTGGGTCCCAAATAAATTCTGGAGTTTATATCAAAAACATGAAGAAGTGTGATTGCTGCTGCTAAGAGTTATGGAAAGGCACTCACCCATATATTCAGCGTGGGTTTTTTTAAATTAAATTAGTGCAAGTTCTCTCCATCTGTTTTCATTATTTTAAAAATCTGTTGGAGAATTCAGTATTTTCTAAATAAAAAAAAAAAATTTATGTGCATTTCAGAAGTTTTCCTCCGAAGTGCTGGTTAAAAGAACAATTAAAAAAAAAAAAAAGAAAAAAAGAGGAAAAGAAAAAAAATGCATGCATGTTATTTTGTGTCAGTAGACTTGTAAAAGTCATTTTTGGCACTGCGTGTAGGTTGATTTACCTCCAAACTATTGGCTATTTCAGGGACGCACAGATCCCAACAAAGAGAGGTTTTTCTTTAGCCGCTTAAAATCCATTTCCTATTAAAAATGCACTATGTATAAAATATCCCTCTTCATGAGAAAATGTTAAAAAAAGTATGTATATTACTCTTACATATTTTAGTGGGCTGCTCAACCAAACAAGAAGAATGCTGGCAGCGGCTAACATCCCAAATCCTAGATTCTTTTCGGGAGTGCCTGGGTTCTCCAGCATTACATTGCTTTGTGCAACTCTGCATTTCATAGAATCGTTGAATCATTCAGAGCCTTGGGATCATTGAGTCCAACCATTAACTCTACTCATCAAAGCTCACCCCTAAACCATATCCCCCAACACCACATCTGAATGACCTTTAAACACATCCAGGGATATTGTAGTGTTTGACAGCACTTTGCTCAGCTGCGAATGTGTGATGGAGGTGCTGTTCAGTGGAGGGTTCAGTCACTGTCTCTCAGAAAATGGAACAGTTCTTTATGAAAAAAGTCTTGCAGTAAGAGGTGCAGTATATTTGGTGAAGTTTTTGGGTTTATATCCACTGTAGATGTCTTGATGTGGAACCAGTCAGATTTCTTCCTGCGAGCTGGTCTCTGGATCTTATTAATCTTCTCCATAATGAACAAACCTCTTTTTCTTCTTTTTGTCTATTTCCAGTTGAGAGTTACAGGGCTCCCCTTTTATTGTTGAGGATATTGGCTCTTACAGATGGATTCTTTTTCTTCTCCAGTATCTCACTTTGTATTTGAAGCAAGGCTTCAGAAGCCACCCGAAGGGAGCACATTTGTCTGCTGGAAAACTAAGCCTTAGTTATTTCACTCGTCAGCATCAGTAGTCTGCACTCTGAGTGGGGGTATTTGGATTCATATATGTCTGAGGATAATATGCTACATACTCTTTTTAAGAATAATTTGTGCAATATCTAAAGATGGTAATACTTCCAAGGAAAACACTGAAACTAACTGAAAAAAAAAAAGATCTAAGGGTTATTTTAGTAAAGCGGCAGTGGAAATAACAATTTGAAGAGACTTTTGTTCACCTAGTCCCTATTGTCACAAAAATAATGCTTTCAGTGTAAGGATGGAATAATTTCACGTAGCATTTTTGTGAAGAAATATGGGCAATTCAGTTGCATTATGCGCTCTACCGCTCACTGAATTTGAGGGCGTTAACTCCTTCTTTGGGACTAGGCAAGCAGTGAAGTGACTTTGAATGATTTTGCCAGCATACATATGTTGTGTAGAGGCGTATAAAAATAGTCATCCCCTCCTAGCCAGTGAAATTATCCTGGCAAAGACCCTAATACATACAAAGCTGTGCCAGTGAAGAGGTGCCACTGCCTCTGTTGGTTTAGCTGAAGCCATTTTGGGGAGACGATGCCACGTTGGTGGGTGAGGGTTTCCTTCTGCTGCTGTGCATCTGAGGAAGAGGATGAGGTCAGGAAGAGGCTGACGCTGTCAGTCCTGGTACGGGCACCACCACGGCAACATGGGGTACTCAATCCATACTCCTCGGATTTTCTCCTGTGCCCATCCCACCCGGTCCTCCCAACAGCACCAGCAGGTCGGCACATATGGTGTGCTCAGAGCAACGGGTTTGGTGGGTTGTTCTGATTTAGGAGAACAGGCTGCAGTAGTCAAGGGTGTGGACATCTGACACATACCCCCAAGTAGCCCCGGTTCATGTTATTTGCATCTGCTATTAGCCCTTTTGGCATTTCTTGGGCCTCCTCTTTGCTGCCCTCGTACCTCTTTTCTCCATTCTCCTCCCACATAAACAACCCACCCTTAACTGCTTTTTCCTGCCTTGATCCCATTTTTCCTACATCCATCCCAACGCGGTAGGTACTGCTGGCCCTGCGCAGTTGTGCTCACCGGCAGGTCCTCTGCCCTCCCTTTCCCCGACCTGTGGAACTCGACTGTACCTCGCCAAGCTCCCCTTCAGTGACATCCAGCTACCCCATTGCTTGCGTCACACTGCCCGCCTGGTGTCTGCCCCAGAGGCAGGGATTCCCACCCAGACTTCATAGTTGCGTTGGAATTGGCACCTGGGGTCTTGCAGGAAATTTTTGGCATTGGAAAGAAAGCAGACATTGGGCGCTGCAGCGGGAGCAGGAGAGCCGTGGCCAGAGCATTGCTGGTGGCCGCGTGACCTGTGGCCGAGGGCAGCGGCTCGTGTGAAAAGGGCAAGGACGAGCCAATTTGGCAAAATGTCAAAGGGGAGCTGGGCTCCGGCACTGGGCAGGGCAGAGCCTGTTGTCCCTAAAGGTGCTGGGCCCTAAACGTGAGGTATTCCCAGGGCAAATATTTTGGGCACGATTTGAAAAAGCCATCTCGTTGCCAGTGTTAATGCGTCTAAAAGGTAGGTGTCTGACAAAGGACTAGCCTCTTTGAACCTGGTGAAGGAAGTACAGTGAATGTAAGAGGGTGAAGCAAAGGAATAAACTCAGACAGGCAGAGGAAAAGGCTTTCCTTTGTAAAATATGAAGGCCTGGCCCCTTGCCCAGACAGACTGTATAAAGTAAGGTAAAAGCTGCATAAAGGTTGTAGGAATGGCGATCCCAGTAGACTGTGTTGAGCCTGCTCAGTAAAAATGAGCACACACGAAGAGCTAAGTACAGAATCTGGCATGAGAAGCTCTTCTTTGTGTCCTAATCCATGCTAGAGGAACATGGTACAAAATAGCTGACGTCAATAGAAAGACTCACTCTGTTTCCGTGGGCCTTCCAGGAGACCCTTATCTTTTCTCTTACTATCTTAATGCTGGCAAGATGACTAATATGGACAGATATCCTAAAGCTGACTATGACATCTTAAATCTGTCCTGGAGGATCAAACAGAATATTTATTTCTGCAGCTGTACAGGGTTTTCATGAGTTGTAGCCCGTTACTCTACAAAAAAAAAGTGTAAGGATGGATAAAACCCAAATGAAGAAATACATTAAATGTAATAAAAAGATATATGATTTTAATAAAGAGAAATGAAAGAGAGACACGTAGTTTTGGCTGTAGCTGTTGACCACAGTAGCTCAGAAATAAAGCCCAGCATGACTGTGAATTCCAGCAAATTGATGGATTGTGGTGATGTCAGTTTGTTCAGGAGTTGAGAGATGTCTGCGCTACTAAAGCATTTCTAATGATCCAATACTGTCAACTTCAAGCACTCGTGAACTGAGAGTCAGGTCATTACTGGCAACTGTGCTTCATCCTTCTGAATTTTTAAAACTTTTTTTTTGTTTCATTTTGTCATCTGTATGTGAGCAGGGTCAGCATTTTATATTAGAGTCCACTGTGCCCTGAACTATAAAGCTGTAGTTTTTGTGCCTGTTCAGAAAATGCTAACAATATACCAGTCTCACTTTTGAGAGATCTACAAAGACGTTTTTAAAAAAACAAGTGGCTCATTTTAAAACATACCTCATACTGTTTCACAAATCTCTTTTTCTGTAATGTGGTTAGGATACCTCAAAGAAAGATCTAATTTTAAGTCATTATAAATAACTTCTTATGTAAGATTCTTCCAACAACTTCACAGATACTAAAAACCAAGCCCTCTTTAGAAGCTAGTACATTTTGTGCTTCCCTTATAATCAAACTGCTTTATCATTCAGACCAAAGTCTGTTAGTTAGTGGATGGCAGAATATGAAAATAAGTCTGTGAATCCTGCTCTGATAACGTTTTCCCATAAAAAGCGCAGTGGGTTGCAAATACGTTGCATGGAGAATATGAGGCATTTTCTCATTTTGTCAGCATCTTTGGGTTTTTTCTAATTAATCTATCTTCTTTTCATAATAAAGATACTGGGCTCAGAAACCTCCATGCTGTATATTTTTTTCCACGGAAATTTCACTGTGAGCTTTTGCAATCTCCACATATTGTGTCTTGGCACAACACAGCACCTCTGCTTATGGTTTGCATCATTAAATATCAGATTGGCTGCTCTCCGTGTTTATAGGATACAACAAGAAATAGCCTGTTAAATCTGGCTGGTTGGTAAAACTGGTGTTTGTTCAATCATTGCGCTACTGTGTTCCCACATCATACAGAGAACAAAATCCCGTAAAACTAATAAGCTGTAAAATAGAATAAAAAGTCAATGGCAAAGAATATGTCCGAACATAGTAAATAAATTGAGAATAACTTTCAGAAGTCTAAAAAAGTGATCCCCAAAACGCTGAGAGCAGAGCAGAAATGCAATCTATGAAAATGTTTTGAACTAAAAAGTGCATGCCAAGCATATATAATATTAATAATAGCAATTCGGATGGCTTATCTGTAGATCTTACTGGCATACTGTTGGAACTGAAGTATTATCATCTCCACCTTATACATGAGGAAGCTGGGTTACCGTAAGAATAAGTTTTCAACACGGAACATGAGGCAGTGCTGATTCCAATTCCCACTGCTACTCCCAGCTTTAATTATTTTTCTCTGAGCTTCATTTGTTTCTCATCATTATACAGGACTTGTTCTTTCAGCACAAGGTAATTTGGATAACACTGAATGTAGATTAGATCCATATATTAATACTTACGAAACTTATTAATTCTAAAATGGCTCTGATAGATTAGCTCCTTCCCATCATTGGATGGGAAGATGCCCACATCCTTAATTTAGACTGGTGTGTCACTTTTGACAATGTTTTAGTGCCAAAGACACTCTGGAAAGCAACAGGAAAAGAACGTCTCTGATGCTTTTCTAGCATGTTTCCAGATAAGCCTGGTGGGAAGTGTGCAGAATATCACTTATAAGATTATATATTTCCACTGTCCTTTTCAATATCCATGTGATGCTGCTGAGATAAATCATGGGAAGCCTCAGCAGAGATGACATCGCATTCTGCTTCTCCTGATTGATGTGACTGGCATAGAAACCGTCTCTGAGTGTCTGGCTAAAATCAAACTGCATGTTAGTTAAATAGAGATGACACTAAATGGAGGAATGAAATCCACTGTAAAAGTAGCAATTCCATCTTGTCTTGTGTTTGGGAGTCATTTTGCTTGTGACTTCTCCCTTGGCTTGCTTTGGCTTCTTTATTGTCTGCGTTTTCAGGGCAGTTTTTTTCTAAGATATGCGGAAAGAACTTGTCTGGTAACTTAACTTGGATAATCCTCACATTTGTGTCTTCCATTCCTTGCTAGTGCAGTGCATTTGGGTAGAGCTTTAGAACAGGAAACTCCATATTTTTCAATCTGCCCAATATGCTGCAGCGCTGGGAGCACACCTTGTTTTATTGCTGTCTTGCCCCCAGGGCTCCACACCAGGTCAGATTCCTGTTGATCTTTGAAGTCATCTGTGCTGGGTATCTTAATGTTTTCTTTAAATGATGGTTGCCACTCCTTGTAGCTACATTCCTCAAGGATCTGTTCTTCAGATCCCTCAAAGCTGTCTGCTTCTTTCAGTAGTTTGCTTTTCTCTATTAGACTTAGCTTCTGGAACACCTGCTGAGAACCTTATCATCTCCAGATAGGTCCCATATGAGTCATATTAAGATGGGTCATACAATATTAAACTATATTCAGAATACAGCTGTTAGGAATATCTTTTCAAGTTTTAATTTGGGTCCCTTGCTGCATCCTTGCCCCTCTGCCTCTTCTCTAAGCAAACATAAGGTTTCTGATTGCATCCTACCTCTCTGTACAACAGATTTATCTATTTATTGAGCTTTTGATGACTTTGGTCTGACAGGCTGTGCAGTCCCTGAAGGCCACCCAAAGGCTCCTTTTTACAAACTTAGGTCACCACTGTGTCTCCCGTTTCTCAGTCCCTCATCTTCTTCCTCCGCAACTGTAAGCCTTGTCTCACAGTGAAGGGGTCAGCAACATGAATGCAGAGGTAGGGTGCAAATTCAGGAAGGGTGGGAAGGTGAGCTCCCCCCAGCACGGTGCCCGCGGAGGTGTGGGGTTACTCAGATCAGAGGGGAAGGTGTCAGGGTGAACGGCAGTGGTAGAAATCTGGCAGCAAGAAAATGTCTCTCCAGAATCTTCCAGCTGTGTGCCATGTCTTGGTAGCCCATAGGTGACAGTAAAAATGCAGAGAAGACACAGCCACCTTCAGAGGTTGATTACAACGTCCTCACTGGACACAGAGACCGTGTGCTCCGTAACCCCCCTATAGTTTCATCCACTTTTTTTTTCTGGTAGGAGCAGGGAAGAAACTATTTAACATCTAGGCTAATCTTGGATTTTAGTATTGTTAAGGAATTCACAGAACAAAGTCTGCTTGGGAAGTTCAGCTTGCTAAATCTGTCAGCTTTCATATGTGTGGACTTTATTTATTGTTTATGTGACCCGTACTTATGGTTAGGTAACTGAGCAAAAGTGTGTGGACTTGAATTCTTGCTGGAAATCTATTTTCATGTCTTATCAGTACTAAATTCTTGACTTTATTTAGTACTTATTTAGAAGCCTGACCTTACCAACTCATACTGCCATTCTCTAGAACATACACAAAGCACTTTTTAGCATATAAGGATCTAAATACCAAAAAAAGATAATAATGAATTGTGTTGTCTTTAGTTGTTTGGTGTCTTCCCCCCTCAGTGCAAGTCTTATAATCTTCAAAGATGTTTAAGAAATCTTCAGAATTTATTTTTTGGCAATTAAATAGTAATTTCAATGCACAGAGTCCTAAATGCCCTGGTTTATTATAAAAGGCCTAAATCCATACCGCATGTCCCCAGGGTGCCGTTTTATGGGGGACAGTGAACCTCATCTCCGTCCCTTTCCCTCCCTGCGGGCGTGGGCTCCTGCCGCGTCCTTCGTGCCGGCGGCGGTGCCGGGCAGCCCCCTCGCAGGGCTGATGCAGCTCCCTGACCCGGCGCAAAAATAGCCCGGCCAACACTTGGGCATTTTCTGCAGGGTCAGTGAAGCGAGTCGGGTCATGCGAGGGGTAGAAGGGGGCTGTGCTGCAGAGAGCAAAATCCTTTACGTCTGTCCTCAATCTTTATGGTGTTTTATGTGGAGGTAGGAAAACGTGTTGGCCATTAGCCTTGTATTTAAAACTCCCTGTGTCCTGTGTGTTAAATCTTCTCTATTCTCTTCGTTGAAGCTCAGCTGTTAACATGAAGTTGTGTTGCATTTCACAGAGCCCTGCTATACAGCAAAGTAAGAGTTGTGGTGCAAGGCATTTTCTAGAACTGTTAATGTAATTATTCCTTAAAAATGTTTCAAGAAACAAAATCATGCCCAGTGTGATCTATATACAAGGAAAAGAAATGCCCTCCCACAATGTGCGGTAAACTTCCATCCATTAGAAATATGCCATTAGATATTAAGATCAAATCACCTAAGGAAAGCAGCTTAACTCTTCTTTATCTTCAGCAACTTCAGCAGTTTTGCAGAGAGCCACCTGTAACTCAGAGTGGTTCAACAGCTCCCCACTCATGACCCCGTACAACCATACCAGGAACTAAATAAACCCTACTTACTAGCAATTAAAGTGATTTAATTTAAAACACAATGACAGATGCATAATGGGTTAATTACAAAATAAGTAATTAGCAAATAGGATAGAAGAGGTTAAAAGGTTGTGGACTTTTGTTGTTTGCTTGGGAGAGATAGCAAAATCATCAGCGATTAAACTTTTTCTTTTAATTTCTGGACCTGATTCTATTATTGTTAGCTGTAAATGAGGCAGCAAACAAGAAGAGAGGTTTAAAAAAAAAAAAGAAATCACTGCTTTATTGGACATACTGAAAGGCTATTGTTAACACTGAGACTATGTGATTTGTTTCCAGTCTGCAGCCGAAAATAGGTTTGCATCTATAATGTTTGTACTTAACGTTAGAATATGTGCCTCTTCTGAGCAGCAGTCGTCGTCCTCTCCACTCAGTGCTGGGGCCCCAACGAGGTCAGGAAAAAGGGTACAAGGAGGGATAGAGGTTAGAGCACACCTCGTAGGAAACTGCCTGCCCTAAAGAGTAGATCGGTGGGTTATTTAGTTGGGAATATGCTACAATGTGTTAGTTCTCAAAAAAAAAAAAGAGGATAAAAAGGAATAGGACTTTGATTAGGGTAACTTCTGAGCTGTGAAAATCCTCAGCCGAAATCCAGTTAACTTCATGTGGTGCTGGTCATATGGAGAGAACCATTACACAGGATGCAAGCAATTTTCTTTTAAAATAAGCAGAGTAAGAGCTTCAGCTTCATTTTCATGAGTATTATTCCTTCTCTCCGTGACGCCTGTCTGCCCAAAACCATAAGCAAATGGGCGTTTAAATAGTTTTAATACCGTCATGTTTTGTGACCACCAGCTTATTGCCAGGTAACTTGAAACTCGTTATTTATTTATAATAATTATAAATATATTTATGTATCTATAAAACATGTGTTTTGTATTTCAAAATTTCAGAGGGGATGTTTGCAGAAAGCTTTCTCCAACTTAAGCCTAATTGTTACTGAGGTCATTGAATTTTTTCTTTTGAAAAATAAGCTTTTGGGTAAACCTCAGAAATAGCAATATGGGCTTCTCCATTTCAAAATATCAATTAAAATCAGGCAGGAATTCTCCTTTTTAAATATAGCTGCCCTCTAACCTAATTACATATCCACCAGTAACCATTAGTGTAATTTAACCAAATTTCCCATAACAGTCACATTCTTCCATCATCCCTTGCTCTCCTTTGAGCGTGGTTATCGTGTGCTCGCTTTCCTGTCACTTAGCCAAGCCATAGTTAACTCTCAGCTAATATATGTCAGTCCAGCCCCTTAATCATTTAATTTAACTTGTCTGCCCCTCCTTTTCTATTATTGATAGTTTTTTGTGTCTCTGGTATGCCTACATTGTGCCTCCAGGGATAACGTCCGCCTTACTGCTTGCCATAAGGCCTGAACCTACACATCCAGAAATGCATTTTTGGTGGGCATCACACTGGCAGTGTCTGTCTGATGCTCACTTCCCTTGAGCTGCTTCTGCAGCGGCAGGTGAAAGCTCCAGGACCGCCACTCCAACTTGTGGAAAGGATCTGTGTGGGTTTTTAGCTGATCTTTATCTCCCCGACGTAGTTTTTGTTCGCTAGAGACACAGGTTTCAGAAAAGAGCTAATCAGTCTGTTACCTTAATTGTGTTGGAAACAAACTTCTTCAAAGCTTTCCCCCAGTTGTAACTGAATTTATGCCATACATTTCCAGTCTAGAATATGTGTTGAACATTTCAGAATTCAGTGGTTTTGCAATTCAGCTATCAGTACTAAGGCAAATAGATTCAAGTCTGGAAATTCAACAAGCCACACAATATGCAAAACCTCATGGGTTTTGCATATTGTGTGACTTGATGCACATTGTGTGATGTGACATATCCATCGATGTAACAGCATCTCCATTTTCTTTTCCAGGGGTTTCTGCAAAGTTCTATGTATTTGCACAATGTAACTCAAGGTCTGCAATATAGACCACAATTTATGTGTATTTAGAATTTATTTTTTAAACTCAGTGAGAACTCTTTAAAGCTCTGCATAAGAAGACCAGAAAGCCTAAAGCTGCATTAATTCTGCTGTTCATGTCTGAAGCCCTGAACATAGCTTGAACAAATGCCAGTACCAATCTTTAGGGTAATATTTATCCCTATTTAGAGTGACATTTGTAGTTTAGAGCTTACTCATTTCTGCTTCACTGGTTTTTCAGGCACAGCATCTATAAGACGCATTGACAAAACACATTTTTGTTAGCAAGTTTCATCCAGGTACCTCCTCTCCTGACATTTGGAAAACATTCTTTTTCTTAATCCATTTCATCATGAGGATGGAAAATCACCAGTTCTAATAGGAGTCTTTGAAATTTAGTATCTTTGGGATTATCTGATGTTAGTCAGTTACAGAGATTTACTGTGTAATTCAAGACAGCTTTTGTCTAATACACTCTTCGCAGTGAGTAATAAGAGAAATTAGCATTGAAGATAAACTGTCCCTTGTTGAAATTTCAGGGAGAGCTAATGTTTCCTGAGTTGACAGAACAAAACAGACAAACAAGAGAAGTTTTACGTCAAAGCTGTTGTCTGAACGAAACTCTCATAAGCTGGAGAACAAACACGTAAGCCGTGAAGTCTTTCAAAGGCTCTTCAAAAAAACACGGGAATAATGACTTAAATACGGGGTCTCTTATATTATCCCTTCTGCTTTTCTGTCATGCTTAGCCCTGCAGGATCCTTGCCCAACTGGATATTTACGCAAGTAGGCAGGGCTTTTTCTGAATTATGGCCTAAATCTCTAACGATGCAAACATCACTTCATGAGCAGTTACCGATGGGTTACTCTCCGGCAAACCTGGCTAGCTTGTGCTGTAATGCTTCTCGTTAAGAGAGTCCTCCACCGGGAGTAAAATGCTGGTTATCACAACAGTGGCTGAACAGGGCTGCTTCGAATTCTGTGCTCCTCTCATGCCCTCCTGTGTACACACGTAGTAGGCCAAAGCAAAGTGCTTGAGAGCTGCGCTTGCTGCAAGGGGATGAAGGTAAAGCAAAGAGAAGGCTGCAGCCTGACTGAGTTTTAAGCCGAACATAAAGCAGATTTCTCAGAGCCTTTACAACCTAAGGCCGGTCAACAGCTCCACACCGTGATATTAAGCAAGTTGAGATACTTCGTGAGATAACGTTACTAATTTCTGTAAGTAGAGGCTGAGAGAAGCATTATGTACTCAGGTTTTCTGCTTGACACCCAGGTGGTTTGAAGGTAATGTTACAGCCTGCCCCTGCATACTTTCAACAATACCTGAAAGACTGCCTTCCTAATGTGTTCAAGAAATTGGACAGAAATACTAAACTCTTTCCTTTTTGGCTATAACAACATTAATGATTACATTTTCTGTTACCTTAGAAAAAGATATTTTACCCCAGTACAATGAGACATTAACTTCTGCTGAAACTATAAGAACAACTTTTATTTTGCTTTTATCTTACATTACTTCATTTTGTGGTGCTGTGTCAATTTTTTGTAGCTACGTTCAAAACAACAGCTTTATCATTTCAGCCTGCCCGGCAAACCATAAAGCAGAACTAAAGTCTCACCAGTGTGGGACTATAGGAGGAATGACTTTGTCTAATTTAACAATGTTAATCCTTCAGCTCTGCTTATTGAAACACAAGTGCTTTCAAAAACCTGTAAAGCAGTGAGGTTACTGTTATAATTTATCAGGTTTATTGTCTGCATATCATAATTTTCTGGCTTTCATGCTCTAAAAAAGCTGCTGATGCCTGCACAGAGCTGAGCACATACCATATTATGGTCTGATCCTGACTGATGGAGAGAATCCATAATCTTGATGTGTTTGCACTCAGCAATTTTTAGAGCGTTTAAGAAGCAAGTTAAAATAGGAGATTCCAGGCCTAACAGGTAAAAAACAGTACTTTATCTAATGAACACAGGTTGAGTCAATGTGAGCAGGAAAGAGTAAGATTGCACAGAACTACTGGATGTTCGTATTAGAAAGCTCAGCAGATCCTTGCCTTTTTGACTGAGGGTTTCAGGATAGACTCCAAATGTTTAGACAGATAATGCACTACGGTTTTGATTTTTTCCTTTATTGCATGTTTTTGTATCCTCATGAGTTGGACTAGCAATAAAAAGTGTGAGTCCCAGGTCCACTTCTGAGCTTGTGCCTACACTTCTGATGGGGGCTTTTCATTTAACGTATGTAGAAAACCAGGTAGACTCATGTTTCTCATTCATAACACGGTTGTTCAGTTTGCTTTATAGGGGAGAGAGTACGGCTTGCTCATTATATAGTATCATGTACCAAAAGCAGTAGCCTTGTGCATTTTTCCCTGAATGTGTGTCAGTACAAAATCCTCTGTAGAGCTCTGCTCCAAAATACTAATTTTGTTTAGCTGTTAAATATTGAGATGTTCAATATTGAAGCAAATTTAAAAGTTCAGTTAGGCATCAATACAGCCTGTAGGCTATCGTGTCATATTTCCTGATGTGGAGTTGCTGTTCAGATTTTTCACTAAAGACGAAGTTAAAAGTGAGAGCAGCTTCCATGGAGGGAGCCTGCAGAACAAAATGTTCAGATGACACATCCTGTAATTCATCATCCCCGAGCCAGGATAACTCCCAAGAAGAACAGAAGTGCCAGGGCAGAGCATGAGGGACTGGCAAGTTGGGATGCTCAGTCTGGCGATGCTGGACCTTTCCCCTGCACCCCATGACACAACCTGTGTCTTTGTGTGAAGTAAGAGGCACTCGGTGAGAGTGGGAGAACACTTAACCACATTGATTAACGTTAATTGGTTAATCGCCTTTCATTGTGGGAGAAGAAAGTAGGTGCAGTAATTGGCAATATGGCTTGACAGTGTTTCTAGATTGGAGACCAAAGCCTGACAATTAGTTCCAAAGATCACCTTTTCAGGCCAGAGGAGGTGAAAAACCCAAAAATGTCTTTTTTTTTTGGAGTGAAACAGGAATATTCTTTTCCTGGTGCAGGGCTGTACATCTGAAACACAACTCGGTATCAGAATGGAATAATCAGTTTTCTACTTTTGAGGTATCCGATATGAATGTGAGGACTACCTTGGTAAAACAGTTTACAAAAAAAAAAAATAATAAAAAGCAGTGATGGAGAAAGAGCACGCTGCCTGCCTCGGCTCTCAGGCGAGGACATCCACGGCGGGGTGTGAGATAGCAGCCTCTGAAGTTTGTGCTGCGTGCTCAGGGCTTGTGACTCAGAGCCACGAGACCTTGGGTAGCTCTTTGCGGGCAAACGAGCACTCGACACACAAAAGATAATCTGATGAAGCCTGCACCCTGTGATGTTAGCAAAGCTTCACCATAAAAATTGTGTCACTTTTGGCAAGAAAGAAACTTATTCTGCAATGTCCTTGAAGACTCCCCAGCCATTATTAGCCTGATGTGGTGGAGCCTCGGCTGTGACTCATCTGCCTCCTTCCCATTTGTGCCGGTTCATGTACTTTTCAGTTGTAGACTCTGAAAAAGAACCTCATTTCCTCCAAGATCTTCCACATCTATGCCTTCAAGAGGACTTGCTATAATTAATGTAGACACCACTTACTCTTCTTGCTCACGCAAGGTAGCAACTGTGCTGGCTTTCAGAAGACAGGCAAGATTTTGGGTACCAGAATGGATAAACGATCCTGTACTTTCACGTTTCCATCCATGTGCCACTTTCCTTAGAAGGAAAAAAAAAAAAAAAATAGGAAATTACTTCTGGCATATAAAGTGCAGGATAAAGGCATCCTTTTGAAAACATTTCTGATACATTTGGAATATTAAAATCATCATCAGGTACAAAGCAGGTATTATAAACAGGCTCAATTACTTCGTTTCCTTTGGTCATTGCTAAATTGACCCAGTGGAGATGTTGGATGGGCAAGTTGCTGTACGTTCACACAGCAACACCAAGACCAACTCCAAGAAACTGATTTTCTAGGTGGGTATGAGGGAATAAAGAGGATGCACACCCTCTGTTTTAAACTGTGGGACAGAGGGAAGGCTGTGCCAAAGCCAGATACATTAGTGTAATGCTTTAAACAAAAGACTATCTTTCCCTACAGTCATTTCATGATTAGTTTTTTTATACAAGTGACAGCTGCCTTCATGCCAAGTCTTGGTCTCATCAGGGAAAATGGCAAAACTCCCAGGATAGCTAGAATTTTTCTCTTTATGCAGAATTCATTGAAGAAGTTTGTTATTTCTCCTTTTTTTTCTCCCTCTCCTTTTTAATAGATTGGTGCAAAAACAATAATTTTAGGATTTGTAAGTAATTATTTACGGGAGGGGCAGAATTTTTATTTAAAACACTCAATTGTTTACTTCAAGAGCACTTGTGTGTCCCTGAGTCATCAAACCACAATTAAATTCTGGGAAATAGCTTATTGTTGAGGTTTGTGGGGTCCCATGACATGGTGGGATGGATAAGAGTCTGATTTTAATTGGAGGCCTGATCTAAATTTGTACCCTCTTTCATCTTTTGGTTGACAAACTGCGAAGGATTTTGAAATTCCACGAGATGTCAGTAGCAAAAGAGAGAACTTGCATCGTTGACGCTGATCGTGTTGATTGTACGTGGCAAATCTCAAGCAGAGTGTTTGCACTCTTAGGAGTTTAAGGAGATACTGTCTTTTCCAACAAGAGCCCAGACAGAGTCTCGGGTGGTTTGCTGGGAAGAAAAGACAAGGAGATAAAAATACATTGTAACGTGTATGCTGGAGGATATTTTACAAGTTCTTGCTGTAAAACAAGGCCAAGTGCTGGGTCTTGCACTTCGGTGACAACAACCCCATGGAACCCTACAGGCTTGGGAGGAGTGGCTGGAAAGCTGCTCAGCAGAGAGAGACAGCTGGCTGAGCATGAGCCAGCGGGGTGCCCAGGTGGCCAAGAAGGCCAACAGCATCCTGGCCTGGGTCAGGAATCGTGTGGCCGGCAGGACCAGGGCAGGGATCGTCCCCCTGTACTCGGCACTGGTGAGACTGCACCTTGAATCCTGTGTTCAGTTTTGGGCCCCTCACTACATTGAGGTGCTGGAGCGTGTCCAGAGAAGGGCAATGAAGCTGGTGAAGGGTCTCAAGAGCAAGTCTTACGAGGAGCCGCTGAGGAAACTGGGGTTTTTCAGTCTGGAGAAGAGGAGGCTGAGGGGAGACCTTATCGCTCTCTGAAACTGCTTGAAAGGAGGTTGTAGCGAGGTGGGTGTTGCTGTCTTCTCCCAAGTAACAAGTGATAGAACGAGAGGAAATGGCCTCCAGTTGCACCAGGGGAGGTTTAGGTTGGATATTATGAAGAATTTCTTTACTGAAGGAGTGGTGAGGCGCTGGCACAGGCTGCCCAGGGAAGTGGTAGAGTCACCGTCCCTGGAGGCGTTCAAAGAACGCGTAGACATGGCCGTTGGGGACATGGCTTAGTGGTCACGGGAGTGTTGGGGTGACGGTGGGCCTTGATGATCTTAGAGGTCTTTTCCAATCCCAGTATTTCTATGATTGTAAAACGTGCAGTAGGTTTTACTTTGCACTTGCTTTCCAAATACAATAAGCATTGTGGGTAAATTCCCCCCCCCCCTTTTTTTTTGTTTGTTTGGAGGGGTGGTTTTGTTTTGTTGACTCACGCAGCAATTCTGAATCTCGGAGCACCGATTAATTTAAAGATTTACCGGTAATGAGGCATACAGTGACCAAAAAGACAGGGAGTACGTCCCAAGAGCTGTTCGTTCAAGAAGGTCGAGATTTCCACGGGAAGGAACCTCTCCCCCCGCCCCCGCCCGCGCCGACACGCGGATCCCGCCCCACGCGTGGGTCCCCCCGCTCTCCGCACCCCCCGGCCCGCGCTGCGGGATCTCGGTCCCGCCGCCGGGTGCCCCGCGCGGCCGCCAGGGGGCGCCGCCGGCCCGCTCTGCGCTGCGGGGCCGGGCCCGGGGGCCGGGGCTGTCGGTGACAGAAAACGGTGAAGCCGTGGGGAGGCGCCGCGCCTCGGCCGCCGCTTTGAGAAGGCTCTCGGGCAGGATGGCCGCGGCTCCTCCCTCAGCCTCACGGCGGGGCAGCCGCTCTGCACTGCGCGGCCGCGGCGGGGGTCCGGGCTCGGCCAGGCGCGGTGCGGGCGTCCCGGCGCCATTTTGTGGAGCCTTTGGAGGCCGAGGTGGCCGCGGCGGGCGGTGGGTGGGCTCAGCTGGAACTGCGGGGCCGCGTCCCCGATGCGTTGATTACACGGGACATGGCGATCGCCGCAGCTCACCTGGCTGTCTCTTCAGCCTGCTGCTGGCGGAGGATGTGTTCCAAGGGTGAGGAAGAGAGGAAATACAGGCCAGGCTGTGGTGCCGACGGAAGCAAAACCCAGTCACAGAATCACAGAATTGTTGAGGCTGGAAAAGACCTCCAAGATCATCAAGTCCAGCCTATGACCCAACAGCATCACAACAACCAGGCCACGGCACTAAGTGCCACATCCAGCCTCTCCTTAAACCCCTCCAGGGACGGTGACTCCACCCCTTCCCTGGGCAGTGCATCCCAGTGCCTGAGCACCCTCTCCCTGAGGAAGGGCTTCCTGAGATCCAACCTGAACCTCCCCCGACTCAGCTTCAGGCCGTGCCCTCTTGTCCTGTCACTCTGTGCCCGGGAGAAGAGACCGACCCCCCCCTGACTACACCCTCCCTTCAGGCTGTTGTAGAGAGTGATGAGGTCCCCCCTGAGTCTCCTCCAGGCTAAACACCCCCAGCTCCCTCAGCCTCTCCTTTGTTCACAAAGTAAAGCCCAAAGGGCAGTTCCTTAACACAAAACATGAATGAGGACAATCTTAAGAAAACTTTCTGCTTCCCCTGTAAAATGTCACTTTCGTGCCAGCGTTAAAGATAATGTGTTTCCTGATGACCAAGAGAGTGTGACTCTGATCCGGGGCTGGTTTTTCGCTGGCATTAGTGGGGTCATTTGTAGGCCTGAGATTTATTTTGAAATTCTAATGAGATCTCGTCTCTATTCTGGAGTAATGCCTTCAGGATTGTCTCTGCTCAGATTGGATTGTTGGTGCTTAAACTGGGGAGCGAGCTGGGATCATCCGGCCCGGCTCTGTTTTGGGCTGGGGTGGCTCAACGAGGCCGTCCTGCTCCTGGTACCTCTGTGCGAAAAACCTTTTGGCGAGTGTAAATACAGATCCTGCTGGAGGACGATGCCGTAACTGCTGTCAGTGACTCTCTCTCTTGACACAGAATTAGCTTGCAGGGCTTCAGTCTTTGCCACCAAACAGAAAAGGAGCAGAGTTAAGATATCGTGGTTAATACGTATATATATATCCACATATCACAGAATCACAGAATGTTAGAGGTTGGAAGGGACCTCAGAAGATCATCCAGTCCAACCCCCCGGCCAGAGCAGGATCACCCAGAGTAGGTCACACAGGAACGTGTCCAGGGGGGTTTTGAATGTCTCCAAAGAAGGAGACCAACCTCCCTGGGCAGCTGGTTCCAGTGAATGGGGGAGACAGTCTAAACATTAAATCTATGATTTTAGGATGCTGAATCCAGTTCCTCACAGCTGCAGTTATCTCAGTAATAAAAGAGAATTTGCCATTGTTCGAAAGTTAAGTAATAAGTCATACAGTTTTCTTCCAAATGAGTAAAATTACCATTTACATCTCAGACCTTTGTAATAGGCTTCTGAGTTTCAAATGATTGAAGAATCAGGTTAACTGTAAGCAGAAAATTTCTAATTCCTTTCAATCCTCCGTTCTTACTGAACCTGAGAGTAATAGTCATCTATCATAGAATCATAGAATGGCCTGGGCTGGAAGGGACCTTAGAGATCATTTTAATCCAACCTCCCTGTCGTGAGCAGGGACACCACCTCTAGACTAGGTCAGGCAACACGTGAGAACCGAACAGGAATCGAATCCACGACCTTTGGTGTTTCGAGCACCACGCTCAACCCACTGAGCTAAACTGGCCCTCAGTATATTGTTAAAAATGTAAAATAAAAACCACTTAGCACCTAAAGTTACATATTAGACCTAAAGGAACTCTTGCAAAAAAATTGTGTTCCATAAAGTGGGTAGAAGCACTTTTTGTTTCTGCATCAGTAGCCACCAGCTTTTTGACCTTGCTTCCAAATCCCTGTTACTCACAGCTTGTCCAGTCCAGCAGGCTTCAGACCTGACTTGGGTTCATTGTTTCAAGGAGTTACACAAGGTGTGTTGAGTTTAATCTTCGTCCACCAAGCGTGGACAAGGATATTCAAGATCCTATGTAAATTAATGGTATTCTGCAAATTTGCATTTGTGGACATATTACATTGTTTTTTCCTTTTTTTGGCAGGTGACGTTGGTGACGGAAGAAGAACAAGAATGATTACATATCCATAACTCCCAGCAGTATGTCAGGTAATCGTATTTCATAAGAGCATCTATGCAATATTTCTTGCTTTGCTGGAGTGACTGTAACGAAAAGTTTACTGCAAAATACTGCTTTAACAAACTGTGAATGCATTGGTGCTAGGAATTGAAATCTTTCCTCTAGCCAGAGCATAGATGTGTGGTAATCTTTCCCGACATTTTCCTGCTGAAACTTTCCTCCTCCTTGGCTTTTCCTCAGAATCAAAGTTGTGGTTTGTTCTAAATGCACATTCCACCTTCAGTGTTTCTGCTGATACTGCCAGTACAGTGGCAGTTTCTGCTGAGATTGTTGGCCTGAGTTATTTTGTAACATGGACGTATCCCCCGGGGTTCAAAGTGAGACAGTCAAATTCATTTGGCATAGATTATCGAGTACTCTTCAGATAATAATTGACTAGGTCTGCACCTGGGTTGAAGATTCAGAGCTGACATGACCATTAACCATTGTAAGTCCATGTTACCCCTGTCAGTTGCAAAAGTTTTGAAGGCTCTACATAAATGAGCCCAGATATTCTAATTCCAGAACAAGGTGCCTAAAAAGATGTACTTATTATGTGGAGATCGTCTAGAAAACCAGAGAATTTCAGACTTCAAGAATTTGTTTTAGTATTCATCAAATTGCATTAAAAAAAATGAAGTGTTCTGCTGATGCTGTTTGTCAATATGTTTTTCAATAGCTGAGTGCTGTAAATGGGACCTTTTAAAAGCCTGTTCGTAAATGCAGTATGTGCTACTTAGGGAAGATCATAACAAATAAGACTGAATTCCTGGTGTTATGCTCAAGGGACTGTTTTATTTTTACTGACTGGGCAGGTGAAATATTCTTTCCTTGGCAGCAGCAGCTGCATTCACCAACAAAGCTGGTCTATTAAGTTTAGGGTCCTAGCTATGAGGTAGTGAGTAAAATTCACGTGGAGAAACAGTGTTATTTAAATGCAGGCTTTCATAGTGAAATGTGTTATTTGATAATATGCAAAGATGTGTCATTCGACTTCTGTTTTTATGGTTTTTCTTTCCTGTCCTTTGAAGCGGAGGTTAGAGGTTAGATACAAATGGACTTAAGGTGGAGGCAGAGGGCATCGGGGCTTTTCGTGGAAGGAAGTCAAGTACCCAGCCCTTGGTTGGTGCATCAGGCTCTGGATTAGCAGAACCACCACATGAGGACTGGGAAGGAGTTAGTAGCCTTAGGCTACGCTGGCAGGGCCCACTAGAGTGTTTTTACATTCTTCTGCAGGCTCTGTAGGTGCCTAGCAAATACCTGTTTGGGAAGAATTTAAAGCACTGACATGGAACTTGGTGTTTCCAGCTGTCCGCTGTGGTTTTGGAGGGAGCAATTAGTAGCTTGTGCTACGTGATGACAAGCGATGGGGAGGGAAGCGCAGCACACCCTGTTTAGCCTCACCTGGTGTATTTGGGGTGTAGCTTTCATGGAGAGGGGGCTTTCATGGAGAATTCCCCTTAGCACTCCAACCAGACCTGTCTCCCTGGGCTCCCCCTGCCAGGGCAGCTCTGCTGAGCTCAGTGAAATGTAAAGCCTCATTGGAAGGACCTACATTTTCTGGATTTCTTTTGAAAGAAGTGGGCAGAGCAAATATGTGCAAAGAAAGTAATTGCCAAGCAAAAAAAAAAAGAAAATAGGGTTCATTTGCAGAAGATGACTGTTGGTACAGCTGTAGATGTCCAGCACTTTTCATTATGAGCAGTTTTTGTTTTCTGTTTCTCATTACAGGAATTAAATTCCCTACATGAGTGTGAATGTGAAAAGAAGCATGGATGAAATAAAAATCTTTCAAACTCTATAAAAACTGCATGAATACCACCATCCAGAGCCAGACTGGGCTCCTTTCCTAGTAAATGAAAATGAAAGCTTAGATTCTGTTACCGAGTCTCTGGAACACAAGAGCAGAACCTAATCCACAACCAAACTAGTTGCCTAAAACAATAGAGTGTGTTATTCTGATTTTATAGTAGATAATTTCTGTGCCCGTACATTATATTTTCACTGCAGTAGGAATTTTCTTCTTGTAGGCACCACTGAAAAGCCTTCAGTTTCTAGTCTAGAAGAGTTTTTCTGACAGAAGATTGTAGAATTTGGCTTTTGGTAGTAAATAGGCTTTACTACATTTTGCAGTTGCCATAGGAAATACATTTTTTGATATTTTGATATCTCAACCTCAAAAACACGTACTAGTGTGATTGGTTTATGGCACATGTCTGTAATTGTATTGGCTTATAGCTTTTAATAGTGAGGCTGAGTTTTCCAAAATTATTTTGGGACCTTCAGAGTTATGGGAAACATGGAAGGATTTCAGGAGTGTAGAAGCCCTTGCTTGAAAGTGAATAAAATAAGAAATAATAAGCAAAATTAATACCCCAGGTATCATCTTTGCATGCGAAAAGACAAACATCGAGTTAATGAAGTTCCAAACTCCTCTTCCTTTTTCTTAGAATGCAGTCAGAGTTCACAGGGGGATACAGACGGCGTTTATGAACGCCGAATACCGGGTGCTTGGTAAGGCTCGAAGCTGACGAGTGAAGAGCTGGACCTGCAGGTTCTGCAGACGCCGCGCGGCGCGTGTCACACAGAATCACAGAATCACAGAATGTGAGAGGTTGGAAGGGACCTTAAAGATCATCTAGTCCAACCCCCCTGCCAGAGCAGGATCACCTACAGTAGAGCACACAGGAACGCGTCCAGGCGGGTTTTGAATGTCTCCAGAGAAGGAGATTCCACAACCTCCCTGGGCAGCCTGTTCCAGTGCTCGGTCACCCTCACAGAAAAAAAGTTTTTCCTCATATTTTGATGGAACCTCCTGTGTTCCAGCTTACATCCATTGCCCCTTGTCTTGTCAGTGGACACCGCTGAAAAGAGCCTGGCTCTGTCCTCCTGACATTCCCCCTTGACATATTTATAAACATTGATGAGGTCACCCCTCAGCCTCCTCTTCTCCAAGCTAAAGAGACCCAGCTCCTTCAGCCTTTCCTCATAAGGGAGATGCTCCACTCCCTTCACTATCTTTGTGGCTCTACGCTGGACTCTCTCAAGCAGCTCCCTGTCCTTATTGAACCAAGGGGCCCAGAACTGGACACAATATTCCAGATGTGGCCTCACCAGGGCAGAGTAGAGGGGCAGGAGGACCTCTCTTGACCTACTTGCTACTCCCCTTCTAATACACCCCAGGATGCCATTGGCCTTCTTGGCCACGAGGGCACATTGCTGGCTCATGGTCATCCTGCTGTCCACTAGAACCCCCAGGTCCCTTTCCCCTGCACTGCTCTCCAGCAGGGCAGTCCTCAACCTATATTGGCACATGGGGTTATTCTTTCCCAAGTGCAAAACTCTACACTTGCCCTTGTTGAACTTCATAAGATTTCTCCCCGCCCAGCCCTCCAGCCTGTCTAGGTCTCTCTGAATGGCTGCACAGCCTTCTGGTGTGTCAACCACTCCTCCCAATTTCCTATCATCAGCAAACTTGCTGACAACATTCTCTAATCCCTCATCCAGATCATTGATGAATATATTAAACAGCACCGGCCCAAGCACTGACCCCTGAGGGACCCCACTAGACACAGGCATCCAGCCAGACTCAGCCCCATTGACCACAACCCTCTGGCTTCTTCCCTTCAACCAGTTCTCGACCCACCTCACTACTTGGTCATCCAGACCACACTTCCTCAGTTTACCTATGAGGATGCTGTGGGAGACGGTGTCAAAGACCTTGATGATGTCCAGGTAGACCACATCCACTGTATGGCCACCATCCATCCACCTGGTTATGTCTTCATAAAAGGTTATCAGGTTGGTCAAACATGACTTCCCCTTGGCAAAGCCATGCTGACTGCTCCTAATAACCTTCTTATCCTTGATATGCCTAGAGACAGCGTCAAGGATAAGAGTGTCAGCGCTTCCGCAGCTCCGCCAGTTCCAAGTGTCAAAACTTGCCTGACCAGTTTCCCGTGCACGTCCCTCAGGTGGTGACCAGAAGCTGAGATAAAGGGACGCAGGTGGAGAGTGCAAGCTGGGCAGAATATGCCTCGCACTTTTGAGTGCCAAGTCTGAGATGAATGCGTTGTGTTCTCACAAATGGAAGCCGGGTACCTTCCTAAAATTCAGCTGAGTGATCACATGCTTTAGTGTAACAGCCAATCTGAAAGTTTAGCTTTCTTCTTTTGAAGCCTGGGGTTTTTTTTTAAAAGTTTGTTGTCTTCTGTGATAAATGCTGCAATGCATTTAGGGAATGTCAGTAAAATACGTTCACCAACAGCTTTATGGTTGACTGTCCACAGAGTAATATCTGGAGAAAAAACTAAGCATTTTAAAAATTAATATTATCTTACCAATAACTGCAAGTCTTTCTGCCACACATTTACACAATAGAATTAGAAAAAAAAGTTAGAAAGTATTATTTTCTCATAGAGAAGATAGTACTTTTAAATAAATAAGTATGTAACATAGTTTATTAAAACATCTTTGCTGTTCAGATACTGCAGTGAAGGTTCTGGCTTTAGCAGTCACTATTCACTGGCAATAATCTGCCGTGGAAGGCTTCCTTCTGTACATTTTCTCTCAAAATGCAGGACAAGCCATGAGACAGATCTTGCTTCATTTACTGGAGTGAGCTGCAGAAGGAATGTCTAAAAACCAGAAAACAGTATTTGTAGAATACAGTAAATCTCATTAATTTCACCTCCATGGCAGACGAAGGTTGAATATAAAGAATGGAAGAGCGGGGTTGGTGAAGTCTGCAGCAACAGTTTCACCGGCTTCAGTAAGGCCAGGGTTTTATTCCACTTTTATGTGAAGTGTCGTAATCGACTCGGGCCTTGTGCTTCCAGTGGCAAATATTCACACTGTTCTGTCTGGTAATGACTATGAAGTTAGATCAAGATAGGAATTATAATAAAATTAAGTGCTTACATTAGGGAATATAATTTAAATGTCATAAATGCATATTTTCAGTAAGTAGAATTTAATATGCAGCATTTCTTGTAACGGGTCACTCATTTGGAGAAGAAAATTAATCAGCTCTTGTGCAACAAATCCGTCTGAAAACCAGTGTCTCCAAGGGCGTTGCGTGTAGTTTCCAACAACTGGGAAAAGTAATAGGATAGGAAAGGTACCATATTTTCTTCCTGAGTCTTTTCACTGTAATGCTCATTACCCTGCAAGCTTGGCAATAATTCAGATGGAGAATAGTTATTGTGTAAAATCAGTTGAGAAATTATTTCTCCTGAATTTCTATAATGATTTCCCTAGGATAATTTAATTGGACATACATCACTGTCTGACACTTCTTGTCTGCCAGACCATGATAAAATCCGACTAACTCAAGTGTATTATTTCTTTTAAGTAATGGATTTTTTAGAAGGACAGTAAATACTTTAATATAAGGTTTTGTTACGCCAGGATTCAGCAGCTTTGTAATGAGCTTTTGGGGATTTTCAAAAGGTTAACAGGATTTATATTGTGGGATGTTTTTGCATGAAGCTATGAATCATTCCATGATGGCTCTTATTACTTAGAAGCGTATTTTTGAATATGTAGTTAAAAATATCACAGTTGGTGAGTTCTAGGTTACAGACGTTCTGGTTTAATTTTATCTTTTTTTTTTTCTTTTAAACTTGAATGTTTTAAAAAGTATTTTCAAAAAGTACCATATAAATGCAGAAGTTTCGAAAGGCAGCTGGTCTGTAGAACGTTTTGTAATGTTTCAAATTTTTATGCAATTCTTACATAATGCATTGGAGTTTTCTTTCCAATCATGGGGGAAGAAAAGGCTCTCTAAGGAGTGGGGATGTTAAGATCTTATGTCTGTGCATTTCTAAGGGTGTTTGAGTTTGGTATTTACAACTGATGAATACCTGCTGTGTTTTCCAGATAAGGTACAGGCATTTTTCAGAAAATTTGGACCTGGTCAGATTTCACAAAGAACAGAGAAAACCAAACTGTGGGGTTTTAGCTTTGCAACATCTGCTAGCCTTTGTCTTAAGTACGTTTCATTATGTTAGTGCTGATATTTTTTTCTTTTTCTTGGGTTTTTTTCCAATAATACATCAGTATGCTTAGTCCCTTCCTAATTTTATTTAAACCAGAGGTGCTTATTTTTGTGAACTCGTCTTTCTGAAGTTTAGTTCTGACGGGAGCAGACTATTGCATTTGAAATTTTGAGTATTGTTCTTAGGCCGTGGGACACTGGTTTCACTGCAGTTAGAAGGAGCATTGTCAATATAAAAGATACTTGTTAATTTCACAGGCAGAAACCTTTTAAAACAGTTAATTTTTTTTTTAAAAAAAAGTCCAGTGTTTTTTCTAAGCCTTCTCCACTAGCTTACAAAATAAAATGTTTTCTTTTGCTGTGCTTGCCACAGCAACTTGCCATCTTAGGGCTGTGTAAGCCTGACCACAGGCTGATGCTTCGTTCTTCTGATGATTCAGAGTGAGAGCAATGAACTTTGGCTGTTTGTCCCTGCTGTGCAGTCCTGCATGTAGAGAGGACTGTGGGGTTTTTGTGCCAAATGTGAAGCTGTCGATGAACTAGAGGAAAGCTACTATCCACTCAGGCATTTTCCAGTTATTAAGGTATAGACAAAATACCTTAGACATAAATGTATTTCCAGTGATCTTCTTTAAAAGCATCACGTTTGCTACAGTGCTTGTCATAAAAATGTTGAAGGAAATGTTTAAAGTTTGCAAAACATGAAGATCAAACTTCCAGATCTGCTTTGTTTTGTGTGTCTGAAAACTGTTCAGAGCTGTACCAAGCTTGAAAGAAGATCTAACATGTGATTGAGGAAAGACCCCGTGAACTGATCTGAAAGCTCACAGTGAAAGCAGTACTCAGAGGCAGGATTTTACGAAGCGGTGGTAGTGATTTGATTTCCCAAATGGTTTCACTGTAACTTACATGTTTGTAAAGATGTACTTTATGGCATTTTGATCCATAATCTGGAAATGGTGTTTTGGCTTCTCGCTTTTGTTTTAGTAGGTTCCCAGTATTACCTAGCGCAATACAAGGAGGGTAAACATACATTAATGTTCCCATATTTGCACGAGCAGAATGAGTCCTGCAAAATGAGTCCTGGAGAGGCAGATCGCTGTCAATTGGGCATCAAATTAATCTTCATTTAAAACAAACAGAGGGGAGATGGTTCCGCACGTTAGGGAGGGACAGATACTGGAACTTCTTGCCGAAGGGTGTGGTGAGTGCAGAAGCACGCGCAAGAGGGACACTGGGCTGCACTTTAAAAGGGACATCCTTTGGCTGTTACTGCAGGAGCTCCGGCCATCCCTTGGGCTCCTGAGGAGCTGGGGGCTGGGAGGCCGTTGATGGGAACGCTCGTATATGCTTGTTTTGTTCTTACTCCTTCTCAGGTATTTGCTTATGGCTCCTGTTGGAGAACAGGAACCAGGCAAGCCCTGTGGTTTGAGCAGAGCTGCTGTGCTCAGGTCCACCTTGCTCTGAAAAACTCCCTTCACTCCCCACGTGGTACAGAACCATGGGAGGGTCAAATGCGTTTGGCATCTATGTGGCTGTGTTGGTTAACGTCACCTTTCTCGTGCCATTGTGTAGCCCAGTATCTTACTGCTTTTGCCCATGTAGCTTTGGCTATTCATTTCTTTCAGTATTTTTATTGTATCTTTAGCTGTTGCAAGATTCCATGCTGGAGTGCACATCTCCTGTTGATCTCTGTAAGGAGAGGGCTTCAGACAGCGCTCTGCGAAAACCCTGAACCATTGGCTTCTCTGTGCTCAGAACCTGCCTCTGGTTAACTTACAGATCAGCCATCCCATTCTTCTGTTGGTATTCTTCTGGGTATTCTTTCCCTCTGATTAATTTTCTCTTATGCTGAGAAATTCTAGCATAATGTCAAGCCCGGGTTCTTGTAAGTGTATGTCTAATATTATTTCAGTAGTTAACAGAAGTTCAGTGGTCTTAAAAAGCGATTACACTGGTTCATAGTGAGGAGCCGTTAAGATACCTGTCAGCAAGAACAAGGATAAAGCTAATTATACTGTGTATTACAAGTTGTTTAATGTTATCTTTTCTTACACATTAAAAACTCTTTACAAAGGTTACTGTAATATCTGCGTGGTCTTTGTCCAAAAGATTGTTTGAAAATACTGAAATTAATTTATATTTAAATCCATATTCTAAAATACAATACTTAAATATTTTATATTGTTGCCACTGTTAAAGTCAGCAGCAGTACAACAGCTCGGGATTAAATAATCCTGGCTCTGTTTGCTTTCACAAGCGTACACAGACGTAACACGTTCCTGAAATACTGAAAACCACCTGGTGGTTTCAGTAGACAGTACCAGTTCCACCTGCTCGAGTCCCTTTACCTCATTGTACTATTTTTTCTTATAGTCACTGTCACTTTACATTTTAAACTTTAGGAGAGAAATCATATGTTCTCAAAGGTTTTATGTAGCACATAATATGCAAACCCTACCTTCTTATATATAAAGAAGAATCTGGGTAGTCTGTGTTCAGTGTGTTCCACCCTTCTGCTTATTCGATGCAAACATGGTTCAAAAGTTGACAAACTCAAGCGTTTCGCTGCTTGATAAGGAAGAACAAAAAGAAAATGCTGGGGTGTTGTTTGGGAGAAAAGGGAAGGAGCGAAAGGAGAGAGGGAAGAGGAGAAGCAAAATCAGGGGAAGCAAAAATGTTGTGAACTGACTGCAACATTGATGAGAAGAAATGAAACTTTAGCCTTATCTGGCACAGATAATTTTATCATTCCCAGCATAAATGTGCATGAAAATTTCACGTGGTTTTACTTTAGGTTAATTTGTGTGTTTCAAACGCTTGTGCAAAACATGAATTGTGTTTTCATTTTGCTGGGGAGGTGCTCTTTAATTGTAGCTTGCTTGCCTTTTTTGGTTTTTTTTTTTTTTTTTTCCTTAAGTCATTAAGTAAAAATCATCTAGTGTTATTGGACTGGGTCCATGCAAAGCTGGGCTGCCTGATCAACCTACTCTGCACCTCTCGGTCCTAATCCCGATTACATTTGCCTTAGTTGATCTCTCTGGAGCCAACCCACTTCAATGTCCTTAGATGCTTGCATACTTCAGGGTTTAAAAAAAACAAAAAACAATCCATGCAGTAAAGTGCTGTTGCCCTTGCTGCTTTGTTTTCAGTATGTTTCAAATATGAGACGCAACAAAACTTTGTATAAGAATCACTCTTGTGAGTCTTTTGGTTTGGAACCACATAAGGTAATGACAATTCAGACTGCTGATGTATTCACCTACTGTTGCTATTTTGATCAGTTACAACTTGAAATTGTTACAGGCTGTGAGCAGTTTTGGAACGTAAAATAACTTCGTGTTCTGAGAGGAAGCATCTTTATAAAAAAACAGCAATCCTCTGACATCCCAGAACTCTTAGTTTACCTTTTGCCTACAAACTAAGCGACAGCCTGTTTTTGAGGATGAGAAAGACATGTTGAGGGTGAAGAAGTGTGAGTGACACAGCCTCTGAGAAGTGCCTGCCTGTGTGGTCCCAGGGCAGCTTTCGTCACCCTCAGCCGGAGCTGCTGCTGCACAGAACCATGAATGTGGAGCATTGGAACAGGCTGCCCGGGGAGGTGGTTGAGTCACCATCCCTGGAGGTGTTTAAGAGACGGGTAGATGTTGCATTGAAGGACATGCTTTAGTGGTGTTGACAGGGCTAGGAAAAGGTTGGACTCGATGATCTTGAAGGTCTCTTCCAGCTGAAACTGTTCTATGATAGAAGTGCCAGCCTTGAGCATAACAGAGCTCGTCCCAAGGTAGGAAGAAGGGACGTAGCTCTCAGGACACAGCAGGGAGGGATCGGTGCAGTGGCTCTAGAGTTGCTGTGGTGAGCGCAGGGAACAGGCGCTCTCTTCAGTTATTATCAGGGTAAAAGTCTGCGATGGGTACGCAGCTCATTGCAAGAAACAGCAAGAAATGCCGCCCTCCTGGCTGGCTGGCTACCACCCCCCATCTTTCTGGAAGATCTGGAAGTACATCTCAAGAGACTCCCATCTCTTGAGATGTACTAAAGGAGGAAGAGGCTTCTTGTATCTCTTTCTTTACCACTGTGGGCAGACAGTACTAGAGAAGTAGTAGAAGCAGCGTATAACTGAGATGAAACCAAAAGAATCGTTCCGTTGTGTTTATAGTCCTGTGTATACTGACATTCAGGTAACACTGCGTATCTGAGAACAGGCCAACCTTTACGATCACCCACAAGGAGTCTTGGTCTCAGCCTGTAATAAACAATTTCTGATGGATTCTCCTCTCCTGACCTTTTAGTTTAGCTCAGCGGGCACTTCATCTGCTTCTATAAAACAAACTTAGCTTTAAAGACACTCTGATAGGACTTGAGAAAGTCTTTCAAACTGTTGACTGCCAGTTATTGCTCCATTATGCTGCTTTTATGTCTCTGAAATTACTTGATGATTCCTTTCCTTATGCTGACAAGAAGAGCTCTAGGCCTTTCTCATTAGTCCCTCTTTACTCTGAAGTAGGGCCTGTGGTTTTAGTCGTGACTCATCCCAGCAGGCTGCACAGCTTTCTGCCTTGATTTTAGCCATTTTAACAGTAGCTAGAGGGGGAGAGGGAGATGCCTTTCTTACAGTAGGGAGCTTGGAAAAAATTACATTATCCTTTATCAAAGATTTTGGTTTGACAAGACGAAGAGTGGGTGTAGGAGATCTAAACTGTATTCTCCGTTGGGGGAAAAAATAATTAAATAAAAAAGCTTTTGAGAAATTCAGGCAAGATAGGTTAAAACAAAAGAAATGGGATAAATAATGTAATCCTGTAGTGAAACTGTAATTTAACAGTTTAATAAGCTGAATGGTAATTTAGGACGTAAGTATTTGCTGTGCCACAGTATAGGAAGAAAAGGAGACAAAATATGAGACTCCTCAGTGATAGTTCCTTACAATGTAATCCTTGTCTAGCAGAATTTGAATTTAAAATGTCCCTGGTGACTAAAGGGAATTTGTGAAATAAAGTGAAAGCTTGTAAAATTAAATAAACAGGGACTAACATAAGAGTCAAAATAGTGAAAAAAATTTCAGAGGGAATTAAAAGGAAAAGAGAGAATAAAGCTGCTTCAGGTGGAGTCAGCCATTGTAAACTCTGCCTGGGCAAATTCCAGATGATGGAAGCTATAATAGAATCAGTTTCTTCTCATAACTTATATGTGTCTAAAATCATATTTTAAAATTCAACAGATGCTTTGCAGGCACAAAAATTGGAAATCATGTTTTATTTTCTATGTTAAGGGGTGAGTCCTTGTGAAGTTAAAAATCTGTGTGACATCCTCTCTAAATACTCGGGGAACAAACATTTTACCATTGCAATGAGTGTATATTTTTTAACTAAAATCAGAGGTAAAGCAATAACTTACAGACTAAAAGACAGCAAAGCTGACCTTTAATATCAAAGATAAATTTGAGAAAATAGAAGTTTTTGCATAAAAACATTGAACAACATGGATTATGAATCACTGATCTTATTTCCAGGACCAATAGCAAGATATGATAACTGAGTAACTGCCTTTTCAAACAAGGTCGAGGATTGTGTGGCATCAGTGGTCTGCTCCAGAAATCCATGAAGCATAGGACTATCTGTTTGTGAGTGACTTACAGAGGATAACTAGAATGTGAAGGAGGACAAGGAAGAAGAGAGTAGCCTTGTACTGCAGGGTACATTCTCTGGGATTACACAGAACCTAGTGAGAGGGTGGGTTCCTCTCCCTGCCAAGAAGAGTGAAGTGGCCAAGTTCAGTTCAGTTCTTACAGGGAAGTTCTGTGCAGCTCCTGAGGCGTCTTACCAGAACAATCCAGTCTCTCCCTCTGAGCTTAAGTTTATTATGAAGTCCAGAAGATGTAGAAGTGTTCAAAATAAAAAAAAAAAAAAAAAAGTTTTATATTCTGTTCTTTAATTCAATTGCCTAGTTATTTTCTGGGTTGCTTTCACTATTCTATTTTAAATCTGATTATCCTCCTACAAGTGATATTCTCTTGCCATGTTACCTGCATTTAGAGTTAGTTTTTGATTTTACTAAGAAAATCGAGTCTGAGCTGAGGGTGGATGTATAAAGCCAGAAGTAAGTGAGTGCAGATTCAGTAGATAACTTACCTGCCCAATGCATTGAAGTCTGCGATGCCAGTTTCCCATACAAACTCCTGTTAGTGCCGTCCAGCTGAGGTACAGTGAATAGGAGAAACAGACTTCTGACTTCAGGTACCAAGTGAGCAGAAAAAAGTACGGATTGACATTTAAAATGAAGTAAGATATTGAGGAAAGCTATGTATACTATTAGGGATTAACACAGGGTAAGAGAATTTAATACTAACCGTAATCAAGTCTTCTGAATATGTCCTGTATTAAAACTTAAGAGAAGTCTTAAGACATAACTTTCAGAAACAGCAATAGTATGATAGATCTGGTAACTGAAGTCCAAAGTTACTTTTAATAATTTTTATCAGGAATTTACTGACTTATAATCCACTTATTTACTAATATGTATATGAATTACTTTACTGACTGAGATGTATGTAAAATTAACTCTTAGGTCCATTAGAATAGCAGAATCTTATTATGATTAAAACCACAATTGATGACTAGTCATCAGATGTCTGGAATTTGCTGGTTTCTATACACAAGTTAGAAAGCTATTTTGTATTTGAATTTTTATACATGTACTATAAAATAAAATAATTTCTTTAAATGTGGAATATCATCGGTGACATGTCATTTCCATAGCATTTAGTTTTGCTATCCAGAAATAAAAAACAGGCTATATTTAGTTTTACAGATTTATCAGCTAGTGATATCTCAGTTTCCTCTCTATTAGGGAATAAATAAATTTGCTTAATCATTATGACTGCTTAGATCAAATCGTGCAGCTTTAGCACTGCTCATTAGCTACACGGGACCCAAATGTCCGTGCTCCTGTGATAAAATTAGCATCTCTGATACTCTGCTGTGACCACAGCTAGAGAAAGGCAGTAGGTAGCAAAAGCGGAACTGCTAAGCATGCCCACATAAGAATGTCACACTTAGGTAACAGAGTGTCCCTCAGGTCAGCCTGCGATAAGAGCAAAGTCAAACAAGGCTGAATCCTTGATGTTTTGTGTTTTAAGTATCTGAAAATTGTTCACGACCAGCCTCGACCTACAAGACCTCAAATGATCATATGAGCAAGGCAATAAATTGGTGGTAACTTGCCCCGAGGCCCGTGTTGTAGTTGTGGTGTTGCGAAAGTTGCATCTGAGGGTTAGCCCGTCCCCATAGATCTGCCTACTTGTTCAGGCTTCGCAGACGGGAAATTTTTTATATTTACTTGTGCCGAAGGGGAACTATGGTGGCTGAATGGGCATGGCTGAGAGGCTCCGCATCGTATCAGTGCGGTCAGGTGGAGATGCACAGGAATACCGCGGCGTCGGGAGAGCTGGGGAACCACTTGCTTTCCAAAACTCCACACCTGAGCAAGATTTTGGCAATGCCAACGGTTTGTAGCCCTGCAGTATTTGCCAAACATCCAGGACGTGGCCTCCTGTCATGGGACAGACTGATTCACCTTCCTGACAGAAATCAGAAATGGAATGTAGTGGGCTTAGAGGAAAACCGTTTCTGTAGGAAAAGACACTCCAAAAATTGTGATACCCAGAGGAATGGAGAGCAGCTTTCACGGTGTCAGCATGCTTCAACTTGGACTAGCACAATTTTACAGCCAGGCTGTACAAAAGCAAACTTTCAAGTCATGTCAAGTGCCCAGGAATACCAAAAAGAAGAAAAAAAGTGTAAAGGTAACTGGCATTATTATGCAGAGCAGAGCAGGGGGAAAAAAAAGAAAAAAGAAAACCAACCAAACAAACCAGGTTGTTGTATCTTTGTTTGTGGTCAGGGGTTTAGCCATTGGTAAAAGCATTATTATGTGGGGGATGTTTTCTTGCTTTATTACCAATTTTTCAAATTTTAGTTTATTTCTTTTTTCAGCAGAGATAATTGTGATTTTTAGTAGTCCTTTTTATTCAGTTTCATAGCTTTGTGAAGAGCCAATGTGATGAGTACTTACTGGGGCTTTCTGTGTGATATTTAATATAAAATAATATCTATTCCTTTAGTGCTTTAAAAATTTCTTTCTCTCTCTTTATGGTCTCAGTAAGCTGATAAAAAATCTTTTCTGAGCCTGGCCTTTTTAAATAAAGCATATTCTTGATACACTAGAATTGCAAAAGCAAACAAAGGCATTCTTTTACTACTTTCTCAGTGTTCATCCCTCACCTTTGACTGCAGTGTTTGTCTTTTCTTCTTTCTTATTACTAACCAGCCCCAAAGCCTCAGTAAGTGCACGTTCAGAACTCAGATAAGTGGAATTTCTTGTTATGAATATTCTTTGCCTCAGTAGTCAGGAGAATTAACCATTTTCTTTCAGGTAGCTTGTTTGGTCCACATCAGCATGGCATTGAAGGAATTTCTGTTAAGAATCGCAGTTGTTTAGATACTAGCATAAATTGTGTGCGCAAGTTATTTTTATTCCTTTTTAAACCAGGATAAATAATTCTTCTTTGTTCTTCACCTAAAAAATAATTACTGCATATTGGGAGGGAGGGACTACAAGTTGTTTTCTTTGACTTATGTCTTGCGTCACTCCAGGAAGAAAGATTACGGTGTCAGGCAGGATATCACCTCATGAAAAAGTTAAACTGGTCTAAGTACCTGATTTCTTTAGATTTAGTTGCTCTTTACCTCAGAATGCCTCTTTGCTAACAGATGTCAGGTGTTGATCGCTTTAACGTCTTACTAAGGGCTGTCAGGAGGCTGCCAAACCCAGACAGTCCCAGCCAAGAGTCTGTTAATTACATTGTGTCGAGCTACATTAACTGGCTTTCTGCTCAGTTTTGTTATTGAACAAATGGAACTTCTTACCTTGAAGTTTTCACGTAGAGTTGGGGTCGTTCCGGAAGAGGTACATGTTTTAAGTATTGGCAGTTACTTTCTCGAGGGATAAGCTGAGTAATTAACTGATGTCTGCTAACAGGGTCTTCCAATTATGACATGTGGGGAGACTTAACAAATTGGGTTGTCTGGGTCACAGATCTGTAATTACTCTTAGCAATATTTGCTGAGCGACCATCTTAAAAGTTGTCAAACACTGCTCAAGAGTTTTGTTAGCCAGTTCATTGGCAGACCTCTCGAGGAGCAAATGCTTTCCGCTCAAACCGTGTGCTACCCTACGTGTGTCCTGAACAGTGCAAGGAACTAGTGCAAGAAAAAGCAAGCACGAACCCTGGAAGACTCTTCTTGATCGTGAAAGAGCAAGCTCCGTTCTCTTTTAACCACGTTTATTCAAGGTGTCAAATATTTTCAAGGGGAACTGGATTTGTAGTGAATCCGAACATTTGAATAAAAGCTATGACATTCTTTGTTATCCCAACATGAGGCTGAAGTGTTTCAATAAAAGGCACATCACACTGGCATTTTATGAGTCATGTATGAATTCAGTGGCATATCATAACTGAGGTACAGCAGGATTTGTGAGAGAAGTAGTTTTAGAGAAAGAATTAACTTAATGCATAGAAGAGGTGTGATATCGTGGAAGTAAGATTTTCCTCGGGTTTAAACCAGAGGCCACTAGTTTGACGCTTGCTGCATCTGTTGCAAGCCCAAAGAAATGACTTTATGTCAGAAACCTTTAGCTATTTTTCCCTCAGCTGTATCACTTGTTAAAATACAGTGTAAACAAAATGACAATTGTTATGTCTTTGATTCTACTGAGACATACAAATGCTACTGTAATTTTTAAGCACTAGAATTTCATAATTCTACCTACTTTATGATTTAGTCACAAGTAGGGATTTCAAAATAAGATAAATAGTATATAGAATTAATTTTCTGTTCTTGTACTTTCTCGGTATTATTTTGGATTCTGATGTTAGCAGTTTTACTTAGTTTAACAATAAGTTTGCATAGACACTTTTGAGGGACTGCTTTGAGTGTCTGATCATAGTACATAAAGTGAATGAATGAAGTAGTGCGAACATACACGTTGAAGAGAGGTGGTAACTCGGCATGTGAGCACCGAGATGGCAGGATTTGACAAATTATGTGTGTCGCAAAAGCCACGTTAGTTGTTCTGCTCCAAAGGTGTTATAGTTTTCAGTATATTTTCTTTATGGTAAAAAAAGATAGGCCCTGCGAGGGATGTGTCGCATGTTATGTGCTGTGAGTCCTGGAAGTGCAGATTTGTGTTCCTCTGGAAGAACAGTGATTCTTTTTTTTTTCCAATAACCTTCATTAGAGGTGGTTGAGAGAGTGCAGACAACAAGAAAATCTGCAAATAGGAAAATGTAACAGTTACTTTGTAACTTGTAAAAATATGCATTGTAAAACTAGGAGCTGATGAGCCAAGTGTGTGTAACTGTTAAGCATTTAGGAAGGCACGTTTAATCTTTGCAACTACACAATCAAATGCACGAAAGTCTTTGACCAAATAGCTGATTTTATTTGTGAACACAACCAAGGTAAGATCCTTCCATTTGGTCCTTCCGAAGCAGAACTCTGCCCTGGCTCATTGGAATGCTTTGCAATGCCTCCCACGTACCGACACCGACGAATCTTTTCGGGGCGTGCAGGGGCTCTGCCTGCAGCACCGAGAGAGCTGGGGCTCTAGACCGGGGGTGCACAGTTTGGAAGCAGTCAGGAGGGTGTGGCTCGGGCAGGTTACGTGCCACCTGCGCAGGCACGCGGGCAGCAGAGGTGCACGACGTAGCGGAGTGCGCTGCCCAACAACTCTTTTTGCTGTGTTGGGGATCTCGGTTGGTTGGGGTGCGCCGTCAGGAGGATCATCCCCAGGGACACTGTCCTGCCTTAACATTTGCTGTGGGTTCATTTTGGTGGGGTTTGTAACTGAGTTAAGTCACAAGAGGAACGCAGCTCAGTGGGACATTTGATCGTTCGTAATTAGAAGTTTAGTCAGAATTCTTGAAACGAGTCCTGGAGGATCCGCGTGGGCTAGTGCCAGGCCGTCTCTCCGGCAGACACCTCCTTTGAGGCATTCTCAGCCTGAGTTCTGCCCACCCAGTGTAACATCACTGACTGCACTACACTTACTCCTGATTTACACCAGGGTGAGTATTTCAAAACCTCTGGGGCGTTCAAGTCCCACGTTCAGCAAGTAATTTTTGCCTCTTTTAGTACAATGAACTGGCGCCTTGGACTCTGAAGGGTTCAGACTCTGGATTCTCTGCTGCTGCATTATCAAAGTTTCTGTTCTATCACTGGCCTGTTTGCGTGCACCAGAGGTTTTATTCTGATAGTGGTTAATTTCCATGTGTTCTCATAATCAGACACTTGTGAACTAATAAAATTGCAAGTGCAGTGCTGCATTGCTGGAGGCA
This sequence comes from Trogon surrucura, assembly GCA_020746105.1. Taxonomy (NCBI): domain Eukaryota; kingdom Metazoa; phylum Chordata; class Aves; order Trogoniformes; family Trogonidae; genus Trogon; species Trogon surrucura. The sequence continues at coordinate 16,038,334 of CM036622.1, read as the reverse complement.
ATGAAAGCTCAGCGTGACATGATTTAAAGACTCTAATATTCAAATCAGAACACAAGACAAAGAAAAGCTGTTAGTGTTATTTTCTACTCCACTTACAGACTTTTGATAAAGACTCTATTGGACTGTCTTTTAACAGATTATTTAATTCAAAGTGATGCATGAAAGGGACCTGCAGGATTGGACCCTAAGAGATTAAAATGAAAATATTTTAGGGATATTTCAGTTCTAATAAGGATGTTAAATCTTTGCAGTGTTTTTTGAACTGATTTGTTTCCAAGGGAACAACAATCTGCAGTGCTATAAACCTCTTTAATGTTAGCACAGTACAGGTAAGGTAACTGCATTCCCCAGCAGTGTTTATCATTCTTCTTTTTTGGGGGGGGGGGGGGGTGGGAGGTACAGAAAAGGCTTTCATCCATTTTTCTTTTTCTCCTCATTCTTCACAGTTTCATCTAATTCCCTGCAGTATTACAGTAAATGTAGTACATATGAGTCATTTCTAAGTGTTATTGACATAGCAGTAGAAAATAAGAAATGTTTGAGGGATTTATTTTGGAACAGACAGTAAGTCACCGGCTGTGCCACATCGAGATACCATATCCTCAGGTGCCATCCTGGCTGGAGCGGCTGTGTCTACTCACGATATCAATTCTGTGTAGATTTTCAGTAACAGAACTAAATCAAATCAGGGGCAAGAGAACAGGAGAAGAGAAAAATTGTGGGAATTTTGACTCATCTGGCAAAACAAAGCCACATGGGGAAAAATGGCCACTAAGAATTTAAAGCCTAGTTCTCCAAAGCTTTTCTGGGTGTTTTAAAAGTATCTTGGTATTCTGCTCTGCTCTGCTAATGTCTAAAATCCGGCCTCACCTCTGTGCAAGCTCTAACATAAATTCCTGTGTAGCTGTACAGGAGATGGTTTTGTGGTAAATGGGCAACCCACGTAGTGCTCCTGTGCGGTGTTTTTGTTCTGGTGAGCGTGGAGAAGGAAGCTCAGCGGGTTGTACGCGTTACGGGTGTATGTAGTACAGAATTACCAGCCGACCACATAAATGGGTGTCATCTGGGGGTTTCCGTGTAAACAACTGTTGTGGAGTTTCTTAGGAAGCACGGTTTTATGAAGTGCTGAACATCCATTCTTGAAAAATCGGGCCTTAGACGTGCTTTATTATCACAAACCAAATCGGTCTTTGTAAAATCTAGATCATGGGCTGGAGCTAAAATGAAAATGAACTTTTATCGTGTGCTTTTTCACACTGTATTTCAGAATGGTGTTCGTTGAGTTAGATCTTTGGTAAAAACAGCATGGAGAATGAGCGTTCATTTGTATTTTACCTCTGGGATTTCAGTAACTATCAGCGCTCTTAATGAAGTAAGATGTTAGTTTATCAGAGTTTTAGCAGTTCATTTTGGAAGCAACTTCGTTGGCTTCGGTAGAATTGATCTTGAGAGAGTTCATTTTGACTTACCAAATGCTTTATTATTTTCTGAGCAAGTTAATAAGAAATGTGTGCTCTGGCAGGGGGGCTGGACTAGATGATCTTTTGAGGTCCCTTCTAACCCCTGACATTCTGTGATTCTGTGATTCTGTGATTCTGTGTGTTAAAGGTGCTTCTTTTATAGTTACAGAGGAAAAAAAATAAAATGCAAGAATGAATTTTAACTTCTCTGATCCACAGAAACACTCTTTCTGAATTCTGTTAGCCTGCACATCAGATACTAGTTGGCAGTGCTGCTTGTTTAGACAGGTTAGTTACGGTTGTGTGTTGGAAAGGAGAACGTTTCTCCGTCGGCTCTTTGTGTTGGACTGAAACATTAAAACAGTGTCGAGTAGGCAGAAATACGTGCTTGTCATGCCCTGGTTTTACCTATTTCACTGAACTTTTAGGACCATTTAGCTGTATGTTCATCAAGGCTGTTAGATGATAAGAAGGACCAACCTACATGGTAATTCAGTCAATCCTGTAGGTTGTTTAAAATAATGAAATAAGAAAACTAAGACCTCGTTATCAAATCAGTAATAATTCTGCTTCCTAATAATAAGACCAGACATTAAAGAGGGAGACCGTCTTGTTACTGACTTCACAAGTTTTACGATAATTTAGCTATGCTGTAAAGAAAAACGTATTTTGCCCAGCAAAGGGCAAGCAGTGGCTTATATAAGTTAAAAATAAAATAATTTATTTTCGATCAAAAAGAATGGCTGATTAAACAAGGTATATTAACAGTACTGAAGTTTGGGGTGCATTAAGCAATGATAGGATCATGTAGCGTTTGTTGTAGTGGTGTTGACACGTTCATAGCTCATAGGTGAGCCAAAACCAGCAAAAACCCCTCCTTCCTCTAGTCAGCCCGTCGTCAAAAAAGATGTATTTCTAAAAGTACTTGGTTACTGAAACATAAAAGATAACAAAGCAGAGTAGCAAAGCAATTAGCTTGCCACTAATATTTAAGCAGCGTTCTTCTCGCTGATTATATTATTTTGAAGTTTCCCACCTGTTGAACTCAATAGAAATTACCTCCCCAAATCACAGAAGTTTAGAAAAGCTGCTTTCCCATAAATGCATTACCAGGCAGTGGGGAGGGTTGTGTGTGTGTGGAAGGCTGGGGAGATTCATGCATGTAATTCTGTAAAACAAAATCAATAAAGCTGATGACAGATTAAGTTGCTAAATTTTGTAAAACTAGACTACTGTTTGGGTCATCAGCACAGCACTATTGGATTTTCTATGGTTTAATGCTGAAAAACAGGATTATTGATTTTAGGATTTTCAGCATATCCCCTCTGGGAGTTCTTAAGCAGCCTTTATAATGCTTCACACTTAAGTTGACAACTACAGTGACATAACTGTGTCCTCGCCTTAGTAATCATTTTCTAATCATATTGGAAAAGGCTGGAAACGGTTTATAAAATGATTATTCCAGACAAACGGGGTAACAGGAGGGTTGCCGGGATGCCACTTCTTTGTCTGGTGGTCATTGCTACCTGTCTGCCATCTTCCCTCGGAATTAACTTACAGTCACAGATTAAGACCTTTGACTGTCATAAATCTGCTTCCCAATATGTTTGACTGGCAGGGGAGTTCACAAGCTGTCCCAATATAAATAGGATTTTAGCACATCAGGTGCTGCTCCAAAGTAAAACGGGGCAGTTTTGCCGTCGACTTTGTTGGTGTATATTCATCGCTCCTCTCCCGCTCCATGTGTATGCACGCCTGCATGCGTATGCATGTGTGTGTGTGCGTAAAGTAGAAGCTGAGATAGGGTAACAAAATGAACTACTGTGTGCAAGAAATATACGAAGTGCACCCAGCTGCCGGTAGCAACTGCTACATGCAGTCCACTGACTACTGCACGTATATCGAAGAGAATCAGGGTTACAGCAGTTGCGATGCTCAGGTCCTGCACGGTAACAACATATATATGGAACAGGCCTGGGCGGTGAATCAGCCTTATACCTGTAGTTACCCTGGAAACGTGTTTAAAAGCGAGTACTCTGACATGGACATGGCCCTGAATCAGTACAACCAACCTGAATATTTCACCGAAGAAAAACCTACTTTTTCTCAAGTGCAGTCGCCATCGTACTCTCAGAAGAAAGGTAGGGGCGATTTATTTAAATAACGCAAAAAAAGAAAATAATACTCTCTGCTTTTGTTTTTGTTTTGCTTTAAACTTGCAGTTGCATCAGTTGGCTCAGATGCATCTTTGAATGTGAAGGCTGCCTGTTCAAAACTGAAAGCAGCAGTAACATAGGTTGCTAGGTGATTGTAAGGTTTTCTCTGAGCAAGGAGGATTTCCAAGCACTTTTTTCGTAATCTGTAAAAGACAATTGCAAATATATTGCTTGTTTTGTGCTTTCTGGGGTTGTTACGGTCATTTGCTATTCACCAACGAGCTAGATAAGAAAGTTTCTCTTCTGAAATGTCGGCATTATATGTTCTGCATCTTAACGCTGTGTTTCTGGTTACGTGCAAACAATCTGTACGAGTCCTTGCTGTCAGTAAATGTGAACTCTGTTTACTCAGAAACTCAGGAAAAAAATATTTTGAAAATTGAGCTGTAAATATGTGGAAATAAATACGGGGGAATTATTACATTTAATAGAGTCTGTGTCTTTTAAGAAAAAAATACATGGTTTCTGATTATGCAAAGCAAAAAAGACTGAAAATTCAGAAATGTGTCTGTGCAAGAAAGCCTGTTCTGCATTCAAAAAGTTCGTCTGATCAATATGTTTGTGAGAGGTAGTTGGAGTGCAATATCTGCTCCCTCAGGGTTAAAATCATTGGCTGGTTTTAGAATTTATTCTCTTGCTTTCAGATAAGCAAGGCTAGTTCAAAAAGATCCCAGAATACCAACAAACACTTAGAAATGTTTTTGGTGTTATTTGTTCTGACCTCCAACAAGCAAACTGACGCATACAGAGTGTGTACGTTCTCTGTGTTTCTTTAAATCACCTTATTAAAGAGTAAAAAAACCGCAGTCTATTGTACCAGTATAAAATGTCCTTTTTCTATTAAGACCTGATTTTGAGTATGCAGTTATCCAAAACCCAGATGAATCTGATGTGACTAGGTAGATAGGGAGAACACTATTTACTACTTTTAAAGTGGCTTTGTAGTAAAAAGTAGATTGTTTAATCTTATAAAGTATGCGAGCACTGAAATATTTTCCTTTGTGCAGGCAATACTCATTAGCACTTGGTGCAATAAACCTAAATATTGGTAGAAAAATGTCTAATTTTATACTTTGAACAGCATTGTATTTCATAAGGAAGAAAATATCTTTTTTAATCCTGTTCTGGAAAGCTGTAAGAACATGATCAAATAGTAGACTAAATGTAGTTGTGGATAATGCATGTTTTTGTATTCTGCAACTTTTTAAATGCCTTTTAAGGCTGTTTTTCTGCTGTTGGGTTTTAACTAATGAATTTATAACTCTTCATGGACTTTTCCCATGTCCTATTTTTGGATAAAGAAAAATAGTACTCAGGATTAACTTACAGAAAATAAACACTTGCTATTGCAAAGTCAGTGAAGGAATACATTTTTCGTCATGTTAAAGGTTATAAATACTAATTGATATACCTAGATCGAAGTAAGTTATTCCAGTGCTCAGACACCTGACCTGAAGTTTTTATGCCGTTTTGATGGAAAGAATACGGAGCTGTTTTTAAAACGGCTTCTCTGCCCTTGTTTTGTGCTTCCGCAGTTTCACTAAGCGATGGCCGTGAATTTTGGTGGAAGCCGGCTCTCAAGTAGGCTTTTAATTGATCATTCACGTAAACTGAGCAACATGCTTTGGGATTCTGTAGAGCCTTATTACTGTGACAATAACTAAAAAGTTGCCTCCCTTCTGTCAAACCTTTGCAGATGCTGAGTTTGTTAAGCAGAAGAGATCTAAACTGTGTGGGACATGTGCATCTTCCCTTTTTTTTTCTTTTTTTTTTTTAATTTCCATCTTTTAACCAAGCTATCATAAAACTAACGAATCTTTTAATCCTGTCCTAAGAACAGAAGGCTCTACACAGGGCATGTGTGTCTGTATTGATCCAGAATTGATTTTGGGGGGGGCGAGGGAGTTTGTTAGAGAAGCCTTGGTAATAGCCCATTAAAGCGAAATTAAGTCCCTAAGCAGGTGTTCATGAGGAGTCTTCATTGTTGCAGTTAGTATTTCTGTTAATAATCTCAGTAATATGCAGTTCAAATCAGATTGTACTTTACAGTAGCACATGGTGTCTTTTCCTATCACAACTTTTGCTAGTTATTAAATGGTTAAAATCTTCTTTTCCCTCTGGGAAGGAAAAAATATGGGCATTTTATATGCTGAAAGAATTATCGTTTATGAAGGGGAGTTTAATTACTACTCTATGTCACTTTAAAAGAATTCAGAAAGTAACTTTAAAAAACATGATCCAAAGAGCCCAAAAATATGTCACTAAAGGAGGAATATCAAGTATTTAGAAAGTGCGGACAGTTATTCTAAAATATAAGAAAGCACTAAGTTGTTCCAGTTATTAAGGTACATTAAAAGCTATTGTTTCCTGATTATCTGTCACAGATTCTGATGAAAGACTTGAATTTTAAAGGAAAAAAGCTGTGCTCCAGAAAATCAGGAGGTGAAGGTGTTGTTTTAGCTTTGCATCCGCTTGTTCTGTTCTCTTTGGTGCCGTGGCATACGCTGTTAAACGGTGGCTGCGCAATATTCGTGCGCTGTTTTATTACGGAAACCCTTTTTGACCTGATCCTTCCGTAGGAGACGGGCAACCAGATCCACTTTGTTTTCTGCAAAATCTGCTGGGCACAGCAGGGCCCATCATCGTGAGAACAAGGTGCTGTTCCCGGTTCTGTCCCAGGGAGCTTAAACTGGAATATTTTTCTGCTCCCGGCCGTGGTGAGCCTGCAGCACTGCGCCTGGACGAGCGATGCTCCGGGGGAGCCGCTGCCTCCCAAGCCTTGCCCGGGGGCTGAGCAGAGTGTCTCTAGGTCTCACACCACCCATACAATGAGGAGGAGTACCCAGCATAGAGGTAGTGTGCTGAGGAAATTACAGAAGAATTACGTACAGGCATCCAGAAGCCTCACTGCCCCCACGCTCGGTGTGCGCACAGCGTTTGGGCAGCGTGGGAAATTGGTCTGGAAAGTTAAAACGGGGATGAGAGTTGGCTTTCGCATCCCTTTGTGCATGAAGGATGCCCGCAGGTGTCTGCAAGTGAGGCTTTAACTTCAGGCTCTGGGGGTGTGGAGTGGAGCAGGAGTAACCAGAGGTTGCCCCTCAGACCAAAGGTTTCCAGGTGGGAGTTCTTGAGTCAGGCTACGGCAGTGTCAGCTCCTCAGCCCTGCGTCTCACCTTGCTACCAGCACACAAGGTGAGGTTAATGCCGTCTTTTTAAGGGTTCTCCATAAGGTGGGAGACCGGGGCTTTGAAAGTTATTGTTGTTATTATAATTGTAATTGTAGTTATTATTTGCCTTTATATTTTCTCAGGCAATTTACATGCAGCTGAGAATACACACTGTGTGACTCCTTGAGTGTGTGACTGAATTAGTCCAAACTGAGTTTTCAGTGGTATGAAAACATCAGGGTACTTTCTCAGTAGCTAAGGAAATGCAACGTGGAAGTTATGTCAAAATGTCTTCTCATCAGTGCAGGGAGTATGTGTGTATATTATAAATTTACAAAAACACAAAGCATTTGTCATCCTGACCTTTGCAGCAGAGCAGCTCCTGGTATGTTAACAATTATTTTGGGCTCTAAATGATTAATTTTACTCTTGACCACCCACCTAAGAAGATAGCACCGATCATTACATCTTACTCAGCAAATAATTTTGCGTTTGGAATTCTATGTTTCTTTTTAAATATGTTAGTGGAAAAAGTCTTTTCAGCTCTATAACCTTTCCACAACCAAATGAAGGACAGAAAAGTGAACTAAGCCATACTTTGCTTTTGCACCAGTAGTAAAACTGATGTTCAGTGAGGCATACATTTCTAAATAAGTTACTTGTGATACTAAGAAATGGTCTCTAAAAACATTTAAATAATTGCATGGTGTCACCCTTACAGTAGTGCATTTTGTACCTGTAGTTGGTAATGGATGCAAGTACAGCACCAGTCACCGCAGTTTGAGTGATTGCACAGTTTGGGCTAAAATGTTTTCAGCACATCTGTGCAAAATGCGTTACTGTCAGTAGGGTTTCTGCCTCGCCCCAAAGAACAGGGTTACTACGCAGAAAAGTCACGGAGGGAAAGGAGACTATAAAAATGTTCCAAATTCTGTCTTTGCAGAATCCCTTGCCAAATTTTAGTAATCCTGTAGGTCAAGAAATGCCAACAAAGATCAGAATTGCAGACAAGCAAGCAAGCTGGTTAGCTAACAAGAAATGTGTGAATGTGTTTAACACCATTTTCGGTGTTTCCAGGCTTGGTGGAGAAACAAGCAATTTTTCTCAGTGGGAGTAATTTAAAAGTGGGAGACAAGGATCAGTGTATCAGCCCAGCCTTTCAGATCAGTATTGATAATGGCACAAACAAGAACAGAGTATGCTTTTTCTCACTCAGCGCTATGCTTTCCCTGATAAACGCTCTATTTAAACTTTTTCTATGCAAGCCTATCAAGGATGATACCTGGATGGTTCTTGTAATTTTTTATCATTTGCAAAGAGTCACAGTGTGACTGTGGAATTGGTGGAAGAGCAGTATGAATTTTCTTTTCAGTTCTAATACAGTTGGGGATTCTCAAGGTGCTAATTAATTTCATCTTTTTCATTTCATACTGCAGTGTCTAGTAAGTGAACACAAGCTTACTGGTAAGTCTTAAACTCCTCATTGTAGTAAGCAATCTCTAGTCACACAAATCATACCAGATAGGAGAAAAAAAGATTTCGGGGAATATTTTTAATACATGACTGCCGGTGTAGAGTGAAAAATCAAAATACTGAACAGTGGTCTTAAAACACAAGTGTGTTTGTGCAGTAGCAAAAAATGGCTTTTTCTGCTTGCGAGATACAAGCCTGTGGTGGATCAGGAACAAGTTAATAAAGAGCATCTGTTGTACAGACATAATTTGTTAGCATCGATGACACTCATATCCCTTTTTGGTAGTCAAATATGGTTTGGGTCCTAGAATTCTTTTACCCTAAGCTGATACTATGTTATCTGTACAGACAGAGACCTAGAGATGTAAAGTCTGTGCAAAAACACTTTAACAAAATTGAAGTAAATTCTTTCCTTTTCTCAAAACCTGTCAAGACATGCATGCTGGGTACAGAGGGAAGAAACCCTATCATTTTTCAGGGGTTGTTCTAATCAAAATAGCTTTTCTTTGCCTTGTTGCGAGGCAAGGGGCAAGAATAGCCACCGAGTGGCTCATTTGTGTCTCTTCAATCTGTTACACTGAGCAGGGTCACATATACTGCTTTAAGATATCATTCCTGCAAATGGTAATTTGAGAGTGTAGGCATACAGTATTAATGAAACAGAGTACCTGAGGTGACTGCATAGGTTAGCAGATCTCATTCTGTCCGTACAGCTACTGGGGCAAACTCATTGCCCATTTTCCTGTCAAAGGGAACTGTTTCTTGCCGTACCTCTACAAAGCTACAGTTAAGATTTAAAACATATTATAAACCGCCATTAAAGGCTAGTTATAATGGATTATACAACATATTCTTCTAGAGAGGGGCAACTGGTCCTGCTGAGTAATTAGCCTTGCCAAGACAGTAAGATTAGGTAAACTGGCAGGTGGGAGTCTGGGAAGCAAATGAGTTACTTGAGGCTGCAGAGGAAACACCAGATGTGGCAGCTCAAGGTCGTTCACTGGTGTTCTCCACCCAGAGCAGAAATCCCAGGTGGATATCGGGATGGATGACGTCAAGCCATACTTGACAGGTAGTTAACTTTGAGGATCGTGCCGTCCATGACAATGCTAGAGCACAGCAGACAGACAGAGGTGTGAAAGAGCAAGGTTGTTGGTTATTATCATAGACCTTTGGTGTTTCAGCACCACACTCAACCGACTGAGCTAAACCGGCCCTTAATTATTGTAGTATATTGGTTATTATTGCATGGTTGAGTGAGATTGGTGTTGCCGTCGAACAGTTCCTTTTGACTGTTTACTTAGTAGTTTTGACCAAGAAGTAAAGGATGAACTATGAACACCAGAAATGGGAATCGCACCAATGTTCCCATGAGATTTGTCATCAGACATTCTTCTCTCATAAGAGAGCACCTGGGTTACTGTGTCCACACAGCATCTGCTTCTTCCACTTTGGAGTTTTTGGTTTTGGTTTGGTATTACTGAACACAGAAGATGCCAAAGTACTTGCTGATGTGAGACAAGTCCGTCCTAGTCTGCCCCTCTTCTTTTATCCTGAAGTGCTGCAAGGAGTGAGAGAGCTCTGGTGCTCTGCTTAGTCCTCAGACCATCCCACAGACAAATGCTGCCATCCACAGCTTCCCCAAAAATCTCCATTGCGCTGTTCATGGCTTCCACGTGGGTGCAAAGTTCAGAAACAAGCTGTTGAATTTCCTCCTGCTGGTGCTGTTTCTAACTCTTGAGTAGCAGCAAAAATGCGCTGAGGCTGCTTACGTACACATCTTACAAATGTAATTGCATTGAATGTATACAAAGGTCAGACTGCATATTTGCGGCTACTAGAAATTGTTTACAGTGGATGGTACAGTTTGTAAGAACTGAATGCAAGTCCCCTTATTGCTCTTGGCATGGTGTCTGTCTCAATTGTATTTTTTTAATACTGCTGAAGGTCTAATTTTCCTACTTTCTAGCAGTTTCTGACCCCATTAGCTGTTGGAAGGAGGGGTTAAAAGTATATGAAAGTGTGGATATCACTCTCGGATTTGTAACAGAAGGAAAAAAGATGTTTATTCCATGCTTTTATGGCTAATGATTTCTTGGGATAAGATATTTCCATCCATGCTTCCTGCTGAGTTCAGAGTGTGTGCTTACCTTGTGACATGGGAACAATCCTACAAGAGTGATTAACATAATATTTAGTGTTTAAGCAGATTAAATAGCTGGCATTTAACCCTTCTGATGGAGCAAGATGGGAATGAGGTTGTGCGTAAGGATGCTGGTTTTGGTTTCTGACTAGGAGTGTAGGAGATTTGTCTTTTCTGCCAGATTGGAGACTGTTTCCTGGGTTGGATGAAGTCATGAAACGCCAGGAAGATGAGCACCAGTGGTCACATGCGCAAGCTACTGTATATATTTAAGGAAGCAGTTTAGACAAGTGGTCTCCTGCTCCTCCAATAGAGCAAAGCTGCCATTACATGAGCAGTGCTAACCAGATTATATACTTAATGAAATATCAAGGCATTTAATTCAGCAGTAATTCTTGAGGAAGCGAACCAGGGATACTGAATTCTAGAGGCCGTGGTCTATGCTGCACTAGATCTGTGTTTCACGGAGTATTAGCAACCAGCAATAAGAAGAAGCGATTAAGCTTTATGAGAAATTCAGTGGGAAATTCTGCATCCCTTTGCTGACTCTGCTGCCTCCTGTATCAGCTCCGTGCTGTGTATGTGTTGCATGTGCAGAGGCAGGTGTGAGCAAAAGGGGGGCAGGATGGAGATAATAGCCTCTGCTAATCCCCCACTGGCATAATGTCCATTAGGAGTCAGTGATGTAAATTAGAGTCGAAACCCTGCTGTGTCTCTTCCCTCAAGGTCACAGAACCAGCTCCACGTGTCCACCAGTTTTCATTCAGGCACAACTTGTTCATCGTGAAGAAATGCAACCTGCACATAAAGCTGATCCTTTACTGTGTTAAGGAGTGGTGTGATGCGTCAGTAAGATCTCAGCTCATTCCCCGACTCTTCTTTCAGATGCCAGTAGAAATATTGGCAAACCTGATATTCAGGTACCCAGGCATGGCTTCAGAGAGCTCCTGCTTCACAGCATTAGTAAGGGAACATTAATGTGTTCTTCTATGACTTGACGTTCTCATAATTATACTCGAACTAGACATAGGAAGTAGACCGTACAAATACTTCTTGCCTTTTTCCATTCTTATTTTCTCCTAATCTACTCACCAGCCCCCAGAAGGTTTGGATATTCTAAAGTCAGTTAAATTCAAATATTTTCTCTCTGATTTGGGCTCTTCTTTCTGGAGAACCTCTGGCAAGTGTAGCCTTAGGAAGGCATTTTCATTTAAGATGTCTGTTACCAAGCTGACCCTCTGGCACATTGGCCACCCCTCGCACAGCACCCTCTGCTGCCCCAAGTCTTGCTGCTGGTTGCCCGCTGTGTGACTGTGGTGTGCTGAGCCCCTGAGCTGTACCGAGCCGTACTGGTTCAAGGGCTGTGTAAAGACAACAAGCTTGGAGTCTGGTCTAACGTATGGTGCTGCTGGTGGGTTCAGCAAACCAGTGGCAAGGGATAATGTTAGAGGCAGCCACATCCAAAGGACTGTCCCTCATAGGGCTCATAGATTGTGCTCAGCCAGTCGTCAGGTGGTGCAAAACTGGGAGGAGTGGCTGGTACGCCAGTCGGGTGTGCTGCCATTCAGAGTGACCTAGGCAGGCTGGAGAGATCATAGTATCACAGACTGTCAGGGGTTGGAAGGGACCTCAAAAGATAATCTAGTCCAACCTCCCTGCCAGAGCAGGATCACTTGAGGCAGGACGCACAGGAAGGCATCCAGGCGGGTTTTGAAAGTCTTCAGAGAAAGAGACTCCACAACCTCTCTGGGCAGCCTGTTCCAGTGCTCTGTCACCCTCCCAGTAAAGAAGCTTCTCCTCATGTTGAGGTGCAACTTCCTATGTTCTAACTTACACCCATTATTCCTTGTCCTATTACTGGGCACCACTGTGAAGAGACTGGCACCTTCCTCTTGACACTCACCCCCCAGATATTTATATACGTTAATAAGATCCCCTCTCAGCCATCTCCTTTCAAGGCTAAACAGTCCCAGTTCTCTCAGTCTCTCTTCATAGGAGAGGTGTTCAAGTCCCTTAATCATCCTCATAGTAGATAGGAAGAATCTCTTGAAATTCATCAAAGGGAAGTGCCAAATTCGGCACTGTGAGAGGAGTAACAAATCCAGCAGTACAGGCTGCGTCCTGACCAGCTGGAAAGCACTTTGCATTGAAGTACTTGAGGGTTCCTGGTGAGCAGCAAGTTGAACATGAGCCAGCAGCGTGTCCTTGAGACGAGGAGGGTCAAGGGCATCCTGGTCTGCTGTAGAAAGATCATCACCAGCAGGCTGAGGGAGACGATTCTTCCTCTCAGCTCTGGTGAAACGCGTGCGCAGTGCTGCATCCAGTTCTGGGCTCCCCAATACACAGAATCACAGAATCACAGAATATTAGGTGTTGGAAGGGACCTTGAAAGTTCATCTAGTCCAACCCCCCTGACAGAGCAGGGTCACCTGGAGTAGGTCATGCAGGAACGAAAGAAGGACATGGAAATACTGGAGCAAGTCCAGCAAAGGGCCATAAAAATGATGAAGAAACTGGGGCATCTGTTCTACAAGGAGAAACTGAGAGAGCTGGGACCACTCAGCCTGGAGCAGAGAAGGCTCAATACCTCATCTCCCATGAGGTAGAAGACAGAGACAGACTCTTGTCCAGTGGCACGACAAGAGGCAGTGAGCACAAATAGAAATACAGGGAGTTCCTTCCAAAGACAATAAAATAATCTTTTCTTTTCACTGTGAGAGTGACCGAGCACTTACACGGGTTGCCCAGGGAGGTTGTGGAGTCTCCGTCTTTGGAGATTCTCAAAAGCCATTTGGACATGGTCCTCAGCAACTGGCTCTAGGTGGCCCTGCTTGAGCAGGAAGGTTGGACCAAATGACCTGTAGAGGTGCTTTCCAACCTCAGCCATTCTGGCATTCTGTGAAGTACTTAATATACTTAAATAATCTTACACGGTTTCACAAATAGTTGCACTTTCTTCTCCCCCCTCAAAGTGAATTGGAGATCTCTTTGTTACATCTTTACGGAGAGATTTTTCAGAAGGAAAAGTTCTATAGCACAACTACATTAATTATGAGTCACGGGAACGCTTATTTTGAAAAATTTTTATTTTACCCTGTTTAAAAGTTCTCTTCAGTTTAGAATTACTTTTTGGTTGCCATCAGAATTGTTTTGGGGTTTTGCTCAAATTGAAACTATGTTTATGTTATCAAAACAAATGTCATTGTGGGAAGAGAACCAAGCATTGCCAATGTTTTTCATAGCAACAATATTTGATTTCACTCATTGGGTATCTGGTAAACCACTTCAGAAGAGAAAATGTCGTTCTAACACATGCACATACACACACATTTGAATGCCCATGTATTTTCCCCTAAATTTAGGCTATATTAAATGTTCCTGCAGAGCACACCCAGGACAGGTATGATCAATAGAACTCACAGTATCTGTTGCTGGTACTTCTCTAACCACACTTGTAGAGCTGTTTTGAAACAAACAATCTTGCAGTAAATATTTCTTACTACCAAGTCCGTGCCTGAGTCACCCTGCAACCTGGGATCTCGTCTTCACAATGCAAGTATATCAGGTTTTTTCATGAAGCAGAAGAGAGAAACATATTGTATATCTTGCTGTTATTTTTTTTTTCTTACATCAAAGCCTTTGACGTAAAAATTAATATATTTTCTTTTTCTGAGGTAGCGTTTCATTCAGGAGAGATCAATCACGTTCCAGCTTCTCCCTCTTGACCAGCAGATGCTGAAACAGTCTGAAAAGTGGAAGATATTATAAGCTATGTTTAAATAAGTCTGTAACATAGTATAAGTTTTTTATTCTGGAAATTCAGTGACTTTGAAAGTATGGGGCTGGTAGACAAGATCTGCAGTGGATTTTAATGTTTTTATATGAAGTGTACCATATCATTTTATATCAAGTTTACATGCCGCATCCTCTTTTTCTTTACAGGGTATATACCCAGTTACTTAGACAAGGATGAGCTCTGTGTAGTATGTGGGGACAAAGCCACCGGATATCATTATCGCTGCATCACTTGCGAAGGTTGCAAGGTAAATGGCACGGTGGGAAAGTGGGAATCGGAAATAGCTCTCCAGCTCCTCCATTATACAGACTTCCTGACCTGTGCTTTCGAATGAAACAAAGATAGATTAGAAGGGAATAAGAACATCCAGTACTGTTGATAAGCCATATCTGGCTATGCTGCCACTCTTCATATGCATAAGGAACATAGTTGCTTTTTGCAGTGTTTGCTTCTGAAAAGAAAACGGGAAATTTAGATTTTTGGTGTTGCTGTTTAACTTTTAGCTTCCACATTTCCATTTTTTAGTGTTTCTTTGGCCATATTCTCAGCCAGTGTACCTCAGCGTCCTCCCAGCAGCTCCAGTGAAGCTGTTTATGCAATAGCTGAGATTCTGCCTGTGGCCGTGAAGAGTCTGTAGCAATTAACAGTATTCCAGTGCCTCTCATCGTCACTGTGAAGAAGCAGGAATCAAAATCCCTTCCATATACACCTACAACAGTAACATCCATCACTTTGGGAAGCATTGACACCCAGTTAAAACAGTTTCAAAAGGATTTTGACTTCTTTAACTTAAGCATATTGAAATGTGCTTTCTGCCCTGAACTGCATCTCCAAAGTCACAGGCAAAATTAAAAAAGAAATTGCTTTGGGCAAGTAAAAAACTAAAATAAAATTGAGTAACACAATCAGGCATGTCGTACATGATTTCACTGCCATAAATTTGTCTAAGTAGCTTGTTTTCTAAACAAATGGGACCACACATATCATGGACTAGTGTCATGGGACTAAGCCACAGAAGTCATATTCTCTTCATCTCCAAAGTCTGGAGTATTTGGATCTGAGATTTTGGGTTTGGATTGGCTTTAGAGCTTCACATCACAGTAACTCCTGTGTTGAAGTAGTTCCTTCAGTTGTACAGCATTGCCCTAAGTTACATTTATGAAATGCACAAAGACCTAAATATCCTATGTATAGCTGATTTGTGGTAATATCCATAATGGTTTTATACACATACATGCATAATATGTATTAAAAATATTTATATCTGACAAAAACTATGGAACTAAAAAAGTAATTCTTTCGTGTTTGCATCCCATGTACCGATGACAATACATAAAATGTATGAATATCACTTAATTCAGCTACAATGAGAAGTAACCAACACTGTGGCTTTATGAAATATCTTTTGCTCCCAGCTGAATAGCTGTATCTCTCACCAGCTTTCCTACTAACATTTTTGTTACTCCAGCTGAGGTATTTGTTTATGCCTACCAGCTATTTTAAAGATAGAGCATAACAGTTCTTATCTGACGTACAATTTAAAATAATGCTTATGTGCACAAGAAACTGAGCTAACAATTTGCAAAAAGTATTTCTTCTGTTTACAGTTGGCTTACAAACAGACAGTTTTGTTTTATTTTGTTTTGGTTTGAGCTGTTGTTCTTCGAAATATATACTTTGTACAAGATGGGGGGTTTTATGTAGACGATTTCAATTTATGCTTTGGAGGATCTGCACAGACACTTCAAGTTGTATGATTTATTGGCAGTTATAGGTAATGACTTCTCAATGAATTTGACATTTACTAGTTGCTTCCACTCAAAATGACTTCAGTTTTGTAAAAATATTAATCAGGACCGACAGCCAAAAGTTTGTTTTGGCAAGTGCTTTCATGAACAAAGCATCCTCACACATGACGAGGAAATTGTGAGGAATTTAAACACAAATAAATCAACAGTGAGTTCTGATGTTACTAAAATGTTTCTCCAGACTGTACCCATTTCATCTATTGCTATATGGGTGTGTAGTAAAGGAATTCAGGAAAAAAAGTAGTTGCCTTACAATAAAATGTACTTTATTATTGAAAATAACACTTCTCTGATGAAGTTTTTGGACAAGTAGAGAAGCATCCTTATCACATTGTATCTAGAGATGATCAAGGAGGATTTTTGAAAAAAAATTCTGAGAAAGGCAAAGGAATGGGAAGGTGAAATGTGCTGGTCTCAACACAGGTGGTGAAGAGCCTTGCCGTTGTAAAGCTAGAGCTACATTAAGTCCCATGCAGGGTTTGGAAAACAGGTTCAGTTCCCCTTCCTGAGACTCATCAGAGATTTCTCCATCTCTTGCTGTAACTAGAGATAACCCCGTGTCCCTGGTTGTTCCGGATCTTCAGGGAGGAGAGGGGCAGATCCTGTCTCCAGGAATTCATCAGAGGGTTGAAAGTGGATTCAAATCCCATTGTTGAGTAGATGAGAATTTGAGACCTGATCCAAACCCCACATAAGGACATCTTGCCTGTGATTCCTGAATCTGGCTCTACCCAACAGGTCTCTGTCCTGCAAAGGCTCTCACATGTGCTTTATGCAACTCAGTTTAATTGATATCTCGGGTCTTGTCATTATTAAGGAAGAAAGAATTGTGCTCTTAGCTTGAGCTAAACTCTTATGTGGACAAGGCTCTTTATTGTCTTCACTGGAGTTAGGAGATCAAGCTGAAATACAGACTTGTCTGTACGCCTTAATTCAGCGTTTTGTGTTAAAAGAAATTACACACTGCTATAAGATTTTACCAGGTGTTATTTAAAATTTCTAAACGCAGAGCTTTCACCTAGTGGAGCGAAGAGACTCTTCATTACATAAAATCCCAGCTGAAGAGGCTATTCATTAGATAAAATCTCACTTGAATTTTGCCATTGTTTTCACTGAAACCAAAGCCATTCTCGGTGGCCTCAGTCAAATAGGACAGGGATACCGCTGTGTTCTCTATGTCAAAGTGGTCTCAAGCTGCATTGCTGTATGTAGACAGACTCAAACAATGGTGAAAAGTGGAATTAAAGTGAAATCTAAATTTCTTGCTTTACAGCCTATCTTGTCCATGTCGTGCAGTCTTGGGAAGTTTATCCAGCTCTTACAGAAGTCAATGA
This sequence comes from Trogon surrucura, assembly GCA_020746105.1. Taxonomy (NCBI): domain Eukaryota; kingdom Metazoa; phylum Chordata; class Aves; order Trogoniformes; family Trogonidae; genus Trogon; species Trogon surrucura. The sequence continues at coordinate 16,020,937 of CM036622.1, read as the reverse complement.
GAAAAGTCATGTTGAAAATAGTACCTGGATTAGAATCATAGAATCACAGAGTGTTAGGGGTTGGAAGGGACCTTAAAAGATAATCTAGTCCAACCTTCCTACCAAAGCAGGGTCACTTAGGGCAGGCCACACAGGAATGTGTCCAGGCAGGTTTTGAATGTCTCCAGAGAAGGAGACTCCACAACCTCTCTGGGCAGCCTGTGCCAGTTCTCTGTCACCCTCAGTAAAGAAGCTTCTCCTCATGCTGAGGTGCAACTTCCTATGTTCTAACTTACACCCATTATTCCTTGTCCTATTACTGGGCACCACTGCGAAGAGACTGGCACCTTCCTCTTGACCCCCACTCCTCAGGTATTTATATACTTCAATAAGATCCCCTCTCAGCCTTCTCTTTTCAAGACCAAACAGCCCCAGTTCTCTCGGTCTATTAGGTTCATAATGTTCAGAGAGAAGTTGTATCTGATTACTGAAGGCCAGGCTCTGTGGGTTGTGTAAATCAGTGACTTCCGTGGAGCTGTGTTAGTTCTCATGAACTTAGGATCTGACCTCATATCCATGCTGCAATTGGCAATACAGATAGACAGAGAGAGAGAGAGAGAGAGAGAGAGAGAGAATGGATTTATATAGAGAGAGCCCTTTATCGGTGATGTTTGTTTTGAATACAGAAGTCTGTGGTAAATATGAATCAAATCCTCTTCTCAGAAATGAGAATAATTTTTAAATTATGGATCCATTGTTTAGAACCAGACTCACATTGTGTAAATTGTGTTTGGGAAATTCTTAGTCTTGTCCAGATTTGGTTGGTTGGTTATTTGGCTTTGATGGAAAGAAGGGAGTAGAACTCCTTGTTCTTACTCCTCCATTAGCAGATACACAGCACCGTTCTTATTTGCAGAAGCTGCTCTTTAGTAAAAAGTATGTATATGCCTCAATATCACTCAAAATGATTATGTAATTTAGAAAGGGGGTCAAATTAAGTTCTCTAATTCAAATACCAAAAAAAAAAAATTAACACATAGAAATATAAAACTTGAAGAAGACAGGTAGACAGTATTTGTCCCTCAAGACAGCATTACTTATGCCTTTGATTACCTAAGACGACTCTATATTTTTAATTTTTAGAGGGGAAATGTTTCATGAGACTCAGAAAAAAAATGCCATACTCTGTAAAACTGGTTTGTTCTTCTCCTCTTTGAGAGTTTCGTGAAGCATGTTATCTTGCATACGTAGGTGCATTCCTACCAAACCACAGTGGCTCCCAATCTGAAAAAATGCGCGATGCTGATGCTTTCCAATGTATTTATTTATTGCACTTAGGGTTTTTTTAGAAGAACCATTCAGAAAAACCTCCATCCAACCTATTCCTGTAAATATGAAGGAAAATGTGTGATAGACAAAGTAACAAGAAATCAGTGCCAGGAATGTCGCTTCAAAAAATGTATCTTTGTTGGCATGGCAACAGATTGTAAGTATATTTTTCTGGTTTTCTTTCTTTTCTCTTTCTTCTGTTTTTTTAATGTGTGCTTTTGCTTCAAGTATGTTGATTGTTGAAGGTTCTTAGAGTAGAACAGCAGTTTTTTGTTTTTAATAACTTGTACTGGGGAATTACTCTCATTGCATCAAACCGCTTCCATAGGGCTGTAATTTTTTGTTTATCCTTCACCAGACTGCACTTTCTCCTGGCCTTGCCAAGCTGAGTGACAGTAGGAACCTTCACTCTTTGGAAGAGAGGAGAGAGGAATGCATCTGAATGGACACTTTGCTTGAGAAAAAAACATCTTGTTTAGAAAATTCTGGAGGATGTGAAATTGAATGTCGTTGTATGAGTCATCCTGCAGTTGTTTGTTTTATTTTTAGACCTGAAGAAGTTATCTACTGCAAAGAATTCGACTCTCGTTCTAAAAAATTAGAAAATATGGCTGTAAGATTAACCCTTAGGGATCTTTTCCTGCTGTTGCACAGGGCTTTTACACCAATAACTTTGATCAGTGTAAATGGGAGGAAGTCACGTAAATCCTCCTGTGTGTTAAAATGTTAATGGTTGTTGCCAGTGTCGTTCTGACAGGAAAACAGGCCCAACAACAACCAAAAAATAGGCTTAACTTTGTATTTCCCTTTGTTAATGTAATGTATAACAGTGCCTTCTCTCTAGGGGGAAACAGAAGAAATGATGCCATGTCATTTTAGCCAGGTAGACCTTGAGGAGAGGGGCAGGACAACCCTGGGTCACCAGTGTCCATCCAGCCCAGGGTGAGGCAGGGTTGAGCAGCACCCGGGTGGCAGCTGCGCCGGGGGAGAGGGTTCCCTGGTTCTGACCAGCCGGGGCGTTACCACGGCTCTGGGCAGTGCTATGGACCGGCACCATTTGTAGGACCTGTGGGAAGAGCCCAAGGCAGATTGTTTCTGCTTGTGTAACTCAACAACTAGTTGAGCCTCCTGTGCGTAATACTCCCACTTTCTTAAATCCACATTCCCTGCTGCTGGCTTACAAGAACACGTTCTGCACAATTCACAGCTGCGAGCGTGCTGACAGTTCTTTACAGAAAGCAAAAGTGCATCTTCCCCGACATGGATTACTCCACGTCTGTTACAGCAGTGTTTTGAGTCTCCACAAAGCTTTTATGTATTAATTTTATTAGTGGAATAAGCTGCTGAAGCCAATGGAGGCATACAAAACGTTACCAGAAAGGTAAGTTCTTCTTTGCAGTCCAGACTTCTCAGAAAATGAAGTTTGGAGTGAGAAATCAGAGAGACATGTTGACTGTGGGTCTTACCAAGGTACTGCTTTACTGATTAGTTAAGGTGTTTTTAATCAGTTAGTACCTCAGGCATAGCAAAGACCAAAGTTCAGGCAGCCTCAAGAGCTTCCTTCCATGTTTTTATGCTTTTTCCCCTGCTAGTGGTGTTGGATGACAGCAAGCGGTTGGCGAAGAGGAAGCTGATAGAAGAAAATCGAGAGAAGAGACGTCGGGAAGAGCTGCAGAAAACCATTGGGCACAAACCAGAGCCAACAGATGAGGAATGGGAGCTCATCAAAATTGTTACTGAAGCACATGTGGCCACCAATGCACAGGGAAGCCACTGGAAGCAGAAAAGGAAATTTCTGGTAAGGACTGTAGCCTTTTACACTGCTCTTGGAGACAGATTCCTTTCTTTCTTCTGAAAAAGATGATTTTTGTAGTTACTACTTGCTTATTCTTGCCTGAAACTCCATGTTTGATCACACCATGGATTTTAAAAGACAAACAGTGTGCTGCTAAGTTAAGGCTTACTCAGCTGGATACTTTGAATGTGCTGTGACAAGAAAAAGTAGAAAAAATGTTTCACTCCTTACGAACAACAGTAGCAACCTATAATGCATACAACATATTCCAGGTGTTAAAATGTCGGGTTGTAGGTGAAAGCTACTTTTTGTTAATAAATCATGCTTTTTGCTTCTTTGTTCCAAAGTGAATACATTAATTAAAATAAATTTGGCAAAGAAAAATTAATTTCAGTGAAAGCAGGATGATGCATACACTGTAATGTTGGGATCACAGACTACAGAGTGAGTTAAGTTTTCAGTCTGTAACTAAGGATCAGAAAATAAATGATGATTTGTGATGCTCAGCCTTAGAAAAGGATTAATTTGATTTTTCTAAATTGATTTTTAAAGCAAATAAGTGCAGAAGGCAAAATGCTTATACAGTTCAAAAGAGGGATTATACACAGGGGTCTTTACCAGTCCATGTATACAAATCAGAGAGAAAATACTCGTTTTTTGCAAGCCTAGGCTCCTAATTCACCTAGGAATCTTGACCCACTGTTAAATTGGTAAGAGAAATTACATATTCAAGTGACTTAATCCCTTTTAAAATGTTTTGTTAATTCCAGTGGCACTGTCTTTATTTCTGTATAAATGTTGGCAGTAACGTGCAGTTGGGAAACCTTAGCCCATGGTCGCTGATAGAAGGAGCAAGAAGCAGCAGAGCCCTGTCCCGTGGTGCTGCATGGCAAGGTTCACGGTGCTGGTTTTAGCAGACCAAGAAGCAGCTGCAAGATTTCGTTGCGTAGACAGGAGTGCTGCTCTTTCAGTGTCTCCTCGTTTGGGATTAAAGCCTGGGGAGCTTGAGGCTCGGGCTGGGACTTCCACAGCCAGTTCCTAGGTTGCACCAAACTGCTGTCGCCACAGCCCTTGCTGCAGAGCCTCCTGGTTCTTGGCAGAGCTCGCATACTGGAGCCCAGTGGTTTCAGGATGAACATCGGAAGCTCACTGACGCCTTGCAGTGAGCGCCAAAGAGAAGGTCCAGGATAGCATGCCAGCCCCACATCGAGGGCTTTGAAAGCCCTTGCCACGAGCTGTTGAAAAGCAAAAGGAGCTGGTCGTGCGCCCCAGGAGCTATGGGTCAGTTCTTAGGCAGCGGAGGCTTATTCTTCAACAGCAGGAGCTCCTTTGAGGGCTTTCTCCTGTTGAGGTGAGGTAGGTGGCAAGGGCTCTCCAGTTGCACACCCTTCTGGAGTGCGTTAGCTTTAGCTAGCGATCTCAACTTCTTTTGCATTTCACAAGAAAATGATGTATTCTTTCTTTTTCTCCCTAACAATGTTCTGCGTGGTTTTAAGCATTTGATCGTCTTGCTTGGAAGCGATGAAGGTTGTTTATCATGAGCACACAGACAATGTGGTTTAGTTTCCCAAGACTCAGGAAGAGAGGGAGCCTAGAACTGGGATTATTTGAGTTTTTTGGTGGGAACCATCAGATAATTGAGCCCAGTCCTCTCATTGTTCCTTTACAATTGGTGCTTGCTTTATTAACGCATTGCTGAGTTTTTTCTTGAAAGAAGTTAGATTTGGATTCAGATTGGTGACAGAGCTGTGGAAGGATCTTTTATGATGTGTGACTTTAAAAAAACTGCTGAGCACAGCTTTGTATTACAAACAGCACTTTCAGCACCTCCCCTATTTAAGTGCCCTAATACAAATGTCATGATATCCATCCTTTTTTAAGACCTTCTTCTCTGAGTTTTATCCATTCTTTGACTTTGTAATGTGAACAACCCCCTAGTGGCTGGCAGATCTTCTACTACCACAAAGCCACACTTAGTGAACAGAACAGTTTTGATATGCCTGTTATTAAAATACATGGTAATATTGACAAGCTGTCATAAAATCAGGTGAACAAGTTCAAGTGTAGTTGGAATAAAAAAACTCTTATAGCAGATTCTGTTTGAAACTATTTCGTTGTATACTCTATTGAAGTCCTCTAAATATGATTTTTTTTTTTCTCTTTGGAGAAACCTCGAGCTAAAGTCATACAGCAGATGATTTTCTACCAAAATTTTACGCAGACGAGCTCAAATTCTAGTCAATTTATCTAGACTAGCTTTGTGTTAGCCCATTCATAGTCATCAGTTGTTTTAGCCTAGTTTTGGAAAGAGGCCTCGACAGTTGCCTGGAGCTCTGTGATACCAGGCAATCTGTTCTGGGGAGGATTTCAGAGCTTGGAGAAGGTGGAAGAGCCCAATTCTGCAAAGCTCTCACCATCTTCTTGCCAGTTAGAAGTCACCTCAGCTCCCTTTGCTTTTAAAGAAACTTGAGAGTTCTTGACACCTGTAGGAAGCAAGAACATGCCTACATTTTTAAGCAAAAAATGCATACGCTACACCTACAAAATATTCAGATGGAGACAGAAGTAGGAAACTGCATGTGCAGAAAAATGCAGCTGCCCACCCGGGATGGGTAGGGGCATGCCAGTCACCTGTGTCTCTGTGCAGTCGCCTCTTTCACAAATGCCTTACAAAGAAAATCACATTTTGTGGCATAATGGGCATTACTTACACAGTGAATAGTGTTATTTTTTATTTTAGCATATCTTGCATCACCAAGCAGCAGAGTATGAAATAACTTACTCTTAGATAAACTGTTCCCTTAAATATCTTTGTTTATATCCTTAGCCAGAAGATATTGGGCAGGCACCAATAGTTAATGCCCCAGAAGGTGGGAAAGTGGATTTAGAAGCCTTCAGCCAGTTTACAAAAATTATCACACCAGCGATTACAAGAGTGGTGGATTTTGCCAAAAAGTTGCCTATGTTTTGTGAGGTAAGATTTTCTTGCACACCTCATTTATATGCCTGTTGTTAAAAACTATTCAAAGTACTCCTGGCATGGAATTAAAAAAAATCACTGTGTTTAAAATCAGAAAAAAATAGAGAGATTCAAAATAGATGGAACTAGAATCGTCTGGATTTTTGTGAGTTTTGTTTTTCCTGTGATTACTGAAATCCTGATCTTGTTCATCCTGAAGACATGGTTCATTAGGGATCCAAATGTTTCTTTAGAGGTGGCCTTGAGCAAAGCAAATTAACAAAAAAAGGCTGTCTAGAAGCATCTTTAATGAGATCTTCCAGCACGCAGTTCCATCTGTGTTTTCTGACTCCTTAGCAGGTACAGTATTGTGAAATTGGGTCTGTGCATTAACAAAATCTTCAAATTCAGGAAAGCATCCCTATCCAGGAATGGCACTTGCCTCCTTGTGTTCCCTAGGCGTGCTTTTCCTGAATGGGAAGGTTGTGCATAAAAAAAGTCTGCGAAAGTATTGGATTGTCATTCCGCGTAGATACTCGTATGTAAAATATACAGTAAATATACTTGGCTGCACTTTAGGAATACGGAGTCCTGAGGCTGACCTTGTTTACACCGAGGCATCATTTTTACTGAAGGACCAGATGCAGCGGCAGATGAAATTTTTTTCCTAACTTAAAAAGTGTTACCGGAATATTTCAGTCTTAATAATCTTAATAATTTAAAGTTTTGTGAGTCCCTTAGGATCTACAGCCATGGGAGTTTTAACATGGAAATATCCCCAGTCCAGCCAGGGAAGGATGCCTGCCTGCTTGCCCGCACGGCAGAGCTGTGAGATGCCAAGTGAATGACATTCAGATGGGGAGTGACTGTGGTGAATGAGTTCATCGGGCTCCCTAAGTCGGGAACAGTGTTTCTTCCTAATAACTAAACATCATTCAGGAAGGAAGTTTAAACCAGCCATAGCATTTTACTCTTCTGTGGCTGGCAGCTTTTCTTTAAGGTCTGTCAAGGAGAGCTATTTATGTCCTCTGGCACCTACAGAACAAGAGGTAAATATCAGTAGCTGGCACAGTGTAAATAGCTCTCCCTGGCTAACCTCAGCTTTGGCTCCATCAGCCAAGAAAGCATTAAATAGTGGGCAAGCATGAAGATTTTTTAAATACAAGGAATGTGCCCATAGATCAAGAGCCCCCTACAGCATTCAGTGTCTGAGGGAATCTGTCTCCTCTAATTTGGCGTTTGTTGGTGGGAAGTTGCAGTGATGTACCAAGATAGTCTTTTTAATTTAGAGAGCTTTGCCAGTCACACACAGACTGCAGTGCCCATCTGACATCTCGTTATCCTCCTGGCTACCGTGGGCCCACTTGTGTCAGAGCTGGGCAGGAAGCTTGGGTGAAGAAGCCAAGGCATCATTGGGCATAACCTCTGTAGGTTATGCAGCTCAGCTGGGACAGGTTTTGTTACAGCTGAGCCACTTTGTAAACCTGACACCCATACACAGCCAGGTCTGATGGCAGAATGAGGGACAACTCCTTGGGAACACAAAGGGATAGGACAGCTGTCCTCCAAGTTGTCATATAGATCCTGCCATAACATCAAGAAAGTGACAGATGTTTGCTCCTTTTTGGAGGGGCTCCATCCTGTTAACTTTATTTCAGTTATGATTTTTAACCCATATCTTCTTAAAAGCAACGCTATGTGGGTTGTGGATTTGTTTATGAGAAACATAAAAGGTTGTTCCTTTTTAAAGCCCTGAAAAAAAAAAAACAAAAGAGGGCCCAAAAGCACTTTCTTGCATAGGTCCTGCAGAGCATTTATACATTATCTCAGTTCTTAATTTCCACGGAGGCTCAGGCTGAGTGTAGTAAATGTGTATAAAAGAAGGGCATGGCAGAGAACATCCGTGGCCACTTATATATTCATGGCTCCTTTTCCTTCTTTCTCTCTTATTTGGACGTGTGCACAAGCCAGCAAAGCACTGTGAGTGCCCAGCTTAGTTTGTGTGCATCCTCAAAGCAAGAATCTAAGCATGCCTTAAAGCAAGAATCTAAGCCCAGAGTAATCAAAGTACAAGGAAAGCTTCATCTACTCCTCAGCTGTTGTTTCCTTCTTGCGTTTCTTTCTGCTTAGGACATGAAGATCGAGGAGCAATTGATCAGTTTGATGTGAGTTTGAGTGTCACAGGCATCAGTGGTTCTACATGGGCTGAAGCTGAGTAAATAACCTTGTGGGTAGCTCAGCTCAGTTCCACGATGCCACATTACACGTGTGCTGGCTGCCAGTGTGTCTTGCAGACGTGAGCACCTCAGGTTCCTGCGTTTTGGTTTTTCTCCCTGCAGACAGAGAAGGAAAGGGCAAGATGTGGCAGGTGATCAGTCACATTTGGTGACCCCGCTCCTGGAAGGTGCTCTGGTAACAGCGCTCAAGTGATGAGTGTAGGTAGCATTGAAACCTGCGTAGTTGGGAGCAGAACTGACATTCAAGCCCCCTGTCTTTGGTAGTTGTTGCCAAGCCTCAGGTAAGACCTGAGGCTTGGCATCCATGAAACAGGTGTCCTGTGTGTCCCTCAGAATTAGGAAAGCAAGTGAAGGATGGGCATAGTCAGATCACTCCATCATAAAGAAGTTTTAAGAAGGTTCAAGTAAGAAGAGAAACTCTAATGGATTTAATTGCTCACTCACAAAACAGCTGAAGTGTCACAAAATATCTTCCCTACTGTTGCCTGTGGCTTTTCCACCGTTCTTCTACTTAGTCTTCTTTTTTTTCATTTTTTTCTTCTACTTTCCTTCCTTTCACGTCCCTTTTTTCTCTGCAGAGAAAATGTTATTTTTAACTCCATTTCTTTCCCTACTTCAGTCTCAGCAGCCCAACAGTGGTGGTATTGTTGGGCAGCGAGACCACCGCTGTGCCTGTGCGGCCGTCCCCACGCTGCTGCCGAGGCTGAGTGTGATCCGCAGAGAAAACGATTTGCCCTGAACGGGATGAGTCATTTTTCTTGTGTATCAAACACTTCACACCTGAAGTTGGCGTTGCTGGAAAAACAGCTGCATTATTCAACTCCTTTTTTTGACAGTGGTTAGCTTTGTGCTTGAAACTCTAACAGAGAACTGCTTGCCAATTGCGTTAGGTAACTGTCTGGCATCTGCTCTACATCATTTTACAGCAAATCAGTGTACTTGCTCTGCGAGTACACAGTTCCCACGTAAATCTCTGGTTGGTGAGGTTTTTCCATTTTGAATTGCAAATCAGGTAAATATAATAAATTTATATGAATCAGAAATTGATAGTTTTTTTTGCCTCCTTTCAAGCCGAGTAGAAATGAATTGCTTTTTCATGTACGTGACCTTTGCTGTTGAGTGACAGTCTCAAAATAGTCTTGGTGGGTTTTGCTATCATTGAATTACGTATGAAAACATAAAGACGTGCTTTACAGCACACACTCTCCTCATCTGTCAGCATCCTTCTTATACTTTATGAATATGGAACCCACCTCCATCAATTCGGACAGCTTACCTTTTTCAGTGTCATGGAAAAGACACATTTAGCCACATGCCCTGAAGATCGCGGTTTATGCACTAGCATAAAAACTGGAGCTATGCCATATATTTTCTGTCTGCCCAGTGATAATGTAGGGAGTTTAGGGAGATCAGCCTTACTAGGCTAAATATAGTTTAATAAGTTCTCTGTTGTTTAAATGGGTAGTGAGAATTAAGAGTGCATGCCCCACTGGTTGAAGTATCTCTCCTATACACAAAATTTTATTTCATTCCTTTTATTTAAACAGCAACCCACTTTTACAGACCCTCCCAAATGTCTTCCTTTGGTCAGGTAAGAAATAAGCATGCCTGGCAGTGAGTTTAACCAGGATGGCCAGAGTTCTAGCCCCAGTTCTAGTTTATTCTGTTAGGCTACGTAGTACACAGATTGCTCAGAAGTAGAAGAGAGAAAGATAAGCAGCTGAGAGCAGTGACTGCTTCAGACGTCTCAGATAGATCCACACCCAACAGGAGACAAAACCAACAGTATCTGTAACCACGAGCCGGCCACGTGACAGACCTGCTTTACCCTTCCCATTTTGTGAAATGTTGTGCAAAGTGGAAAGCTGCATTCTTGAGGTTTACTGAACTTAATTTTATAGTGCTCCCACAAACTGAGCAGTTCCATGGAGAGCAGCACTTCGGTCACTTCACCTCAGCCTCTGAACCGATTTGGTTTGTTTTGAGTATCTCACGCAGAACCACTTGCCTACAGCTTTGTTGTCACTAGATTTCCTAATCTAGCACGAGGATGTTAACTTGCTGGCAGTTTCTGAAGGCAGGAATGTGAGTTTTGGAGGTTTGTGCGGTGCGGTCGGTCAGCAGTGTGTTTGGAGGGTGACCACGCTATGCAACGTAGTGACCTGGGGTGTGAACTACTTCATGCTCTTGGATTTATTGTAGTTGTAAAACCAACTCAGTTTGAAAAATGTATCTTTTTCTTTACCGTTTACAATTTCTGCAGCTGCCATGTGAAGACCAGATCATCCTTCTGAAAGGTTGCTGTATGGAGATAATGTCCCTCCGAGCAGCAGTTCGCTATGACCCCGAGAGTGAGACTTTAACACTAAATGGGGAGATGGCGGTGACAAGGGGCCAGCTGAAAAATGGGGGTCTTGGCGTGGTGTCTGATGCCATTTTTGACCTGGGCATGTCTCTTTCTTCATTTAACCTGGATGACACCGAGGTTGCCCTTCTTCAGGCTGTCCTGCTCATGTCATCAGGTGAGAACAGAAATATATTGGGACCCCAACCATATTGAAACTTTAGCCTTTGTCACAAGTCTCTTTTTAAAACAGAGTATATTAGATCTTGTAGTGCTGGATTGAGTAACTGGGAGAAATTTTCTTTCAAATTTGTGATGCAGCTTAGAATTAGTCTGGTGAATGCTAGGTAAAAAAATCAGGGTGTTTAGAATGGGCATAAAAGTGGCTTTGGTACCACACCTTGCTCAGTTTAGTACTTAGGGGGGAGTCAGGAATGGTCATCAGAAAGAAATCAAATCTGATGCTGAGCCAATTTGCCTTGAATGAGAAACTGATAGTTTAGGAATAGTTGTCCTTACAAGAAGCTCCCTCCTGCCCTGGGTACTGCCATGCACTGAACGGGATGCACAGTTCATACATGCATCCGTCAGCCTCATACACTTAGTTTGACCTTCCTTCTTGTTTTTCTACTTGACAGCACCACCACTTGCCAACGGGCGCTTGAGAGCTGTGCTGTCTCCCCACGCCGGGACCATTTGCAACAGGTCTCTTGGTGGCCTGATACAGAAGCAGCACAGACCATTTCATATGATTTTCAACAAGTTTTTAACCTTATCAAATCGAGTGTGTTTTCAAATATGCTTCCACCGACTGCACCAGCCCAAAGAGGAAATTCCGTTCCTGGGCAGTGGCAGATTTGGCAAGATTTTGTTTTAAGACCACTTTGAAGATTGGGCACTGAATAACAATACAAGGACAGTGATTTACAACCAAGTCTGAGACAGAAAGGTTTCCAAATTAATCATGACACAGCACTTGACCTTCCCAATCAAAACATTTTAATTTCTCTTTAGTTCTCTGTGTGGTGATACCTAAGCAGGGATTTCAGAAGGTCTTTCAGAGGACCTGCTTTCCCAGACGTATCTCTTAAGTAGTGACTTGTGAAAGAAGCTTTCCCAGCACCCATCTGGGTGCCGGTTGAGATAATCAGCCAAGATTTTGGCCTCTTGTTCCTTCGTGCTCCATAACAGCTTTCTTTGCAGCTCACCTGTGGATCAAAGCTTGATCAAAGTATTGATCAGACTAGAGAGACAGATAGGAAAGAACTATAATTTAGATACCTGACAAGGAAATTTTTTTGTGGTTGTTTAGTAGTTGTTTTACAGAAAGAAACTGTAGCTGAGATCAGGGATCTGTTGCTCTAGTCACTGTAAGGAAACACTTCCCAAAGAGCTGTACTCTAAATGGGCAAAGCAGGCAAAGGATGAAGAAAGGAAGGCTTATCTCCTTGTTTTAGCAGGGATAGCACTGATACGTGAGGTGTCCAGGAAGTTGTTCACGGCAAAGCCAGATGTCCAGATGTCCTTGCTCTCCCACCTTTCTTTCCCAACAACAGAGTCATCCTATTTTTCTTGACTTACAATCAGGAACTTGTTAAAGTTTTGCTCCTTTGTGTCTACAGATCGCCCAGGCCTTGTTTGTGTCGAAAGGATAGAAAAGTGTCAAGAGGGTTTCCTCCTGGCATTTGAACACTACATTAATTACAGAAAACACCATGTTGCACACTTTTGGCCAAAACTGCTGATGAAAGTGACAGACCTGCGAATGATCGGAGCCTGCCATGCCAGCCGCTTCCTGCACATGAAGGTGGAGTGCCCCACAGAACTCTTCCCTCCATTGTTCCTGGAAGTCTTTGAGGATTAGAGAGACTGGAGCAGTTCTCCGCATCCCCCGTCGCACTACTGGCTGTCATTTCATCCCGTTGCCCGGCTCTTCTCACCTCTGTTTGTTCTTATTTTTTCGTGCTCTTCTGTTTCTTGAGGTGGGGTTGGGTTTTTATTTGGGTTTTGTTTCGGGGTTGCTGGGGGCAGTTGTATACACATGGATGAAAACATCCCTTTAATGCGGGTACTTGTGACTATTGCAATTTGTTCTGCAGTCCTTTGATGTGAATGCTTTGACAGCTTAACAGTGAAAATACAAACAGACTAATCTCATTCACCAGCACTTGCGTGGTCACCAGCTCACACACATCATTGCTTGGAAAATGGGAGAGAAATTGAAGTGGCAGAAAATAAATTGGCCTCCAAATTAAAACAGCTATTGTTAATTTGACTTTGACAATTCTGTCTAGTATTACCTCATCTTGCAGGGCACAAGTGACCGATTCATGAGGTGAAATTTCTAGTCTTTGTGGTTGTTTCTATTGGACCAGTCGCCATTACAATCTAGGATCTTCATCACCATCAAGATCCCATCACTGTCTGAGGATACGGATACAGTTTAACTGTGACCCGTAAATCAAGCACTTAAAATAATGCAGAGTGCTAGAAGGGACTGACTAATTTTTTTTTTTTCCATGTGTATAAGAAAGTAAGGTCCTTCCTTTGAACTCCAGGTAACTTCACTGGAAGGTCTGTTGGAGTAAAGAGGGGAATTTGATCCTCTGAGGTGCTTTTCCTGAGAGTGCAGGGGTCTGCTTTTTTCTGGGATGTGTAGAAAATTTGTCACTCAGAGGGAGAAGGCTCACTGTCAGGATTGCAGGCTTTCGTTGGGCTTATTCAGGTGCGTGAATGCTCACAGAATGAGAACAAGGAGAATGAAACGTACAGGGTGACCATCAGGTGGGACAGAAACCAACTGTGTTGTTAACGACACTCAAGACTGTACAACTTTATCCCAGTAATACAAATAGTGTTGCTTGGTAGTAATCTTTTGGGTTTTTATATATATATATATATATAAAGTTTATATGCACGTATATATATAATTTTATATATATATAATTACAAATTTCAGCAGGTGTCTTAAACATATTTCCATATTTTTATCTTCTCTCTCTCCGTCTCTCACCATCTTCTGTGCATGTGTGCATTTATGTGTGTTCCTCAGCTAGATTTCTCCCTCCTCAGTGTCTGTATGTGTTTCGTTTGGCTAGATTTCTCTCGAGTCCTTTAATTTATTTCCACTAACTGCACTAGCAGGAACTGAACTGAGCAATGACAGGATGTCCTGCTGCCGAAATCTGCAAGCCAGTACTCACAGTCCTGGAATGTTTGGAGGCCGGTGATGAGGGCATTACAGGTAGAGCTTCCTCTCTGTCATCCATCTCCATTCAGGGGTGTTGTCCCTGAGTTTTATAAACTTGATATTAAACCATTCTCTGAATCTGTATGCTCCGTCAGAAGCATCCTTCTGTTCTTCCTGGAAACCAGAGACATAGTTCACATATTTTGCACTTCCTCATACCCTGCGTTCTTTCATGTTGTCCATTCATTTGTACCAGTTTCTTCTCTGCTATTTACTGATACATTTGCCTGGCAAGTCAGTGGGCATTGTTAGGGTGGACTTTCAAAGCTCATGGCCCATATCTAAACCCATATGTTACGTGTTTATCCCCTCATGAAAACATAATACTCAGGAAGTCTTATCTTGTAGGTGGAACACAGTATGCGTGTGGTGGGGGTTAAGTTCTTCTGACTCCTCTTTCCCTAGATCATTGATAAAGCGTTTGGAGTGCTGTTGGCCATGTTTTCAGGGATGCGGAAACTTGTTCTTTCTGTTCTTTGGTACCGTATGCACCTGTGATGTGTTGTGAGCCCTGATCGTACCATGTAGAGGGTTGTACCCATGACTTTTTGAGAACATGAAACACAGTGGGGGATTCAGGGTTTTTTCTGCAGGTAGCAAGGAAGATGGATCATTGGAAATCTGTTCTTAAGTGTTTACTGAAGTTGGAGAACCTCTGTTGTGGGCTGTGTTTGCTCCATCTCAGAGCATATGTGTTAAAAACGTCCGTCTCTGACTTAATTCGTTGTAGAGCACTATGGTCTTGGGGACAAGGAGGTAGAAACTTTCTAGATTTTTGTAACAAGAGGCCAGGCAATGTGGTGAACCCAAATGTGCTCATGTAGAATCTCAAATGAGCAGCATCCATAGTCAGTAAAGAGTACTAGATACCTGATTTGGGGGTGTCTTCATAGGGAACTGATGGCATATAGGGAAAGCAGAAAACAGCTGATCCATTACTTGCATCTATACCCAGAGTGGCTTGCAAAGAAAAAAGAAATGTGCATGGAGTTGTGCTCTGCTGTGGATCTGAGCGTGGAGTTCCTCCTGAAGCCAGTGCAAGTATCTCACCTGTTACCCAGATGTGAGCTTGAGTTAGCGTACAAGCTTTTGACTGTGCTGCAGACGAGACCCAGGAGAGAAAACACCATGTTTCTCCTAGTGGTATTCACAGTGATCTCACTACAAGGTCCGTGATGCTTCATGTATTTTTCAGAGCTTCATTTCCTGGAGTTGTGCTGCTGCTTGAGGGATTCAGTCTGTGATTAAGGTAAACAATTCTTATCCTTTGGGCTGTAAAGAAAAGCAGCACCCTAAATGTTAATTATTTAGACAGGAAATCACTACCCAATGGTGACTTCACTCGTAATTGTTGGGGCCCTCATAACTGGCTTTTGAACACTTGGATTGCATTCATCAAAATATAAATAAAGATCAGAGGTTAGAAAATAAAATGAGTCACCGGGTTGACTTGGGGAAGCAGAAGGAGATGAAAGAACTTGGAATGCCCTGGATAGAACTGGAGTTCCAGACGGTGATGAGAATTAACACTTTGCACACCGGATGCTGTAAAAACTATTTCTCACGCAGGAACTTGTCCACCCAAGGTCTACCATGGCAAGTTATGGAGTTTTAAAACAGGCTGCCTAAAGGAGTGTCTGAATCCAGGCACTAAACTGCATTCAGGCATCCGAGCAAGTCACCCAACTTCCCAAGACACTGATGAGATTTGAAGTTGTGCTTAATCAGGGTTCAGAAAATCAGGCCTCCTTCCTCAGATTATTGGAGATGGACTGATGGTGCCTAAAATCAGGCAACCGACTTTGACAGGTTCGGCAGCGCTCTAAACAGAAAGGACGTATGTCAACATACTTCTCTAGCATTTTAGGTTAAGTTGGAGTCTGGCACTGATCGACAGAGGGGGATTAGTAGTATTCCTCAATTGAAAAGTAAGACCAAGCTCTCAGTTTGGCAGATTCGATGAACTGATGTCTAATGGCCTCTGATCTCCTGCCAGTCTTACTCTGTGACTTCCTTGACTCCCTCAGTACAACTCCTGATTTGTGTGATCATGAGAGCAAAACCAGATCACATGAGGATGCTCTTGCAGACTCCTACCGGTGGATACTGACCTCAGTTCTGCAAAAACTTTTTGCATTTAATCATCAGTGGTCTCAGGCTGTCATAGGATTCAGCCGCTGGATTGACCGTCTGAGCGGCAGACATCAGTGCTGCAGTGTGAGCACGCTTTGAGGTCACTGGCCTTCTGAGCGAAGTAACCAACGTGCACTTCCAGTGCAGTCCAGTCTCGTTTCTGATGGTGCCACGTAACTCTCATGTTTGCTTTGTGGTCTACGTGTGGGTACTTACCTAGGGGATTCTTCCTGTCAAACCCGATTGTCACCGTTCATGGTTTTACCCTGAGTAACACGTGCATTTAGATACTCATTTCATGTTTAATCTCAGTTAAGTTATGATATTTATAATGACATATATAGTGCGTGATAATGATTTTTGTTTACATTCTACCAAAATGTAGATGTTAGAGTTAGACCTCCAAGGTCCAAAATCATCCTTGAGCAGACTGCTTGTTTCTTCAGAGGCAGGCATCAGAAAGAGGAAAAAACTGTCCAGAAAGACCATTTATATCAGAAATCTGCCAAGACAGGGCTGTTGATCACAAGCGGAGCATGTCATTGCTAGTGATGTATTTTTATGCTATGGAACTCTAACCTGTATGTGTCATATTGACTTCTTGCTGCATGAATCATAAATTATAAAAATCAGTCTTACGGTTTTGAGATGTAGCCAGCATTCCTAAGGCTAAACCTTTTTCATTGACTGAATCAAAATCCACAAGCAAGGAACGTATTCCTCTCACTGTGAGAGCAATCGGAAGTGTTCAACATTTATCTTTTCACAAAGGAAGAGGTGACAGGACCTCTTAATGTGTCTTGTTGTTGTGATCATCTGGAAATGATTGCCAGACGTTTCCTTTTGATATAGCAATGAAGTGATCCGTATTTAAATTTTATAGAGAGAATTTTATTCTAGTGTGATAGAGATTTATTTTCCACTTAAAGACTCAAAAGGGTGTGAGCACATTTTTTTACTATGGTATATTTTTGCTTTAAAATTAAAAACAAACAAAAAAGGTTTGGCCTTATCACAACAGTTTTAGTGTGTCGTATAGATGTTAGCAAATGCAAAGAGTATGCATTATTTGTGTGTATCCACATTGACTGATGTCGCCTTCAAAAAGCAATATTGTGCAGGTAATAAGTTGTTTGTGACTGTCCATTGCACAGTTTACCTTCTTTAAAAGCTAATCTTGTTTATGCACAAGACAATCAAATGTAGATCTACATCAGCACCCGGGTGTAGATTAAATTTATGTAAATTACTGAGCACAATGTAAAACATTAAAAGACACTTTATTTAATTACACATTTAATGTTGGTAAAGATAGTATCAGGGCATGAACTAGCTGACATACTGTAATTTCTTTTTGTCTTTTCCTACTTCCTTAGCACTCTTCAGTTTTAGTTTGCTCATAAATACATCAAATTAGTCATTCATAATTTTTTTTGAAGAGAAGGGTGGTTTAGGTTGTTTATTTGTTTTTATGAAGTTGGTTGGGAGGACTTCTTACTTTGTCTATGAGGTTTGTGGGTTTTGCTTATTTGGTTTATTTTTTTATATCAGTTTCGTGCCCTGAGGGTAAGGCAAACATTACACCGTACGGTAAAAAACAAAGTACCTTGGATGATGTATTTTTTTGCAAACAGTGTTAAGAGTTATGCTAGATTGGTAATATTTTTTCAGCCTAAAATATATTAAAAAAAAAAAATCTGTGATCACAAATGTTTTAAACTATCTAAAGAGAAAATTTGTATATTTGGGGGAAGAAAATAATTTTTACATAGCTTTTGTATGCAGATATTAAAATGTAATTATGAATATAGTGGGCATAGATAACTGTGTAAGCTTGAATTCTAAAAAAGAAAAAGCTTATAACTGAAAAGTGGTCCTGGTGTCTCCTTCTCTTTGTTGCAGGCTTTTTCATCCGTTCTATCACACGCTTCTAAGCCACTGGAAAGGGGAAAGTAGGACCTGGAGCACAATGTTGTACCGGCTCTAACCTGTTCACATTTCTATCCTCCTGTATCACTTTCATCACCTCCCTCACATCTTATCTCCTCTCTTCCCCTCCCTGTGGCACCCAGCCAAAGCTTTTTCACTTACCCACTGTTCACATCAGCCAAAATTAATTCACTCCAGTGAACCGGCTGTTAATATATGACTCACTCAATTCAAATCGTATGGGAACGCCCTTTCTTTCCTTCTCCGTTCCCAGTCTAGACGGGGCTGGTGTGACAGGAGCAATAGGCTTCCCGTCTCTCCACATCTTCCATCCCTTGGTTCCCTAACTGGCAGAGGTCTCCTCATTCAGATGTTATCTCTGTTCTCACATTCCTTTGCAGTTGTGATTTCTCCTCCTATTCTTTCATTCCCTTCAGGAAGAAATCACCTTTGGCCCATCCCAGATGGGAAACCTATTTAAGGCTTTTGCCTCACAGTGATTTCCACAGGCAGCTCCTGGCTGGCTGCCAGCTCCTGCTCCTGATCCCCTTCCGCGTGAGGTGCTGGGAGCCTCCAAGTGGTGCTGAGCTCCCGGACCTCCCTCTGCCTTCCCCATGCTGGGCCTGGTGTCCCTAGGGAGCGCTGTGCCAGCTCCGCCAGCGTCCGTCCCCACTGTGGCACATGGGAATAGGGCCGGCCCTCAGAGGCAGAAGCTCCATCAGGAGCTCCATCCGAGGAGCCTGAGGGAGAGCAGGAATCCATGCTCGGCCTTGAACTAAATCCCTTCAGGCACTTCAGTTGGGGCACCTGAGCGAAGGCGAGGGAGCCTCGCCAAAGCCTCTGCTGGGGTTGCCCTGACTCCGGAGGGGTGGGGGCTGCTTAGGCCCTCCAGGACCAGCTCTGCAGCAAGGGATTGATTTTCTGCATAACAACTTGTTTACTCGATGTGAAGAAATAATTCTGCTCCCACAGACCCCAGCGCATTGGCTGTGATGTTTTCAGGCTTCCTTTGTAGTGGTGAAGTCTGTTTTTTTCAGAAAGTGATGCGTGGTCTGTGGAGAGGAACACTATTCTGGCAACCGTGTGTGTTTGCTTCGGTGTGTATTTATCGCTGCAGAGAAGGACTTGAAAGATGGGTCAGTTCTGCCGCCAAGCGTGGGCACTGCCAGCAGCAGCGTGTTCTGGGTCCGTTGTGACCTGCCTTGTGTGTCCTGAGCCTGTTGTCGAACTGCTTGTCCTTCCTCTGGGGGACAGTGGGTGAGAGTTTTCTCCCCTTGAAAACTGAGCCACGTCTGATTTTCTTGGTGTGAACTTAGGAATCTTAATGTCAAACAGCCTTATGTCTTATACTTGTGGTCATGTGTGTTCCCAATAGCATCAATGGTTTCAGAATGGAGTGTGTTCATATTAACGGTGTCTAATTGTGCACTACCTTCAAAATAAGTAACGGATAAGATCAAAAGTCTCTCCACAATTTATAACAGGAGCAAAAAGGGGAAGAAGTTGTCTTTGCTGGAATCACTATAGAGGCAGAAAACTGTACCACCTGATGTGTTGTTTAAAATGGAAGTGAAAGCATGGGCATAGCTTGGTGTGTAATAGTTGCAACAGGAGTTGGCTAAGGCTGAAAATATGTCTAAAGTGAAATCTCAAAGACACGTTCTCCATTCTAAGGAGCAGGAGCCCAGGAAAATAAAAAGTTTAAAAGTCAAAGACCTAGAAAAACCCACAAATAGAGCAATATCTGGGGATGAGACAATCCCTGGCAAGTGGATAAAGCACTAAAAATAGTGGAGAGTGATGAAAGAAAGAAAGAAAGAAAAAGAAAGAAAGAGGAAACAGCACTATTAGAACAAGAGAAAAATCAGAACAAAGTGTGTGCCTGGGGGTGAGCAATTCAATGTGCACAGCGACTTCACATGGTCCAGACAATCCTGTGTTTGTTTGCTCAAGATGAAAACAAGACAATGCTGGCTTTAGATCGTTATTCTCTCTGTCCAGAACCAGCTTTCTCTGGAAAAGACAAGGGGTGATGTAAGCTAACCTTACACCTTGGATCGGTGTTTACTAGGAGATAAGAGAGCAGCTCCAATAACTGCAGGTAACGGGCTTTGCAGCTTTGTTGAAGCGCGTGGCTCTGGCCACGTGTTGCATCAGGGATGCTTAAGCCAGGGCGCTCTGAGGAGTGGTGCTGTGAAAATGTAAGGAAAATGGGGAGAGAGGCTGAAGGGTCAAATACCATCTTGTGCTTTCGCACTACTAAATTACAGGCTAGCATCCTTCAAGCTTACTTAATGAGGAGTGAAGTACGTTTAGTTCCTGAATGAATGGGTCTAAGAGGCCAAATCTTGTGCCTCCTGAAGTGAGAGCTGTAGATTAAGGCAAAAGGTGAGAGGCAAACTGTGCTCTTGGTGAAGATATTCTTTGCTCCTGTGAAGTGTAGGAGAGATCACAGGTCCTGTCAGTTGCTTTTGCAAAAAGCACAAGAATGTATTTGGTGACTATGACGCAAAAACATCCATAATTTAAAAACAGCAGATCTTGGCAAAGAGAGTCAGAATCAGTGACTGTGAGCAGCAGAGAGCCTACAAGATGCAAAACCATGAACATCCCACAGAACTGAGTTAGAATGGAACTGGGAAGATCTAACTCAATACACATGTTGCCAGGAGTTCCTTTCCTTCTGCTGGGCAGGAAATAACTGTCCTCTTCAAAGACACGGAGAAGTCTGACAGGCACCAGCTGCCAGCATCTCCCGTTCCTTCCTCACCCTCTGCTGATGGTGGATAAAGATTTGGCCTTGAAGCTCCCCTTCTGCGTCCACTGGGTCCCCTTGAGCTGAGCACAGGGGGTTTATCGGAGCAGCCTCTAACAACTTTGCCACCTCTCCACATCTCTCAGTGGAGATCTCCTGTGCTTCCACCACTGATATCTTCAGACAAGAAGCCAAAACCTTCTGCTAGTCTCTTTGGGCCCTTCTTCACGCTTTTTTCAGACCCATTCGCAGGAGAGCCCAGCTGGGCCAGAGCACCTGTGCTGTCCTCAGCGAGAACCCAGGCTCGTTGCTGTCTCCTGTGGTGAGCCCCTGCTCCCTGGGCAGGCAAGAAGCCTTGAGATAAACATATCTCCTGATGGAGAGCACAGGGCTTTGACCTAAGTACTGGATGCAAACCCAGAGTTATATGGGGTTGTTGCAGGGCCTGATCCTGCATCTCTCCACCCCAAGACCTGTCCCGCACAAGGAAGATTGTGCTGGCGAGCCAGTCTGCAGAGCAGAGGGAGAATGATCTTGCCCATCACTTCCAAGGAAGAGTTCAGCAAAGTTGCTCTTAACCTGTGAGTATGTCTGGACAGGAGAGATCTGCTCCCTTCTGGCATGGCTCGTGCCTGTGTGCTGCCTTGGCAGCCTTCCTTCAGCTCATGCACCAGGAGAAATGGAGTAGCCCAAATTAAACCTCTTCTGCAGATGTTGGCAGGAACTTCCAGGAGGTGTCAAAGCAGGGATGGAGACCAGTGTGCAGCAAAAAGGCACTTGAGATGGATGGCTGGAAGGGGGGGGAAAGGACTGCAGCCGGCACTTGGGTTGTGTGTAGCAGGTTTGTACAGCAGAGTTAAACAGTCCTGACCCAGCTCTGACTCTGCTGGCCATGAGGACAAGAGCTGCTCTGGCTGAGCTGCAGGAGCCTGCTTTCAGGCAAAGTGGGGCTGGTGGTGTTCTAGAGTCTCCTGGTATGACTCCCAAGTGTTATTTTGTTGTCTCCATGATGCCCAAGCTGTCTTTCAAACATAAAAGCTGGCGCTGGAAGGTCAAGTCACTGCTCTGTGGTGGCCCCTGAGGCCAGTGGGAAGCGACCCGTGCTCCCCAGCTGTGAGGTGCCTTGTGAGCCATCTCTGCACGGTCAGGTCCAGAGGCACAGGAGGCTGATGCTGTCCCTTTAGAGCAAAGTTCTTCTCTGCACTTGAGATGATTCTGGTAGTCCCTGCTGTACAGTGGTTATGTTTGGGGTTTTTGTTCCAGAAGTCTGAGCATTTCCTCCCCTCACAAAACGTACTGCTGTGCAGGGCAAACACATTTCCAAGCTCCCCGAAGCACCAAATCTACCTTTGCTTGTTTGCTCTTCTCCATACAGATGTAGCTTGAGGTACTCTGGTGTCACCCCCGAGAACAGGACATGACTTGCATTTGCCTGTGCTGTGCTGATGGTAAGAATCGGGCTGTTTTCATGTACCCTGGGCAACTGGAGGTATGGGCATGTAATAGAGAGTGAGCCTCTCTGAGAAGTGTGCCAGGGAAGCTGCCACAGCGCCCAGAAGCTTTAACCTTCTCCTTGCAGATTCATGGTTTCTGTGATAATAGCAACAGCTATTATAATGTGTATAATGTATATATAGTACAACAGCTAATATATATGTAACATATATAATAATAATACAGCCCAGGCCTCTGCAGTGCAGTGCTGATTCATGCCAACTGAGGTCTTGGCTCTGCTGCAGTTCCAAAAAAAGCCAGGGCACGCCTGTGGGAGGAAACGCCAACCTCAAGCTGCTTGACCAAACAGAGAGCAGAGGGACGCAGTGGGCAGCTAATGGCTGTTGTGTGTCACCCTGCCAGGTAGCTGTGGCTGCTCTTGGTTTGGTTGGCGGTGGCTGACAGACTGTCTGACTTATTCACAGCCAGGCATGAAGACTGAGAGAGATCCCAAGCTGCAGCAGAAGGGGCTGAACAGAGGTGTCCAAGCTGCTGTTCCTGGAGAAACAGGAAGAGGGAATGGACCACCAGCTCCAAGAGGGTGTTTAGGGATGACAAATAAAATTTATAGACACCATCTCACTAGATATCTGAGGTGGAGAAGTAGTCAGTGCCTCAAATGTTTCAGAAGAGACTGAGGCTGAGGAGACAAGCAATAGGCGTTGCCAGGGTGCTGAGAGCTACAACTCGTGGTTAAGCACTCCAGGCTGTCCTCAGGGGGTCTGACTTAGGTACAGGGAAAAAGTGGTGGGGGAGGGAGGATAGCTTGGTCTGCTGAGTACCAGAGCACACGCTCCAAAGCTGCTGTGCTCTCTTTCTTCCCAAAGTGAGCTCTTTGTGTCCGCACTAGGGAGGTCTAGCCCTGGGGCTCCCCCATGGGAAGGAGCAGCTGAGCATGCTCTGCCCTGGCACAGCCAGGTCTCTCAGAGGGAAAGCCCATCTTTGTGACTGCCTCGACAGTGAACAAGGTGCTTTTCCATTCAGTCAGCAGCTGATTTAGCTGTCACATGCAGCTCATCTCAGTCTTAAACACCATTCTCTTCCAGAGTTAAATCATGTCAGGAGGGGAGGCTTTCTCTGTCACTGCCAGGTCTCTGTCTTGCAGCATGGTGAGAGAGAGCATCTGACAACAGGTACCCAGGTAGTGTCTCTCTCCCAGGTGGTCCTGGAGAGCCCACCCAAGCTGATGCTTTGCAGGAGACACAGCAGCCTGAAACTCTCAGAGGGAATACTTTTCTCTGCCTGGCACATCCTGCTCCTTTCCTCTACCCCAGCTTTGGTGGGCTGGTGGTGGCACAGGAGGATGAGCAGGCTCTCAGCTCCCATAAATTCCCTGGTGAGGGCAAGTCCTGACACCTGTTGTGCATTTCAGTGCAACATGTGTGCGGAAGAAATGTACCCCAGAGGAACGAGCCTTCCTCAGAAGTCCTGCTGGCACCAGAGATGGGATGAGGTGCACAAGAACAGACTTTTACTCACCAGATCAAGAACTACAGAATTGTAGAGGTGGTCACAAAGGTCTGTGTGAAGGAAATGAGTGGTGACAGCGGGGACAGAACTGCTGACTCTGAAGCATGTATGCAAAGCTCTGGAGCAAAGTATTCTGTGTCAGGCTATAATATTTAAATGGTTGTAATATTAAAATGGGCAGCTGGTGGTTATAAAACACTAGTATTCGCTTGTCTGCTCTCCTCAGCAGTGTCCTCTTGACACAGTTTACAAGCTGTGAATATTGTTGCCAAGACCCAAGGGAGAAATGACAGTCTGTGGGAGAAGCTGTTCTGGCCAGAAGAAGAGGGGTTTAAGCTCCCTGCAGACTCTGTGTTTGCACAAATTTACGATCACCACAGGGCTAAAAACTGAAACTAGGCTGATCCATTTCCAGTCTATATGCCCAGAAACTTACCCTAAAAAGTAGGTGCTGATTGGCCATTGAATCAAAGATCTTCTGGGGCTGACGGTTCATTTGGAGAGCCAAGGACAACTTGGAGCGCTGGGCTACCCTAAATTGAGGGCAAGGGAACACATCGGACTGGGAACACCCATGGTGAGATCAACCCTGTGCCTGGAGCAGCCCGCAGGCACGCAGCCCGGGCAGCCAGGAGCCGGCAGAGTTGTGCTCAGGCACCGGGACTCGGCTGCTGGTCCCAGCGTGAGGTGGAAAGGGCACACAGAGACCCCTCGGGGAGTGAGGAGTGGGATCCTTCTGAATCTCATTTCTATTTGAAGTTCTACTAAAAAAATCAATAGTGAAATTAAGTAACCAATGTTAATTGTCCCTTGTCACATTTCTAGCCGTGCTGATCTGATTTGCCTCCAGCCTTGGCTTCAGATAGCTGAACGCACCTACACGCTATTTTTCCCACGCATGTTTTTCCTGAACTGGGATGATGACAGTGCTTTGACTTCAAAACAAAGCTCACAATCTCCATTTCTTTTTTTATGGTGGAACGGAAGGTGGTAATGAGGATTTTAAGCAGGAGATCTCAAGACAAAATAAGTGTCTAGGACAGGACAAGAGCCTGGACTAATAAAATACGTTTCGGAATCACTTTCATGAGCCGCAATGCTGCACTTCTGTCCCTCCACAGCTCCAGGAGGCTGATTTCAGTAATATTTTCATCAAGGGAGTAAATAAGATATTTTTTTCCTTTTTCTGAGCTTCAGAAGAGCCTTAAGAGATGTTTGGCCTGCTCAGAGTCGAGATGTTTGACTTCTACAGTCAAGTGGGCTGATGATGTTTTGTGTCTGCTGTAGATGAAGCTCTCTTCCTGCTTGATTGTGTATTTTAAGCAGCGAGGCTGATCAGTGAGAGGGAACAGTTGTCTGCACGGACTGTTCAGCCTTCACTCGTGTGTGCCACACAGATGCCCACGCTCTTTCCTGGGTGTTTTGTGTTTTCACCATGCTGTAACAGCTCCTGCCTTCGGATCGGAGGTCAGATGCCAAGGTTGAATAAGAAGAAGGGCTCTTCTGGGTGGATTCCAGTGCTCTCCGTAGAACAGGAACCGCCATCACTCTAAAAGTACTGCGAACACTTACATTCTGTGTGAGAGGGAGCAGATTTTTTCCTATTGTGTGAGTTAATGATCAGTTAGGAAAACCTCACTCTTTGCTGTTGCAAGCTGTGGGACAGCTCAGGACTGCATTATTCCTGAACCAGATGTGAAGTAGTTTAGCATATCCTAAGCTTTAATTTGACCTTAATTTTCGGTGTTGATATAATATTATTAAATTAAGAAGTCTGCTTGTTGCCTTTCCTCTGATCTTCCTGAATCATGACCCTGAAATGGGCTCTGAGTGGTTTGTACTGAATTTTCCCTTTTTTTCTTCCTCTGTCACTGCAGGCCCACTTGGACATAGTGTGCCAGGGATAATTTTTGTGTAGTGCAAAGTAACTGATGACTAATAATAAGACCCAAGACTTGAAACCATTTTCATAATTCACCTTCTTGAAAGGAGAGGCTGGAAAAAAAAAAAAAGAACTCCAGTTCCCTTCTCTGTGGATATCTGTGCGTAAAATGTCTTAACTAATACAGAAATGTACCCTTCTGCTTTTGCATTGGAGCATCGGTATTTTAATGATTTTTAAGTGCAAATATGGTAACTAACAGATGAAAACTACAGCCTGCAGCAAGTAAACAGAGAGATAAGTGACAACTTAAGATTTGTCCAATTTAAAAAGCCAACCTAACTGATGATGATGGGATTAGGTTCAGGCCTAAAAGCTGTTCAGAAATCATGTGGCTGTAGAAAAATCTCTTACTTGCATGTAAGAGTCAGCCATCCCCATAATTCATTTTATTGGACATCCTTCTGAGTGACACATTTTATTTCATTTTTTTTTCTTCCTAAAATGGGCTTAACAGCACTGAGAAGTGATAATTTCGTCTAATAAACGATGGAAGAACTTTGGCCTTTTTTTCACAAGTGCAGGAAATACAGGGAAAGGTTTGAAGGCCAAGTCTTGCTAAACCTTTATCCCTGGAGCTGGGCTTAGCCATGCCAGCAAGAACTTATCTTTTTCAAAGTTCAGCAGGTTGATTTTGTGTATGGGCTAAACATTGTTGAACAGACACAAACAACTGCATGGAGATTCTGCCTGTGGTTTGAGACAGTGTACACTCATGAACTAGGTGCCAGTTTAATCTACATTAAAACAAGAGCCCATCTGTTCCCCGATCACCTCTCCTTGCCTGTGCTGAGTGAATGAAACCAGTAAAAGCCCAAGGCCCAGAGATACATCTCAGCCTGGCTGAGGTGGTTATTTGCACCCACAAAACGGGTTTTTAAACTGCTTCTGGGGAAGAACGATGGGACAACCTTGGCATCATTCACCTCAATGCTTATTAAATTATATGGCTCTGCGGATCTGGATGAGAGCCATGTCAAGCACCGGTGAAGAAGCGATGCCTGTGTTCCTGTGCGTGGTGAGGTCTGCTTCGCCGGGACAGCGAGTACAAGACTTGTGTTACACCTTTCTGCATGGCTCCTGCCTCCAGGCCTGTCATCCTTTTCTCCACAGAGTCCCATTGCTGTCAGTAGAGCCACTGAAGCAGTACGGCACTTGTAGAGTATGTGAAGACATGAATCTGGTCCTACTGTGGTATTTCAAAGATGATAATTCCCTAGGGCTAAAAAAGGTGATGAGAAGAAACATAGTTTTATATACAAAGGTACTCAAATAGCATGAAAAGTCAAGAACGTACAATTCCTTTTTTAAAAAAAAGAGCTATAGAAGGCTGAAAATTACCGTCTGGACAAACAAAGGAAACAACAGCAGCTGGAGGCTGCCCATGATCCCTGCCGATGGAAGAGTGTTTCCCTGCGCTGATGTGTACCTGAGCAGAGACTGCGGCTGCCTTGGGTCACAGCACTCCACAGCACCCAGCCCCTCTGCATGGAGCCTCTGTAAGGGGGCAAAAAGACAAAACATCTGATTTGGTTGGAAAGCCAACTTTCTACCTAACCCAGTTTAAAATATCATGTTCCAACCAGCCTGATGCAAAGGCACAAATGAAGATATAAAATAAAAGAGTTTCTTACTGAACCCTGATTTTGAGACAGCACCTATAATGCGTGCCCAGAGTGCTGGGTGCCTGGTCGGACCACACCAGCTGTAAAACAGGACAGGACTCTGTCAGTTAAAATGTCAGGACTCCTCACACGAAAGGGATGGTGCATAACACTGTGGATGTTGAATTTGCACCTAGGCAGTAAGTAGTAGCTTTGGTGACAAACATACTGATGAATAGATGCAGGGAGCCACTTACCATCTAAAATTTCTCTGCTGAAAGACACAGCATCGTTGTGAGGCTGGATGCACCAGGATTGCTGTGAGAGCTTCTGGAAGGGCCAGGGTGATTTTAGTCTGATTCTGCAGAGGCATTTTTGAACGGCTTCTTGGTTCTTGCAGCACACAGCTGGTGTGGACATGGGTGAGGGAGGTAAGAATCTTTCCTGCCTGAAAAATGTACCATATTCACAATACAAACATTAGTTACGTGCTTCGTAACTGAGCCCTGCAGACAGGCTGAGCTTGTCCCTTTGAGGAGTCTGGGCAGAAGCTCAGGTAGTTATTTCCTTTGGATCTTCATTTGTGACCGTCCGTTGGGCTGCTTGAAAGATTACATTTCAAACGGGGATTGAGAGAAAGCTGTTTTCCCAGCTAAATTGTTTTGTAAAAACATTCTTCTTTCCAGCAATTTTCTTGATTTTGCAACTCGGGCATTCTTCTTCAGATGTAACATTGGAGTTTGTTCTGAGATTGCAGCACAGGCATGGAAGTTGGGGGAAAAAAACAAACACCTGCAACTGGAACAAAGCAAAAACTGGTTTTGGAAATTCAGCCATAGGATGTTGTGAAGATTGTTGATAACTATCTCCCTAGCCAGACTGCCTCTCTCATTTCTTATCATCTGGCTTCTTTGCACAATGCCAGAAGCTCTCAAGGGAGCCCAAAACTCCTCTGACCCCAGCCTTGTGCAGCAGAACGCAGACACATAGCACCTACACCATGTGCTGCTAGAAAGCGTCTCTGGCATTCCAGATAAAATAACTGTAGGAGAGAAAGCAATTGGAATCTTTTCTTTCAACTACCTTTTTTTTTTTTTTTTTCCAAAGTACTTTGCCAAAACTGCAAAAGTCACAGAAAGAAGAAAAAAATCCAGCTAATCTAAGCTACAGCAAACCTCAGGACAAGGAACTTGCCAGATTGTATGATGAACAGGATTTGAAAATTACTACCGTAGATTTACTCTTCTGCCTCCTCTCTGCAGTTGTTTGATTTCACAAATTTTGCTAGGGAGATTGTCGTTTAAGTAAAGGAGCTTTGCCCAAACCAGTAGCAAAAAGTACTGGAGAGTTTAAGTGAAAAACAGGAAACTTCTACACCACAGGAATCCTGAATGTTCAGTTTAAAGAGGATTCACTGGTTGGAAAATGCTACATATTGACTTGAGGGCAATAAGAATGATAAATGTTCAGAAAAGAGGACATGAGATCAATCCTTTTTTTTTTTTTTTTTTTAACAAAAAAAAAACGAGGAGAAGTAGTCCGGCTAAAAAGCATGTTTTGTCATTCATGGGTGAAATAAAAACTTCTGTGACTATGCAAAAACCCTGGGGTAAGTGTTTAGACTCTACAGTCTAGGGAACTCCATTGAATACTAGGCTCTGTACAGCTTCTAAAGCTTGAAAAGGGATGATGAAGCCATGCTATAAAGGCTGGAAAATGTCCAATTATTTTCTTCTAGGTACCAGACAGAGCCTCCAGAAATGGGAACAGACCTTAAATACCTGCCACAGCCCCAGTCTTTGCTGCCTCCTCTCTGCACATCGCTCAGAGCTGAGCCGAGGGCTGGTGTTTGTGGCAGGCAGCAGCGAGCTCTCTCCTCAGCCCCAGGCTGGTACTCATGTGCTGCTCAGCAGGAGGCTGGCCGTGGGTCAGGGTGAGGGCTCTGGTGTCCGGTAGCAAAGACTCCTGGTCAATTCTTGCATGGCCTGGAGGCAAGGATCTGACATCGCGTTGACTGGGAGGAACACCTTCATCCTCTTCCCAGGGCCAACAGTGTTTGCTCTTGGCCAAGACAGCTAGTATGAGCAGGAGTAGCAGCAGGGTTAGGGAAAGGAGCAGCCACCACACGCCATTCCTTCCTGGGTTTCAAAAGATTTCCAAAGTCAGGTTGAAGGCTGGGACGTGCAGCCATTTCTGAGCTCTCCTGCACTTTGATGAGCCCACCTGAGCACCAAGCTCAACACTCTGCATGGCCTGACCCCACTGACCCCATCCTACGCCTGCACCTAAGAGACACAGAGAACCTGGAGTCCCTGCACCACACCTCAGTGCGTTCAGCTCCGTAGGACCACGCAGAAGCACAGGTCATCAACTCAGACACAAACACCTTCCCCCAAAATGTCAGGGAGCCAAACACACCCAGGACAGAGAGAGGACCTTTTCAGCCTGAACCGTAACTCCATGAGCCTCCCTGGTCTCTGTGGCCAGTTCTCGTTCTGTTCCTCCCATTCTGGGCACAGACCCAGCCTTGTGCTCAGCTCCAGCTACACATTGGAGGGAGCGTAACCATCAACTTGCTAGTAGAAAATACTAATTCCTACCTGGCCTGCACCATCACAGGGCCTCTTTCCAGCTATTCCAGGTATGCGGAACCAATGATCTGTTTTCATCCCACCCCTACTCCATCTTCTAACATTAAGACAGACCATGCTGTCCTTCTGTACATGGGAAAGTTCCTTGTTTATTTCACATAGTCCTGTTTGTTCTGTTTGACATTTGTTGATTTTGATCACTAACTTCATTCTGCTTTTCCCCAACATGCGGTGTGTTCAGGTATAACTTTCAGTTCTTTTGTTTGGTTTCCTCAGCAGGGATAATACTGTGGGTTTTAATTCTTCATAAAAGTCCTTTGCTGCCCACAGTAATAAATTAAGTTGTTCATCACATATGGTTTGTTTTTATGATCATGTGCTCATCCACCATGAAGGAGTGGGACTTATGCAGAAATAATTGAGTAAATTAACTATCTAGGAAATCTTAAGTAGAATTTAATAATGTCCTTAATAAGCTTTTGCACTTAAACTTTAAATCTTCAAAGCTGTAACACAAGCAGTTGCTGTTCTTTCTCACCTTTTCATATCATAGGATAGGACCTGTTACAACCAGACTCTGTGCCGGGCTTGCAAATATCTCAACAACATGAAAATCACAACCATCACCTCATCCACTGTGTCATGGAAGGAGATACCCTTCCAGGCGAGCACAAGCACTAGCCTGCAGTCCCCCAGCGCTGGAGACAACTGGTAGTCTGTTCCCAATGTGACAAGGCTAAAAAAAGATACGGGAAGAACTGGTGAGACTTTGTTTATATGCCAATCAGGACATATCCTCAAAAGGAGACCTGTCATCTAGCCTTATCTTGCCGTTTTGGAGCAATTCAATGCAAAGAAAAATTATGTAATGAGAAGATACAAAATTGTCAGAAAGCACATATGCTCTCAGTAATGACTCTTGATAGTTGAAGATCAAGAGGGCAGGGAGTGATGCAAGTTCCCTGATCTCTGTTACAGCAATTACAATAAATACAGCAGAATCAGAAGCCAGAGGAGCTTTTACCAATAATACTTCCTTAATTAAAACGTCCAATACATATGGACAGGTAAAGAAAGAAACATACTGTGGGGAAAGAGTTGCTGATCTCCACATAGTATAGAGAAGGTGTTCATAGTTTGACACCCTCTCATTTTTTTTCCTCATAGCAGGTTCTGAGTTTTACACTGTAAATACATTAAGTCCTTTCTCAATTGTATTAAGAGAATTTAAGAGAGAGATGGTAGGTATTTTTTAAAAACATCATCAGTAAAAAAGGTTGCACAGTTTAAGATCAACAGTCTGAATTTCTTTGAACTGTGCAAAAGCAGAAACTGACAGCTTTTGGTTGCACCTTACACATTTGCGTGTAAACTACCAAGTGCATCTCTACTACATTTCTGTCCTATTCCAACAAAAAGTAATAACTGTTCCCTCAGGTGACAAGACCTTTACTTCTCCTATGCCAGAGTAACTAAGAGCAGAATTGTAAAAATTATGATTTCTCCAAAGATTTAAGTCCCCCAGTTCCCAATTTTTTTTCTCCAAACTGTGTCCCGGTTTGAGCTAAGCAGAACCAGTTCTGTTCAGTGATTTTTGTTTCTCAGTTCAGTCTCTTCTAAGCGGCTGGACATTCTGAAGTCAGCAGCACGTTTTTGCAGACAGTGTGTGCTACTGGCAGTGATAACACCTGATGTTTACAGTCACTGCCTGGGACTGGGATGCAGAGAGGCTCTTGCTTATACTTATTCCTATAGTGACCAAGGCCACTGCTGGCTGTTGTGTGCCACGCTGGGGGTGCTGGGTAGTAAGAGGGGGGGCACAAGGAAGTAAAAGGTGGCACCTCCAGGGGGTAATAGACAGGACAGGTGACCAACGAGAGTGTTCCGTTCTGTATATGTCATATTTGATATGAAACCGAGAGATCACGAGGATTTAGGTCTTCTCTCTTTCCTTCTCTTCTGCAATGGCCGGTGTCCAGGGAGGACTCTGTCCAATCTTCTGCCTTTGATCCCAATCCTGAGTTCCCGAAGGCAGCTCCCGTACCCAGCTCCCCTCTGCCCTGAGCCTGGGGCCGCCCTGGTGCCGCCTGCTCTGCAGCCTCAGTGGGGATGGATATCGGGGGGGAAGTCGGGCTCAATATCATATTTGTATATATGTATATAGTTCACTATTTTTATTATTTCCTTACTCATTAAAGCTGTTTTAATTTTCTTTTTTTTTTTTTTTTCCCCTCCAATCCGTAAATCTCTCTGCTTCATTCCCTTTTTCTTCCCGTTTGGGGAGGGAGAGGGGGTTAGAGAGCGCCTGCCCGCATTTCGTGTCTGGTCCAGCCCTAACCCGCCACAAGGTGCTGTTTAAGAGATGTTTTGTCACCAGCCACTGTGAGGCAAATTCCGTTTGCAGAGTAATCTGGCTCCACCAAGCGACAGCTGCTGTGATTGCTAGTCTACATCTGCAGCTAAAATAATAGAAATCTGGCACTAGGTACTGCAACAAGCCAGTTAACATCTAATTTTCGTTGGAGAGCTTTCAACTCCAGTAATCCATGTCCCTTAGGCTGTTTCACTGTAATACCTATGGAACAAATCGTGATGGGGTAGCAGGGTTGAAGAAAAGCAAATTGTTTCCCGCAGACCAATCTCACGGCCTTCCAGGTGAGGGACGTACCTCTAGAAATGGGAAGGGAACATCAGGAGGGTGCAGAAATGCCGTGCTATGTGGTCCTTTTCAGACAAAGGTCTGAAAGAAGGTATGTTGGAAGGCTCAAAGAAAGTGGAGATGCTTGCTGACACACAGCCATGAGGCAGGATGTTCTCATACTTATTCTAAATTTTAAAAAGTATTTTTAAGGAAGTATTTTTAAAACACTACAAATAAAAAAAAAGGGTCTTTATAATTAATATTCTGTTCAACAATTACTGTTGGATCAAGGGAAGAAACACATGCAGGGTCAAGGACAGTATTTGTGTATATGTTTGTGGGGGTTGCTTTAGTTGAAGCGACTGGGAATTTTGTGTTTGCTTGCTTCTGGCTGCATGTTTTATTACTGCTATGTAATGAAGAAAGTGAGGAGTAAATTGAACTGATGAATCATTTTAAAATAAGCACTCTGTAGAGAAATTCAGAAAAAGTGAAGTGGTTTTATATTTTATTGACTTGTATTTCCTTTCTTGTTATATATAGTGTCCTCTTTTGAGAGCCCCAGGATACAAGTTCTCCGGGGCTCCTGGCACAGGTGCCAATCACAGTGCAGGGGGGCAGCTGTGCCTGTAGGGAGGAGAGGATGGAACAGATGACCCAAATGGATCAACCATGGTTCCTTCCCATGTTCTCAGTATATAAGGGCCCCTAAGGAGAGCCCTGAGATCTTTAGTGCTGCTGTGCTGGGGGGATTGTTGTTGTTTGTTGTCTCCTACTGTGCTGCTGCTGTTCCCACCTCCTGTTTTCACACTGCAGAGGAGCTTGTTGGGACAGGTTGTCTTCCCCTGCCCCCCACCCCCAAGTGGGAACCCCTGTGTATATTTTCTTCTTTGGAACTTCTTCTGTAAGTAGATCAAAATGTTTATTCATCTCTTACCTATTTATTTGTACTGAACTGATGGATAACTGAAAATATTTGAGAATAAATCTGTACATCCAGAAGACACTGATGTAATTAATGTGGCTATGATGATTTAGAGCATATGCGTTTTACCTTAATGAGACATATGTTGTCTCATACTAACTCATGCTTGTTTGCTGTTATTGTGTATGCACTGTTTCTGTTGTGAATATGCTAAAGCATATCATGGGAGGAAGGAACATGGAAAAAAAAGTAGAGAAAAATTTCAGCCAGAGGAACTGAAGCGGTATTTGCTAACTCCAAAGGTGACTAACAGCATCACAGTCCTGCTTGCCAGTCACTAACCAGCCTGTCCGTTCATCCAGAGGTGGGAACCTTCTAAGTGCCCTTCCAGCTAAGGAGAGGAACACAGAGAACACTTTGCAGTATAATATAATATATATAATCCTCACACTTTCCACCTTGCTGTATCTCTCAGTTTTCAACCTATCTTTTTGCTTTGATAAATGTAGTGATGTATGGGTCATATCTACAATCCTGTCCAAGCTGAGCTATCCTGATGGTTTTACACCATCAATGCTGTTGCCTGACGTGGAGTGGGAGGCAGCTGAGGTGGTAGGAGGGTTGTCTTAGTTGAGTTTCTGAAGGATACCCCACTACCTGCATCAACAAATCTTGCTGTGAGTAACCTGTGTGTGGTGGCTCTTCTGCCCTGGTCATTCCCTACATGATCAATGGACATCACCAAAAATGAGTTGGCAAGGCCAAGCACAGTGACCTGACAAAGCTATTGAAGTTGCTCCTATTGCTGAAATTGGTAAAAATCTTTAAAACATTTTCTACCAAGGGCTGTATTACCCATTTCTCTTACAAACACTGAATAGAATGTTATAATTCTACTTATTCAAAGGCTTTGATCATGGAAGCAACCAAAACGCTGCAGATCCAACTTCTTGCTTAGGTGGGAAAAGCAACTTTCTGACTTAAAAGCATTTTACTTAGAACTATAGCAGCACATGTTGCACACTGGCATGTAGCATCATTTTCAGACTGTTGAGAAGTGACTCTAACTCTCCCAGAATCACAGCTCCAGTTCCTTTAACAGAACTATATGATGTAACTCTTATCCTTGGGACTTAGTAAAGCGAGATCAAACCTGAGGTAAGGCTATATCTTCTAATCTTCCACCAACTCCAGTCACTGTGACAACTCTTTTGCCATATGAATCTACCTACCTGCAGTAAACTAATCCAGATACAATATAGCATCGTCTTTACAGAGAAAAACGTTCATCTGCTTACAGTAGGGAGTGACTTAAGCCAGAGCTGTTGATTACTTGGGAAGATTCATTATAGAAGTAATTAATAATGCTGAGGAGGTAGCTTGCAGATTAGTTAATGCCGTAACAAAGAAATACAAATAATATACAATATATACAATATACAAGTAATATAGAAATGAGCACAATTTTGTAACAGTTTGTCAGTACCGCTAATACCAAAAGTAAGAAAAAAGTGATGAGAAAATATTTTTTCTTGATAAGTACACTTGGGAAAAAAGAAAAAAAAAAAAAGGAGCAGGTAACTAGGACTGCCTTTGGATAGACAAGAGGAAAACAATCACACACAGTTATTTAATCCTAGTCAGTGTGTTTATGTCAAGGAAATGGATGACTAATGGCTAAAAGACGTTATCAGCATTGCTGGAAACCACTAAACACTAGTTGGCCAAATGCAAAATGTGTTAGCCATGAGTGAGGTGAAGTTTAGAGACAAAAGTATTATTTTGGCTAGACCAGTTGCTGTTTGGCTGGAAAAACTAGAGAGCTTAGTCTAATTGAATTATTAATCAACCAGATAATTTAGAGGCAGCTGTTTGCAAGAGGACAAATAAAGATGTTAGTGCCTGTTGTAAGGAGGGATATACCTAACTACTGGGATACAAAAAGAGTGGAAAGTTTGCTGGATGTTAGGATGAAGGTAATTGAACAATGTCATAAAACCAGTATCATGTTGAGCACTCATTTCCTAACATCCAGTTGAGTCCTTTTCTCAAACCTTGAGGTTAGTTTGGAAGGAGGTTGGTAGATGTTTGTAGGACTAAGGAATTATGAGCAGGGTGAAAGCAGAGGAGTGGGGGAAGTAAAGAGAAACTGAAATGCTGTTTTGATTTTTCTGGGGCATTATGAACTAAGACACTTGAATCATCTAATTTACCCATCATTTTTCATCTTGAATCCTAGCAGATTGTGACTCTTCGTGGTATCATCTCAAGAAGTGATCTCTACACTGGATAATGCATTGTGTTCCCACAGCAACTAATTTGATAGAAGGAAAGTGAATCCCAACTTTTTCAATGTAAATCAAGAATAAGTTAAATAAACATATTTATGTAACTGTAAAAGCTATGCAGACAAAGCCAGCAATTCTGAGCTAAAGAAACAAAAAATACAGAATCTTCCAAGGTGTGAGTATGCATAAATGGGTATGTAGCATGACTGCAGTTTCCATTCTCCATCCATAAAAGGCTTTTCCAGTTTGAAATATGTCACTGTGCGTGATAGGGATTTGAACTAGATGATCTTTAAAAGTCCCTTCCAAACTAAACCATTCTATGATTCCATGATCCTATGTTCTAGTTAAGTACCTTTTATTAACCTGTGCTTACATTTAAAAATTCTGTACAGTACCTTTTGCTGATTGGAAAACAGAAGGAACCCAATACAGTAGAAATTGTTTGCTGTCCTAAAGATGTTGTTATTCATTAAATTCTACTTTTTTTTTTTTCCTTGAAGGACTTCCACAATGTGCTGCTGGAGATTGGGAAATACTTTGAAGGGAAATGGAGCTTGATAGTAACAGAAATGAGCCTTCTCACTTTATTTCAGAGATCTGCCAGCGGTCTGACAATGCCATTTCCTTAATGAAAATGGCCCCAGAAAAAGGTAAACAAATCTAAGCAGAAATTAGGCATTGTTTCTAAAACATAATTACTGCTTTTGAAGTAATTGTGAAGTAATTTTCACTTATTATCATAAAAAAGAGTACATCATGTCAGTAAAGGATAAACTTTTTCAATGGAGATGCCTAACAGAATAGAAGAACTTGAAGATGGGTTTTCTTATATCTGCAGTCTATTTTCATTACCTACCAAGCAGTTCAACAGAGACAACTATTGTTCAGTGGTGCGATTACTATTTCTGTAACCGACAGCTGCTACAAAGTAAAAGATTGAGAAAACCTATTTAGATAAACAGATGTGGCCTGCAACTAAAATTCCTGCACTACAGTAGTTCAGAGGAATTCTCGATCAGTATTCCATTTTAGGAGTTATTGTCTGGAGAACATCTTAAAATTTTTTTTGGTTACTATATTCTGAGTCATATAAGTCTTTCTAGGAAATTCCTATCAGCCTAAGTGTTTGCAGATTTCCAACATAAACAAAACTCGAATTTTTTTTTTTTCTTCTCAATTATAAAGGCATACATCAAATTTTCATCTGGACAAAGTAGTGTCAGAGCTGAAAAATACTTGTTTTCAAGTGAAGAAGGGAGGCTATTTTACAGTAGGTTACCAAAAATCATTTCCAGTGGGAATTACTATTCAAAGACAAGAAGTCAAGCTGTACTTTGTATGTGCAGTTTGGACCATTCAGAGACACCTGATTCAACAAGATAGTTTTCTAACTTGCAAGTACAGAGAATTCCACTGTAGGAAGTGTATAATTCCAGTATTTTGCAAGATCCATCCAGGATGAAGAAACTGGAAGTACAGATTGAGAGATTTTAAGAGGATCAGTGTAAATATTTAATCTTACCTGAAAGTTCTGTATATGACATACAGCTAGGATTTCCTGTCTGGCACCTTCACAGACATGATATTTTAAGATCCACATTTACCTGAATCATCATAAGTGCATACTAATACAGCATACCTCAAGTTTTTGAATAGGAGAAATTCCTGAGTCATTCTCTGATGTTATCAAAAGGGCTTCATCACCATAGCACTGTAAATGCATATAGTTATCCCAGAAAGTGAAGACCCAGCAGCTCAAAAGAGCATGTGAATTGATGCCCTTAGTACCTCTCAGGAGGCAATTACTGAAAGGAAATTATCTTAGTGAAATTAAGCTGAAAGGTAAGTGCATCAAACTATCTTTAAATGCAGGCTTGGTGAGAGAGCTCTTTAAATATGAAAAATACAGTCTTAATTAAAACATGTGCAGAAGGATTGTGTAATAGCAATACAAAAGAGTTCAAGCAGAAAGACTTCCTGCATTGCCAAGTGTGTTTCACGGTCTACTGCCGATGGGAGATGACCTCCTCATTCACGTGTTATCTCTGTTCTCACATTCCTTTGCAGTTGTGATTTCTCCTCCTATTCTTTCATTCCCTTCAGGAAGAAAAGCAACACCCAGTGCCTGGATCCAAAATCGCCCTTGGCCCATCCCAGATGGGAAACCTATTTAAAGCTTTTGCTTCACGCTGATTTCCACAGGCAGCTCCTGGCTGGCTGCCAGCTCCTGCTCCTGATCCCCTTCCACATGAGGTGCTGGGAGCCTCCAAGTGGTGCTGAGCTCCCAGACCTCCCTCTGCCTTCCCCACGCCGGGCCTGGTGTCCCTGGGGAGCGCTGTGCCGGCTCCGCCAGCGTCTGTCCCCACTGTGGCACATGGGAATAGGGCCGGCCCTCAGAGGCAGAAGCTCCATCCGAGGAGCCTGAGGGAGAGCAGGAATCCGTGCTCGGCCTTGAACTAAATCCCTTCAGGCACTTCAGTTGGGGCACCTGAGCGAAGGCGAGGGAGCCTCGCCAAAGCCTCTGCTGGGGTTGCCCTGACTCCGGAGGGGTGGGGGCTGCTTAGGCCCTCCAGGACCAGCTCTGCAGCAAGGGATTGATTTTCTGCATAACAACTTGTTTACTCGATATGAAGAAATAATTCTGCTCCCACAGACCCCAGCGCATTGGCTGTGATGTTTTCAGGCTTCCTTTGTAGTGGTGAAGTCTGTTTTTTTAAGAAAGTGGCATGGAGACCTTTGCAGGAGCTTCCAGGAGGTGTCAGAGCAGGATGGAGACCAGTGTGCAGCAAAAAGGCACTTGAGATGGATGGCTGGAAGTGTGGGGAAAGGACTACAGCTAAACAATCCTGACCCAGCCCTGACTCTGCTGACCATGAGGACAAGAGCTGCAGTAGCCTGCTTTCAGGCAAAGTGGGGCTGGTAGTGTTCTGGAGGCTCCTGCTACAACTCACAAGTGTTATTTTGTTGTCTCCATGATGCCCACGCTGTCTTTCAAACATAAAATTTGGTGCTGGAAGGTCAAGTCGCTGCTCTTTGGTGGCCCCTGAGGCCACTGGGAAGTGACCCGTGCTCCCCAGCTGTGAGGTGCCTTGTGAGCCATCTCTGCACGGTCAGGTCCAGAGGCACAGGAAGCTGATGCCATCACTTCAGTGCAAAGAGCAAAGTTCCTCCTTTCTCTTGAGATGATTCTGGTAGTCCCTGCTGAAGGGTGGTTATTATTTTGTTCCATATATCTGGACATTTCGTCCTTGGCCTCCTTGGTCGTGAGGCTGTGCAGGGCAAAGGCACAAGGTCTCCCCAGGGAACCAAATGTACTCAGTAGTGCTTTGATTTGGGACATCAAGTGCTGTGAGGCTTGGGACATTTCAAAGCCTGTATTGGTCAGTGGAACAGAGAGCAGAGGGACATGGTGGGCAGCAAATGACCCACCGGTGGCTTGGCTAGCAGTAGCTAACATCCCCCAGACTTTTGCTTTGAGTCAAAGATCTTCTTGGGCTGGCAGCTCATTTGGAGAGCCAAGGACAAGTTGGAGCGCTGGGCTGCCCTAAATTGAGGGCAAGGGAACACATCGGGCTGGGAACACCCATGGTGAGATCACCCTGTGCCTGGAGCAGCCCGTGGGCACGCAGCCCGGGCAGCCGGGAGCCGGCAGAGCTGTGCTCAGGCACCGGGACTCAGCTGCGGATGTGGGGTGGATGTGCGCAATGTGGGGTGGAAAGGGCACACAGAGACCACTGGGCGAGTGAGGAGTGGGATCCTTCTGAATCTCATTTCTATTTGAAGTTCTACTAAAAAAATCAATAGTGAAATTAAGTAACCGTCCAATGTTAAATATCCCTTGTCACATTTCTAGCCGTGCTGATCTGATTTGCCTCCAGCCTTGGCTTCAGACAGCACCTACACACTCCATTATTCCCACGCCTTTTTTTTTTTCTTTCCCCCGAACTGGACCTGATGACAGTGTTTTCAGCTTAAGAACAAAGTTAATGACCTTACCCATTTTTTTTTCTTTTTATGGGAGGTACTAAGGATTTTAAGCAGGAGATGTCAAGACAAAAACATATGTCTAGGACAGGACAAGAGGCTGCACTGATAAAACAGGTTTCAGTATCACTTTCATGAGCCAGCAGCTGCTGTGCTGCACTTCTACTCAATCAATGCAGCTGGCCAAGCCCAGGAATAATTTCAGGACTATTTTTTAATTCCCTTGATTTTACTAAGGAAGTAAGGAAGATTTTCCTTTTTCTGAGATTCAGAAGAGACTTGGAGGATGTTTGACTTCCACTGGTGAGTCCCTTCCAGCTATTGAGCTTTGTAACAGTCAGCACTGGGAAGGGAGGAGTCCCTTTTTGTTGTGTGTCTGTTGCAAAGGAAACATTCTTCTGCTTAATGTGGAAGTTATGCAGAAATTTATCTGTAGGGAAGATAATCTCCCTGCTGAGAAATCCAGTCTGACTGTGAATCCTGGTGCACCTGGGTTCCTGTCAGAGCTTCTGTAAGGTCCAAGGTGATTTTAGTCCGATTCTGCCCAGAATTTTTCATACCATTCCATAGTTTCTTGCAGCACACCGTTGGTGCAGACATCGTGGGCTGCCTAGAAGTCATGTGGTGTTTTTTAAGGCTGCAGGCAGATGACTGTGGCCTGACCTGCCTTTGAGCTAAGTGAACAGGACATAAGAAACCACTGGGCATGACATGAGCGATTGCCAGACATGACAGCTACCAGCGTGAGAAGCCAACAGAAGTTACATATAGCGCCGTGAGGAATGGATGGATTTCACAGACGGTTAAAAGCGAATTATGCGAGGAATAACCAGACTCCACAGGGTTGGTTTGAAGACCTACTGGGGTGTGGAATCTTGCAAGGCTTACAGTGCCTAAGTAGGAGTACCACTAATGTCATACAAGATCAAGATTATCTATGTATCAGTGTCAGTAGTACAGAGTTTGGGTATGGATGTAGCCAAACTGGGATTGGGAGGGAAAAAAATAGTTAGAGGTGGCTTCTTTATTTGGGAGGAGATTAGAGTCAAGAAAGGAAGGTGGTCAAAACATGGGAAAAGAGCTAATAGATGTAAATGAAATAATCACAGCTATCCATGGGTACCTGCCCTTTATTACTACAGCCCGAAGCAGGACAATTAGCCAAACCTGTTGTTCTGATCATACCATGCATGTCTAGCTAACTTGTTTCCAGAATCAAGAGGCTCAGGGTGCATTCAGCTGCCAGCAAGAGAACACGTAGGGTGGACAAATCAAGCATCACAACATCACCAGGCTGGTTTCTGTTTCAGGCCTGATGATATCAACATCTCCCTGTCTGCCTAACATCAGTATTCACGACACAAATGTTGATTACATACTTCATAGCAGGTTGATTGCCCTGCTTCAAAATGCTGTGTTTTATTGACTCACCTTGGAAAGTTTCTTTTCACTCAGCCAAGATATAATGGGGAGAGCAATGACAAGGAAAAACATTCAAAGTCCTACACCACAAAGATTTTTAACTTCAGCTAAGCACTTCGGTCACACAGCACATCATGTGCTTGGTACGTGTTCATTACTGCACCCTGTATCAGGCATTCTCCTTACAGCTCTCCATGTCTGGAGAGGTGATCGTGCTCACTGCCTTGCTTACCTGCTTGTCACAAAATGAGCATCTAAGGGGGAAGACAAGGCTGTCCTGTCTCAAATATATTGTTTATGAATGGGAATCTGGGAGTGTAGTTCAGTGAGAAGTTTCTTGAACAGGCGTTTCTTTATGTTTCTCATTCAGCTCCTGGGTCTCAACCACCCCAGGTGGATTCTCCCAGAGCTCCAGCTTCTCTACCTGCAACTCTTGAGATACACTGGGAGGTGAAATCTGCATCACCTCTCACCCACTTGTCCCTTGCCTCCCTTTGAGTTCTGGGCTGGATTATGTGGTGCACCGTGATTGCCATTTGCATATTGACTCTGTTCAACATTTATTGAGCTAAGAAACGGGTTGATGATGATGGGAACTGGAATTCAGGAGGTCCACAGTACATTCCCACCTTAGCCAGGGACTTTTGCTCACGGGTCTTAAACTGTCTGCAAAACGGAAATGATGTATCCCTGCCTTCCTGGAGCACTGGTTATATAGAAATAGTACAATAAAGAGAGTCAGGTTTACACCCTGGTCTCTTCTCTATGTGTCACGTTGAATGCCAACCTTTGGATACAACATTGTTAACAAAATTCTCTGCAATTGCCTGAGTCAGCTTTGTTTGTTTGAATGAATTCCTCTGGATGGTGGCTTAAATACAGCTCATTTTATCAGGTTTTCCTGGGCTTTCTGACAGGGTAATTAATAGCGGTACACACAGCACTAGTAGGCTTTACATGGCTCTTATTGCGAAACTATTGTAATGATGAAACATTTTCATCTGAAGACTTGAAGACTGAGTCTATACGATGTTAATAAAATTAATTGAACAGAGAGAAAAGAATCTCAGGGAGGGCAAGACCTTTCCTTCTGGCAAGCACAGGTATTTTGCAAGTGAGATGTGCTGTTCTGACAGAGGAACAGAAGCAACGAAGTAAAAAAACCTGTAGGTTTCCAGGCAGAGAATGGTCTGACCCTTGTTCTCCAGCTGCTTTGTCATTTCTGCAGCATACAGGAGCGTCTTGAACTCTCCCCCCCAACTCTCCCTTCTCAGTAGGCTCAGGTCTTACTGGTGTGTCTTACTGCCAGGAACGAGCCATGTGGAACAAAACGTTTGCTCCTGCCTCTGCCACACCTAGTGGCTTTTTTCCACAGGTCAAATAAGATGAATTCCACTGCTATTTTCCCTGTGATTTCTTGGGCTGTTGCATTAATGGATGTTTATTAATACTGAGGAAGAAATGCTTACAGTATGAGTTATAGGTTCAGGATGTACTTCTCATTACAGTAATTGCTGTCTGACAGTGCTGGCAGGATAAAGTCTACAGTTCAGTCTCAGAATGACTTTATTATTCTGTCATTTAGGAACTTGGATAAATTGTTGTCATTGGTTTTAACTCAGGATGATTTGCGTCCTCAAGAGACCTGCACCTTCATGCTTGATGTGAGACATAACACAAATAAGGCAAAGGTATTACAGGTTGAGTGTTGATGGGAATTGAATGTGTGGCAGCACGGAGCAGTTCTCTGATCTCTGCTAGTGTCCGGCAAAGGACAGCAAAATTAATTCTGCCCTGCAAGTACCAGGAAGATGAGGGAGGCATAGGCATCATGAAAAAATGAAGAAGGAAAGCGAAACACAGAGGAGCTAAACCCTATTTTTTTAAAAATGCCAGTTCCTTAAAATGCTGCAATAGTGCTTTCTTTTTCTCTCTCTCAGTTTTATGTCCTTTTATTGATTTTACCCTTCCCTCTCATCAATAAATTTTAACTTGATGTTTTCTAGAGAAATTGAGATCTCAAAAGTGCCTGTCAAGAGGCCTGAAGGTAAAGGGAGAGGCCCTGTTCCCCTTACTATGGTAAAAGATGAGCTCAGTACTTATTCAACAGAAATGCTTCCTCATGGGAGGGAGAGAAGAAGGATAAATGCCCAGATTGCAGAAGAGCTTCAGTTAAAAATTACGTGAAGCCAACATTAATCATTATCAATATGCTCAACACCTTTTGAGGTCCATTATATATTCTTATTATCAAATACAAAATATGTGCTTTAGCAGCAATTAATAAGGACTGAAAAATATAAAAAATTTAGTTCTAAGGCTGTTGGACTGAAAAGATGAAGGTAGTAACTTCCAGAGGTGGAAGAAAATGAGAAGATGAAAA
This sequence comes from Trogon surrucura, assembly GCA_020746105.1. Lineage (NCBI taxonomy): Eukaryota > Metazoa > Chordata > Aves > Trogoniformes > Trogonidae > Trogon > Trogon surrucura. Next base: position 15,977,480 of record CM036622.1, on the reverse strand, counting down.
TGGGGTTAACAGGTTATTTTAAGATTTTAGGTCTCATATTAAATTTGTTGTTTATATTCTTTCATGATAAGGATGATGAGAATTGTTTACATTACTTAGGGCTGCCACACCTCGGTGTTAAAAGGACTGCCAGGAAGGTTTAGAAAAAGAGGGCTTCATGGATGAACTCCACCTCCAAAGGTTCAAACTATTAGCTGTAGGGTGTGCTAAGGGCCATGTGATCTACAGGCTCATGCAGCTGTGTAGTGGTTTTGAGAGATGTGTGGCATCCCAGTGGTAGACTTCGGAGTTTGAAGAGGGATTTGGATGCTTTTGAACTGTATCTAAATATTATTCCTGCACAGTTTGGTGGTTTCAGAAAGTTCAGAGAAACAGTTTACCTTTGAAGAACTTTAAAACCAAACTGTCAGGTGTATTTTTTCATAATTTACCCCAGCCCTCATGGTGTTCTAGATATTCTGCAGATAGGTAAGAAGGCCAGGGGGATGGTTCAGCAATCTTTATTCACATTAGCAGCCTCAACAGCAAGGCTTGCTCTTCTCTGAGATATTTATGATCTCCTTAGAGAAGAGTCAGTTAAAGAAAGGAACACAATAAAGTCATGGTGTGGGAAAACTTAGCTGTGTCTCTCTCAGCCAGCGTCTTCTGATTTGATTTTGCTTTGCTGTTAATTTTTATTTTTCTGTTTGGCATCTTTCTGAAGTGCTTCTCATCACAATGGAGGCACAAATCATGTTAATTAATAAGAGTAGCAGCCAAGAAAAACAGGGCCTAGCACTTCTTTGCCATAGTCAAGAGCTCTTGAAAAACTTGTCCTTGATGTTTTTCTGGCTAAACAAAAATTAGATGCGTAATCACTATTAGACTTGATTGACTTTATCTTTCTTTTTATTGCAGTGATGAAAAGTACATGGCAGAAATTCTTAACCATGTACAACTATATTGCCACATACACATGTTGGTGAATAACTGAGCATCATCTCCTTGACTTGGCCATCTGTCACTGAGAGCGTTGCGATGTCTGAGGTAGTCCACAACAGCTTTAGTGTGATGGGGACAAACCCCTTCCTGTTGATATAAAATTTGTCAGGTGCAGAATTAGGGTCTGATGCTGTGAATAACAGCAGCACAGCTGGACAATCCATATGTTGAAAACCTTTGGTGACTTCTCATACTCATCTGCAACCATCCAATGAACATGAATTTAAATAACCCTCTCTCTAACCTCAAATAACAACTCACAGTGTACACTGTGGGATGCTGTCACCCTGGCTACACAGCAGCAGCCAGGTTCCAAGAGACCATGAGTCTTCTTCAGGCACAAGTAGGCAACAGTGAAGCACGTAGATGCCCACCTCAGCAGAGAAGGATGCAACTAGCAAAGCTCTCAGCAAATGCTACCTTGTGCATCATTAAATTCTTAATCTATCAGTCATTCAATGGTTACTCCTCAACCCTCCCATACCAGCCAAACATTTTCATGTGGGCTCAGATCTGACAGTGAAAGAGAAATAGAAAAATTACCACCAGAGTTAATTCAGTTCCTTCTTTGTCTTCAGCTGAGAGATTGTGAAAACGCTGTATCCCACTCACTGCCAGCAGCAAAACAATGCAACTGGCTTAGCAGGGACATGTAGTTGCTCTCCTTAGAATAAGATGGCTCTTGTAGCTTCTGGATAAACCACCTGTTGCAGGGATGTGGGGTGATCCAGAACAAACTCGTAAGTATTGATTTTTCAAATCTTTTCAAGTCCTCTTGGAGATTTTGAATCATCATTATATGCAGCCAGATATTGCCCTCTAAATGTTCAAGGGTGGGAAGGTTGGGAATCAATCTTCTTGATCTTTTGATATACTCACCAAAAATCTTTGAGGGGCCAAGCACCATGGGAGATATACCACAGACCGCAGAGAGCTAGAAGTAGGGGTAGATGGCAGCAGCTCGCTGTATGTGGGGTGAAGGTGGGCAAAAAGTATAGCAGTACCAGCACAGCCCTGTGACAGACAACAGGATCTTGCCGTTTCTGAACTGCAGATCAGTCTCAAGGGGCAATATTGGAGTCACAGAACATTTGAAGGACAGACTTTTCTATCTGCTGCTACTGTTCATCTCAAAGCTGAATCAGGGTTATATGTAAACAAGGAAGAAAGTAAACCGGATTTCCCCAGCAGCAAAAGATCAGTGTAACCTAAAGATTTTAAATGCAAGACTGGTCCTGAAGATACACTTAAAAACTTCCTTTAAAAGTTTGCCATCGTTGAAAGCTGCTGTCTTGGCATGGCCCACACAGAGCAAAACTGTGTTCTTACCCTCCCACCTGAACAGATAATCTCTGAGATCTCTAGTACAATTGCCTGGTGTTGAGACAATAAGTAGAGAAACCAAGATACTTCAAATGGTTGACTCAGCTTAAACAGCTTAAAAGCCAGGTCCATGACATTACAGAGCTGTCAGCCACACACTGTTCACTTCTTAGTACACTGTTTTTCTTGATCTTGTGACAAGTTATCCCTTGTTTCTTTTCTGCCCCTTAATGACTTTTTCTTCAGTAGAATTTTGCCAGTGTTGTGGGCTGGTGGGACAGGAGAGGCTGCAGGTGAATGTTCTTATCAAGGAGGGGGAAGTGGAACTGATCAATAACAAGCAGGCAAGTGCCTGGAGGAGGGGTGAAGCTCCAACAGCACCAAGTCAAGCAACATGAATGCAAAAAGGTGGCCAGACAGGCAGGGTCTGAGATGGGATGGGAGGGCGGGGATGTCTGAAGCTTGTTGCACACCTGCCAGCTGGCTACTAGAGGTTTTCTGGCAGGCAGGTGAGACAGGGGCTATGTGGACTTGCTCAGGGAAAGAGTGGATAGATGACTAGAGGTGGTAGAGGATCAGAGCAGAGGTCTCTGCTCTTTGACCAGCAAGTGGGCAGACCAGGCAAAAAAGCAAGCTGTAGGAGGCACAATGCAAACACAATTATCTCATCTGGCAGGGATGGGAAGTATTGCTGGATGTGGGGCTGTGTAGCAGGGACTTGAGAACAGACGCAGCATCGCTGGATTCTTGTCTTTCAGCTAAAGCCCAGCCACAGACGACTTCCTTAGCACCCTCGAACTGGGGTCTGGGATAAGCATGTTAGAAGCTGCTGTTCACGGGAGCAGTGAAAATAATCCAGGGGCTGGCTCCACATCTTCAATCTGTCACACACGAAACACTGTTTATATCTTCCTACACAACCAAATGAGCTGTGATTAACAAACACAGGCCATTTCTAACATCACAGACTAGACTTGCTGTTAATTAAAAAAGGGGGTGGAGAGCAAAATAAAGTTATCCAGCTCCCCCCTGTGCCTCTTCGCCGTATTTGTTTTATTCTCACTTTCTTACTGACAGTCTTCGTGCCCTGTCTCCTAGCAGTGGTATCATAGAATCATAGAATGTTACGAGTTGGAAGAGACCTCTAGAGATCATCTAGTCCACCCCCCACCAAAGCAGGATCGCTTAGGGCAGGCCACACAGAAATGCATCCAGGTGGGTTTTGAAGGTCTCCAGAGAAGGAGACTCCACGACCTCTCTGGGGAGCCTGTTCCAGTGCTCTGTCACCCTCATGAGGAAGTTTCTCCTCATGTTGAGGTGGAACTTCTTATGTTTTAGCTTATACCCCTTATTCCTTGTCTTATTTTTTCTTGTCTTATTACTGGGCACCACTGTGAAGAGACCTGCACCTTCGTCTTGGCACCACTCATCAGATATTTGAATACATTAATAAGATTCCCTCACAGCCTTCTCTTTTCAAGACTAAACAGCCCCAGTTCTCCCAGTCCATCTTCACAAGAGAGACGTTCAAGTCTCTTAATCATCCTCGTAGCTCTTCGTTGGACCCTCTCCAGTAGGTCCCTGTCTCTCTTGAATTGGGGAGCCCAAAACTGGACACAGTATTCCAGGTGTGGTCTCACCAGGGCAGAGTACAGGGGGAGGAGAACCTCCCTAGACCTGCTGGACACACTTTTCTTAGTGCACCCCAGGATCCCATTGCCCCCTTGGCAGCAAGGGCTGTCCGGTGGACAACTTACTGTCCACTAGGTTATTTGATTATACCAGAACTGTTTTGTCTCACAGGACAAACATCATCTCTGGGGAAATTTAGGAATTCCTAGTGTTGCAAGTTCGTGCCTGCAGCTGATGGTCTCCATCAAGACCCAGGTGCTGGAATCATATGTCTGTCTGTCTGTCTATCTGTCTGTGTCTGCGTGTGCTGGAATCGTGTGTGTGTGTGTGTGTGTGTGAGCATGGAAGGATGTGTGTACACGTGCACACGCACACAGTGTCTGGGTAGAGGGAATCTGTGTTTAAACACGAAAATTTTATGTTGTGAGCCCTCCTGGCTTGAGAAGGAAAAAAAAAAAAGCAAAACTCAGAAACAGGTGGATCCTAATACACAGCTAAAAAATATCAACAACAAAACAAAAATATGAAAATTACAGGTATTTGGCTTTATTATTTTCAGGTCCAGATTGAGAGGAAATACAGAGACTGCTGTTGAGGTTGCTGTTGACTTCTGTAAAGGCCTGCTTGCTTTTAAAGTTCACACTCTCCCTGCAAGAAACTGTAGCTGTGAGGGGAGATGCAGGGCAGGGACAGCAGGCAGAGGCAGAGACTGCACAGGGGAATCGGACATGCAGGCTCTAAAGCTGCAGCATCCTCCCCCCCACCTCAGTGCCCAGCACTGAGAGGAGTTCCACAGACTACACTGCAGTCCCAGTTATGCTCAGCAGTGATTTAGGGCTCTTCCCGTCTTTTAATTCCCTCCTGCTGCCTTGCCCTCCCCTAAGGCCTGTGCCGAAAGCACGGTGCCTCTTTGCAGGCCTGATGCTTTTCTCCCCAGCTCCAGCGCAGAGGCTGCAGTGAGAAATGGCCGTGCATCACTGAGCAGCTGGAAGCAGTTATTAACCAAATTTGGCATCCGAGCTGAACTACGAACGCATCTGTGTGGCTTGAATTGTTCTTAATTATATTTTTGTTTTATTGTTTTCATTTCGAGCTGTCCTCCACCACTTCTCACCATATGTCTGCGTGCTGTACATTTTCTTTGCTTCCTGCGTGGGTAATTGCTCCTCGTCATGCTGCGTTTGCCATTTTAATTTTTTATCATCTCGCTTACTTACTTTTCTTTTTCCCCTTTTGATTATTTGGTTATGTCACTCCCATTTGCCCTGACATTTCAATAAATTCACCGCTACATTATCTTTGTCCCTAGAGCTGCAGTTTATCCTTCTCTTCTAACGTCTCTGTCTCAGAGCTGGATATAAACTGTTTATTTTTTTTCTAACAGCTTCCCTTTCGGGCTGAGGAGCAAAGAGCTGCAGAGAGCGGCCCTGCCGCAGGCAGCAGCGTGCTCTGCCGCAATCCTGGTGCCAGAGTGCCCCCTTCCAGAAATCCTGGGGAATTACACGGCTCCTCTTCCTCGGGGGAGGAAGAAAAACCTGCAGCAATCTGGCTGCCCATGGGTTAACGTCCAGGTATTTCGATGAGACCAGCTAAAAGGATGCTGGTGCAAATGGTGTGCAAGGAGATGGAGTCTTTTGGGCTATGTTTTCAGCTTCGGCTGCTGCAGACCAACACCTGGCAGCTCAGTTACAGGGGTCAATGAAGACGGATTTTGGGTGAGTGGTTGTTGGCCTTTGTGCAGAAGCAGGGGGGCACAGCCAGGTGCTGCAGGGGCAGCAGCATCTGCGGGAGATGCAGGATGGATAGCTGCTGGGTGGAGAGGGCTGAGCAGAATAATACTATCTTAACCTGCCTTTTGGGGGGCTGAGCAGTGTTTACATTGTCACTACTTTCTGTTTGGTTTGTTTTCTGTACCAGCAAAGTGACTAAGACCTTAAGCTGTGGTTTAATGTGTGATTTCACTCCAGTGGCCTTGCATATTACAGCCCTTTCTAAAGGGCCTGCAGTGGAGATGTTTGATCATGCAAAGCTAGAACATGGACACTGAGATAGATCTTCACATTAAAACTGTTCTCAGCACAGGCGAGGCTGTGGTCATACCCATGTTGAGAGGAAATGTGAAGGAAACACAGCGGCCGTGACTCATTTGAGGGAGGTATGAAACCATAGTTCATTCGCAACTGTAACACGAGGTTTAAGGTGACGTTAACAACATTACACAATCCTTTCTAAATGTTGTCACTGGATTTTATTGATATATCAGAAACGCCATTTTCCTTCAAGGTATTTGTTTTAGTCTTTGAAAAATCCCAGTGTATTAATGCTTTAAATGACTGGAGTCTTACTCTCTCTTACACTTTTAGGGCTCCCCAGAGAAGACAAAACCCACCCTGGCAGCTACTTGGGTAAGCTGCAGTGCAAGAGCGTCCTTTGTTAATATGCAGTGGCTCTTCAGCGCTTTGGGAAGCACAAGGGCTCCTGTCAGGACTCTGCCAGCAGTCAGCCAACGCTGCCGTACAACAGCCCGTGGCCGTCACACGTGGCGAGCGCTGTGTTACACAGCAAGGGAAACCCAGGCAGCACAAGGGTACGTGACATGTCTGAGAGCACATTGCGAGTAAGGGACAGACTAAACCCCAGATGCTCCTCTCTAGGCCTCATCTTTACTAGACCAGTTTATTGTTTTGGGCCAGAGCTGCAGCAATGCCGGGTACGTGACCCACAGCCATGCCATCACCCTCATCTAGGCTCCAAGATAGTGACGCTGCTGGCAGAGATGCCACCTCCCAGGGACAGCTTCTGCTGCCCCGCCTCACCACACACACACGGCTGCACATCCTGTGCCCAGCTGGGAGAGCACCAGCACAGCAGGATGAGGTGACAGCTGATCTCTGCTGCATGGAAACCTCATCAGCTGGTGGGCACCAGGTGGTTTGTAAAAGCGCGAAGTACTGTGGCCGGGTCACTGCGCTGAACTGGCAATCGAGCCTAAATTATGCCAGTCTGTAAGCCAAGAGCCACTCATCACTATCAGTTACTACATGATAGTGAGGGATAGAGAGTATGCACGGCTGCAGACTTATGCAAGCAAAGCTGTGCCCCAGTTCTGGGGGTGTTGTTTTATGTATTTTATTTCCAATGAAATGCTAGGACTAAACAAAAATGTTGTGGCACTAAGACAAATTTAGCTCTGTCATAGCTCTGACAGCACTGTTTCTGGCCATTTTGGGGGGCAATATGGGTAAAGACCAAACTCTTGTTGCAGCAGCCATCCAGGGTTTGTGCTGGGTGTATCTGAAGGCCAAGCCACGGCTGGAGAGCTACACCACAGACAAGTATAACGTGGACATCAGAGCCTTTGAGCACGTTGCTCTTCAGCTCCAAAACTATTTTTAGAGATCCTGACCTGGTTACAGAGCTGCAGAAACCTGGCAGGTGGGAAGGAGCAAACACAGGGCCCTTCACCGTGATCTGAAAATAATTACTAGCTGTGGATGCAGTCACCTCACCTTATTATCCCCACCCACCCCATGTTTGTCTTCTCCTCCAGCCCTCTGAACGTGACAATTTCTTGACTTGGCTTTGCTGCATTAGGAGGCTTTTCAGGGCCAGATGTCTGGTCTGAGCGTGGGCCCAGGGGCTCTGGTGCCAGGGCGGGAGGCAGCAGCCACCACTCCAGCACAGGAGTGAAGGCTGAGCCCACAGCCTGCCTCGTCTATGCCAAGGAATTTTTGGCTGCAGGTGCCAGGTAATTCCTGGTATTGCTGGCAGGTGATCCTCCTGGCTATTGGCATCAGTGCTTTAATTCAGCCCACCCATGCTCACACAAAGCTCCTGTGCAAAAACAACCTCATGCAGGGTTTACACGAAGTTAGATACCCAGAAAGGTTTATTTATGGTAACGTTAAAAAGTGGCACCCCCACTTTGTCTCAGAAAGCAATGGAGGAACCTCTTCTATAGCAAAGCAGCTATAAGAACTGTACTTTTTATGCCCAGGTTTAGCACAGCATTCGCCATGTGCAGATAAATTAAAAGAAAGCAACCACTGAGTGACAGAACTGGGTTTCCCGATGCTTTAGCACAGCTCTTCTGTGAGGCACATGGCAAATGACTGTAAATAATTATGATTAAATTCCCCTTATGAAATATAAGAGCCAGTGCTTGATTTCTGATGCATTAACCCAGCCGTTTTGCTTCTACTCTTATAAAGGGACTAATAGGACAGATGCGCCCCTGCAGACGTCTGGGGGGGGGGGGTCAGTTTGCCTCCCCCACAGCAAACTAGCAACAAGGGGAAGCCTGTGCATGGGCATACAGAGTGCAAACACACTGCACAGCAAGAAGTAGGTCTGCCAAGCCACACACGCTGTTAAGCAGCATGAGAGGAGGCCAGAGAAGTTGCTATTGGGCAAGGATTAAAAAAAAAAAAAAGTGAAAAGAAAAAACCCTCCATGCAAGCGCAAACCTGTCTTTGCACCATAAGCCAGTCTAAGAGGTATGAGTTTAGACACTGTAGAAATGCATTGTTAAATAATTTGTGTCACCTGCCACTGGAGGCCCAGGCACATGTTAGGTGGCCGGCTATCCACGTGTTTTCTCCATTCCAGACTGTTGTGCAGAAGAGAAGTCGGCTATCAGAATGTCACATCTGTGCCCAGATCTGGGTTTCTTCCTTGGGCTTCTGCACCTTTGGGCCAAAGGAGCAGAGGGAGGGGGATGGAGGCGTACCTGAGGTTCTGTTCAAGATCCTCCCATATTCTGGGGCTATGTGGGACCCAAGTCAGTCTCTAGGTCAGAGGTAAATCTTCAGCTGTACGTTGGCGACTGAACCCGTCAAAGTGGCCTAAAAGGGAGCATTAGTGTCAGCCTCATTTTCTAAACCACCACCACTGCTTAGGCATGATACAGCTCTGAGTATCTGAATTAAGTAAATGAAAATCAAGGTGGCAATTATCTAGCTGTCCAGCTAATCCAGGGCTGCCTGCACGAGTTCTGTGGGGCATCATACACGACAGAGAAGAGCTGTTGCACAGCAGTAATGCAGCAGGCCTCTCTAGATGTGCTTCATTCTGAGCAGCACTTTCTGGGTCAGATAGCATATTTGCCTCTGCCTTTGAACCCACTTTTAAGTAGCCCTTGGTGCCGTTGCATGAAGTTATCTGAGTCACCATTTTCTTATCCTGAGGTATGGGGGGAGTGGGCAGAGAGACAAAGGCCCTTTGAGAAGATCCTCCAAGTTTTACGCACAGAACTTTACAAGTAACCCCCTGAGGGTCCTTCTCCAGCCAGAGGCAAAGGCTCTCCCAGAGATCGATGCAAGGGAGCAACCACCACGGATGAGCACGCAGCCTGCCTGCGGGCTTCAGGTCAGGCAGGAGCAGTTTGTTCCTGTAGCTGTAGGGGACAGGCAGAGTTCAGGCCCCTATCACCGCAAGCTCTGCCTGAAAAAAAGTAGTGCTACGCTGTGTGTAAAAGTAGTGCTACGCTGTGTGTTTGCAGCAAGTATGAACCGTTCTGGGAAAAGGCCTGGTGAGGCAGAAGCCGTATCTTCATGGAGGGAAGCTTTGTTGGCATGGACGGACCCATTTGTTCCTGATGACCAGGAACGTGCAGCCTTGCAGCCTCCACGCTGTCTCTCTTTCTCTCCCTCCCTCCCTCGATCAACTTTCCTGCCCAGCCAGCACAACCTCCACGATGCTTTTCTTCCAAGCTGAGCATTGCAGCTCACTCGGCTGTCAAGGGTGGGTGTTTCCAGGCTCCCTCAGACCTGGATGTTCCTCCTCACTGCAAATTTCAACCTTTTAAGAAAAAAAAAAAGTTATTTGCTGATGAAGGCTCTGGCAGCTGCTCACTGTACTCATCAAAGAGAAGGAAGTGCCAGTTATTTCCTTGTATGAACTGTTTCTGTAACCAAAGTGCGCTGCGGTTCAGTCGCGAATGCTGATTCCCTCCCACCCCACACACAGCCCGTGGGTCACGAGCCCGAGCAGGAGGGAGCTGCTGCCCACACCTTCGTAGGTTTATACTTTCACCCAGTGACACTCATACCCTGTTCTCCTTGCGACACTCACTGTTTCTTCGTGGAGTAAGGACAGACAGGGCAGGCTGCTGCGGGCATGTTCATGCTGGAGTCGTCACTGCTGTCGGCTCCAAGCCCGGCCAGTTTCTCACCAACAAGCACAAATGTTTCAGGTCCCCACGCCCAGCATCTTGCCAAACTGGGAGGGTGGGAAAGGGGGGAACAGAATAATGTTTTGACTGGGAAGTATCCCTCCTGCTCACCCCTCCCCCCCATTTATTGTGGTAAGGCTCCTGCAACCAAACATAGAAAAATGACTTGTGGCCCATCCAGAGCATCCCAGTGAGAGCTGTGCAGAGCTTTTCCCAAGAACCTCCCAGGCCCTCAGACCTCTGTGGCTCATGGCCCCGCTCACAGGGGCTGAGACTTGGCGGCAACAAGTACATACGTAAACATGCCACCAGAGAAAACACGACAAGGAAAAAGAGGGCATTTCTGTGCTCTTGTTTTTTTCCAGTGCTGGCAGTCATAATTTTGTTTCTGTTTTCATTCTGGGGTTTGTTTTTTAAACACCAATAGATACAACATTTCCTGGTGAAGTTTCTCTTACCTCTTAAAACAGCAAACACTTCGAACTAGGAAATTAAGCTGGAAAAATCAAACAGATCTTTGCCCTTCACATGTCCTTTTCCATCCACCTCTCCAACAACCCCCACTTCAAGGCGGTCTTTACCAAAAACTAAACTGTATCCTTTTTTCAGTTACAAAGTTACATTCCTGGAAGTAACAAAGGTTTTTAAAACAACTACCTATTTTAATGAAAATGCCCCAAATAGAGCCATTAACTGTTGTAAACCGAGTGCACCAGAAAAACCCTGTCCGGCTGCCTAGCAAGACAGAGGAGCATCGCAGGGGGACCGAGATGCAGGCTCCAGCCGCCACGCGCCAGCGCAGCCCCCGTGACCCTACAGCAGCTGGTGTTCTCATCCATTACTTCTGCTTTGTTCGTCTCAGCGTGTCATCCTCCCCTCCGGATTTTGTGCAGAAAAAAAACCCACGAAGAACGCAGAAACACCGTTTAGCTTGCTGACATAATGCCCATATTTAATCTTTTAAAACAAGAACAAAATCGAGAACAAAATCAAGAATAAAAATTTCATTTAAGTCATACAGTACATTAATCTTTCAGCAATGACCCAATCTACAGTACTCAAATGCCTGGCATGAAGTCTATTATCTCAGCGTTTAACAAGTGTATAACCAGTGACACAGTAAAAGAAGAGCTCACAATACACAGCTAACACGATGAGTTTAGATTTTCTTCTAAGCGTCCAGCTAAGGTTTGTAATATATGGGTCACTTTTGAACCGTACTTTAATCAACTTTTTTGTTCAGTCAATCTGTTTGGGGCTTTTTTTTTTTTTCTGTGGTATGAGTTTTTCCATTATGTACAGGAAGATTATTTCAAATGAAATTGCACAAGTTAGAGTATCTATCTATAGGCATACATGGTCAATCTAACTAAAAATTTAATAAGCAGTAATTACTCAGTCCTGGTTATACATTCCTAAAGGCTTAATAATACAGTTTGAAGAAGAAGAAATAAAAATAAAACAAAACACAACAAAACACAGTTGTAGGGTGGCAATCTCTGTAGGAAACCTCATTCCTCCCAAAACAACCATGGGTTAACTGTACTTTCCGTATTTGAAATGGGGTCTACAAAGAAGTCATTTCGGCTCCTAAATAACACAAAACATGTGACTACGTCCTTTCTAAAGTCTGAATGGTTCAATGCGTAATTCAGTGAAGCTCTCAAACAAACAATACTGGCAGGATGCAGACTGTTAACAGAAATTAGGACAATATGCCCCATAGCGCATTTGGATAGCAAAACCATGCGTGTTAAGGGGCCATTATCCAGCGGTTAGAGCAACTCGAAGCAGGAGGCCAGCTCTCCCTGCAGCAGCTGCTCCTTTAGCCAAGGCTAAAGCCCAAATTTCTCCAGCTCTTACTCAAGCACCTGCCCCTCCTGCTCTCAGCTCCCCCCCAGCCAGCACCCCTTACCCCTTTCCGAGGGGACATCCCCAGCCCAAGGGGACAGGAATGATGGCAGGGTGCAAGCCTTCCCTCCTCAGCAGGGCAGGAGGGCTCCCAGTAGCTCGATATGCAGCCCAGAGGGGCTCTGCTGGCTTTCTGGCTCTTCTGGCTCCTGGCCTCACCCACCTGGTACAGCTCAAGGCAGGGACAAACAGAGAGGTCACGTCTCTCCCGCTGCAGAGCAGCGTTACCAAACGCTACAGATCCACAGGGCTACCCCTAAGGTAAGTTAACTAAACACACAGGTAATGGAGCATCTTCTTCCCACATTAGCAAAACATAAGCATTAACTAATTAACAAAACTCCTTGGACTTTTTCTCTCTTTTTTTTCTGGTGTCAGGTCCTGCTACAAATGGAGAAAACCCATAGAGAGCTGCTTTCCTACATGACAAAGCAGCAGAATGTTAAGCCTTGAGGATCTGTTTTGCAATTTACTACTGGCATAAATAATGAACAAAAGTCCCATTTGTTTGTTTGGTTTTTGTGGTGGTTTTTTTTCAGAAAAAAATCCAGACCATCCTGTGCATGTTCTCTGCACATGCACACACACACACATACACACACACATGCACACGCACCAATGGAGAGCTCCTGAAGAACAGGCATGGGAACCACAAAGCCCAAATTGTGAAAAGACATGGGGAATCTCACATTTCTGTTTTCACTTCTCATTTAGCAATGAAGCAGCAAAATGATGTATTGCAAGAAATAAACGGTTACAGAACACACATACACCCAAACGCAACCACGGATACGTTTTTTTCCCATTTTTTTTTTTTTTTCTGATAGATGCTGTTATTCCTCTGTTTCTTTCTGGCTGTGCTGAAGGTTTTGAAGAGCATCTGGTGCTTCTTTAACCTTTATCAGAATGTAAGAACCTCAGTGGCAATGGACAACCAATCTTATTAGTGCCAAAACCAACCACTTCCACCCGAGATTCTCTACGAACCCCTTCTCCAAGCTGAACCCGACTCTGCCCCTTTGATGCCACTCTGTTGTTGGTTGTTGTCGGTTTTTTTTTTAAATTAACAAACACAGCATATTAATGCAGATTTGATGTTTTCTAAAAATTAGAAATGCTCAGATAATTAGTTCAGCAATATGCAAAGTGCATCTATTTGGTTCTTTCCATAGATCACCTTCTGTTGTAAGTTTAAATTCCTTCACAGTTTAAAATATTGTGAAGAAATTATATGTATACTTTATGTATAGAACTATTTATATACATACACATATATACACACAACTCTGTACTTTATATAGCCATAAACACTCATTACTTAACTATTTATATTATATACACATGGCATGAAAACACGCTCAGTGAAGAGTTGGTGCAGGCTGAAATCATTCCATCGGGTTTAATGGAATAACAACAGTGAAGCCATGAGTGAGTTACCAAGAGACACAGACAGACATCTATTAGATAAGTGAAAGACCAATTAAATCAGCTCTTCCATTTTCCTATTAGTGCAGGATTGTTCCCACCCCATTCCACGCTCTGGATTCACATACAGTTATTTTGCGCTCAGTTCACATGAGAGGGCAGCAGTGGCTCTTCTTTTTTTTTTTCTTCCTCCTCTAAATGAAAGAGCAGTCTGTATTTACTCAGGCTCATCGCAATCTCTCCCGCAGAAGGGCGGTGCAGCCAGGTCTGGACATCTTGGAGGACTCGGAACGCTGCGTCGCCGTTAGCTGAAAGCACCTGCTGAAGCGTTATTGCATGGTTATGGGACAGCTATCAACAGCTCACAGTCTGCGAACTCTCTCCCTCCAACAAGTGGTACAACTGTATAAATACATATTTCAGCACAAAACAGTTTAACACGAGGCAAGTCCACATACAAATGAGACCTAAAGGCCTATGGGTGAACTTTAAAGGCCAAGAGTTCTTCAGAGTGCATGTTGTTTAAGGAACGCAGATCAGGTAATTTCAAAAGAAGTTTGGTGAAAATAGAGGCTTCATTTGGGTGGTTTTTCATGATTAAGGTCCTTAATGCACGGATTAGTGTTTCCTGAAGTGCCTCCACAGAATTGACATTTTCTATTCCGGAGCGATCTAAAGAGAAGAGGGTGAGAGGGAGAGAGAAAGACAAAAACAGGAGGGAGGGGAAAGAGAAAAAAAAACACAAAAGACTGAACGGATGTAGTTTGCAACATAAAGCCACTGCAAGAATCACTCACTACATTAACAAGCACAAGAAAAATTAAATACTTCGGCAAGATGTTTCAAACCCACATATCAAAAGTCTTTCAAACATTACTTTGCATTAACTTTGTAAAGTATTACGCTCATGCTGACCTGGCAGCATTCAATCACCTTTTCCTGTAATCACGTACCCATGTTCCCAGAAAAGGACAGATGGAAGAACACACTTAATTTTGCTGAATCACAACTTTCAACACAATGAGAGAGGCAGGGCACATAGAGGTAAGAATTTCAAACATTTCTCGAGTGATGTTAGAACCCTAACCCTAAGCTAGAGGTTCATGTTTGAGGAGGAAATCCCACCCAGGACCAGCCACACTCGTCTCTGTGCAATGGGATCCCCAGGGCAAAGCCTTCACATGACTGAGCACTATTTCCGAGTGTGCTGTGAAACACTTACAAAACGAAGTAAGAAGCACCCAAAAAAAATCCCAACTGAGGAAGAAAAAATTCCAACATCAAGAAAAATATTATGCTTTCACATACTGCACTCACCCAACGCCCGAAGCATCTCTCAAAAGAGCTGTATTTAAGAACATGCCTGCTGTCCTTAGGTGGAACCTAACTAGGCAGGTTAAAAGGATGAATTTTTAAGCAAAACATCTCGCCTAATAGCCGTGTTTTTTTTGAAGCCGTAGCCTCTTTTCTTAAACTCTATGTAAATGCAGCAGGGCACATACATACACGAGTGACAGACAGGAGCAGCAATGTGCTTTGATGTGTGCACGTACTTAAGGACTTTGCAGAACTGGGACACGGAATGACAACAGCTTTCCGGAGTTGCACTGAGTCAGACCGTGCAGTCAGAGTGGGAATCCCTTCCTTACGCTGTCACTGTCAATCCAATCAGACTTCTCAGGTGAACAGAGCCTAGGAAGTCCTCCTGGACTACTTACTGCAGTTCCCTACTGCTATGGGAAGAAAATATTATATAACCCACTTAAGGATCCATCTTGAAGCAGTTAATGCGTTTTGTTCTTTTAGGAAGGTTATTCCAGAACCTTCTACTCTAACAATTAGGAACTTCGATTAATACCAAACAATGTTCATTAGCACGTATTCCACTCTTCCGTGAAGACTGTCCCTTAGGTCTGACAGCTGCTCTTCAAGAGAGCACATTAAGCAATGCGTCTCCGCTTTTATTTGTTAAACCACCTATCCCACTTGCCCCCTCACTTTGCAAAACCTTTAGGTTTGCTCTACCCTGAGCAGGGATAATGACAATTGCACAGAAAATGCCAGATGAGGTTGATCAAGAGCTCTGCACGGTGACAGCCGCACTGTCTTGCCTCCGAAGGCAGAATGAAGTCCAGCCTCTCCTGGCTGCCTTGGCTGTTACTGTAGCCCTCTTTCTTCAATCAGCCCGTCTTTTGTCTTCCCCTTAGTCTACCTCCAGTTGCCCCCAGGGGCCAGCAGAAGCTTTTGTTAGTACTATTCACCAACAAGAGAGAACAGTACAGGGTGTTTATTTCATATTCTTCTACTAGGCACCACCTTCAGTTAAGAGATTATCTGGTCTCTTAAATCCGGATAAACCACAATCTTTGAGCTTTGCTTTCACCTTGCTTCTTCATTCTTCAGTGCCTATGATCCATCTTGCTATCTCCCCTCTGTTCTCAACGTATCTAGCTAACTGTAGGCAGAGCTGAGATGTTCTTTTATTTTTGTAATGGTACCAAAGCAATTCCTCAGCACCACCAGAAACACTCCCTATCCTGGATGTATGGCCCTGCTCTTCCTTTCTTTGCCATATGACACCACAACAAGAGGATGCACACCGTTACACATACTCCTTGCTATTACCTCTGCTGCTTCTTTCTGCATGCTCTAAATATCTCTTGTAAGAGTGGTTATTCATCCAGCACAATGTGGAGATGCTTCTAACAAGTGTTCTCCCCACCAGTACTATTTGGAGATTTATGAACACTTTTTCCAGTGGCATTTTTAAAAAAAAATTAAACAGATGAAAGGTTTTTTTTTTAAATTTTTAACTAGTGCAGCATGGTATTTCATATCTTAAATCAATCAGATTGGACAGTCACACACTCCTGTCTGCTTCTGGAAGTCATGTAAATATTCACTACTTCACTCTCTTCCTTTCAATCTTCTCTTCCACAACTTTCATTTTGAGGTGAAGTCTTAATGGCATTGTTCTCCCACCTTCAGTGCTTCTGCCAGTTAGAGCATCTTTGCACACATCTCTCTGTCCTTCTCTCTGATGCTGTTCTTTAACTTTTCCTCTCTCTATCATTCTCTCTGATGCCGTTCTTTAACTTTTCCTCCTTCTCTAACTGAGCTCTGTCTCTACCTTATGGGAAACAACTCCTTGGGTCACACCCTCCTTGAGGGGTGGGCTGCAGGGGATTTGTCTTTCAAGATGTGTTTAATGAACACATGTCCACAATCCTTCAGTTCTACAGGTATCTTCTCCTCCTGGCAAGCCCCCACCCTGTGAGCATCTCCCCAGGAGCTATGTTGAGGCACTTCTGTTTTTCTTAGGTACCTGCTCAAATGCAAAGCTTGCTCACTTACTTACTCGTGCAAGTAACTACTATGGCATTTGAGTTCAGTTGCAAGCTACAGAGTGAAGTTGATCTGAAAACTGTTGGACTCACAATGGCCATCAAGGTTACTATTGTGTCTGGAATATGGTACAAATCCAAGTTTGGGCCCAAACGTTAAAGGGCTAATGAAGCAGGTGCCAATAATGTCCAAAGCTATGATCTGAAAAAAATCCTCAGCAGCTGCAAGAAGACTGAACACCAAACACCTCCTCTTTTTCTCCTGTCACCCTGCTCTGACATTACGTGCTGTACATGTTACCTACCACTGCTGAGCTGAACCCTCCCAGGAGCAGCAACAGCATGGAGCAGTGCTTAAAATGCTGGCAGGGGGGCTGGTTCTACGCTAGAAGAACTTTTAACAGAACAGATATAGCCACTTCAAACAGGTGGCACAGAGATGGTGACATTTTAGGGCCCAGCAGCTGAGCAAGCTCGGCTCCAGCCTAGCTATGAGGCTGCACAAGGAGGGAAGAGGACTGGTTCTCAGTCTTTATTTTAAAGGTTGTCTCCAGTTCTCCTCAGATACAAATATGTAAAGCAGAGCCTGGAAAAGCAGCAAACCCCCCAGGTTTCTCTCTGCTACCTGAACACTTCCACTAACAGACTACAGTGCCAGGATTCCCTCACGCCACCACTCGTCCTGGCTTCTGAAGCTCACCAAGTCCGAACCACCTGCCCGTTAGCATCGCTCAGACTACAGCGGAAGCTACAGCAGCTGCCCACCCCGTGCTACCACATTTCAGTTAGGCCACACACAAAGCTATGAGATTCAACTGTCCCACCCTGCTTACAGAGGCTTCACATGCCCACAGCACTGTGCCTGGGGTGCTTCTCCCCTGCAAGAAAGGCGTGGGTCTGAACCGCTCCCGTGGAAGAGGTGCACTCGATCAAGAAGTGAGCGGCACCCCCCGACGCTGGGTTGTTGTATTCGTGCACGCTGCCAGTGTTCCCGCTTGCTACCTCTAGAGCTCTTTACCCGGCAAGCAGGGATTCTGCCTCTTGTATTCCAGGCATTATATGTAGAGCTAATGTGCCTAATTTGAGGCTTTAGATAATACTACAGAAGTAGGTGCTTAATCCTTCTTTGAATCTGGGCCAGGGTGTTCTGTATTACCCAGGGACTGAAACAAGATACGAGGGCAGCGAAGATGTCTGTGGATTGGCAGCCCTTTAGCGCTAAGAAGGCACAACACAGATGAATAGGGCTTTCTTGCTGACATAGGCAGAGATCAAACTGTTGGATTTAGACTTAAGTAAGATACGCCATAGAATTCAATGACAACACTTGGAAGTAAAAATACCACCTTATCCCAAGACTTAGGCTGTGCAAGTCAGGAGTAATTTCACTGATGCTGTCCGGTGAAACTTAAGATGAGTCAGACATCGGGCAGCTATGACATGTATTTTTCCATTCTATAGAAAGCAGTACGGAAATATAAGCCCATTGTCATGTTTTTCCAAAAGGCAGTATTAGAAAGAGCAGGTATGTAAAAAAGTAAATTACAGGCCGCTAGTAGCTTACAACCTTCACTTAGAGGTGGAATAGCAAGGTATACACTTTGCAGAAATCTTCTAAGAGATGGCAATATTCAAAATTTGACAAAGGTGCAAGTTAACTTTCTCTCCTTACCAGCAGATACCAGGACAACCGCTGTAAACAAACTCATTTCCTCATCACTAAGTTGCAGGGCATTCAGTTTCTCACTAAATTCAAACATCGAGTTGAGCAGATCACCAGCTCCCATTGAATGCAAGTCATCCACACTGTACTTCTTTCCACTCAGAAAAGTGACGGTACGCTCCTTTGCAT
Organism: Trogon surrucura; assembly: GCA_020746105.1. NCBI lineage: Eukaryota > Metazoa > Chordata > Aves > Trogoniformes > Trogonidae > Trogon > Trogon surrucura. Next base: position 15,958,840 of record CM036622.1, on the reverse strand, counting down.
CAAACAAGGATGCAAACCGAACCATTAAAACCTGGTGAAAGAAAAAAACAATAAGAACAGATAAATATTGGTGGATTTCCAGAAAAGACAAATAAAAATTTAAACCTTTTAACATCATTCAAACTGCCTCATCAACTGCTGTACAAGCATTCTATACAGAAACTGTCAGCATGCTACTGAGCTGTAAAAACCAGTGCAAGCTCTGGCCCAGTAGTCTGAGAGAAACAAACAGGTGAAAAAATGAGCGAGTGGATGCAGGGGAGGGGCTACAGCACATGAAAGGGACGAAAATTAAAATTTAAGCCCCAGACAGCCTGAGCCACAAAGACAATGCCATTCATAAATATGCCAGTAGGACAACTTGCTTAAGCCACCAAACAGCCAAAGGCACATAGAGCATTACAAGAAACGTTTTCTTGGCCACGCTTATGAAGAGCAAAAGGAAGGTACTCAACGAGATTCTTGCTTGGCGTAAAGTGGAGCAGCTCCATCGAAACACCACCTGATGGTCTGGCCCACTAGGCATTCTTTGGGAAAGGATCATGCCACATTGCTGTACCCACAGGAATGTTAATGAGCTCTGGCAGAAAGAAGCCACATCTACGGCCTTCAAAAGGCTCCGGAAGCAGGGCTTGGAACAACCCCTGGTCTGTAGCTGCAGCTGGGAATACCCTTTTGGTATAAGCACCTGGGCTGGAGCAGTTGCCATGTGCTGAACTTACCCCTCTGGGCTGAAATTTCTCTTGTGGTTTCTCAGTCGTACTGTGAAATGTTTCCCTCTGGAATGGCTTGTAAAGTTTCACTTGCTCATGTTCAACAACCTTATTTACATTTGCAAGGTTTGCACAGAACAGCTTTCTTATGTGGAGAAAATGAACCAACTGGCATTGGTTAAAACTTCAGACTTGCTGTAATCTCTTGGTGTGACAGTCGGCTCTTCTCACTTACTCTACATAACTGCATTAATTTAAATGTTTACTACAGACGAGAGGAGAACCAGGTTTTCAGCAGACTACTGCCTCTGACAGGCTTAAGAAGGGAGGGTTCAGAAAAAATCAAAATGTTTGAGAATTCAAACACTACTCACGCACATTACATGACCTGCTCCTAAACTTTGACAGCCAAATGACATCTCAGTGGACACATAAGCACTACGTATTATTCACCTTTGTCAGCTAAGCTACATGTCCTTTGATGACATTAACTATAGAGTGCAGAAACGTAGGTGCACAAGCCCTCAGAATACAACAAAAGGAGACAAAGGGCAAGCAGACAAAGCTAAATTTGTGCATTAGCAGGGACCCACCAGGTACTTAACAACCTCTCAGTTCAAAATGGTATTCCCCTGACAGAACCAGGCTTTAGAAACATGAACTTTAGATAATGAGCAACCAGTATTAATGCTGGTATTCAAAACTGAAGCCTATGTTGACTTAATGCTACGGCAAAGACCTCGCCTATAGTTTTCAATGTCAGTGTTCAAACAAGGAAGAACAGTTTAGACTATGGCATAGCACATGATTGATTCATCCCATGTCATTTCAAGACAGACTCCTACTTATGCATGCTGAGGATATACCTCATCAACTCTACCACCTGACCATAGCAATATAAGCACACAAAAACCTCCACACCAGCAAGAGCTTCCTCACTTCCCCACCACCTGCAGCCAAGCTGCCAAGTTTGGGAGTCTGTGGAGAAACAGAGTCACTATCCCAGTGGATACAAGGGGCTTGTTAGCTCTACTATTGACTATATCTGAAGTGAGGTCTTGTGGAGGTGGTGGAGGACCCGCAGAAATCCAGTCGAGTTCCTTATTTTATGCTCACTGCTGTTTCTGAGCTGGCTCTCAAAGAAATGCACATGCCATCATAGTACACTGAGCTCCCCAGTATTCTCAGTTCTAAGAGGGCTTTTTAGCCTGCACGTGTGTCAATATACATAGCTATGCTGCTTCTACACCAACAATGTCTCCATGCATCTTCTTACCCCCAAATGAACAAGCACCCCTTGAACAGACGTTCCCTTGAATAGGAGCTGCTGGTAAGCACAGTGCCAAGACAGCCACACATGGGTGCCCAAGGGAGCCCAAAGAGTCTCGGAGGTGGTACTTTTACTCAGATTCTTCTATTAACACACAGATGTTGGGGTATCTTAGTTTAGCTACCCAGAAGACAAAAATGACCTTGTATGCATCAGGGTTTTGCCTCTATTGCAACAGCTTCATTAATCCTGTTTTGTTGGGGTTTTTTCCCACTTCTCTGCACCTTTTCGGTTTGTTTGGTTTTTTTCTGTTGCTAAGATGCCACATAGGCCTTTAACTACAGTTACCAGCTCACTAACAGAAATTGTTAATGTTTCTTATAAATAAGTGAATAGGGGTAAGCACGTAGCCATACGTTATTATTAATTCCCCTGCATATAGAAACTTTCTTATCAGCAGTGCTTGTAACAGGCAAAAAGGCATACGAATGAGGTTTGAGAAAAGCTTGAGGTGAAGAAAGGCCAAGACAAAACATTTTACTTGCAAAACACAAAGGTTTGGTTTTACGTTACACGAACAGTTCAAGCCTGATTTTCCACCCTCCTTGAGGGCACTGGACAATATAACACTTTGCAGAGGAAGGAATCAACAATTTCATGTAATGTGAGCAGCAATGTAAGAGGCTGTAGCTGAAGAAGTGAAAATACGGCCCTTAGCTACAGGAGTTGTAGACGAATATTAAAAGGTCAAGAGTAAGTATAACAGCAAACACTACATGACAGCAAAATGGAAGAAACAAAGAAACTGACACGCTCCAGGCACCAAGTCTTCCAGTATAACTTGTACCTTCCAACCCAACAATTATCCATTTTAGAACTGGGCTGCATAAATGCAGATAAAAGACCCAACACATTACATAAGAAATGTCTTCAGCTCAAGTAAATATGAAATCCAGCATCCCTCTTTGAAAGAATAAATCAAGTAAACAAGAGCAAAAGCATCACCAATCCTGCCCTCCCCAGAAAAGAACAGCAACATTGAAGAGTTGGGACTTCAGCTCCTCTGGCCCTCTGTGTTTAAACTTCACATCTCATTACTTATAAAGTGTGAACAGTCTCCAGTAGACACAAGAGTCTGGAAGACTAAAACTAAGTACATGTCCTCTGGTGAAGGTCACCAATTACAAAACAACACTGAGCTGTGGTATCATTCCCAATTAAACACCACTAATTCACATATATGTCATGCTCCCAAGTGGCTGAAATGAACCTTGAGGACCTGGTGGGATTAGTCTAAAGTAAGTCAGTCCGCAGCTGGCACATGGTATCTACAGAGGTGCGGCAGTACAGCTAGTTATCAGTGTTGCTGCTTTGGAGACGGAGGCTTCGGCAACTCCCAGTTGCCACCAAAGGCTAGTGATGATCAGGAAGAACAGACACTCTCGCTTTTGCAGGGAGCACAGTGGCAGAAGGATGGACATGCAGAATGATAAATACATCCCTCGACAAAACTACTAAGTCAATTGATAGCTTTCCAAACTATCCACCCTTCCAGATGCAGTCTGCTTCTCTCCAGGCAAAGCAAAGGTAGCTATCAAAGTAACCACTGCTATATAAAACCAAGAAACTCATCATTAGTCATTTATTAATGCTCAGGGAAGACGAAAGGGTAAAAGGGCTGAGCACTTTCCAGCTACTTGGAAGAGGGAGAGCTCACCAAGATTTGACCTGACAAGCACTGGACACCATCAGCCTAAGGAAAGCTCAAAGCTAGCATCTGCAAACAAGCTGGTTTTGCCCCATATAACCCAGTTCCATTTATTTCTGTTCTTAAGGGGGTCAAAGTGATGCACAGCTTGTCAGATCCACACTATATACACAGTAGTCTCACCTCAAAGGTCCCAGCCTTCAGAAGATTAACCTGGTCATGTTGGGAGAGATCTCGGAAACCTGGGATGCGCTTGGCAAACTCCACCACTTCCTTCACCGCAGGGGTAAAACTCAGGGAAAACTCTTCCCAGACTTCATGGCCAGACTTGTTTGGGTCCACGTGGGGAGTCTTGCTCATTGGGCAGACCTGAAGTTTACAAAACATACACAGGAAACACCTCGTAAAGATAGAATTCCAAATACTGACAAATACCTGAAAGACGTAGGTTTATCCTTCAAGAAAACTTTGCAACAATGACACAGAAAAAAAAAAATACCAGTATTGCTCAGCCAGCTCCCAAGGCATCTGGACTTCTCCTCCTCCCTTTAAAACAAACAAACAATAAAAAACCCATGGCAGTCCATTAGCAGTCTAAATTTGCTGACCTCGGAAATGCCAACACTGTTTACAGCGAAAGACTTGAGAGAACCCAGGTTATGCTACTCTTCCCTGATGTCACTCATGCCTGACATCTGGATTTCTCTTACTTGTATTAACCCTGTAATCTCACAATTAACTGAGATTTTGCAATCAATCAATTGTAATCTCACAGTCACTACTACATTCATTCTCATATATCTTTCTTGTTTTGCAAGCAACTGAAGTGATTCAGTCAAGGTGACAAAGGTGTCAACATCAGAGCAATAAACTAAGCCTTGGACTCCTGAGGCACAAGTTTACACCCTCATTACCAGAACAACCTTCCTCTCCTACGTGCCGGCCTTTATTTGTATCACTAAAGGAGGACCAAGGAACTGGTATTCCAATCTTCCTCAGTCACAAGATGACAAAATCCTCCAAACATACAGAGATTTTTTACAGATAAGTCTAAATCCATTACAATGAGATCAGACGTATCAGTCAAGGCTGACTGCCAATAAATTCCCTCAGTAAAACCCAACCAGATGCTCTGAGATACTTGTGGTTCTGCTTTCTGAAATTTACATCCTTTAATGACGTTCAAACCTTTTAATATTCATTTCGCCTGTCATCGTCAAGGAAGAGAATTCCTTTAAGTATTCCTCACAAGTATACTAAATCGTCTATGAAAACCTACATGATGTCAACAAAGCAAGTAGTAAACAGTGATAGAGATTAGTAATTCCTCAGAGCTATGCTGCTTTTGCAAGGCATCTTGAATCTGATAATAGTCTAGCAATTCTTTGCATGGAAGGTCCTAAGATCCATTACAAGAATATATTCAACAGGTATACAGGCGCATGTGTGTGCATGTATGTATTTGGCAACAGGTAGGGAAAACAAGATGGAGATAGATAGATGAATACACATTTCTGGTTGGTTGGTTTGTTTTCCCAAAAGCCAGTTATTAACTGGGTGGTCAATATGCAGAAAACTTTCCCCAAAAGACAAGGAACTGAATTGCAGAGTTCTTGGTTCAGCTGTAAATAACAACTTCATTTATGTGTCTGAGGATAACACCCCAAACTATTTGTTTACTTGTGGGATAGAGGTGGACCTTTTCCATAAACTCCAAATCAAGAAATATTTTGGCAAAAGGAGAGGTCAAGGCTTACAATCAGAGGCATGGCCGACACCAACCACTGCTCTGTCCATGATATGGACACAGGTACTGTTAAAAATACAGTACTCACTGAAAAGAAGGAATCTCTGGTTGAGCATCCCACTCTGAATGGGATACAAAAACCTCAGCTTCTTATCCTATGACAGTCTGCGCTAACCTCCAAGCACTCAGTCCAAAGGGGAAACTGCCCCTTTCCTCTGCTGTGTGTTACATCTAAGGTCTCAAGACCTCTGCCCAAGAGCCACAGAATGTCTCAAGTCGGAAGGGACCCATAAGGATCATCAAGTCCAACTTCTTGCTCCTTGTAGAACTACCTAAAACTAAACCATCTGACTGAGAGCGTCATTCAGATGCTCCTTGGACTCTAACAGGCTTCCCACTGAAGCAGTTGTCAGCTTGTGCAGTCACTAGCTTTCTTTAGAGGAACCTCTTCAGGAACAACCTGTTCTGCTCTCCCAGTTGTGCGGGCATCAAGTAAAAAACAAAAAAAACCCCAACCCAACCCTGAACATCTGTCTGCATACTGGTTCAGAGCCTAATTACACTCCTTTACCACTACTGACTCATTCTGGTCAGATCCTGCTCACATGGAGTTCTCTGGCAAAACCCTCATTCGTGTCAGGGACGATATGGGGTGGGGTGGAGGGGCGGGATTCTGCAGTGCTCTGTTAGATTCAGTTTTGTTTCCTCATCCTTATCTGTGTTAAACCTCCCTGAAGCTGCCATGCACCAGTCAAACGGACTGGCTGGGCCTCTGCAGGCAGCACCACTCCCTCTGCCTGCCCATACCGACAGGTTTAACCTCTGCTTCTCAGGACCGCCAAGAATGCCATCGCAGTGACTCCACGTACTTTCCCTGCAAGGAAGAAAGGTTGGCAATGGTCATTATTTGCCATGGTGTAGCATCCCGAGTCTGCAATTAAGGTCAGAGCCTGCTAGGGATGGCATGGTCCACATAAGCTGTAGCCAGAGAAGAAAACAAATAACCAACCAACCAAACAAAAAAACAATCGAAAACCCCACAAACAACAAAACAACTAAATCCAGCATCAAAACAAACAACCTTCGCAGTATGCAGACTTTCGGAGGCCTTCAAGAACCTGTGAAGACTCTTTACAAACTAGGAGGAAGAGAAACATGGGCAGCTCAAGTACTTCAGAAAGGTCAGGGGCTCATGCTCCTCAACAGGAGTGCAGGACGAGAAAGAGGATGTTATGTTCTCTCATCCCAGGCGGTTCCAGTGGTAAAGAGAAGGACAATCTATTTTAAGGGGCTTACAGAACTGTGTGCCTGAATGGCAGAGAAACAGCAGGTGCAAGGGAAACGGGAAGGACTTGTTAAAGAAAGGAGAAAAAAAACACAACAAAAAAAAAATCCCCACACATACACAAGAAAACGGGAAGCATCCTTGTTAAGAATTCAGTGAGAAAACACTCTAGCAAAGTCATCTAAGGTTCCAAGAAGTGTGTTCAGGGTGTCACTTGTGTAACGTACTACAGAAAAGACCCTGAATTTCTCTCAAGCAGTTTAACTGTGCATATTCCTCCTGCCTCTGCTCAGATCTGAAGATGTTCAAAGGGAGAAGGATGCACAGCCTGTGGGTTCTGCTTAGCCTGTATTTCACACCGCCTGTAATAGAATCAGCCTATCCCCATTAAAATAAAACATACACACTCCATATGAAAAAAAGCAAACAACAAACAGACTACCAAAAAGAAAGATTTTAGCGCAAGTTAGCAAGGTGAGCAAACTGACTGGCTTAAACTTCTAGCCCTGAGGTTTCACTGCAGAAATCTGCTCTGAATACCTTTAGGAAAATAAAGTATATCTGATTGTGTAGATTATTTGAAAGCGAAGTGCTCAAGAGGATTGAGTGAAGAAGGGAATTAATAAACTTCTAACATCCATTTTCAATTTCAAGTCAAACCAGTTAAAATTTAACCCACAAGTTTTCTTCAACCAATACTCTCTGACATTAGTCTACTTTCAGTTTGCTAAAAACCCAGTCAAGAACCCCCATCACTCGTACTATTTCAAATCCACCACACAACCTGGGCCACCGTACTCCTTCATCACAATTTGCCCTGTCAAACTTGCGTCACCATGTTAAGTTCCAGCAGTTGTGCCAGCTGCATGCAGCTTCACTGACTAAAGAGGCACAGCTGGATCACACCCATCATTAAAACTTTCGCCAAGTCAAATTGAACAATAGATATCAATATACCAGATGCATTCTTCCTCCGGTGCTGCAAGAGTAAGTGGCATTCTTGCTTGGAGAAAAGCCATCTTCTGGGATCCTATCGCACAGTCGCTGAGTGTAACCCCCGGCGAAGTTCATACAGTGCCCATTTGTCAAACACACGGCGTGTCCACTGGCATAATGCATCGCGCTTCTCCCTTTGTACTGTCCGCCGAGGTGCTGCTCGCTCTCAGGGTACGGAGGGCCACCAAGCCCACCAACACAGTGCTCGCTGCTCAGGAGGTACTGTTCAGCGCTCTTGGACACTCTCTCCCCACTCTGGGGCTGCATCATCTCTGCCGGGTTTTGGGACTGTTCTTGGTTGTACATGAAAGTGTCTTTGTGGGCCCTGGTGACCATCCCGATCACCTCTTCCTTAGCCATGTCGGCACTAGGAGGGGGAGAAGGGCTTTTGATAGTTTCCCGCTCTTGTTTGGGCTTGGAGGAAAGGTCGTCTGGAGGCGCTTGATCTTGATGTTCTGTTAATGCTTCATTGGGTAAGTGACCGCTGAACTGACTGTTCATCATGGTTTTCATGGCACTCTGCATTTCAATCAGCATCCTCTGTTTTTCACGTTTGGGAATACGGCCAAATCGAACAGCTACCAGATAGAGAAATGAAAAGTGGAGGGGGGGGGGGAAAAAGTCAATCCTGAAAGCATTAGGAGGAGAAACAAGCATCAGAGCAAACTGAAAAACCAGCATGCATTCAACACAAAATACACACCCCAACCAATAATCTTGTCTTTTAAACTAAGACTTGAACTGCTCTTGTCAATACTACGGCAGGGCTATTACCACTGAATTCAAGAAGCTTCCAGGGCTTAGGACAGGCAAGAGATATGAATTATATGCTGCTGCTTACACACAAAGAGACGGCAGCTCTACAGTACACAATCTCTAAGGCCTTTTCCCCTGTTGCTACAAACCTGGCTAGGGACTATACACACAGTTGTGTTAATTAAGTGCCAGGCTTTAAGACTGGATCAATTAAATCAGTACAACTTTGTGAGCTGACAATTAGATGAATTTAAACACAGTTCATATCATACCTAAGACCTACAAGACATCTCCTTATGGACCAATTATATACCTTGCCAAAACAATTAAGAGAATCAATGTGTAATGAAGCTTACCTTGGCAAATATTCCTGACACCTTTGCCTGGACAAGGACATTTTCTGCTGGCAAGGGGATGGGCATCATTGCGGCTGCAGCCCTTTTGACCCTGTCCTAGGAAATCTACAACTGCCTCTACCACCCCATCCACCCACAGCCCTACAAGGGTTCATAACCAGTTTCGACTGATGTAATTATGTTCACGCAGCACTCCGTCATTAATGTAACTAAACCTCTTTCATTAAAGCAGGTGCAACCTTATGCGCAAACAAGTGCCTAGGGGATGAAATAACTCCTATGCACGACAAGAACTCAGAACAATTATTTAAAATCAGTTTTAACACTCCACCCACTAAGTTATTAACAGCCCAAGATTCCTAGTTCTTGTGAAATAAACACACAGAGAAAATTAAAAAGTGAAACAGGAGGAAGAGTTCTGGTTCCTGACAGTGAGTTGCAGCAGACTAATGAACTACACTTTCAGCACTACATTTTAAAAAAAGTCACAAGGAGCGCACAGCCAGTGAGGAGGTCAGAGACACAGCTCAACATCACCCCTTCCTCCTTGTCTTTCCCCTCAGTCCGAGAAATACAAAATAAAAAAAGGAGCAGATATACGCTTACCCCACACACCCAAACCTAACTCTTTAGGCTCTATAATGATTACTCCAAGGCCATCAGTTTGGGCAGAATTCCCTTGCATTGAAAAAGCAACAGTAACAAAACAAAAACAAATGGGAAAAAAAAAAAGAAAAAAAACAGAGAAAAGTCTCGTTCAGATTCAGGCAGAATACAGCTATAAATATTAATTAATTAAAACAAACTTGAGACTCTTGTTACAACCGTCCCCCTAACAGACCACCGCAGTGCGTCCCACTGCGCTGGCCTCTAGAGATGGAAGGACAGCTCTGCGGCCAGTATTATGTTACTAGTTCGGGAGAGCTGCGGAGCAAGGAGGCAAGCTGATCTCAACACCCTCAGATGCGGAACGTGTCCCTGACAACAGGGCTGGCTGTCTTTTTCACTGTTAGGACCCTTAGCAATCAGTTCTGAGGTGGGCAGCAGATTCCCTCTCAGAGGATCACTGCTCAGTAGAAGAACGTACCATCTCTTGACATCCCAACAGACAGGCATTTTTTGAAGCGACACTGCTGGCATCTGTTCCTATTCATTCTCATTATAGAGCAGTTATTATTCTTCAAGCACTTCTTATACTGGATGTTTTGCTGAATGCTTCTTCTGAAAAAACCCTGTAAACAAACAAAAACACACCCCCAACTATTACTACAGCACACGTCAAATCCTCAGGCCAAGATGCACCTCTCCGCAAGCACGGGAAACCTCACCGCGTCTCATCGGCTGCTTCGGAGCCATCAGCCCCAAGTTACTTGAAAGAACCTACTATACTTTAAAACTTCCCCTTCATGCATGACCTGTGTGTAACACAAACTAGTTACAATTTCTAATCATAGAAGGTGCTAAGTTGTTCTCTTCACAGTCAGGACCTAACAGCAAAATACCTCCAGTATTACTTCTATCACCGTACTGACAGATTATAAGATAAGCTCCCAACCTCCTACAACATCAAGTGCAAAGACGAAAGTCAAAATTAGATCTTTTGACTTCAGAATCCAGAGTTTGGCGACAAAAACATCCTATTGCACCACATGACCTTCAAAGGCGGTTCCTTCACATAACCCTTCAGTTGATCAACTCCTTCACAGAACACAAAATCTGCAGTCTTACAGATCTACAGATAAGCAAACATGCAAGCACCCAGCTCTGGCTTTCCCTGTGGTAAAGAATTGCTTCTCCAAAGCTGTTTTGTTCTGCGTCCCAGCCCAGGTGACAACTCACACCCACTATCTCTTAATGCAATTAACATTCACGTGTCTTGCGTGACATGGTCCTCACCACCGCTGTCTCCAGTTCTTGTTCTCTGCCGTGCACTCCAGGTCAGGTAGGATTGGACAAGGAGCAAGAACAGAAATGACTGCAGAGTTTGGAAAATGCTTTGTATTCTTAAGCCATTTGTTTTTCCTACAACTTAAACACTATCTGAAATTTCTCAGATCTAAGCTTAACAGAGAAGCATACTGATATTTTTTTGAGAAGTATCACCATTTCCCCTATGGGGAGAACTTGAACATTTCACCAGTAGAAAGGTGAGCAGAAATATAGCTCACCTTGCAGCCCTCACAGGCATGAACACCATAATGAAATCCTGAAGCGACATCTCCACAGACTTTGCAAAGAAGAACCATGCCATTAAATTCTAGAATCAGAACAGAAAAGTCAAGGATACAGAAAACCAATGACAACTGCAGGAACATGTTTCCAGCTTTTAAAACCTGGGCTAAAAGCAAAATATGTCAGGTCAGTTCAACATACAAAAAAATTACGGCAGAACAGACAAGAAGAATGTACAAAACCCCTGAACTGTTCAGAAGGTACCAGTGCAAGGGAGAGGAGGAAAAAAAAAGACAAACACGAAGCACTCAACAGAATAGGGAGAAAGTACGTATTCAATCACAGTAGCATTGTAGTCAACCATAGAAAAAGAAAGTCTGCTTGCATGTATGCACTTTTAAAAGCACCATTTAGTTAACCAGGCCACCAAAGTCCAGGCTCAGTCTGTTTTTCAAATCAGGACAGGTAAGCCCATATAAAAGCTACAGCTTCACCAACAAACAACAAACATATTTCCTTAAAAGCAAAAATATGAAAAGACACTTAATTTTATTATATATTGTAAACAAGTCATACACGCTACCTACTTGATAACAATGTAGGACTGGCAACTCAGCCACATCTACATACATGAAGACCACCCATTTGAGTGCATCCCCAAAACGACATGCTTGTATGCTTGAACCTGAAAATACCTTCTCAGCCCTGTAAATATGCTCATGGTTTGGGTTTTTAAGTTCTTCCTCACTTACTTTATTTCAGCTTTTCAGTAAAGAGGTTTTTTTGAAATTCTTAAATGCTGGTCTAACATTGGTTTCACCGAAGCCAATGAGAATTTTACCAGTGACTTCAGTAACCACAAAGTTACCTTAACAGAGAGCAACATAGGCAGCTGGAAATACTCCAACAGAACCATATTCTACCAGAAAAGTATTTTATTTGACATTTAGGTTTAATTTGTAAAGAGGAACTAAAACTTCTTTCTTTGTAAGGTTTTGAAAAAGAACCAAACCGCAAAATTTCCTTTTTTTTTTTTAAAAAAAAAAATATACCTAGTACTGACCTAGAAATGTTATCTATCTGTGTATACGTGTGAAAAGTTTACAGCAGGTTTTATCTTCAGGGACCTCTGCTCTGACACCAAACCCCTAGTTGCTAGCAATTTTTTAAGAAGAAGTAAAGGCTCTTTCTAAAAACTTAGGGTACGTACACTTTAAAAAATAAGACTTTTCAGGTAGAACTGTTAGATACTTATTCTAGCTTCATAATAATTCAAAATAAACCAACTCTGCCAATAAAACAATTCAGCCTTCAAAAGACTAGTCTAAATTCCAGCTGAGTGTTTGTTGAAACATTCATTCCAGTACTCAGTTTGATTCCTGTGCTTCCAAAACTGTTGAAATATAGTTCTTTATCGGTCACCTTCTCTGATTACCAAAATAGCTGGATTGTTAGATGCATTTTAAAAGGCTACCCTTTAGTTCCAGTTTACAAGTACTTTATTTCTTACATCCACAAATTAAGACTTGGAATCAAAAAGATAAAGGTCCCAGCTACAGCTACATAAACACAATATAATGTTTTGGTAATTTATTTATTCAGTTGCTCAAAGAATTTGGTGGAGATATGGTGATGGGGCAGGGGAGAGAGTAGGAAAAAAAAAGAGAAACCAGATTTGCAAGATAGTTCCATAAATACTCCTGGAAGAAGTTCCTGATTACTATTGCTTTTACCTCATTGCATCTTTTTAAATACGTTTGATTTTTATTAAGATCCATTTTCACTGGTGAGTAACTGAAATAAAGCTGGACTGTTTTTATAGACTGTTTGAAGTTAGCGGCAATGGGACCGCCATCTGTTAGCATCTGTATGACAATGCCGTATGTAAAATGCAAAAAGATAAAAATGGGGGCCTCGCTATGTGCCTTCAGAGCAAACCATGGGGAGGGCTTGGTTCTAATATATGGGGTTGTAATATATATGGAGAAAATGGTGGTTTCCAGAACCAGCACCAAACATACTTGTGACTCCATTATGGCCTTTTGTCAAACCAGCCACACTTGACTGGTTTGTTTTAACAGCCTCTTCCAGCCGATCACTCTTCGGTGCCCCGTCGGAGCCCTCGCCACTCCGGCCGTTGCAGCTGCTTTCCGAGGAGGAGCTGTTCGGAGAAGATGGAACAGGCGAAGAGGACGACTGGAAACCGCTGTCTGAGCTCTCGCTGTGACATGAGGCTGGGCTAGATGCCGAGCTTGAAGAGCTGATGTAAGCTATCACACCCCCTAAGGCAAGAAAAAAAAAAAAAAAAGGCGGCATGTAGTGACATAACAAGCAGACATGCACCGCTGCCATGTGAGCCACGCCATGACCCAGCACCACCAGACTCAGCCATCACGTGTCCCTGGGCGAACTCCTTTCCCTCCCTCCCTCCCTCCAGCTTGCTCCTCTCCATTCGTTTTCAACAGCTGACCTCCCAACCCGTCCCATCTTCATCCCCTTCCCTGGTCTTATCAGCCTCCTCCGACCCAAGTCGAGCTGGAAACAGCAGAGGCAAAAGATGGAGCAACAAGCCATGGTGCTGGCAGGACAGGGCGACGGGGAGAGAGGGCATGAGGTGGCCCAGGGAGGGTTTCCCTGCCCACCCTCTGAGCAGAGCTCATCTGGTGCCACAGTAAAGACAGGATCTTAGAGTGCTGTGGAGCCAGAATGCAAACAAGCTAGGTTAGGGACAGAAATAGGGCAGAGAGAAAGGCTTCACGCAGGCTACGCGCCAGAGGCACAGAAAGGAAGGGCTGAGAGGTGCTCACGATGCAGGAGTGAAGGGGGCAAAGGGAAGAAATAGCGCTGCAGCCTGGTTAGCCTACTGAACACCATTTGTCCAACTGCAAGCTTTTGTAGCATTTCTAGCAGCAGCTCAACTCCAACTGCTAGGCTGCTATTTGCAAACAGCCTCTGTCCTGCCGCGTCTTGCAATCTGACACACTTGAGAATCCCTCAGATGAAACAGCTTTTTGTCCTCAGGCAAACCTGGGAGCAGTTCTGGCTTTTCACAGGCTCCTTTTTCTTGCTTGTAAGCAAGAGAAATCGCTTTCACTTCATTTGAGTCTGTCTCCGAGACTCAGCATCTCAGAAGTCAATATAAAAGCATTTGGTATTTCACACAAAAATCTCAACAGTGAAAGCCACGCAACTGTTTAAATAAATTACGCTCAACATCTTCTCTCGCTTATGCCTGTACTGCTCTGTAAAGTCTCTGTGTCACAGACGACTCAGGGCACTGCAGCAAGGAACTCCATAGAATTAAAAGAATTAACAACTCAAAAACGGTCATGCAATGGCTTCATCTGGAGTAAAAAAAGCATTGGTTGTCAGAAGAGCCCCTTCATCTGCTGTGCTGGCATGGCAGGTTGGGGTTGTAGCCCCTTACATCAGCCATCGCCTCCTCACAGATAAAGGCTGTTATGCCTATTAGGCAGCAGCGTTATACAACACTGGAAACATCAGCGCATGCAGCCAGAAATCCCGAATTATAAATTTTCATCACTTTGATCAGCTGTAACAGTCTTCTTAGCATTTCTGCAGCAGCTTTTACTGGCCCATTTCCTCTTCAACATTTGCTTAGTATTTTTTCTTCTACCGAGGAAACTGCCACCAACACCCTACAGAGCATGCAGCCGAGAAGCCCCCAGCAGAGCTGCTGCGGAGCACAAGTCAGACCAGGCGGCCGTGCGACATGTGCCCGACGCACACCCTGCTTCTCACGTTCCTTGACACCGGCACCCCTGTGCCCCACCACAGCAGTCCTTCCTGCATTGTTTTTTTTTAAAAGAAATTCCTCCACGTAGCATAGCCCACATCCAGGATCAGATTTTTGGAGAAGGGATCATTGCAACGGGGCAAGCGTGTGAGAAAAAGATACTGTCGAATGCCTGTGCTAGTGTAGGGCAGCGTCTACTTGACAAACGTCCTGCTGTCCCCTGGTGCTGCACGTGCCTCTGCCAGGTGCCAGGGCAAAGCTCACAGTTCACCTGGTCCAAGGGAGGCACCTGGTTCCTCATCAGGCGCCGTCCTTATCTGCAAGGGGCAGAGCAGGGCACGCAAACACGGGCCCTGCAGAGAACTCCACGTTTCTCCACGGCGCCACCTCGCCCCACTGTCTTTGAACCCTGCCACGTAGAGAGAGATGCCACCAGTGTCACAGGGGAGCACAGAAAGAGTGTGCCCAGGGGGACTTTCACCCCTCATCTTCTCAAAGCCTGATGAGCCCCGGAGAGCTGTGCTGCTCCTGCTCCCCAGGGAGCCCAGTAGTCTCATCTGTGTCACAGTCAAGGCTCCTAATATTTTTTGTTATTTTAGAAGTTACTTTTCCCCCACGAACACCGTTTTTGTTTGACCTGCAGTTCTAAGTTCAACCTCTTATGCGACACAGGGTGACACCACCAAACGAGGAGGATGGGCGCGGTGACATCCCCACACACCGCGGGAAGGGACCCCCCCCTCCCTCAGCGGGCAGGGCAGCCCCGGGTCCGTTTGCTGCAGGGGGGGGATTTGCTTGGGGACCCCGGGAGGGAGGTGTAAAACGGATCCTTCGGGCTACCGGGCACATCAGAGCAGGGCTCGTACCTAGCGGGGATTTACTCAAGGGGCGCAGGGGGGCACGGTAACGCGCCGGTACGCCGCCGACACGGCGGTTCGGCAAGCCGTAGCGAGGCAGAAGCGCGAAAGAGGGGTCGGGCCAGCCGCGTTATTAATCGTTTCGCCCCCCTCGCCCCCCCCGGGCACGTTACTAATCGTTTCTCCCGCGCCCGAGGGCGCTGCTGCCGCAGGGGCTCCCCCGCGACACGATCGTCCCTCCCCGACAAAGACCGCAGGGGTCGCACGGGGCGGCGGGGCCGTCACGCGGCGCCGGGCCGCGGAGCCCCGGCCCTGCCCCGGCCGCCCTCTCCCCGTTACACAACGCCGCCCCCGCGCACCGGGCCGGTCCACGTGCGGCCCGCGCGGGCAGCCCCGCCGCCGCCGCACACGGCCGCGCGCGTGCGGGCCCCGCGCCCCCGCCGCAGCGCGTGTGTGCGTGTGTCGCGTCCCGTCCCCTTGTGTGCGCCCCCCCCCCCCCCACCTCGCCCCCGCACCGCGCCAAAGGCCTCCCGCAATGACCCCCCCCCCAACGACGGCCTCGCGCGGCGGGGGCGGGGCCGGTCGCCGCGGGGGCGGAGCCGGCGGCGCCGCAGCGGCGCGGCCCCCACGTGTCCCCGGCGCGCCCCTCCGCCGCCGCCCCGAATGTAGGTCACCAAAACAGCGGCCGCCCGCCCGCCTCACGTGTCCGCGCCGCCCGCCGCCCCGCGCCGCCGCCCCGGCACTATTATGCAATCCGCGCGTCACCGCCCCGCACGGCCAATGAGCGGGCACGCCGCGCGGAACGTAAACACAGGGCGCACATGGCTCGCCCGGCGGGTCCATGTGAGGCGGCGAGCCGCCGCTCCCGGCCACCAGCGGGGCCCGGGCCGGGCAGCGCCGCCGCCCGCCGCCTTCCCCCGCCCCGCAGCATCCCGGCCAGCCCTCGCCCGCACCCCACCGTCCGCCCGGCCCGCCGCGACAGCCTCACAGAGCAGAGCCGAGCCGAAACCCCCCCCTCTCCGCCCCACTCTCCACCTGTCCGCAGCGGCCGCCCCGCCGCTTACCCGCGCTGACTTCCATGGCGGCTTCCTCCCGCAGGGGCAGCGCCGCGCTGGACTCCGGTGGGCCCGGCACGGCTGGCTCGGCTCCGCGCGGTCGCGATCTCCTCAGCTCCGGTCCCCGCCAGCAGTCCTTACATGGAGCGGGAGGGCGGGAGGCGGCCGCGCTGTCGCTTGTCAGAGCGGCAGCTGCCCGTCCCCGCCGCGGCGCCCTCCCCTTTACAACAAAAGCGATCGGGAGCCGCGCAGAGTGCGGCACCGCCGGCCGTCCGCCCCGCCCCGGGCCCGCCCCGCCCCGGCGCCCCGCCCCCGCCCGCCCCCCTCACCCAGTGACACACTTTCCGCGCTGGGCGGGTGGCGGGGCGGGAGCTCACGTGCGGCGGGCGCGTGCTGGCGGCGGGGGCACTGCGGCGGCGGGATCCGCCTGAAACGGCGCGTTTGTCCGGGGAGGGGCGGGGGGGGGGTCGGAGCGGGGTTGTCCCCGCTGAAGTCGCCTCCGCCGGCCGGGCCCCGCCGGCTGCCGCAATCGGCGCGGCTCTCGCTCGCCCGCACGCCGCGACTCGGAGTACGCGCCCGCGGCGCCGCGGGGCAGGGTGACGGGCGGCGGTGTCAGCATCCGCCGGCGGGGCTCGCTCCGCAGCCGAGCACGGGCAGGAAATGCCAAGCGCTCTGATTGCCGCAGCTTAATTAGCGCTGAGCCTCTCCCGAGGGGAACACCTGACAGCTTCGACCCTCGCCTCCCCCCCCACCCCTTTCCTGCCGCCGCCGATCTGCTCATTGCGGGGGGAAAGAAAAATTCGGGTGAGACCCCTTCACCGGCAGCCGGATGGTAAAAGCATCTCGCGCTCGCGGAAGGGAACCGCCCAGAGAAAACCCCCCGCAACACTAAAGCGGGGAAGGGGTCTCTGTTTAAGGGGACGCGGAGCCCAAGGTGAAGGTCTGTCCCTCCGCCGCCCCCTGGGGCCCGCGGGAGATGCGTCACCTCGTGGCGTGTTTGGACCTCCGGGCCGGGGAGCAGGCGGTGGGGTTAAATGAGGTTAACAGGCGGAGGTTAACTGCAGCTAAATCTGGTTTACCGCCTCTTAATTTGGGTGAATTTCCTCTCTTCTCGAATGAGGTAAACAGGTCAGTTTGGGTGAGCTGCTTCTCGAAGAAGGTGAACGGATGAGTTTTCCCATTTTTCTGCCTGTGGTCCAGCAGCTGGGAGGTACCCAGCTCTCGTCTTGGTCCACAGGCAGCACCCACCACCATCTCCAGACCTTGCGTCCCCCAGCCCTGATTTCCTGCAGCAAAAGCCTCTTGTCCTCCTCACGTTTGCAGTTCTCCTCCTCACACTAACATCAGCCCGCATGTCCTAAGCCCCAGCATGTCACTCCCACGCAGCCCCTGCCTGCTCAGCTGGCCACTGAGCAGGGCTGCTTGCCCTGGCCGTGGTGAGGTACAGGGCACCATGTCCCGCTCACCCTTCCCATGCTCAGGGCACCTGGATGGTTCTCTGTCTTGCTCCGTCATCCAGTTGCTGGTCTTTCTGGACCAAGCACAAATGTGATATATTTGAGACTAGCCCATGCTGCCATGTCAAACATCTCAAAAGCCAACAAAGAGGATGACAGGGTATAAATCAAATTCTCTTAGGAGACCAAGTTGAGCATCAGGAACAGCAGCAGAGCAAGTCCTCTCTGTCTGTGCATTCTGTGTCTCTGGGATTTTTTTTATTTTTTTTTTTGAATTTTAGCAAAGTAGGTACTTGTGTAATATTCACTAACCACTAGGGAACCAACCCTAGATGTTCACCGAGACTTCCAGAAAATCTACAGAACTCTGAGCTCTTGCTGTTGTATAAGGCAGGAGACCAACTTGCAGGTGGAGGTGGAAGTATCCAGATAAGTATGCATGTGCAGGCACTCAGACCAAAGGTCCACCTGGCCTGTAGGCAGTCTGTGGTGCTCAAGGGAGGTTCCAGGTTTTTCGGGTCCTTGGACTCCATTCCTGAGAGTGGCCAATAACGGGAAGGACTGCTTCTCCACTTCCTTTGTGGGCAAGGACAAATGTTGCTGCTCCTGCCTGGCCGGACCAATGGGAAAAGCAATGTACGCAGCTTTGCAGGATGCCGTAGGGAGAGGCTGTCACACTATTGCTCCAAATCTCAATCTCTCCTGTTTACTACCAGGACAGGACTTTGTCCCTCCCAGAGGGATTCCAGCCTCTAATATCTTCTACCATCTGCTTTTGAGACTATTGGGGATCATTATCACAGTTTCAGCCTGCTCTTGCCTCTGGCGCTGCACTTCGGGGCCCTGTAGCCACCCCCACCCATCTTCAAGGATGCCTTTATTCTGCTTCTTGCTCACATCTCAGACCAACACCTTCCTTAATGACCTTGAACTGCTCCCTATGCTCCCATACTACATCCTCTCTGGTTCCTTCCCTGAGGTGGCTCCACAGACACATGTGCGTTGCAAGGGCCAAGCACTTCTCTTAGGGACAGATAATGGCAAAAACCAAGTAATGGGCCCATCACCCAGCTTTCCACTCAGGATCCTTGCCCACAACATCAGAGGAAGTCAAAAGGCATGTTTCCTGAGAAGGTCCAGCAGGTAGAGCTGGCTGTGTGTAGCCACATGCAACCAGTGTAACTCCTATCGTGGAGCTCCTAATGGAGAAGGTCTCAGAAATGGCCTTGACCACTCCTATACTACAGGGCTGCTGATTGGCAGGAAGGTATAGACTGGCACAGAGTTTGGAGGAGAAAACCATCTTAGAGAGCATCAAGGTTTTTATTCTGCCCTGTAACTGGAGGAAGACAACACTCTGCCAACAGGTTGCATTATGGGAGCCTAATTTTTCTTGGAGCCTCTTTCCACCTACCTCTCTCACATCTGCATAAACAAACACCTGGCATAGTAACCTCTGGCTCTGGGTGTTGACAGAGTCATGGTGCATGGGCTTCTTCTTGGGAGCCTTCTCTTTGCCACTTGACCGCTAAAGCTCTAGTGATACTTGCTGAGCTACAAGTAACATTCCCTTCAAGATGTGATGCTCGCTGAGTATTCCTCGAGCCCCATGAGATGGGATTTCCTCCATGTCATTCACCCCACCATGAAGGGCAAAACAAATCCTGGCATTATGTAGAGGTGGGGTACTGCTGGCATTCACAGTGGTGTGGCAGCTCTCCAACCCAATTGTCGGACAGGCACTAGGATGACCACCTGAAGAGCAATTGGGAATCCACCCATTTGGTCAGCCCCCAGAATCCTTTGGCCTCCATTTGCTGGGGGTACTGCTCTCTGCAAAAGACTTGTGGTTTCAGCAAGAGACTGAAGTGAGGCATTGACATGTGAAAGGGCAGAAGAGGGGAAAAAGCACAGAAAGTTGGACAGAAAGCTTCAACAACCTTTTTCCCACCCCTGGGAAGGAACATAAACATTCCCCCCTCTTTCCTCCCACCTCACACACATGGAGCAGCACATTTAAATTCCAGAGCAATTCCCGCCTGTGATACAGACTTTCCTACCCCTGGATGGGACAACACAACAGTGTTGCGCCAACTAATGCTCACTTAACTCTTAACTGCAGTTGATAGCTGGATGGTGGGACAGGATGCACTCTGGCCACCTCACCAGAGGTATGTGGAGGCTGATGACTCTTTTTCTTCACGCCTGAAATGCTGGTGGTTGTTCAGGCTGGGACAGAATGCCTGCACCTTTCTGTCCCTGTGGAGAGCCCTCCTAACCCCAGTAAACATCCACACACCATCCAGGAACGCAGGAGTTTCCATCAGCAGGCATTAGTCTCCTTTTGGATGAGTCGGATTTCTTCAATGCCTGGCACATTTACAATAATATTAATTCAATGCTCAGACATAGACTCTGTAAAGAGAAAAACAATTGTTTATGAGTGCCGAGGAGCAGCATCCTTTTCATGCCCCAACAGCTCTTAATGTTTTTTGTTTCTTTGTTCCTTATTACCTTAGGAAAAAATTCCTAGCCTCTTATTTGGCTTTTTGACTGATGCTCAGAACAACGCTGATGTTTGTACAGTGAGTCCAATTTCTCTTCCCTGGTCATTTAGAGCTTATAGTGGTTTACACATAATGGAAGTTATTTTCCCCCATATAAAATACTTTGTCACTGTTTTTATAGCCAGTCAGTCTATTTGACAAGATCCTTCTGCAACGCTCAGTAATCTGAGTAATTTTTTTCTCCACAACTGCAGGTGGAAATAGTTTATTCAAGTACACTCCTCTTAGGTGAGGCAACTGATACAAACTTATCCTTGCATTTACAGCTTCTTTAAAGTGAAGATTTACTTGCTATCTTCAGTTACTAGCTTCAAAATTGCCCTCTAAGAGTCATTATAATGGTAGCTACAGCTGTAACTTCTTTCCTACATTAAATGATATAAATAGCAATAACTCATCTAACTAATTTCATCCACTGGAAGCCAGTGGAAATCTTTCTATTGATTAGAGTCGAGGGGCAATGGGTACAAGCTGGAACATAGGAGGTTCCATAAAAATATTAGAAAAAGCTTTTTCACTGTGGGGGTGACAGAGCACTGGAACAGGCTGCCCAGGGAGGTTGTGGAGTCTCCTTCTCTGGAGACATTCAAAACCCACCTGGACGCGTTCCTGTGCGATCTACTGTAGGTGATCCTGCTCTGGCAGGAGGGCTGGGCTGGATGATCTTTTGAGGGCCCTTCCAATCCCTGACATTCTGTGATTCTGTGAGTCAGCTTGGGTCAAGCCCTACACAGGCTTTTCTGACCCCTTGCCCCACTTATTTTCCATTTCACATATGTATGTAACTCTTCAGACTGTTGCACTTTTCTTTTTTTCTTCCCCTCTGTTGAAGAGAAATCCTGATAAGGATGTCCCAGAGGTCTTTAGCTTGTCATCGCATCCCTTCATAGGCGGAATGTGTGCAGAACGCTTCGGGAAGAAGCAAAAGCTAAATATAGCATCGTTTAAAGCCTACCCATTAAGGGCATGCCTACATGACATGAATGCAACCAGCCGAGGTACTGGGAGTGGTGCAGTCACGGAGCTAAGTATAACTGAAACAGAGGAACTGGCTCACAAACCCTTCCCCGTGCTCACATCCCGTCTCTCGGTGCCAAGTAACAGAGCCTTGGAGGAAGATATAAAAGGTCATAATAGACAGTTACACACTAACCTGCCCATAGGGTAACTTTGTTCCTGATTCAGCTCTCTAGCAGTCAGTTTATGGCCTGAAGCAGGTAACACTTCTGCTTTTCTCTCTTACCTGGTGATATTGCAGATGTGCTTTTTAATCATGTAAATTGATAATGCAAGTGGCCTACTTGGCTGGTCCTTTGCTCATCTTGGGAAAGTTCTGCAGGTCCTGTGGAAGGGATACAAAGTGAGAAATGTTACCCACAGCTCCTCCAAGGTTTTGCTTGTCTCTTCCGGAGCAGCATAAGCTTGTTGTGATTACGTGGATATTTTACAAGGAAAACTCCAGAAAAAACTCTGCTCAGTCATGAATTCACCTCCATCCCTGGGAAGATGATGGAGTGGCTCATTCTGAAGGCCATCTCTAACCAATTAGAAGAAAAGAAGTTTATCAGAAGTAGCCAGCATGGACTTACCAAGGGGAAATCTTGCCTGACTAATCTGATATCCTTCTACGAAGGTGTGACAAAATGGGTTGATGAAGGGGGACCAGCGGATGTTATATCCCTCGAATTCAGTAAAGCTTTCAGTACTGCCCCCCATATCATCCTCGTAGGTAAACTCAAGAAACGTGGGACAGATGATTGGACCGTGAGGTGGATTGCGAACTGGCTCAGCAACAGAGTTCAGAGGGTTGTGATCAGCGGCACAGAGTCAAGCTGGAGGCCTGTGCCCAGTGATGTTCCCCAGGGATCAGTGCTGGGTCCAGTTTTGTTCAATATCTTCATCAACAACCTGGATGAGGGGATAGAGTGCACCCTCAGCAAATTCACTGATGGTACGAAATTGGGAGAGGTGGCTGACACACAGGAAGGCTGTGCTGCCATCCAACGAGATCTGGACAGGCTGGAGAGCTGGGCAAAGGGAAGCTCATGAAGTTCAGTAAGGACAAGTGCAGAGTCCTGCATCTGGGGAGGAATAACACCAGGCACCAGTACAGATTAAGGGATGTCCTGCTGGAAAGCAACCCCATGGAGAGCGACCTTGGAGTCCTAGTGGACAGTAAATTGTCCGTGGGACAGCAATGTGCCCTTGTGGCCAAGAGGGCCAATGGGATCCTGGGGTGCATTAAGAAAAAGTGTGTCCAGCAGGTCTGGGGAGGTTCTTCTCCCCCTCTACTCTGCCCTGATGAGACCACACCTGGAATACTGTGTCCAGTTTTGGGCTCCCCAGTTCAAGAGAGACCAAAAGAGAGAGTCCAACAGAGAGCTACGAGAGGTTAAGGGACTTGAACATCTCTCCTATGAAGAGACACTGAGAGAGCTGGGGCTGTTCAGCCTTCAGGGGAGATGGCTGAGAGGGGACCTTATTAACATAAACATATCTGAGGGGTGGGTGTCAAGGGGACTGAGACAATTTCTTCTCAGTGGTGGCCAGCAATAAAACAAGAAATAATGAGTTTAAGTTAGAACATAGGAAGTTCCGCCTCAACATGAGGAGAAATTTCTTTACTGTGAGGGTGACAGAGCACTGGCACAGGCTGCCCAGAGAGGTTGTGGAGTCTCCTTCTCCAGAGACTTTCAAAACCCTCCTGGATGCGTTCCTGTTTGGCCTGCCCTAGGGGATTTTGCTCTGGCAGTGGGGTTGGACTAGATGATCTTTCGAGGTCCCTTCCAACCCCTAACATTCTATAATTCTATGATTCTATGAACAGAGGCAAATGACACCTGCATCTGGGTCCTAAATAGCCCAAGACTGTAGAAACGAACAGCCTTTCATTACAGGTGGCACTGATCTGTGTGCATTGGCCTCGAGAGAGAGGACTGCCTTTTTACATCCAGCGAAAACAAAAGCAACTATATTCAGATCAGTAAAATGCATCTGGGGAATAAAGTAAAACATATTTTGGCCCTGAGTATGATTATACACAACTACCCAAAGGACAGCTGGCAGTGCAAGGGCCAAGACAGCTTCAGACTTTCAGCAGCTGTATATAGCGCAGTGTTTTTTTTTTCCCTGATCATTATCTCATGTTGTCTGTCTAACTTGGAGGTCAAAAGATGATGTAAGGCCACTCTCCATCATCTTTGGTAAGTCGTGGGTAACAGGTGAGGTGCCTGAAGACCGGAGGAAAGCAAATGTCACTCCGGTCTATAAGAAGGGCAGGAAGGATGACCTGGTTAACTACAGACCTGTCAGCCTCACCTCCATCCCTGGAAAGGTGATGGAACATCTTATCCTTGACGCTGTCTCTAGGCATATCAAGGATAAGAAGGTTATTAGGAGCAGTCAGCATGGCTTTGCCAAGGGGAAGTCATGTTTGACCAACCTGATAGCCTTTTACGAAGACATAACCAGGTGGATGGATGATGGCCGTGCAGTGGATGTGGTCTATCTGGATATCAGCAAGGCCTTTGACACCGTCTCCCACAGCATCCTCATAGGTAAACTGAGGAAGTGTGGTCTGGATGACCAAGTAGTGAGGTGGGTCGAGAACTGGTTGAAGGGAAGAAGCCAGAGAGTTGTGGTCAATGGGGCAGAGTCTGGCTGGATGCCTGTGTCTAGTGGGGTCCCTCAGGGGTCAGTGCTTGGGCCGGTGCTGTTTAATATATTCATCAATGATCTGGATGAGGGATTAGAGAATGTTGTCAGCAAGTTTGCTGATGATACGAAGTTGGGAGGAGTGGTTGACACACCAGAAGGCTGTGCAGCCATTCAGAGAGACCTAGACAGGCTGGAGGGCTGGGCGGGGAGAAATCTTATGAAGTTCAACAAGGGCAAGTGTAGAGTTTTGCACTTGGGAAAGAATAACCCCATGTGCCAATATAGGTTGGGGACTGCCCTGCTGGAGAGCAGTGCAGGGGAAAGGGACCTGGGGGTTCTAGTGGACAGCAGGATGACCATGAGCCAGCAATGTGCCCTCGTGGCCAAGAAGGCCAATGGCATCCTGGGGTGTATTAGAAGGGGAGTAGCAAGTAGGTCAAGAGAGGTCCTCCTGCCCCTCTACTCTGCCCTGGTGAGGCCGCATCTGGAATATTGTGTCCAGTTCTGGGCCCCTCGGTTCAAGAAGGACAGGGAGCTGCTTGAGAGAGTCCAGCGCAGAGCCACAAAGATGGTTAAGGTAGTGGAGCATCTCCCTTATGAGGAAAGGCTGAAGGAGCTGGGTCTCTTTGGCTTGGAGAAGAGGAGGCTGAGGGGTGACCTCATTAATGTTTATAAATATGTCAAGGGGGAGTATCAGGAGGACAGAGCCAGGCTCTTTTCAGTGGCATCCACTGACAGGACAATGGGCAATGAGTGGAAGCTGGAACATAGGAGGTTCCATCAAAATATGAGGAAAACCTTTTTTACTGTGAGTGTGACCGAGCACTGGAACAGGCTGCCCAGGGAGGTTGTGGAATCTCCTTCTTTGGAGACATTCAAAACCCGCCTGGACATGTTCCTGTGCGCTCTACTGTAGGTGGTCCTGCTCTGGCAGGGGGGTTGGACTAGATGATCTTTGAGGTCCCTTCCAACCTCTCACATTCTGTGATTCTGTGATTTAAGACCTAATGCTTCAAGGTGCTGAGCTGTATCAGGAGATGATGCATAGAACACTGTATCAGACCTTATGTCCTCCTGGATTAGGCCCAACTTGTCAAATTCTTGTTCCAAAATGCTGGCTTCTCTATTCTGCTAAGAGCCTGAAGAGTTAAAGTTATTAACTGGCTTGAGAGTAAAATGCATTAGGAATAAATATGCTTTAGGATAAACCTATTAAATGGATAAAAATGCCATTACCAGTGGTGAAATATGATTGTGTGACCTTTTAAATAAATAAGCCTGCTATGCACCAAATTATGCCAGATAATAAGCTTTATACATGATAAAGTCATGCAGCAGGTCTAAATCTTCAGGCATTCAATGAAATATTGCTAGCCATAAAGGGCTTCTGAAATGTTACACTAAAGAAAATTGCTTCGAGCTATAAAAACTTAACTGTTAAAACAAATGGAGTTTCTCTCATTAAGTCCTATGCAAGGCATTGGTAGCAAGAGTGAAAGCTTACTAGAAACAAACTTGAGGTATTCAAACTATTTTGCCCATACGCAACACTTCTTAAAATAACTTGGATTCCAGATAAATCTCGAATAATTCTATTGAAAGCCAAAGAGTTATAATCCTCTAACAGTGGTGTAAGATCCAGATTATGCTCGTAAGGTCTTGAAATATGTCTGTGGGATATCTCCCTGTACAAACATTGTTGTGGATCCAAACTAATCTACACTGGTAGTTTTGGCACTTCTACAAGTGGTGGAAATACTGACCTCTTTGGCTGTCCTGCATCGTGAGCCTGCCTGTGTTATGCTTCAGCAACTTGCCCAGATTGCTCCTGACACAACGATATTCCTATTAAGGCACTGTTCGTATCTGATGTGATGGAAACAGAGCTGGATGTCATCAGCCTTATGAGCACAGACAGACACGCTTTAGTCATATTTGGCTGCGCATGCGGCAAAACTGTCTCTCTACACTAAGCCAGGGTAAGAAATTTCTGCTCTAAACGCTTACAAATAAGAAATGGAGCAACTTCTCTCATTGCCTTCTAGTTATCATGGGCAAACCAACAAAACCTGCTGGTGAGGCACTTGCAGTTTTAATAAAAATTATCATGGTCACTTCATCTATTGTTACATGACCATCAGTGAATACACGCGATTCCCAGCTATGGTCTCAAACACAGCCCCAAGGACTGAAAATACTCTCAGAACTCTGCCACAATCAATTATGTCCTCCGAAAGGTGATACCAGACATTATCAAAAAGGAGCATCACCGTTTCTGAACTAGGACATAACAAATACTTTTTTTTTTTTTAAGGATAGGATGAATCTTCTTAAGCTCCAGCTACAAACATTGACAATCTTCACCAACACTCAATCCAGCACAAACTTTTCCAGGAGAGCCACTGAAAGAGACACAGAGCAAAACTGAAGTACACAAAGGCAGACAGCTTTGCCCCAGCTCTGCAAAAGTTAAAAGATTGCTCTCTGAACCTTACCCATTTTAACTGAAAAGGCTTACATTTTCCACAATTACCTTTGGCATTTTCACTAAACAGAGGGAGGTGCCAAACACAACATAAAGGGGACCACTGCAAAAGAATGGGTGGCACAAGGCTAGCAGTGAAATTGTATCTTTGCTTCCTCAACAACTGTATCAGTGCCTAGAAACAAATAAGAGTTCTGTTCTGGGCAGGAGCTCAGCTGCATCCTGAAAATGCCTCCAGGCACTTGCCATTTTGTTTTATTGCCATTCCTCAGAACTGGTCAATCGTAAGCATCCGTCGCGCAGAGAAGGCACATTGTCAGCGCTGAAGGACAAACCGCTTGTTACATAATCCTGCCAAACCTTTGATACAGCAGTTCCCAGCAAGCAACCGTCTTCCTCTGAGTCATCTGGCAAGTCTCTGGTTCAGTGAGCTTCCAGGAGCAGACCATCAAAACAAGTTGTATTTCCACTTCCCATTTCAAATTACAGGAGACACCCATGAGTCAAGGCAATCATTTTCTCTTTATCTACCTTCAGATGCCATCCCATGTACGGATCCATCCTGTGCTCCTGCTGAGCCAGAAGCCCTGTGGGAGTTCCCAGCTAGCTCTGGATGTCACAGCTTGCAGCTGTCCTTGGTTGACTGCTGGCACGCAGGTCCCACTGCAGTCACTGAGCAGGACAGTCCGAGGGCAAGCAGGGTGTGAGGAAATCCTCAACTTGCTCTTCAGAGGATCTGAGATGCTACATGTGGGTCTGGACTTACTCTGTGTTCACCAGCCTTTCTTCAAAAAAGCACTGCTGGTCGCTGGACACCAAGCCCGTGAGACATCTGGATTGGCCCTGCACAGCCATTCATGTGGTGGGAGGCCAGGTGCTGCCAAACTCTGCATCCCCACTCCTGTCACCAGAGCCAGGGGCTCAGTTAGTTCATGCCTTTTTTTTTTTTCTTTTTTTTTCCTTTCCACCTTTGAGGCAATGCCAAGTCTTAATCTGGTCCTGGGTCACAGATCTCAGCAGGACACATTACACTGGGTCTATCTTTGAATTAGGAAGTCTCCCATCTCAGAGCTTGCCAACTTAAGTCTGCTGCTCTCCCACCTCTTCTCCTTCACGGCGTGCCTGACAGACAGCTGGAGTCAGCTCTTCTGGCAACAGCGCTGGCACACAAAGCTCATTTTTCACAAACCCAAAAGACTGCTACTTTAGCAATCTTGATCCTATTGAACAGCAGCAGCTACAAAGAGGACTGAGTCAGCAGTGAGCAGCAGCCTGTTGCACTGGGCTGTAATAAACCCAGGAGAAGCGAGACAAGTCAGGTCCGGTTGGCTGGTAGTTGTGGACAGAGCTCGTGCAGGGCTACCATGTCAGGGGCAAAGCGGGGAAAGATGGAAGGTAATCACTTCCCTGGTTCTCTCTCTCCCTCCTCTGCACATGACAAAATTGCTTCAGCCTTTACTACTATTATGAAGTGCCTAGGAAAGGAATATATAATTCAATAATCAAACTGTAATGCAATTAATATTATTTTAGGACAATTGGCAAAACTTGCAAAACCCATCAAGTGTCAGTGTTCATTATGACCTGGACAAAATTCTAGTTCTGGAATTCACTTCCAAATATTTTTCTTAAAATAAATGAGAACTTCAGAATGTTACCAGAATGGCATGTACTAGAAGACAACAGCATTCATTAGAGAGGTTTGCAGTTCTAAATGGATGGTATCATCACTGAAGAAAACAAAGCGTGCGTGACGCACATTTTCTATAATTTCTTATTTCTTGTGTTTCCAACAAAAATAATAATTATAGCAGAGTTTTTCTTTTAGCCTCAAGAGTAAGAACAGTGATTCAGTTGTTCACAGTGGGTTGTTTACTCCTTTTTTCCTTCTCAGCAACATAAATCGAAAAATTGTATTTCTGGTGTAACCCATTATGGCAATTCATTTATTTTGCATTTTCACTGAATATGGTACAACTGTTCCTTTAAAATTGTTGTTGCGGTAGAACAGTGCCCAAAAGCCAAGCAGTAAGTATGATCTAGAACATGTATCACACATAAAGGGCAACAATCATCTCCCCAGCACAAATCATTAGTGTTAACATGAAAAACTTAGTATCTCACTACTGGATTCATATGGGGCTTTAATCTCTATTAAGAATGGACAACCAGGCATCTATCAGAAATAAGACTACCTACATTAAGATTTGGAACTACATTCTCCAGACTGAATAGAATCAATTGAATAATGTATAAATATGTATAAATTTAGTTAAAAAAAAACCCAAGAAAGTTGCTTTTATTTCCCCCTTTTCCTGAATTTAAAAATATTAACTAGTTTACCTATGTTAGACTTTTCTTCAGCAGATGAATCTTACTTTGCATCTTTTTCTGTAAAAAAGACTGTAAGCAGGTGTTCTTCAACACCTGTAGCAATAACTTGTAAACAAAGTGAAAACAATACAAATTTTTCTATTTTTCTTAAAAGCTTTACTACAACTTTTAGTGTGCATTGACAAAACTGCTGTCCAAACAGTTGCAAACAACATAGCAACTTATAAGACAACATTTTTGTATATAGCTCTGAACCAACCGAAAACACAAAGCTCAAAACACTTCATAAAGGTTGTGTAACTTGCTGTCCAGACTTATCTTGCTAATCACGAAACCTGTGAGAGAGGCAGGTGGATTGTAACAGCAGACGAGTTGAAGGGCCACAGTTCTCATACAAGGAAAGAGTTCAAATAATTGCTTGTTAGTCACAGAAAAACAATGCTGGAAATAAAATGTATGAATAAATGAATGAGTGAGCACCGGACTAATGAGCTACTTCCTCCGCTTGGCATATGAGCTCTCTGGGGATGGCGACTCATTTTCATTGCACGTGTGAACGCAACGCGGAGAGTAACAGGGTCTTGGTTTGTGCATGCTGTTCCGGCTGTTGACACACAGCCTGGTGACCAGGCCTGGGAGACAGAGGGTTGAGGGCTGCCCTTGCACAGCCTATGGTTCACAGCACCAAGCAACACCTGTCCCTGCGCTCTGGCGAAGCACGGCTGCTGCCTGGTGCGTTGGGGTTGCAGAGCAGCACCAGAGACGCCAAGCTAGTTCCGTGCTGAGGAGACTTGGGTCCAGCCAATTTTGCACTGTGGGGACTGCAACACACTTACTCGGCTGATAATCCCTGCTGGATCCCAGCCAGCTGTCACCTCCTCTGCAACAACCTTCCTGTCACCAGACAGCACCAGGCTACTAAAGAGCCTTGCTGGAAGCCAGCTGACTTGCCCTCTTTTTTTTTTTTCTCTCCTTTTTTTCCACCCCTTTAACATGCCTCTCAATTCCTGTGTTTCCACAGGAACTTCTCAACTTGCACATGTATAGTGGGCTCAAGTGCCTGAGGTGTGCCTTCGAAGCCCTTTGGCAACAAGATAAAGGCTGTGTAACCCCTAAGGAGCCAGCTCAGGTCCAACATACGAACTAGCAAAAGTTTATTCTAAAGCCTGGTACTAGGAAAGCAAAGCGGGGAGACCTTAGCAGGCTCAGAAGAGAGCTGTTTTCCACCTGTGAGCTGTTTTCCACCTGAGAACACGATCTCAGCCAGCACTGATCTTAACAGAGCCAGGCTTAATTTAATCACTCATCTGCTTCCACTGAGCTCCCTGATCTCCAGGACACCTAGCTCTCCATTTCCCTGAATGATGGGAGAGTTGACAGTATTCAATGAGATTAAATGTCATCTTCATTACATAAGAGCCTTTAATTATATATCATTGAACACGATTTGATACTGAAGAAAAGCAGGCTCTCTTAAATTTCAGGCAGTGACAAGGGGCTTTGCCAGAGGCCTCTTCCGGCCCGCTGGGTAAAAGCAGGATAGCCACTGAATGAAAGGTTACATAAACAGTGTAGCTCAGGCACTTCCTAACTTTAGGGAGCTAGACTTTGCAATCTAAACACTCTGTGCGCAATTATTAAATTGAAGCTGATTCAGAACCTTGACACATGAAGAGAACAACCCACAGGCTCTCCACCCTTTTAACAGCTTTACATTTCAATTACTTGAACAGGATTGGATCAAAAAGCTGGTGCTTGCTCAAAAGCCCCAGAAAAGAGCCTCCAGTTCAAATCCAAATTGCTTTTTTTTTGTGGCTGAAGCAGTGTTTGCATCACTCTGGGTATTTTGGCTTGATACTCTTAGAACTTAGACCTGTGTGTGCTGAAGAAGAGCAATACAAGGGCAAAAAAGATGGTGTTTTCTTCCCACCTTGGAGAGGAAGTAGATAAAAGAGTAGGAATCAGGCTCTAGTTTTAGAGTTTAACTTTTTAATTCAGTAGCTGGATGGGACTGCTCACCATGCAGTCATGGTTGTCACTGGGTCAAGGCTAGAGAGTAACTGCGGCATCACAAGGACAGAGGTAAGGTAGGAAGTTGAGCCATTACTCTCCTCCATCGTTAATTACTTCATTCTAAAAGCCCCCTGCAAAATCACCAGTGACATTCAATGACCTTCTGCGGCAAGAACAGAGCCAGCCACTCCCTCCATCAGCATCTGTGCCTACCACAGGCATCACACCGGCACACGCAGTTGCCTTGCAGAGACTCCCAATGCTTCGGAGTCGATGTAAGGAAGCAATTACATTCACTGTTGATTAGCGAGCCTGTACTTTTCAACTTAGCTGGCATTGCTAAGCAATGAGCACTTCTGTGAGCTCTGTGGAAGGGAGTTTACTACTTGCTTATTTAAAGAACACATGAAATCACAGAATCTTGTTTTTACCCATCCCACTCTCCAGGACAAAAGCAATCTCTAACAGCAGCCGAGTTAATGGCCAGGTCCTCCCCTTTCACCAAAAGCTAAGCAATTAGCTAATCTAGGTGGCTTAAACGAAAGTGAAATCCAGCCTCATACAAGCTTCCAGTCAACTGTTTTCAACAGCACCTGACACCAGGCTGAAACAGGCTGGTACAGTTCAGCCCTGCTTCTCTGCAGTTTAACCCTGGTACTAGCTTTGCCTTGCCTAGAAACCAGACACCTCTTTTAATTACATATAAAACATGCCTGTTCAGACTGAGAAATAATCAGGCCTGCAAGCAGAGTCAAGTAGATGGCTTGGAAACAGATTACTGGATTCCTCTGAGCATTAATAAATTTCAGTAGTGAAATTCCTGGTGTTTTCTCTTCCAATGCCCCACTGCAGCTACAGCTTAGCATCCACATTTCAGGCAGCCTCTTGGTGTGTAAGGAGGGTTGAGCTCCAAGTAACAGCCTCTCACTAGGACTACTATCTCGGATAACCCATTTTCACCAAGCTCTTCAGGAATACAGATTTGCAATCTGTTAAACTTGCAAAACCAGGTTCAAAAATCATCAAGTAGGAAGGGCAGAGATCACATAATCCCTAAGCCTGGTTTCGCAAGCCAACAATCCCAAACAAATATATCTTCAGTGTTTTGTCTTTTTAAAATACAGACACAAAAAAAAAAAGATAATTTGCCTTTCCTCTTTCCAAATACTGCACTGCAATCTCCCCTCCTTCCAATCCAAACCACTTTGTAAGAGAGTATAAGCTACTTTTAAGTGTGAGAAGATGCTAAAGTAATCCCATTTCCCCAAAAGCCATACATACCTAGAGCTACCCTTCAAATTCCTTATTTAACTGCCCTTTCACCAATACCTTTCAATACACTTTAGAGGGGATAGTGTTTCCCCCCCGCCTTTAAAATTGAGAAAGATACAGGACCAAGGGGAAACCTCAGGCAAGTGTCACTGAAGACACCTCCCACACCCCAAGCCGAAGTCCCAGGAAGACACAGCTACTTCTGGGGCCTTCCATCAGTCTTTTTCCCTATCACTACCCAATGGACGTGCTACAAAATCTGTGGAAGCTAGGACAGCCGTGAAGCTAATTCACCAGAAATTGCAATTATTCTTCTGTCAGCATTTATGTGCAAGCTGACTTCATGCTGAAAGGTCACACTGCAATTTCACAAAACATAGCCTGAAATACATTCATCCACGATTACAACTGTCTGTTATCCAAATGCGATTTTTTTCTACCACCTAACCAGGCAGAGTAAATCAGACTGCAGCTCTAACACGAGAAAAATGTTTTCTGGTATCAAAAGGCAGATCTAAAAAGCAGTCTCCACCACAACATGAAAAAATGAATAGCCTGGAATATTGCACAAATAAAGTAATACCTGCTCTACAGTCAATATCTTATTATTCAACTGTATATCTGTGAAGCGTTCATATTTAAAATACTGTGTGCTTTAAGGAGCAAGCCTTACCTTTCCATTCTGTGCTTAGTCAATTTAGCCAATGTTTGCAGACAATACAGGCTCAAGAGCTGGCTTCATGCTGAAGACATACAAAAAACAGAACTTGAAAAACAAAATTGCCATTAGTATTTAATCACCTATAAAAAAAAATAAACTAGCAGTTTCAGTTTACATCTCATTGCACAAGAACAAAGCTGGCCTTCAGTGTAAGCACAGGATAGAGACCTCAACCTATGAACAGTGAAGAACTATACTCAGACCAACAGAAAAAAGAACATGGACAAGCCACGAGGCTTTCAATTCACGCTGCACTTGTCTTTTCAGTCTCATCAGAAGTGAAACTCATCAGAGAACACAATGCTCAGGACCTACAACGTTCACAAATACCAAATTACATTTTCAAAAGCCTTTCAAAACAGTTAACTCCTGGAGAATTCTGCACTTCTCCACACAAAGCAAGAAGCATCAGAAGCACTTGTTAAATTCAACAACCCGCATCAGCTTTATTTGATCGTTACATTTACAAGCATTAACGGTAACGGTGCAGCTGCAGGGTATTGCGTCTTCTCCAGGCAGCCCGACGTGAGCCACCAATGGTGTGGTGGAATTTGTGGCCCTTGCCAAGACCACGACTCTTCCGCCCGGCTGATGTCAGCCCGCGCATCTCTCTGTGCTTGTGGACAGGCTTGGTGATCCATTGGGTATCAGGGTTGCGCCTGATGGTCTTATGGAACGGATCAATCAGGATCACTTCAAAAAACTTGTAAGTGGAATCTTCACCCACCCAATATGAGTTCAAGACTCTCAGAGCCCCGCAGTGACGGCCAGCACGTTCCTAGAGGGAAAAATAAATGCAAAAGGTTGTAAACTCATGGATGCAGGGCACGCTTATAGAGAAAGATATGAGTAACTCAAACCTAAAATTTTGTAGGTGCTAGGAATTCCAGTTTGCCCTGGGAGATCCCTTCTTGCTAAAAAATACTATTCCCCTTCCAGCTGCAAACGCACAAGAAGTAGTAATAGCCAAAAGGAACGGTGTATTAATAAAAATAATTAAAAAAGAAAAGGCTGCTTGGATTTCTAAATGAAACAGATTTTAAACAACATATGGAAGAAGGTGTATGGTTGACAAAAGAAAGAACTACTTTACACAAAGAAGCACCCAATCAGTAAATACATGGAGTTAAAAACAACTTCAGTGTGAAAATGAAGGTAAACACAAGCTGCACTTGGGGCCAATGAACAATCTTTTGTAGGAAGTTACGTAAGACTGATCAATTTGCACATCCAAAGCTACAGGGGAGAAAGACATTTCTGCAGAGAATAAGCCCGTACTGATAGGAGAAAAGGGAGAGCTGATGTAACAAGTCTTTGTTCCAGTGCTGGCATATCAGTGCTTGCTATTCTTATTCTCAGATGTGGCTAGAAAGCAGCAGTCTTAGTTTCATAAAACAGAGCAGAAAGTATCAATTATGCAACTCCACCTGCCTCTCCTGTCAAGAATGCTCCTTACTTAAAACACATGTGTTTAATTATAGGACTTCACAATTGCTGTGGGAAAGCAGGAACCCACAAAACCCACTCATCTTCCATCCCAATGCGATGCCAACCCATTGCTACTGTCTTCCACTGAAGAGCACTTGACTGTTCTCTGCATAGGTAGTAAAATTCCTTTAAGTCCTTGTTTTATTCTAGCAGGTAAGAGCAACACATATATTACACATCAAAAAGTCAACCACTCTCAAACAGCTTCTCTGTGGGGGTGGTAGTACAATCGAGATGTTGCACTTCTGTAATATTTCTATCTGAAAAATCTAAGTCTTCCAGGAAAGAGCATGTCTAATACAAGAAATTTTCAATCAAAACTGAGGGCAAATAACCTCCTCCATGAGCTGTCACCACAAGTGACGACACAACTAGCCACCAGGTACCTGGGCACTGCACATGAGGAGCATGCCATAAGCACTGAAAATGGAGAATTGCAATTTTAACTTAAACTCATCATCTGTGTTTCTTTCAAACTAGCATGACCCATTGACTTTTTTTTCCCTTTTAAAAAATCCTACCATATTTAACTTTAAATCACTTCTGAATATTTTTGAAGCCCTGGGACCAGAAGTCTTCTGCTTCAAGACGGAACTGAGCCGTCTCCATTCTTTCACAATGTCTTTTTTTTTGAGTGCAGACCAGTATAAATTCTAAACCACTGAAAGTTTTTTCTGAAGGCAAGAACTGCATTTCTTCAACACTACTAGTGTGATATTAAGAAACTTAAGATCTCCTCGAACTGAAGTTTCCATTTTGTATATTTCAGCAGGTAACATCTCAGCTAAAGCCAAGACAACCACCAATCCTTGTGCTCGTGAGGTACCAAAGTTTCTTTAAGAACCAGGTGGTCTCTGGCATGCTGCTTTCAGATCCCACAATACAACTAAGTACACTCTGCAGTGCTCCTGCTCCACTAACAGGTACTACAGACAGGAACTCATCTGTACTTTCTGAATGGACTGTTAATCTCAAGCTGGCAAAGAATATAACACAGCAGAAACACACAGGTGAGATTTAAGACATGAGTGAAATCAGACACCTTAGCATAGTTCAATTTTTACATCTCAAGTCTAACTCTTTGTTTTCTGACATTTATACTAGTTGTACGTCTATTTTCATTACAAATTTTGTGGCATGCTTTAGAAGTATAGACTATGAATTTCAACAAACCATCTAAGCAGTACTTTCCCCAGACCCCATCTGTAAAGTATGAAGTTTTTTTCCATTGGTCTCAATACAGCTTCTCAAGACATTCTCATGGTTTTCTGACATCACTATTCAAGATCTTTTATCCAACACATTAACCAAACAATTGTGTGTGTGGGGGGGTTGTTTTGGGTTTTTTTGGGGTGGAGGGGTGGTGGGGTTTTTTTGTGTGTATCTGAGTATTTTCAGCTTCTACAGGCTAAGACCTTGTTACTATCAAGTTTCTGAGCAATAACCAAAATAGTCACCTCTGCTACAGACTGAAGGCTCCGGGCAAACTTCAGCTGGTTAACACCATGATGCACAGGTTTACCGTAGGTTGCACCTTTCGGGACTGGGCGTTTACGACCACCACGGCGAACACGGACACGGTAGATAACGTAACCTAAAAGAAACAGTAACTTAGGAACTGAAAGTATTCCGCAGCATAATAAGTGCAGATCACAGCAAGACAATTTTGATGCCCATACTACTTCTCCAACCTCAAAAACCTGACATGAAATGTTAAAAAATTAGGTCACTATATCAACCTTCACCAAACTCTACAACTGGAGGCGGCTAACATCAGGTGCTTTTGTTACTTCCTTTACAACTGCGTAAGGGAAGCAATGTACTATCACGATCATTCTTTGGTTCCAAACCAGATCTTATGGAACCCTTCCATGATAGTTTCAAATACGCCAAGAAAAGCTACAGCTACGTTGTAACACACAGACAGAGAAACCAGTCACCCACTCCAAAACAACCACCCCAACCCTGAAATCTCATATTCTGATAGCAGTGCTCATGAAGCACAAGCCATCCACAAACCCTGCTGAAATGTGACCACTGAAAAATGAGGAACCAAGACTAACTTCACCAATACTTAAGAGAGGTGTAGACTCTTAGCTTTTTATTTTCATAGTGAACAAACACACTGTTCCATGGATCTGCTCAAGTCACAAGTGGATGGCCACTTTCCCAGGTTTCTTTCACCAACCAGTATCTGTTTTCTAGTAACAGTCATAACAACGTCACCTTGTTTTACTCAAGCATGTGCACCTGTTAATACGGTCAAAGTAATGCACGACAAAACCCGGACAGAGAAAGGACACCCCCAAAACTTAGGCTACTAAAAGCACTGGTCAACTCAACAGCAGCAACACAGCACCAGAATAAGAACTAAAACCAAAGTCCGCTTGATCTCCATCTGCCAAAATGGTCAGACAAGATATGAATTCCAAACTACATGAAGTAAGGTTTTGGGCTGTGGGCACTGCTACCAATTCAACACATAATACTGAGCTCATTTCATATAATGGGTTATGCTGGAAGGGACCTCTAAAGGTCATCTAGTCTAACCCCTCCGCAGTGAACAGCGACACCTTTAACCAGCTCGGGTTGTACAGAGCCCCATCAGCCTCACCCTGAAGGTCTCCAGGGATGGGGCCTCCATCAACTTTCTGGGCAACCTGTTCCAATGTTTCACTACCCTGACAGTAAAAATTTTTTTCCTTATATCCAGTCTAAATGTACCCTCTTTTAGTTTAAAACCATCACTTCTCGTCTTGTCACAAGAGGCCTTGCTAAAAGGATTGTCCCCATCTTTCTTATAGGCTCCTTTTAAGCACTGGAAGGCTGCTACAAGGTCTCCCTCAAATCTTCTCAAAGTTGAACAGCCCGCACTCTCACAGCCTGTCTTCACAGGAGAGGTGCTCCAGCCCCATAATCTGGGCCTGCTCCAACATGGCACTTCACGCTCTCAGGGAAGTTTCAAATTTTGTTATTCTGCTGTCACTTAAAGTGGGTATAAACTCGGCCACTCCATCACTCATCTCCACGTTTCATTACCTTGCTTGGCCTTATATCCCAGCCTGCGAGCTTTGTCTGGTCTGGTGGGCCGGGGGGCTCGGTGCAAGGCAGACAGCTGCCGATACTGCCAACAGCGGACACGGAGGAGGAACCGCATCACGTCCGACTGCTTTTTCCTCCATAGCTCCTGGATGTACTTGTAGGCACCCATGTCTGTCTACCTGCTGAATAAAGACATTAATGAGAAAAGCACACCAAACCTGACCCCAAGTTTTAGCAGATTCCAACAGAGATGCCACGTAAAGCCATACATCTAATGCCATCAACACGCAGGATGCTCTCAACACCAATCACGGATCTGGTAATACAGTTCATGCCTGGCAGTCTCCAGGGGAACACACACTGATCACCATTCCCAGCAGCTTTCTGTCCTTTCTTGTGTTTTTAAGTGTTGAACTCCATAGTTAAGGAATTTTTCAGACACGTGTCAGATAATACCACCTGAAATAGGTTGCAAGTATTAATCTGTACAGAACCCCTCTGCAAGGGATTCAGGCTTCATTATTAACATACTTAATTACCTCTAAAAGCTGAGTTCTCACACACCTGCAGCAATTAGTAGATCATATTTGCGATTCCCCACACCCCTCTTTTTTGAATCCACCCAGACACGGCCTGGTTGTTGCCACTCCTCCTCCATGATCGCACGAAGGCACAAACCACCACAAACCAACTGCGCACCCGGAGACAAACCGGGACCCAGGGCCTGTGACCAACCCCCGCCCGCGACGCTGCGTTGCGTGGCACTCTGCTCCCGCCGGGTGACCCCAGGCCCGACCCAGCGCTCCCCCGCCCCGCACCCGAGGACCCAACTCTCCCCGCCGAGCCACAAACCCATGGGCCCTCCACCGGCCTTCCAGGCCCCGCGGCCCGCCCAGGCCCCGCTTCCCGCCGGCCGCAGGGGCCCCGCGCCGCTGGAGCGGCCCCGTCCCACCCCGCCAGGGCGGCGGTGGGCGGGCGGGACGGCGAGGCCGGTGGATGGGCCGCGCCGAGCCGCGGATGGAACCGGATTGAGGGAAAGATCGAGCGCGGACAGAACCTCACCTAATGGCAACCACCACCGGAAAGGAAGAGCTCACCTCCCACAAACCCTTGCGGCCGCACCGCGCTTCCGGCGGTGGCCGCAGCGCCTCATGGGTAACGTAGTCATTGAGGGAGCCGGGGCCGCCCGCCTCGCCCCGCCCCTCCTCGGCCCGGCCCCCGCGCCCGCCAATGGGCGGCAGGGGCGGGGCTCGGCCCGACAGGCCGGAGCGGCCCAATGGGGCTCCGTGGGGAGCTCAGTGCAGGTGCGCGCTCGTGCTGGGGCGGGGGGTGCGTGGGCCGGGGGCGCGCGGAGCTGCGGGCGTGAGGGACGGTGTCCGGCGGACGGGGGGGGGGGGGGGGTCGGGCCGTGGGGCGGGGGCATCCTCTGAAACACCCCCTCCTCCCCCGTAGGAGCCTGAAACCAGCTAGGGGCCGGGGGGGGGTTGGAGAGGGGGAGAGCCTTGGCATAAAAAAAGTCCTTAAAACCCTGAAAAGGAGCCTTAAAATTATTATTATTGTTATTGTTATTGTTATTACTACTATTACTATTATTATTTAATAAATAATAAATCCAAGAGTGAAAAAAGCCCTAAAACCAACCCTAAACCCCTCTCCGTGTGCAGGGGGAGGTGGGTGCCCGCATGCAGAGGTCAGTCTGCAGGAGCAGGGGAAGGGGCCTGGGGCTGGTGGGACCTTTGCCCCCTCTCTCTGGCTCCCAGACGCACCCCCAGCGTGCTGCTGTGGCGGTGTCGGGCCCTGCTGGGGAATCAAAACGGGAATTAGGGCTTCCCCTGCAGGGATGTCCCCCCTGTCTCCCTGCGGCTGTGGGGTGACCTTGCCATTTTTTCGTCTGTGCTTTGCAGAGCACCCTGGCTTGTGAAGCGTTCCCTGCTTAAACGAATCGAGGCAGGACGACGCCGGCACCTCCTGGTCCTGAAAAGGTACCTTCAGCTCTCGCTGTGGCAAACTGCTCCCGACAGCGAACCCAGAGCTGCGGCCCACCAGAGGGACCTGCCCCTGGCTTCTCAAGGCCTCCTGCTAAAGCCAACCCCCTCCCACCCAAAATGATTTGAACCAGACTGAAAAAAACCACCCTGCTTTTGCATTTGCTTTCCTGTGCTTCAGCCTTTAGCGCTTCGATTTTCCAGCTCCTGCTCTGTAATAGCTAGAAATCTTCTATGCATCAAATAAAAAGGGAAGGAACCAACTTTGTGCCCTGATAACATCAAGCCCACAGCAAAGCCATGAATCCAAATAATACAACTCTTGCAGTGTACAACAAACACAGCCCCTGTCCTGCAGGGTTCACACACTTCAGTGCTCACAAACGGCCTCCCCGAGCCCGAGAGAACAAGCGTCAAGGCTGCCGGCAAGCACTGACACCAATACAGCAGCCTAAAACCTTTAAAAAAATGGTGTGGGAGGAAACCCTGGTCCTAAAAATATCAGTCGCTGGTGAGCGCCTGGGAGGGAGCTGTGCCTCCGAGGCACCCGCTGCTGCTTCGTGTTTTACCTCTCGCCTTTCGTGGGCTTCGCGTCCCGCTGTGCCTCCCCACGGGCTAACAGCCCGCTGTGTCTGCCCAGGGCTCGCCGGCCGACCCTGCCGCCTCAGGAAAGATGGGCAAGGGCTACAAGGTGGTGGTTTGTGGAATGGCCTCAGTGGGAAAAACTGCGATTTTGGAGCAGCTTCTCTATGGAAAGCATACTGTTGGTGAGATATTTTTGCATTTTTTTTGGGGGGAGGGGAGGGGAGATTGTTTCTTTTTTCAGCGTTTTGTTCGGTGTAGTCCCCCCGCAAAAAAACCCAGTAGCCAAGGACCACAAACTGCACTGAGGTGGAAGAGGAAATTAATCTGGGCAGTTCTTGAAATTTGTAGTCTCTTTCTTGCCAATTTTTAAAAGAGGCTTGGCGGACCCTTTCCGTGATGTTCCCAGTTATAAAATAAGTGATGTTTAAAAAGAAACAAACACAGAAAGTAGGTGATGTGCTTGCTGCCTATTTACATAAGAAATACCTCGTTCCCTGAAAGATGCTGTAGATGCCTGAAAAATAAACAGATGTCACATGATGAGCGGAGGGACTGTTTAGACTTCTGCTCCATCTTCTTAAAGCTTTATTTTGCTTGGGTTTGGCTAATATTGAATCAAAACGCTGGAAGGAGAAACAGTTCAGTTTTAGGTCCCACATTCTGTGCTGAACTTCAAGGGCTAAGCTCAGCTCTCAAAGAAATCCTCCCTTGGAAAATAGACTTGAGACTAGAGTCTGAGACTTGCTGTGCACAAAAGAAAGGGAACGAAGGCAAAGCCAGCTTGTTTCCCTCTGTTTCCACATGACTTGGTTTTGAGAGGAAGCGCAAAGATCAGCAGGCTGACAAAGTATACCTGTCTCACCCTGAAACAAGGGGGTGGCACCAGGGGTGAATCTCGGGGCTTTGACAGAAGATGTCCAGTCAATTCACATCTTTTCCTTGGGCTGGTAAATCAAATGTTGGGTTGAATTATTGGATGAACACTAGGATTTCTAGACTACTGCTTGGCAGGCGCTATGCCTTTAAAATTTGTGGATGGGAGGAATTTGCTGGCAAAGCATGATATAGAACTGTGTGCTAATGCCCTTGTTTAAAGGGAGGATTTCCTCTAATGTTGGAGCAACATCTGTTTCCAGCATCCTACTGAGCCCTGCGCATGTACCCCTGTGTAGCTTTCAGCATGAAGGTTGCAAAACCTGTGGGCTGAAGGCTTTTTTTCCCCTTCACTACCGATCTGCCTCTCATCTGTGCAGGGCTGGGTGACTGTCAGAGACACCCAAGCAGCAGGAGCGAGGCCACATTACTTAAATCGTATTGCCTTGCATTACTTCCTGCCCCCAGCTCCCATTAGCGACTCAGGCAGGAAGGATATTCGGGTGTTGCTGATCGGAGGAGCTATTTATGGAGCCAGGCGTATACACGATTATACAACGTCATGCATACTGGCTGACATAACTGGAGGGAGGCCTCGTGCCTGGCGTTTAGCTGTGGGTGTCCCTCTGCCTCTCCCAGCTCGGCTGCTGTGCAATGCAGACTTTCCCCCCCCCTCTCTTAAAAAGATCAGTTTACTTTTCAGGCAGCTCTGCTCTTATTTTTAGAGCTAACAGCAAGAGAGGGAGCAGCTGATAGCAGAGTGGGGGTGCAAGGGGAGAAGGAAGATGGTAGTCTCCTGTTTTCTATGATTTTGGTCAAATCTTATTCCCAAGACATTCAGAGAAAGAGGGCAAATAGCAGGGACAAGATCAGAGTATGGAGAGGGCTCAGGCAGAGCCACAGCAGCAACAGAGGATGAGCAGCCACGGCTCAGCACTTTTGGTATCACCTGTATGTGCCAGGAGGCGCATCTGGGGGGACAGGCTGATACGATGGTGTTTCTGGCAGTCCTGCTGAGCTGCCATCATCCTCCCTGCCTCTTCCTCAGCCCACAGGCAGTTCTGGCAGAACAACGGGCTGGTGAAAATGGTTCCCAGAAGATCTTTAGCTACTGCTCCAATTTGTATTGCTCTAGCTCTCCAACTGTGGAGGCAGGATGCCACTGTGAGGGTGTCACTGGGCAAGGACAGGGTTTGAGGAATGGGGAGTCCTTGCTCCTTAACTGAGCTGTTTTAAACGGCACAGACCCATTGCTGATGCTACTGTTGCAGTGGTGGCCCCTCCACACTTAAAACATGATTCCTGAATCTCCATCCTTGTTTCCTAAAGCTTGCGAGCTCCAGCAACCTGCCATGTACATCTTGGCTGCTGGCCTTTTTGGCAGGAGGCAAAAATGACTAGTGTGTTTGCTGAAAGCCTGTCTGTTCAGAGCCAAGCAGCAAGGCAGCTCAGCAGGTATGGCAGCACGGACACAAGCTGTTTCAAAACCTGTGCTTCCTGACTGACGTCAGGAGCAGCTCTGCAGCCAGTCTGAGGGCCAGGGAGCCATGGGGAGGACCGCTGAGCCAACGCACGGAGTCTCTCTGTTCCTGACGGCATCCACATCCTCCCCCCCATGACAATAGAACTTGGTTGTAGGTTCAGAGAACAAGATCTGGTGCCCTCTGAGGTGCCCCAGCCACTGATATGGGGGTCTCCTAGCTGTAGATCAGCCATGAGCCTATGTCAGCACTCACGTGTCTCCTGTTGACTTTCCTGTAAAAAGTAGTAGTGGCACAGCTGCTATCAGGGAAGCGATTAGTGTCCTTGGAGGTTTC
Organism: Trogon surrucura; assembly: GCA_020746105.1. Classification (NCBI taxonomy): domain Eukaryota; kingdom Metazoa; phylum Chordata; class Aves; order Trogoniformes; family Trogonidae; genus Trogon; species Trogon surrucura. The sequence continues at coordinate 15,915,872 of CM036622.1, read as the reverse complement.
ACGCTGCTATATAAAGCCTTCGCTTTGAGCCCATACTCCTTGCTGTGTGCTTGGTGATGGTGCTGTAAACGCAGTTGCGCTGTGTTTCTTTTCCTAGAAAGGTGTGCACCTTCAGCTCTCCCTGGCTTGTCATGGATCAAGTCCCTAAGTGCTGCTGTTGCTTACCTAGTCAGGAGCTAGCACTCTTGCAAAGGAACTAACACTGCTTGAGATCAAAGAGGAACAAGTACTCGGGAGGGAGGAATACCCATTGAGAAGGAGTATCTGTGTCCCTGGAGAGTGTGAGCAACAATCTGTGATAGTGGACTTTGTGTTAGGCTTTAAAACTGCAAGACTTGAGAGGGCTAACGGGAGAGTTGCTCGTTTAACTTTGGCACGGGACAGGTCCGTAAAGAGGATAGGTATTTTTCCTCAAACAGTGTCCCTGCTCAGTGATAGTGCAGAAGGGAGTCTTTCTTCTACCTTTAAAATATCTCTGGCCTCTCAGCCTATGGTAAAGCTTATCAGCTCAACAGGAGGAGATGAGAACTCTTCTTGTAGAAAACACGATTTTCCTGGCTCTGTAAATAGGTGGTATGGTCAGGTTATTCATAAGCAGCTACCTCAAATCATCTTAAGAGCTAGGACTGAAAACACCATATATCCCTGTGGTAGAACCAATAATGAGAGAATTTGCGTTGTCTGGCCTCAGCTGGAGGGATTTGGGGTTTTGGCTTTCACAGCTCCCAAGATGTGGAGGCTTATTAACCAAGGTATGCATTTTTACATCTTTGTTCCTTAAATCGAAACTACCTCCTGATAGAGCTGCAGTCAGCTTTGCACTTTAGAAACAGATGAAAATGGACCTAATGTGTGCAATTCAGGGTCACAACTGTGGCTACTGGTCCCTGGGACCACTACTTAACAAGCTGCTAAATCTAAGTAGACCAGCTCCTGTTTAGGCCTGTCCAGCTCTTCTCCAAGTCAGGGATCCTCCAATATGCTGTCATTTGAGACCTGAGTAAGCAAAGCTTGTTATCCCACAGTTTACAAACACAAGGAATAGCAGGCTTTAGGAGCTCTTCACTAAATTCCTGCTGGAGAGAGGGAAGGAGAGATTGCAGAGGACACATTCAAAAGTACTGAAGAAGACATAAAATTTGCCCTGCGTTTATGTTCAAGAGTCAAGTTGGCAACTCCTGAAATTCCATCTATCTTGAAATTTTGCTTTATTTTGGTATTTTCAATAGCTCTGCCTTGCCTAGCTTGAGCATGCAGTATTCATTAGTATGTCGAGCCTTTTCTTTTCCCCATTGGGAAACCACAAGGGGCTGAAACGTCACCCAATTTATGACTGAGGCTTCCCCTTTGCAGTTCCTCTGTGGCAGCAGTCAGGAACACAGACTGACCCTTCTGCCTCCTCCAAGACTTGCACCAGCTAAGTAGGCGCTAGAGAATGTCATCAATCTTTGGCTTCCAAAGAAGTCACAAGATTGTTCATTGTGTTCCTCTTTCCCCTCTTCGCTGCTGAACCTGAAAGTTGGTTCCATCTGCCCATTCAGCTGTGTCACAGCAGCAGATATCTCAAAATGTTTTTGTAAATTTAGAGAAACTGGTAGCAGGAAAGAGATATAAGGCCCATGGTAATGCTCTCCTCCAAGGAAAACCGACTTGAGCCGGCAGCAGCAGCCTGCAGGGCAGCAACTTCCCAGAACAAGCTGCCCTTGGCTGCCCAGGGAGCGAAGGTGGGAGGATGCCTGGGGATGCCAGGGAAGGAAAGAAGAACTGGGGTCCTTGGGACACTTTCCTAGGACACAGGGCTTTTCCTCACTGGTTTTGCTGCTCATACGACCTGCCTGGCACACGTTTGGAAGGAGCCCAGGAGATTGTTTGAATGGGATGGTACTAACATGAAGCGGAAATATCATTGTCAGCAAGATGCAGCTAGTGCGTGCTCTACGGTTTAGAAGCAGGGCCTAAAATAGGGTCACAGGTGTTTCTAAAAATTATCTGTGTCTGCTTATGAATCTACTTGCATATATTTCCTCCTCCAATGCACACAGATGAAATTTCATCTCTGGAATCTGATACTGATGCTTAAATTCCAGCTCCCTCCAAAGTGCCCTCCCATTTCACATCAAAATTTCTTGCTCTGTTCTGCTGACTTAGGTCTCAGGTCTTAATTTTTCTTCTTCATTCTCAAGTAGGATGTTAAAACACATCATTTTCACTGCTACTTTTAATGCTGTAGAAAGAGACTGTCACATGAGAACATGGATAGATTTAAGACTGTTGAATTACAGTGCAGTATTTAGACGATAAAAACCTGGACAACATTATTTATTGCTTTCTAAAAAGAAAACTTAGCTTCTTGTGGCTCATTCCTTCTTGCCAAAGTAGTATTTACTGATGCTAGGTATTTCCTTGACCTGTCTGTACAATGCAATGAGGCAGAGCAAGAGAAAATACAGTGCTATATCCAGAAAGGGCTCTGTTACCGATCTTGGTCTTTAAAAATACCCTTGTAACCACATTCTCCAACCACACAGAACACGTTCATGTTTCATCTTTTGATTAACCTTTGTTTTGTCATTTTCCTCCCACACATTAGCATGGCTGTATTTGGAGGTGAGATAAATTAATTTGTTGCAAACCAAATAAGAATTTGATCTATGAAGACTTCACAGAGAGGGGCCAAAAGAACCGCTTGTGCCACTTTCCTGCACAGGAATGCTGCATACATCATGGGAAACTAGCAGCGTGGGTGGAATGCTTTAGCTTGTTTGTCAATGTGAAGTATTTTGAATAGTGTCACTGAACATAGCAAAATCCTTATTCTCACAGGCCAGATAATCCCTTGTGTTTTCTTAAACAATGCTGTAATATGGTCCCTTTTTGGCAGACAAAGAGAATAATACGGGACCTATTATTGCAGCCCAGCAATGGCAAACAACTCATGTATACAGGAGTGCAGTGGAGGCAAAAAACATGGATTGCAGAGGGTTTATATGAATACTTAAAACTGACTGAAAGTGGCCCAGCTACACTATGCATAGTTTGTTGGGACCTGTAACCTTACACACCTGTATCCAGGGGGGAACACAAAGCTAAGGTGATTTATGTATTTTCAGGTTTGGCTTGGAAAAAATAATTTTAATTAGTTCAAAGCAAGCTACCTTGAATTACCTCACATTTACCATGAAGAGAGGAAGGAAGGAGAGTTGGTATGTAGATGGTTACTATGGAGCAGGTGATATATATATGAAAGCTTGTTACCTTTTGCATGCTCTTACCTTTCAGTAAATGAGCTTGCTCAAATTAGCAAATCTGAGTCATTTCCATCTCTGAGGGATGGAAAAAGCTCACTGTGTATTTCAGTAAACATACCATACAAATTTGCTTGAATGCATATATCCCCTTCCTCTCCTGGCTCGATTTCACTAGTTGGTCAGTTGTATCATCAACACACATCCATTTCCAGAATCACTCCTTCAGCTCCTGCTTCTGTCATATGATCCAGCTCAGTATGAAGCTAAGGAGTAGGTTCAAGATATTAGTACTTGACTATCTGGTGTTCTTTGGCTGTTATTCCAAAAGGCAAAGTCGAGTCCAGGTCAAGTCACTTTGGAAAACGTGCACTGAAAGCTATCGTGGGGTAAAATTCTGCCATCGTGCAACTTCTTCTTATAGTGGTGCTGTACTTACACCAGGTGAACTTTCCTGCTTGTTTTAAAACAGGCTTAGAAGAGGGTGCCACAATGGAAGATGTGTATTTGGCGTCGGTGGAGACAGACCGAGGCGTGAAGGAACAGTTAAGGCTTTATGACACCAGGGGTCTGCAGGAGGGCATAGAACTGCCAAAACACTATTTCTCTGTCGCTGATGGCTTCGTTCTCGTGTACGCCGTGACCAGCCTTGAAGCTTTTCAAAGAGTCGAACTGCTCAAAAAGGAGATCGATGTCTTTAGAGACAAAAAGGAGGTAAATGCGTGGTGCCTTAACTGCTTGGCTTATCACTTTATCAATGGTAGGAAGTTGAGGTTGCAAAGCATAGATTTTTATTTCTGTAAAACTCGCATGCAGAAGAAAACAAATGTACCCACAGCCTTGGGCAATACAGCAAAAGGAAGCTTTCTCATGCTGGGGAAGCCTAATTCACATGCCATGCAGGTCACGCAAAAGAACGTGTTGTTTTTTTTGCCTCTTGCTTTCTCTGCTGCAGCTAAAATTCAGTTAGCTGAATGCACCAGCCAGGACACTTATGACTAATAAAACATATGGTCTACAGCAGTGCGGTTCATATGTTTTTTTAGATATTGTACACGGGAAGTCAAGTGCATGGAATAATATAACAAAGGGCATTATCTTTGTTTGTTTTGTATTCATGTACTCCATGGCTTACAAACTACTGTAATTGACAATGGGTCTCCCAGACATTAGTCAATTGGCAAAGCAGCTTTAATGTATTTTAACAACCATATTGAATCAATTCAATTGTGTGAAATGACTGCTCTATTTTCCCTTAGAAAGCAGCTAGTGTTTTCAGCTGACAGTGTTCCAGCTTAGCTAAACAAATATAACTTGCATGTGGCATTAGTATTATGGCTTTTCCTACAGTATCTTTATATTCTCGAGTAGCTTTCCCTGTTAAATGTCTTTAGCCCACAGCTTTCCAAATGTCTGGTTTATGCTGTTAAAAGAAAAAAAAATCATGAAGAATTAATTGGATAATGTTAGGGAGAGATTTTCCAAAAATGTAACTTGTTTAGTACTGACAGCACAGAGAGTGGTGGGGGAAGGCAGGCTCCAAGTTTGACAGCAGCCAAACGTGCAGTCACAGAAGAGGTATGTTAGCTGGTAGGGCTGCTGTGAGCTGCAGAACGTCACGTATAACAGGGATACGGGAGTCAATCAGAACTCCCCTGCAGGGCAAGGAAAGGTGGACAAGCAGGAAATTTTTCCCAGGCACTGTGTTTTGTGAGGACCCCAATTTATTACTTTACAGCATATCATAATGTAGAGGGAGTCACAGCCTCAGCAGGGCCAATTTGATTATCCTCTGGGGTAGCTTAAAGTTGTGATCTTGACTGAGGATAACACAGTTGAAAGAGTAGTGCCCACAATAGGCTGGATAAATTAGTTTTATTCCTGTGATTTCTAGTCCATAATAACCAGGCTTTGAAGCATAGCTGGTGACATCAGGAGTCCTACCTTAAGATAGTTATCAGCAGGTTTAAAGTTTGAGCTCTGCTAGAGTGCATCCTTAAACGAATCAGGGATGTATCTTCACACATGGTGCTTCTGAGCTGGCAGAACTTCACCTTGTTGATTGGCACAGTCCCCTGTTGTGTGGCAGATGACAGAAAGTACTGATGGCTGGTTCCTTGCCTTTGCTGGCTGTGGGGGCTCTCCAGCACGTACCTTAAAGCCTGGCCAAATTTTATACTAAATAGAGATTCTATTCTTTCATAGTGACAGAGCTCAACTGTAGCTAAAATTCAGTTGGAGAGTGCAGTAAATGCACACAAAGATTATAGCTTCTTTAAAAGCCTTTGCAGAGGGAAGAAACATTTTTTCCCAAACACTCTGGGCTGTTACAGAAAACAAAGGAAGCCTCAGACCTCACAGGAACAGGACAAACATCTCTAGCTGGAAAGAAACAGAAGACATCCTGGAGTTAGCCTGATGAACAGGAAAGAGCGAGCAGGTGTGGCCACAGCAAAAACCCCAAGTAATCAACAAGAGAAGACTTTATCACTTGATCTTTGTCAAACTACTAGTGTAGAGATGAGAGGGGCACAACAGCTCAGCCTGCCTGGGCTGCTGGCACAGGCTGCCTTGTGGCACAGTTGGCTTTGTTTATATTGTGAGCTGGGGGCAGAAACAAGCTGGGCAAAATCCAGAGCTGTGGGGCTCAGGCTTTCTCTGCCTGAGAAGCATCCACTGCTCTGACCTACTCAGATGTCACGCTCTTATCATTTGTCTACGGCAGCTCAATTGCCAAGGAAATGGAGAACAGGGCTGTTCAACTCTCTAGGGTGTTGTTTCCCCTTAAGAAACTGGGGGAGGGGAAATCCTGCATATCCTATGATTAAACCCAGCTCCCAGCCCACAAGTAGTAGATGAGGCTAATTCAAATCCCAGACCTTGAATCTTCCAAACTTCACAAATCTTACCTTGTGCCTGTGTTAAGAAGAGGTCTGAACTGTGTTGCTATTTGGCTGCTCTTTAAAAGCATAAGTGCTGGATGCTCTTTGTACAAAGCTCAACCTTTTGTTTTGTTTATAGGTAACAGTTATTGTCTTGGGAAACAAAACTGACCTCCTGGACCAAAGGCAAGTGGACGCAGAAGCGGCACAGCAATGGGCAAGGGCCGAGAAAGTGAGACTGTGGGAAGTGACTGTGACAGATCGGAAAACGCTGCTTGAGCCCTTCACCTTCTTAGCTAGTAAACTCTCACAGTCCCAGAACAAATCAACATTTCCCTTGCCTGGAAGGAAGAGCAAAGGGAATAACTGTGATAACTAAGCTAACTTAGCATTCTCTGCTGCTGCCAGGTCACAGCCTAAGTCCTTTCTGTGCCATTTGCTTCTAGCAGTTTCACTTAAAGCAATAATCTCACTCGGCAATAAAATCAGCAAACTTATGGCTAAGAAGTATCCTTCCTTCTCACCGACTGGTGGTAAAAGCCTGAAAAAGCACTCCCTGAGAGGAGTTACCTTGCAACAAGGGTTACGGAGGAGGGAGGGACAGGTGGACACCTCTCTAGCAGGGGCTTTGACTATGCCTGATAGAGCCGTGTTGAGGGACAAATCAGACAAGGTTGTCATTAAGCAATCCCCCTGCAGATCTATAGCTTCTAGTGACAAATAGTACTAGCTGCAATAAAGCATTCAATTTGGAGAGAGGATATGCTTGAAATAGCAACAGTCCTTTTACTTTGACCTTCAACAGAGCCATGGGGCTTTTTGAGGCTGCAGGAGGCTGAGATCAGTGTGTTGTTGCAGAAGGCTTTGGGGCAGGAAGAACAACTACCAGCAGATTTAGTCACTTAAGTTCTGCTAGTATCTGGAATAAAATAAAATAAATAAAATCTTGTGGGAGATGCTAGAACAGATCTACCCTGACATGAAGTTGGTCAGCAAAGTCTGGCAAATAGTGCTTTCGGCTCAGGAATTTATTAGTACAAACCAGAAAAGCTCTTAGAGCACTCAGTTAATTTAACTGTGACCTGAAGGACAACATAGCTGTACATGGTTTCGTTCCAGCATGTCCAATACAAATCAGTCACATCCACATAGGTGGTAATTTTACTGAGAAATTATAGAGAGCAAGTTTATATGCCCAGGCTCTGCTTAATGCATTGTATAATAGTCCTACCCAGCGGTTCAGCCAAGCGGCAGGAATCCACCCTTGGTACGAAGCTACAGGCTGGATAACAACCAGTACGGAGTGCTGTGCTGCTTCTTGTGAGGGGAGCTAGGGAGTGGAGGAGGCTGCCTTTTGGGAACGTCCCATGGTGAACACCCAGAAACACTGGTACAAACAGCCTTGGTCTGAATATGCTGCACATCATCCAGCAGCCGGAGCACAGCTGTTGTGTGTCGTATTTGACTCTCTATGTTGGCAAACCTGTGCTGCAGGAATCTGCTGCCCTAGGTCAGCCTGTAAGTAAACTAAACAAAACTGGATACAGAGGGACAGAATGAGCAACCGTTCCCAGAGAGGGTGGACACATTTTGGCTCTGACAACCTCTTATGCTAATTGGTACTAGCTTTCCTTTGTACTTGAAGATGGGAGTGGGGAAAGGCTGTGAACTGAAGTGCCCAGTTCCCTCATTTTCCAATAAACAAATGTTGTCTTGGACAAATACTGAGAATTTCACTGTGAGTCAACAAAACCACAGGCCATATTTGCACTGTCATATCATAACTGCTAAACACTAAGTGTGCTTAATGATCCCAATTAAGCTGCGTGCTTATAGCACTGCTCTTCCTGAATGCTGACAAATAAAGTGCATCAGCATTACTAATGTCAGGGCAGCAGTAGAATTCACTAAAAATTAAGCAGGTATTCTTGCCTTTATAATGAAGGCAGACGAAACTGTTTATGTGCTTTGCTCAATATAGTTTGGATTGCTGTGGCCAAGGAGTAAGATAAGAGAGCAATTATGAATGAGCAAGCTCTTGTAATGCCCTGCTAGAAACGTACAACTGGTTTCCTTGCAACACTGCAGCTGAGTAAGCACTATAGCACGACCTCCCCCAACCTGGCCAGTCATAGTCATTGTCCCCAGAGATGCTGCAGAACACTCCCTCCTCACTCATTTCCTACTCAGCACACTGTGTACTCAAGGGTTTTTCCCTACCCAGAAGACTTTGTATCTGTGTGCGGTGCTTGGGAAGTGGGGGTGACTTCAAGGCAGCAGTGGTTCACCTCCTTGCTGCAACCCCTCACCAAGGAACTGATTATATTTCTTCGCATCAGCTCTGCAGAACCCTTCTAGAAGGGACTTGATTCAGCTGTAGATCAATCAAAAATAAGCAAAGACCTCTGCTAACCTCACATCATCACTGAAGCTGACCCTTGAGCCAAGGCAGTGCAGATTGACAAATCAGAAATTAACTTGAAATGTGCGGAGATGGAAGGGATGGAGATGACAGGTTACTTCCCAGTTCTGCACTCCGCAGACTGTGCCAATTCCACTGCAAAGACCAACGTCACCTGTACGCTGTCAGAGTCACATCATGCGAGATCAGCTTTGCTCACTCACTCCCTGGACATTGAGAACTTGACAATGTTTTAAGAAAGGCAAGAAGAAAAGGGATCTTCTGAACAAGGCCCTTTTCTCAAAAAGGTTACATAAAGGCAAACACATTATGTTTGATTTGGCTGAATTAATTAGAAATGAGTTTAGATCATTTTGAACATTCACATGGACAACCACCCCCCCACTGTTTTCTTTCATAAGCTTATTGTGATGCTTCTTAAGCACTGAGATCTGTTGTCTTTTCTAAATACCGTAGTATTTTATTGACACGTGATGGAAAATGTAGTGTCTCCTCTGCAAACAATGTACACATAGTGGCTGGTATGGAGTAAAAATGAAACTCACTGTAATACAGTTTTACACTGGGTTAATAAGGTCAAAGTATAATGTAGTACATAAAGGGCAGAACATGCATTTTGTTCTTACTGTTCCACTGACTCAAAACCTGCCCTAGGTCACTGCGATTACTTCTCTACTACAAAGCTAGATAGCTCTGTCACAAAGTAAAGGAGAACAATTATTATAAAAAAAAGTTAGTAAATTTAACCATCCTTCTCTGTTCTCCTTAAACTTCTATCCTGCTAAACAAACACTGTGCAGATCAGTCACCCCAAATCAGCTCCCTCCTCCCTGGCAGCTACAACAGTTAATTTGGCACGTCCTGGTAGCACGAAGCCGGGAGCCGAGAAAAACCTACCGAGATCAAGCCATTTATCACCTCACTCAGTAAAGGAGAGAAAGAAGTGATTACTAGAGACGCTCTTGGTGTGATATTGCTATATACCAGTATTTTTCCTAGGCTGAGCCAAAAAGCTGACGGAGCTCATACACCAAAAGAAACATCGTGTCAAAAGAAGACAGTTCACCAGAGGAGGCTAACATACTACCGCTCACAGCCACCCAGCAAAGGAAGGGTACCTCTAGTTAACAGATTCCTTTGGGCCAAGTTGGATCTGATCTACATATAGATAGCGAGAAAATTATATAAATAAAATATATTCAGAATTTATTTTAAAGTACCAGAAAAAATTTGAGAGCGCAGATGACCTCAGGGCACTCATACGAATGTTGCAAGGTGAAGTACTTGCCGTGTGAAAATGAATTTGTACTTCCGGCCTTTACCTGAAGGGAGTGGCCCGAATGCCACATCCATAACTAACCGCCCTGTTGGCACACACCTCTGGGTAAACACCATGTCTCTAGGAGATAATCTTTGTACGTAGTTAAAGGATCTACAGCTTAAGTCTCCTCTACTCTCCTTTAAGGTGTCTTCTGTTAGCTTACCAGGACACGATTCCTCCTCCTCTTCTAAGTGGGAACAGACCACTCCATCAGAAAACCACGGATGTGTTCTCTTTTTCCTTTTATCTCTTGCCGGTTTCCCTTCCAGAGCTCTTACACTTTTCCAGTTGCCGGTCCTGAAAAGCCAAGCCTGTGAAGCAGCTAAAAAGCAACTAGCGTGGACTCGGTGGCAGGTTACCTCCTCGTGGGCCATGCCAGTCTGTGCAACACTTACGCAGTGAACAGCTGAAAAAGTCTTGGGCTGTCCTTCATCGTGCGCTTGTCTAGAAGCATCTTCCCAAAATAGCGGCAGTGAGTGCACTCACCTGCAGATCTCCCTTCATCCTCATCCATCCTGAAATCCTCAAAACATACTAGAGGACACTGTTCTGGCAAAATAACAAAGCAAGGCACTAAGCAGAGATCTTTTCTTCCTTTTTTTTTTTCTTTTTTTAAACATCTTTTTATTAGCACAGTAACAAATGCAGACTTAAGTAGCCCACAACATACAACCAATCCACCGAGTGACTCCTATTCCACGCCTTACAGTTAAACAGCTTAAGGTATTTCACTACAGGTTACCGTAAGTCCTGATTAAACCCTTTATTCTTTTCACAAAGATAGATTGGCTTATAAAATAATACATTAACTACCTCTCATTTCACATATGAGGCCATATATCCACCTCTCCGTATCACAGATCATGAGATGACAGTCTTTAAAAAGGATTTGTTAAATACCAATGTGCCCTCCATATGGGAAAACAATCCCAACATCTTTTTACAAACAAAACAGAACAAAAAAAACCAAATAAAACCACAAACAAACCCCAAATAAACCCCCCAAACCCAAAACAAAAAAGCAAAAACAGTGTGTAGAGTCTTGAAAGGACTTTTACATAAATGTCAACATATGTACCTGTACAAAATTAAGCTGTTTTAATCTTTTACATATTGCAAGCAAACTGAAAACCAAGTAAGTCTAAGAAGTTTACATTCTTCTTGGTACTATATGTGAGCTAATATTGCTGAACTAATTACAGTCTTAAAATAGGCTATTCCCAATCCTAGCTGTCTACTGTAGCAAGATACCTTAAGTTACAACAACAAAATCTTAGGAAATAAAAGACTGAATAAAATCTGTTATAGAAATACCCTACTCTTTACCAGCGCCCTCCCTCCCCCCACCCCTTCAAAATCATAAGCAGCTCTTTCCATCACAGACAAATAATGTAAGAGTTTGACGAAAAGCCGATTTATGTAGCGTATCTTTTGGTCCACTGTCTGGCCATTCTGTCATGCTCTGCTCTGTTAGTCATATACTGAGTGGCAATACTTCCAACCAGGGGATCAGCTGCAAGGGAAACAAACCAAACCACAACTTTCAGACAAGCTACCGAATAAAAACTTAAAAATTAAAGGTGAAGCACGAATTTAATACAAAAGGAATCACAGAGGTAAGGTACACTGTTAAGTCTAAACATACTGAATTGACGGCCTGTATCTTCGCTGATGTGTGTGTATTTATGGTGATGTATTAACCTATTACTTAATAAAGAGAGAAATGCCAATAAAAGTTTTAAGGAGTTTAGAAGACAACAATCTGATAGTCATATTTTGCTTTCACAAGTTCATGCGTTTCAGGTTTATTTCTAAAAGGTGCCTGGGATGCACTTGTTGCCAAGTGTACTTGTATCAATATAAATCTGCCTTACAGGAATGATCAGACTTCAAGGAACAGTTTTATTTTTCCAACAATTTGATTTTTATTATACTGTACATAATATAATGGGAAATTGGGTGTTTCTCTCATCTCTAGATGTGTATAGAAACAACCTGTGAAACTGACTCTGCAAACCAAGACATGTTGCTCTTAACCAGTGTGTGGGCCAGGGGGTTAGAGAAGCAGCGAGAACTGCTTGGGGCGTAGTTGGCTGATGTTTTTAAATGGACAACGGAAAGTAAAAGGCTAATTCCTCTTTCCAGAACTGCGCTTCTGGTTCTCCTAGCTCTGTTCCTGAATTACTACAGCCCTACAGCCTAGCGAAGAGTGTTTAACCGTTATCCAAAACCAGAGCCGGCTTGGAAGCTGAAGGAGTTTTCACGTGCAGGAGCAGGAGGGGCAGGAGGAGGAGGAGGAGCAGCAGGAGTGCCGCTTTCCCTCGAGGGTCAGCCCGCGGAGGGTGAGCAGCAGGCAGGCAGGGAGATCCCCTCCACCACCTGCAGCCCCCCTCCAGCTGCCCTGCAGCGGGAAACGCGCCGCGCTGGGGGCCCGGGACGCGCTGCCCGAAGCCACGGCCCGGAGCGGAGCTGGGATGTGCTGAGGGGCCGCGTTACTGGGGCGCCGGGTAGGGCGCAGGGAGGCACTTACCCGGGTTGCAGTCTGTGAGGAGGGAGCAGATGGAGAGGAGAACTTTAGAAATGGTTAATGCCGGGCTCCAGTTGTCTTTTAAAATGTCCAGGCAGATGACGCCTTGGCTGTTAATATTACAGTGGTAGATTCTCGTCCGAAACGTTACCTGCAAGGAACGGCCTAGGTCAGCTCGCTGCCCGCGCTGGGGCAGGGCAGGCGAGGCGGTAACGCGCGGCGAGAGCAGGGGAGCCCGGCGGAGAGCCGGGGCGGCAGGGCCCGGGCCGACGGACGGCGCCGGGGCCCGCAGGCCGCAGCCGCCCCGGGGCCGGGCGGGCTCCCCGGGCCTCCGCCGCCCTCTGGCGGTCGCCGCCGGGACCACACCGGGTCCCCGCCGCCGGGACCACACCGGGTCCCCGCCGCCGGGACCACACCGGGTCCCCGCCGCCGGGACCACACCGGGTCCCCGCCGCCGGGACCACACCGGGTCCCCGCCGCCGGGACCACACCGGGTCCCCGCCGCCGGGCCCGGCCGGCCCGCCCGGGGGTTCCCCGACGCTCCCAAGCCTCGGCCTCCGCGGGCTCTAAAGAGGCATTTCCCACCGGTGGGTGCGGGGTAAAAAGGCCCGAGCGCGCCTCGGAAGCCAGAGGCAGATCGGAGAGAGCCCGATTTAAAATAAATAAATAAAAATAAATAAAAAGACTGAGCCCTTCCGAGTACACCTGGGCAGCGCCAAAGAGGGCGGCACCGCCTTCCCCAGCCGGAACGTGGGTGACTTCGCTGGCGGGCGGCCCCGGGGTCAGTCCCCACGGCACGTTCACCAGCTCTCTGCAAAAACAGCGGCCCAACCGGGGCTGCTTACAGTCACTGCAAAGCCCAGGTTGTGGGAATTTTATTTATTTTTCTTATTTTTTTAAAATTACCTTTTGTCTTTTTGCTCACAGTGGCGCAGGGGCCTGGGGCTATATAACATCAGCATTTTTCTCCCAGGGATTCGTCAAATCCCCCCCCCCCTCCTGCGACAGGGCAAAGGCACTTGGAATTGTGGCTCCCATCACTTCTAAGAGCTCTGCAATCGGGGGAGTTGGTTGGATTTTATCGTTTTCACATTTGGGAGACGTGAGTGAGCTGGGCAGCTTGCCACAGAACTTATCCGAAAGGGAAACAAAAGCACCACGAGCCCTTTTCTGGAGAATGCAACGTGACCTGCAGAAAGACCTTGCTCTGACTCGCTAGATGAACAGCAACAACAAATTTGGTGGAACTTGCATGGATGAGGATTATCTGCACAAATAAAGGTTGGTAGGCTCATGCCCTAAATCCTCAGAATTTGTCAGCTATCCACACCCACAAATTTTATTGTCTGTTTATAGGGGTATTTGCAAAACGCACTTGATAAGCGTGTGGTGTGACAAGAACACATGGTGCTTTCTCTCAAGAAGAGACCTGCCCACGTGTAAAACTTGCCAGCCAACCCTCATTTTTTTCTACTGTCTTTCAGATGCAACAGTTTTGCCTGTGACCTTCCCTCTCACGGGCATGGCGTGGGGGTGACACAGCTACAAAAACCCCAGTGCCTGTTGTGTCCCTGTGCAGTGTGTCCCTGCCGTGTTCCCAAGAACGCTCCCGACGCACAGAGCCCATGGGCTATTTTCAGACTCGCCAAAGCAGTTACTTGTCACACAGGAGACACCCACACTGCACGCCTGGGGAGACTTTCTGCTTTTGTTCCTTCCAAGCTGCTTGCATTTTTAGATTAAAACAGGAAGCAAAGAAACAAAAAAATACCCAAATCCCTACACTTTTGCACATTTTCCACAGCAAAATGCCTGCAAGAGAGCGGAGCTGTGTCCCTCTGCCACACCTCCTGCCACAAGCTGCAACTCCAAACCTCTGCTGCTTTCTACCTAGGGAAACTTAGAGGTACAGCAGGTGAGAAAACAAACCAGACTTTATTTCCTAGAGCATCTAATCCCCAGAGGACAAGCAGCAATGACTCTCTGCAGTCATGTGGGAGTCCACATCCATCAGCCTGAGCAGAGGGCTGATCTGACTCTGCAGTACTTGCCCCAACCCATGCTGTTAAGGGCAAAACAGAAGTTTATGGCATTTGCAGTTCCTGGCAGAACCAGTTAGAGGAGCTCTACCTAACCAAAGCAATGTGGGAAAATCTAAATTTGTTTTCACTCAAGCAGCAAGTCAGAACTGGGATGGTGTTAGACACATGTAGTCCAGCTGTTTGCCATTTACAATTTTTGCTGATGCCAGCCGAGAAGGGAACTCAAGTGAAGCTGGGAGAGGGGTAGGAATTGGAGGCTCTCTTAAAAACAAACAAAAATATTTAAATGTTCATCACACCTCAAAAAGGAAAAAAACCATCCTAATTAAAAAAAAAAATCACATAAACAGCAGATTCAGACGAAAACCAAGAGAAACTGAATTAATTAGAAGAACGTATTCATGCTGAAGAGAACAGCACGTGAAATAGCAGAAAAATATAGTGTAACTGAACAACATTGGAAATGTCCCACCTGAGATCACATTAATGCAGTAACTACACAGAGTTAAGGACAGCTTTTGAAAAGACATTAAAGAAGCTAATCTCAACCTTCCCCTGAAGTGATAGCAGAGGTTAATTTACACAAGCAGCAAAATGGGAGTGGGGGGAAGGAAGTGGTTAGAGGTTATTAATACAAACGATCAAAGCACACACCAGGTCAACACAAGCTACTGTTTTCACCTCAATAAATGAAATCTAACCACTCTATAATGTAACTCTTGGAAAAATGTCTGTTGTAATAGTACAAAAGCGTAGCAATCATCTTGAGGACTAAGTCCTGAACTCTTACATTCTAATTATACTTGTTTATTGGACTCTCCTGAATCCAGGCCCACCCAGCACGTGCATGACTCAATTGCTATCTGAAACAAAGGCAAAACCAGAATGCCACACAAAATGAGAAAACATAAAAGCAATGAACAGGTTAACGCTCACATCTTCAAAGTGTTGTACGGAATGCTCAGTAAGTGCTAAAGAACTCCATTATGCACATGTAGGACAGGAAAGAGAGTATCTGTCCCTGGATCAGATTTCTCCCACTAAAGTTCCTTGTACCGTGCAATACACTTCCAAGTCAAATTTTAAGACCTTTAATTTCTCCAGCCTCAAGTACAGTAGTGCAGTCCCTCTTTATATCCTTCCAGGAATCTGCCTGTATCACTTCCAGCACAGTCCTCTGGCTTGCTTATAGCAACATCCTCCTCCCAAAAGTTTGCTCCAATATACTGAATCAAACCCTCATCTGGAGCTACACCCAGTCCTCAAAGGCTGCCCCTCATCACACATCTCTAGGGTTCTCGTCAACCACACAGCATTTGCTAACAGAACTTCTGCTCAACACCTTCTCTCACGCATATTCCTAAGGGCTCGTAAGCCTGCCAGGATGACCAGTTTCATCTTACTTTATTTAAGAAGGTAAATCCTTTAATGACATTCCATTTTCTAGTTACAAAATGTGTTCTACTACAGGTACTTCACCGTGGGGCAGTCCACGACTGGGACTGTCCTCCTAAGAATTACCGACGACTCAAAGAAGGAGTAGAGGTTTTTTTTCCAGTGGTCCTGCAAGGCTTACTAAGGAAGATTCAAGAGGAATTAGTCCTTTCATCCTAGAGAGTTTAACCTTTCCAAAGACAAGGCTTTTGAAGTGACCTTCAACCACTTCACTGTTCTATTAGTGCTTATCATCAAAATGATACACTGGGTTTTGTTTCAACCAGCTGTTTCATTATGTCTTGCCCTAAAAGACAAATATAGGAAGGCTATGGTAACTAGATTAGTCCTATCACTTCCAGATGACCCACGAATCATATTTATCAGTCATTGCAAGCAGTTGGGCAATCTGAAATCAACAAGTTAGAGGGAATATAATAGAAGCAATATGATAATTACATTTTCCACATTATCATTGCTTAACAGTAGCCTAAGTGTTAGCACAGGAGCCACTGTAAGATCTGAATCTCAGTATAAAAAAAAAAAAGGAGTTCTTCATTTAAACCTGAAGTATCAAAATAGCACAAGTACTTTCTATCAGAGCACTGCTATCCTTTCTCCTATATCCCACCTCGATGCGACTGAAGCTATACATACTTGATTTCCATACATATATGTGCTTTGTAAACAAACTTGGGCTGTGCCAGACTAAAGACTCTATTTAAATGCAACTCTGCTACAGTACACTGAATCTCCACTAAACTAGTCTTAAGGTCAAAGTGGTACCTGTTTGGTTTGTTTTTTTTTTTTAATTCCACCCTTCTCATCTGAGTGATGGTTTAGATCCAAAGATACAGGTAAAGATATCCCTGTCGGAAGTGCAGAGCAGAAAGCTGGGCTGTGCTGGAGTGACAAAATTTTATTTTTTGGTTCTGCATCAGGGATCTTGGCATACAGGGCTGTCTCAATACCACTGGTATTTATAAAGTGGTCTTGTAAGGCATTGGGGTGGATGAGCCTGGACTAATAAATGCTTCTGGCCTGTAGCTTGAAAGCACGGGCATAGCAAAGCACACGGGGGAGGTGAAAGCTCCACCTTGAAATGCTTACTGGGTTCATGACATAAGATAACGCATAGAGTTGGTTAGACAATGAATTATCCAGTACAAACTAATTAAACCAAAATAATGGAAAACTATTCTCAACTAAATTAAACTCTAACACAAGACACAAAAGAACCACCTGCGCTACCAGTGAATCTCCAAAGAGAGATGGGTGTCAGCAGGAAATCACTAGAGATGTGCCAAGGCAGACTATGCTGCTTGTGAATCGGAGACCTAGCTTAGGGGTAGAATTTAAGGACATGCTGATACTAACAGAAATCCTGAAGTTATGCTAGCAAGAATCACAGAATCACAGAATGTTAAAGGTTGGAAGGGACCTTAAAGATCATCTAGTCCAACCCCCCTGCCAGAGCAGGATCACCTACAATAGAGCGCACAGGAACACGTCCAGGCGGGTTTTGAATGTCTCAAGAGAAGGAGATTCCACAACCTCCCTGGGCAGCCTGTTCCAGTGCTCGGTCACCCTCACAGAAAAAAAGTTTTTCCTCATATTTTGATGGAACCTCCTGTGTTCCAGCTTCCACCCATTGCCCCTTGTCTTGTCAGTGGATGCCACTGAAAAGAGCCTGGCTCTGTCCTCCTGATACTCCCCCTTGACATATTTATAAACATTAATGAGGTCACCCCTCAGCCTCCTCTTCTCCAAGCTAAAGAGACCCAGCTCCTTCAGCCTTTCCTCATAAGGGAGATGCTCCACTCCCTTCACCATCTTTGTGGCTCTGCGCTGGACTCTCTCAAGCAGCTCCCTGTCCTTCTTGAACTGAGAGGCCCAGAACTGGACACAATATTCCAGATGTGGCCTCACCAGGGCAGAGTAGAGGGGCAGGAGGACCTCTCTTGACCTACTTGCTACTCCCCTTCTAATACACCCCAGGATGCCATTGGCCTTCTTGGCCACGAGAGCACACTGCTGGCTCATGGTCATCCTGCTGTCCACTAGAACCCCCAGGTCCCTTTCCCCTGCGCTGCTCTCCAGCAGGGCAGTCCCCAACCTATATTGGCACATGGGGTTATTTTTTCCCAAGTGCAAAACTCTACACTTGCCCTTATTAAACTTCATAAGATTTCTCCCCGCCCAGCCCTCCAGCCTGTCTAGGTCTCTCTGAATGGCTGCACAGCCTTCTGGTGTGTCAACCACTCCTCCCAACTTCGTATCATCAGCAAACTTGCTGACAACATTCTCTAATCCCTCATCCAGATCATTGATGAATATATTAAACAGCACCGGCCCAAGCACTGACCCCTGAGGGACCCCACTAGACACAGGCATCCAGCCAGACTCGGCCCCATTGACCACAACCCTCTGGCTTCTTCCCTTCAACCAGTTCTCGACCCACCTCACTACTTGGTCATCCAGACCACACTTCCTCAGTTTACCTATGAGGATGCTGTGGGAGACGGTGTCAAAGGCCTTGCTGATGTCCAGGTAGACCACATCCACTGTACGGCCACCATCCATCCACCTGGTTATGTCTTCATAAAAGGCTATCAGGTTGGTCAAACATGACTTCCCCTTGGCAAAGCCATGCTGACTGCTCCTAATAACCTTCTTATCCTTGATATGCCTACAGTTTCCTTAATTTGGGAAGTTTATGTTAAATTGTCTGGTACAATGGCCTCAACTACGGCAAATTCATTCTACTGCAGATCAGACTGATGTCTGAAGATGGGGCAAGTCACTGGCATTTCTCTCATCAATGCAACAACTTTTAAGTGGAAAGTTAAACATGAACATAAATGCTTTTGGATACAAGGCAAATATGAAGTGTATAGACAACCACCTCTTGTAACCCAACACTCTTCCTCTGGCCAAGTATGTGAACCACAAGATAACATTCACTTGCAGTGGTATTTGCCTTGTAGCACTGGAACACACCACCACCGAAATATAAGAGCTTCACAAATGAAACACACCTACAGAAACAGTTTGTTACTGTACAAGTAGGTGAACAACACAAGTACTCAACAAAACTGAAAGATTAAATACTACTTTAGTGGCCAAAACACACATAACTGTTATGCTTGTGGTAACTGAGTGGTTTCAGAAACAACCATCTGTATCCTTTCTCCTCTCTCCAAGTTTATTTACTTTTCAGTTTCTGAGTCCTGTCCTGATGCTTGCACTAATTGCTTAGGACCTTTTATAAACAGAAGCAGAGAAAAAGAAAACAAACAATCTCTAAAACAGCAATCAAGGTGGCTGGCAAAGCTGTTCACAATAGCTAATAGAAACCAATGTAACATCTGAGATGAGTTTAAGCTTGTTCTTAAAGAGAGTGGCTTTCAAACGGGCTGCATTCCATTAAAAATGCTTGCCTACCCAATGGTCTGTTCAGAGTTCATGACTGAGGACACCAGCTACAGGTCTCTTACCTTTGGAGGCTTAAAAGGATATTCTGGTGTAAATGTGATGTCAAGGAAGAAAACACCCCCTTCATAGACTGAACCTGGAGGTCCTAGAATGGTTGATCTCCATTCGTAGATGTTATCACCTTTGGGGCCAGCGCTAAGAGATTTAAAAAAAAAAAAGAAAAAGAAAAAGAAATATTTAGGAATATTACCACAGTTCAAATAAACACTACCTCTTACATTTTGCAGGTACAATATCGAAGAAAGTTTTCAGTGTCACACTCCACACACCACCCAAAGTAAAGTCAGGGATTAAGAGCAGATTGAATGCTTCCAAAAATTCCAGAGAATTTACTGGGACATACTGGTGTTCCACACTGCATAGCAAAGCTGAGAAACTAGAGGTGGGGCTTGGTTTTCAGCTTTGCTCACCTGATATTTGTAAGAGCAGCATTGTCCAGAACTACTCCTAAACATGCTACATAATCTCAGCACAGCAGAAAAGTTAATTTTGAAAAAACCAATTTCCTACTGTATTCCAGAAATAGCTCTTCCAGCTCAGCCTTCATAAAACTGTATCACATCAAAAACCATACTAAATAAATTAAGGATTTATATTGCTTGTAATAATCTTGTGTTTTCTTTAAAATTAAAATATATTCCTGTATTATCGCTAAACCAAGGCTCATGGTATAATTGAAAGAATCCAAATACATGATGATACTCTTAAAAGTTAAAATTTTCTACACTTTTATAATTTTTTTACACTGCTTTCTAAAATGAGGCCACATGAACTGCCTGGACACGTTCCTATGTAGCATAATCTAGGCATTCCTGCTCTGGCAGGGGGATTGGACTTGATGATCTTTCGAGGTCCCTTCCAATCCCTAACATTCTATGATTCTATGATATGATCCCACTGATACTGTCTGTATTGTGGAACTGTTTTTATAAAATTGAAATCAGGGTGTTAAACGAAAACATTGCTTTCTTAAATCGGCCTTGCCTAATCCTAGGTCCTCCCTAACCTGCCAGCAGCTCACCAAGAGCAGCACAGACTAAACGTGTTACAGCACAGAAATGTCTGCTTGTACAAAATTCGTTTTACTGAGATCCTCAGACACTTGTATTCTGTAGTGTGCCATATGTCACTGAATATTTCAAAGTACAGCTCAAGCCATCAAGCCATTAATGGTTTAGGTTCCACTGCTACCTCTTTCTTTCTGTGCTGCTATTTTACTTGTAAGATACAAGAGCTGAAAACTCCCTTTACATAAAGGGACGTGCTGACACAGCTTTTTCCATCATGGATGTGCTACGACTTTGCAAATCTCTTCTCTGCTTGTTCTATAAGGAGCCAGATTTTAATGTCCATAATACAATTAAAACCAGCCTTGCTGTTCTTTCTCCGTTCTTTTGACAGGGCTCATATGAGACAGGAGAATAAAAAAAAACAACCAAAAAAAAGGCTCTTTTCATATCATAAACAATCACGGAGCAATATTACTTGAGAAGGAAGACAACCCAATAAATTCAACATATACATGACAATATGCATTTGATTAATGCGAAGGGAACCAGAGTAATTGCTAGGTGATAGTAACTGTGTTACAAATAGAAATACAATTACAAAAACAAATTCTCAGTGTAACAACAGGGATCAGAGACATGATTTTTCCTCCCCTGCTCTTCGCAGTACTGGTGAACATCATCTCAACGGCAAGGGAATCGAGGGAGAGAAAGGGAGATAATTCTGCTATCAAGCTTAAAATTTTATTTGCAGATTAAAAGTTCACAATATGTTGGTGCTAAATAGCTCAACAACAGCAAAGCTATGACTAAAAGCATGCTTCCAGGGAAGGGAAATCGCATATGAAAGCAGTAAAGGGAGATAGGTTCTCTGCAAAGTTATGCACTAGGGAAAGATTTCTCTCCTCAGAACACAAAGCCCCGTGCAGCTAAAGCTCAGTACTAAATTAAAGTAAAAGCCATTCCATCCTGAACACTCCTGGCAACCCACTCTGCCTTAATGACTTGTCCCTGTCCTATGCAGGTCTATATATTTGGGCACTCGGTATTCTCCAGCTACCACTTGTGCATTAGAGTGGCAGTGTTGTATTTCGATAGAGGTTCTACCTCTTGAAAGACATCAGCTTAACTGTGCAAACTTACTGAAGAGGACTCTCTGGGGCCCCCTTAGCCACCGCTCCAAGGAATCACCTCTTTATGTGAGCATTAGCAACCTACTGACACGCTGTCATTACTGCAAGTTGCACCAGCGATCATCCTCCCTTCCCTCCCCTACAGATGGAGCTACTGAACGGAACAGGTACTTGAGCTTTGTTAGCACCAATTTACTGATGGAATTTATATCACGAGAACTGCCCGCTGGGAGCACTTCAGGACTCAAGAAATGTGATGTGCGATTAGCACTGAGCACGGCCCTCTGAGCCAATGAGAACTATTTCAACGTTTTGCATTTTATTTCCAGTTTCAACCCAAAGGACTGTCAATAAAAAAATCCCGCAGACTCAAAAAATAATACATTATTATTTGTAATGGTCTTAGAGATCTCTTTTAAGTTTCCAATTAGAGCAATCACCACACACGAGTAATATACTGCCAGACCTCCGTATTAAAAGAGTGTAACGTCTTTGTAAGACATCAGCAGGCTTTAACAGTGATGTACTAAGCTTACCTTTTAAGCTTTTCATAATTCAATTAACAGGGTGAAATAGCTGTAGATGTCCAATTTTTATGTATTAACATTGATTTCTTATAAAAGGAAGACTGAAGGAGGAAGATGCAAGTCAGCTTCACAGTGCAATATTGCTTGGATTTAACTTAGGATTAGGTAATATCAAGCAGCCCAAGAAGACCCTAGTGCTTAATAGAAAAGTGACAATACAAGACCACAGCGTAAGTGCAGCAGCATTAACTTTTGGTGGAGATATAAAAACTGTCAAAGGTTGAAGATTACATTCTTTGTTTAAAATCCTTGCAATTATCTGCTTCAAAAAGAAATTCACTGATGCATAGACATAGGGCTCACAGGCACAGCTGCCACCTTGCCTGATGTGTGTCACCACTGCTCAAATTAAGTGTCTAGTTCTACGAATGCAACATTTTGAAGCTGTCCAGCATATGACCACTGGGAAGACAATTTTAACCAATTAAATAGAAATTGTTTCCACTGCAACACAAGAGCACGAGAGCAACAGCTTTCTGTATCGAACTCAATAGCCCACAACCTCATCACTTCCAAAGAATTAAATGAAACAAAGACCAGTAATGCAGAGAGAAGGAGGACATCTGAAAGAAAAGCTGAAAAAAAATCTCACTCTGTTATTATCGTATCGGCAGCATGTGTACACAGCAGTGCTCTTCCCTGGAAAAACAGTGATACTCAGTGCAGATGCGCTGCACCCACTGTAACAACTGCTTCTGATCATTCCAGAGTTGCTGCTGGCTTATCCTCTGGGCAGATGTTACGACAGTAACGCCCTTGGGAAACTGCCCAGTGTGCAGGTAGGTTTTTTGTTCAAGGACTATCTAACTTCCCAAGTCTAGAAGCAGTGGTCTGAATCCTCTTGGTAAACACAAGGCAGAGAGAAAGTCTTGATACATGTCAGACCAAGCTCAGAATTCTGCCTGGGCCAAGTCCTGACCAGCTTTGTGTTGCTTTGGAAAAATCTCGTCTTGCTCTCCCTCCCCTTTGCTGACAGGTGCCGTGTTCTTTCTCAACTTAAAACCCAAACAGGTAAATTAGAAATGCTCACAGCAGGGGCTGGGGAGCAGAACGATGCTTAAGTAAACCAGTGGCATGCTCAGATGCCTTGCAGTACCAAGCAATTGTAAACACAGGACTGTCTCAAAGATGAAGTGTTCATCGAGAAGACACCCCCCCCCGCCATATGCACCTTTTCATGTATGAAAAGGGCTGAAATGACAGTCAGTCTACAAGAAAAGCCAGTCCGTGTCTTTTTCATGTTAAGCCAGCCAGGTACAACCTCCACCTCAGGCATACATTACGTGATACCACTCCGATATTTTTGGTGCACAAAGTCGGCTCCCTCCTCTGCTTCAGCGCCCCAGGGGAAATCACTCAGAAGTATGCCCGTGCCATGGAGGGAAGGCAGGAATTTTTTTTGTGTTCACCACATATAGCTAATGTACAAAAAATCTCTGGGAACACACTGCTGGTGCTTTCCAGGAGAATGACTCAGAGTTCAGTGTTCGTGTGAACCTGCCAGGACATTTGGAAACTACCTAGTCCTTTCTAAGAGTTGATCAAATGATAACATAAGCTTTTCCCCTAGTGAAAATACAGCCCGGTGAATATTTCAGTTCCTCCTCTTTGAGACACACAAGGCATGCAATAGCAGCTCCTCACAGTACTTAATAAACAAATCAGAAATCAGTCGATGCTACAGACACTGGGTTAACATGTTTCTATACCAGAGAGGCATATATGTCTTCTGAAAGCAAACTAATTTAGTAGAGTAGTTTAAAAATGCTAGAGACTGCTATCCACCAGGGTGGTGAGAAGGACAGTTTCATTCTATGATTCTATGGTATGCTGAAGTAAATAACAGCTAATGAAAAACTCCAATATGTTTTAGTTAGAACAGCCACAAAATCACAGAATGTCAGGGGTTGAAAGGGACCTCTAGAGATCATCTAGTCCACTCCCCCACCAAAGCAGGATCCCCTAGGGCAGCCACACAGGAACTCATCCAGGCGGGTTTTGAAAGTCTCCAGAGAAGGAGACTCCACAACCTCTCTGGGGAGCCTGTGCCAGTGCTCTGTCACCCTCATAGTAAAGAAATTTCTCCTCATCTTGAGGTGGAACTTCTGACGTTCTGGCTTACACCCATTATTCCTTGTCCTACTACTGGGCACCACTGTGAAGAGACCAGCACGTTTCTCTTGATCCCCACACCTCAGATATTTGTATACATTAATAAGATTACCTCGCAGCCTTCTCTCTTCAAGACTAAACAGCCCCAGTTCTCCCAGTCCATCTTCATAGGA
Source organism: Trogon surrucura (assembly GCA_020746105.1). Lineage (NCBI taxonomy): Eukaryota > Metazoa > Chordata > Aves > Trogoniformes > Trogonidae > Trogon > Trogon surrucura. The sequence goes on along the minus strand of CM036622.1, from coordinate 15,891,492 downwards.
GAGATGTTCAAGTACCTTGATCATCCTCATAGCTCTCCGTTGGACTCTCTCCAGTAGGTCCCTGTCTCTCTTGAATTGGGAAGCCCAAAACTGGACACAGTATTCCAGGTGTGGTCTCATCAGGGCAGAGTAGAGGGGGAGAAGAACCTCCCTAGACCTGCTGGACACACTTTTTCTTAATGCACCCCAGGATCCCATTGGCCCTCTTGGCCACAAGGGCACACTGCTGTCCCATGGACAACTTACTGTCCACTAGGACTCCAAGGTCGCTCTCCATGGGGTGGCTTTCCAGCAGGATGACCCCTAACCTGTACTAGTGCCTGGTGTTATTCCTCCCCAGATGCAGGACTCTGCACTTGTCCTGACTGAACTGCATGAGTTTCCCTTTGCCCAGCTCTCCAGCCTGTCCAGATCTCGTTGGATGGCAGCACAGCCTTCCTGTGTGTCAGCCACCCCTCCCAGTTTTGTATCATCAGTGAACTTGCTGAGGGTGCACTCTATCCCCTCATCTAGGTCACTGATGAAGATATTGAACAAAACCGGACCCAGCACTGATCCCTGGGGAACATCACTGGGCACAGGCCTCCAGCTTGACTCTGTGCCGCTGATCACAACTCTGTGAACTCTGTTGCTGAGCCAGTTAACAATCCACCTCACAATCATCTATCCCACATTTCTTGAGTTTTCCTACAAGGATGTTATGGGAGAATTCAAGTAACAAAAACAACTCATACTCCAACTACTCAATATTCCTAGATTCTATTTTTGAGGCTATTTTGCCCTGAACAGAAAAAGCCTGATGCAGGTAGCTAAGCTGTTTTGAAGTTGTACACTTGTCGAAAATAATTTATTGATAAAAACACTGGAGACCTGAGCTTTTCAAGGGACATAGCTCAAATCAGAAAGCAAACAACATACTAATGGCACATGGGAATTCCAAGGGGGCAGAGATTCTAATGATCTCCAATGTAAAGCTGCGTCTTTACAAATGATGGCAACATCATTTTTGTTGTTGTTGTTGTTGTTACTTTATAGTAAGAAAAAGTGAATGATTGAACATGGAATTGCATCTGTCATGTACACATCACCTTACTAGGCAGCTTTGGGAAATAGCTGACTGTTAGAAGGTTTCTTCTTTCCTTCTCCCCCTCCTTTTGTTTTTTTTTCTTCCCGTTTTCTCTTTTTTTTTTTCCAAAGATGAATTGGAAACTCGATTGGCAGGGAGGCAAGATATCATTTTCACATGAAGTTCTGGTGTATCTTGATTTCCCCCGCCTAATTCACCTGATTCCTGATCTCACGGTAAATATGCTTTCTTTTCTCGTAGTCCACCAAGTGGGTACAACCTGAGCTTGCTCACCTATTACATTAGGCTGATTTGGGTCCAGAGATTGTAGAAGTATCCCCAAAATCCTAGATTGCTGGGGGAGGCAAGTGCAGGATCTACAAACAAGCAGGACAGCTCTTCTAGCTTAGCCACCGGAAAACACACACCTACAAAATCCCTCATTCAAAGAAATTTTGCAGGCTGTGTTAAAAATGGAAATGTCAAAGAACAGAGTTAAAACCAACCAAACAAGAAAAACAGCTAATTCTCTGGCCACAATGTTATTTCAAAAACTTCATATTAATGAATAGTTCTTATTTTAGAAGTAAATTGTCACCTTCTGCACATGCTTTAGCTACCAAAAAATATTATTATTTTTCTTGTTATGGAACCAAGACACTCCATTCAGGGACAGGACCCCACTATGTTAAGCATGCTACAATGCACTCCAAAGACTCGTGTACACAACTTACACAGTTTTTTCAACTATAAAATAAGCATTAAAACATTAGACAATTATTAGGAAGAAATTCAACCAGAGAAGACAGAAGTAGTTAAAAGGATTCCCTGGGCCATCCGTTTAACTGCTGTTTTTCAGTTAAGGACTTCAAAAGTTGGATGTAATTTTTTTGCCTCCCATTTTTAGTCAGATAATGGTAGCGAAAGGGAAAAAAAGGAGGAAAGAAAAGAATCACAACCCAGCAAAATCTCTCCTGGGCAACTACAGAAAGTTAAAGGTAACCTACCAACTTCCATGCGGCTACGTGAATCAGAGTGACGTTTTTCGCCCAGTGCCTTTATACAAAGCCAAGCTGGTCCTGTGTGTTAACATAAGCTAAAAATGATGGATTGACCATAGATGAAATTCCTACGAGTTCAATGAGAGACACAGGGAAAAGCTGGCTCTAATTAAAGTATCAGAAGGTAGCAAAAGAGAGAAAGGAGAGGTAAGTGAGCCAAGATAGAACATTATATTGCTACAGCAATCCAAACTATAAAATTGTGAAAACAGAACTTAATTCTCCTTCTAATGCATGTTCAGGGGCATGGTTTTCAGGCACAAAGCTGTAAATATTATTATTATTTTTCTTGCAACTCACTGGAGGTACCATATTTTCTGTCTGATATTTAAAATGGCAGTCACAATATTATTGCACAAGTACTTTACAAATCCCTCCACATTTCTAACAGCAAAGAGCCCGCACAAAATTTCTGTTTTAGCACCTCAGAAAGCTTTTCCCTTAAGTATTGGACTAATGCAAAATCGGGGAGGGGAGGTTTGAAAAATTGCACATAAATTGCACAAAGCTTAAATGGGAGGATAAACGGTACAGTGAATTACATTCTTACGAGGTTAAAAAGGAACTAAAAACTAAATAGCTCTGATAATGGAGCTGATAAGCTGTTATGCAGGGATTTATGAGACTTCAAGGAAAACTGTTTCAGGGGGATTTCTTTGTGTGAAAGAAAAAAAAAAAGACCAGGTTTTCCAGTTTATATAAAAAAATACTTGGCAATAAGATCACACCACAACCAAGACCGTTATCGTTCCCAAGATCTCACTCTTTTCAATTACAACAGGAAGAGAAATGCCCAGGAGTACTTGGAAATTTAGGACCTACACCTGAAATATTTCAACCTCTGCAAAGATATTACTGGGAAGTTGCTACTAAACTACCTGGTGAAAAGGCCAACTCTCTTGAATAACTTCACTGCAGAACTTCATTTTTAAACCAGGCTTCAAAGATTTAAAATAAAATCTCAGTTAACAGGGAGGTCAGGAGGAGACTTACTATATTCTCAGGAGCGTGCTGCAGCTCTATTTGGTTTAACAATGACCACTTCAATTTAGGAACAAGTTCTCATAAAAAAGGTTCAAGAGACATTAATCCATTTAGTATTGGTTCTAAAACTGAAAATAAATCCAGCCTGCTCAGCTCTCGAGGACTTCCCTTTTCCTTTGCAGTGGCTTCTTCCTTAGTCTTCTCCACCTCGAGGCACTGAAAGCTGGTCCCACTGCATGTAGCAATATTTTCAGTGTCCAACATGACTACAGAGAGGCTGCTTCTGCAAGTTTGTGGCTTTAGTATGTACAGTATGCAAACAGTGAAAATGCCAAACTAAGTAGTCAATGAAATTATTTTCATTATACGCGCATCTGTTTTCCTTTTCTATTCATAATTACAGCTTGACACTGTGACCAAAAAATAAATAAATTAAAATGCACTGGGTTGTATTTGACCTTGCATCTCCCATGAAAAAATACCCTGCAAAAGAAACAATAAAACAAACTGGAAAAGAGTAGAAGAGAATCTGACTCACCTAACAATTAGCAATGGCTTACTTCAAATGACAAGATGTGATGGGAGAAATTATGCTCTGCCAACTTAACCTTGTGTTATTTTTACATCCGTTTCCTTCCTGCCATTTGTCAACTGGACTATTAGCTGCCAACAAGAGGACAGAAATTCCTTCACATCATCAGACCTCATTTCCAAATTTAGCATTTATGGCACAGATGTGTAATTTACAACTGGTAAGCAAAATTAGTTTCAAAAATGCACCATTTTTGCAACTATGCCATTTGCCTGGGGCCTCTTCACATTCCAACAGGCTTTTGGAAGCTGGTATAGAAATATAACCAGCAAACCTGTATGTTTCTTTAATTTTAGTGCTGTCATAAAGCAAACGTCCTCTTAAAATGGTTGCTCAGCACCAAATTGACAGCCTTGTATTTAAAGACAATAAAAGAGAATCAATACCACTAATCAATACAAAAGTTCCCGTGTCACTAATCTCAAATGGGCCATACCCCTCGAAAGAAAACAAAAGCTCTACTTCCTCCTGGCACTTGTTCGCACATAGGAGGTTCCTCACACCTGGAAAAGAAACTACCCCCTCTGACAACAAAATGGTTCAATAACGCCCCCTTCTCCTTGCCACAAGCAGCCCTAACCACGTGATATTAAATGATCAGAGGGCTCTCCCCTAAATACCATGCTTTATCCCTTAAGTAAAACAGAAATCCACTCCAACGGACCTGCCATTCCGGAATCCAGCTGGGATCTGCATCTGTGTTTCTGTCCGCCATGCCCACCTCCTGTCCTGTCCATGTCAGTGTGGTAATACGAAAGGTGGTCTCAATAAAGAGATAAAAAAAGCCCAGCACATCATAAATGTTTAGGGGCTCTGTAGCAGATTAGCTGCAAAACTGCAAAGTTTGGACCCACATGAACTGGAGGCTTTTGTCTCTTCAAAAGTCCCTTTGCCCTGTTTAGAATTAGGAAAAAAAGAGGGGGGAAAAAAAAAGAGAACAAGGATCCCACCCGTTTCATAAGTCTATCTATGCAGCATTGAGATAACACAGTGAACTGGTTGTCCAGGACTTTATCATCAGTTTGCCCTATTGATTTCATTGTAATTAGTAATTCCGTAGATCAAGACATGCATATGCTAAATAACTTAGATTGAAAGGGCAATGGCAGCTACAAACCAGCTTGGAAAAACTGGCTCCAGAAAGTTAAAGATGATGTGCAACACTTGGCAAGATGCCCCTGCTGTGCTGAAAATTGAAAGCAGACAAGACTCTTTAACTTCCACGAACTAATAAGGACCACGTTCTTGGGGCTTCACCCAGCTGTCTCCTTGAGCTAACTCTCTTACTTCCATGGGGACAAAAAGGGCTGTTTTATCTTCAAGAAAACAAAGGGAAAAACCTGCTCATGTACCATATGCTCCAAAACTGATCTGCCAGTCCCACCACCTACCTACCCACCCACCAACTCACCCTACAAACACACTACAAATTAAAACACATCCATCAGCCAATCAACACCAACAGAGTCTCTTTCCCATTAGATCAAAGATAGGTAGAGTCAACATCACTTAACTAAAGAACCAGGTCATCCCATTATCTCGGCTTCACATCATTATATGGCTTCCCATCAGCATATTAATGCTGACACAGATAACATTATGTTGCTAATCAAAATATATGTTTTGAAGGACGTATCTGCATAATACATGAAACCAAGAAAGAAAAAAAAATCTAATCTGGTTGTCTTCACCTTCTTTACCTACACTAAACTCCTTATGTTAGCTTCCTTTCCTTGCCACTAAGATCACTGCATTTGGATTAACCTATTTCACTGCAGTTGATAAGAGCAAAATTACACAAATCACCCAATACCAACCCAAAATTTATTTGCTCTTATTGAAAACCAACAAAATATTTTCAATTATACTGCATTACCCAGAGCACCTCCTTCCTGATTTTCACAATTCTAAATTACTATCCAAGCTGCCTAGCAGAAAAGTCATTTGAAAACACTGCTTTTGAGCTTTGAAACTGTGACATGCACAGACTGGAATTTTTATCTGAGATCTAAGATGAGAGTTTACTATTTTTTAAGTAAAACAGGATTACCTACACTTTAATACAGCACAGATGCCAGCCAGCTACGTAGCAGCCACTAAAAACTGTTTATATAACACTGCAACTTGTTCTCATTAGTAACAGTTGCAAACATGAGCCAGTTACAATAGCTAATGAGCACATACTGTGGCAGATCCATAACTAAATATTATTCTGAAGCTGCCATGAGGGTAAAAACTTGAAAAAAAAAAAATCTTTCCAAGGGATTTAAAAAAAAACAACAAGCTTCTGATTTTTTTATAACATATTCACAGGATATATATAAGGATAGTCTGAATAGGCATTTGTGGTGGCTTTCTAAAGTTTCAGTTTTGGTTGTTGTTTTCAAAGTATTAGGAACATCAAATTTAATCCACATTAGGAGTCACAAGAGGACTAAGCAGTGCTCTTAAATAATGTATACAGTTTTGGGGCCAGTTTGCATGAGGGCAGATACAGTCCTTTGCAAATTATCTTTTTTTTTCCCAGAACCCTATTTGACAATTGACATTAAGTAATCTCTCCCTAAAACAAACCAAAACAATATAAACAAAACACAAACAAGCAACAAACCAAACCAAACCAAAAAACCCCAACCCACATCATTAGCTTCCAAACTTCCCAACATCTTCATGACATTTTTTATCTGGAAGCATCTCCTGAATGTAAGGAAACATTAAAGACAATGCAGTGCCAGGCAGTAAGAGTTTCCGCTTTGGGCATTACATCACTTGCACCTTTTATAAAAAGCACACCGCATTCACAGACATAAAAGCCAACACGGGTGTCTGCTCCTCCTTGGTTTCCAGCGAGAAGAGACTTTGCAACACCTAAAGAAGCTGAAGAGACAACCCGCCCAGGCAGCAGTTAAGTTCCGCGGGCAGAGGCTGGCAGCAGGCAGGCAAAAGGGAACCGCCAGCCAGCACGGGAAGGCCAGGCACCCGCCTCAACATCACTCCCGGTCCCACACGGCTCGGGAACTTTCCTCCTTCCACTAACCACTGGCATTTTAGTTTAAACTAAGTTTCTACCTTATAGCAAAAAAAAAAAAAAAAATCATGCTAACTTCACGCTGTAACTGGTTGAAAACACTGAGGTTAAATAATACTACAAGTACATTCCTGTGATCTGGAGGCTTTTCTAGTCATGAAATAAAGATGTATTTTCCTCATGAACTTCTTGCTCGACACATGAAGATCACAGTGAAGGATCCTTAGTAGCAGTTAGTAAAAAGTCACATTTTTATTGTCTGGCATTAACATTTTAATTGCTAATAGTGCTGGCACGAGATTTCCTATTTCATAAATGGAGACAGGAGGAGGAAAGACACCTCTCAGACACAGGCAAGGGTTTTGGAGACACCAGCTTATCCATTTTCTAACCTTTTACCCTGAGCATTGTTACAAGTAACACTTTAAAGTATGACTGACAAGATGAGAGGGCTCCTGAGTATGTTTTGAGTTGTGCCTAACTTTTGTTATGCTGTAACTCTTTCCGTACAGACAGAAACAGAAACAGGGGCTTGCCTACAAAACTCTAAAACTTACACAGAGCTCCACGTACAGATTGCACCTGAATTTACACTAATAATTCTCTGAAGAAAAACTGAACGTGTTAGTTACTGATTAGGCACCAACAGCATACAGTAGTAGGCAAAACACCTGGAAGAACCGAAAGCCTTAATACCCACGCTTGATGTAATTTTTACATACATAACAACTTAAGAAATAAATCTGTCATTAGCTACAAATCACAGGGATTTGGGGTATGGAGGTAGGGAAAAGCACTGCAAGAACAAAAAAATAATTTGTTTCCAGTCACTACAACCTCACTCACTTTTGATTTTTCTCACTAAAAGGCATTTAAAATATTCTTTTTAGTAAAATAAAGTTGTTCAAACAGCAATACCTTTACAATGTAAATACATTTATACTATGTTAGAATATTAATCAGCCAGTCTAGGCAATCCCACCTGAACTTTCAAGATAAATTAATAAAGAGATATTTCTTCATTTATGTTTCTATGTCAAGATCTCAGTTCAGAAACACCAGTAAAAAAAGCCCTTTGAGGATAAACCAAGAGTCTCCTTAATACATCAGTAAGAATAGAGAAATTCCAAAGACAGCAGACACTTGCATCATTAAAACAGACTTCTAACCATTTTTTATTTTAGATTGAATTACATTTGATTAAAAACCCAAAGTTACGATGCGACAATTTTTTTTTTCCAATTAAGGCAAACTAACTGAAAATAGTTCTATTCTGCTGAGCCATACAAAACATCATCCCAACGGTAGTCTGATTAACAGAGTAGCAAATTAACCAATACTGACATGATTTTTAAATTCACTTGGTATAAATACATGTAACTACAGATAACACACCCAACTTTCCAGCCATGAGTTAATGATACTACAAGGTTGAAATGTGATCAGGCAAAGTCAACCTTAAGATTAAGTACTGGAGTAAGAAACCAAAGTACGTGTGCGCTCATTTTTCACCTTTAAGACTCAATTCTCTTTCAGAGGTAGTAATCTGACAAAAACATTACGAGAACTATTTCTGGAAATCACTCTTAAAGGTGCTGTTGGTGCATGTATGTGTAGATATATGTCAGTGTTTCATAATGCACAAACCTTTTTATAACATGACTTAAAGATTTTTTTCTAAACATTGTTTTCCCTACAAACAACGTTAAAGTAAAGCTCAGTCCACCCATTACTATAACAGTAGTATTACTGCAAAGATATTGATCACAGGTCAAATGCAAATTTTGCCACAGAACTTTATTCCTCTTACTAGCCTATCAAAGGAAATAAAAGAAACCACCAAGCTGTATCTGACTTATTCCAACGCTCCGTCCCACACCAGTTTCCAGTGTCACATGGGGCCAGACAGGCATTGGAAGGCTCCCGCCAGGTCTTCTGCTTTCCCCTGCCTTAGCGACATCCTCAGCGTTAACTGACTGAGCCTCAAAAGCAGGCATCTGTGTTTCCCTTCTGAAATCAGTATTACAAATAAACTGCAGTAATTCTGTCTGGTTTTGCTCTCCACAGAAGTCTGAGTCTTTTTGAAGCTTGCTAAATTCCTGGTTCGGCAATGTAATACAGCATGAATCCCTGCATCTAATTTAATTCTGTAAAAATTAAATAAATTAAAGTTCTCTATCGTTTAATCTCCTTCCATATGCCTTTGTTCTTGTATTAGAAGACAGAGGAAAACAAGCTTCCCGTCTATTCTCTCTAGAGAATAAAAATAAGGAAAACAAATACTCAGTCTATTTTCTGAAGGAAACAATCCCCGTGTTTTTACATGAGAATTCCTCCAGTTTCTTTTATAATCATCTCTCTGAAACCCACCTACTTCTCCCATATTCTTTTCAAGATAAAGTGGACAGCATTACAGGAAAAGTTGATGGACAAGACATTACTCTCTGTGTATCTCTGTTAAGCCTGTTTCTCATACACCAGTCAGAAAAACCTACTGCCTTTCCTTTCTCAAAATGGGATGACATCGCTATAGGTATATGCTCCTAATGTGGACTAGGCCAGTAAAGAATAAGTTTCTTACTTACTCTCCAAGTAAGGAGTTTGCCGCAGACCACACATCATTAAGGATCTGTCCTGTTAACAAATACATTTGTCAAGTGTCTTTCTAGAAGCCAGTACTTTTATATCAGTCTGAGCTAATAGAAGTCAATGACAAAACTTCCATCAAATTCAGCAGACAAATTCATATGCAATGCAGGACAGAGAAATCTCTTGTGGGAACCTGGAAAAAAAAAAAATCAGCAGAGACTGCAACAGCCAGACTGCTGCAAAACACTTTGATTGGGGGTTTGCATCCTCACAATTAGCCCAGTCAGTAATTATGGCATTCCTCATTCTCAAACTTACTATCAGCAAAGAACACTTCTGAAAGCTCTCTTGCTGCTTCTGCAGGCTGTAAAAAGCCAGAGTGTAGTATTCTTTACTGAAGAATAAACTCCAAGATCAATGCTGCTGCTGAGCGTCCTAGGAGCAAGCAATAACCTTTGCTTCTGTCATTAATCTGACTGTAGTTTTTAGATAATTATGGAAAAGCAGAACCTCACAAAGACATGCACACAGCTCTGAAGAGACCTGAACTCCTCCACAGGAGACATTTTAAGATTCTTTCCTTTAATGCCACATGATTTATTCAAGTTGCCTTTCGTAAACTCCCAATAAGAGAATCTGAAGACCATGAATATTTTGGCTAATGCCAGGGGATTTCTAATTATTATTTCTATTATGCTTTTGCTCAACTACTTTTTTCTTTTCTTTCTGATACTATGGATGTCAATTTGTTGGGTTTTTGTTGCATTTTTCGTTTGGTTCTTTTTTTTTTTTTTAAAAAAAAAAAAAAAAGCTTCAGCATAACAAGAAGATATTTCTCCTCCCTGGCCCCAAGGTGTAGGAACTGTGTGGTTTAAAGTCCTGCTGAGATTTGCAGGCATAAATGTCAACTACAATAGTCAAAACTTTTAACATATTTATTACTTCACTCCTGATATTTTTCCACTCTGTGGAATTAATTCCATAACTTGAAGTGCCACTTATTAAAAAGCTAAGCCACGGTAAAGAGCCCACTACCATCATCACTTCCTTTACAGAACTCTAATGATTTCACTCATCACAGCATACTCAAGTTTAATCAACGTTGGGGCTCTTACTCTGCGCAAGTATTAATCATTCATAAGTCTTTGGATTCTGTCGCTCACTTTGTAGGTCATTTCCACAGGCATTCTCTGGCCGCCTGAGCAAATGTGATGTGCAATGGTCATTCCTAAGATGAGTTGATATGGAAAGGGATGTGGAAAACGGCATGAAAAGGGACAAAGGAAATATGCAAGGCGGATATCCAGTTCCAGAGAGATATGAGGCAGGTGTGCTCATGCGTGTGTAGAAGGGAGAGAGATGAAAACGTTGCATACTTACAAGCCAGCATTGGACAAAACAATTTCCACGCAATGCTCAGAATTCAAGTAAATTTTAGTCTATAGGTAAGTTTAATTTGAAGGAACACAAAAAAGCATGCTCTTCTGACAAAACATCTCAAGATAAACTTACTTAAGCCCAGCACCACGGCTTTAATATTGCTCCAAAATAGTCATAAGCAATAAGACCGACTTTGAATACTCGTGATAGCCACGTGCCTGCCCAGTTCTATTTCAAGTTCTGTTGTGTTCTTGGCCTCAATAATCTCCTGTGACTCTAAGTTCCACAGACTAATTATGTGTGTGAAAGAGACATAAAATACCTTCCTTTTATTTGCTACCTTTGATTTCTATAGAACATCCATCTTCGTTGTTCTGTTATGAGACGAATGTTTCAAATTTATTTTCTTTTACATTAGTATTTAGTGCAGCATGAAGCTAACAGTTAAATGACTGAAGTATTTCATCCTGACTGTGTTCTTCCAGGTGAACTTGCCTGCCTACTAGGAAAATCAGAGAAACATGAACAAGTAAAGGAAATAATGAAACTCAAACTTACGAACTCTCAGCAAGCGGCTGAAGAGAGCACATGAGAGAACAAACTCTACAAGTGTTAAATAACAGTCTCCTATTTGATGCTAGTATGCCTATATTTGGAAAAAAGAAAAAAAACAAACCAAACTAACCACAAACTCTAACCAAATGAAATATAGCACATATGGCTCAAGTTACTAGTGAGGGAGAGGGGCAATAAAAAAGTAAAATAACAGAACCTATCACATAACGTCACCCAAATCTCCGATATTACACATACTCACCATGTTATTTTAAAACTCACTGTAGAAGCAGTTACAGTCAACAGTTCCAACTTACTTTGTGAGTATAAGGTAGTTCTCAGGTGCCATCATCAGGGTCATGGATGAATGACTTAAAAGGGATTGATGCCACAGTTTTGCAATGGCATTTCTGGGCACTTGCAGGAAGGGAGTACCTCTATACTGCAAGTAACAACCATTATCTGGATGAAAGCTGCACCAACCACAAGTATGACTTCAACCAAAGCATTTCATAAAAGAACAGTATTTCATAAAGCAGGTATCTCCATGTAGAAGCACTGAATTCATAAAAGCAGTAGAAGTAGATTTCAGAGGAACTTCACCAGATCAATGACATCGGTGTCACAATTTCAGTGGAAACTTTGCTTGATTTAGTTATTGCAAGACAGAAAAGGACAATTCAGAGAAACTACAGAGTTTTTATATACCTCAGCTATAGGACTTATCCCTAAATGCAAGCATAATCTACCCTCAGATCCACTACCAGTCCGCACTGTGACTTACAGAGCCCAACTCCAACTTCCCTCCCCTTCTCAAGACTGAGACACTGCTGCAGTTAGATGGATCCCAACTAGAAACAAATCATCCAAACAAAAACACAGAATGCAGGAAACAATTGACTTCAGACTTCTGGCAGTTTCTGTATGAAATCTTAGCTACCTGACAAGTATGCACAGAGCATGCTTGAAAGGTATTTGCTGACTTTGCCTCAACCTCTCTCCCAGGCTAGACACTGAAAAATCACAAAAAGATAGTAATTCAGAAAGACAAATACGAAAGCAACAGATCTGAGCAGTCCAAGATCACAGTCCTTCTATGTTATGCTACTTAAATGATGGTGATAGCCTCTCTATTTTAAATAATCTGGTTGTTTCTCTGTTTAATGGAAACAACTCTCTACTTGAGCAAAAAGACATTTCTATTGCAATGTTTCATTTTGCAGCATCATTGGATCCTTGATCTTTACACCAGCATCATCAATATGTATTAGTTACACGTGAAAAGGCATCAGCTAAATGTGGCCACCTTTGAGGACTTGAAAACAAATTCCTGGAGCAGAGAAACTCTTGTTGACAATTGAGGTAATTTGAATAAGATTTTTTTTTTTAAAGGTATATTTTCAACAATGAAACAGTAGCTAAAACAAATAAAGTGTTCTTACACAGTTAAGAAATTCATTTTCCCCAGTCAAAATTCTGCAAAGACCGGGAGAAAGCCACCAGTCTGCTGTGATTTGCCAAGGGCACAAGAGTACAAGTAGTTCCTCCTTGCTGACAGAAGGACTGGGTAGAAAAGGGGTGGGTGCAATACAAAATGAAGTGTCCTAACTGAATGTGATGACATTCAGGTGGAGTTTTCTAAAAATGTCACACATCTTTTAACAAACTTTGGTGACGAAGGGGCAGTTACATTTAGTTCTCATCATACGTACAACTATTTCATAAATAAAAATCTGAGTATATATGCATGCATGCATAAACATGCAAATGTACACACACACACACACACAGAATCTGTATGCCTCCAGAGCTCTAATTCAGTTCAGTAGCAGCTACAGTGAACCACCACTGCTACTGTAATAATACTGTAAAAGTGCAGAAAGACACCCCACCCCGGATTGATAAACAAGAATTAGCCTACTTCAATTGCTTTGTTTAGATATTTGTGCAGCATATGCACACTCTTATGCAGTTTTCCATAATGACACATCTAGAATTTTATTATCATTTTTGCTGAAAAATGATGACAAGAATATACAACACTGCAGCCCTGATCTCAGCTAACACCTTTTGCTCTCAGTTATGACAAGAAGCTTGGTCTTACCCTTTATACCACCGGGATTAACTGTGGCAAGCCAGCGTCATCCCCGGAGTCTGTTTTGCCCGCACTTAGAGACCTCCCCGTGTGTGCTTCTCCTGGGTGACGCAACACTTGGTTTAGTAAATGTGTATTCTGTCAACTTCTGCAGGTCGAGCTAAGTGCTGAAGAAAAGGAAAGTTGATCTTACAATAATCCTTTCCCATGCAGCTATTTTTGAGATGGGAAAAATAATAAAAAAAGACCCAACCAACCAACCTTACTTTCTCAGAAAGTAAACAGCTGGGCTCCGGTGAGTGCAAAAGGGGTGTTGGCACACACCCCCGATCTCATCTTAGACCTGTTGTATGGACAGTATTCACTGGTTTTAGAATTTGTCAATTATTATCAACTACCTCAAATTTTGCAAAATGAAATAGCAGGTAAAATAAAAGCCAAGCTAAAATCTACTTTATTTATTTAAAAGTTGGAGTCTGGTAGCTGTATTATGTGCTTATTCCTCTTGAACAACTCACTCACTGCAAAACGCATGCTGAGAGGCACTGTTTAGAGCTTTCCTTACCGTAAGGGATTTACCTTTAACTGCTGGCAAAATCCAAGAATGCATTCCCCTCCCAAGCATCTTTTAATCTTTATAGTTTGTCTCTGTTCCTTTAATCCAAGAAGAGCAGACCCCCAACCTGCCTCCCCAGCACAGCCTACAGAAGGCAGCCAGCTCTGGCTCAGCGGCGACTGAGCTCAGGTACCTTTCTGAAGAGACTGGAAAGCAGAATCTAAGCTACGCAAGCTCAAACTAAAGTAGAAAAATGCCTTAAAATAAAGAAAAATGTCTATATATGTCTTAGCAACTGTGACAAACATGGATTACAAGTTGTGAGAGAGGCTGCCCAGTGGCTGATTTGCTGTTTTTACAGACTTTTCCCGTTAGGGCAAAGAATGATCAAGAGACTCATCATCTCAATAAGTACTCTTACTGTAAACAGCTCGTGTTGAAAGTCACACCCTTAATAAATATATGCACTTCATAATTTTACTCCCGAGACATGCAGTTCTACTACATACCAAAAGAGGTACAGAAAAAAAAAGAAAGGATAATTTAAGCTCTTGTTTTCTTCAGTACTAGTTGTAAAGAGAAACTTGATCACACAAAACAAATCACCTTTCGCAATCCTGCGAGTGTGCTAAGGGTGCACATGGGATTGACTCCCTCCAGGCATACAAGTATTAAAAAAAATAACAAAACACTTCAACAGACCTGCCCTCATCTAGATCAATATCTTACTGCACTTGCATTTATCTTTGTCCTTCCTTTGTTTGCCCTGTGCTCATTTGCTCTACAATTGTTGAAGTTTCCCAAAATCAGGACTGTAACAGTCAAACCAATGCATCGAGAAGACAAAAAAACCCAGTCCTCCCACCAAAAAAACACCCCAGCACAGCATGCCCTAGCTTTTCTTATACTGTGAAATAGGATACTAAATATGAACAAGGAAGCAACATGAATCTGTGCATGTCATTATTATTATAATTTTTAAACAAACAGTCTATATGTTTGCTTTTCATTAGCTCCCTGTGGTGGCAAAACTATACATGTAAAAGAGATATAAAGGGGAAAAAAATGAAGTAGTCAATAGCAAAGATTTCAAATACACTTACACAACCACATTGTTGGCTTTACAGCTGCTCTATATAACAATAAAAATGTAATATACCATGGGCTTTTGGCAGTGTGTAGAGGGACGACATCAAACTGCAATAACGGAGTAAGCACAAATGATCTCTTTGGAACAATTAAGCAATTTTAGAAGCACCACCATGTCCAACAACTAATGGGTCCAAAGAGACAGAAAGGTCAAAAGCACGAGTTTCTCCCTACTGACCAGAGATCACATATATGACCCTCTGGGAGAGAGGATCACATCATAATCATATTATATAATCCCTACTAGAAAATAACCCTACATAAAACTCAACACACTAGACAAAAAAAAGTTATCTATCTTTCAGAAGCCAAAAGCGAGATGCACTCTTCTATCTAGCTGTCTCAGCGTAATAATTAATTAATTAATGATTAAATGCTTACCCTCTTTGTGTATAACCAGCTAAGAAAAAGAAAATCACTGGCTTTTTGCATAAAGAGGAAGGTGCTCATGTAGTTCAGTAAAGAGTTTGGCACTTTTAAAGAAAGAATAGGTAAATAATACACGTTGTACATTAAACCCCACAACTCTTCTTCAGACTCTTCTGGTGACCTTGAACTCTAGTAATACGAACAGGGACATACAAAACCACTTATGTCTGGACACAGTTCATTCACTATCTCCAAGAAGGACTGAAATTTAGCACTTGACCTAGTGTGTCATCAGAATATGACACATTATCTTCCAGGAAAGCCAATCTAAGCAAACATCACAGTTCATTACTATTTTAATATCCAGAAAATGAGATTCTCCCTCTGAAAAGAAGTCACTTGCTAAAACAGCAACTAGATGACTTTCCAGATGTGCCATTCAATGTGTAATTGGGAGAATCATTAGTAAAAATACAGACCACAGAATTTTTCCTTTGCCTAGCATACAACTGTCTGCCATGTAAACGCTTACACAGGCTCAGCTACTGCACATGTCAAGTGTTCTCATAACCGCAAAGTGAAGTTTAGATGCATCTTCTCAACTAGAAATCTTTCAAGATAATAAAACATACTTTTCCAATGACCAAACAGTACTACATAAAGATGACAAATGTCAATTCTTCTATTACCTTGCACTCAGCATTATCCCAACTGCCTATTTAAGTACTTTAAAAACACTTCCCTCTTTCCCTTTCATCAAGGTCCTCTGATTCGTGATCTAAATACCTAAGCAACTTAAAAAACAACAACAAAATCTATATACACACTCAGTAGTTTAGCTGATCGCTGCTACTTCATTTGCAAGTAAATTAATAAAACAAGAATGTGTTTGTCTGTTTATTTCTTAATCCCTCATAAACATTTTCTCTCTGACAACAGGACAGCCTTGCCTCTTCAGTTCCCTGCAGGCACAGGCTGCAGACTTTGACAGATGTAATGGCTTTACTGATGAAATATCAGCGCAGCCATCAAGAAAGAAAAGGGGCCAGAACCTGCTCAGCGCAGCAGGATAAGGAGGCAGAAGACACAAGCACCATTCCTTTCAAGCCTCTGATGGTTTGCAAACAGGCTCAGTTCCATGGGCCACAAAATGCACACTAGCTCTTTTCTGCAGACCTTATACCACGTCGGTGACTTGGGACATGTTGGATTGTAACAAAGAGAGAGCCCAGGAAAGAAGTACAGAGGGAGCTGAGAACCTGTGCAAGAGAGTGGAAGGTTTACTACTGGAAAGGGATCCATCAAAATGCATTTTTTTCCCCATTCTCTGCTTTTAAGGGTCACATCTAACTCCACCCTATATTTTTACTCTTCCCTAGCATGTCATAATTCAGCCACCAGCTCTGCTTCTCCCCATTTGTTCTGAACCAATAAAGACCACTGCAAATAGAACAAACATCACCAGGTCACAGCCAAGTCTCCTTCTCCAGCCAGAGACCCCAATCAGCACTCATTCCTTATCTCTCCTGCAACCAAGCTGTGAATCACTAACAAATCCCATCCAGCTACTCAGCCAGCCACGTGAGAGGTCACCACACATGCCCACTTATCCTCAGCCCTTTCCTCTGCTGCTACAGCTTATGGCTGGACCCGGCCAGTTGATCGCATCCCCACCATCAAGTGTCACCAAACAAAGGCCTCAGTATCCAATCCCTATTTTTCAGCCTTTCCTGACTGAATTCAGTAGTAGTTATCAAGTATGTCCTAAATGGCTACTTGGCCCTGCAGTGAAACATGCACCTGAACAATCTCAACGATAAATTATTAGTCGGAACGTCACATCTCCTCATACACAACCCTACTGTGAAAAGTAAAGCAAAAATCCTTGTAAAGCAGCGTAGAAAGTACAGTTTGCACCACCTAGGGTTAGAAAAATTGCATTTTCTGTGGAAAAACAACGTGTAAGACATACCTGATACACTACAAAAACTCAAACATAACGTAATATTTATGGTCATTAGGAGTACACACACTGAATACTAAGTACTTCATATTGGAATGTCTCAGCACATGTAATAGCTCTGCAATTTAACTAATATTTCCCTAACAAATAGTTACAATTCTAGTTATTGAGGTGGAAGGTGAAATAGGAGCACAAAGACAGCAAAGAAAGATATTAGCTGTTGGACACCTTTATTATTTCTCTGCCACTACGCAGGAAGAACCCCCCTGCCAACACTAAGGTATCTCAAAACACATTATCCTGTTACAATGTAGTAGGATCGCAAAGGAACGGCTGCGATAACCTTGATGTGCATAAAACCGGAAAATAACCAAATCACATATTCAAGATAATACAATAGCTGCTGAGTAAAACAACTAGCTTATTTACCTCAATCAGATAAGGACAAAAAAATGCAATGTCGCAACATACGCAGAACTTCATTTTTTGGGGAAGGGGAGATAGGGAGACATCTACAAGCCCAAGGACTAAACCTACTTTATTATTAAAGAACATTTAAACATAGCTGGAAATTTGCATACCACTTTGCAAACACGGACAAAAATGAAAGAAGTGCTTCGTCCTGAAAATTTTACAGTCTAAATTCAGCAAGACAAACACATGAAGGTTAACCCTTCGCAAAAGCAAGAAGTGTCTGAGTGGCAGGAAACGAGGACTTGCTTTAAATGGCAAAGCATAAAAAGAAGAGAGGTAAGAACAGTTCCCTAAAGGGCAGAAGTTGAACATTTTATGCGGCTAAAAGCAACGTCAAGTGGGACAAGGGAACAGAGAAGAGACTCAAGCTAGTGGACTGGAATGAGGGACAACGAGGTGGGGGAAGGAGGTTTTTCAGATTTTCCTACCCTTTCTGCTCGCTTGCTTCTTTCTTTCTCTCCCTTCTGCCTGTCCCCTCTGCTTCTACCTCTGTTTTTTTCTCCTTCTGCTCCTTTCTTGCTATCACTCCCCCAACTCATCTTTGAGGTCCCTTCCAACCTCTAACACTCTGTGACTCTGTAACTTTCCACTTGCACTCCTCACATCTCGCTCATACGCTTCCAGGACAATCCATGGCTCAAGAGCTGCATGTGGCTCATGCAGTAGTTCTAGGAGGATTGCAAAGATCCACTTGGGCACCTGTTGCATGTATTCTTCCAGGTGTAGTGAGTTGTTGTCTTTGTAGAGACGGACACGACACATCTGAGTGGTGATCAAAGTGGCTCAATAATGGCTCCTTTATTATACAAAGGGTGTGCCTTTATACATAGCCTAAGGTAGTAGCAGAAGGTAGCGTGGCCTTTGCTTATAGGTTAAACACTTGTTCAAGTTCTAATTGGTTAACACTGTGCAGCTTCTGGCTGGACTCATCCCTCTGGATCTTGAGGGAGAAGGTTCTGCAAATGCGTCCAAACTCAGTACACACAACTTCCCATCTCAAGGGTACACCGGGAATTTGTCAAGGTCAGCGTCTTCAACTAATGCCAAGTTATCAGCAGTCCAGCTGCCGTCCCCCACAAGTTGTGATTTCTTGATTTAGGGAGCATTGTAAACAGTGTGAGAATGTATTAAGTGCACCGACACTACTGCTGTATGAATATTTTGCTTCCCAGGTGGGGGTGTAGTATAAGCAGCAAAGCAAAAACTTTTGTTAGAGCTCACATGCTTGCCTGTTTAAAAAATTCACTCATGCCCAAGAAGAGGCTGGCCGATGGCAGGTCTTCCCCGTTCACTGAAGAGGATGCCCTGTCTCTCACGCTCCTTACAGAAGGCAATAAGAAACCAGAGCTAAATTGCTGGAGCAGAAAATGAATCAGTCTGTGTCCGCTTAAACTTTTACTGCAACTGTTTCAGCAACCAGTGCAAAATTGCCTCAGCCACCCTGATGGTCCATCTCTCTCGGCTCTCCCCTAGTCACCATTAACACCTTGCACAATCTTGCTGGCCACAGGAACATAACACCCTTTTGCCTCAGGTGGTTTTACATCTTTTTCTGTTTCTCACCTGCAACTCATTCATTCTCACAGTCTTGCCAATACCTGCAATCTGATCAACCTCATAAAGTGAGTGAGGGGATGGAAAAAGTGGAAAAAATGCTGTTCTTAAAGAAAGCATTAAAGCTTAATCAGAGATTTCAATCTTGGGATGCAACTGAAAGGCAAGCAGCAGGGCAGCTGAAGGCCTGACACTAGTTACACTCAAAACCTATATCTGAGGTCACTCTTGTTGCTACTGTACTACCTCTCACCTGATTTCCTAGATCACAGTGGTGCTGTTGAAGTTCAGTTTGAAGGAGGAAGGAAAGCATTGCCACAACTTTAATGCAATGGAGAACTCTAGTCAGATTCATGATATCTGGAGATTTTATTCGGCACAGCTATATAGAGCCTTCAGTCTTTTCCCTCTCCCCCACAGACCCCCAAGTGTAAGTAAAACACAAATACTTCAATCAGAAGCAGGAGGACTACAAAATACGAGATTCTCAAATTGAGAATTACTTCAAAATTAAGACTAAAAAATACTTATTGATAAACTACTCAAAAGAAAGTCAAGGACAGTAGGTGATGCATGCAAGCATTTGTAACTGATTTATCTGAAAAAGGTTACCACAACACACAGGAAATAACACGCAAATACAGTATCACAACAATCAGTGTGATTGATCAGAAACTTCTGATGAAGTGACCTTTTGTGCTATACGACAGTATTGACAGAATTGCTTCAAAAGTGTGTTACTACCACAGTGTGTATTTTAGCAATCTTTCAAAACCATCGTCAACAGTTAAATGCTGGTTTAATTAAATACGTTGCATTTCCTCCACCATTTATAGGCCACTTCTCAGAGCACTCCACACTTGCTCAGAATACAAAACACCACACGACAGCTTTCTAGAAGTTGTCCACTTGAAGATTTCAAACATATGATGGATCTGTAACAGTCATCACCTAAATTAGCACCTTAAAATTTCAGTGAAGATATTCAAGCTGTACGTAAAACTTTTGACACAATTACCCTGACAGGCTTCCTTGTGGAACAAAAACTACCACCCTGAAGCTTTGCTGTTGTCTCAAAAATCTCTGACAATGTTTTGAGCCCACACTAGAAGTACTTTTCTCCTTCTAATCCATGCATCTATCATGAAAAGATGCCTTTGACTTCAGAGTTAATTTTTAACATTTCTGGTCCTCTTCACTCCTGCATGCAGCTCTCTATAGGATCCTAGGCACCAACCGAAAGAAAGAAACTAAAAAAGACCACAAGACACCCCTCTTCCTGGTTTCTCCTTAATAGACACCGGAATCGTCTTCCCTACCAAAAATCTATTGCTCAGTTACCCATAGCAAACGCAGTATTAAATATTAGTTGCCCACCTGCCCCAGGAAGCACCTCCCCTCTAGACCACAGCATTTACTACTGCCTTTACAATTCCCAGTACCGGCTCAAGATTCCCTGTTTCCAGTGAGTCCAGCACCTCCAGAGGGAAAGATAAGAATTGTAATTCTCTAATCTCTTAAATAATCATTTACACTGGTACAAAGAAAGTGTAAAAATACATCAAACTAACACACTAATTTGGTTTACACTCACTTTTGAGTCTAAAAGTTGAAGCCCCTGGAGGAATCAAGCCTTGAATTCTGCACTGATTCACAGAAATACAAAACTGGAAAAAAAAAAACCAAAAAAACCCCCTGGACTCTACATCATTAATCGTACAAAGTAATCCAATTACTTTGTTCTTTCTCTTAAATAAATGAACTGCCAAAACTTGGACTGAACCCAGTTCTCACATCAGCTCAACTTCATCTTACCTGATGTACATTTTCAGTTGTGAAATCATGGAAGAGATTGTAGAGTGTGGGGAATTAAACATCACATCTGCCTCGAGCTACAATCTGCGTGCCCTGCTCTTCTCCCCCACCTCTCATCCCAGGGAGCCCAGGTTAATAAAGAAAAGAACAGTGCATTTTGGATGTTGCAGTTAAGCATACAGATTTGTGATAAATTCTCCTGGTAATGTCAATTAGCCCCTCAAGCACAGCAAATATGTATTAAATGCATTGTAGTAACCATTACACTTGCCGCAAATGCCTTGGAAGACCAATTGCATGTTGCTGAAATTTGCAAATTGGCAAGAGAAACAAGAAAACCCCTCTGAATTTCGGAGTGTACACTGTTTATTTTGACAGTTGTAGTTTATTTATAGTACTTGACAATACATGTTCCCTAGTTCATCTTCTAAAATAATTAAGTCGGTATTTAGACCTCCACTGCTAAGCCTCAGAGGGAAAAATAAGTATAAAATTATTTCATTCAAATAAATGGACAGATTGGCAAGATTCTACTATAATGACTAAATTACACTGTTAATTTAACTTAGTTTAAAACACTTTGGTGGAGAAAGCATAGCCCTTAACTTCAGATGCGCTGTGCAAGTCTGCACAGATGTACGTTAATCTCTTAACCCACTCACATAAAATTATACCTTCTTTTTGTTTAGCGCGTTAAACACGTTCAGAGAGGTGCTGGATGGAAGGCCAGCCTGTCACGTACAGTTAGAGGGGTGCAGACAGGGGCTGCACAAGCTTCATTATGCACTAAGTCATCAATAACCTTAATTCACCGACAGAACTCGTGCCCGTGCAGGGAAGCTGCGGCTCCGTTCCCAGAAGACACCACTTCGGCACCGGGGCCGAAGCCAACGTCTTGCCAGACGGTTTCTTATCGGCTCTCAAGACCAACCCGTTCTTCAGAAACCACAAAGCTCTCAGTCACCAGCAGCCTGCCCTTGCTGAAATCCTCAAACACAAAACCATTCCCTCTATCGCTTTCTCAATCCCCTAGACCAGCCAGTTCTCCACGGATAATTTTGTCTTCGTATAAAAAGACAAGACTGATTCAAGCCCTTAAAGTACAAATACTCCACACACAGCATTTCCCATTTATGTCTATAAAGTGCCAGACACATATAATGAATATTTCTTAAAACAAAACCAGACATATAACCCCTCACTACACACATATTAAATATAAAAATCTAGACAAGCAGAGTTGGAATACAATGGAAATGAAACCAAATTAAAGACGGCATAACCAAGAGGAAATACTAGAATTTGTCAGATAAAACACATTTGCTGCACCATAAACACAGTTGCACAGTGCCCTCCAAGGGCAGCAAAGCTGAAAGTCAAATAATAAAATTAAGTGGCATACAAGAGAGGGTGCACAGAAGGGATTTCAATCCTCTTTGTTCCTAGCCATGATACAATTTCACAGCCGCTCTCAAGATACATCGTTCTGATGTTTGGCATGCAAGAGCACAGAACGCCGTTCTTTTGGGAATTACTGAGCCAGGACGTGCCAAACAAAATCTACCACAGCATCAGCCAACTCTTGCCACAGCGTCCCGAGCAGCCTGGCCATCAAAACACTTCTGATTTTTAACGGCAGCCAACAAATTAAACCA
This sequence comes from Trogon surrucura, assembly GCA_020746105.1. Lineage (NCBI taxonomy): Eukaryota > Metazoa > Chordata > Aves > Trogoniformes > Trogonidae > Trogon > Trogon surrucura. The sequence continues at coordinate 15,868,607 of CM036622.1, read as the reverse complement.
GGAACATCTTCTAAAAAAAGGTAAATTCCTGTAATATTAACTAATCAATCCACAGTAAAGAAGCTGCTCCCGTGCAGCTATTGTCTGAGTGCTTCGCCTGAGGGAGCTGCTACCTACCTACACATACTTCAGATTCACCCAGTGTAGAAATGGTATTGTTTTTATGGTTTGCAAGCTAGACCATACGCAGCTGCAGAGGATCTCCAAATTAGTTAATACACCGTTTCAAAAGGAAGAGTTATTTCTCCAGGGATCATGTGCCAAACAAAGCGGGGAGGGAATGCTGAACCACTGGTAGTTTATATGACAAAAGATATTTTTCAACTACACGCAGCACTAATTATGAAGGTCCTTCCTATCCTATGGCTGGAAACTTCTCACAGAAAACACTCTCATCTCAGAGAAACACCACAAGGGGGGGAGGTGGAAAAAAAAAAAAAAAGAAGAAGAAAAAAAAGTGCTAAAACCGCCTTTGTAAGCTGATAATTTTCATTAAACACGATCTGCATTTTTTGTTTCTCCAAGGAAGTAAAACCCAGCATTTGTGTCATTCTCGATTCAATGATTTGAGCGTGCACATTAAAAACAAAGTCTTCACAAAATTAAGCTTTTTAATTACAAAACGTAAGACCAGAAAGTTCATGCTAGAATACAGCTGTGTTCAGGAAGGACTATTCCAAGCACGAAAACAATAAAAACAACACTGAAGATAGAGTTTAACAGTGACAATCCATCCTTAGATAATACACTAGATCTAAAAGCAAAAGCACTTAAAGCATTATTGGAGTTGGAGGTATTGAGAAAATACATTTGCAAAAAATTGCAAGCACCATAAAAACAAATGTAATAAAAAAACCCCAGACTTTCATGGTATGTAGGTGAACTAGACTAAAGATAATACAAAACTACTAGGTTCCAAACTACCTTTGAGCCACACATTTTCTGCAGACTTCTCTCTAGCCAAGAAATCTTAATTCCACACTGCAAAGTTTTGAAAACTATTCATATTCCACACGTTATAGTGGAGAGCACTTCTCCCCACCATCTATACTGAGACATATATTTATTAAGCGCTGACAGTTAACTTTCACAAGACTCTCAGGGAGATCTGGTCCTTATTCTGTGAATTTACAAAAAGCGGGCTGAGGAAGCCAGGAAACACAACTGTATTTTATTATTATTTAAATAATGAATTTGCAATAGCATTTTACTCTGAAGCAATGGTAAGCCTTGTAGGCAAATGCCTCCTTCAGTAAAGGTTCAAAAATCACTTTTGTTTAAATAACAGATGGTCTTGCCTATATGGACTTAAATGAGCCATCCATGTGGAGATGAACTTGTTTGACTTTGGGTAAGAAAGATTAAAAAACATTAGTTCTAGTTAATATCCATTTTGGTCCCTCTACACAGATGGGAAAAATAACATTAAATTACCATGCTTACATACGGTCAATACCAGACACCCAACAAAGCACAAATTCAAAGCCCTGTTCATAATGCGAGCGAACGCTGTGGCGTTCCAGTAGAGCAGCTCAGCTGCAAGTTTGCCTGAAACAAAAGAGATTTACATTCATTTCTCCACTTTGCCACAGATTTCCTGCGTGACCTTGGACAAGGCACTCAGGTTTTGCGTGCTGCAACTCCCCATCCCTCTAACGGGGAAAAAAATCATTTATTTTATATCCTTACAGCAATAAGCAGATTCACTATCAGGACATGCTTAGATACAGAAGTCAAATAAATGACATAAAGAGAATAATCAGTACTTAAAGCTTTACTTAACTTCTGCTCAGGCTTTGGAAACTTCGTCACAATGACAGAAGGAAAGTTTTGGCTCAACACTCGCAAGTGTTATCTACAGTCAAAGGTCAGGTCTGCCGACTTAGCAAGGTGGAACCACATTTTGACATCTGCAGACAGTCATGGACGCAGACTTCCATGACCCAAAAGACACAACACACTCCTCTGCCACCAACATATACAGAAGACCAGAAGCCCAAAGTCTCTAAGTACCTTCTCTGAGTCCTAAAACAAGAGTTATAATTTCCTGATGTAACACAAGGTAGAAGAAATCACCAGGTACTCTTAAAAGACTTAAAACACTTCAGGTCCAAACAGTTATTCTTGAATTTATATTAACCACTGCCCACCTTTTGAACCTGAAAGTCATATTTAACCTTCATAACTCAGTATTAATATCAGAAGTCAAAATCAACTTGCAGACAACAGAAACTACTGACTTCTAGAGCACCAGCCTACCAAAAATGATGAAGAACAGTAAGAATGATTCAGAAGTGGCCGAACACCACACGAGGACAGCATTGCCTTCATCAGGAACCCACAAATTTGTGACATGTATTAAAACCAGCTTTTTAGAAAATGTCTTGAAGTCCAAAAATCTACTTTTTTGAATACCGGCCAAATAGTCTGCATTTCCTTGCACGTATTCTGCACCTCTGTAGAAGTGACTGAACTAGCCTGGGTAAAATCAAAAATCACAGCCTGGAGAGGGAGACATGAGGGGCAAAGGGATTACAGGAGATGATGACGCAGTCAGTCAGACACAAGCACAGGCAACCATTTGGGGGACACAGGCAAGCTATGGAAAACCAGAAGCGAGGAAACTATTGAGGGAGAGGAAGCTCTGGGATAAACTTTCCGTCATAGTACCCACACGTGTAAAAGCCGCACAGCTGCTCAATCACAGGGTGTTCAGTGTGCTTGGGGTTTGGCTTTAAGTTTTGTTCTTTGGTTCTTTTTAAACAGATGATCTGTGGGTTACACACATGAAAATACGGTCAGTGCAAGCTACAAAAATAAAAATGAAACTCATTTGTTATTTAAGTTATTTTGTTTGAAATATCAAATGTTTTTCATTATTTGTAATTGCATCTTATACGTGGTGTTTTGTAAGAAAAATAAACCAGTTCTTACTAAAAAATCATTTACAACCTAAAGCTTTTTCTGCCAATATGCAGAGCTGTTCTGGGATGTGTTAAATACCCTGAACTCCCATTACTGTAATAAGACTGGAAGAAGAACAGCGCTTTGCAATGAGGCTAAAAATTAAAGCACAGCCAACAATGAACTGCTATCAAACACTGGGCATGGAACAGGGGAAAATACAAAGATGGTGGTGAGGAGTGCAAGAACAAACATCCAGCAGGAAAAAAGAATGTGTCATTTCCAACATAACACAAGATGCAGTTTTGGTCACACATTTTCAAATGTGACTTCTGAGATTTGGGCACCCCTGAAGTCAACGGCAGAATAAGTAGAACCTGACACCGTATATAGCACCCCGAATATGCAAGTTTTGAGATTAGTCTTGCAGGAGAGAGTGAGATGCCTTAAAGGAGAGGACTGCCCTGCCCTCCTCTCCAGTGACACCCAAAAAAAAGTCTATAGGGGCACAAAGACAGCAGAGCCGAGGGGTTGGAGGTCAGAAGAAAGGTGATGATAAACAAAGCTACAAAGGCAGAAAATTAAAACTGAGGTCTGGAACTATGTGTTTAATACCCCCCTCACAGCACCCTAATAATGTGCATACAAAAGGCAAAGGTGGGGGGGCGGGGCAGAAAGCGGTGACACTGTTAGCAGCCTTCCCCAGAGCACATTTTGGCAACCTTAATCATGCAGCAACCAGAGTTTCTCACTTGCTTAATCTCCTCACACTCACAAATTGACTATTCCTCTTTCTTTTTCCACAAGAGGTAACTTTCTCTGTAACTGCAGTATCTGAAACTCATGTCGCTGTTGCAGCAATTGGCACCTGCCTCCCTTTCACAAACCAGCTGCTACAGAAGCAAACTCCCAGTGTTTGACCGCGTTACCCGTAAGCAGAGCTCCTCTCCTTCACTCTCGGCGCCAAAGTAGGACGAGTTCACCCCAAGATGAGCAATAACAGAACTCCTCTGGTCTCACATGCACACACAAACCCCTCCACTCACATCTTCCTACTTATCAATGTATTGACACAGCAACAATCACACCAGTTTCATGTATTATTTGCAAGAGTTGCCAGCCTTCACTGTCACTCATTCGAAGGTTGGAAGGAATGCGGAATACTTCTAACAGCATTATGGGCAAAGACTAATCGTTAGCACTTGTACTGTGAACTAATTTTTACCATTAGAAATATTTATAAAGGCTGAGACACCACCACAAGCTTACTATATGGGCCTTGAAGTACATTCTCCTCGGTGATCTATGCAATTAAAAAAAAGAAAAAACAAAACCATGCTCTATTTTGACAGGTAGTCTGCTAGCCCATCTTTACCTGCAAACGATGCTAACTGAAACAAGGCCAAATTAAGGTTCTAATATTATTTACACAAACCTTCAGATGCAATCTGCAATCTGACATACTCGTACATCATCTCAACTTTTGGACAGATTTAAGACTGCAGTCCCAGAACCTTGATCATCCAGACTCAGTAATCCAGTGAGCAAGCCCCAGTGCCTTTCTAAGCTGTACTTCTGGGTTTCTTTCCCATGAATATCAGGTTAAGGTGGGAGGAGGGTGGGAAACCATGTGGACTTCATCATGACACAGAGCTTGGATGCAGACAGGACAGACACCTCCAGCCCGTGAACTGGAAGCTCTTGTAATATTCCGGTAGTCATTACTGTCACTAAAACAACATTGTGACAGCTAAAGATTTCAGAGCTCATCTGCTGTCTTCCAAACAGCACAAAAATCTTAGTAGCAGCCCAGACCTTAACTCACTTGTCTCATCCCACCCCTTCTTTAATTATGATCCTTGGGACTGGTACCAAAAGAGTGGCTCTGGACCTGCCAGGCTAACTCTTGTGCTACTGCATCTGTGCAGACGAAGGGTAGCAAAAAGCTTTGTTAAAAACAGCTCCTGCATTTGTGGGTAGCAACTCAATACTAAAAAGACCAATCTGAATAGTTATTTACAAACAGAACTTTCTCTGATTTCTTCTGTTACCAATATCAAAAGGCCTCAGACCTCAAACACAGCAAGAAGACAGTTGTGCTTTGGCAACTACAGTGAACACAGACTGGACGGACCGAAAGCCGCTTTCCTCTCGAATGAACAAGCACAACCGAAGATGTTACACTACTACTGTCTCCTTTCCAAACGCAAAGAGGCTCAGGCCACCATGCAATGAACCAAATCAACTTGCTAGATGCTTCAAACAAACAGCAAGAGTTTCTAAAAACCAAGCAGCTCTATACAGGGCAACAGAATACCCCCACTTTTAATTTCACCACCTAACACGTGGGCTCCTGTTGGGTACTCATGGAGTGATGAATTTGTGCTTCTCTCCAAGCTAAAAAGCTCATAGCATTTTACTACTCTCCGTTTCCTTGGCAGGACTCTTATTTATATAAAGACTAGTGCAGTCAGGCATTAGATTTACAAGCCAGAAAAAAAAAAACACGGAGAAAGTTTTCACATCTTTATAGGTCAGTTTCGGAAACACACACAAAGCAGCATAACAGATTGAAACTTAATTGTTAAAGAAGAAAAACAAACAAAAACCCCAAAACAATCCCCAAACACAAACAGAAAACTTGTATCTAAACACATATAATCTCTGGAGGCCCTTCCACCTGAGAACTATTTAATGTCATCCAAGCATTCACAAAACTACCGTCAACCACCTAAACAGCCTTTCTTCTGCTCCTTCCAGAGCCTCTGAAGACACAACACACAGAGGCACATTTCAGTCCCTCACTTTCCCCCACCCTCCTCAGGTAAGGAATCGACACTGACCTGCAGTTGGGAGGTGGATCTAAGGTGATGTCAGCCAATTCCTTCTGAATCCTGTGGCAATAAAAGTGAGAAGGAACAAAGGTAAGTTACTGCGTGGGGCAGCAGTTAACACACATGCCTTACAGACCCAGCAGTTAACACACATGCCTTACAGACCCACTGTCACCAAGAGTTTGCAGCACTGCATAAGAGAGACACTCTCAGCTGCAACCTCCCACCAGTCCAAACGCAAGAAGCAGGACAGGCACCCTGTTACAGAGAGGGACAGAAAAGCAGACAGGCACTGAGCCCAGGCAGGTGCATAAAGATGCCAACCACACACGGGCAGTGGGACAGTTTCCGCTTTACTTTGCCGAACAGCCCATAAATGAGGAAAAACCTCTGCAAATGTGAGACACTAAGTGCTAAGAGGAAACTCTAATCTGAAAAAGAAATTTTGTCTTGCTGGATTGAGAGAAACAGTCATTGCCAAACTGGCCGCCCTCCCTCCCCCCAGCAGCTTCCCATCACCATCCTGAGAAAAAACAGCAGCCCCAAGGGAGTGAAAAACCACACCGATCCCAAGGACACTTAAGAGGAAGGTGAGTATCTATTTCCCAGGCTCCTACACATTCCTGTCACCTTCAGTTCTCCCCTCTCTTCACCTTCAAGAGCCAGACAACATCTCCACGTCCACTCCCTCAGGACTCCAGACGCTTCCTCTCTCTTCACCGCGTTCAGACAACACCCTGTCCTCCTTGCCCAGACTATTCTGGGCTCACACTGCTTTTGCCACAAAAAGCCCAACCAGCTATCATCCCCTTCCCTGGAGTCCCATTACTGTCACTCAGGCTTCTCCTCCAGCTTTCCCCACCCAGCACTCAGTCTGCCTCCCTCCTCCTATAAACTCATCTTCTGCCTCTCTTCCACTCGTCATATGCAAGAACCACAGCATTTTCATATAGTGCAGTTCACAATCTTTTATCTTTTTTTTTTTTAAACAGCTAAGGGCACGACACATAAACACCGTCTGCTGCTATCTATGTCAGTTTGCCATGAAAACCTGCTGAGTGGAGATCTGGAATAACCAAACTGCCTAAATTGTACAAAGCCACAGAGAACTTACTTGAGACGACGGGGCATTTGCATAAAACCCCAGTCACTTTTGACACATACAGATACAACCTCCCTGTTCTGCCTGGTAAAGCTCTTCAGTGAGTTTATTATTCTTACTGAGGTATTGCAAGTCTGCTTGAAAACTTCCATTTGTCAGCTTAGCTCCCTGGCACAGGATGGTACCAAATTCAGGTGCAACACAGAATAAATAAGAAAGGATAACAAGGGGGTTTGGTTTTGTTTTGTTTTAAAAAAACACCTGAGTGGCTCCAAGAGTCTGTCTAGGTGAAGAAAACTGATGGATGTAGCTGCTCTGGAATTACTATTCTATGCAGGTATCTCTCCTCCATGTAGATATTATTCTGAAATTAAAAAATCCAACCCACTCTGTGCTGTTAGCAAAGACTATTTTAGAGTAGAATGTCCACAAGTGGAACTGCTGTGGATTACTTATTCTAGTCAACATCCAATCATACACAGAAAATGCAATATAAAAGATGAGCAGACAGAAAAACAGTAACATATTTGGTGGAAAAGATTTGGGGCTATGTTACACCACTTGCACTTGAGTGTACTCCCCCAGTGCAAGTAAACTCAAAACTCTCCACAAACATTAATTAATCCCCAAAGCAGTCCTGGAAAGAAAAAAGCCACTCTAAATCAATCCCAACCAAGAGAAAGGGAAACTGACGTTGAAGTGTAATGCTTTACTCGGGACCACAGTTTTCAGTAGCAGAGAAGGAATTAAGGTCTTGCATGTCAATCCTACACCATCCCTGTAACTGATGCTAGTCAGGAAAAAGGAAAAGACAGTGAAAATAGTTGAGGGACAGAGTAACAGCCTGGAAGAAGAAAGACAGTAAAATATTTGGGACTGAACAGAAGAAGCAGCAGGAAGAGATATGAGAGAGTAGAGAAGCTGGGCAGACGTTCACTGGACCAAGATGCTGAAAAAAGTGAGACAATGGCAGCAAGGGAGCACTGGGGGGACAGTGCAAAATAAAACAAGCAAAGAGAGAAGATGCATTAAATCAGTGAGAAAACTGACTGCAGCCTCACCTCTTGGCACTGGTAGATAGCAGCTTAGAGTTTTTACTCATGCTGACTTTGCTTTCCTTCTTCTTAGGCGTGCTTGTCTCTTTCTCTGTCTGTTGGTTGGAGGATGAAGATGAGGAGGAGCTGGTGCTGGCCCTCGAATCGTCATCCGACATAGTGACCCCCCCACCACACACCCCAACCTGGAGAGGAGACACCATGGGGTGTGGGGAACAAACAGTGAACACAAACACACACAGAGAAAGGCTGCTGACAATCTTGCTCTGTGTTTGGGTCATACTCCTTTTAAAGGGTCCTCGTGTCTCCCTCCTCCTCAGGCCCTACAGCCGAAGCAGGGGGAGCAGCAGTAGCCTCCTCTGCTCTAGTAACACCAAGGAGCAGGGGGGAAAGGGACTTTTAAAGATGCCTTTCTGTAAGCAACTGCGAAGCGACAGAAGAGACTGGAACGGGGACAACTGCAAGGATCAGGGAAGCTCAAAGCATTTCCTTCTAATCTCCCCCAAACTGCACACACAAGAGGAGCCATCGCCACCCACCGCTACCCAGCCTAGGGGTGTAGGAGATAAAAATGGAACAGCTCCGGTCCCTTGGGTTCCTGGGAGGCACGTGGGGGAGGAGGGAAGGGACAGGACTGGCGGAGGGGGGGGGGGGGGGGGGGGTGACCATCGCCAGCACTAAAATGGAAGTGGGGCATCACTGGCAACAGGGGGGAGATCCTGAAGGAGGATCTGTGACCTGTGCTGGGGAAAGCCCTGCCTGCCGGATCGGGTGTTGGAAGCGATGGTGGGGGGGAAAGCAAGGGGCACAGCTAAGCACGGAGCGGGGGTGCACGGAGGGGACCCGCCGAGGCCCACTGCGCTGGGGGGCACTGCCGGCGAGGGGTGAAGGGAACAGAGGGTCGGGGGTGCGAGGGAGGGGGGGAAGTCAGAGAAGGGCCAGGGCCTACAAGGGGCGAGAGCGAGGGCCCGGGGAGGCCGGAGCAGGGCGGGGGGCAGCGGGGTGCCAGGCAGAGGCAGCCCGGGTTCATGCGAGCACCTCGGGGGCACAGGGCGGGAGGGCGAGCACGACGGGCTACCGGGGGCAGGTCCGAACCCGAGAAGGGCGAGAAGCCGTCGGGAGGGATGGGGGGGAGCGGGCACCCCCGACAGAGCCCGGGTGGGAACCGGGAACGGGGGGGTGGGGGCGAGCAGCCGCCAGCCCGGGGCGAACGGCGGCGGCGGGGCAGCGGCGGGCCGGGAGCCGGCCCCCGGCCGCCTCCCTCCCAAGGCCACCGGCCCCCGGGGAGCTCCCGAGCTTCCCTGCCCCCGCCGGGCCGCCTCCCGCCGCCGCCCCTCGGCCAGCGGAGAGCCGGGGGCAGGGGGGCCCGGCCGAGCTCCCCCGGCTGCGGGCCCGCAGGGCCGGGCGGCGAGGGGCCGGGAGGGGACAGCGGTACCTGACAGCCCCGGGCGCGATCCCCCTCCTGCCCCGCCGGCTCCGCCACCTCCCGCCCCACGGCCGGGCCGCGGCCGGCCCTACCCCTCGCCCCTGCCCCCGGGGCCGGCGGTGAGGGCGGCGGGGGGTGCCCCGTCCCCCTACCTCTCCCTTTGTGTCTGGCTGCTCCTCCTCGGTGCGGCTGGGCCTGGCCACTCGTGTCTCTCTCGCTGGGAGAGAAGCGGAAGTGCTGCAACAGCAACTATTAAACAGGCAATGGCTTCCCTGGCTGCCTCCCCCACCGCCGAGAGGGGCTGGGGGGCGGCGGGGCCGGGGCACCACCCGCGGAGCGGGGCCCGGCAGGCGGGGGAGCCCCTGCCCCGGGGCTGGAGTGGGGATCCCGGCAGCTGCAGTCCCCTGTGGCGTCTCCGTGTCCTCTCCCTCCCCGCTCCGGCGGGTGCTGGGGAAGGGGAAGAAAGGGGCGCTCGGAGAAGGGGGGACACGCGAGTTTTTAATGGACACCCTCTGGAAAGTAACCTGCTGGGATTGCCAAAAGGGGGAGGGATAGACGCCCTCCCCGCCGCCGCTGCTGCTTCCTTGCGAGAGGCCCCCAGGGACGCGGTCGAGGCAGGTGGCTGGGAGAGGGGGCAAGATTCCGAGGCTGCGTTTTTAAGGCTCAGAGGGGGTTATGAGGCTTGGAGGGGGGTGGCTGCTTGCTTTCCTCCTCTTACAACTGTTTCAACCCCAAAGCTTCTCCCCTGCCTCACCTGCTTTGTCCCTCCGGCAGCAGCACCAACTTCTCACCTGTCTCAGTTGGGAAGCAGTAAGAGGGGAGAAGAACAAAATAGAAAAGAAAAAAAGAGCCCAACCCAAAGCTCCCCCCCCGGTCCCGCAAGCCAAAAGGAATCCCCGGCAGCTTTCCCGTCTCTCACCTATTTCAGCCCTAAAGCAGCAGCTGTGTCTTCCCTTCCCTCCCCCGGCTCAGCCCTGAACCAGCAGCAGGAGCAGCCGCTTCCCACTCGCCCGGAGTTCAGGATTCCATTGTCCCCCACACTGCACTTGGTGACATCACTGACACACAAAGAAGGGGGACTTCGTGATGTCATCAACGCATGCTGAGAGAGAAAACAAAATCCTGGGCTCAGGGCTTGGCAGCGACAGCAACCCCTCCTCCTTTAAATTTCCGAAGGTAAAAGTATTAGGGATTTTTTTTCTTTTTTCCTTTTTTTTTTTTTTTTTCCCCCGAATCCCCTGCTGGGGAGCCCGTCTGCGGGAAAGGCGCAGCGGCGTTCAGCTGCTGGCGTATTGCACTTGCGAGGCGATGATCTTACTCATCTCCCCGAAATCTTCGCTGTCGGTCTCTAGCTCCCCGTCCACCCAAGGGAAAAAAGTGATTTGGCTGGACCAACCCGCCGCTCCCTGTCCACGCGTGGGCGCAGGGAGCAGCCTCCTCCTGCCTCCTTCCCGGGATGCCCCCGCGGGCTGTCGCGGCGCTGCGTGGAGGTGCGGGACAGACTCGTGAAGGGACAATAGGGACCAGCATTCCCACCGACCGACCCCCGGGGCACGTTGGGCTCGGTGCCGCCAGTTTCCACACCCTTCGAGGGATCGCCTATGGCATTGCTTTCGTTTCTTCGGCGGCCGAAAATACAATGACTGTCACCACCGCGCGTCACGATAACGAGCAGGAGTTTGTATTTCCATCCTTCCTCCCGCGGGAGGACCCCCGAGGCGATCCGCGGGCACACGCGGGCGCTGCCCCGACAGAGCGCTGCTGCCACATGACGCCTCGGGAGTCCCGGGGGCTTCAGTCACAAAAATGAACTGCGAGGGACTGAGGGGCCGTAGCGAGGGGGGGCATCCCCCGGCTGGACACCCCGCTGCGTGGCGACGGGGGCTCCTCCCGAAGCCCGGGCGGCCTGTTCCTGGGAGCTCCCTCGGGCCGGGCACGCCGAGATGGACTCCGTCCCTTAGCAAAGGTGCGGGCTTGAGCGGGGACAAAAAACTAAAGGTTGCGTCATGGATGCCCATGGCTTCTTTTGGGGGCGCTTGGGCCAACAGGACTGCCTGGAGATGCTGAGCCTGTCCTCCGTGGGACAACAATGTCACGCTTCCGTGACTCACCACAAGGATCTGGTCGTGGCACTGATCTTTCACCATTTATATCCAGTAATCCTCAAGACAGAGGTATCCCTGGAGGGGACACCCGTGCGGGGGCAATCTTTCCATTTGTCACCCTCTCCTCTGCCTCCCTGGACCTCTCCATCTGCTGCTTCTCCTCATACTCTCTCCCTCCTCCCCCAATTTCTGCACACATCTCAGCAGCACCTCATTTCACCAGTGTCGATCCCAAAACTGCCTACACTCACCACGCGTGCTGCCTGGTCCCCTGTGTGGCTGACCCGTTCAGCATGTTAAACAGGGACACCAATGACACTGTGAGAGTTAGGCTGACAAAAGAATAAAGTCTTTGAGTATTTTTGTTATTTATTTCCCCCCCCCCCCCCTCCCCGCGTTTGGGTTCTATTTTTTTTCCCCCGGTTATTTCTCCTCTTCAGTCTTTATTACCCGTGGTACCATGTATTAGGCCTCAGTGAATTGTCCTCCAAAAGCAGCTTACTAGCAGAGCCAACCTGTCTGGTTTGACCTGTGGGAATGACACTTAGGAAGCCATGGTCACCCTTCCCTCCAGTAACTGCAGAGCTTTGTTGTCTCTGCCATTGACAACAAAGACATATGATAAATATAATGAAAATTTGGCATTTAGATAAAGATGGGTGATCTGATCACTTCATGCCCCTCACTGATGAAAGGAGGGCAGAATTCAGCTCCTACATACTTAACAGCAACCAGCTGCTCTGTCAGCATTCTCCAAAATAGCCCTGGGGGCTATGGAGGATGGGGCTGGCAGTATGGTGTTGTGTGCCAGGCAACAAACACAGGAGATGAGAGGACAGAAAGCAAGGTAACCAGGCTTCACAAATTTCACTGCTTATGGCACAACTTTTTTAAACCAGAAAATCTTCACTTTCACCACAAACAACCTCCCAGCCCTTTTCTGTCACCACAGGAAACCTGCACCAAAATCAAATGAGACAACTGATATTAATAATGAAAGCCCTTCCCTGCTGCAATAAGGGGCAGGGAGAACGTAAAGATTGCTACAAAATCACACTTCCTTTGTTATGCTAATAACCTTGGTAGGGGGTTATCTGTAGACTAACCTCTTCTGCAGCACACAATCCTCGGTAACCCTCTTCAAAGTAATAATACGATAACCAGCAGCAGCAGTTATTTACTTTGAAGCCTACCCAAAAAAGCATTTGCTGAAAGCACCTACTAATGTCATCGCTTGAGCAACTGTTACAGTGGCAACTCCCACTTTATGACTCACCTTCCAGGTCATGGCTAGGACCAGGCAATGAGCTGCTCCTCTCTGCTAGCCGTGCCATGCCCATAACCACGAGAGAGAGGGAGCCAAGAAGCTGACTTCAATGCCCAGGAATATTTTTGCATCTTGCCTTCCTCTCACCCATCATTGTCCTCTCAGCACTGTACGGACACTGAAGAACTAGAAAAGTGTAGAATGTAATTTTTTTTTTTTTTTTTTCCCCAGCAAATAGCAGAACTAGATACTCTAATCCAATCTCTTCCCATGTGGGGAATTTTGACAAAACCTCACTGATTTGCTTTTATTTCTTCTCTGCAAAGTGTGTGCACTTTATCAGGTGAACTTTCCACCTTATCAGTGCTTCCTCTCACTGTCTCCTCACTTTTCTTCTTTTATTTATTTTTTTTTTGGCCAAGTTGTGCAAAAGACTTGCAAAGGAAAACTGACCTAGATTATTCATTTTCCCTGTGCCCAGAGCTTTTTTAATCGATGGCACTAGCGCAGCATAGCAACTGAATAGGATTAGTCACTTTTCCCTCTGGATTGAGTTTGGAGGAGGCTGCAAAGCTAGATGACTGGAATTGAGTTGCCTTTGGGGCTTTGAGCTTAATTCACAACAGAAGCTAGCCAATTCAAATCACTCTGAGCCTCCTGCTAAAGGAAGGTGACTGGGATTAGTCCCTTTGTACCATCTCAACTCCAGATACATTTTCAGCGTTACTCCTGGCTGGTCTGTTTGGGCCTGAGCCAAAGCCCCTTATATTTCCACCATCTCCAGTGAGTTTTGTATCAGGTCTTTTGTGGGGAGCAGAAAAGGAACGATCATCGGTTTGGCTTTCCTAATGGCAGCTCGCTGGTAGTGTCACGCTTGCAAGTGACAGCAGCAAAGCCAGAAGCGCACTGATATCTCACACAGTCCTGTGATGACACACTTTGTCCTTTTTATGTGACCCTGTGATACAAGGTGAGGTAGCAGGGGAAAGCTGTGATAAGCTCAGGACTTATGACACAATTATTTGAATAAAGCTAGGCAGAAATTCTGAATTGGGCCGAAAGAGGAAGGAACTGCATTCAAATGAGAGAAAATGTAACAGAAAAAACACAAGTGGCTCATTTACGTGACATGAGGGTAGTGAATTTACAGGGTCACCCTTCGTTTTCCTGCACACAACTATCTTGCCATAACTTAATGACGCAGTCTAACTTCTCTTGCTCTAATTTTCCCACACAATACAGCTCGTAGTCCTCAGAGTTCTATCTTTTTGAGTTCCTTACAGACGAATGAAAAGGTTCACAAGCAGAAAAAGATTTGTTTCCTCTCCTTTTATTCCAGTGCCAAAGAGGACTTAGTTGTGGAAAGAAAGGTTTAGGTTTTTTTGTTAAGTTTTGGTTTTGTTGGAGACTACTCCTGGGAGCTCTCTGAAGGCCTCGCGGAGAGACTGTCGAGTGGGCAGAAAGACTTGAGACCTGTTACATGTTTCAGCCTTATTAAAGTTCTGGCTGAACTCCCACAGATGGGAAGAGTAGCTGGCAATTAATTCCAAAAGCTTAAGCAAAGAAGTTTAGCTGCATATAATTCCCGGTATATGGCCTGGTTCATTTCGATAACTGAAAAACTGAAGATGCTTAGATCAATTCAATTCCACAGCATTGTAAGAAATTTTATGAGATGTATTTCCAGGGGTTTCTGCCTTGCTTCCAGGTGATGAGATTGAGCCTTAAAATTGCTTTACCTTGAAGTTATGGTGATTTACTTCTTTCTCAGTTTGACCAATCTATAGCTAGTACTTAGTGATCAGGACGGAGAGGTACGTGATGCTTCCCCTATCTATGTCTCTAGCAGTGACTCCCTGTTTCTGACCCTCCTGTAAAGGAAGAGAATGATGTTAAGTGGGAGTTAGACTGAAAGTGTAAATAGAGGTGTACATATAGCCTTCACCCCTAGCCACTCATTAGATTTTTCTGTCGCTTCCTTTTTGTGCCTGATGGCCCTGTTTTTCTGCAGAATGCTGCCTCCCCAGTGGCCTCTGTGCTTCCTTCAGGCTTTGCAGTAGCTGGCTCTGCTTTTCCTCTCTGTTTCTGCAGCACACAGCCTCGCTGGATTGCTGTATTCCAGACTCCTTGACTTTTTCTCTTCTGGCACTGAATGCTCCCTTAGTTCACATGGTTTTCCTGTTTCTGCCTCTTTCAGTTTACAGAAACTGCTGCTTTATTGATTATCATCAGCTCTCCTTTTCTACATACTACTTTTCCTTGGCAGCAGTCCTCAGGTCCTGAAGACACTCAGAAAGTGGAATGATTATACTAGGCTAAGCAGTAGATGGACTTTTATCAATTAGTCATGCCATAGGAAAGTACCAGGGCAATGGCATTCCTGTTGGCAAGAGCCCTGGGAGAGGTGAAAGGTGTTGGCCAACATGACCCAGATAAAAGGACTCCTGGAGGCAATGGGTCAAACAGCAGCAAATGCACTATTTTTGCCACTCTCCTCCTTCTAACTTGCAGGAAATTCCAACTTGACATTTAAACTTGTGTTTGCTTTTTATTTGTCACCAGTGACCAATGGTAATGACCGCCGCTGGACAAAATCCATAGCTGAAGATTTCCATTACAGTAATAAATGGTTAGGTTACAACATTCCTATGCTGGCTTACAGTTTGGTGTAGCCCAGGAAATGCTAATCTAAAAGACCCTTTTGCCAGCACAAACTGCACCTCCTGATGCTGTGTTTTGCCTGAACAATTGCCTTGCTTGCAAAGCCATCCCAAGAGACCTTTTTCTGGTGTAAGGTTAAGCTTACACCAGAATCTCTCTGCCTTGCCTTAGAATAGTCAGAGAGAACCTGCTGAGGATAATAGTTAATAGTTATTGTTAATAGTATATGCTCACAGTTTATGCCTCTGCCTTTGTGGGGTGCTTTGGTAAATCCAGATGAAAAGGGCAGTATTTTTCATATGGTCACCTGAATGTTACAAATTGACCATAGACTCTGAAGACATACTCTGAAAAATCACTTATTCTGGAGATGGAGATCTGCAATAAGGCATATAAAACGTCAGTCAATTGTACTGAATGGGCTATTTATGAACTCAGCAATAAATGGACGAAGCAATTTTCCTAGCATCCGAGACAAAAGGGCTTCTTACCGTATAAATAATACTTACACCTACAGTCCTTTCTTTCTGCCCTTTTAAATATTTCTCAGTGTCACAGTATGTGTCACTCTGGCTCACATGGGTTAGTACAAGAAAATCTGCTTTGCTTGCTCATAAGCTGAATTGGTAATATTCTTATTCTAGTTTATTCTTTCTACTAAAAATTGAGTGATTTCCCATCTGCTCCAACTCTACGGATTTTTAAATCCATGGGGGGAAAAAATCCACATGTCCTAACTTCTCAGAAAATGTATTTAGTGAGGATTTCAATTGAGTCTTTCAACCTCTGCCTCCTCATCTAACAAAGGTTCTTCTCAACAGAGAAGGATCAGGAGAGGTGTTCGAGGCTCAGTAATTTCACTCTGTGGCTTGACTACAGTTCAAGACTTCAATGGACTTCAGCTGCAATTTTTCTCCCTAGGCCTTCTTATTATTAGAGGCCTTCAAAAGGAAGCAATAGAATCACTCAGACTCTTGCAGATCCCTGATGCTGCATTCTTGAGAAACCAGTGTATAGGACTTCTTTTCGTCTTTTTAGTCTGACCAGCACATGGAAGCAAAGAATAGAACATACATCTGATTGTTAACCATTATTTATACTTAACACATGGATCATTTATTTTTCATATTTATTGAGGGATAAAGCATTCTTCATTTCCCTTGCAAAGTCCATAGTTAAAAGAAAAAAGTGTATGTATTAAAAACTCCAGCATCAGAGAACCCTTTATTTCAAGACTTTGTCTATTTTTTTTCTTCCTAATATAGACCATGGTAACTCTCAGATTATGCCAAAGGTTATAGAAGTGTTCACAGCATGGACTAAAACTTCACACATTGTCATTATCCCTTCCCACATTCACGATCACAAAACTTCTGTGTAGCACCTTCAGTAATTGTTTACACAGAACTATCAGCTTAGGAAACCGAAACACTTCTGAATACCTGTATACTTGTAGAAGACCTTTTTTTTTTTTTTTTGTGTGTTTGTGTGTGTGTGTTAAATAATCTTGCGTTATTCTGTTCTGTTCCCATACAATCATAAAAAGTGTCTTTGAAATGTGGCTTCTTGCTAAGCTAAAAAACGTCGTGTCTACGGCTTGAAGGACAGCTGGGTATTTCAGGCTTTGTCCACACAGGCACATTTCACCCTTCACATTGATACAACTATACAGATGTGGTTAAACAAGCATAACTCTACCTGTGAACTCCTGTCCCAACATAAAAATACTGTCTCCAGTTCAGCTAAAACCCTTTCCAGAGCAATATAAGTAAAAACTAGAAAAAAAATCTCCCTTCAGGAGTGTTCACACAAGGAACAATAGCAGTATGATTATATAACATCACATAATATAATAATCGCTTTTGTTGCACAGACATGCTTTGAGAAACTTTATCCATGGTGTAACAAAGTTACTCCTTTCATTGAATGTTTCTGTTGAGTTAGAACCGAAACAGGAAGACCTCGCTTTGATGCTATGTTTGCCATCCTTTCTCAAAGAATTCATTCCACCTTTTCTTCCCCGATGGCCTTTTCTTTTCTCTTTTCTTTTCTTTTCTTTTCTTTTCTTTTCTTTTCTTTTCTTTTCTTTTCTTTTCTTTTCTTTTCTTTTCTTTTCTTTTCTTTTCTTTTCTTTTCTTTTCTTTTCTTTTCTTTTCTTTTCTTTTCTTTTCTTTTCTTTTCTTTTCTTTTCTTTTCTTTTCTTTTCTTTTCTTTTCTTTTCTTTTCTTTTCTTTTCTTTTCTTTTCTTTTCTTTTCTTTTCTTTTCTTTTCTTTTCTTTTCTTTTCTTTTCTTTTCTTTTCTTTTCTTTTCTTTTCTTTTCTTTTCTTTTCTTTTCTTTTCTTTCCCTCTTCCCATAACCTGAAGCACTGTCTTTCTCCATATTTGTCTGGCCATGATTCTCTGATTCTTTTTAATCTTTTCCACTTTTTCTTCTTTACGCTCTTCCTTGTTTCTAGCTTTTCTTAACACCCTGCAAGTGATTCCCTGAATTTTGGCCAGCGAGTCCAGTCAGTTAAATTTGCTTTTTTTCCCCCCTATCTTCTCTGAGCATACAAAATGGACAATTAGTTCCTTCTTCCTCTTCCTTCCACATAGTACGGTGGCTACTTCTCTACAATTCACAGAATCATAGAATGGTTTGCTTTGGAAGGGACCTTAAAGGACATCTAGTTCCAACACCCCTGCCATGGGCAGGGACACCTCCCACTAGACCAGGTTGCCCAAAGCCCCATCCAGCCTGGCCTTGGACACTTCCAGGGAGCGGCATTCGCAATTTCCCTGGGAAACCTGTTCCAGCGTCTCACCACTTTCACAGAAAAGAATTTCTTCCTAACTTCTTATCTAAATCTACCCTATTTCAGTTTGAAACCATTACTCCTTCTCCTATCATTGCACTCCCTGACAAAAAGTCCTTCTCCATCTTTCCTGTAACCCCCTTCAGGTACTGGAAGGCCACTATAAGGTCTCCTTGGAGCCTTCTCATATCCAGGCTGAACAGACCCAACCTCCTCAGCCACTATATTTGTTGCTTCTCCTTATTTACTGCATCTTCCAGGCTGCTCCTTGAAATGCCTTGCAAATGGCCATAGAAGGAGCTTTCTCTCAGTGGCCCAGCAACACAGCAAATGCTCTACCACCTCACTGGTGCACAGTAGCCTGTAGTTTGAGAGCCACTACTTGTCACGTAAGTTGGCATGATAAAAATAGGAGCCTTCTGGACATGAAATTTTCCTTCTTACAGTGTGACTGGGCTTTGGGTATTATCACAACATGAACAGGACACAAAAGTTTGACTGCAGAAATTTAATTCCTTTTTTCAAGTTTTAACTTCTTTTTCTGAAAAATACCCCAAGTCAAAAAAAGTTTTTATAGAATCTGCTTTAGTAAAATGTCTGCCAGCCTAGAGAGACATAGCTGGTAAGAATCCAGTCTCATGTATACGCTTAAAGCAAATCAGAAAGACATCCCTCCCGTACAGAATACAATGTTCAAGGTGTCAGTAAAACTGCACAGCTCTGTGGCACTTTGGGTGGCAATCATACCACACCCTGGAAGGATTTGTTTGCAAAACAGGTTGAAAAAAAAAGGACGCTGAACAACAGATGTCAAGAGTACTTCCTTTACCAGGTACAGTCAGGAGAACAGAAAAAGCCCTTTTTGGTTGCTCTTTGAAATTTTGCATGCAAATTTTTGTGTCTTCAAAAATGAGATTTGCATTTCAGATCTCGGAATTTATGTATTGAAACTACAAACTACAGGCAGTCTTTACAGTATGGGCTGATATGAAAGGCATATTCATATGATTTTTTAAAAACAGCTAATAAAGAAATGGAATACTGCCATTTTTTTTTAGGAATTTCTTGGCAAGGAATTTGGAGATTTTTCAAATAGCAGAGACAGGGCTAACACCTTTCCAATGCCACTTCTAAATTATGCCATTATTTTTGTTTTAAACATCTGCTAACCTCAAAAGATGTCCATTTATCTCTTTTTTTGTTGATGCCATAGAAAGATGGCACTCACCCTCCTAAACATACAGTGTTACATGGGACAAACAATGCAGTACAATTGTTGGCAGTCTGAGAAATGGTGAGTTCATTTATTGTAACACTACTTCACCAGTTTACCTTTTACTTAAGCTCTTCAGCCCTCGTGCACCAACTGATGAAGTGAACGTGATTCTTTTCACTAGTTTAATCTGTTTCAAAGTAAGGCAATGGATAGGAGCAGATTTTTGGAAGGAACTCATTAGTGGAGATACTGTTGCTTTCTTCAGCTCCAAGACTGCTGTTGGGCAAATCCTTTAGTTGCCTTAGTGTCTCTGCAGCAGCCATGTGCTGTTTTGTGGCCATGTTACCCAGGTATTGTGGGTTTCTTTAATTTAGCTACCTTGATCTCCATTCAGTTATGTTTTCTCCCCTGCTGTGAAATATTATTTTCCTGTCTTCTAGTTTCTGTGCTATTGGCAGCCCTTCCTCTCTGCTTATCAGAAAGTGAGAGAGAGGACAGTGTCACACTTGAATGATTTTTTATAAGGTTGGGATATACTGTAGGTTTCACAATAAGATAGCCTGGCCAATGGAGTTTGTATGTATAGATTTTTCAGTTTCATTGCAGCTATGGGATTAGCTAGGACAGTATACGAAAAAAACAGCGAAGAGAAGGATTCAGATTTTGCCTTGACATAACTCCATTGAGTTCAGCAGGCTTACTCCAGATTTACGCTGGAACAAGAGGAGTTTAGAGTCAAGCCCAGTGGATCAGTTTGCATTGCTTTTGGAGGCATCAGTTTACTCAGTCACTTGGAAAATCTTACTGCTCTACTGCCAAAGATCTGGGACAATTCACAACGCTAATAGATTTGGGGGTCTGCTCCGTGGTGTGCAGATGCATTTGCTTAAAAGAATTAGGAATGTGTAAAGTAGACTTTATATAGCAAGCCCTGCCCTCTCCTGTGCTGGAGGGCAAAGCAGAGAATAAAAGGCACAAGGAATTTCCTGCCCTGGTACAGAGACTAAAAACTCACAAATGTTGTCCTGGAGCAGACCTGGTTAGAGCCTTCCAGCCAGTGATCGTTTCTCAGCCCTTGGAAGCAAACTCCAGCTAGATACAGATCTGAGCCTTCTCCCTAACAGGAAAAGGGCTGCCAACAGCCCGCTGTGAGGAGTCCTGCCCTGACCCATCAGAGTTCTCAGAGCAGAGCCCAACCTGAACAGCACCTTCGCTTCTCTTCATTGCACGGACAGGATTCTAGTCCTGATATTAAATGGGTTAATGTACTACCCTTGTTTCGTAATGAGCTAGGCTTAGGGAAACTTGTAGGCATGGGGAAAAAGGTTTTTTTTCCTTCCTGTATCAGTGGCAGTTACATGAAGAAGGCTTATCAACTTTAACCACACCATGATTTTTTTTTGTAAGAAAAAATTACTCTGTGGTAAGTAAAAATAGAGAAATGTTACTGTTTGGAGTTTTGTTGACAGATTTTTTTTTTTTTTGTCTTCCCCAAGGTGTGAAATCACACTTGGCAAGAATTATCTGAACACTAGAACGTGTCACTTAGTGCCCTAAGTGTTTATGTCCAAACCCCTGCCACTGATGACACAACATGCTGCAAAACCAAAAATAGTCTCTTGGCTGGAATCTGAACTGATTTCTAATTTGCATCTATGCACTGGCAGACAAGCAGCCATCAATCCCAGCCTCCCGTGCATCCTGGGTACAGTGCAGGCTGAGCTGAAAACATCTCTCAGAGTGCTGATGGGAGAGATAGGGCAAGAAAAAATGATAGAAGAAAAGTAAGAAACAAAAGGTAATAGAATTACAGGAAACAGGGCTCAAAGGGGTGTCAGAAAGCTGGATTGACTAGTGTAATTCCTGACAGATGCGATTAAAAAAAATAATAGATCTCCTTGAAATATATTACAGCCACAGATACAATTTCTTAGAAACAAATCACTCTCTACATCTGCTAATCTTAAAACACCATTCAAGAGCAGTAGACAGGAGTTTGAATCATTGTACAAAGGTTCCTATATTTTATTTTATTTGATTATGTATAAAGTATCTGTATAAAATGTTTATCTACAGAATGGAAGAGTACAGATATGCATGATTTTTATAACACTCAGCCAAGAAATGAAATTTTACGAGTGAGGCTTGTGTAACACACTTGAAATTTGGCTCATAACCAGCTTGTACAGCTTTCAGTTTTATGGGTGGGTTTTGTGTTTAAGAAGCAGAAATAAATAAAAGAGGAGGAAAAAAATTAACTCGTACGCAGCTAAATCGTCTTTTGAAAGGTATCAGGGCCAGGTCTCCTCATTAGTTTCTTTCTTCATTAGCATTGGAAGAACAAAGAACAGCATTTACTTTTTATTCTAAAGATTAATTGAAGAGAGGGATGAAACACTGAAATTGAATTAGTAAATTATTAACCAATTTCTAAGTAATAAGAAATAATCTATTACAGAATCTATCCCTCCATCTAGAGATTTGTCTTAAGCATCTGTCTTTAGAAGAGAAGGTGGAAGGAATAAGGAGACACAGACTAAAGACAATCCGTCAAGTCAGCTACTAGAATATTAATAATGGAGACCTTTGAACTTGGCAAATCTTCCAGATCTCTCTCTCTTAACTGTGCCTTACAAATTGTCCCAGAGTTGCTGCTTAATTTAACAGCCTCTTTAATTTTGCCCCCCATGTTATTAAAAATGCTCCCGTTATAATCTCAGCAGCTGACAGCCAAAGCAACAGTTAACAAAGCCTGAATCTGGCATCATGTCAGCTCAGGAACTCCCTCCAGCCTGCAAATACAACTCCACCCACTCACATTTTCAGGAGAGGAGCCTAGTGCCAAGGCAGCACTGGTGAAGGTGGTGACTGGAGAAGTGGATATTCTGGCTTCTTTGATTTCTGAAGCTGCCTATGAACAACCAGGTTCTTTCTTCCCTTTTGAGTCAAACCTCACTTTGATGGCTGGAAGGTTTCCCCTCACTTATTTCCAAGGTTAAAACTCTGATTCACTTTTAGAAACCGTAATAAATAACATGAGCATCCGGCAGAAACCAACAAACCTCGTGTAGAGTTCTGACTAAGAGGAAGGGTCTGGCTCTCACTATGAATATTTCTCAATGGCCTCGTGGCAGAAAGATGCTTTGAAGTAGCTCAGAGAGGTGAGATTTTAATCTGTTAGTTCCTCCTGGCCCCTTGCATATGGGATGCAACTGGGGAGGAGGAAGAGAGAAGCTATATTGGGTACTCACATGCACCTCCACCTGCAACAACTGCCTGATGGAGGTTTTGCCTGTCCTAAACTGCACCACCCAGTCTCCTGGTCTGGGAAGGGTTAAATCCTTTATACCAGGTATAAAGCTCTATTCCTCTCTGCCTGTGTGGTTGTCTCCTTCTGCTCTGCTTCATACACACATCCCCCAGCTCCAGCCTGCAATACTTTGTGTCCAGACACATATACACAGTCACTCACATACATAGTCAGAACAAGTGGGTTTTGTCCTATATTCTAACTGTGCTCCACAGTCTATAGGGCCCTATGAATGGCTTTGATGGATTTTAGAGACTGGAGGGGGGAGCACTGAAATAGGATTTTTTTTTTTGAGAACTTCTACCCTGTGGTACCTGAGCTGTGCCAGATTTCCCTGGCTGGACTGCAAACCGTGCAAACACACATTGCTCCCTCTCAGCCTTTTGCTTAGGCTTTGCTGAAAGCCCACAAGTAACATACTAAATTCTTTCCTCCCACCTCCAGTCTTAAATGAGCAGCTTCTTGACTCATTGTACCCTATGCACAGCTTTAATGAATGACTGCAGCTGTGGAGGTGAGCCTCTCTCCCCAGCCTCCTTCTCTGTGTGTCAGTCCTTGTTTCCTCCCCATTCCAGCCCACGGCTTGGAGCATCCTCTGGGCACTTCCACTCCAAACGATGCTCCTCTTGTTCCATTTTAGATACAGCTCTCGACCCATGTTCAAGAGGGACCAGAATCCAATTTCTCCTTTTCCGAACCTCCCTCCAAATTTTACTCTGGTTTGTAAACAAAAGAACAGCTACACACCTCAAGCAGCTGGTTCACAGTTGCTTCGGTGTACACCCTGCCTCCGAAAAAGAGTGAGAATCATAGAATGGTGTAAGTTGGAAGAGACCTTAGAGATCATCTTATCCAACCTCCCTGCCATGGACAGGGACACCTCTCAACTAGATCAGGTTGCTTAAGGCCCCATTCAGCCTTGAACACCTCCAGGGAGGGGCATCCACAACTTCTCAGACCAATTTATTCTGACGTCTTGCCACCCTCATACTGAAGAATTTCTTTCTAAGATCCAATCTAAATCTATTCTCCTTCAATTTAAATTAATTTCCCCTTGTCCTATCACTGGACACTCTTGTAAAAAGTCCCTCTTCAGCCTTCCTGTAGGTTCCCTTCAGGTATTGGAAGGCAGCTATTAGGTCCCCCCAAGTCGTCTCTTCTCCAGGCTGAACAATTCCAGCTCCCTCAGACTGTCCTTGTAGCAGAGGAGCTCCAGCCCCTGGATCATCTTTGTGGCTCTCCTCTGAACCTGCTCCAACAGATCTATGTCCCTCTTATGGTGGGGACACCAGAACTGGATGCAGTATTCGAGGTGGGGTCTCACAAGAGCAGGACTTGTTCTGCTCAGCTTCACTGTATGATTGGAATCTAAACCACATCAGATCCAAGGGCAGACCTACAGGGATTGCCTGTTGTCTGGTGACACTGGCTGGTGATGAACATTCACTTGGAAAACCTCATTCCTTCTTAAAATCCTTTCAAGACACTGTGCATGAAGATGACCTACAGTGGCATCCACAGCAAACTTGCTTCTGGCTCTGGTTCTCCCATCTCTCATATTGCGCAAGGTTCTGCCCATCCTCCTGCTGTATAAATACACGCTGCATCTATAAAACATAGATGGGGAGAGCCTGAGGAAAATTTTTCTAACTACAAAGCACATGGCGCCCTCTCTCAACACTGCTCTCTATTCACTTTTCCTCTCTGCCTCACGGGCAGGCTTACAGTCGCTGAAAAATTTTGGTTTCTCCTCCTTAGATCCCAAGCCCTTCAAGTTAAACCATTACAAGGGAAGATACAGACATAGCAGAGGAACAAGGGATTTTCCTGTAATTTTAGCATTTGTTTTCTTCTTAAAGATGCAATTGCTCAAAATAAGCAATGTCCTGGCAAAGGCTAGCATTACACCCTGCCAGACAATTTTATCACCCCAGCCCATGAAGGCTCTAGCGTATGACATAAAGCTGCTTTTGCTTCTCCTGACGATGCCAGACCTCCCTTGGCAGTGCTGTGTTACTCTCCAGAGTCGTCTTCGTTCAAAATTAGGCCTCTTGCAGCATCTTTCTGACCTCCTGAAGGTGCCGAGCCGGTGCCGTATGGCTCGGCTCAGCGACAGGAGGGGGAGCTCGTAGCTCGCCGGCTTTAATCAGGGCCTTTAAATTTAGCAACACTGCGAAAATCACCGCTGAGGCTTGAGGTGCCCACAGGGTCCTTCCCAAGTCAAAGTGAAAAGGGAGATTTTTATTTTGGGGTGGAGGTTAGGAGGAAGGAGTTACACTAAATTAAAAAAGGAGTTGAGAGTCGATGCAGCTGCTGGAATGTGATGGAGAGGGTGGATCTTAATATGTATTTATGGCACTAGGAACGATGAATAAGATGCTTCCAAGTAATAAATAACACCTTTGCTCTGATAGACCAGGGCAGTTTTACTGCTGATGTAGGCTCCTCAATTTAGCTGATGTACAAGGGGTTGTGCCTGCTTACACCAGCACTGAATTTAGCTGTATATCTGCTAGGAGACCCATGGAAGGAGCAAAGTCATGCCAAAGGAAAAGTCTTTGCTTCCAGAAGTGAGACATAAACCCATTAACTACCAGTCTCATCATAAAACCACAACACCAAAGGATCGAGCTGTCTTCTTCAGTACAAATTCAGGAGGATATGCAAGCCTATGCCACTTCACAGAGCAATAGGGCACACGCACAAATTTGTACCACATCTTCAGGCCTGACAAAAGGCTCAGCCCAAGTTAACATCAAGCTTCATGAAGTTAGGACACTTCCCTGAAAAATTCCTCTTGGACTTGCACGTACAATGCTTTTTTTTTTTTTTTTTTTACCCTTTTCTCTGACAAGCCAACTGAGGGCAGAACCTGGGAAAAAATTCCAACCCATCAAGGCACCTTCCTGAATTAATTTCTCCCAAAAGATGCATAGGAAATCACGGCTTTCAGACTGCATTCGTCAAGAAAAAACTAACATCAGCTTTTATGGAGCTAAGCCACAAGGAAAACTTGTATTAGTTTCACAGCACCAGTGGTGACAGAGTGATAAGACTGAGTCCTCTGCACTCTTGTGCACAGCCTACCAGTGCAGTACTGCAGCTGGGCTGCTCTTCAAAACAGACATTATTTTTCCTAGTGCAGACAGCCCTGTAAAGAGCTAATCTCCTAATATTGTAGTGAGATATTTGAGAGATTTATTTTACAGTCTCCTGAGCGCTTGCATAATTCACCTGTATAAATTCTATGAAAATTCCTAAATTTGAAATCCAGCAATCTCTCATGAGTTATCTTTCTAAATTAAGATATCCTCCTCTCTATGTGCAAGCTTGTGACCCTTATTATTAGTGCAAGCTGGGCCTATGATTAGAAGAAGAGAGCCTACCACTTGAGCTGGAGGAGAAAGAATCTAGACTGGATTCACGATATTTAGTGCCAAATAAAAGAATTTCCCTTGCTATGAAATATGAGCAGGTTCTCTGCAGGCACAGAAAGCTTTCTGCAGATACAGCCCTGTAATACATTGAAACAGAATGAACCTCGTTCATAAACCTCTCTAAAAATGTTAGTGGAATCATGAACACTGACCTTAAAATGAAAAATGATTTGCAACCTTTGCAGAGGTGTCTTTATCATAGTGCCATAATTTAAAGTATTTTATCCACTCAGCTGCACAATCTTACCATTCATTTGCAGTTGTCATTTTACCTACAAAAGAGTTCACCTAATATCCCCCAAAGCAAGAGAAACCTACTGAGTATTACAAGGGGAAAATTATTACTAGTATATTATACAGAAAGGCTGTGAAGTTCAAATAGAGAGAGTTGTGTGTGCACACCACATTTCATGCAAATTACGCTTAATGGTTTAACACTGCATTATATTTTGTCTCCTGAAAAAAAATGCTTCTTTAGTTATTTTTCTAATAATCTATGTAACTGGGGAACTAATTAAGGCAAGCCATTTCCAGTGTACCTGTTTAGCTGCCTAAATCAAGTGGCCTGATTTTCAAGAGTGCTGAGTACTGAAACTATAGTAGATACTTAGCATCTCTTACCACCTGGTTATTTTTGTGGACAGCAGAGATTTTTAGGAGTCCTATGTGAGCTACCTGCGTGTTATGTTTGGCTTAATTATTTAAAATGCAAAGTCCATAGTTCACAGTAAGCAAATTACATCTAAGAAAAATTTCAAGTAAGTTTATTTCTCCTCTCCCTTCTCCCCACCTTTCCAATTTACCTATAGGAAGGGGTGTCGACCTACAAGACTCTCATCATAAAGGGGTTTCTGTAGCTGCAGGAAAATGCTGATATCACTTTTTGATTGTAAAAGGAGCATGTGACACATAATTAATCCACATATGGATAGATGTCTTCCAAAACTGGAAACGGATAACTAATCAGGAGTATATATGACACACTGGATGCAATACACAAGCTTCACTAGGACTTCTTGGCTGCCTCACATCTGCCTGGCTTGGAGCACAGGCAGAGCTGCACATGACTGTCTGCCCTCTTTCACGGAGACAAATGCTGAATTGAAGCCTGGCTGTGCCTGCAAGGCTTCAGTTTCATCAGCTTAGTGAGTGCTAAAGTATGGTTGATCTTGCCTGGACTGGAGTTTTGAATACATTAATTTGCTTCCAGCAAACTAACACTATCCAATGAATCCTAAACCTTTGGCTTGATCCAGGCACAGATTTTGTACAGATGTAACTAACAAAAGCGCTAGTCTGATTTTTTTTATTACTTTTTTTTTGCCCTGGAACACCTCCCACAGAAGCAAATCTCTGCTGGTAACTGACCTGAAAACCATGTACCAATACCTTATTTTGAAAGGCCAGGCCAGCTGCTGATACCGATGCCAAATTCTCATTGACTTTAGCAGGAGCTTTGCCTCAGAAAGGACGGAGATGTCATGTTTCATCCCACTGTGTTGTCTATCAGAAGCAGTTGTACTTCCCAGTCATATGGAGAGCTACTGAGGTCTCAAACAGGGTGCTGACGTTGCCATGGCTGAGCACCTCTGGAAACATTTAAACTTGTTTCCCCAGGAACCTACTTCTTGCCTGTAGATGAACATGATGACAAACTAACTCTTCAATGCTCGATATCCTACCTTGTAGAAAGATTTATAGAGCTGCTTGTAGCACATGCTTTGCCTATGCCATTTGCTGCTTCAATGAGATACCAGGTAAGATTTTTATATTTCTCTCCCATAATGTTTAATGAGCAATATTTATGCTTATGTCAGAGATATGCTTTGAACAGTGATTACTGGCTGCAGTTCTGCAGTCTAATATGATGTCCAACTTCAATACTCAGTGTTATGAGGCACTGTTAGGAGGCAGTGGTCCTTGTCGTCTGATCTTACAAAACATAGAAAACAGTTATGGTTTAGGAGGCTAGAAAGATCTGTGAATGTTAATAGTGAATTATGAGACTGTTCACTTCTTGTGTCCTGAATCTGAAGAGCACCCAGCCAAAGCAATGTACCTACAATATATATATATACACATGTATAAAAATGCCCATGCACACATAAACAGTACGGGTATGGAGACAAAATTCAACTCTAACTATGCCCTCAAGCAAATACACTAAAATAAATCTCAACTACCTTGTCTCAAAAGTACCCCAAGTGCTCAGATGTGTTAACCCTGCCAGAGAGGTACTATACATCACCTGCTCTATAATACGTTACTCGAAGTATTTGTCATGTTACCTCTCTCTTACAGTGGGCCAAGGGGTGGGTGGCTACTTGTTGGGTCCCATAGTGCAGGCACGAGTCTGGGCTCTGTTTGTGAGGGAAAGAGCTGACACAAAGCTAATTCAAAGGAAATATAAAGGACAATACCCTCACAGGACCATGTCACTGTAAGAATATGTTGAAGTTTAAGGCTGTGTCAGCCACCAAACTTTAACAGACACTCTCTGTGACCCCCTCCCCGCCCAGCCTTCCAGAATATGATAATAAGAGAACCAGGGAGAAGGAATTTGAGGTTGGGAAAAAACCTTGAATCAGTTTAAAGAAAAATAATATTAGGAGTAACAGTGAAGATGTTAAACTATATATAGATATTATATAAGAATACAAATAAATTCTAAGATACAAGAGAACATACTAACACGGAACCCACACCTTCTGGATGACAGCTAGGTCCTAAGCAAAAAAGTCCCAGGCTGGACTCAGCAGAAGGTGGGAGCACCTGAGCCCAGAGTCCCAAAAACAGCCCCCCAAAAAACAGAAAAGGAGCTATGCCGCTCCCACCCACGAAGGTGAAGGCAAGACAACTTGTCGCAATGAACAGTGTTCCTCTGCAGCATGAAGACAAGAGGCAGGAACAGCAGCACTACATTGAGAAATGACAAAGAGACAATGGCAATCCTCACAGCACAGCAGCACTAAAGACCCAAGGGCTGATCTTAGGGGCCCTTTTATACTGAGCACATAGGAAGGAACACTGTGATTGGTCCATTTGGGTCCCCTGACCCATTCTCTCCTCCCCACAGGCACAGCTGCCCTTCCCTACTGTGACTGACACCTGTGCCAGGAGCCCCAGAGAACTTGTATCCTGGTGCTCTCAAACCAGGGCAGTATATCAAAGTGAAAATTTGCATTAGCTCAAGGCGAGGGCTGATGCACTTTGAGAACCCAGAGCCCTAGTGAAGGGGATCTTTTATCTTTAAACATCTGTTACCTGTTACAGGTTAGGTTCAATGAGCTCTTCAAAATGCAACTGAGGGACAAAGATTGAAAAGTACTTCAAGCTTACCCTGAATATTCATCTGAGTAGAACTGTGTTTGAGGTACAAAACTTCCAGAGAGGTTACACAGAAGATTTTAATTCTTTCCACGCAAAGATTTTGAAAGAAAAGTAGAGAGTGAGCAATACTCATGCATGGTTTGTGAAAGGGTGAAGGAGGATTTCTCATGCCAATGAAATTGTCAAATCTGGAAGAAAATGTCAAAGAGGGCTTTCACAGTAGCTTTCTTTGGGAGGACTGTTCTTCTTCAGGCAAGGTCCCCTGGGGCTGTATCGCACAGTTCGTTAGAGAGAATTGGTGAGTAAAGTAATGGCAATGATCTCTGAAAAAAAAGTCCAATTTCCACTTTCCATTTTGTCATATGCTGTTAGGAAGTGTTACACAGTGCTATTGAATGGCTGTTGCCTTTCTCCTTAAAGACAGAAGAAGTAAGGCTTCTAAAGAGCCTTGCTCTTGGTAGATCTGTGAAGCGTGATGGAAATCTCCCTAACCCTCACCTCACAATACTGCAAAATCTCAGTTGCCTGGGATGTTTCTTCTTCCTGAAATCAAGACATTTCAGTTTAATTTCCTGGGATGTTCCTGCACTGGATTTTCATATTTTTCTCATAGAGGCAGGTGCTGTCACCAACAACTGTCACTTTCGATGTTTCCGGGTCTGGATGAGAAGGCTGTGGAGAAACAGTAAAGAGCATGGTGGGAGAGGATAGCCCTTGAGCTAATGGAGGCAACCTTTTAATAGCTGGTCCTAGCAACTACTTCCAACATGGTTTTATTTAGCTGCTGACAGGCAACAGTTCTGTAGTGGCATCTACACTTTGTTAGGAGACTTGGAGAGGAATTAAGACTGTACATTAAGTCAGATCTCACTGGCTCTTGTTGTCAACCTTCTGGTTGATGCCAGCATAGATGAGAAGAGAACCTGACTTTAGTGCTTATAAAAAGCCCCACATTTCTAAGCAAGTTAAAACTGGCAGAGCTCTGGTGCAACCTCAGAGAGAACTGAATCAGTACGTAGTCTTCTGGCTTCACATTCCGGCTGCTCCTGAGGCAGCCAAATGACAGTGAGAGGGGGAGGGAGGAGCCGTGATGTATGTGTTGCAAAAGCACCGGAGTACAAGAAGATGTGGGACCAGGGAAGCCATATGAGGCACAGCCCGGGGGAGACTTCTAGCTCACACAAAGTGTTGCAGCCGAGCCTGTCAGCCCCCATCTGAAGGAGATGGTTTGGACGGCTACACTGAGCTGCTCTGTACTCACCCTACTACATGAGCCCAGCTGATGCTATAAAGCTTGTATACCTGAGGCATCCTCTGTGCTCTCATCCACTGATGAATGGTCACAGCCAGCAGAATGGTTTTCCCACTCCGGTTGTCCTCCCTGTGGGACATCTTTTCTTGTAAGTCAGCACTAGGTACGTGTGGAGTCAGTGTCTCTCACTGAGCACAGCTCTTGTGGTGGGAGACCGCAGTGGACAGCTGAGTTCTTTCACAAAATCAGCATCACCTGGATTCGGTACTGTGAGGACATTTTTATACCTGAATGCAAATATTATACTGCTTTCCAAGAGTATATATTTAAAAATCTCAGAGTCATTAGCTTTTATGGACTACCAATTCTGCATTTCGGATACTCTCTTTATCACATGGATGTGCAGGAGGAATTATTGGGACACCTATACGGCTGACCCACAGCGAAGATGGTCCAGCAGAACAGTGAACTGTGCAAGCTGAGACCCTTAAGAGGAAAAAGCCAGGCTGACTCACGCTGCTGCTGAAGACAACCTCTATTCGCACAGCGTAAGGGACCAAGTGCCAGTGAGAAGAAGCAAGTATTTCCAGGCTTCTCAGAAGAATATTATAGACAAAGCAGAGTAAAAGCAAAAGTACATAAAATGTCTTGACAGTGCCGTTTAAGTGAGTCGCCATGTGTTATTTTAGCCAAGTCTTTATTCATTTCTGCTTAATGCTGTGTGTTAAAGGTCTCAAAGCTCCTGGCAATACTCAGTGGAATAATTTTAGAGCAACCTTAATAGAATGAGCAGAATAAAAGATTGTTCAAATACATTGTAGCAAGATAGCTTTTTAATAGAACAAGTTATCCAAAACACTGATGGCTGAGGCTTGTGAATGGAAAAAAAATCTCCCCTGTGTTTAATTACCCGAGCCTGTCTTTATTTCCTTCTCATGATTCTAAACACTGTTTGCTTGTGCTGGACATACTCCAGTTGGAAAGTTGCTATTTGATCAACGATGTGTCCTGTTCACCGGCTGGAGGTCCAAACAGGATGACTAGAGCCAACCATTCTCATCTGACCTCCTGCATAATGTAGGTTATGGCATTCCACCCTTCAAGGCCTGCAGTGGAAGGAATTACTCTTTGCTGCTATTCTGGATTCAGGAAAGCATTTCTATTTAGAGCAGTACTTAAGAAGACACTTAACTTTAATAATATGCTTAATTCCCATTTGAACATGAGGTTAAGTGAGACTTTCAGTCTGAACCTTTGCGGGCAAACGCTAAGGGGTCCAGTAACATGGTCATACTGAAAGGTGTATTTTATGATTCCCAGTCCAAAGTGAAATCTTAAGAGTTTATTCAAAAAAGTCAGATGGTTTGCTAATCCCCAGAAAGGTCTCATTTGCTCAGAGATTTTCAGGCCTACGGCTGTTCAATTGTGTTGCCAGTTGCAGTATGAAACTGCTACAAGAAACATAAACGATATCCTCTACTGTTTCACTTATTAGAAAAGATGTGTGAACCAATAGTATTTCATTAATTCAGTAACAACCTCTACTAAACCTCTCAAAAGACAAGAAAGAAAAGAAGCTGATTTTGCCTTAATTTTCAATGTGGTTTTTTTTTTTCACTTGCTTGGGGAATGGAGGAAATCTCTGCTGTACCATAATACTTTACCTAATTGAGCTCTTAGATTAATGTTTAAACTTCATTTGCAAGTCCATTACCAAATCTAATCAGCTGCAAAGGTACCATTAAGGAAGGGATTTTCTTTTTTCAAATCAACTTTTAATTCACATTTCCTCCCCCCACAACCGTCCAAGGCCCTGGCAGTGGCTGCAAGTACTGTGTTACAGATATTGTACTTATATCAGAAGGGAAAAAGAAACCACAGAATATTTGCAGTGAGATAATAATATACAAAATTACATGGAGTTCAGGTGCTGTTATGAGCGCAAAAGGGGTCAGTTAAATCTTGAAGCTAGTGAAATTTTCAATTATCAAAGGAAAATTATAACAATGTTCAGCCTCTTTTAAAGTGATGATACGACCTTTGAGAAGGTGCTGGATTGATTGCAATGAAGACTTTTCCCTAGATCCATTACCTGCAAGAGACGTGCAGCGTGGTCAGCATTACCCACAGCATCTTCCAGTGTACTAAAATCCCAGCATAGCCCAGAAGTTTCAGCTCTGCTTAATTCCCATGCTCGTGTATTCCTCAGCCTTGTTGTTAATGAATCCTCTTTGCATTGCAAGTGAAACGTTCCTTTTGAGCTACACATCAGAGTAAGACCACCAACTTCTCAGTATGTGGGGTAGTAGACACTGTAAATGCTAACACACGGCTGGCCTGACCACAGCTGAATGGGTGACTTCAAGCCAAAGACTCTCTCTCCCATTACCTAATCCCTGAGACATCCAGACTCCCATCTTCATCAGCACTTAAAAAAAACAAATCTGGATTTTATTTTTATAACCGTTCTCAGAAGATAAACAAAGCTGAATTGAAATATAAAAATCAGCAGTGTGATATTATGCAGACAGCACTACTTTCAGGGAAATCAGGGTTTTGCTGCTGTGTCTGTGTAATCGGGGCAGAGTCTGCCCACTGGGTGGCTGGACCCTGGCTCTGGGCGGGAGGGATGTTCAGAGGTAGTTGCCAATAATTGGGGGGGGTTAGTTACCTCTTCAAAATCTCCTGATGTTTATATTAATTTCCTGATGCCTACACAACCTTTGCAGCCTGCTTACGCAGCCAGCCGAGTTAAAATCTACGAGAGGCAGAGGCCGGGAAGGAGTTTTGCAGAGTCCAAACTAAAAAGTAACTCTACAGCTACAATACAGATAACAGGACACTGCACTGGCTTGTCTGCTGAAACATGCAGTGCTGCAGCTCTCAGAATTGCTGCTTAAAAAGATGTCTTCTGCTGGTCAAAATGTCTCTGATTAAGGACAAAAGAGGTCTTTCCACCAGGCTACTTGGCTTAAGAAGAAGATAACATAAACCCCAACATGCTGTGTGGAGGCTGTAAAGTCTCTCCCACTCTGTGGAAGCTTGCTGCTTGACCTTGGATTTCTCTCTTAGCCTCGCTTCTCTGACTTGACAAACAGCGACGATACTTGTTGTATTAGCACTTACCTTTGCAGAGCACTTTGAGATCTGTGGATAAAAAAAGTGCTGTGTAAGTACTTCTGCTATGATATGCTCCTGCCTTTCTGTCTCCCTATGCAGAAAAGAACAAGAGCAAAGAACAAAAAGAGAAGCAGGTAAGAATGATTAATAAATATGCAGCCTACGATGGCCCCTCTCCCGAGATAAATGTAATAGCGACGATCAGTGCAAGAGAGGAGAGGGGCCAGTGTGCAGCAGAGATGAAAGTGTAGGCAATGCCAGCGTTATACCTACAGATCCTTGTCTCCATGGACTTCAGTCACCGCTGTGTGCTTGAAGCCGGTCAGGAGAATCCCCAGCAGAGGTATCTGACTATGCGCCCTTAACATAGGATCATTCTGCCTGCTTCAAACATGAAGAAAAAGAAGGAGGGAGGAAGAGCCCCAGGATTCAACATCAACAAGATCTAAACTGATTGACATTCTTCTTCTGAAATGCCAGCTCCTAAATTATCAAGGCTGTTTTTTTTTTTTTTTTTCATTTTCCCACCCTCCTCAAGTGCTCTGTATTTCCCCATGTAACAGTGTGCAAACATTTTATCAGCAAATACCGGGGGGAAAAAACCAGCTATCTAGAACTCGTAAAGCAATTTGGCACGGAGGCAGCAGCTATCACTTCTAAATGGGTATGAGTTTCCTGAGGTTTAACAAGTTGCAGGGATAAAATTCTGCGAATTGACTGCTCCAAGGGTGAATGGAAATCTATGCTCGTTCACCCTGTGACATTTCCACCTGCTCCACTGCCCGTGTTACTGGGACTGTGCCCTAACAAAAGGAGTTATAATGCTCTGTTGTACAGCAACAGCCTGTGACACTGTGCTAACAGTATGTCTGGAGCCATTACTTAAGTGATAATCTCACTGCTCCTTTGTTTTATGAGGCAATAATCTGATTCCCACGTGCATAAAATGAGGCCAAAGGGTAAATAGTTTGTTATAATGAGGGAACAACATTAAGACTGATGAAAACTAGAGGTCAGTGTTATTATTTCTGTTATGACACCCATTCATTTAGCAATCCTTGTGTTCATATCCTAACGGCAGGGAACCATGTCCTGGCTTTTCAAGGCAGTATCTGTCCCCTAATAAAGGCAGATATTATCTTGCTGTCTCTCGTACCTAACTCAGCTCGCTCTCGATATGGTTCCTCATTACAATCAGATCTGAGAGACTCACAACATGCATGGCCATGTGGTGAAGAACTACTGGAGGGGGACCAGAGACACTAAAGAGACGTTCCCTGCATAGCTTCAAGGCACAGAGGTATCAGTGTCAGGACAGGGAACTCATCACAGATTTTCTAATTCATGATGAGCTTCCCACTTTATGGACAAGCCTTCCTTTCTGGTTCATCTTCTTTTTCCCCCCTGCCCTCAAAGGATCTGCAAAATACTGACAGTTTGTCACTCCCAGCTGAGAAAATATTCCCAGTAGGAGTTAGTGCACCAGTGACCCATTTGTATAGATCTTTTTAAATTTATTTTATTTATTTTTTTTTAGAGAGAGGAAGAATAAAAGGATAGCCAGTCTATTTAGAATGGACCTGAACATAGCAACTTAACTGGATTTTCTTAAGGACAAAATAAAATAAGTAGCATCAGACTTCCTGAATGGGCCAAGTTACCGGGGGTATTGAATATATGCATATATGTAGGCACGTAAAATTTCATAAAGCAGTTAAATATCATAATATTATAACAAAACCAATCAGGTAATAGAAAACTTCTGAAGAGTAAGGGCCTTATTGTATCTTTTCTAACCCATTTAATGCACAGTATTCAGTATTGCTGTTACATACACAGCAAAAATCCTTGCTGATATCAATAGTGAGAAAATTTGACTTACAGTTGCCAGTGAAATCAGTAGAAGTAGGAGCTAAATGAAAGTCATTGGGATGACCCTGGAACCTTGAGGAGTCACCTGCCAATGACCCGCACACACAGCTATGCAATTTATTGTCTGATACATGTGCAAACGTAATACAGGGCAAATCTCATTTACAAAATCCATAAAACTTCTGCAAAATGTGGCTCTGTGGCAACTGAACTTACAGGTGCTCCTGAAGATGAGGCACAACTTACCATAAAATGCCTGAGCACATAAGGTATTGATACAAATATTTGGCGAGTCAGCCGGGACTGTGGCTTCTATCATCTTGGGACGCTTGCAGTAGCTCACCCAGGCCCCTGCTGCTGCAGCTGAGATAGGCTCTCCTACGTCACCCGAAGATCCTCTCCAGCATCCAACACAGGCAAGACCAGGGCAGCTTTCAGGTACCTCTCTCTTCCCACAGGCAAGAAATCTCATGCAGCTCCTCTCGGTACACCTTGGGTGAGTTTTTCTGCCTCTGTACTGCTTGACACAGAGATGTATTAAGCACTTGTTTTCAAGGCTGTCAGTCTGGCACTTTTCACAAGGACTAATATGATGTTTGCTCTCCTTCATCCGCAGAACAAGTGACACAAAAAGTTAACATTAAAAATGACAAGGTGCCCAAAGACATTAATGCCTTTACAAAACCTTATACATTTCGTAAGGCATATGAGCAGTACTCATACGCAACTGAGAATATCTTTTGCACTGTCCTATAAGTGATTGCAATTTAATTTCCGAGTCTGAATTTCCCCACTTTCTACATTTCTGATAAACAGTCATTAGCATCTGGGGTATTTTTATTCTGTACTCAAGAACAAAAATGTAGTGATAAAAATAGAAAATCCACACTGAGAAATAAACATGGATGTTATCTAGTATATTGAATAAAACCAGGACTTGTTGAACACCGATACAATATGGATAGCTGATGTACCAAGTGTGAGCCTCCTTGAGCTCGGTCAGGGTTTTCCTGCTCTAGTTCAAAAGAACAAAGCTTCCTTATTACTTATATTTAGTCCCATGAGAACCCAATTAAAATTGCTTGGATCAGGACTCTGGCTTACTCATAGTGCCACTGATGGAGAATCTCTAACTTGCAACCAGGCCTGAAGCATGGCGGTAAGAAACCACCAAACAGGTGAGCATCACACACTTCCCGAGAGCCGGTGTGGTAGCAGGAGTGTTGAAAAGTACTGTAAGTAGCTTCACAGATGAAGCAAAAGAAAACCCTGTGGTTCAGGCCAGGTAATTAGAAAAACTGCATGGCTAAAGGTGAAGGGCCATATTTTAGAGTTAAATAACATAGACAATATGTGCTCCAGACAATGATGGACACAAGAGGAAGACAAGAGGAGACCTGCAGCTGAAAAGTGCTACTCTAGTCATCACCCTTTCAACTAGAGATGCTCTGAGCTTGTTTCTCCACCACCCCTCTCATCTACACTAGGCAACACAGTTTTTTTGTACTTTTAAAGAAAATACAAGTAGCAATATTGTATTGCAAGGTCAGCTGCTATCATACATGTTATCAGTGGTTATCTGGAAACCACATGAAACAACCTCTTCCTCACTCCAGCTCTGCACTGCCTTCTTGTGTAGCAACAGTTTGCACATGAGGAACAGAGAGTGGTTTTACTTTTCTTCCCCCCTGTGCAACTCTTTCATGACTTGCACAGCCTTCTGTCTTGAAGAGTAGCTGCAAAGCTGCTCTATTCCCATGAGAACTTCTGAAGTCAATGGGAGTGGAGGTGCTCCTGTGGGAAGCCCAGCTGTCCCTGTGCCTTCTGCAGGCTTTAAAGGAGTTGTTGGATCACAGGGGGCAGAGGAAGGTGTGGTGATGGCCTTCCCTGGTTGCTTCATGACTTCTCCAAGACCCACAGCAAGGATGACAGCAGGACCATCTACCAGCCAAGATACAGGCCAGATCTACCTAGTGTTAGTTCAAGATTGTCTCCAAACAGCACAAATACCCTCCTGCCTGTTTCTCTGCTTCAGTGTGACAAATAATTCGCTGCAACAGATTAAAGAGCTGTAATGCAGGCAGGTGGTACCCAGGGCCTTGCAGGTATAGAAGCTCCAGCTTCTGCCGACTCACAGTTGTCCAGGAGGTGGGGTTGGCTGTGGGTGCCCGCGATGCCAGTGCGGGCAGCCAGTGGTTTCGGTAGGTGTGCAGCCCGTGCTGGGACCGTTGCTGCACATTCTTTGCATGGGAGGGGCAGGAAACAGTGTTTCTATAGCACAGTGGAAAAGCAAAGTGTTTGCTGCCATCAGGGTTTCATCTCCTCACAAATAAGAGCTTTATTTATAAATGTGGCTTTGTAGTTCTGTGAGAACCAGTAGAGTTCCACTTTCAGGAAAATATTAATGATTAACCATGAATAAAGGAGGATGAGACCTCTGTGGTGTCTTCTGAGAGACAGCAGTATTTTGTGGTAGCTGAAAATACCCAAACTCATGGCCTGTGGATGCTTACTCCAAAATTCCACTTACCCACAAACACGGCACACACTACATAGTTCCTCTCCAAACTTACCCAGAAAGTTACCTTCTCTCCCCCAGCACATAGCCCTGGGGATTTTTGCTCCAAACCGCCTCTGTCCCCCTGGCAGACAAAGGGGTAAGGACTCGAGATTTACCCAGTTTCAGCAGAACTGAGCAGTAAACTTATTAATCTTTCCAAGGTAGGAATTAGTACCTATTCCTCCTCCATCAGTACCAGCTGCTACAATGCGTATTGCCCTATAAACCACTTTCTGTTCAATTCTGGTGCCCTCAGGTGCCCTTCTCCTCCTCCCTCCTCCCAGATGAACACCTGTGAGAGGCAGATGGTACAGATAATCCAGAATACATTTCTTGAGTCCGTATAGAGAAGCTGCCAAGCTGCTGATTTTTTGGCACCATGCCTCATGGCATCCATGGCTGGTGAGAGACGCAGATGCCGCCTGAAAATAGCTGAAGAGGAAATTCTCCCAGTGTCTCTGGAGGTCCAGGGAAGGCGGCTGCTGCTGTGGGGTTGGCGAGCAGACATCCCACTGGCACCCGTGCTGGGAAAGCCTTGTAAGCAGAGCTTCCTCTCTCACATCTTAATCAGTTCTCCTTCCATCTCCTCTTCAACGGGCTCAGTGGGCACCACCTTGGCACCTTTGGCAGAGGGGGGAGAGAGGCTGGTTTCAGTCGGACATGGCCTGGCAAAGGGAGGAAGGTGTCTGCAGGGAGCTGGGAGTTCTTGTTTCTGCCTGCAGACTTCACCTGCACACACACTCAGGCTGCAGCAATAGATATTGCTGCTCAACTGTTTTCATAAAAGATAAGCGTTGGCACATATTTATGTCTGCCAGAGGTATAACATGGACAGTCTTCACTGCTGAGCTTTGTCAGAGCAGCTGCACGGGGAGGCTGTGTAAGTGTCCAGCCCTGCAGGTGCGAGAGAGCTGTGTCCTTCACCAGCCAGCACCAGCAGCCCTCTGAACCGCAGCAAAGGGCTCCCCAGGGCAGAGCAGCACCACCA
Organism: Trogon surrucura; assembly: GCA_020746105.1. NCBI lineage: Eukaryota > Metazoa > Chordata > Aves > Trogoniformes > Trogonidae > Trogon > Trogon surrucura. Next base: position 15,829,372 of record CM036622.1, on the reverse strand, counting down.
GCTCCTTCCTGACAAGTGATTTCCTAACATGTGACTGTGCCTGCGCATTAACTTGGTTCACACAAGAAATTAATTCTAGGGTAGGGGTCGTGCCCAGGCGCAGCCACAGCAGTGCCCCTGAAATTCAGGTATTCATCAGGGCCTACCACAACCAAAGCTGGATTACACCACCGCAGTCATCAGGAAAAGGAGCTGAGACCAGTTTACCAGCACATAAGACTGACTATATCAAATACCAAAGAGTCAACACACTATGCTCTTCCTATTGTGTGAGGCTTCAGGGAAGCGTAAATCCCTGCACTGCCTGGTCAGTTTTGAAAGGCACATTCTTACCGCCCAGGGTCTGCCAAACACTTCCTGGACATGGAGAGCACAGTCCTTGCCCGAAGGGGCTGATGGTCAGTGGCAGACTAGCAGTGAGGAAAAGGAACAAATAAGACAAAAGAAAAAAGCATGCGAGTGCTGGAAAGAGCGCAGTTAGCTCCAGTATATTTTGAGCACCTGGAAGAAACATGGAAAGCATTAATTTTCTTTTCACTATTTATTATTTATTAGTTCTATCACCTTCAGAAGTATAATTCAGGGTCATTAGACTTGAAGTCCTTTGTTTCCAGTATTCAGTTCTTCTGTGCACATTTTGTAGAAAAATGTCTCTTGCTCATTGCCCCCCCTTCCTCCTACCCCAAAACCAGGACGCTACACACAGCTCCTTAAAAACACAAGGATACCTAACCCCATTGGGGTCAAACAGGCTTAACCAGATTTAGGTGCCTAAATACCTTTGAGGATCTAGGCTTTAATCAGATCATATAACGAGCTCCTCTAGTCAAAATGCACAAACAAAGTCTTAAAGCCAGTGGCTCTGGCATCCAGTGCAGAGCAGGCCCTCCAAAACGAGGCACCAAGGCGAAGGGTCAGGAAAAGTCCCTGAAAGCAGTACTGAGATAGAGATGGGTACCACACTCCCCAGGCAGCAACACCATGTCTGCATCAGGCGATGTAGTAGTGATCAAAAGAGAGCCAAGCAGTGTTTTGAGGAGACTTGTTTTCTGCATTCACTGTAAGATTGTCCTTCCTGCTCCAGTTTTCCGAGAGAACCTGATGTGTCACTGAGGACCAGGTGCTCCAAAAGCAAGAAGACTTCATGGAGAATTTCAGCTGTGTTAACACAGTTTTGGGGAGAGCATTTTCCATTCAAGGGCACAAGTAACAAATCAGATAACTTCAGTCTCAAGCAACTTAGCATGGAGACATGAAGGAACTCTGGTTGTGAGTTGTTCTTAATGCCTTACCACAGAATGAAAAAGCTCCCTCTAAAAAATAATGATATCATCAAAGTTTAAGGCTGGGCCAGTCACTAAACTCTGACAGATGCTGTGATCTCCCCAACCACCCTCAGAGAGGAGGATAACAGGGGAACCAGGGAGAGATACTTTGAGGTTGGAAAAAACCTTGAACCAGAGAAATGAAAAAGAAAATAATATTAACAATAACAACAAAGTTTAGCTCACTCGGTTGAATGTGGTGCTGAAACCACCAAAGGTTGTGGGTTCGATTCCCGTTCGGTCCCCATGTGTTGCCTGATCTAGTTGAGAGGCGTCCCTGCCCATGACAGGGAAGTTGGATTAAAATGATCTCTAAGGTCGCTTCCAGCCTAAGCCATTCTATGATTCTATGATATTGAACTATATACAGATACTATACAAGCATGCAAATACATTCAAAGATACAAGAAAACATGTTAATACACAACCTGTGTATTCCAGATGCAAACTACATCCTGAGCAGAAAAGTCCCAGACTGGACTCGGCATCAGATGGGAGTACCTGAGCCCAGAGACTCAATGACAGTCCAAAAAAACCAGAAAAGGAAACCTTGGCATAGCTGTGCTGTTCCCACTCAGCAAGGCAGGGCAAGACAAGCTGTCCCAATAAACAGTGCTCCTCCGCAGTGTAAAAACAAGAGGTGGGAATACCAGCAGCACAGGGAGAGATGACAAACAGCCAACAGCAACCCTCTCGGCACAGCAGCACTGATGGCCCCAGGGCTCTTCCTAGAGGCCCTTATGTACTGAGCACCATGGGAAGGAATGCTGTGATTGGTCCTTTTGAGTCACCCGACCCATCCTCTCCTCCCCATAGGCACGGACCCCCCCACTCTGATTAGCCCTTGTTCCAGGAGCTCCAAAGGGCTTTTATCCCGGGGGTCTCAGACCAGGACAGCAATTCTCATTACCACAGGGCTTGTGCACCAGTTCTACTCTCCTACACAATAAAACTCCGTGAGGTAGCATATGAACAGAAAACAAAATTAAAAAAGGGGAAAAAAAGGGTGCCTTTGGGCTGCAGAATTTTAAAAGAATAGATGGTGTCATAAGTAGCAAGGAGCAGTATCAGTGCTGCAGCAGCTCAACTATAAACAGGTTTGGGCTGTGTTTTTTGGGAAAGTGTCATAAAAAGAGACCTTTCAGGCAACAAATTTTAGGGGGAAAATAACAAGGTTGCATTTCCAGTAGCTTGTGGGCAGTCTGCACATAAGAAGCTGTAGATGATGTGGGCTGTACAGTGCTATGCTGTGAATTGTGGCAGTGCCAGGGCTCAGGGAGGGCTCTGCTGTCCCAAGCAGATGACATCTGGACACGAGGACACAGCCTTGCACAGCAGCACCCAGGAAGTCACTTATCTGTTACCTTGCTCAGGAGGTCTGACACAACCATACCCACACCATTTGTGCTTGAGTTGCTGTGTGGAAATGCAAACAAGCATTACAAAAAGATGAGATAGTCCTCTGTGCCTTTCACAGAGGATGTGGGCTTTGATCATATAAGAAATGGAAATTTTATATTATTCTGTATTACTCTGTATTGACTAACAGAGCTCAGGAACCTTTTTTAATGGTGGTGTAGGGCTGGGGAACTGTGGGTCCCTGCCTTCAAATAGTCGTTGACCATGATGACAGTTTTCATTGTGAGGTTAGCTACAAAAAGCCGTTGCTTGGTACTATTACACAGAAGGACCACTGATACTAAATTATGTGTGTGAGCTTGGAAAATGAAGAGACAGATTAACAGTGTTTCACGAAGGAGTTGATTTCCACAATAATCAAGAAAGGCAGTAGAGAGCAGAGAATTTAAGATGATAGTAATAGTTAGCCATGATGAGTCAAACTCATGGATTAACTTTCCCAAAGCGATGGCCAACAAGCTGGAGACAGGAATGAAGGCAAGAAGTCCACAGCTGGGAGAGAGCTCTAGCAATTCTCCATGCTCCTCAGACAGGACCAGACTGTAGAAACCCTTTGGATAAGGACTGCAGCATTACATGATGTAAGAGGATCCTTCTTCTAACCACGGTAAGACCCTCCAGCATTACCTGCTGCACCTCAAGAGGCTTCTCTTTAACTCTTTACAGGGCACGACTTACCAGTTTTGGTGTTCTTCTCACAGCAATGGGCCTTCGTATTATAGCAGTGTCTGCAGCATAGATTAGAAAGGGGTACAGGCTGTTGGGGTAACGACTGCTCTGCTGATGGTAGTTCTTGGGGGAGCTGCCATTTCTGTTTTATTCAGGTCCAGGCCTAGGGCTTTGGCAGCAGCACTCCTCCAGGGCAGCTGTTTCAAAAATCCTTGCAGGTTTCTTAGATTGCTCTCTCCATTCAAGTCAGTGCACCAGTACCCACTCCAGCTCTCCTCCCACTCTAAATGATGTAAAGATGCTCAGACCAACAGAGATGGCAAAGAGTAAATGGTAGTGAGCACCTTTTCCTGCACTATTGTGGAAGTACCACTACACCTGATGGCACTTCAGGCTACCACTCTCTGTCAAGGACCTGCTCATTTCTATCCTTCTAACTCAATCCTCAACCTTCCTGATGCAGCACTTTTGACAAGAACCACCTACTTTTCAGGATGTAACCAAATCCTGCTGGAGGCAGGATTTCTCAAGTTTCAAAGATACCTGAAGACGAGCCAGCCACTTCTATGCATTCTGCAAAGAGATATTTTTAGAGAGGAGATATCTTAAAAATATGCCCCGGCTGCTTTTTCAGGAAAGTAACCACCTTTCAAGATCTTCCTCCATGGTTTCTTCATCATGCTCAGGGTGTTAGGTAAGTGTCATAGCATTTCCAGTGAAAAGAGGAGTTAGTGCAAATCATGATCAGGCCTGAGGATTCAAATTCTTCCTCCACACATTGGTGTGACCCTGGCTCCAGGAGAGCATCACTCCATGAATAAAATGGGGAGTTCTCTGACCTGTCACGGTCAAGATGGATTAGAGATTCAACTCAAACCCCGCACAGCTGCACTGTAGCCAACAGAGGAATCCCTGCATATGTGTTCAGCTTTCAGGCGAGATTTCGTTGTTAACAATTTCCTTTTATAATCTCCATTTCATGTTTACCAACGCAGCACCAGGTTTTCAGCTGATGTATATCAGCAGTGATCCATTGCTGTTAAGTGAGCGGCATTATTCTACAGCAGTTGAGAGGATAGCCCCTAGCTATTAATTTTGCTTTGCTCCTCTCTCTCTCGAGGAATAATCTCTTTTAGAATTTGAGACTAAATAAAAAATCGCCATTTGGATAGCTGAATCCTGTAATTCCCTCCTGGCCTCCGCTCTCCTTGTTGCCAATGGAAATGAAGAGCACTGAGCACCTGGCAGGATCAGGCCCAAGGGCGTCTCGATGGCTGTGCCAGCCCTCTAATTCTGGGGTAATGATAATAATCAGGCTTGCACCAAGTGTTGACACATATTTATTAATTGCAAGGTGCGGCTGGCTCTGTACTCCGCTAAGACAAACACTTGGAGAACAATGTGCACAGAGGAGGCTGGAAACCACCCAGCCATGTGTCAGCAGCCGCTGAAAGGGGAGGAAATTGCTAACTGTCCCGTGCAAGGAGCCAGAGCTCTGAAAATCCGTCTGGAGAAGGCAGGATCTCCCTTTCTTGGGTTAAGTTTTCCTTTTTGGAAAAAACCTTTCCTGTTTCAGCAGAAAGTCCCCGACCTCGCCATGGCCCCAGCGGCTCGTGACACAAGACCAATATGACACAATCGGAACCAGGCTTTGTGCCAGGGCTGGCAGTGATTTAGTGATGTTCCTAGAGAGCAGGGGGAGGCAGGGCCTGGCCCACGAGCTGAAGGTTATTTGTGCAGAGTCGTATATTTAAGGTGGCAATCACGCACAGTCATATATTTAAGGCAGCAATCATGCAAGACCCTGAGTGGTAGGAAGGGAAGAGAAGGGGAGCCTGCCTGCCTGCGAGGTAGCTGGTCCTGCAGAGGTGAACTGCTGGGTGCTCAAGGGAGAAACCAGCAAGGAGACTGGGACAGAGAAGAGCTTTCATTCTTACTTTTAATACTAAAAAAATAAGTAACAAGTGACTACACTGTACTTACTCACTGCTCTGTAAACAGTGCCCAGTGACTCACTCCTTTCAGTGCTTTCCTTTATCAGTGATGAAATTACTCTCTTGTGAGCAGCTTCTTTCCTTCCTTTTCCTTCAGCCCGAGGATTTACATGCGGCGATAGCAGATAAGCAAAGACAGTGCAAGACAGCTCACTGAGTTCATATCTCAGCTTCAGTTGAGTTATGCCTGGCAAAACTGCAGCTAGCTTGAGTGTGTCCGTAGGCTTTTCTTCCCTCTGCCTCTGCTTGCTTTCCAGCACAGCTGAGAGCACTTCGAAGCTGCGTTAGCTCATGTCACTTAGAGAGATTTTCAAAGCCCACTTCACTTATCTGCCCTGTCATAGCTGTGACCAGCCTGGCACTAATCGGGATGTTCAAGAAGTATCAGCCAGTTACACACAGTCCTCCAAATCGGTGAAGAGGAGAAACTTCCTTTCTCATTTTAAGTAGTTTCTATATGTCTAGAGATGTCTTATGGAAACAGAAACTATACCTGATAAAGTGCCAGCATTAATCCATTTGATGTATTTAAGTGCGGCTGTTTAACCGCAACATATCAAGTTAATGTAATACTGATAGAATAAGAAATGGCATCAGAAGGTTTCAAAAGATTTCTTATCACAAGGAAAAAAAAGGATTTTTGACTTCCCATTTAATTTCCCTGTGAATGAGAACACCTTTGCTATTTACATTATTTACTGTTTACTGTAGTAGAGTCACTACTAAAAATCAAAGTGATTTGCAGAGCCCTGCCAGTTCTTTTTATATCTCCTTTGCTGACTCAATAAACATCTGACACTCCAGTATTGTAACTAACTACTGCACTGATTCTGCCCTCATTGAAAACATCTTTCTAAGAGAAAGGAATTGTTCTGCTTCTGCTAAAAATGTGATTTGTCTGGTGAAGCATTTGTAAAGGCTTTTTTTCCCCCAGTGCTACCGTGGCAATTGGAAACAGTTAGGCATGTACAGTAACTTGAGAAGCTATGTGAAATCTTCTGATATGCAAATATACTGCTGTATACATGGCAAAGAAGAGCTTTGGGCACGCTTACATGATACAGAGTTGTGTTAACAAACAATTCCCTTATATGCTATTTTGAAACAAAACTTCATCCTGAAGAATGATGTGAAGTAAATACTTCAAAAAGCCTGTGCTGATAGGGGACTGGTTCTGAATTCAGACCAGTTCTGCCCCAGGCTAGTTCTGTTTCTCCCAATACAGTCACCTTTAAGTAAAATAGAGGAGGATTGAAGCCAAGGAGCTTGAGCAAGGTGTAGCGGGGGAAGACACTCTGTTAGCAGCTGGCAGAGCGTTTACTTCTCAACCATCACCTGTCGGATTCGAACTGTATGAACCTCCCTATGAGAAAAGGTGGCCTTCCAGTTTGAAGAGGACACTTTGCAGCTGGTCCATATCTGCTCTGGGATCCAAATTCAGGCAGGGCAGAGACAATGGGAAACCGGAAGGAGCAGCCTAACGCAACTCCACTCTGGTGTTCTTGGATGCCAGCCACAGGCTAGTCTTCCAGGTAAGCACAGAAAACAAAGGAATTTATGAGCACATAAATCATAGGAGCTGAAGATGGGAAAGGCCAATGGAGAACTAGTCAATGCAGGTCTAGTTTCTACAGGGAATTTCCCAGTCAAGAGTTTTAAGAATTTCAAACAATAGGGCTTTAACTTTCCTCTGGAAGCAGTTCAAGGTGGTTAGACACCTATCCGAACCTTTCAGCATCTCAGTGCATTTCACAAAACTGGCCCTATGCAGATTCCTAGAAGCTCTTGCTGCAGGTCATTATGTTCAGATTTCTTTTTGCTGTTTCTTCCAGGTTTATTCTATAATGAAGCAAATCCAGAAGTGGAGGTAATCACTTCAGGCTTGCCTACAATCTGGGATTCCCCAGACTTCCTTCTAGGGAAACCAAATCATCAGAAAGAGTAGATGTGAAAAACTCCCTGGGTGGACAATCTGAATTTGCATTAAACTAAACGTGAAAATATATTAAAATCATGGAACAAGGAAGCCTGCATGCAGTGCTGTTGTAGGATAACTGCAGCGTGTTGCAGTTACTCTCTACTATACAATAGAATCTCCTCTGTGTGGTGAGGTCTCTAAGATCCAAGACACTTCCACAAATTGCTTCTAGAAACTAGGCTGAGTTTTAACAGCACAGATGACACCTTCAGGTGGCTTTGCTGGTTTGCACTCGGGCAGGCTGTGCATCAGCAGCTACTCCACGTCAGATTCCCAAAGATGATGTAAGAAAGAAAAGGCAAACAGAAAGATCGAGGAAACTGCCTCTGTCCCCAGCATCTGAGAGTAAGGCTGCTAGAGCAAGAACAGAGACCTGCTTGTGCTTCAATTCTGCTTTATGTTCTCTGCAGAGATGAACAGTCTGTTGGCATTTTGCAATGATTGTGAGGAATTTTAGTGGTTAATTATATGCTGTGTTTCTAGCCTCTATCTCTGTGCATGTTCACATGAGTTTACTGTTCAAACGCCTAGGCTCTGGGCCAAGAGCAGTGCCTAGATAGAGTACTGTGAAACATCTCTTCACGTGCCATGATAAAATGCTCGAGGACGTGATATACAGATCTATGAGTACATCCACAAAGTCATGAAACGTTATCTCATCAGTCTATCAGCCCAAGCAGGAGAGTAACAAATCTAAACAGCACCCAGCATTCAATGACTCTGTCACCCTTGGACGGTGATACTTTTCAAGCTGGTGTGCCAAGGACAGTAAGGAGGTGGTTGGCCAAAATGCACAGGTTAGAGCAGTGTGAGAGCAGCAGAATGGGCACAAAGGAAGGAAGGTGTGAAAAGCAGGTGAGAGCAGTGGTGGCAAGGTGGTGGGAAGCCAATATAAGGCTCCCAAGGCAGTGATGTGTTTAACCATTTCCTCTCACCCTGGGTTGGTTGCTCACTTTTGGCGTGTGAAAGGGGAAGCCAGTGGTGTGCCACTGCGGTGTGCCAGGGCAGAGTCAGGAAGGAGGAGGAGCAGGGGCTGGTAGTTTAGCCACAGCTGGAGGAAAATGGTTTGTGTTAAGCTATGGCTTATATGAATTGATCACCACCCTTCCCCATCCTTTTCACACTGGCCTTGCCACCATTTAAATTAAAATGCTAATAAATATAAAGAAGGACGGGTACTTTCTACTGAGGTCCCTTGCCCTGGACTGGCAGCTGGTGTGTCCGTGTTCACATCCAGCCTGTCCTATCTGTGCCTCTTTCCCTCCTGTGTTACAGAGGGATCCTTGCTTACAAGTAGATACTCTCTTGGGGCCCAGCCACTGTGGCAGCTCCCTGGGACCCCAGTCAGGTGAGGGAAGAAGGGTAATATATTCAACTAAGCTAGAAAGCAGTAAACACATACAACGTTGAAATGGAAAAACAAAGGGTCTTACCTACTATCTTTCCCCAGGCATACTAGAGTTCTATAGTTAGGTCTTCCTTACCAGATGCCCCACCGGTCCCAAAGTATTCAGCAATCTTGACCAACCTGAGGCAATCATACTAAAACATAGTTTAGTTGGAATGACCCATGACAAAACCTCCTCTCACTCATCAAAATTTGGTAGGTAGCACAAACCCTGCCAGAGTCTGACTCTTTTCCTTATGAAGCACTTCAGCTCCAAGCCCTTGATTGAGAGCTACAAGGTGTCCTGACATGTTCCTGCTCCAACAATTGGTTAGCTGTGGTTTTCCAGTGATTGCCATATTGCAGTATTTCTTCAGGGCTTCCTGGCTCTCCCCAGGAGACAAGGAGATGCAGGATCAGTGGCAGGGTGGTGCAGCAGGCAGTGCAGTCATGTCCACAGAGGAGCTTTGCCACCAATTCCCACAGTCTGCAGTTGCGAGTGAACTGCACTTGAGTGCACGCCTGCACTGAAACACAGACTGGGCCATCTGGCCCACGTGATTGCAGGTGGGTGGAGGACGTGCAGGTACTTACCCATTCTGGCATGACACAAAGCAGAGTGGGAGGGCAACTGGAGGCCAATCAAACCAGCAGAGAAGCGTTAATCCTCACTCACTGTGCACTGTTAGTGAGCAGAAAGCACAGACTGTCTCCAGTGCTAATACCCACTGCAAACTGCGCTGTGTGGGTGCAGGGCATTCCAGTGAGAGTACAGCTGGGCTTGCTGGGAGTCTTGTGCCGGCAGGCTCCGAGAGTAACAGCAGGCGTGGGAATTGGGAGGCATGGGTTTGATTCATAGAATGTTAGGGATTGGAAGGGACCTCGAAAGATCATCAAGTCCAATCCCCCTGCCAGAGCAGGAACGCCTAGATAATGCTACATAGGAACGTGTCCAGGCAGGTCTTGAATGTCTCCAGAGAAGGAGACTCCACAGCCTCTCTGGGCAGCCTGTTCCAGTGTTCCGTCACCCTCACTGAGAAGAAGTTTCTTCTCGAGTTTAAGCGGAACCTCTTCTGTTCCAGTTTCAGCCCATTACCCCTTGTCCTATCATTGGTTGTCACCGAGAAGAGCCTGGCTCCATCCTCGTGACACTCACCCTTGATATATTTGTAAACATTAATGATTGCTGCAGGGTTCCTGGGGCATGGTCCTTCCTCTGGGTCTTTTGTTCTCTTCCCTGGGGCTGGGAAGTGGTGAGTCTTTTGGAGCAGGGACTATCTGTTCAAATGGGTGCAGAGACACTAGGTCAGAGATCTGGTTACCTTAAAATGCACACAAGCAAAGTTCAGACAATCATAGTGAGATCCTCCCTTGCTTAGTTGTCTACCTAAACACTTTGCCTGTGTATCTGAGTCACGGTAGCCATGAAGAGGATGGCAGGAAAGGGTTAATTTATTGAGGGGAGGAGTAGGTTTGCAGGCAGAAGGGAGGAGCAGGAGAGTATTTCAGTATTAACATGCAGCTGGTTAATGCAGCTGAATAGCCCTGGCTCAGCTGTTACCTTTCTCAAAGCCAATGGCAAATGATGAAAAACCGTGGTAATATCTATTAAAAGTTTGTGGAAGGGGTCTGCTCAGTGGGAGCTTTTCCATCTCACATACAAGTGATGATTTAGAACAGAGAAAGATCCCCTCGAGGGGATTTTGTGAACCATGCAATGCTAATTAACTCCATTGTTGTATTTTGTTTTGAACATAAGAGTCCCTCTGGGATTGCAGCACTCTTTACTCCTGCAATAGATTTCCATTTTGCACCACTGTATAAAATCTCCTCCATATCCCATCAGCAAAGGGATTAACAATAGGGAGAAGCATATGTGCATAGTTTTATGGGGTTCTAGGGAGGAATGTCTCTCCCTTCACCTCCCAGATGCATTCTCAATAGGGGCCATTCTGTACATCCTTGCTTTTGCTGTTTCTTTAACCTTGAATTAAAAACGAGTGTACATCAAACACTGGGCAACATCTCCCTTTGATCTTTGGCATATTCAAACCACTTCCGAACATGCTGTGCTGGAGTTTTAGTGGTTGGCTGGTTGGGCACAAATGCAAAAATGAAAAAAAAAGAAAGAAAAACAAAACCCAGCATCCCCAAAATAAAAAAAAGCCATCAACACCAGCAGCAGAAGAGCTGGTGAAAGAGTGATTTGCTCATCTACAGTTCATCCCAAAAGGAAAGCAAGCGAATAAAAGCTCCCATCTGTTTGAAGTCCTTTCTGTCCTGAGCCAACAATGTCAGAAAGAAACTTGACTCCCTCCATGCTAGACCTGCTCTTCATTTTCTGGACTTCTGTTACCTCACTTTGGTTTGCCCAAACATCCTCCTCTCTGCTCACTGCTTTTGTGTTGAGCAAAGTGGATTCTGACTCGCCCTTGTGCTCTGGCTATTACAACATAGCATCAACTTCAGCAAAGTCATAACAAGGAAAAGAGCAAGGAGCATCATGTCTTTCAGGTGAAACAAAAGGCTGCTTCTTAATTCTTCAACTTCAGTTTCTGGCCTCCATCAACTCTAAGAAAGCCCAGATCTTCATGTGGTGCCTTGGATATTCTCTTTTTTCACTGCCTTAATATTTGCATAGGCTTATATTTACAAAGTGTTGATGTCCATCTTCCTGCTTCAGGCAATTTTCTTGTTTCATGGTAAGAAATATTTAGCAAACTGTCCCAAGAGAGTGGTTAGTGTACTGGCATCAGAGTGGACTGGCATCCACACTTCTGGATACAACTGGAACTGCACCTGTCACCCACTGTAATGGGGTGTCCTGGTTTGAGAACACCAGGGTAAATAAAAAACAATATACATGTTAAACTACATACAGATATTACACAAACATGCAAATAAATTTAAAGATACAAGAGAATATGTTAACATAGAGTCTGTGCATTCCAGATGGAAACTACATCCCAAGCAGAAAAGTCCCAGACTGGACTCGGCAGCAGATGGGAGCACCAAGCCCAGAGTCCCAATGATAGCTAAAAAAAACCAAAAACAGGACTTGTGCTGCTCCCACCTGGGGAGACTGGGCAAGACAACCTGTCCCAACAAACGGTGCTCCTATGCAGTGTGAAAACAAGAGGTGGGAACACCAGCAGCACATGGAGTGATGACAAAAAGCTGATAGGAACTTACCCAGCACAACAGCACCAAAAGCCCCAGAGCTCTTCTTAGTGGCCTTTATATAGTGAGAACATGGAAAGGAATGCTGTGATTGGTCCATCTGGGTCACCAGATCCATCCTCTCCTGGCCACAGGCACAGCTGCCCCTCATTCCCCATCACTACTGCCACCTGTGCCAGCAGCTCCAGAGAACTTTTGTCCTGGTGCTTTCAAACCAGGACAGGGGGATTTGGCATGAACTTGACCTGCAGCAACAGAGATTTGCAAATAAAAGACTTTTTCATGCACCTTATAACACTGTAAATTCTTAAGTCTTGATTCTTAATTCATTCTGGAATATAGTTAATTATATTCTGGGCAATTTTTGAGTTCTTTGAAGAACAAGAAAAACTTTTAACACCTTCAGGAGTGTAAATAGTGCAAGTCACAGAGGAACCAAAGCAATGCTATTTTTGCACCCAGGCCCCTGGGCACATGGCTGTGCCACCTTGAGACCCAGGCAGATGCGTGGAAGACACTGCAGCCCATCCCAGACCCTACTCCCCCGTTCTTCAGTCAGCTAAGTAGGATACTGAGTATATTAAACAACATTGTCAGGGATCCAGTGTGGATGCTCACCGAAGCAACAACCTCTGTGGCATTGCTACTAGACTGATAAAGTGCATTATGTAACTTTCCTGTTCTTCCCACAGCATCCCTTACTTCGTGCAAACTCTGCTTTTCCGTTCCAAAAGGAGAATCAATTCCAAAATGCTTTTCCTGGCTCTACCCCGAACTGTCCTGCACCACCATGGCTGGATGGATTTTCCCTTGGAGTCATGCATTCAGGGATCCCAGAAAAAGGTTCTCCTGAGACCCTTCTTGTTCAAATGCTGTAACGTTATCGTATGCTGTAGGCTCTTGAGGGCTGCTACTACAACAGTTGAAGTTGTAGTTGTCTGTTACAACAGTGGTCCACAACATATGAAAGGATGTTTAGAGTAATTCTTTAGGAAAACGCTACTAAATCTTCTCTGCTTGAGTATTACAGGTCCATGTAAATAAATATTTTTCTTCCTTTGTAACAAATGGCAGAATTACAAAGGTAAACCTGGTGGGGAGGGACTTTCCATTCTAAAATCCTCAGTTTACTTCAAACACACGGTAGTGTATTGACCCCAACATCTTCTCACATCTATATAAACCTTAGGTTTGCCCCATTCAATATCCAGAGAAGAAAGGGCAAGAGCCAGCCCATTTTTGAGAAGGATTTCAAGCACAGTGTTCTCAGCAGGAGCGCATTTCCCAAATCCTACTTCTTTTTTCACCCTTTAATGTATATATATCTATTAATAATATATATATATAGCTACATGGGAAGACTTCCGTGAACAGAACAAGCCCACAAGTCATTTATTCCAGTTGTCTCAGTAAGTTTGTCTTCCTTTAGTGCTTGCTGGCCACTGGCTTGTTAACGCGCACCATAGAGAATCAGTGAAGGCATGTGGTCCTCATCACACCAGCCAGCATCACCCGCTCTGCTCTCATCTAGCTCAACACATCAGTCCTGTGTCAAGCTGCTGCACTTAGACACGGCCCTCAGCAGCCCAGGCTCGTGTCCAGGAGCTGACAAGTAGTTTCCCAGCAAGTGGGCAGCAGGGACACCAAATGCCGCATGAGAATGTCAGTCCTTCTACGACTGCTGAGATCACAGTGAGCCAAAGCACGGCGAAGGTTTTCAGCAGACACCGAGAGCAGATTTTGCTCGAAGCCGCTCCTGGCACCATGGAGGCATCGCTCCCCTCGCCCCCTCTCTCCTGGGCTAAGTATAGAGGACACTTGAACTCCCCGAAATTTTATTCCCACTTCCAGTTTTGCAGCATAGCTCTTGCCGAGCAATCTCATCTGCATGCTCAGCCCAAAGAGGTCCTCGCTGACTCCTCTGGGGCTCTGTGAGGGGCTGCAGGTCCGCAGTGTAAAGCCCACTGCTTGCCTATCTCTGGTTTCCTTGCTTCAGCAGCACTGTGGAGATATTTTAGTGGTTTCCATGGTACAGATGCTTAATGCCAACATCTGTTTGTCCTGTGACCTACGATTTTCTACACCCTGCTACAACGAGTGAGAAGCGACTCTACTGCTGCTCGAGTAGCTTTCACTTACTGTTAAGGAAGAGGCTCGATACGAGGAAGGGGGGCACAAGGAAGGGTGGGAGCTGCTTTCACAGCTGCTGAGGTTTCTTTCAGCCAGTTTCTGAGCTTCACGTCACTGTGTGAACACATTCTTCTCTGTCAGACAGACATGAGTGGAAGGGTGCCTAGCCCTGCTCATCATAGAGAGCATACGCTGCTTGCAAATATTATTTTAGCATGTCCCTGCTCTTCCCTGTCTTGGCCTAATATTTGCAGTGGATAATTTCTAAAGCCTAAATAACATAAGCTTGTGATTGAACATGCTTTTTCTGAGCTAAACTCCACCTTGTTCCAAAGTAATTACTTCCTCTCAGTGCCCCTTGTTAAATCCTCAGGAGAACAGGACAGAGGTTCAGCCTCCAAGTCTTGCAGCCAAACCACAGAGCTCAGCAGTCACCCCTACATGTCTGGGGGCTCCTATATCACACCTCAGTCCATCCCTCTTCCTTCCTCCATCCCTCACCATCAAGAGCCAAGCCGAGCTCTTTTCCTGGAGATTAGAGGACCCCTGCCTGGGGCTGGCAACCATGCATAGCTCCTCCAGGTCAGGTCCCCAAATTGCCCAAAATCTCCTGTTCAGCTGCCAGCCTCATGACAGGAGGCAGAGGCGGGTGTCACGCCGGGACGCATTTCAAAGCCAAAGGACCCTTGTTTTAAGTCTGTTGCAAGCTTTGTGCAATAACCTTTCTCCCAGAAGATTGATGATAAAGCTTTTAAAATTAATTTGCATAATTGGATCTTTAATTCTTTTTAAATGGAAACCAAAATGGCACTGTTCTCAACAAAAAAGACTTTCACAAAAGCCAAAGGATTGGTTGCAAGGTGGAGATGTGTCACTGAACTGAAACTAAGCCCAGATAAAAGATAATTAGGCAGACTGTACCAAATTCTAGTTGCAGCCAGAGCAGGGAAAGTCTGTGGTAACAGTACAGATTTCAGAAAAAACTACTTCACGCTCACGTCAGCGTAACTGAGACGGTCTGCAGTAATTACTTCAACTTTTCAGTTCTGTGGTTAATTAGCAACCCCCTCAGTTTATGGTTCTTTTTTAATTCAAAAATTTATTAGATTAATAAACACTGCAGATATTTTTATAACATCAGGGCAAATGTTCCATTTGCGTAAAAGCCCAAGACACTGTTTGAGTCAATCCGACTGCAATCATTTAATTCAGCGGGAGTTTTGGCCCACTGAGATACTATTGGGAGAGCTGTGGATGAGAAACTAGACAGAGTTCAGCCAGTGAACAAGCACATTCTCATGTGCTTGTAAATAAAAAGCAACGTTTCTAATGAAGTACAACATATTTTACCTCCCACCCTTTCCTGAATTTCATGCATGGCTTTATATGGTGTTTCTATCTTAAAATAAAAGAAGAGCAGTTTTAGTGAGCAAAATCCACTACACCTGTTTCTAAGCAGCTGGTTTTGTTGTTAAAAATATCCAAATGGCAAGGTACAAACCTCTTCTAGAAGAGCCTTCTTGCTTGCAGCAATTCATTCTTTAATAAGATACAAAGAAAATCCATCGTGTCCTCTGCTCGCCAGCGCTGTTAGTTACCCAAAGCAGCCGGAATACCAGCTTGAGGCTTATGGCCATAACCTCGCTAGCCTTTGCTTTAAAACAGTAGTGAAATAGAAACACCAGAGCTGGGGTGAGCTGGAAGAATACAAATAGAAGATTTCTGCATCTTGTCAGTCCTCCTGGGTGCTTCATCACTGCTCCTGCCATGGAAACACAGCCCAGTTGGAGGGAGCACGCGAGAAACCCACAGTTAAATTCTACTTGTGGGTACCCTGGTGTAAATCCGGAACACCACCACCAGAGTCTTAATTGGGACTTTGACCCAGGCAATCAAAATGCCTGAAGAGGTAAGGCATAGCTGGGCTGCTGTAGACACTGCCAGGAATAAAGCTCAGCGGTTAAGGTTAGTTGCAAATACCACTGCTCTGATCAACTTTAGGTAGTTTACAGCTCTCACAGATATCAGTATTGCCCTTTTATTTTTTTTTTTTGTACTTTTCCAATAATCTTTATAAGAATAAAAACCGTGTTGCTATAAATTAAAAAACCCTCATGAAACACAGCGAGAGCAACACATACCACACCGTGGCACCAGGGATGTGATCTGTTTTAAGAAACACATGGCTCTATGTTTAATGAAAGCAGCCTGTTGAAGGATTGCAGACCAGGAGGGCACACTAGATTTGTTGTTTTATTAGGCTCTGGGTTATGTACTTCTTTTGCTGGGTATCTGACAACATATGCCATTCCACTCGCAACTGAATGAGCTGGGAAAAGGAGGGCAGAAAAAAAATCATTTATGAAGGACTGGAGCACTTTATTTTCTACCTTTTGAGAAAAGTGTTAAGAAAAAGAATTGTATCATTTCTAAACTAGAAACAAACAGATGGAAAGAGAAATGGAATTTAAGTAGATGGAGAAGAATAATCATCCTCCACAAAGCACATGGAAGGAATTGTTAGAAATATATAAGATACACTCACCAATACCCAGTTCATTGAAATCATGCACTTCAGTTGCAGTAAAAACCCTCCAGTATACCAGGGTATACTGCCTGCAAGGTGAATTGAAGGCACTTTCCATCGCACATGGGATAACTTGCACTTTATGGGGTCAGGAACTACATGGCTATGATCACACCGTGCTTGCAGGTACATGCTCCATGCTTCGTCTTCGGAAGCGCCTGAAACTAGTAGGCAAAAGGCACTGCTGAGGCTGGTGTTTGTCACTTCTCCTCACCCAGTGTCACTGCAGGCCACTGCCAGAAGTGTTGGCCCTGAATTCCTTCCCAACCCTGTCTGTCTGCAGTGAGGTGTGCCCATCACTTTATTTTGGATTTTGTGATCCTGCAACCAGGGCTGCTCCATTTTAAGTCTGCCCAGGTTCTTTTCCCAGCAAATTGTTCTTTCCACACATGCCTCGGAAACCTCTTGACATCAGGTGAGCATGTTGTGCCAGTTTGCCCACAGTTGCACGAGTGAGAGTTGAGGCCAAAAGAGATGAACTGAAATCTCTGACCAAGGCAGAGGGAAGGGCTGGATTACCTCTTTCAGCAGCAGCCTATGTAGGTGTACCATGAGGCCGCATCTCTCAAATGTGATCCAAAACACCCCTCAAGAAACCCAGGCCTCAGCTCAACACACCATGGAGCTGCCAGAACAATCTCACAGAAAATGCGAACAACGGTGGTGGTCTCCAAAATCCCTCCCCACTCTCAAATTTCAGCAGTGGACTAGGGCTACAGGAAGATGCATTTCTCCCTGAGTTTCAGAGCCCAAAACCAACTCCTGAAGGACACAGACACTGTCCTGCAGCCTTTAATATGGTAGTCTTTCTTTCAAGACATTGATTCAAGACATGTGGAGACTTGGGCCCAACTTCCTTCTAACTCAGAAAGGAGTTAGATCCACACCTCTTAGAAACATAAGGAATAGTTATAACAAGGAGAGCAAACCCTTCACTCGATACATCTGGCAGTGTGTGGCAATGAATGCATGTTCAGAGGGTTGCAACTAAGCAGAAACAAGCATTAGTCCCCCTCTCTTCTTCCAGGTCCCTGGTTAGGACAGAGAGTGAGTATTACTGCTCTTTTGCTCTTCTCCAGAACCAAGATCAACACCAGGGTCCGCTCACCTCTTCAGATCATCGTGGTTTTCATGCATTTGGCACTTTGGTGCTAGCAAAGCACTTCACACTGGCATGATTTTACCGAGTAATTGCTTTCTTAGAATACTTTAAGCTTGTTGCACAATGAGATCATCATTACTGTGCTCTGGTTCCATGACACCACTCCCTCAGATGGTAACTTTGCACACTTTCCATTCTTTCCTCAAGACCCTTGGAGACCGTTTCTTGAGCGGTTTGGCAAGTATTTTGCACAGGCTCCAAGATACTAATAGCTGGGATTTCCTACTCCCACACAATGCAAATATCCTTTTATTAGGCACTATAGCTACTGGATACACTGGTGACAGTATCTTAACAAGGCTCTGGTGCTAGCTCAGTTAACAGACACCATATTTACAGTCTTCAGTCTTGGATGTATAAACAGACTAAGGCTATGAGAACAGAATTTTTCCCGCTCCTTGTTGCTGCCAGAGAGAAATCGGTGAAGTTGGCTGGGCAGAGGTGCTGAGTGCGACAGTTCCTGCTGTGACACCCTGGGCTCCACTCTGGCTGGGAGCACAGGCAACTCCCTGCTCAGGGGGTCCATGCCCTTTGAAGATGGGCACCCATCATGTGGGGTCACTCCTGTGGGAACACCCATTGCTTTTAATGGTGGAGGGAGATTTCAGTTTCATTTCTCCAGCCACTTTTTCCTCACGAGCTCAGAATAACAAGCTGTGACTCTTCAATGAGCAAACCAATGCGTTTTAACATTTCTCTGAAAACATTCAGAGAAAGTCCCAAACCCATGGGGTTTTGTTTATAATTGCTGCCAGGATGATAAATCTTGGAGACAGAGGAGTCTATATAAACAAAAAGATTTCCAGTAGCACAGGAGAACTGTGCAATACCAAGCTATCATCACCTTCTGATAGACGAAATATTTATAGTTTTATTGTCAGGAGGACTCTGGCTGAAAAGCGTTTGCCTGAGCCAGAAAGGACTGACCTTTTGCAGTGGGCACAATGAGGCAGCGAACACCACCGAGCTGTCAGAACTGCTGCAATAAACCCAAATCCCTTTTGATAAGGTGCATCAAAAGCACACAGCTTCCCACCACCTCCTAATAATGCTTGTGACCCCAGCAGCGCCTTACAAATTTGCTACGTGGTTTGAGAACTAGGTGCAACATCTGCTTCCTGGCAGCAGCTTTTTCTTTTACTCTGTGTAGGTGCTCAGCAATTTCAAATCAAGTTCCCCAAGCGCTGGCTTTCCAGCCATAAGAGAATTCTCATTTCCTGACATGTTATCCCAACCCGACCTGTCCAAGAAGCCTCATCAATATTACAGTAGCAAAAAGCTTGATGACTTACTCATAAATAACATGCTCCCACTCTGCTTTGTGCTCTGTGTTTAATACCATATTGGATATTTTAAAAATACTGGGAATGTAGTTGAAAGCATCTAGTAATGAGATAAATGTTTTGCCCATTGTTGAAGTTTAAGGCTGGGCCAGTTACTAAACTGACAAATGCTCTCTGGGATCCTCCCTGCACCTTCCCAGGGGAGAATAACAGGGGACCCAGGGAGAGAGATTTTGAGGTTGAAAAAAACTTGAACCAGTAAAATGAAAATAACACTGACAAAAACTATGAAGATGTTGAACTATATACAAATATTATACAACTAAGCAAATATATTCAAAGATACAAGAGAATATGTTAATATAGAACCTAAGCATTCTGGATGACAGCTAGGTCCCAAGCAGAAAAGTCCTAGACTGGACTCGGCAGCAGATGGGAGCACCCGAGCCCAGAGTCACAATGACAGTCCAAAAAAGACCAACAACAGAACAACCAAAACCAGAAGAGGAAGCGTTGACGCAGCCACGCTGCTCCCACCCAGGGAGGCAGAGGCAAGACAACTTGTTCCATCAAATGTTGCTCCTCTGCAACATGAAAACAGGAGGCAGGAACAGCAGGAGCACAGGGAGAGATGACAAACAGTCAACAACAACTCTCCCAGCACAGCAGCACTGAAGACCCCCAAGGCTTAGGGGCCCTTTTATACTGAGCACCATGGGAAGGAACACTGTGATTGGCCTATTTGGGTCACCTGACCCATCATCTCATCCCAATTGGCACAGCTTCCCCCCCCCACTGTGACTGGCACCTGTGCCAGGAGCCCCAGAGAACTTGTATCCTGGAAGTCTCAAACCAGGACACCTTTAGGAGTCAAGTGCAGGTTGCTTATTCCTAGCATCTTATGGGTCACTGCTTAATAAAGAAACAAACCAGAGAAGGCTCAAAAGAAACCTGAAATGGTTACAGTTACTCTTCCTTTGTATTGTGTAAAAAAAAAAAAAAAAAAAAAAAAAAAAAAAAAAAAAAAAAGCCCCCACTGTATCTCATTATGGAGTTTAGTAACTGGTGCTCGCACATACTAGCTTATTGCAGCACCAAAAGCAGCAATCCGTGCAAATTCCTTGCTTCATCTGCGTTAGAGGAATCAATCACTTCTATTTCATAAAGATTCATTCAAAAAAAAGAACTTAAGGAAAGAATAAACCAAAGCCAAATAATGCCAGGCCAATGGGAAGTCACCATCCTCGAGTGGTGGACTCGAAATGCAAGTCCACATGCGAAACCAGGGCCTCTGTCTTTGAGCCACAGCACACGTGTTCAGGTGTCAGCTCTAGGGCGGTTAAAAATCAAAAGGATCTTTAAGCTGTTTTTTGGGGTTTAACTGCTATCTCATGATTTTAAATGGTTATTTAGATATTAGAATTCCACAGATCTCATAAAAGCCCCCAAGTGCGCATTATGTCAGGCTGCTCAGTGTCTTCCTTGCACTGAAACCCCTTCCCTTCATTCCTTCACATATGTGGGGGTCCTTTGCAGGGTCACCCTGATCCCAACCCATTTCATTGAATAACTGGATATGACTCCTCTCCTTACAAAATAAATACCAACTCCGGATCCAAAGAGGACAGGAGTTCTTCCATGTGTTTGATTCAGGCAGTGAAATTCTAAGTAGGAGGCAGGTCTCTCTTGTTTCACATTTTTGGCTGGCAAACTAGAAAATTCTCCACTTCGCACACAGATTTGCTGCAGTTTGCTGAGACACCAAGCCTCCTTCTGCTCTGTTAGGATCTTAAACCTCTTGAGTCTGGGTTCTGCTATTCCTTTGCCTCCCTTCCCTTCTTTCCTTATCTAAAGATAAGAAACGAAGTGAGGATAACAGCATTTTATTGCTGCACAGCAGGGCCACAAAGGTAATTAAAGATTCTGAGGTTGGAGTAAAAGGAGAGGTATCTGTTCCCTAGATAGATGCATTTCTTTTCATTTAAAAATGTAAACCCAAAGATTACTACAACAGTACTTGCTTCTCTCCTCCACCCCAAACAACTGAATGCATTTACCTGGAGTTTGATCAAGTTATAGCACAGCAAATCCTGTTTAAAAACAGGGCCCTGCTCTCTCCTTTTTTACTCTCATCTTAACACTTTACAAAGCAAAACTCCAGACACTTTGTGAGTCACATATCACTACCAAATAAGTAGCAGTCATTGAATGGTGCCTCATAAAGGAGGTAGGAAACAGGAAAAGCTCAAAATAAAGCTGTTTGTAAATTAAAGAACTAAGGGGAAGAATGGATAGGAAATGAGCCCCTTATTTTTTCTTCAAAATCATTCTGATTAATGAGGAGAAAGATCAATAGCCTATCTGCAGCTGCCAGGGGAAGACAGGGTGAAGAGTGAATCCAGACCCAAGTATCCCCATGGTGCTGTGGTGCCAACACATCACATTCTGCACAAGCTCGATATAATGAGCTGCAGGTTGAGATCTCATGTGACTGCACTACTCACCTGTCTGTCCATTCAGGTCCTCATTATAGCTTGATGTGATCAGTTATAGTGTACCAGGAGAAATGTGTGGCGTATATTTGTGAGTAGTCAGAAAAAGGACTGCTTTCATTCCTGCAACACTGCTTTCCTCCTGCTGTAACAAGAGTCCCCGCATACTCCAGATTTCTCTGTGTGCTGCTACTGCACGCAGCTCTGGAGCCATGTGCAGCTTTGTCACAAGATGTGGCAACACCTGGGCCCATGGCCTGATGCAAAGCATCTGAAAGCAGCAAAACATTCCCAGTGACATTTTTGGATTTTTTTTTTTTAATCAGCCCCTAAACGAAGGGCCTCAGATACCGCTGCTTCTTTTATCAATGTTTGATTTGGGGCCTTCATAATTATGTTTAGCAGCTTTTGTGGGCCAGCAGACTCCCAGGCAAAACGACCTGGCAGGCTGCTGAGGCCATTTCCACTGGTTTTGGAGCACTGTGTGAGGAGAGAATGACTGTTATTTGGATGGAGACCATGTACGAAACAAGAGAAGGCATCATGCTCCCATCCTCTTTGGCTTGCCCCTGCGACAGTGAGAAAGTACCCAGCACTATTTCATTAAGGTTTTGGCATGTTTCTTAATGGCACTTGTGGTAGGCACAGGCACAAAGGAAGCACTTATCCCCAGTCGCTCTTCCCATCTGTGGCCTTTCATTTGCAGATCTGCCCAGAGATCAATTCACACTGGCAGAAGAGATAAGAGGGGACCCTGATGCTGGACTTGAAAGATTACAGCAGCCAGGTGCTTCAAGGGCCAATGCAGAGCCCCAGAAGCATGCTCTATTTTTGAGCATCCCCTGGTACACGCAGACGAGGAATGCTCTCACATCCGACCTGCTCCAGGCTCTACAGAGAGCTGATGGACACCAGCACTCAGATGCTGTTAGGGAGCGATTCCTCCTTTCTACAGCAACACTCAGAACAAGGCTCGTGACAAAAAAAAATATTACTGATGCACATTTGCAAGAGAAAACTCTGCTTCCATTGCCAGCTCTCCAGAAGACACAGTCTCCTTTCTGCCACTGGTCTAAACAAGGAGGCAATCACAGGGCTTTTAGCAGAGATCTCTTAGCAAGAGACGCTGCTCCAGCAGCCACAGGAGTGGCTAGCAGATAATGGGATACAGTTCTTAAAGAACTGCCTCCTTGGCTTCATGCAGCATTTAAAAATATTTTAAGTGAGTATTTGCAAAATGAAGAAAAACAGCTACACAATGCTCATATGCAGACTTACTGAGGAAAACGCTTTCATTTGGTAGAGTACTTAACTCTATCCTTACACTTGGGCTTAAGCCACCCTGAAAATCGTCTCAGGCTGCCACAAAACAACAGCTTAAACCAATTTAATTGCTGTCTGCGGCAATGCCACCCACCTTCCCACCCATCTCCCTTGTAACACTAGCTCTCCTGCTCCTCTGACCCATTTGGGAATACAAATTGGACACACACACACTTGACACCCCAAACCCCACCCTTTTTCTACCGATTTAGCATGCCCGAGTGACTCATCACCAGGTCAGACACACAGTAGAAGGTGTAAAGAAAGGGGTGGAATCGCCCAGTTGAGGCACAGTGGGACAAGGAGATTCAGACATGAGTTCAGAAAGGCAGCAGCTCATTGCTGCTCCTTCCCCACATCTGCCCATGCCATTTAATCCCATCACTTGCCAAGTTATCCAAAGCTTAACCTGACTCTCCTCTCTCCACACACACGCACACTTGGTTTCTGTGAGGTCAGTAAATTGAATTAGCACAGCAAGAGCCCTTACCAGCGTGGAGACGCATGACCAGAGGTGAGAAGGGCTGCTCCCTTTCAACACCAGGGAGCCATTAGATCAGCTAAGTGGTGTTGTCAAGCGATACCCTCAGGCCTCTGCATGCATTTGAGTTCCTGTTACCCTAAGGCCTGGACTACAGAGTTGGAGACAAAAAGAGAGCAAGGCACCTGCTGCAGCAAGGAGCTGAGCAATAACCACGCTTCCCTGCACAGGCTCCAGCAACCTTGGCTACCCCTCCTTGTAGAGCTGTCCTACCCGGTCATTCCAATAGCCTTGTTTTAAGACACTGAGACCAAGGATTAAGTCAAATGGTTCAGGAAGAGATGTAGGTCAATTTAAAGGCAATTCAAAGACACCAAAGTAGCTGGAACCTAGTAAAAACAAATAGAAAGAGAGGGAAAAATCCCCCACAAACCCACCAAGAAGAGAAGCCAACACCTACAGCAGGAAGACGGCTGAGATTTCCGACATGAGACCCTTCAGTGTCAATTTACTGGTGTTTCATGACATAGACAGACTCTTAAATACAAGGATAAGTACTCATCTGTAATGAAGTTTTTTTGAATACATTATGTAGCACTGTCTCTTCCACGCTTCATATATAGCTGCCTGTACCTATAAATAGAAATGATGCCTCACGTGCATCATCATATATTACAACCTCTGACAATGTGGTGAAGGAGAGGAAATGAGCAAAGGAAGTGGTGTGCCGTGCCAAAGCATACAGACTTCCCAGGGCCTTGGTAAGTCAGCTTCAGGCAAACCAATACTGTGCAATAGTCCAAAAACACATGGAAAAGCAAAATTATGATTGAAGAGACAGTAAACTGATGGATTTGTTGCATGACAGAACAAAAGACCAAGTAATCTTGTGGAGAGGCTAAAAGACCAAAAGAGTACTTTAAGTGACACGGCAGAAGTAGCAAGAAGCAGAATAAACAGACCAGAGCAGGTCTGCTGGGCAGCACTGGGAGGAAGATGACAGACAGGGGATTCCTGCAATGCTGAGGCAAAAGCCCGAGTAGAGCCCTGATTCACTGCAAGAGATGGGAAGTCAGGGCTAGAGCTGCTGATCTCCTTAATTTTTCAGCACGCGTTACCTTTGCATTGTTGGTGTTCTTTTTCCTTTAAAAAAGAAAATTCTTCTTCATTCTCACACATTTTATAAACTGATGAAATATCTTCATGACTTGTTCTCATCCATTTTTTCTTATTTAGTTTTTCTGCCTGACCACTGTGCCTACAGGGCTAATGAGCTGTGACTGGCAATACAATTAAAGATAGATTCAATGGCATCCTAGCAGACAGAAGTGTTTTAATCAAACTGAAAGAAAAATGTTGTTTATCATAGAGTAAGCCAGCAGCCCATACTGAATAGACCAAAGTAAGCCTTTAGGAAGGAAAATTCAGTGCCATGTCTAATGGGCAGGGAAATTGAGGTTTAATACTTGACTCTAGCACATTTCCCACAGAGCTTGTTACATTGGGCCAAGAGCATGTTTTGACTTGCCTTTTGGAAGACTTGCATAGTTTGGTCTTGGCCTTCTGGGAACTTGGTTGTTATTTTCATTAGGAAGGGCAGAGCAGAGCCCAAAGGAGGCTCCACAATGCTTAGCATCAGGGCCACCTCCTAGTTTTTCCCATAACTTAATTTAATAGTAAAAACTCAAAGGTCAGTCATGAAAAGGCCAAGCTAGATCTGAGCTAGCCAGTGTTACACTGAAACCCACAAGATTCATAAAAAAGTTCCCTCTCTCATCTTGTTATAACTCAAGCAAATAGCAAAACTTGTTTTGATTTTACCAAGGGTAAAGTTCAAGTCTCCAAGTTTCTTAATTTGACCAACTTCATTTATTTCTCATCAGCTTTGAAAGTAGTATAGTTTTGAGCAATGCCTGAATCATTATGGAAGCAGCATATGGAGAGAGAAAGAACGATAACAAATCAGTTCCTCCAAGATAGAAATATCACACATAAGCATTTCAAAGCTGGGTAAGCCGCTTCCCCTATTGAAGTTGTACAATACTTTTCATTTTAATACTATATCATCACTTGCTTCACTTTGTCAGCTTTTACCACTTGGTCTGAAAGCTCTCACTGGATGCCACAAATTCACTAAGATGCTTCTTCTGGTTTTATCAAAGCATTTTTTTTTTTTTGGACTTCCCAGACAAAAAAAGTAAAAGAGAATAAAAAGAAAGAGAAGAAAAAAAAAGTTATCTCTAACATCAATAATGTATACACCTCAACAGATGTGATGGTATACTTTATTTTCAGACTCTAATAAAACAATTAAGTATGACTTATATGAAAGATATCAGAAAACTAAAATTGTTACACAACTGAGTTTAGTCCATCTGTTGAGTTCACTGTAACTGAGTGGGAAGTATTGGGGCAGAAGATCACTTACAAGAACTGGAGTTGATTCAAAACCACTATTATCTCTCAATGGTCAACTCTCTTAATTCAGATTTAAAAGCTGAAATGTTTTACAGGTGTTTCATTTTCTGGCCATGTCATTTAAGTTGCATATAAATCACTCCCATTTATCATCAGCTTTTATCTGAAACAGAAAATGCATCCTATGGTTTTATCAACTGTCATCTAAGAACCAAGGCACCTCCTGAGTCTTCAGTTGCCAGACCAAGGCAGCTTTTAATCTTGCAAAAAGGCTCATATAAGAAGTATTCATAACCATTTCTTTTTTTTTTCCCATCCACCACATGACAGATCAAAAGTTTTGGTACCCACAGTAAGTTATCTTCCAGACAAACCCAGGAGGAAGCCGTGAGTGGGTGTCAAAGTTTAGCACTGCTCTAGTCACTAGACTCTTACAGATGTTCTCTCCAATTCCCACCACCACCATCCCAGGGGAGGATAACAGGGGACCCAGGGAGAGAGACTTTGAGGTTAAGAAAAAAAAACAACAAGCAAACTTGAATCAGTCTAACAAAAAAGAAAATAACACTAACAAAAATTATGAAGATATTGAACTATATACAGATATTATACAAGCATACAAATATATTCAAAGATACAAGAGAATATATTAGTACAGAACCTGAGCACTTTCTATGACAAAAACATCCCGAGCAGGAAAGTCCCAGAATGGACTCAGCAGCAAAGGGGAGCACCTGAGCCAAGGGTCCCAACAACAGTTCAAAAAACCAGAACAGGAACTGTGCTGCTCCTGCCCAGGGAGGCAGAGGCAAGAAAAACCTGTTGTGATGAATGGTGCTCCTCTGCAGTGTGAAAACAGGAGGTGGGAACACCAGCAGCACAAGGAGAGATGGTAAACAGCCAGTGACACCCCTCCCAGCACAGAAAGCAATAAAACCCCTGAGGGTTGTCTTAGGGGGTCTTTTATACTGAGGATCATGGGAAGAAACACTGTGATTGGTCCATTTGAGTCACCTGACCCAGCCTCTCCTCCCCATAGGCACAGCTGCCCTTCCTACCCCCAGAGTGATTGGCCCCTGTGACAGGAGCCCCAGAGAACTTTTATCCTGGGGCTCTCAAACCAAGACAATGGGGCTGCCCCTCCTGTGGCCACCTCTCCATCAGACGATGTCCCCCAGCAGCTGGGCAATGGCAGCATGTCCCAGCTGGCAAAAGGCACTTCTCCTTCAGCATGGTGCCCTCCCAGGTGGCCTGAGGGATGCAAGTCCACAAGCTCTGGTGACATTGTCACCTAAATACATGTCAAGAATACATGATTTTAACTGGAACCAACTTGGGAAGAACAAACACATGTTTAAGCTCAGAAAGCCAGTTTAAGGACACCAAAAAAAACCCCCAAAACAACAACAAAAAAGCTCAACAAAAAAGAGCTTCTGACAGCCAAATTTCAATAAATAGAAAGGGAATCATGCCATTGGGCAGCTCTGCTTAACATCAAGTAAAAGTCCTGTTTTCCCTGACTGTGCTATTTCTTCACCCAACTTTTTTTAGCAGTCTCTGGGCCAGCACATGATGCCTTCACTCCCTGTTCATACTGATCCTTGGAACAGGGAAGTGGTGGAGTCAACATCCCTGGAGCTATTCAAAAAATGTGTAGATGTGGTGCAGTAGTGATCATGGTGGTGTTGGGTTGATGGTTGGATCTGAAAATCTTAGAGGTCTTTTCCAACCTTGATGATTCTATGTTCTATGATTCTCTACCCACTTCCCCTCCAGCTCCCACCTCACAGGCTGTCCGTGGTGGCCATCAGCCCCAGAGAACAGGCCACTGAAAATGTGCTCAGCTGACCCCTCTGCTGTCAGGTTGCTTCCTCCTGGCAGAGCAGAGCGGCTCAGAGCACCACTGCTGGGCTGAACACAACACGTAGTAAATCAAAACCTCTCTTTGCTTATGCTGTTAATGACACCTCAGATTACTAGCACTTAATTGAATTTACTTTTTATGTTTTGCTTTTCTATCAGCTGAGGCAATAAAAATCAATTCCTGTAGGGCAATTTCATTTAGGTTTATACAGTGTTTTATATTCAGATTCTCAATGCTCAAGCATTTGAGTGGCAAATCCACGTAGTACGATTTTTTAAATACTTCTATGAAATTAAAGCAGACCCATACTGAGGGTAGACATTTTAACAAGCAAAATACTTCAAAAATAAATAAGCATGAAAGAAAAGCAATATCCTGGAGAAAAGTTATTTGGCCAGATGAAGCAGATTCACCAGAGAGATCTAAGAAATACAGTTACATTTATAAATATTTGGAGAATTGGTGATACGGATAAATGTGGGGTTTTTTTTTTCCCATCAGTTTTACATTAGATTTTATATAAAATACTGCTGAAATCGTGCCCCGGGACAAAACTACTTATCTTATAAAAGGCCTTGATTCTGAAAAAGGTCCTCACATGCTGAGCTTTGTGGCTCAAGGGTAGTTGTGCAGTTCTACACACTGTACAAGTCACAGTGCCTGAATTTAACCATTGAACGATGAGCTGAGACTGCACGGATCTTGTGGAACTGTTCCTCACGCTCAGGCAGGGCTCAGCCTGAGAGGTGCTGCAGGGAGCCAGGGAAGACATCTCAACCACAAGCTAGCATCTTACCACTTCCCTGCAGAACTGTTGACTTCAGTATATTTTATTTTTTCAAAAGGTTTTAATAAAGATTTGGAGATTTTGTTTTTGCCCTTGCTGATGGGCTTTGCTGCTTTCTGGGAGCAGGAATCTTTATTTGGAGGGACAGGCCTATGAAAGACAAGTGTTTAGTGTTAAGGAGTTCAGCACGGCGAATGATTCTACTTTAGCAGCTTTGAATGTTTTTAATAATTCTAATTAGGCTGTGTAATATCATGTATGAATTAGTTATTCATAGGCACCTAACATTTTAGTAAGTTTCCCTCCCTCCCCAGGAACAAGGCAAGTCCGTAAATTTCAGGGTTGTGTACTCACTCCATATGGCTCATTCCTGCTTTGCCAGGGTATAGTGCAACACTAGACAGGGAAAAGGTGCTCTGTACGTTGGGATATTCACATAGGACTGGAAGGTGACATTTCAATTCTTAACTCACCTATTTCTACCAGTTTACTTCTGCTAGACCTACAGAAAGTTTCCATCGGCTTTTTTTTTTTTTTTTAATTACTAAGTGTTTCACCACCAGTTCCTGTTCGTGTTATTTTCTTTATTATACCTTCTGCAGTGCTAGGAGGTGGCAAGGTGGACTCCAAGCCAGGTGCCGGGTTCCTCAGGCGCAGAGGGAGAACCGCATCACCCGGCCGGGCACAGCCCCGTGTCCTCCTCCCACTGGTTTTGCATGTCTGCAGCCTCAGCAGAACCGCTCCCAAATTTTGCCAGGCAAGCATGGGCCCAACGGCATCTGATGAGTGGGATTAGGAGGAGAGGAGGGAAGCCTCCCTGTTGGGGGACCAGGAGCAAGGAAGAAGGCATGACTCCCTTGGCTTTGCTGACTTCCCAGGGTTACCTGTTCCTGTTCACAACATGAATCCCGGTACCCAGGGAGAAGAGCATGAAGCTGTCGGATCTGGATGAGGTGCTGTGGGTTTGCTCAAACGGTGGTTCCACATCCTGCAGCTACAGCAGAGTTCCGTGTGACCTATGAGGGATGCTGCAGCCTGTGCACATCACCAGGGGAAATGTGTAGCACATGACTGCAGTGTTTGTTTCTTTAATTATTTTTCTTTTCATCTCTCCTTGGGGTTTGACTGCATCTCTTGTCTGTCTGTCTCCAGAATTTCAGTGCCACTCTTTGAAAATTAGGCACAGTTATTGCTCCGAACAGCTCCCACTGGCATGTTAGCAGGGCTCAAGTGACCGCTGTCATTTTCCATTTGCAGACCCTGTGCAGTCTTTTACACACGTGAAAGAACAAAAAAAGTTGCGAGTAAGATTACATTTTTTTAAGGCAAGAAAGTCAATGCAGTACTACACTACACAAGTAGTACGGTCATCTTCTTTCACTAGAAAACTATTGATCAAAGTTATTCAAATCTGGATTTATCATAAATAGATAAAAAGGCAAATGTACGCAGTAATGAAATATAGTAATTTCATGATGCATATTATGAAATAGAAGAGAATGAGATTATTTCTCTAAGCCTATCAATTATTAAATTATCATGAAAATGTATGTATATAAATAATTCCATGAGCCTTTCTGATTAGATTACGTCGATATGATAGAGCACGTTTTGATTATTCTTTGATGCTTTGCAATAAGGATTTAAATGCTAAGTAGATTTTGGGAAGATTTTATTTTAAAACTGCAGCAAGAGGTAGTGGGTGGACAATACATAAAAAAGCAGAACAGGAAACAGGAGAGACTTAATTCACACAATTATTTTCCTGTATAAAAGATGATTAAATTCCCAGTGCACACAGATTTTTTTTTTGGAAAGTTTCATTCTATTTATTAGATACGTAACATTCAGGGCATTTAATACAAACCATTTTGCTACTGCTTACAATAGCCCTTCTAGAAGATCAATGGAGAATGCAGTTGTGAACTTTGAGACCAGGAGATCTACAAAGTAATTGTGCCTTGGTGTAAGTGCTGAGCACCAGAAGAGTCACCTGCTCATTCACATCAAGGAGAATAAAGCAGGTTTTCATCCCCTCTCTTTGAAAGATGGCAGCAATCTCAGGTGCTAGGGTGGGCTTTCCCTTCCTCAGCAAGATGTCAGTGCACCATGGTGAGATAGTGGTGGGCCGAGTGGAGCCTGGAGCATGGGTGACTTCAGTGTTTGCTGTGTTGGTGGGCTTAGAGACGGGTTTGGGTCTCTGAGTGAGGAAATAGATTTAGGAACTGGGAAGGAGCAGAGATGAAAGTCACACATGGTCCACAGGAAGAAGCAAGAGGATTTTTGCAGGTCCTTGGTGTTGAGGAGTGATTGCTAGAGAAAAGCTCATATATAACTGAGAGGTGTCTGAGAAATGTAAGTAGGAAGAGCTTAAAGATGGGCAAGAGCACAGTTAAGCTTTACTATGAGCAAGGTGTTTCCAAAGCGTGATGGGCAAAAGCACCTTCTTGGCCCCATTTATGACAAGTGGATAAAGGAGTAGGGCTGTATTGAAATCTGTGTGGTAGGAGATCCATTCATGTGAAGAGACTCCATTCAGGGCCTTACACAGGCTATGAGTCAACTGCAAAGAAAGGAGGCATTTCACAGAAGCTGGACCCTTTGTTTTTCTTGACCCCGAGGTCCTTAGCGACACAAAAGGGGACCCCAGCACTGACTCTGCAGCAACAAATGCCTGTCGTGAGTGAGTGTATTTGAGGAGCCCTGACAATCAGGAGTGACCTGAGGTGCTTGTTTCCAGCCCTTGTTCCCCAAGGGACTGCCAAGGGGGGAGTCCTCCGTGCAGCCCAACAGCAGTGGAGGAGATGAGGGTGCTGGGAAGCTCTTCCTAGTGAAGGCATTTCTCCAGAAAACCTCTCCTGAAATGCATAATCTCACCATCCATGTTTACTGTTGGGACACTTGCATAGTGGGTTTGGTTTTTTTTTATTCAGTTTGGCAAAATCTAGAGAAATAAATGCACTTTTTATTTAGCTGTTACATGAAGCAAGATTTGTCTTATTTAAGACTGGCAGGGGACTAGGATGCTTTAGTAGCCTTGCCTTTATTTCAGCTATCTATTAGCCCACGACTACTTTCTTTTACAATCAAAGTAGACATGAAAGGGATGTTTTGCTTTGCCTTTTTCATTATCCTGAAGTGCTGCAGGCCCCTATTAAAGTTCATGATGGAATTAGGGTGCAGAATGATGGATTTAAAGGTATCATAAAACTCTTCCTGGTAAACAGTCCCCAAATATCTTCCAGTTGTGACCTAAGAGAGGCTGCTGGAGGTGTCCCAAGCAGCCAAGCATTGGCTCTGTGGATCTTTTGAGCTGAGGAAATGCATTTGCATAAAGATGTCACGCTAAGGAGGCAGGCCAGCCCAGATTTCGCTACTGCTAATGACATGTGTGGGAGAAGTGATTTAGTTTATAGGCAGTGCCAGGCATGGCACGAGGAAGTACTTAATTCATACAAAGTTCTTCTTGCTTTTAAGATCTAAAAATCAGGGGATTTCAAACAGCTCCAGGACACCCAGTATTACGTGACATGGTCTTGTTAGCACTGGGGGAAGAAGAGACCTGTGAGGTGAAGGAAGGGGGGAAGAAGGAAGCTCCAAGATCTAGTACTGATGTCCTGGGGAAAAGGACAGGAGGAGAAACAAAAGGGAATGAAAAGGAGAAGAAAGAGCAACTAAAGATGGAAAACCAGTAGGCAGAGCTGGGTCTGCAGGAATTGCAGCTGCCTAGGCTGCTTAGGACTGCCTAGGCTGCCTAAGACTGTGGAGGTTTCGGAAGTTTAACTGTGAGTCCTTGCTTTAATCTGCCCAAGTCAAAACGTAGGCAAGTGCATTGGGCCTGGGGCAAGATGTCCAACTTAAGAGACAAGTTTCTAAGAACTGGAAAGGAGAAAAGGGATCCTGGGATAACCCTGGTGTTGGAGTGACCAAGAGTTGCTGCACTGCTGGCATCAGCACATGGCACCTTCGTATGCCAGCTGAGCTGCTCCTGCTTCTCCTGCTGCAGGAGACATTGCCTTGGGCAAGTGGGACCAGAAAGGGGCCTTGGTGGCACATTCTGGGCAGGTACTTCAGCAGAGAGGGTGGTCAGAGAGATAACTAGACTCAGGCGGCTTTAGGAACAGCTATTCAAACTGGGATCAGTGTCCTGGGTGGCCTCTCAGCTGCAAGCAGTGCATCAGTCAAGCAGAAGGAAGCAGCCAGAGAGAAGGAAAGGGTGAATGAGGAGTAAATCAGAGGGATTAAGGAGATAAGACAGCCAACGAGAGGAAGCATGCTGCAACGGCACGCGGAAATGGCAGCTCGGAGCATGCATCGCACCCAGAGTGTGTGTTGGGCCAGAATTTAAAAGGTTGAGGGGGCCTCAAAGTGGGGCCCAGTTTTAGGGTATATGCGGCTCAACACTTCTGGTGTTTTATAGTTATACGGTGTCATTGTGCAGGGTAGCCGGGAAGAAGGGCTGTGAGCTGCTGCCCATTGCTTTTTGGGAAATGGGATATGACTGTGTACTCATTCGCAGCTCACAATATGAAAAACTGAAGAAAGATCTTTCAAAAGGAATCATTCTATGATTATGCCTGCCCTTATTCATGGCACAGCAGCTGGTTTTAATGGATTTTGTTGAAATCATCCACAATGCACGTAATTGAAAGGTTTATGAGTTGCTAAAACTCACTTTTGGAGCAGTCTGGAAATGCTATCTCTGGAAATACGGGATGGCTTTGGGTACCTTGATTTAAGCCATGATGTTCTGCAATTTTCTGGAGAAAGAAATCAGCTGGTCAGTTGGACAGGGGGATGTGAAAGCCGCTTCAATAATTTGTGAATCGGTAAATACAGTTGGAGAGTTCCTTGATACCTGCTTCATTCAAGTTGAACACAAAGGGTATGGGACAGCGACATTTAGCCAGGATCACTGGAAATTAATTACTGTTTACTTGATTGCAACTGAATGCAGAAAATATGTAAGATGTCTTTAAAGAACAAAACCTACCTTTACTATTTGTGTGTCCCTGAGAAAATACTGAGATTTGCTGAAGTGATGGTCTGTATATGCTGTTTTAGGACAACCATGTGCTATTGAATGTTTTACTATGTGTGAGTCATCTGAATGATCTTCATACCCAGTTGTAGCAGGGCAGCATGTGGACTTCATCATCCAGAAGAAGTCAGAAAGATGATTTCTCATAAACAAGGAAGCAGGAATCAGCTAAATTTGCAGAGGATCTGAAGAGCAAAGGTGAGACAACATAACATGCAATATTTTCTAGATACAGAAAAAAGAAAAGGAGAAAAGAGACTATGCCAACACATTATTGTTCAGTGAGGCTCTGCTGGCAGACTGAATTCTATTGGGGATGGCTCATTTCTCCTCAGTGACAACAGCAGGTTTCAAATAATGCTTAATACTTCCCAGGTTTAGCAGATGAAGAAAAAAAATTACTTGGGAGGCAAGTAGAGCAGATTTGCAAATAGAGGAGAATGTTTTATGGCCAGACTTGCAAACATTTGGCTCGTGCAGATGCCAGAAGACTGCATCTGCTTTAATCAACGTGGGTTGATTCTTTCTGATTATTTCCTTGAGATCCCTGTGGTTCTTAAGGCAGTAGTTTTATATTATCTAGGACAAAGCGACTGTGCAGCTTTAAAGAGAGGGCAACTTACCTGCAAATTCAAACTGCAGCATTCGATCAATAAGTAAGGCAACTGAGAGCTGATGAACTGAGAATAGACATTTATTAAGAATTCTGTGATTCTCCCTCCAAGGTATTTAAGCTGTCTTTCAGTTATGTCTTCATTACAGATACCATAGGCTCTTCCGTTTATAATGTCTTCTTTATATTTTGGTAAAAGAAAAAAACCCAACAATAGTAGGAGTTAAAGATTTCTTTTCAAGCAGGTTTAAAATGTACCCCAAAAATTACTGCATTATGCTCAGCTGAGTGTAAACAAAGGGTGCAGAATGGTTGACACTTAAAGTAATTCATAAGAAATCTGAAACTGCCCATTAATTGCTGTTTCAGGGGATACAGGTCTTTCACCGCAGGAATCTCTTCAGCAGATGGGAAAAGAGGAGATGCTACTGTATCAGGCAAGATCAAATTGTTCTTTTTAATCCTTTTACCCCTTTGTTGTATTTCTGCAGCAGGAATGTTCCCTTCAGATGTGGAGGTACTTTGTGGCAAGCTGCATGGTGGAAGCAACTTCCAAGGGGAAGAACATGTAACAGCTGTCCTGAGAAGGTGTTCTGGCTCAGAGAAGTGTTTTCTGAGTTTTGTTTTATTGTTGAGCTGTTACTGTTCTTTCACATCTGCACTTAGGATCTGCTGGCCTCAAAATGTTCTATGGCCGGGCTTGTTAGCAGCTGGCTTCTGCAGACACTAGAAGATTCTCCGTTTGCTTTGATCAAGAGGACATTGTTTCTTTGTCGTTCCTGCAGTTCTTGGGCCGTGATTACGTATCACCTACAACAAAGTCAACATTCAGCTTCTCTTCATGCAGAGGACAAATCACCAGTAGATCCCAGGCTGCATGTCTCTTGGTTATTAGCAAATGGCTGCGACAGTCTGGAAATGCCGAGCAGCGCGGTGCTGGCAGAGAGGCCCTACGGTGTCACCTTGACTGCTTTAGTCTTGAGGATGGTTGGATTCGGTTGGAGGGTAGTGGGATTGGGTCTCCCTCTATGTTTATACTGTCTCTATTTTAATGTATCTTCTTTAAGATAAGATCTTCTTTAAACATATGAGGCAAGGAGAAAGGGGAAAGGGCAGGCAAGCACTGTATATAGCATCTGTAATGTTTAATTATATGAGACAGGGATTTTCCAATATGCCTTGCAACACAAAGAACATTTAGATATCCACATCACATTATATATTTTCTAAATCACAACACCCACATATTTCCTTAGCCAAGTAGAAGTCTTCCTTCTATGGCTGCATATCTAAAATTAGCCTGAAGGTCAAATTTGAATAGAAATATCCTTGCCATTGAATGTGCTGGGAATGATTGGTGCAATGGGCTCAATTTTCCCATCGAAAACCTTCATTTATTTTTTAAAATAACAAACAGTTGCTTTTACAATTAAAGAGCTTAGAGAAAGGCAAAATGAGGCCTGCTATATAAAATCATCATCAATATTCTGCTTTCACTGCAAGGCTATTTTTATAGTTAACTATTTTAAATGTAACAAGATGGATATAGTGAAGCCATGGTATAAAAGATGCAGCGAGAGGCTTCTGTATAGCTGAGCTGAGCACCGGCATGTGGAAGAAAGCCTTAAAAATCGGTGATGTTTGTACATGAAAGATATACACAGTGAAGAATTCTAAGTTAAGAAATACATTGTCGAGAAGAAATGAATAGTTTAGGTCTAAAAATAGTCGCTTAACCTGCAGTTGTATTATGCAAGGACTATGCAGCCAATGCTGCACAAACGCAAAAGCACCGTCTTGCAAGGAGCGCATTTATCAGCCACAGTGTTTTATTGAGTGCTTTAATAATACAAGTGTACATCAACTGATCCACAGTCAAAAGTGGCAGGTCCCTAAGAAATTTACAAGCACTTTTTTTTTCTTTTTTAAGTAAATCAAAATACATATTAATTTGTTCAACGCAATAGCCTTTTGTGTGGGAAACAGAAGGCTAGTGATAAACACAGTCTTAGTAATGCACAGTGATTCTTGATTTTAAGCTTTTATACAAAACTTGTTCCCAGTAGCATGCACCCCCATTAAAGACTTCAGTACAAAAAAATAACCCTAAACCACTACATTTAAGTAGAAACCAGATATAATTCTGAATTTGTTTGTTTTCCCAAAAACCACATGAAAGAAAAAAAAACCAACCCCCACACATTAATACAAAGCTTTGTGACAAAGCTCTATACTATTACAGATCCCAACATTCTTTGCACTGATAACCAAAATCCCCTGTCTACATTTGAGGGAAACACTTTCAAGTTAACAGAACAAAAAAAAAAAAAATCCCAAACAAATAAAAATAAACCCAAAAAGGAAGTAAGGACAACCTTGTGTCACAAAATGGTTCAAAATTTAATAAAAATAAGAATGAAGGGAAGGGCTATTGATGCACTTAGTGAATGTGCTTGCACAGGTCCAGCAAATCCTAGAGCAGGTTCCTATGTGGCGTATCGCTTGGTCCACTGTCTGGCCATCTCTGTCATGCTCTGCTCTGTTAGTCATATACTGAGTGGCAATACTTCCAACCAGGGGTCAGCTGCAAAGGAAACACAAACCATGAAAGTTCTTAGATCCACATTCATTCAGTTCTCTTAGGTTTAACTCAAAGAACAAGGTGCCTACACACACTAGTCCCATTTTGAAAGCACGTGAATCAAGGAAGAAAGGAAGAAGAAGATGGATAGGAGCTGGCTGGCAATTAACCACACATTTCTGGTAAACATATAACTATTTTCTAAAATTCTGCCTCACAAACAGATGCTCCAATAATTTTATTTTGAGCTAAAAGTCACTTTCAGGTGATAAGAATAAACACACTACGTCATTTTTTATGGCATTAGACTCCCACAAATATCTATACTATCACCTAAGAAGAGGATGGGCTCTAATTCTGTTATCAGATTCAATATTTTTTGTTGCCTTTCAAAAAAAAATAATTTTAAAGCCTACAGAAAGATAAGGAATTAGGGCAGTAAGTACTATTTTCAAAGCAACAGAAGTTAATTCCAAACTTCGGGAATTTGTATCTAATTTATGGGCTTTTTCTGAGCATTCATGTGGCCAAGAATGCTGCATGATTCGGTCCTGATCTACAAATTACTTCACAAATGACTAATCAAAAACCAATCAGCCCTCTAAGAAAAACAAACCAAGACAAGATTTTCCCAGAAGTGACTGTTTGTAATCAACATTTTTCTCTTTCAGACATTCTCCTCTTCCTCAATGAAAAGCAGACTAGATGTAATAGATTTTTCCCTTTTTCTAGGGGGAACGCACACTCTTGTTATTTCTGCTGCAACAGTAAATTCCCTGAGATTGAACCATACAGGTACAGAAGCCTCGATACCATATTTTTTTTTTCTTTTAGGACAGACGAAATGACTTCTTGAGAAAGACAGTTAATCATCAGCTTTGTATGGTGACTGAAGATGGTGCCATTAAACAATATGAAACTTGGCTTCCCCACCACAGTCGTAATCTGAGTGCAAGCATTTGCGTTATTAACCACTGAAATTCCTGGGACTAGATGTGAGGCCTTGCACAAAGCAGAGTAAATCTGGCTTTTTTTTTTTTTCTTCCTTTGTTAACACTGGACAGTTTATGACAGGAGGAATACGTGGGTTTAGCCCAAAATCAATTGATTGGCTTCCTGCCAACATAACTAAGTATTAGTGAATAACATCTAATGGAAAAAGCTTTTGCTTTGAAATGTATACCCTGCACTTTCAGAAAGAGCTTGTGATTTGAATCTCAAGATATCACCATCTAAAGTAGTAAGGCAAGTCATCACTGTCACTGCAGCGTACTAAGTCCCCGTAGTCTCAGTCCTGCAAACACTTACTGCATATGTTTACTTTTAATAATCTTACATACTTAGAGGAGGTCATTGAGGCCTGGACCTTTGCTATTTTTACATGCGTTTGAGTGTCAAAGAAGCATATCTAATCTAAGATCCATTTCAAAAGTTTTAGGCTAGAAAGTATATCACCTTAACTCCTCAGCTGAGGAGAAGAACTACATAGGGATTACCAGGAGGGGTTTTGCTCGGTGCCCAGTAGGAGGCTAACAGTCCACAGGGATTTAAGGAGTGCAAGTTTGCTCATGCCTGGAATGAGGTTTGAGAAGTGTTGCAGGGCAAAGGGGGAACCTGGACAATTGGAAAAGGCAACATTTCTCTCAGCAAAAAAATTTAGGTAGTTGCCACAGGGAAACCTTGTGTAATGTAGTTTTAGGGACGAGTGTGAGAGCATGCTGCCAATTCCCACACCCTCCCTGGAAGTGACACCACTGCATGAAGAAACACTTTTGCAGGCCCATGGAGAAATGGAGACTAAGGGTTCAACTAAGAAGGACTCCCCAGAGCAAAATTCAATTAATGTGCCAGGTTTTCATGCTCTTGGGTGGGATTTGGCTTTTGAGGCATCTGGCTGTGATAGGCCTGCAAGAACATCATGGCATTATCAATCTGGAAGGCAGCAAGTGCTTGATGAACTTTAGTGTGTGTTTAAAGTGCTAAGACCTTTAGAAAACTTTATAGAAGCCAGTGAAAAGTGATATGCTGTAGTAAAGGTTTACCCAGTTCAAATTTGAAAGTTGTTTTTGTGCTGGATGAATGCCTTCTGTGAAAAGTGTGTCCTTCACATTGAGAGCTGTAAACCTATTTCCTTGATTTACTGAAAGGTACTAAGGATCTTATCATCATCCCCCCAGTCCTGGATGATAGATTACAATGTTTTGGTTTCCTAATGTCATTTTCCATCTATACATATTTGGGGAATTATTTCAAAAGCTTACATTTCCAGAAGAATTTGTAAGGTACAGGCGCTTCCTTTCACCTCCCTCCCAATCTTTTGGTGTCGGAGAAGCAGTGAGAGTTCTTGATAAGAACATGTGGAAATCTGTTGAAGCCTGGTAATGCATTGAACCAAGCTGTTTATTTATCCACGTTTGAGCCTTTGTCTTTGTGGTGTTTTGTTGGGCAGCTGGGGAAAGAGTGGAGGTGGCAGCCTGCGAGACATCTGAGGTCTACAGAGCTTTTGTTCTAGGAGTCTAAATTCCCACCGAGAGAGTGACCTGTGAATCAATTATCATCTTGGGTGCTTCCCTCAGGCAAGTGTCTCCCTCCATCGGGTCTGCCTGTGTGGAGCAGGAGCACTGAAGCAGAGAGGTCCTTGCCTGCTGTAGCATGAGCAGGACCAGCTGTGCCCACAGCCAGCTGAGCACAGATGCTTCTAAAAGGTGCTCTCGGTAATCACAGTAATACCATCGTTCTTTGCAGTCTGGCTTATCCATTTTATTTGCTATAACAACACTGAGTAAAAGAACAAGCCCCACAATTTGGCAAAGCCCACTTGCTCATTTGAGACCCCAAATTGAAAGAGTGGAAAAAATAGTTCTTTCCAGAGAGGCCTGGCTATTCATATCCTTGTCAGAGGTCTGGAAGTGTGTTGTCATTATATGTAGTTTATTTATGAGGACTTTAAAAGGGACTCTCACAGAGGCGTTTGAAGAGCTGGCTTATTTTAGCAGTTCCTGTGAAGCCATAAAACCATCAGGGGGCACAGCTACTTTGCTTAGGAAGGCGGGATGGTTGGTGAGGAGGGAAATTTAAACTTCAGACCAGAGTCACCCAACCAGCACCACACTGGCCAATTTGATGCTGCCACGCTGCATTTGTGCCTGGGGACAGAAGGAGGGCAAATAAACTCCAGAAGTGCCATCAGTCTCTATCGGCACCTGCATGGGCAATTCAAGCCCAAGCCACATCACCCCCGGTGCAGGAGGGAGCTGGCCACCAGCC
This sequence comes from Trogon surrucura, assembly GCA_020746105.1. Taxonomy (NCBI): domain Eukaryota; kingdom Metazoa; phylum Chordata; class Aves; order Trogoniformes; family Trogonidae; genus Trogon; species Trogon surrucura. The sequence goes on along the minus strand of CM036622.1, from coordinate 15,789,391 downwards.
CTAAGGAGACAGATCTCCCAACACTTCGCGAGTCACCATTGCAAGATAAATTGAAGCACCTTCATTAAAACAATTAAAAGACTTCATTCCCAATGTGCATGAGCCTTGGTTATAGTGTACAAGTCTTACAAAACAGCAAATATTAGGAAGAAACAATAGTGCCCATTTAACCCCTAAACTGGGTAGCACATGGCTGAGCACCACCTGGTTCTCAGCTGGGCGGCACTATTTGAGGAGAATTGTGAAATACCATTAGTAGGGCCAAACATGTATTTATAAACCAAAAATAAGTATTTATAAAACAACTGCTACATAAACTGTCTAATTAAGAGATAAAAAGGAATACTGGATCTCAAAATTCTTAACGGTACTTTTCCCTTGTTTCCATTTCTCATTTCCTTATTTTTCATTTGTATAGATCTGTGGTTTATTCTCAATGTTAGAAATTTGTTTTCCGTAACTAGAAAACCGCTCTAGCTTTTTCTATTATTTTTGTTTTAGAAGTAGTGTGATTCATCAGTAAACCAGGGTTCATTTCAGAAATCCACACAAATGGAACAGTCTCCAAATGACAATGAAAACCAGGGGATCAGAACATAAAGCTATGCCAGAAATGTGTTATCAGAAAAATCTAGTGAAATAAATGAAAATAAACCCACAATAAATTAATAACAATAACAGCAACATTATGCAACTCCTGGCCACGCGGAGGGAGCCGTGCCATGGTGCACGCCAACAGCTCACCAGAGCAGAGAAGCTGCTGCAACTCTGTGGACATGGAAATATTTAAGGTCTCATAATTTACTGATCCTTGTAGCCCCTCTCACTTCTAGAAACCTGCCCTAGGATGCCTCTATAACCTTTAGCTCATTTAAAGAAAATTTTTTAACTAATACTCCTATTAGTTCCAGGTAAAAGTGGAAGACATCAGGAGTTACAGTATGTTAAAGGACAGCACAAGAGTAATAAAAATATATTAAAAAAGCACCAAATTAAACAAGCATGGACAGAAGCTAAGGCTCAGTGATTTAGTTTACATGGAAAATGTCAATCAAGAGAACTAAAGTATGAAGAAAAGCTTCTGGATGATTCATGGAAGACTGCAGCTACTAAATCCCCCATATTTCACCAGATGTAATCCTCATGTTATATCAGAATTCATGAAATTGCCCTGTATTTAAACGTAGTTTTGAAACCTGGGCAAACTGGAGCTTGTCCCTAGCTCAGAAAGGTTGGACACGCTGCTCTGCAATGCCTTGTCATCTTCTCTTGCAGCCACTTAATATGACTGTATAAGGAAGAACATTTGTGTCTCATGTCTGTTGTAAGGATAATCAAATTTACAGCCCAATTCTAGGAGTTAATGCTATGGGGATTTGGATGAGCTGAGGTTTGGTCATTACAAAATTTGAGCTGTGTTTAATGCTAGTTATACTGCTTTATCATTCAGATGGACAGACTATAATTCTTCTTTTAAAACTACTTTTCCCCCAAATAAATGAAAATTTATTGCTATACTGTATTTTTCTCTGCTTGTATTTTTACAGGCTATTTCTATGTCAGCAAATAGCACTTTCAGAGCAGAATTCATCTCCTGGGCTTTTCAATGCTCTTAAAAATACAGCAAACACACTCTAGTGAAATAAAAATTGGAGATGGTGTGTTTAAACAGCTTGATTTTCAATGTGCCTTCTCCATCAGCCCATGATATGCAATGAAATTCCAACTAGTAGTGCCAACATGGTTAAAGAGACACACATTTAGACTTAAAATATACATTATGGTTCTTTGCATGCATTATATATGTATTTTATGAGCATTTATAAAGTAGGATTATATTTATATTGCAGTATTTTACAGTTTTAATAGAAAACAGCTGACGGATCCAGTTATTATACCATCACAAGTGGGTTCTCAGAAAGATTTCTGGAGCACCTTAAAAACTAGAAAAACTCACAGCCTTATAAAAATATCATGGTTTGTTCAGCCAAATATTTGCAATGTACTTTTTCGGTCCAGGTTTAGATTCAGGTCTGTATCAGGGGAAGTCTGGAAGAGCTTGCCTCCAGCCAAAGAAGCAGAATTAAACTGGAAGAATTTCCAAAGGTTAGATGCGACGGGAAGGGTCTTATTTGTCTCCTGAGCTATAAATGACACCTTGGTTCTAGCTGTGAGGTGTCCCATTGAAAGGCTCTAAGGAACGACCTGTGCTGAAATATGAGTCATCAAAAATTAAATCTTCTTCCCTTTCTTTGCATAGGCTCTGTGAAATGTAGAAGAAGAAAGATTCACTTAAAAACAGGTAGTGCTTGGAGTTTATGAGCTTTTTTTTTTAAGGAAAAGTCCAGGTGCTCTGCATGTTTTCTATAGGATAGCTGCCTTGGAGTCATTCATATACAGCAGCACAGGCGGGATTTGTAACCCTGAAATTAAACCTTCCCAATATCAAACTCCATTTTGTTTTGTGATTTCAGTGCAAATACCAATGCAGGACAGAATATATTCCCATATTGGCTTGCAGTAAAAGCCAAGTTTTCTGAATCCTACTTTTGTGGTTTTTAATATTGTACCAACCTGTAAGAAATAGGTCTCAAAAGGCAAACTAAAATAAATAAATAAATTAGGAATGAGGGAAAAGCAGAAACTAGTATTTCACTGGAACACCAGTCTTCTTAACAGCAAATAATGACAGCTTGATGCACAACAAAAACATCCTTAAACTTAATCTAAAAAAATTAAATATGTGATACCTAATCATATTTTCTTAGGTTGTTTTCAGTGGCATCCGGGCTACTGTTTTAAGATCAGTCAATGAAAACTCTACAGCAAAGCAGTGTGAGACCTGCTATACCAACTACATCATACAACAATTTAATACTCCAAGAGGAAGGGATTAAGAGAAGATTAATTTGCTTGTGAGTAATTTTATTTACAGTGTCACTTTGCCCTCAGGAAGTTTCCATAGCTAGCCACATGTCACCTGTTTTAAACTTAATGAACTCCTAGAAGACCATGTCAAGGATACTGTGTGTCTTGATGTGGAAAATGAGGTATGTGAAAGGCATCGCAGTATCCTTCAGCGATTTTACAGCAGCGGTGTTGCACTCTTTTGCTATCATTAATAATAATGCACAGACTAAGTAATCCTTTGGAGGCAGAGACAGGTGGAGTGGCACACTGAATTATTCCACTAACCTTTCAGCTTTGAAAAGGGTGCTCAAAATCAGGGCACAAGTGAAAATGAGTGCAGCGCAGCACTAATCCTTGTTTGTGCAGCAATAAAACTAGCCTCGCGGTTGGGAGCCTGATCAACACACGCGTACGAACTGGAACAACAGAGTGATTCAAGTCAGAACAAAGGGCAGTAGCAGGGCTCTGAATTGCTTTACACACCCTACAAGCTGAACTACAATTTATTTCTGGGGTTCATAAAACCACAGTTCCAACTATCCATACAGAATGCATTTAACCATCTACAAGGCTCTTTGAAACCTTTATAGAAGGATGATGAAGTTATCAATGAACACCATGTAAAAATGGGAATGAATGAAACTAATTGTTTCAGTAAAGAAAAAAAGGCAATCTTTAGAGGAGAGAGGAACAAACTCTAGAAAGGTCTAATGTCTAATAGGAAAAAAGTCAGCGAAGATAATGCCAATTTTAGCAATTATCATTTACAGTAGAAATCATATGATATGGAATATAATCAAGTCTGTTTCTCATTTCAGGAACTAGCTTTGCAGATTTGGTTGGTCACAACTCAACACTTAATAGAAAGATTCTAATATACATAGGCTACATCAGTGTGCTAAAACCTCAGAATATGCCTGCTGAAATTGCCTAGAGCTGATTAGGTGGGCTACTATGGTTGACATGACTCCGACAGACTGGAGAACTGTACGACCTTCAAGGGCTGTTCCCACCAAAGGAAAATAAGAAGAGATGCAGTAAGACATCCTTTGACACAGCACTCTTACATTCAAGGTGATCCAATGTGCTGGAGCTAGAAGAAACAAAGGCTGACTTTGTTATGATGCTTCCTAATTTCAGATAAAACCCAAGACTGTATTTCCAGGTATAAAACAGGAAATAAGTAAATACAAGGCAGATGCATAAGAACTTGATACACAGTCTTTGGAAACTGATCTGAATGTTCAGACTGACCACCTCTGCACTTCGAGCACTAAGTGAAAACTGTGCTATACACTGTACCTTAGGGACCATGTAACTTTAAAGCCTAAACTTGCCAAAAGTTTTTTGTCTCTACACAAGAAAGCTGATCTATTAGTCACTGTGTTAACACAGGGCTAAAGGAGACCTACAGTTTTGTACCAGGCTGCCTATGAAGTTCTGTTCATAAATACATACCACAGTCCTGGTCACTCAGTCATTTGGTCCTTGGTTACCTCTCTAGCTATACATTCAAAGTCTTTTTTGCTGGGGGAAAGGTGCAGGAGCAGAAAGAGAGAGGGAGATAAAGCATGGAAGACCCTGAGGTTTCATTGTGTTGTACAGCCAAGGCGTAGCCAGGGTGCATGTCTGGGCAGGGAAGCGGTCATGTCATAGTGCTCGCAGGACATGAAACTCCAGAGTGTTTCCTGGTCTTCGCTGTTTGCAAGTAGACATGATGACTCCAAGAAAATTAAGTGATCTTACACTGGTGCTCTACTTTCTCATCTGTAAAACTGGACTAATGCTTCTGCATCACCCAGGATATTCTAAGAATAAATATACTAAAAATTGTGAGGTATCTGGATATTATGGTAAATGTGGCTGAATAGACGTATATCAGAAAGAGACTTAACTCTAAATTTTGAGCTCTGTAGAAGTGCCAGAAACACATTTGATCTCTGTTAGTTTGTACAATGACTGAAGTTACATAAATATTAATGTGTGTGTGACCTGATCCCAGTGTTCAAATTGTTGTCTGGAGAAAAATCTTACCTGTCTTCAAAAATAAAAGATCTCTGCTAATCCAGTTTAGAAAATGTCCTTTTACTAAAATACACACTTTGGATACATGGAAGGAGAAATCTATTCCTCTCTCTAGGCTTGAATTTGACTGCTGTCAGGCTACCTACCACAGATCTGTGTGAAATATGAGGCTGCCTAAGAAAAAGATGTTTCAGAATAAGGAGTATTATCTAGCCCGATTTTATTAACATGGCTCTTAAAGGAAAGCACTGACAGTGATTCATCTCTGTATCTTGCCAAGGGAACTCATTCTTGTTTAAAGACTAAAGGTGTTTTTTTTTCCAGCCTTCGGTTTTCAGTAGGATTTCTATAAAATTCACTGGCTGACTGGGAGTTAGCTGAGGTAAACGTGGATCAACGAGGCAGAGTGCACTGATCTCGAAGAGTTGTCTTTAATTAAGGAAGAACATGCACATCTTAAAAGTGCCAGCATGCTGGAACAATTAAAGTTCTGAAATAACACACTTCACTTTGATGCTTGGATGCATCTCAAAATTAAAAGCACAGATACGTTAGTAATGTATCTGCTCATAATAATGAACTCAATTGAGAAACAGACATTGTTATTAGAAAAAAATAATAAAAACGTGTTAGTAAATAAGAATTTGATATGAAAGACATTACATGGCACATGGCTTGGTAAAATTTGCAGGAAAAGTTACAGCAATATCCATTTACCTTGTGGAAGATGACTGTGAGTGGAAAATAAGGAAATCACAGCACTCAGATCTCAAAATGCTGTCAAGCATCCAAAATGCTAAGATCCATAATGTAACTGGCATGTATCCACCGGGTCATAACTATTTTCAGAGAAACACTTCGGATTTTTTTTTTTGTCTGAAGACTAACTATGGGAGGGATAGCTACTTTATAGGAATTCTAGTGTGTTTAGCAATTCTTTGTCTCTTCTCACTTCCCACTAATCACCGGCTCCAGGCAAAGGATTGACTTATGGGTCTTACACGTCCCTAACAAACAGTTTAATCCCAAAGCAACTGGGTGTAAAGCCATTTCCTGGGATCATGTTGTGTGCAGTGTTAGACATCCTACAATTACATGTATCAAAGGCAGATTACTATGAAAGAAAACCAGGAGGTCCAATAGGATCCATTTGCTGTGTGGAGCCCCAGGGGACAGGGAGGGGAGGAAGCGATGCTGCATGGTCCGGTCTTTGGTGGCATTTAGACACTGAGAGGTAAACGAGTTCTACAGGAACTTTCACCTTTAGGAGAAGGATCTGAATGTGAGCAATACCAAAATCTTCAATTTAAATACATCAAGATTGTTTAAGGTCAGATGCAGAAGTCATCTGAACCCTGTTCTTGAATCTATCCTTTTGTTCCTGTATTGCAATTAATCCTTGAAGTAACTAGAAAAGCCTACGTAAGTTATGAATGCTCCTCAGTTTGGCTTAACCTGATTTTCTCCTTCTTGTCCTGTTAAATCCTGTTATTAATTTGATGCATTTAAATCCAAAACTGTTATTAGGAATCCCATACAAAATGTCAAAAAGAACATTTTATTTACAGAAGGCGGGGCTGGTGAACAATTTTATCCCAACTAGAGGCTAACAGGACTCTTTTTCACAGGCTAGGGCCTGAAATCCCTTGGCAAGAGGAACATCCCTTGGAACAGGAATAGGAACTTAGGTGTGCCTCGCATTAACACACCTCTTACTGCTACCCAACAGTAACTCAAAAAACAGTCAGGCATCTCCATCCCCTCTATACTTCCCTTTCTCCCAGGAAACATGTGGAAGGAAGTTGTGGTCTGTATCTGGCTCAGAAGTGTTTAAGTTTATATCTGCGTCAATAGATAGTGGAAGGAAAATGCCTGGAAACTAATTTGCTTGGGATTTTGTCCGTATGGCCCAGATGCCCTCTTTTGATGAAGCTGGCTGGCTTCTTAGGGCTTTTCTAGACTGCAGGCATGGGTTGTTTGGGCCTGGTTGAGCAATTACATGTTGGGACCGTGCCTCATGTTGCCATCTACATCTGTGGTCCATGCTGTTTTGGAGGAGGTGTCCCAAAATGCCCCTCTACCCAGCTTTGCTGAGGCCTCACCTCGAGTACTGTGTCCAGTTTTGGGCCCCTCACTACAGGAGGGACATCGAGGTGCTGGAGGGGGTGCAGAGGCGGGCTGCAAAGCTGGTAAAGGGCTTGGAAGATAAGTCTTATGAGGAAAGGCTGAGAGATCTGGGGCTGCTTAGCCTAGAGAAGAGGAGATTGAGGGGAGACCTCATCGCTCTCTACAACTACCTGAAGGGAGGTTATAGGGAAGTGGGGGTTGGTCTGTTCTCCCTAGTGGAGAGTGATAGTACGAGGGGAAATGGATTTAAATTGCACCAGGGAAGGTTCAGGTTAGATATTAGGAAGAATTTCTATACTGAAAGGGTTGTCAGGCATTAGAATAGGCTGCCCAGGGAGGTGGTTGAGTCCCTGAAGGTGTTTAAAAGACAGGTGGATGTTGCGTTGGGGGGAATCGTTTAGTAGATTGATAGGGCTGGGACAAAGGCTGGACTTGATGGTCTTCTAGGTCTCTTCCAGCTGATATGATTCTATGATTCTATGAAAATGCCACCGCACTATAAATGCCACAAATAGGTGCCATCTCAGCAAAGGGGCAGGGACTTCTGGAGTCAGTCTCACCAGTAACATGTACACTTGCCAGGTTTCTGACAGGCCACAGTGGTCAAGTCCAATCCCTCGAGTGCTGCAGATTTTGCAGCAGCACTTCTGACCGAAAGAAGTGTCCAAGGAAGATGCTTCTACCAACACCAAGTGGCTCAAGAAAGCATGAAAAACAGAGTGCTGCCTTGCCTTGAAGACAAGTAGAGGCCAGTTATGGCAATATTTCTGGAGGCTGATGACTGAAGTGACATGGGGTGTCATATGAAGGGAGCAGTGTTGTGCTAGCTCTGGCAATGACTGAGGAATCAGCAGGTGAGTGAGAAAATAACTTTGTTTTAGTAACCAAATGGACTATCCCTTTCTAATTTAACTTCAGAACACGAATATAATCACGCTTAATTACGAACAGGCTCTGATAGCACTAGAAGGAAAAACAGGTTAAACAAAATAATTAGCATTCATCATGTAGGCAGGTTTAGCTCCTGGATTACTTGCAATGAAGTTTCATGGCAACACTGAATAAAAATTGAATTGATGATATTTACAGGAATAATTTCATATTTAGTAACAGGTAAAATAACTTCAATTGGAAATCCTGCCTTTCCTGTGTGAGGGATTATACTGACTCCATTGTCATGTCTGACCACATGACAATCATTTTACCAAGGGATTTTAGTCAGTGGCATAAAAATTCCTAAGATTGAGCCACAGAAAAAAACAACTATACAGGGTAGAGATGGAAAAGACATGGAAGGTCATGAAGGCATTCCTTTTGCTAGTATAATATTGTGTCTTACAGTAACTTCTACTTTCATGCCACTTTATATAATCAGTGTCATAAAGACCCAAGCAATGAGGATTCCAGCCCTTGAGAATTTTCTGAAATCTAATTCATCTTAAAGTTGCAAATGCTCCATTGCATAGAGGGGCCTTTTTTCTAAGCCTTGTACAAGATGGAAAATTCTACAAACAATTTACTAATCAGAGCTCTATTTCTGTATCCCATATGAATGTGACATCTTACAGTACAGCCCATCCTTAAATCTGGGACAATTACACCCTACATTTTGCTATTTAAGTAAATGTCTGCCACTCTAGTTAATGCACCTGAACTTAATTTGCTGTGAAAATAGGGATTCTGAAACACACGCTGCATATAATTTGTTTTATGTGTTGCCTTTGATATATCTGCAAAACTAAAAAACAAACAACCATTTCCTCCTCCCCTGCTGAATAATGTAGAAAATTAGCCATGCAAAATAAAAAGAGACATGTCTTGCACTAATGTAAATCATCTCTGAAGGTAGAATCTGAGTGACTCAGGAATACTAATTTCTGCAATCTTACTCAAGAAAGCAAGAGAATAAATGATTTAATAGCCAACACATGCGGGATTATAAATTTTGCTTTTCAGGACTGACTCTACATTCTTGTTGTGAATCTGCTAGAGAGACAAATATAGCCGGCTTCCTTCAGGAGCTTAAGGAATGTGGAGCAGTGTGATTTTTACAATGAAACAAGAATAACTGTATTTTAAGAACATGAAGAAGCAGCCTTAAAAGTAGTTGTGCTAATCAGGGTCCCGAAGGTGGCTCACAGGCAGTTAAAAACATGGAAAGAAATTTGAAAATCTGCCCTTGCCTTCATGTTAAAAAAGGTACACAGGAATAAAACCCCAACCCCTCCCACTTGGTAAAATGGAATGAAGTGTAAATGAAAAACCTGGCATATAAAAATGCAGAGGGAGTTACGGCAGTTCATTCCTGTTGAGATTTGAGCTATTTGTACTAACTGGGAATAATGAATATAAGATTAAATTATTGTGTGATTAGAGAACTAAGTGTAGGAATGCAGGTAAAATGTGATGTCTAAATTTATTGATTTTCTAGATCTAATTATTCTTCCCTTAAATATAAACAGTTCTAGTCATGGGAAAATATATCCAGTAGAAGTGGTTAAGCCCAGAAATGCTGTATCTACTTCATTCAAAAGATTCCAACTCACTTAAGGAAAAGTCTGTGTTGGCTAGGCAAAACCTGCACGAAACAAAGAAAATATATGCAATGACTGTAAATGATTGGAGCATATTCTGAAATTACAAGGCAGTTTACTTTGTATCTTGGAATTCATTCAAGTTAAGCTAGGATTCCATATTTTATATAGGAGAAATAACTAATAGCTTTACTTAAATCATAAAATGGTTTGGGTTGGAAGGGACCTTAACGATCGCCTAGTTCCAAACCCCCTGCCACTGGCAGGGACACCTCCCACTAGACCTGGTTGCTCAAAGCCCCATCCAGCCTGGCCTTGAACACCTCCAGCGAGGGGACATCCACAACCTCTCTGGGCAACCTGTTCCAGTGCTTCACCACTTTCACAGTAAAGAATTTCTTTCTAATATCTAACCTAAATCTACTCTCTTTCAGTTTGAAATCATTACGCCTTGTCCTAACACTACAGTCCCTGACAAAAGAGTCCCTCTTGTTCTTCCCTGCAGGCCTTCTTTAAGTACTGGAAGACTGCTATAAGGTCTCCCTGGAGCCTTCTCTTCTCCAGGCTGAACAACCCCAACTCTCTCAGCCTGTCCTCACCAGAGAGGTGCTGGTCATCCTCGTGGCCCTCCTTCAGACCTGCTCAAGCAGGTCAATATCCTTCTTTATGTCGGCAGGCCTCAGATCTGAACACAGAACTGCAGGTGGCGTCTCATCAGAGCAGAGGGGAAGAATCACCTCCCTCGACCTTCTGGTCAAACTGCTTTTGATGCAGCCCAGGCTTTCTGGGCTCCAAGGGTACATTGCTGGCTCATGCTCAGTCTTTTATCCACCAACACCCCCAAGTCCTCTCCAGGACTGCTCTCAATCCACTCATCACCCAGCCTGTATTTGTGTTTGGCATTGCTCAGACCCAAGTGCAGCACTTTGTACTTGGTCTTGTTGAACTTCATGAGGTTTGCATAGGACCACCTTTCAAGCCTGTCCAGGTCCCTCTGGATGATATCCCTTCCCTCCAGCATGCTGACCACACCACACAGCTTGGTGCTGTCAGCAAACTTGCTGAGGGTGCACTCGATCCCACTGCCCATGCCGCTGACAGAGATGTTAAACAGTGGCAGTGCCAGTACTGATGCCTGAGGAATGCTGCTTGTCACTGGTCTCCACTTGGACATAAAGCTGTTGACTGCAACTCTTCTGAGTGCAACCATCCAGCCAATTCCTTATCCATCAAGCGTTTCATCTGTCAAATCTGTGTCTCTCCGTGTCTTTTTAGAGACAAAGATGTCATGCAGGACAATGTCAAATGCTTTGCACCAGTCCAGGTAGATGATGTCAGTTGCTCTTCCCTTACCCATTGACACCGTAGCCTCATCACAGAAGGCCACCAAATTTGTCAGGCACAATTTGCCCTTTGTGAAGCCATGTTGCCTGTTGCCAATCACCTCCGTATTTTCCATGTGCCCCAGCACAGTTTCCAGGAGGATCTGCTCCATGATCTTGCTGGGCAGAGAGGTAAGACTGACTGGCCTGTAGGTCCCTGGAACTTAATTTTTTCCTCCTTTTTAAAAACGGGGGTTATGTTTCTCCTTTTCAAATCAACAGGAACTTCACCGGACTGCCACAAATTCTCAAATATGATGGATACTGGCTTAGCAACTTTACCAACCAGTTCCCTCAAGACCCATGGATGCATCTCATCAGGTCCCATTGACTTGTGTATTTTCACATTCCTTGGATGGTCTCGAACGTGATCTTTTCCTACAGCGGGTGGTTATACTTCCTTGGGTGAAACATTTCACATTGTTAAACATTTAACATTGATGACTTATTTTGCTCTTTGTTCACATAAAGATTTATTATGTGTATGTATTAAATTACCTGTCTTCTCTCTGAGGTAATGGACATAAGGAAAACTCCACTGCTAATATTTTCAATTACAAATGTTTATTGGAAGGAAAATTTATTGTAACCTTTTGTATTTGTAGCATCCATCGCTCATGTATTTTTTCAAGTACTTTTAATTTAACAATGGTTAGGGTAAAGCTCATAGAAGCTCTGTGTGTTTCCTGAGCAGAAATGCACAAACATTTAAAAACCCTGTATGTATATTTATGACATAGCTCTTACTAGCTTCATGTAAAAATAAATCAAAATGTCAGATGCATTTTTTTTCCAGCTTTACTTCCATTTTGTGATAAGACTGAATTTTTTATGTTCTAGAAACCTCTTTTGAGGAATAATAAAAATTAGGAACAGTAAAGGGTAGTGACATGACTCTTTTATCTCTTGAGTGCCAGTCACATCCCTTTGCATTTATTTCTTGACACAGATGTACAAACCCTCTTTACTGATTTGGATTTCAGTCAATCTCTGATTTAATCATATGCCATTTAATAAACTCGTAGTTGGGTATTATGTCTGAAGTTCAACTTTTCCCACCTCATCTTAAACAAAAACAAAGTAGGAGTAGAAAACTTGTTGACAAGGACAAGAAATTATTAGCAGCATTGAAATCTAAGTTTATTTCTTCAAGAAAAAAAAGAAGAGAAAATAAGATGTGACAGGTAATTTTGTAAAGAAGACTATAAAAAAGAGTGGTCTTGCCTATCCTTTCCACAGCAAGAAAAAAACACAACCAAAACCTCAACACATTTAGCAAAAGTTAAAAGGAAGTAGCTGCTTCATACACAAAATAGTTAAACATATTCAAGAAGATAGTGTAGGAATATTAGAAGGTAATTTAGGAAAATCAAAAACGAATTAGAAAACACAGTAGTCACAGCACCACCTAAGCTACCATCGCAAAGGCTATTACTGCTCATGCTTCAACACATAATCTGATCGGCAGCTGTGGTTAGCAGGGAATTTCCTCTCCAGTGCGTTACTGTCTGAGTAAAGTGCTTTGAGAGAATTTTACACTTCTCACTGAACCACTGAGCAACGAGCAGTTAGAGGCAACATCGCTGAGTGAACAGAGTAGTACTGGTTTTCTGCTAAAGAATGACTGTACTCATCCTTCTAGTGATTTTTCTTTATAGAGTTATAAGTACACCAGGCAATAATAAAAGAGTAGGGTAAGCGTGTGTGACTGAAATCTGGAGTTACAGCAAGTAACTGCTTTATGCCTTCGGTACCACAAAATCAGATTGCGCATTTTATTTTAGAGGAGTAATCTGTGCCATACACTTTCTACATTACAGAAACCTGCCAATATTCTTAAGTAAATAACTTCAGATACCTTGAGAGAAAAAAATTATTCAAACAGACTGTATACTACTGAAACCATAATAAGGGGTTTAAAAAGAAAAAACTTTAATTCTATAGCTGATTTCATCTTTTTAATATATAGTGAGATTTGAACAAACTTGTGAAATGACTCTATGCTCACAATCTTCTTCTGCCCATAAGGTGTTGTCAATGTGCAACTGAAAAGAGCAAAGATTTAGGCCAACATAAATAGTAATCCTGATCCAAGCCTCCTCCCCCCGCACACATAATTAGGAGATATTCCAAGACATATTTTCCTGAGAACTACTAAAGGGATGACAGTTCACAAATGTTTTTCCTGCTGTTATACTAATCCCCACAGTCATGGGTTCATGTTGAGGGGACTTAGTCAGTTGATAAGAACAAAATCTTGTAACATTTTCATCAGTTCTTTATGGCAAAGCAAATTAATTCTCTTTCAATGCTTATCCATGTATAATTTTCATAATGTGCTGCTCCATCGCTTTCATTTACATATGTTTAATTTCATGTTTATAGATCATGTCCACAGAGTTTAAGACATATAGGTGTATGCGTCTGCAAATATTTAAACACCAGATGTATAGTGAGTCTCTTCCTGGCAGTGCAGAGAGACTGAGTAGGACTTAAATAGTGGAACTTAGTATAGTACAGTACCTTTTAAAAGGAATGGAAGGGGAAACCACTGATAGACTATCAAGAATTTGTAAATATCAGCTCTAGAATATATGATATGATCAGTTCAAATACGTACATATTCCTGCAATAAATATACAGCAGGTTCTGCAGAACAGGTAAGGGAACATAGAGTACTTAAAGATAAATAGGTACTTTCCGGCAAAAAGAACTTTGTTGCTGTTGATGGGATCATTTTGTTCATGTGAATGAAGTTGATGGTGATGAGCTTTTCCCAAGGCAATCCTACCTCTGACGTTGTCATCCTGCACTCAGTGAGAGCAGAACAAAACTCAGAAGTTTTACACTGAATTCTCCTTTAGTGCTCCATTAGGAAAACTTATTGTAATGAATTTTGTGCAAAATACACATTTATTCTGCTCCCAGTCCAGCAACACCAAGATAACGGAGCAACCACACACTACATTTTGTATGTGCTAAGCAAAAGCCTCCAGAGTGAGCTCCTATCATTTGGAGCCAATCCAAGAGATTTAAAAAGGGACAGAAAGGTTATGTTACAACTTAAGAACAAACCAAAAACCATTACTACCTGAACTGATTCCCCACCACTCTTAATTTTTTTTTACTATCTCTTACTTGCTGCCTTGCTTCAGTGACACAGCACCGAGTATATTCCTGCTCAGATACAAAGAGAGCATTTTCCACTGTGCTGGAACAGCCCAGAAACCTGCCTGTTTCCTGACAGAGCACAGTATACAAACTCTGAAATTTCATTGTTTACATGACCCTCCGCTGCTTACAGAAAGGGTATATGGCAAAACGAGATTATTTTGTTGTATGTCTGACAACAGTACTGTGCTGTGATGTTGCACCTGGTAGCCTGTGGCTGCCAGGGAAGGATCAAAATAGCAGAGATTAGCCAGCCTCGTAATACTGGACAAATCAAATATTGTTCTGCTAGCTTCTCAGTATTCCAGTCATTATCCCAAATATTCATCACATTTGACAAATTTACTCAAATATGTTCTGGATTATTACAGAAGGAGTATTTATGACTTTCCTGTCTTCTATATGTCTTGACAAAAGTATTCTAAAAGGAAACAAAATTTCATCACAAACCACTACATAATATATTTGGAAAGAGGAAAGGCTAGGAGTCCTTTCTGAGAAACTGAACAAAGCCGTTAAGCTGCTAAATGGAAACGAAAAAGATCAGATTGGAGGCTGAAGCAAACTTTCTGATAGTAGCAAAATGTGCAGATTACAGCTTTCAGGAAAAAAATTCTAAGAATGAGGAAAATGAGAAGTGGCTCATCCCTTGAATTTGCTGTCATCTGGAGTTTCTAAATCCACTTCACAATTGGGGGTGAAGGGAAAAGAAGGAATGATAATTGGGAAGTCTCAAAAAATTGCAGAAGGAACATGAACCAGCACTGACAGGAAGCAGCCTCTGCTATGGAGAAGCACCAGATGAGGAGAAACATCATACATGCTGTGAGATCGTGATGTATAGAAGAACAGAGAGAAAAAAAAGATAGATCCAGTCTGCTGAATGGTGAGGGGCATGGACCTGTTCTTCATTACCCGGGACTGGGTAGCTATTTTAAAGTTTGAACATGGAAGCCAAACAGCAGAGCTGTGACCACAAGTCAGCCAAATCCTCACTTGGAGCCAAATTCCCCAGTGTGGAACAGATTTTATTTTTACAGCCATGTTACGTTTTCCTTTATTAAACTGCCTTAGATTTATTTTTAATTTTTTTTTTTTTGGACACGCTAGCACTTTAAAATCTCTCAGTAATGCTGAAAATAGATATTTTTTATTGATACAGTGGACATCTACTAGTGTATTAAAATGTGTGCCAGTATGGCTGGAGCTTATCAGCTGAAAAAATAGAGCTATTCCTGTGGAATCTAACCTGTCACCATATGCTCGCTTTGCGAGTGGCAATTTTTGATGTTCATGCCCCTGTACCAGAGATGATCATCCCAAAGCAGAGTCAGGAGAATGCAGTGTGTCAGCGCGCATCAAGTCAAGGGTTGGCAGCCTCACTCCGACTCCCACTGCAGGATGGGTTTTCCTGAGAGGGTCCCAGTGAACCTGGTTCCTTTTGCCTGGCCCATGCAGAAGACAATTCCAGGGGTAGCGCAGGAGGTAGGAGCTCCTGGCAGGGTGGCACGGAGCTTCCTTAACTGGCCTATCTAAACTTACCTGTTCCCCTGTACTCAGCACTGGTGATGCCGCACCTTGAGTATTGTGTTCAGTTTTGGGCACCTCAGTATAAGAGAGATATTGAGGTGTTGGAGCGAGTGCAGAAAAGGGCAACAAAGCTGGTGAAGGGCCTGGAGAATAGATCTTACGAGGAGTGATTGAGGGAGCTGGGACTGTTCAGTTCAAGGAAGTGGAGGCTGAGAGGGGACCTCATCATGCTCTACAATTACTTGAAAGGACATTGTAGAGAGGTTGGTGCTGGTCTCTTCTCACAGGTCATTAGAGACAGAACCAGGGGGAATGGTTTCAAGTTGCAACAGGGCAAGTTTAGACTGGACATTAGGAAGAAATTCTTCACGGACAGAGTGGTCAGACACTGGAATAGACTGCCTAGGGAGGTGGTTGAGTTGCCATCCCTGGATGTGTTTAAGTGTCGCTTAGATGTGGTGTTGGGTGAGATGGTTTAGGGGTGAACTTGTAGTGTAGGGTTAATGGTTGGACTCGATGATCCCAAGGGTCTTTTCCAGCCTGAACTGTTCTATGATTCTATGAACACCTTATGCAAGTGGTAGACATTAAGGAATTGCTACAAACAAGCATCTGGATGGAGGCTTAAGTTGCCCAAATGTTAACAGAAATTTGTAACGTGGAGGTTCTCAGAACTTCTTAAATGCCAGATCTATCCACCTGACACTTGCACCCATACCCTGGGATCCCGCGAAGGGTGCAGGCACGCACCCTGGCTAGAGCGATTCCAGCAGCGAGCTTCGCGGCAGGCTGTGAAGGCAAAGCTGCCCAGGGATGGAGCAGTGGCCTTGCAGCAGGACACCAACCTCCCTCCAAAACCATATACTGTTGGCTACAAGGGAAAAATCACATGGTACAGTACACTAATTCCGTTCTTCCCCTCGCATGTTGTCTGACTTGAATCTCCCCACCTACTCCTGTTTTGCAGAGGTCCTGGAAACAGACAGCAGCAATTCTAGCAGCTTTGTAGAAGGGCAAATACCGTTCAGGCTTTTAGGGCTTTTATGCTTATGTTGAAAAGTCACTCTCCAAAGTGCTGTTTCTTATCCCATTGAGGATCAAAGATATGCATTAAATTACGCTATTGAATCCTTTTCTGCAAAGGATGACAGAACTGGGATTTCATACTCTCAGCAGTATGAGTACAGAACCTTACAAACCTTTAGCAAAACAAAGAAAGAAAAAAAGAAAAAGGAGAAAGAATATCATAATACCTGCATCCCATCTCTAAAGTTTCCTAAATACCAGCACTTTCATGCAGGTGCAGGTAAGGGTGTTAGTATTCTTTTGGCAAAAAATTTAGGCAAACCTGTATTGTGCCAAACCACATGGATAATTTGTAATTGCATTAGAAAAACAACAATAGCATGTTATCCACAATTGCCAGTTATGCCTACCCTGCGATGAAAACATTGAGTTTCTGGAGAAGATAAAGGCAAAACATAAGGATGACTCATTTAAAGAAAGCCTGAAAGAATGTCCCACGTCCCTTAGTGAGACAACTAAAGATCCCCATAATCTTAAGATCTTGTTTGACTTTGTTTATCTATGCTTAGATAAATGTATGCCATTAAAAAGCACAGTCACATTACTTAATGTGGGTTAACAAAGTATGAAACCATCTAGTAAATCCACGATTCATGGCAGTACTTGTAAAAAAAAAGCACATACACTTCTAACTGAGGTAGATTATATTTGAAAACCACAATACACATTGCAAAGTATTTTTTTACATAAGCAGTCTGTTTTCAGATGTGCTGAGCATCTGCAGCTCCTAGAAGAACTGATGGGTCTCACATCAAAATAATGTAGTGGTATCTGTCCAATTCATTTCTAAGTACATTTACTGTGAGGACATGTATGCTTCAATCCCAAACTACCCTCACAGGAAACCTTACATAGAGTCACAGAATCACAGACATAAAACTGAATAGACTGTCTCACACTTTCTGGTGTGTTTAAAGGATAAAGAAACAAGCAGCTTTACACTGCTAATATAACATGCCACTAAAGTGTCTGAGAGCAGTCAGACCAACTAACCCAGCTAGTGCTGACCCAGGTGAAGCAGGTACTGCTGGCAGCTCTTTGTGCATTCCCTTCATGTGCATGCCCTTTTCTAGCAAAAGCTTTTTCTTTCTTTCTCTCTCTCTTCCTTCCTTTTTTCCCTTTCCTTCTTGTTTTCCCTTCTCCATCATTTCACTAATTTAGGGTAGAAAGCGGACAAACAGTGAAAACCACAGGGCTAAGAGAGAAACAAACTTCGGCAGGGCTGCCAGTGAGATGGGGACATGAAAGTGGGAGCAGTAAATATTTCAACAGTGGTGATAAGTGGGTTAGTCTGTCCAGCTGTGCCTCACACCCCAAAGAACTCCACGCAAGTCAGGCAGGTTCAGGAAGGACGACTGTGGTGTGACGCAGGGCATGGTAGGGCTGCGAGGACAAGCAGGGGAACGGAAAGCCTCTCTTACAGAAGGAGGCTAACAGACAGAGGTCTGGTTAGTGTGCAGCGAACAAAGACCAAGAGGAAAGAGGACTGTTGTTCATTAATACATCAGGAATGAAAAACAGGAACGCAGTCACTTAAGCTATAGGATACAAGTTGCTTGAAAACAAGTGGGCATTAAATTCTCATATCAGGTTAGAAATCAGGCAGAGGTTTCTAAAGAGCTCTGCAGAGCCCCTCAGCAGTTATTTTGGCTACAGCCACCAGCCAAGTGTTTAGCCTAACCAGGCACATTTCAGGGAAAGCAATTCACAGCTGTCCCCCATCTCACACTCCCCTTCCTACCCTCTGTCCCCACCGCTGTGCATGTCCCCATCGCAGGGCCCGGCACCCAGGCACGGCCCGCTGCAAGGGGAAGAGGGCTAAGAGCATTTGATTTGGGAATGTCAGCTGAGGGATAAAATCCCCACTCACCGTGGAACTCGTGAGTGGGAAAAATGGTAAAGAGCTGGAAGTGGAGGATGACACCAAAAGGGAAGCGGCTGGTGCGAAGGAGATGTAGCAGGCTTTGTTCTGATGTCCCAATCAAAGCTTAGTGCACGTTATTAAGCAGACGTGATTCGATGCCAGAGTGTTCAGATATAGGGGATAATCAGGCCAGCCAAGTTCAGACTTTGAGCGTGTGAAGAGGGAGGCCACGCGAAGAAATCAGCTGCAGCACAGTCTCATCGCTGTTTCAATTTATTTTCTCTGAAGCATTTGCAAATGAGAATTTTCCTGCGGCTCCAGGACCTCTGGCAGCGCTGGGGTGGCAATGACCGACTGAGAGCAGTACTCATCTTAACCCAGATCAGTATTACCAGCTCTCTAAATATAAAAAAAATTAATTTATTTTCATACCTCAAGCTCAGTAAAAATACAAAACCTCAGGGGCCATCCCTACTTGAAAGCTCCCCTGGATTACAGCAGTGCGGGAATTCACACTCCCCAGGCTCCGCTTGAATACTTTTACTCCAAGTAAATACTTTTACTGCAAGGAAGACAGTTTTTTGTGACTTAACTTCAAAGAGGGGAGTGTCCGCACATGGAGTTACTCTGGCATAACTAACTACGCACATAAGCAAGCCCTAGTAGCTAGTGCTGGAAGTATTTTCAGCACTTAAGCATGGAGCCTGTGAGCACTTACTCACATACTCGGTTTCAAGCAGATGAATATATCTGTCAGGTTTCCTAGGGCTGCTCATGCACATGCCAAAATATTTACAGGACTGGGGCCCTGCTTTGTAGAAAGAGACGTGTGCTGTGCCCCGGAGTACCACCTTAAAGACAAACACGGATCCCCGGATTGAATGCTAGTGTATCCCATCATCTCTCCTATCTCTCTGATACCATTCCAGCTGGCTCTCCCGCACTCCCAGATAATTCACACATGTTCAGGCATACACAAACCCTACGGCACCCCTTCCCCTCGCGAAAAAAGTCAGCCAGCTGTTACAAAATTCAGACATTTCATTAACACAGTTTACTGGCTGATACTGCCAAGCAAAATAGAGACAATTAATAATAATCAGGACTGAAGGGTCTGAGACAGCTTATGAGTAAAGGATTGTATTAGTTGTTGAAAACGGACAAACTCGCTCCTGCCTGGAGTGATAGGGAACAAAGGGCGGTGATGTATAACCGGGGAGGAAAGAGACTCTCTCTGTGGCTTTTGTAGATTACTGTGTGAATGACAGGAGCGGCAGGAGCAAATACCTCTTTTCATTTGCCCAGGCTGCTGGAGAAGAATAGCAGCGCTTGCCAACGAGGCTGCAGCTGTGCTCCGGCTCCGTTTAATCACCGGGTATGACTGAGGGTTAATTAGCTGCCATTCTTACTGCTATTTGTTGTTCTAATGAAGATTTGCATAAATGTAAGACTAGGGGGTAACCGATACTCGATTTTTCCCTTCAGAGAGGCTGGGGGTGAAAAACTCGCCCATCCCAAGTGTTTATGTTTGTGGGAGATTCAGTGTTGCCTTTCCATTTGACCTGATCTGCTGCTGGCTGATGAATGGTGAACAAAGAGTTCAAAGTTGCTTATCAAATCGAGACCCCTGTTGGGTTTCTGCCTTTAGAAAGGGGCAGGGTAGTCAGATGAAGAGAGGACCAAGGGATTAGAAAATTACTCCCAGCTGACAGAGAGGAAAACACATATATCATGTATGTTTATCTATATATGTACATATATACGTGATATATTTCAGTGACAGCTATTACACATTTATCAGTGATGTATGTATGTACGTATGTACATCCATCCATCCATCCATCCATCCATCCATCCATCCATCCATCCATCCATCCATCCATCATGTGTAATCTAGATGGCAAGGAACCAATCATTTGCTAATGATAAAAATGTCATTAAAAAATAACGAGACAGGCAATACAACCAGAATAAGCTGTAGCGCATTAGGCAACACGCTGAAGAATAAGAACTTGCACGTTTTTCTGTTTCACATCTTTTAACATTCAAAGTTCACTTTTTAATATAAAAAGTATCTAATGCTAAATAGGCAATCTCAAAGGAAGGCAAAAATGACTCAGCAGTTCACAGTTACTCGCTGTCAGCTCCTCAGATGATGGGAATTCATAATACAAACTAAGAAAGTACATTAATTCCTCAAAAAAAAATGCAAAATTTTAACATGAAGCAATAACAAAATCTAAACCCACTTTGTAATTAAGGAGATTTGAAAATGAAACACCTTGAAATTATTTTATTTACTATGGTCATGACAATGCTTACAGCTACTAACCGAAAAAAACTGAAGAGAATAACCTCCCATTTTTAGTATCACTTGTTGCATATGATAATATATTATGGGTAACTGTTTTCAGTGTTCCTCTTACACACTTGGTCAGCTAAAAGTGCTGCTTGACAGCATCTGTAAAATAGTCTACGGGAAAGGAAAAGATCGAGAGGGCAGAGAGAGTAAATTTCTAAGTTTCAAATCACTGCTGGGAATGGCCAGCTTTCAGGTTGACAAATATTTGTTTTTCTTTAGACTTCTGCCACCAATCCACCTCACTTCCTACAAGCATCTGTGCAACCTTTGGGGGAGACACTTGTCGAAGTCAATCTTTCAGAGACACAAGCAGAGAGCATTCACAAGACCTCAAACAAATGTGCCTGAAATTGTAACACGGGGCTCCTCTACTACGCCAGCTCTTAGCTGGAAGGAACACTATAGGTTTTAATACTACATGCAGTAACAAACTCACTCGAAAATAAAAACAGTGAACAGCATTTTTGCTCACTTTCACCTTGTCTTGAGCTTTGAAATAATTCAGTCTTCTGTTACAGCTTTTGACTGAGCCCTGATTACACAAGAATCTCACATTCTGCCCTTTGCAAGTCAGTTTATTAGGCCTTTGGTTGTGGAGAAAATTTTACAACCAGAAAACCTAAAGGTTTAAAAACTACATGTTAAATTAAAAATAATACTGAAGTATACCACAAAAAACAAAGCAGCAACAACCCCCATGATGTGTAAACAGATCACTTAATTTTCCTTTAATGATTCTTTAATAATTTCCATACACTGCAATTTTCCAAGGCTATAGTCAGAATCATTCACTGGTAAATAGAGGAAGAAAAAGTGGAAATTACAGATCTAGTGGTCAATGGCAGAAAAAAAATCTAAAATAGCTGAGGGAAGAGGTTAAGTGCTGTGCTAGTTAATAAGAATGACAGCTTGCTTTGAATACTCATACTGGCTGTCCAGGATATTGAATAAACCTCATTTAAATTAATTTTCATTATTTGTAGAGTCTGTGTTAGACATCTATCATTGTCAGTACTATTAATATTCTTTTCAGAGACCACATTATCAGCATATTTAAATGAAAGCTTTCCTTTTCAATATTTATTAACTCATTAATATTTCTTGGTACTAATATCCTGGCTGTAAAATCCAAATTAGTGCCTACTACAAGGTATTTTCTACTGATTAAACTTTTTGAATTAAAATAGTTTTATTCTCAAGTACTAAAAATGCACTTGAGCTGAAATTGTGCTTTCTTTTTATAATGCATCTTAATTTGAATGAACGGCATTTAAAATTTACATTTTTGTCTTTAGCAGTTAGTAGTAAACCAGCGCATCAGTAGCTGACCAAACATGAACCATGAATGAATACGAACGTGAAATTCATCTTACCCGGGTTGCAGTCTGTGAGGAGGGAGCAGATGGAGAGGAGAACTTTAGAAATGGTTAATGCCGGGCTCCAGTTGTCTTTTAAAATGTCCAGGCAGATGACGCCTTGGCTGTTAATATTACAGTGGTAGATTCTCGTCCGAAACGTTACCTAGAAAAAATAGTGTGTCTAAGTACAATGGTTCAAGCCAATAACTATACAATTACTAAGCAATTAAAAAAATACAAGAACTAACAATCTGCTTTCCTGGTTGAAAAGACAGTACGTTGCGACTGACAGTCACAGACTGGGCAAGATAGAGATACTCATAAGAAAATAAAGAAAACAAAGTTTGCTTCTTACACCTGTGCCAGCAGCGGAACTGGTTTGTGCAAAGTTAGAATGGGACATGTTTCCCAAGCACAGGATCAATCTCATTATTTTTGTATGGAGCCAAAGAAAGCTATTCCAGACCTAGATCTGGACAATGTTCCTAACTCAGGCCCACAGCTACTTCACACTTTGAAGGGAGGAAGAAGAAGAAAGATTCTTGTGCTGTCTTCATATGTTTATTGTTTGACTCAACAGATTAAGGTGGAAAAAAAAAATAAAAATTGGAGGCATCACATCAGTGACTCCTGGAAAAAATAAAATGAAATATCTTTGAGAAAGCTGCTCAAATAAAATGCTTTATTTTCAAATTGTAGTTATAGCTGAATCAGCAGAATTATTTATTTATTTTAGGGGGGTTTTTTTTAGTTGATTTTGAGGATTATGTTGTCTCCCAGGTGATCCTATATGCAACAAATCAAGAAGGAGATGACTTCTTCTAGTCTAGAATGATGTGCTTCTGCTTCATGTTGAAGATACAGGCCTTTCATTTCGAAAGAAGTCTGGCTATGAAAAGTCCACAGTTCAGAATGAATACTGGGGCTACTTGATAGAAAAGGACAATACAAAACCCCCACCTTTTGGGGGTCATCAAGGACTAATTTCTCCATCAGTTCCACCCACATGACAAGTCAGACCAGATGACTTTAATGACACGTTAGTAACATCTAAAATTAAGACATACAACTCCAGTGGCCTACCTCACCAGCAATAACCCTGCCGACAGAGGCAGGAGACAAGAGCAGGCGAAGCACGCCTCAGTTGAGGAAAGCCGCGCTCTTCCCTAGAGGTGGACGGTGCTAATAACGGGGAGTGCTTACGCACCTACCCCTGCTCTGCCTCACAGATAAACCTGCTGCTGGAGAGTAATGGAAACCGATGACAGGCACGCTCCTGTTCTGATTTTATCCGATATTAGAAATCTCAGTGATTTCAGTGGGATTGAGATCAGGCCACTTAGCAGTACAACTGAAGTAACAGGGTACCTGGTTTCCTTCTATTAAAAGAAAAAATCCTCTCTAACACATTGAAAAATTCTGCCTCTTTGTATAAAATCAGGCAACTTTGACAAAATAATGGAAAGAAAAAGTAACAGTTTTCTGGTATTAAAGTACTACATTCAACAAGAAATACTTTTTCTCTAAGTACTTTTCCACATAAATCTGGGAAAGCACTTTTGGAACCCACTGTCGTCCTCCCCTGAGTTCTGTAACAAAGGTATTAAAGGTGTGTATATATATATATATATATATATATATATATAAAAAGGTCTAAAGGTATTGCCAATTAATAGCATAATAGTTTGCTACTCCATACCCTACATATTTGTAGATTCTTTCCTTTTTCCCCCTACAGTTGTGGTTTCACTTATTGTTTTCCAGCCTAAGTGCTTGATTTATGTGACTTTTATGAGAATTTAAAATATTTCTGGCACAATAAGCTCAATTCATCTAAACACTATAGCCAGACAATCTATTTTTTCCCCCTCATTAGGAGTCCAAGCACATTCAGCATTTGGAGTGAAGGTAATCTTCCACAAGACCGAGAAAATATCATTTAGTGATAAAATTCAGTGCTCATCTACAAAGGGAAGCTATTTTGAACAAGGAAGGTTACAAGTACGCAAAACTGCTAAACTAGCTTACACAGACTGCATGTCAAAAGGGTGCCCACTGTCGGGAGCTGCTGTGGGGGAGCAACCTGTGGACTGTAGGTCAGTGCTCATGAAGTCCCCAGATCGATTCACTCCAGGCACTCTAATACTTGAGATGTAAGCAAATCAGGGAATGCTGCTCAGCAGGATGTCCCATGACTCAGGCAAACACTTTAACACCTGTTGAAGTATTATATACTTACTATGCAGTACATTGCTTGAATAAAGTTTTTGTTTAATTCTTTTTCCTGAACAAAGACGCTTTCCTGTGCTTCTCTAACAAAAAATGTGAGGACTTTATTCAGTGGTATCTGAACACACCAAGTAGTCAGATACATGTGGTCTCACCGAATGCAGGGGAAACACTGAATCTATTGTACAGATTAAATTCTACCCTCTAAATTATTTAAAGAATCATAAAACCATAGAACAGTTTGTGACGGAAGGGACAGTTAAAGGTCATCTAGTCCAACCCCCCTGCAGTGAGCAGGGACATATTTAACAAGATCAGATTTCTCAGAGCTCTGTCCAACCTGACCTTGAATGTCTCTAGGGATGGCACCTCCGGCACCTCCACCACCTCTCTGGGCAACCTGTGCCAGTGTTTCACCACCCTCATTAAAAAAAATAATTTTTCCTTATGTCTAGTCTAAAACTACAGAAAGAAAGTCTGAGCTTGTCACCTGCTTAAGAGAAGCCCATCAATTTGAGCTTGCATTTTAACATGTAACTGTCTTGTGGTCAGCGGAGAGGACAGACACGTTGCCACACCTTCCCTTGCCTCAGTTGCTTTCAAAGCAAGGACACCGGGCATTTGGCAGGATGCAGAGAGCCACTGGGATGAGTGGAGCAGTTCATGCCTTTCATAAACTGCTCAACACTCCATTGCCATCTTTGGCTCTTCAGTGCATAAATGTAAGCAGGACTACGCCCATTTGTATTTAGCAAATATTCAGACCTGAAATGTAGCATTTTTTCACTATGAGCACATCTGAAACCCATGACCCTCACAAGTGAGGCATGCTGCTTATCACTGACAAATACGTCACTGACCCGACAAACATGCCAGCGCACTTTAAAATGCCTGCCTAAGTACACAGAGACTTTTTAATGACAGAACCCCAGAGTTTTCAGATTTCCAAAGGAGCTGTATTAATGAAAGCCTTAATATGCTGCGAACTGTGGCCTGATGGTGGCCGGTAATGGTGTTCTTATCCCAAAGCAGCACAGAGGACAATCTTTCCTCCTCCAGGTACTGCTTCAAATCACAGCTAATGTGGGAACTGCTAATATGAAACTTTCTAGGTGTTGTGTTTACCTTACCCACGTTTTAAAGTTACGCAGGGTCATTCCTATTGTGTGCGTAGAGATGATACCAACTGATAATACCACTCCAGGGAAACTATGTTTTCTTTATTATGAACATATTTTTGCCTTTGATGTCACTTACATGATTCATATAAATGATGCCATCTAATTCTATTTATTCCCTAATGAAAACACCTAAACAACCCCATGTAGAGGCTCAAGGGAGTGCGTGGGCGTATAGGAGAAGCTATCCTTACACAACTTAATGGTAGAAGAGCGACCTATCTTTTTTATTTTTGAACGGTAAGTGTCCTCTATGGATTTACCCTCTTAGACTCTGCGGCTTTAAGAGGGTATCTCATTTTTGTTGAATAAAAGTGCAGGTCATAAAAATGTGAATTACAGGAAACAGAGAAAAATGGGACTATTTTCTGAAAATTGTAAGAGTACTATAAACAAGCTTTTTGAAGGTAATGATAAGGAATTTATATTCAATCAGTTTGGAAAGTAAACAATAATAAATTCATCCGTATCTACTGCTGAATGCCAAACCCTTCTGAATACTGTAAAACAGAATTAAAGAAAAAAGTCCTTCATACAGTCTCTACGAAGAAAGTGAGGTTATCTATTCAAAAGGGGGAGAAAAAGTGATTAGAAAGAAAAGAAGTACATGTAAAGCTGTTGCTAGCTGGTCACTGAATATGTTTTAGGACAGAAAAAAAACTTTATAAAACCTGGGAAGAGTGAATCAAGATGGATTTCAGTTGAATGATCAGAGGCAACTGGTTGTCAGCAATATAAATCACTCCTGGATCTCAGAGTGGTTTTGAGCACCAGTTTTCCAGCACGCTGTGGTCCTAAAATCACTCACTATCTCTCTTTTGCACCTAGTGTTCCTATGTCAGGTCTAAACCCAAGAAACCACAGCGGTGTTGACATCCACGTGTGACTTGCTTAACCTTCACTGTGAGATTCGGAGACAGGCATGTAAAGACACCACAGCTCTGAAAGGGCTAGTCCCACAAATACATCTTATGCACTTTTAGATCTCACTGAATTCAGTCATAATTCTCTTCAGAAACATATCAGGAGGAAGAAATGCATATTAACACTCAGGGGGTTCCAGCACGCACTCAGAAATTGCTTTCTTCGGCGTGTGTTTGGGTTGACACTCTCTCTTCCTGCTCCTTGTTTCTCCCACTGGAGCTGAGTGACTGTGCAGGGAGAGATGAAAGATTCGCAGAGTCAACAGGAGAATAAACAAGAACAACCTCCTTTTGCTCTGCCAACACTGGAAGCAGGGCTGAGATCCCAGGGCTCTCATTCCGCAGTTTTGGAAAGTTCTTTTCAAGCTCTTTCATTTCTTACAAGGGTGCAATCTTGCATGCCTGCCTGAGATGAAACTTCTGTCTTCCTCAAATATTCCCCAGGAGTTCTGTTTTAATAAAAATGTGGTGGCACTACCTGAAGTGGAAGAAGTTGTACTGCATACCGAAAAGGTTATATATATATTAAAAAATATGATGCCATTTATGATGATGTTCATGGAGCTCAGGAGGGAGCAAGTAGTGCCCATCTCAGTTTGTCAGACTTTATGAGCAATAGATTTGTCTGCTTGAATGGAGAGAATAATAAAACCAAGATCAGGCCTACACTCTTTAGTCATATTAGAAAAATACTCTAAAACAACCTAAACAAAATGTATCTATAGTTCTAAATGACAAAATGTTTGTGCAATAACCT
This sequence comes from Trogon surrucura, assembly GCA_020746105.1. Classification (NCBI taxonomy): domain Eukaryota; kingdom Metazoa; phylum Chordata; class Aves; order Trogoniformes; family Trogonidae; genus Trogon; species Trogon surrucura. The sequence goes on along the minus strand of CM036622.1, from coordinate 15,761,955 downwards.
TTACGTTAATAAACATCCTTACATTTCTTAGAGAGTGCACTTCATTTTATCTATGCTCAGCACTGAGGTTGCCTTTCTCAGACAGGGTGGTCCACCTCTCATTTGCAGCTGCAGCTTTGTAGCATGCACGTGAACCATTCCTGAGATCCTTGATGGATCATCACTTAAAGTGCACAATAAATGACTGACCACATGACGCTCACTATTCGAGAGCACAATTTATATATAGGCCAAGAAATGAACTTCAGTCAGTTCTTAAAAAACTTGTTCACACCTAATTGTAGTTGGTAAAGAATAGCTATAGTTTATTTTATTGAAGGAAAATATGTCATCTGCTTTAGCAGGAAATAATAAATTGCAATTACTTTTGCTTGACCTACAAAAAAGTCTGATATGCAAAGTATACTGGGTTTCTGTGGCAAAATGCACCATGCCAGATGCAGCTAGTCAAAAGGGATAGCAATTTAAAAGGGATATAATAGCATCCACATGAGTTAACCTTTAATATTACTGAAAATGAAACACTATGCAGTAGTAATTATTCATTATATTCATGGTAATTATGAAGCTGAGTAAGTACTCACACTGTCTCAGTGAACAGACTGTTGCAGGGAAAAAAAACTGAATAAGCACAGCAATACTAAATGTCTACATTATATAAACATACTCATTTTTCACACAGATTTAACTGCAGAAAAAGTAAAAAGGGACCTTGACAATCTTTGGTGTACTTGAGAGGGCAAATAAAAGATGATCCTAAACTGTACAAAGCTTTCTGAAAATAAAGGAAGAGCAGGAGAAAACAAGGGAAACTGATTATTGTTCAGGTTAGGGGCATCCAGAATAGAAATGTAAAATGCAAAGCATCAAAATCTTTCTCTGATGAAGTCAATACGAGTTTTTATAAAATTATTTTCATTTAATCAGTTCAAACTTTCTTAAAATTAGTAATTCCACATGGAAAGTCAGCAACAAAGTCCTTTTATAGGTAGTAAAGTTTTTAAAAGTTTAGTGGCTATTTCAGTTTTACAAAATAAATCCTCCCTCTCACAGTTCAAAGCACGCAGCCTGTGTCATCCTACCTGCACAGATCTCTCAGCTTGCCAAAGTACTCCTCCCTGCCTGCTTTAATGCAACTCCTCTCTTCTAAACATGAATAAGCCTAGCACATAACCAACATCTTTATTCTACAGGAAAAGAATCATATACCACCATGTCACAGGCAGAACCTGACATTTTACTGCTCCTCCTAATTCTACTGTGCTTCTGTAAGAAAGGAGCTGGTGGAGCTCAGAGAGTGGAGGCAGAGGCAGGTGTGGCAGGCATGGGGCCCTGTGCATCAGGCATTTCAAGTCCTAAATTTTTTTTTAAGAGACCTTTTTCTTTTCCCCCCTGTCAGTTTTAAAGCTCTTGGGTGTTTAGGTCCTCCCTACATGAGAAGTTCTAGGCAGATTGACCTCAAAGCCATAGTTTTCTGTCCTAATGAGTTCATCTGCTCTTATTCTATAGGAATAACATACATACAATTCTTTCTGTCACATCTGTGTGCACACCTGTGTGTGTAAAAGAGGACAAGAAAGAACACTGGTATATGATGTATTTTTAGATCACGTGCGGATTTGATGTAGTAGTAAAACATGCGTGATCTGGCAGAATAACTTACATAGCTTCTGAAACATCCAACAGATATCACAAGCCCTCTTTTGAAAATATATTTGACGGGTAGTACGCAAACCACAGCTGCGAGGCAGAAGATACACCCCATAAGGTGCCTCTGGAGCCCCTTTTGAGGAGTTTCATGCACTGGGTGTTTGAACGAAATAGAAATGATGAATCACTTAAGTTTTGAAAAGGGAAGACAGGAAGATTTTAGTTGGATAGGGAAATTTTTATCAAGACTAAATAAATCAATACAAACTGTTGATATAGATTAGTATATTAAAAGCAAAGTGAAAGAGAAGGCTATTCATTAGAAGAAATGGCAATTCAATTTGGCAATTACTAGGCGAATTACCAGGTAACGGAATTCAAAGGAGATCTGAGAGATTTATAGAGTATTGTTCCTATCAAAAGTGACTTTTGCATTTATTTGTAATAAAATGTGCTTATTGATCCTTTCCTCAGCCTGACATGCATCTCTGTCCCCCACGTCTCTGTGATCCTCTCATTTTGAGAGACACTGAAGTTTCTCAAGGAGCCACCTGGGTTTGACCTATCCCGAGCCCTGCAGCTCTGTCCACTGCCCTATAGTTCAGCTGTGGGACCTATGGAACAGACGGAATCTCACTGCAGAGGGTGCAAGCGTGGGAATCCCACGCCCGAGAAGAGCTGCTCTGAGAAGGCTGACACCGCGAGCTCGGCCAAGGGTCTGCTGGCGGTGGGCTGTCCATTCCTCCCTCTCAAGGGCTCCCGTGCATCTGATTTCTGCCTGCAGCTGCCCGAAGTCTTCACTTGCCGGGAAAGCCTGCCAACTCCATTTATTGTCATGGATGAAGGATCTACGGGCTGCTCTCAGCCAGAAGATGGAAATAGCGAGGCCGGGCAAAGAGCAAGGGAAGCGCTGAGGCACAGCAAAGGGGCCGGGGGAGGCAGGTGGCAGTGGGGGAATGCAGCAGGCAAGGGACCACCAGACAGTCAGGAGGAGGAGGAGAAGGAGGAGGAGTATGGGGAGGGCAGGAGGTAGCAGAGAAAAGCTGTGAGCGGCACAGCATGGCACCGAGAACTAATGTGATGTGACAGAGGCTGCGAGAGAAGGATGACGAGGCAAACGAACGTAAAAGATAACAGTGACAGGAGACCATCGCCTCTGAAGACTGGTCATACAATGGCAATATCTGGGGTGGGGGGCAAGAGAAGGTAGATTGAAGCCCTGTCTGCACAAGGGTTGCAGAGATGGTAAATAGAGATGATCAAATAGCCTGTATTTAGGGTTATTCTGAGTTTGTGAGCTTCAGAACTAAATTGTGTTAATAACGATCTATGCAAGTTAAGGTATGGATCTGCCTTGTAAGGTTCATTTTAACAATTTAGGTTAGAAATACCAGGAATGGTTGTTTTTTCTCATCCACTCCTGTAAAGACCATTTTTCTAAAACACTGCAGATAAAATTGTCTTTAACAGCAATCACATATGAAATGAGTATGGAGTAGAAGCCACAAATAAATTGTCCCTTGTACATGAGGATGAATTTATGAAATAGGTAGAAATTTTGTACTACAGGAGAGGGATTCCACATTTAGTGGAATAGAGCTTAGCGTTCTATGACAATTACATAGTGAAAATTGAAGAGATGCTTAATATTATCATTAAGACCAGATACTATAGACTCTGTGCATTATATTTACAAAGGGAAAAGACCCTCCTTACAGTTGAGCAGCTGATCTAAACCAGCTAAGCTTTCAAATGCTGAGAACAATTTTTCAGTCAGTTAATAGACATATGAGATTTACGGGCAGGAAATGGAGTTTTCTGTTATTTTAATTTTGATTTAGAGGTGATTTAGCATATCACAGCTTTCAAGTCCTGCGAACCTTTCAGTCAGCTGAGATTAAAGTCCCTAGCAAGATTAATTGTAGAGTTGGGATTAAGAGATTTTATAAATCACTCAAATTCAAAAATAAAGCTAGCAGAGTACTAGGATAATGATAGATATATCCATATTGTATCAGCTACAGCTAAATTGAATTGACACTGTAATAGACTGAATGCAGTCAAATATGAGAGTATAAGTTATTAATAAAGATTATTTTTGAGGAAAATGCAGACACCACTGCACTGACAATTCCTGGGGGAAGAGTTCTGTTGAACAGCATTCTTCTTTATATAAACACCTGCATGAAAGACCGTGGTATGGCTTCTTGACTTGTCAAGGCTTCCTGCTCTGGAGGGACAGTATGCAGGATAATGAAATTACTGCCCACCCTTTAATAACAACAGTGTACATAAAGATGCAGCATTAAATTGGTTGTGATGGTTAAACTTTAAAGGATTTTTGATCAAAAGTTTGCATACTTGGGGAATTCACCCATTTCTTATGTGCACCAAGGACAGAAATTGAGCTGAAATTCCTTCTGTCACATCAGGCTGACTAGAAGATGTGATACCCCCTATTCATATACACGTGTGTGCATATATATATACACACACATAAACATACACCCACAGACACTCCCCTTGAGAGATATCTATTTATGCATAGCTATATATCCCATTCAATATCCCAAAGAAAGACACAGAGCAAGAGAGAGCACTTTGCTTTGCTAAAGCCAAGGGGTGAACTGTCTGAATCCATTAAGGATGAAAGGAAGATAGTTAGTAGGAAAGAGAAATCTCAAAGGTATTTTTGCAAAAAGGTCATTAAGGTGCTGGAGAAATGTAAGGTTATTTCCTTGGTAGGCCATATAACCATTTTTATTCATTTTTTTAAGTGGCTGCTCTGAACAGGGCACAGCTTTCTCTATTCTTCAGCCATTGCACTACAAGTGAGATGCAGCATTTTGGGGCTGCAGTGAAACTTCACCTTGTGACCAAGACCGAAGCCTCATCAGTACCTGGCCTTTAATAAAAAATGAGATCACATTCCCATCTATGCCTTGCTTTGTCTGTTCCGTACCTTCCTCCTGCCTGACATCTCATAAAACCAAAGTGATACTTAAGATGCAGCTGAAAAGAGCTTTTTTTGCTGACTCAGCCAACTGAGTGCTCAGCTAATTTCCGCAGCGCTACCGAAGCTTCCTCACAGTGGAGGCGAGGAAATACTTTTAATTGATTAGAGTCTCCCAGAAAGCCAGAGCTAATTTGTCAGTTATCAGATGAGCTGTTCTAAAAATTGTGTTTCTCTGGTTGTAGAGATAAACCGAAGTTAGGCTGGGATGGCCCTCCATCTCTCCTCTTCAGGCTGCATCAGTCACACATAGACTTTTTTGAGGAAGAACAACTCCTTCCTCTGCATGAGTGTGCTAAGCTGTGAGTGAAGCCAGATGCCACTGATTTAAAAGGAAAGCAGAGCTGAAAAGTCAGTGACCTCTGGTTCAGAAAGTCTGGAATACAGTTTCAAGGCATGAGACAAGGTTGAAAGACTGAAATAGACTTAGTTCGAAGGGGGAAAAGTTAATATTATAAGAGCAAACTATACTCTGACTTACCACACGGTATAGTCTATTTTGGTGAAGAATAACTTAATTTGATACTATGCTTATGTCTTAACTTTACAGAGACGCTGACAGGTAAGGACAGACAAAAAGAAAACTCTGGACCCATAAGGGAAAAAGACGGGAAGGGAAACCTGACAGCAGTGATGCCTGGCTACGCAAAACTAGGAATGTGAACTGGACCATACACTATAATTAGAGGATGTAAAGAATAGAGACGAAACTTTAAAATCTTAAGAGGATGTGATGTAGAAGGGTGCAAAGGTGTAAAAACTGAAGAAATACATAAACATAAAAGTTTAAATAGACACTTTTTTTCGTGTGTCTAAACAAATCTTGAATGAGTAAGTCATTCAGATTCTTTTACCAGATAAAGATAAGGTGGGAAAGCAGATTAGCTATCTAGAACAAATGTAAATAAACAAATATAGGTCAAACATGTTTTCTTCATGTGCAAATGTGGTCTCAGATGTTTAATTTTATTTTAATTAATGTTTTTCAATATGCAGCAGGGTGCTCAATGATCAGAAGAGGAATCTACAGTGTTTACAGAAGGAATCCGGATCCTTTAGAAAGTACCGAAAACTTTGTATAATGCAAACCAGGCAATGGTTACACCACAAATATATTTTAATTATAGTAATAAAAATAAAAGACATTTACCCAGAACCCACTTCTAATATATTTTCCTTTTTAAAAGAAATATTTTAGCCTTCCCAAAATTCATGTGAAACATACATGTGCACAATAACAGAGTGCACAACATCTGAGAATAGATAAGGAAAAGGGATTGTGGAAATCTTTCTGCAGATTTTAATACACTTTGGATTAGGCCCTGTAACAGTAACTGTTATGTGACATGGGCATTTGCCTTTGGAACCTCAGGCTGGGTCAAGTAATTGCATCTGGGAAATACAGCTTCTGTTTCTTCCCAGGTCTTCTGTGGTCACATTTTTGGAAGATCAGTCTTGACAGTACTCATTTAAATGTTTCCTTACTTCATAGTAAAAGAGAGATGAAAATGGCCCACAGAAATCTCAGGAGTAATGTATGAATTCAATCATAGCGAGAAATGTCAATTAGACCTTTTCTGCTATGTACTTACAGGGAGGTAATCTTGCCAACACTCAGGAATACATTTTAAGTCTTTCTCAGTACCTTCCACAGTCTTGTGCTTTATCTCCAGATTTTTTAAGATGATAGAGCCATAAGGAGTGGAAACTATACTCAGAAAAAATATCCAAGATTATCTATTCCCATAATCCTAGGACAGATGATTCTGAGAACAGCACCAAATATCACAAATCTTGCGGTGAAGTAGAAGAGATGTCAACACCCAGTGACACAGATAGCACCGTACCGTGAGGCCATATGTTATGTTCCCATGTACTCACTACCTGTCCGTTGCTAGAAATAAGTGTGTGGAAAATATATTTAACCATCATTTCCCAGAGATACTGATTGGCAGCACCTTATGACAAGCAATCATCTTCCCACACTGCTTTATTCAAGGGATTTCCCTAACTATTTTACCTATGAATCAGCTTCATAGGGTCTGGAAAAGAGGTGTAATGAATTAGCAACAGTGTGGGAGATCCTATAGCAGGACTGAAAACAGGAGACATTTAAAACAGTGGCTGAAGCAAATAGAGTAATAACCCATGTGTACAAAATATGCCAGCGACAGTTACATCTGACATTAGTCCCCTGTGCACATGTACTCATTACTTCCTTACAGATAACAATTTTCTTCATCATAAATAGTGGCCTGTTAGTAATACAATATGGCAACATCAACTCTCTCATCCTTTATCAAGCAGTACATTTTCATATGATTCATACGTACACATTTCTTACAACGACAACTGGCATCAAGATAAAGGTACACAAAAATATTACAGAGCAGGACAAGAACCACCTCTTTGCTTGATATTTCATTAGTAAGCAATGCACAGCTGCATAACTCATGCCTCAAAATAACACAGCCGCCAAACACAACGGAGCGTGGACTGAAGAAGTCTTTACCTCATCGTGAAACAGCAAACTAGACCTTCACCTTCTGTTTTAAAAGGATGGCTACTGCATATATTGCCTCCAGAGCCAACAGATTCAACAGTGAGAATGACAAAAGATACCTCTCCAACTTGTATTTCAGATCTAGTTCTTCACATGTTAGGTCTGGATCTCTGACAGAACTTCACGTTCTATTTTATACTCAATAAACCCATTTAGTGGATGTGTCAATATTCCTTAAATAATATAATATTATTGCTGGGGGACGGAATGTAACCCCTGCATTACAACTACCACAAACAAACTAAGGCAGGTAAAGAAGCAAACAAGAGGACCCTGTCAGGATGGATCTTGTGCAGCAAGTAAGAACCCTGGACTGGTGTGGGCTGGGAGGGAGGTAGCAAGGACAGGGCGTTGCCCCAGTTCCGTGTACCCAAAGCTTTAACTAACTGAAGGAGAAGTTATCAATTCTTTCTTCATTGTGTAACCACAGTTACCTAAATTAGAAAATGTGCAATCAGCAAGGTGTACAACCCTTGTAAGACTTGTCAGTGACCTCAAAGCTTCCCTAAACTGGAGCACTACAAGTGGGAACAAAATTAGACCATCTCTCGTACTGCTCTGCTGACCCATCTCTAGGTCCCTGTCTGGGAAAGTCCAATTTACAGAATGACAAGTGATTTGAATTCACACCTCTCGTTCTTTTAAAAAACTTTTACTGATAACATCGTTAGCCACTATAGACATTACTTCTGTGGCATTAAAAATCTGTTTATAAATACTTCTCTTTCAACAGCATACTCATGGTACTCAAGCAGGAATCAGCTACTTTTTCTTTTAATACAACACCCTTCTATTATAGACCAGCACGGCATATCAACACTTTCACAAATGTGTCAAAAACTAGGTAAATATTCTTTCTCCTACAGCTCCTCCCAGGACGCTGTTCCAGACCCTCATTCTCCACACTAGTAATGTGAATAATTCACCCCTTTTCACTTTGTTTCATATAAGACAGGCCCACCAATTTATTTGATTCTATTAACAGCCCTGCAGGGCAAATTTTCTGTTTCTGCTCCTCTTAGTGAACATGTGTGTTAAGAATTGCACTCAGTCTTCAAGAAAAGGTCTCACAGGTGTCTGGTATGTGACACTGGTAATTCCTTATCTCTACAAGCAATGGCAGAGGATGCTTCTTAGTGTATTTGCCTTTTTTATAGAGGTATTAAATGGGTGGTTTGTAATAATCTTGTGATCACCCAATAATGCTCCATTTTGATATTCTCCCTCAGCAATTATTACTACTGGTTATCAATGACACTGCACTATTGTATTTCATCCCATTTCTCTTTTTTTCAGTCTTCATAATTACTAGATTTTTCCTGTTTGACATTCTGAGTCTACTTGATCATGGTGATGATCTTTGTGTTATTGGTACAGTTCCACATTTGTGGTTAGTGACATTAGCGACAGTATTAGAGAATGAATCTGTAAGGATTTCTGTAAATCTCCGTCTTTTGCTCCACTTTCTTGCCTTTGCTGCAGTATTTCCACATTCTTCCAGAAAACTGATCCAAAGCAATTACTTATAACTTTCATGAACAACAGTGTATCCTGTAGAAGTAATCTATACGGGGTAGTGCAAAAAGTGCACACTTTTGTCAGACTGCCACAGACCCCTGTGAATGTTATGGGTCAACAGTAAAGATTAAGTATCTTCAGCTGCTTAAAAAGGGTGCAACTCACACAAATGCTTTCATTTTAGAAATAAATCCAAATCAAACAACTGCTGGAAATTATGCAATCATTTGCTAAATAAATCCATATCCATCCAGCTATACTGGCAACATGCAGGCAAATTTTAGGCAGTTATTAAAATTCTTTCCACCCAAATACTTGGTTTAAATATTCATTATTGCCTTGAGAGTTTTATATTTGATCCTACAATGATATACCAACATGCATATAAAAAAATATCAGAAGGAGAGGATTCCTATCAGACTGTTAATATCCTCCTACTAACCTTAGGCGGTTTAAAAGGATAGTCCGGTGAAAACGTAATGTCAAGGAAGAAAACTCCACCTTCATATACAGACCCTGGAGGCCCCAGTATAGTTGACCTCCACTCATAAATGTTGTCTCCTTTGGGTCCAGCACTAAAATAGAAAACAAAAATATAACATAATAACCACATACAATCAAAAATATACTGCATTAGTTATACTCTATTAGTGGTACTGCTGGTTTTGCAATAGCACTACAAGTTAAAATTGTGTATCACACTCATTTAGTCCTGGATAAAACATGTAACTGGTGTCCTAAGCTCTGTCAGCGAAGTGATATATTCAACCAGGAAGAAGTATTAAACTCACATTATAAATTATTCAAATAAGCACAGAAAAAATCCGACTGTCTTATCTCAAATATTTTAGTGGACAGATGTGAAGTATTTACAGTGCAAGGATACAGGGACTTCGCTGAGACGTCTTGTCACTGTCTCGCCTCACAAGCGATCCTATTTTCACCCACCTCCTCATCCACCTACCTCATCAGTCAGTAGCGGTGTAATTACCCACATTATTATACAGCACAGACTGTACTAAAGGCTGATCAGGGTACAAACGACCTTGCAGCCGCACTTTCCAAGCTACTAACTTAATGCCTTCGGTCACTAAGACAGAAGGCTGCTTTGCTCTGCAGTCATTACCCTTTCTTAAAAATATTATAAACAGGAAGCAGGTTAAACTGGTGTATTATAATTTAAAGTGCTTGTTTAAAAATACAGTACTGCAACAATATTTAAAATGTACAGAACACAATCCTATATGCAAAACAAGGAAAATCTCTCACCCACACCGTCAGTTCCTGACAAAATCAAATTAAAAACTAGTAAAGTTCTTGGACATGACTCTTCCAAAAGCCAACACAGATTCCTTTCACACAGCATAAAGCTTGTCCACAGAAATACATATTTTACTCAGAGTGGCCTCTTAAGGAATATGAAGACTTCCTTTCAGTTCACAGCCTGCTGATACCAGTCACTGACACAGGAATTGAATTTTCATCAGGATCAATTGCGATGGTGACTTCTAGACATTTGATTAATATTTTTCAGAGGAAGGCAGTGCTGGTAGGTATTTCAAATAAGTGATGTGGTATTGTCTTAAGGCGCTTCTTGTGAAACATTTCTCGTTGTGTTCGCAATAAAGATTTCCACAGCATGCAGGGGTTTGTGAAATAACCCTGTGTGTAGAACAGATGAAAGCTTTTGGCTATGCTCCATGCCTCACAATGTACCCAAGGCATACAATTATTATACGACATCATGTCATGTTCACTGCTCAACTATTCATTTTGTTCACTGAAAGTTAATAAAACCCTCATTCACCTGAAATTCCTTGGGCTCCCTTCATTAAAACTTCTGACTGCATGATTCCCTGCATACAACTGCGTGACTTAGTACTGCGCAGTGTACTTCATTAGTCACGGAACCTACATCAATTTTCTATAATAGCTGTTAATGCTTCTTGGCTTTCTAAACTACGTGCTTTCTTAACAAATATGGGTTACAGAGAATATAACATTATGGAACATTCATTATCTATCTGCCACAGCAACAAAACTAGCAGTTGTTTTAAAGATAAAATCTGGCTTTTTAAGTGTCACAATGGCAGAAGTGTTGCCATCCATATTTCACAGTGTCTATAATACATAGGTTGCTAGCTGCCAAACAAATTTAATTTACCCAGTTCTCAGTTTGCATTAACCTTTTAATAATAAAGCACTGCTGAGACTGCTGTAAGAAACAAACCAGAGAATGAATAATTAAAAACATCTCCATAGCCTTTAGAACGACCAATCCTGAGTCAACAGGGAAGGTTTAATTGTGACTGAACTAGGCATTAAGGGGCTAATTGAACTTTTTATAAGCCCAAACGAATGTGGTCCTGCATCAGTGCTATGGAATACAAGGTTCACAGAAAATAAAACCTTTTAAAAAAAACAACGGGCAATTAGTTCAAAAAGAAAAGGCAAAAAGCAGTGGAAGCGCAAATACACACACAAAAAAAGCCCATAATATGTGAAGGAGAAATCCTCTCCCACTTTCTGCAGAAAAACGTTCTAGTACTTGGAGAAGTGATGAATCAGTTGATGTCAGCAGGTTAAAATGGTTATAAAGGTTATAAATGTTGAACCCAAAGAAATGGTTGGAAACAGCAAGGAACAAAAGCAAGCCCTGTCTTTTTTAAACCTTATTTAGCCAGGATGGGATGGTTGGGCCCTTTTTGGATTTAAGTGAGGCTCACTGTTTTGATCAAAACTCTTTCTGTTAGTGAGATTTTCATAACCTGTATTATTTTTATTTGTTTTGCGTATTTATTTAATTGCATTAACATTTGAAATGAGCAGTCATTAATTAGAATAGTTGGAAAACGCTCCATCTGCCAGTTGAACTGTTTCGGCACGTCCAGCTACAAGCTCAGCCTGATGGCATTCTGAGGACGCTGATTAACATTAATTGAAGGTTTTCTTTGCAAATGAGAGATGAAGCTTTATTAAGTATTATTATTAATTTGAAGAATAGCTTGAATTGTATGGAGTGTGGGAAGACTGCTGTTACCGACGCTGCCTGTTGGAGTGCTTGCTGGCAGCAGGGCTGCTCAGCCCGTGTAAGACCGTCCCACAACGCTGATCCACGCGCACAGGCAACAGCTGGTATTAGGGGCACCAGCATGCACAAGCCTGACATTTTTTTCATTCACACATTAATAATACGAGAAGTTTGACAGGTTGTTTTCCTTCTTTCCTAATTGTAAAGCCTTTTTATTTATCCACGTTATTGGCAACCACAACGACGACTCATCAGGCTTCACCAGAGAAAATTCCCATATGTGCAAGACTTCAGCCAGAGCCTTATTCTATAAGGTTTATAATGCAAGAGGATTTAATTGCCCTTCTCTCTGCATGGATATCTGCCCGGCACACTGAAGCCCAAATGTTTTACATTCAGTATGATTTATATTCCAGCTCTATTAATGTTACTGGCAACCAAACCGCAGATCTCAAAGCAAGCAGACTGAACATCTCGGTGCCTGAAGTTTTGTTATCTTTGGAAGGGCAGACTCAGATGTGCACCCGCTCGGCAAAGGGCAGACTAAATCTGTCTTGAACTCAGCTGACCCGTACGCACGCTGCCTGCTACTGGACCGCTGCTGCACCGACCACGCAGCTCCGGGGGAGAAATAACGGTGGCTGCCTCTCAGTTTGAGGCCCGATGCTGGAAGCCTAGCGAACCAGCAGGATGAACCCCTCAGAAAGCCCCGCGAGGAGCCCGCAGTGCTGGAGCTGGCCCTCCCCACGTTTCCAGCCTGATCTCGTAGGTGGAACTTGGAACATCTGACTGAGGAGGTGCAGCTGAGCATGAAAACCCTGGAGACCTGAGGTCATGAATGGTTTGTCCAGAGCTAGCTTGCTGCTGTCATTATTCCCCCAGAGCTGACGAGACACTGCGCAAAGTATTTATTGCCTAGTGTACCCGCGAGGGAGGCTCTGCTCACTGGCAGAGCTGGGGTGGGTGGACATGGAGTCAGGCTTCTTCCTCCTCCAGAAGGATATCTGTATGGGGCTATGGAATTCGGGACAAAGGAGTCAAACTGTGTAAAATGATTTCCTTTGTATTTCACCCTCCGTTGCCTCTCCTTACATATTTTAGTTCTGTCACTGTTTCCCACGTGTGTACTTGCAGGTGTAACATATGCACATCAGTTACAGTTAGTAGCAAAATACTTTAAACACTACTATAACTGAATTCATTTTCCTCTAAGTGTGCTTAATGCACTGAGTACTTCCTATTCCCTCAACATGTTTTAGGCAGGCAGACACCTGAAAGTAGCGCACTTAAAAACCGCTTGTCCAGTACAATCCATTATAAGCACCAGGCTGTCCCTGCATTTAGAATATCCTGAAATATTAAATTTAAAATGATGTATTAAGAGAGTTACATGAAAACATCAGCATCTATCAGATATACCAGATGAAAACCTATCTGGAGAAGTTATGAAGATACAGTTGATTTTTAGTTTTATCGAGCTGCAATCTGTATATAAATTTACTCAATTTCCAGAGAATAATCCAAAAAAGTAAAAATGGAGACATTCAAAGAAACAAAAGTATCCCACAAGACATATGGAATAAATTCGTTAAAATAATATTACTATTTTCTAATCTAACCTTTCTTGATGAGGGATCCCCTGCTTCCCCAATGCCTCCAACCGAGGTAGCATATCCTTATAGTGTAAAAAAAAAAAGGACTAGTTCAAGGTCTTCCCTTCCATTCTTGGTGTCTGAAGCTTGCTGGTATCCACATTTAAAGTATGACTGTACTCTTTTAACATGAGGGAAAGGCAAACTTAGAGCATAAACCAAAGAAGAAAAGAAATTGTAACTTAAATTGCCTTCCAGTTCTGACACGCTAACGGTGAGCGAGGGCAAGCAATCAGGCCAAATAAAACAGGAAAGCGAAGCAGCTGGGAGATCTTCCTGTTCCTCAGGACACAGAAAGAAAGACTCTCCTTGACTGGGTGAGTTTAAGTTGATTTCTATCCTCATCCTTTATAGCAGGTCAGAATGAAGCAGGGCCGGGATATTATGCTAACTTTGTTCATGAACTCCATCTCCATGGCATTGTCTATGATAATCCATTCTTGTTACTGCATTATCTGCTCTGAATTGCCTCAGCACACAGAAACACACATCAGAACTGGGGCACTCCTGCGCTAGGTGCAGTCCATGGAGGATGCAAACCCTCTCAGCTACCTTCGGTAACACATAACAGCACAAAGAATGGATACAGTCAAGACCTTTCCTTTTCTTTTATTACCTGGAGCCTTGACTTTACTATTTAAGAGATTCCTCTCCGAGGGAGAAGCTACCACAGAATTATCTCAATTTATAAGACATACAACACGCTTTCTTGCGATCCTGTTTCTTACACATCTAACAGTTACACTGGAGCAGATCCTGCCTCTGGCTGCCCTCTGTGAATGCTTCTGAGAAGCCAGTTGCCCAAAGGGCAAAGTGGATATGAACGTATTGGAAGATTGGAAAAATAATTTGAGCACACAGCTGGTGAGGGAAGAAGATGGATGTGACAAAACAGAAGACTACAGATAGAGTTTTCAGTGAGCTACGCCTCTTAAGAAGCTCAAACAAAGCCTCATTAAAATAAACTTTGCTCTTCGTTTTGAATATGGTGCCAGTACCGAAACTAGTCCTAAGCGAAAGCGTTGCTTTGGTGTGTACCACAGATCGGGGCTTGGGGACAGCCGCGAGACCAGCAATGGGGCTGTGCTGGCACAGCAGTTGCTGGATAATCTCAGGCTGGGAAGAAGCAAATCAGCAGGAGCTATGCTTATGCAAATATCACCAGGTGACTCAGACCCACCTGTGTACCCAGCCCAGCCCTGTTCAACAAAATGCAGAACCAGTGCCACTGAAAAGCACTGGCATCACAGCCCTGTGAGCACCTGTAGCTCTCAGCCCTGCTTTCCCATTGCTCCTTCTTCGTGGTGGATCCTTCTTTTCTTCAGGTACATGCAGATTCTCCTCCCTCTAACATCTCCTTTCTTTTTCTCTCCTCAATAGCCATCAACACATCCTGCTAGTCTGCATCCTTCTCCAGAAAGGAGAAGGGGGTGGAAAACTGTGTGAGTGGGATGTTTTTCCAGTACAGCAGTTACTAATTTTGTTTCTTTCCTTCCCTGTTGCGCTCCTTCAGAGAGGCAGAAAATGAAGAGCAAGTAGAGTGGGTGCTGCAGCAACAGTGGCGTAGGGAAGGGAAAAGGGAGTCACAGCTGCCTACCCAGATGCTACAGTGCTATCGGTAGGTACATTTATAAATGTATGTAATAAACAGTTGCCACAGCAGCCAAAGGAATACATTTCTACAAAACACAAACAAAGAGAAAGCAGTGAGCACTGAGACTGCCTGGGGCAATGGGCACAGTTGTGTGCTGTGAATAAAATTAGCAGGCTAGTCTCCAAGAAGTGAAATCAAAGTACAATTAAAGAAATAAATCCCCACAGAATTAGAGATAAGTGCTTAGTTTGGCTATAATATTGATGACTTAAACTTTCATCAAGAAATAAACCCTGCTCAGATTTGTACCTTGGAATGTATCACCTTTTCTTAATTTCCTTCTTTTTTCCCTGAAAAGCTGCTGAGAACTCCTAAAATCTTGTTTCCTTTTTTTTTTTTTTTAAGTTTATCTTCATCTCAATTCCTTCATGTAGATGGTGCAAAGAGTGCCATTATCAAAATACTGGAAGATGTTCATGGTTCTTACTCATTATTATCTACACCAGAGTTAGAAATTTTTCAGCATTGAATTTGAGGGCCAAATCTGAATTATTCTAAGAAAATTAACAATATACATACATTTTTAGGAGAGTTGATTCTTTAACTAGACACTATGTGTAGTGAAAAAGCTTGGCTTTCCATGATCTAACACTCAAATTTGGGTCTATGCAAGATCCAGAATTTTTGGTCACCTTGCAATATTACTGGGAATTTATATCTTATGTATGTTGGAATATCAGCAAAATTAGATGAAATAAGCATGATTTTTGAGTAGGTATCTTTCATTAGTCTTAACTATTCATAATGGAAACCGAGGGTGAAGTGACTGGGCCACTTCTCACTCAGAACAGCTTTGGCAGAAAGAGAAACTTCAGACAAATCCCTTGCACCCCTTAGTTCCCATTACAGGGAGAGAAGGCAACCGAAAAACTTGGATCAGGCTTTCTTCCAGTTCTTTCCGTTTTCTGATCGAGACCATCTTTCCCTAAGAACTTTAGAAAAAAAAAGTACTGATAGGTAAGCACTAAGAGAAGGAAGATATTAAGACATTTTTCTGACTCATGCTACAATTCCTTCGGAGTGGTTATATCGTGCTTTTCATCAAGTGCTTTTTATTGAAGCCCCCTACCATCTTCATCTACACTTCGGAATCGATATGTTTGTGGTAAACGTAACTGGAAGACTATCCGGGAAAACGGATCCCAATGAGCTGTCAAAAGAGCAGCAACATATTACAAGACACCACAAGCTATTGCGTCTTATGCTTCCTGAGAGCGACTCAGTTCAGGAGGGTATAGAATTTTTTTCACCATGAATCTTCTCTAGTTTTCACAAGGTGTTTCTAGAGGCCCATTTATCACCCCAAGCACCGTGCAGTTTAACTTTGGGGCTTCAGGCCACTTGCCTGCAGCAAACGCACGGCACAGCAGGTCAGTGCGCTGAAAACCTGTCTGAGCCAAATCCTTCTTTTGTGATTAACTCTCTCTGCTCTCCTGTCACTGGAGCCATTAAAAATTATTAGCTGAAACTGCTGAACCTGCGATGTGTTTAAAATCACCAAGTTTTGGCCACAGTAAAAATAGCAAATAGATTAAGAGCAAAGTGAATATCACTTAGCTGATTTTATTATTCACATGCAAATAATACTGCTAAAACCTATTAAAAGTATCCTGGCACTTTAGAAGACTGGTATTATTCAAAGAGTATGTCGATGCTTTTATTCTCTAAAGTCCTGTCTTCAGAGCATCCCTGAGACAGAAACCATCACGAAGAGAACTGCTTCTTAATGCGCAAACCAGTTATTTATATTATAGTATCTACAGCAATTTATTCACTGCAAACACCATTACACAGTGTATGATCACAGCATGCTGAGTATTCACAATGAGATTTTAAAAATGGCAATTTTGTTAAGTATTCTCTACTTTGTTCAGCTGAACAAAATTACATAAAACCCTTCACAGAGGCTCTCCTTGCTCAGTGCCAGAAACAATCATTTGCCTCGTGTTACACATCTATGGGCTGGATTCCCTTCTGCCACACCTTTTCTTTCTTTTTCTTTTAAAGTAATACCACTAACTGCAGTTACAGCACTTCTATACCACTAGAAATGGACTGTATATTTTAAAGAAGATAAAATATTTATAAGCCTGATTTGCCTCTATGCTAAATTATATCAAGTGCGATCTGTAGATATATAGTAGCACAAGAGGAAAACACAAATTAAGAAAAAAAACACTACAAAAAATGAATAGACTATCCCAGGACCTTTTAATATCACCTCCAGCCTTGCAACTTGCCAAGTGATATTATTTCCATGTAACTCATAATTTGCTTTTCCTTGAGGGTTTTTTTTTCTTTCCCAGCATTGACATTTATTTTTCAAAATATAACTACGTTTTAATTTCACAACATTCTCCCTCCTCACCACAGCTGTAATTTACCATTCTATCTTTTCTAAGTTAAACAGAAAACACGACACACAACACTGGGGTGGCACCATCAGGTGCTACATTTTTAAATTCTGAATCTAATTTAAAAAGATGAAGTGACTGAATGTGGACAGATAGCACAGAAACCCCATAGCAGCTGGAAGATTTAAGAGGTGTAGTGGAGAAGAAAGCATTCTTTAGAACAGTATTGACTTTTTAGTTTCTGTGGAAACCTTAGAGGCAACACAGAAGAGAGAGGTAGACAGGGCTAAAGGCGACCAGCTCAAACAGACTAGAAAGACTTGTCCTGAATGGCTGCAATCTACTGAAAGCTTTGGGTTTGAAACCCATTTATGTTGATTTGATCAGTTGTAAGAAAAAGTATTCCACACTTCTGCTCTTCATCAGAAATGAAAAGAAAAAAAAAGCAAAAAAAAAATGCAATGTATTAGTGATGAATGGATCAGCTGAACTTCAACTAACGTCTCCTTCACTTTCTGACAATGAGCTGATGATTCCATGTAAAATGTTTTTCAAGTCTTACCCAAAAAAGATGTCTACAGTATCTTACTTAAAGAAATATTAGTATAAAGATATTCTGCAGTAGCCAGACAGCTCAGTAATTGACACTGATTTATACATGATTATTCGTAATATATGTACACACACATTTTCTGATTATTATGAATACCATAAGTGAGGCAGTAATATTTTTCAAAGATTGCATATTCTCTGTTCCTCAGAAAGCCAGTTTTCTGTATAACCATCCGTCATTTTATCTTTCCCCTACTTGGAAATGATTTATCCAATTGTCTATAAAGAGGTTTGATTTGCTCAAGATTGTCATCTTCAATAATCCCGTCTAGAGGCAGTTGTCTAAATAGGACCCTGGAAATTTTGAAACCTTATTCAACAAGAATAATTTCATTGCTTTTTTTCTGAAGAGGTCTGATTCTGAGGTTTCCTTTTGTGGCGTTTTAGAGACTTTAGTTTCTACACACAAGCTGCTTGTAAAACTGTCCTGAAATATTAATGAAGAAAAGCAATGAGAAGAAAATTTAAAGAGGTTAGTAATTACACAGAGAGATATCTCAAACATGTGATACAGCTGTGTAGCCAAGAAGCTACTACACAAGTCTGCTCTTCTGTCCACCCTGTAAACAGAGGAACAGGCTTGAATACAGACTCCCTTAATTTCAGTGAGAGATTCACACATGCTTGCACGTGAAATGCTTGCCTACACAAGGAAACAACTACATTATGGCACAGATTAACTAACATGATGTTAAACACATTATAAAACAAGTCATTTCCTCCTGAGTAAACAACCCTATAAAGCCAACAGGGACAGAAAAAGGAAATTTGATTCTGAAATCCATATACTTCAAAAGCAGATTCCTTTTATTTAGTCAATTTAGTTAAGGGGCTGTCTTATTTCTCCAGATCTCTGGTAAACAGAAGGAAAACACACTTGGAAATTACTGGCAAATGGTCACATTTTCACAGCATTTGTTCTTCATTTGATATTATTCTCTAAATATGGAGACCAGCCATAGGTTCAACGTGGAAGAAATCTTAAAATGTCTCCAGTTTTGACTGAGGCTGATTGTCCCCAGCGCAGATCACATTCTGACTTAACAGAAGAAAACCCCATTCATAATAAGAGATTTTCCTTGCAGTGTCTGTGAGGATTGAGCAATTTACACCACTTGACTGCCTACTCGATATAAACAGGGATCCAGCAGATTCTAGAAGGGAGTGTTTATGTGAGACTGGGATCTGCTAACGTGGCTTCTTTTACTTCATTAGAATATTATTCTAATGTACTTTTTAATGTACCCCCTTCCCTGGGGTTGGGGGACTTGATTGCATCCATGACAGGGATCCAGAAAAATAAAATACACACAAATTTCTCATTTTTCTACCATGACAATTTTCTCCTAGGCTCTTTTGGGAGAGTCTTTGGGGCTCAGGTTAGGAAGGGCTTACATCAGACTGAGCCTTCTGTCCTGAGGTTTGCAGAAATCCTCTCAAAGTCAGACCTGGAGTTACCAAGTGAACTTGCCAAAACAGTCCCAGAAAATGGTTATGCCACAGACTTCACTCTAAGAATAAGGTCGTCACAATGTGTTTTCCAGTGAAGGTGACTGGGACAAGTGAGGCTACCTTTTTCTCAGTACACAGACCTCCCCTTTGCTCCCAGGATTAGGAGCTCTGATTAGAAACTCCCTCCCTGTAAATGGCTTAGTTTCATCCCTTGCTTTATTCAAAGGCATTAGGATGGAAAGCGGTCCTGGGAAGGACGATGGCAAAATTGGTTCCAGAAAGGGAGGATGCTTGCTTGTCTTTTGAAAGCCATTATGGAAGTGTATGACTGGAAGGAGAAGCCCTCAGCCTACATTCTCAGGATGTGAAATCAAGGAGTGGGTATGCAGGTACCTGCCTGTGGCAGCAGTCTTCAGCTCAGAGCTGGAGTTGGGGAACTCAGAGCTCCGTAAAGTCCCTCTCAAGATTTCAGATGATATTTCCACTGCCGTAGGCCTCACACATAATCTACTCTAGAAATGATACCTTGTCTAATGAAGAATCAACATTTCTAATTAGTAAGAGAGAACCAGCATTTTAATCTGTAAGTTGTAATCAATGACTCTGTCACAGAAGAATTAAACTTCACATATATAAGATTTTTTTTTTTTTTAATAATCACAGCATATGTTCCCTGCACCAAGATACAACACCAACAACAGTTGAAATTGCCATTAGAATTTCCTTGGCAACAACAGCTTGGAATCCTTACTCACACAGATGTTTTTTGCATGATAAAAACTACATTTGTGTTATTTTCTTTCCTATTTGTCAGTTCCAGCTCATCTCCTTGGTTCAGCTGCTGGTGATACCTTCTCTGATCGTTGTTTATTCATTCATAATATGATTGGTTGTGTGTATTAAGTGACAAACGACCAGTCTTTGAGTCAGAGCTACAACCACAAAGAAAACCACAGACCACCACACTAGTCATGCACGCTGAAATTCACAGTGCAAAACTAACATGCCGCCTGACCTATGAACACTAGAGTTGTATTACTTATCTTTATCATGCATTAGTGTTTATCTTTATTATCCTAATCATGCTTGTTTAAGTCTTGTGTATTCAAAGCAAACAGCTGGAGCAAAGGGCTACGAGCTACAGAAATGTTCATCTTGTGGTCTCTGCTTCAGTGTTGGCCCGGATGGCTTCTGTCCAAATTGTTCGTTCTTGGAGGCTCTTCGGTGGTCTGCATCTAATGAATAGGTTTTGGACAAATCCATTTCTTAGCGGACAAATGTTGCAAGTCATAAGAATATCACTGCTGATTGCAGTCTTGCTGGCAACTCTGTCTGGATGGAGGAGGAAGTATTCTTTGGCTGCATGTGCTGGCTCAGGCCTGGGGCTCTGAGAATGCTGTGGGAACACATGCCAGACAGCTGCCTGTCTTCACTGGTTATTCACAGGTTAATTAAGAATGTATCAGTACTAATCACTGTAGCGGTCAGCCGGGTACTCTTCACAAACGCCGCACTGGTGTAATAGTTCTAAGAGAAAAATGTCCTGCGTTCTTTCTAGCGCAGAGGGAAGGCATGGCGGAGATCTTTCAAGTCATATCACTGTTTGGATAACTTGGATATGATCAAAATCAGCAACGGTTCACCTGTACTGCTTGTGATAATTTAGCAGAAATCTATCTGCCTGAGAAGGATTTAAATATACCACATAACGTAGTAAGAGGAAAAAGTGTTGCTCTGTCAGATCATATTGCATCACAACAGTGTGCATATGTATTCTTGTCACAGTTCCTGTAATTTTACTGGTTTTGATGCCTTCAAAATAATAATTTTTTAAAATTAATGTACTTGCTATTTGTATATTCTGGAAAGGAGAGCAGCTGTTCCCTCACAACTGTATGCATAGCCTTTTGAAGAAAATTTTGTTTATTAATGGTAATCTGTTTTTCATAGCTTTGCAATTTCTTAGATAACAGGGTAAAACACAATTTTCCTTTCATGCTCCCTGCATACAGAAGAGACAGATGCAATTGCAAGAGACTACTTATACTGAGGGCAAAACCTAGTACTGCTCAGTGTGACTTAATGACTAAAAAATGTGTATCATTTATAGGTGACATCTAGTACTCAGCTAAGATATTATTATGGTCAATGAGTACTTTTTCCTGCCAGTTAGTAAAGGGATTTGGAATTAAATCTGTTTTTATTTTACTTGTTCAAGTAGACACACTGAAAGCAATCAAGCTAACCACACGAGTAACACAAATGGGATTTAGCCCTTGTGCTTGATCTTTTTCTATACATAAGTTCACATATAACAATATATGCATTTTAACCTGAAACACAGAACTGAGAGAAAAAGGGAAAAAAAACCCACAACACAACCCTAAAAAAATCAGGACTGAAGAAAGCCTATTTTACAGCTACACAGACATATAAACATCTCCAGGAACTCTGCTTAATAAGGCCAGCTACTTTCAGCTATCACTCCATGGTCTGTGAGAATCTTCGCATGAAAGCATTTCTGTCTCCCACAGGCAACACTATCGAGTTAGTGCAGTTCCCTCGAAATACATAAATACTGTATTTAAAGCTAAATGTATAGCATACGGAGGACTGGAGCTGTGCTCTGGAGAGCAACCCCCTCACCCACCCAACACCATTCAGCCCCACCAACAAACGTCCCCATGACATGTGGCAGATATGACAGAGAAAATGTTAGAACACAGAAATTTCCTGTAGGTTTTAAACTCGTGTCAAGAGACACTCTTGTGTAACAGGGTCCACGACTGATCGCGAATTACCTCAAGACACGCTGCACACAATGAAGCAGTTAGCTTAGGGGTGTTTAATGCATGTACCTTTATGGGGCACAGTACTTAGCTTTTCCCAAAGACACCGAAGTGATTAAGATGCTTCTTTACCAAACTAGGTGTGTCTAACCCCAGCGCAGAGAAGCTGTGAGTGACAGTCAGCTCGCCTGGGAAGGGAAGGCTCAGCCTGGTGCACTCAAGAGCTGAGCCGGTGTTCAGTGATGCCAGAGATAAAACTCCACTGACTTCAGCACATTGAAGTGCACAAAATAGAGCACTTACGAGCCACATGTAAGCACATAAAATGTGCGTGCAGTTGTGCTTGTCATTTAAAAATTTCCTATTTTTAGTAAGCGTTGTTAAAAAAAAAAGTTGTGTGTGCAATTGTACATTCAAATTTATGTTGACTTTTTGTTGTTTTCAGTTTGTCACATTAGGAAACGCATTCTAAAACGATATCCTCAGCTTATGAAAAAAACCCCAAATCTTCAAAATCAAAAGGCAGTGGACCCACAATCACGAAGCTTTGATCAAGATTTTTCCATTACAGCAATATTTTAGAATCATGCAAAAATATGAAGCAGAATTGTCGGCTGACTTCCACTCCTATCACTTCAGTGGGAGCTGGAGAGTGTGTAGAACAATGTAAACAGAATTATCTGACATTCAAAACTGAAATGTCAGTTCTGTTGTGAAATACAAGAGCACAGTAATTTGGGAAGTCTATTAACTTGTTGACAAAACTGGATTTATTGCATTTTAGCGAATATTCCATCAAAAGCTAATATTATCTATTTAAAGAATATTTCTACTTTTGTTTGCATTTTTTACACTTATTTTCATGTGATTTAATCACTAATAAGGATTATTGTTGAGTTCGGGACTCAAATTTTGCCACAGGTTAAAAAAATTGGAACACTTTTACACGAATATTTTCTCTGCAGAGGTAAAAGATTAAACTGAGTAGCACTAGAAATGCGAAAATGAGTACGTAAACTGAAAGAAAGATAACCAGCTTGCCTCCAAAGTTAACTTTCTCTTCTTTATTGCAGTTTTTTTTTTTAACTTCTAAGAGTATGCCAATCCCATCTTCCATCTTGCTGTGCTACACAAATAGAAACAATATCTAAAAATCACATCCCCCTTTCAGAAACTGACCCCTGCCCTGCAGCCGCTCGCTTCTAAAAAATCTGGAGCAAAGAAATACCCTTTTTGTTGAAAATCAGGAAACTGAGGTCCCGGCAAACTGACAGGTAAAGTAAATTTATGTGCCTCAAAAACGTGGTTGTGTGAATGTGAGGTGTTCACAAATGCGAGCGGCCAGCCGCCTCCTCGGATGTGACTGTAAATACTGTGTTTAAGCACTGAATCATAATATTTACAAATAGAAATTACACACAGTGTGTCTTTCAAAATCTGCCTGCCATTGTCCAGAAGTTTTTGTGGTAAACAAACCAATATAAACAGCGGGAAGTAAAAGTGTTTTTAAAATAAGCTCTTTTTTTTTTTCTTTCTTTTCCAGATAAAGCAGTATTAGCAGCAGCTACTACTGCTATATTTACACTGCTATCTAAAATTCTTACGTTAACTTCATAACCCTCTAAAACATACTTTATTTCTCAAACTGAGGAAAGCCTGCAAAAAACAGCTTCTTCTAACTTTGCAAGCTTTGGAGAATTTATCTACTCAGATGCCCATACATGCTATTGTATGGATAAATTTAATATCTGAATTATCATGCATTTCCAAAAATGACAGGAGAGAGTTAGTACACCTTAGATAACACTATCACAAATATAGTTTCAATGTATAGTTATCAATCTAGGCAAATCAGGATTTCTCAACAATCTTAATTAAAAGTTTTGTATTGACCTATCTCTAGTCAAAAAAATCCGATACTTCTTTTCATCCCTTTTCATCTCTGTTTCCTTACAATATCCACAGGTATTTTCCATTTGTGGGATAGAAAACATTACAGTTATTCATTACATATAGTATTGGCACGCTTGTTATGGCTACCTAGTGTACATTTCAATACCAAAATACATTTCTCAGTTTAATACATTACTAACAAATCAAATAAAATTCAAGTGGTTTAGGGCTTCAACTGACACTTTAATTTATTACCCCCATAATCACATCATGAGCGGAAGTGGCCTTGCACCTCTTACTCCATGTTCAGGCGGTTTCAGTGAAATTCACCGTAATATTCTTGCTCTGTGATTTATAATTACCTCCAAATTCCAGCAAATGTATTTACACGCCCATTGATATTATTTTTTTCAGAGGGGTTTCTGTAATGCCAGCCACCACAGATGCCCAAAAGCAAACATCAAAAAAAAGAGCATATTCCATTACACATCCCAAATTATATTTTTAGCATTTTAAACAAAAGACTTTGCTTTGTTAAAATCTTTCACACCAGATCTCCTCATCAGAGGCTGAACCAGAAACTCCTCACTGGGGCATGGGGACGGGCAGCCCTTCCCTTGCCAAATAGATTTTCAAGCCCTTTGAAAACCCACATTCTCCATTCATTAACATTACTTATATGGGCACATGGAAGAAAAAGAGACAGGTTCAGAGAAATGCCCAGTCCTTTGCTGTGGGTGTCCCACCTCCACTGAGGAGAAGATCTGGATTCTGGGTGTTAGGGAATAGTTTTATAAAGTTGCTTCTCTGCAGTCACACGTAGAACAGCTTGCAGTCATCGCTCTACAATATTTAAAACTTAATAACATGTTGCTGCAAATACTTTCTACTGGGTGACGCCAATGAAAATATTCACAGTGCTATAAAGAGGAGTCATTAATTATCTTTAGGTGTTACAAAATGTTAGGACCTAGTACCAAAAATACATACAGATGGGAACAATATTTTGTGTGCATAAAGCTACTTAAGGTCAGAAGCTCTTTAGGACTCACACACAAGCTTGTTGGTTTTGACAGCAAAGTAAAAAGTCACATTCCAGGAATTGAAATCCATTCATTTTGTAGCATTATTTTTCAGCCAGTACATTGCCAGGAGCGACTAATAAGCAAGGCTTCTGTTTGGCAATGAATAAACTCAATTATCCAAGCATGGAATATTTCAGAACAAGTCCTAAGAGTTTCATGCTGGATTTTCAGGGAGCGTTCCTACTTTTTGCAAGTATTGAGCATGAGATCAGTACCCACAGCTGGCACCGAATAAAAGACTTATTATCAACTCAGGGAATATTACAATCAGGTTTTCATCTGTCCAGCAGAAGTGCAAAACCAGCATGTCCTGTGCTGAACACCTGCATCTGTCACACCACGTGACAGTGGGAAACAGGGTCTAGAGCTTGAGGTGGAGGGCCCCGATGTCCTTGTCACAACATCTTGGTGTGCTAGTCATAATTGACTCTTTTAACTATAGAAATAAGTTCAGCCTCATTGCAAGATATCCTGCAGGGAGAGGAAAATGAGAAAACAGACTGCGGTACTGCTGATGAGTACAATACTTCAGCCTGTATTCAGTCAGATTCATTGATTATAAGGAATGGTCTGGATGGATGCACTCAAAGAGTTGCGGTCAACGGCTCAGTGCCTAAGTGGAGACCACCGCCGAGCAGCGTTCCTCAGGGGTTGGTATTGGGACCGGCACTGTTTAACATTTTTGTCAGTGACACGGACAGTGGGATTTAGTGCATGCTCAGTAAGTTCATCGACGACACCAAGCTGTGTGGTGTGGCCAACATGCTGGAGGGAAGGGATGCCATCCAGAGGGACTTGGACAGGCTAGAGAGGTGGGCTTATGCCAACCTGATGAAGTTCAACAAGGCCAAGTGCAAGATCCTGCACATGGGCTGAGGCAAATTTCCAATAGTAATACAAACTGGCATATGAATGGATTAAAGCAGTCTTGCAGAGAAGAACTTGGGGCTATGGGTGGATGAAAAGTTGGACATGAGCTGGAATGGGCACTTGCAGCCCAGAAAGTCAATTGCATCCTGACTGCACCAAGAGAAGTGTGGCCAGCAGGTCAAGGGAGGTGATTCTCCCCCTCTACTCTGCTCTTGTGAGACCCCTCCTGCAATTCTGTGTTCAGCTCTGGAGCCCCCTGTACAGGAAAGACATGGACCTGTGGGAGACGGTCCAGAGGAGGCCACAAAAATGATCACATGGATGGAACACCCTTCCTGTGAAGCAGGTCTGAGAGATCTGGGGTTGTTCAGCCTGGAGAAGAGAAGGCTCCAGGGAGACCTTCTGGCAGCCTTCCAGTACTTAAAGGGGGCCTATAAGGAAGATGAAGAGAGATTTTTTTACTAAGGCCCATAGTACAGTACAAGGGGTATTGGTTTTAAATGAAAGGAGTGTAGTTGTAGATAGGATATAAGGAAGAGTTTTTCTATGAGGGTGGTGAGACACTGGAACTGGTTGCCCAGAGAAGCTGTGGAAAGCCCCTCCTTGGAAGTGTTCAAGGCCAGGTTGGATGGGGCTTTTAGAAACCTCATCTGGTGAAAGATCTCCGTGCCTGCGTATGCTAGTCCAAGGCTTGGGCTAGATCATCTGTAAAGGTACTTTCTAATCCAAACCATTCTGTGAGTCTATGATTCTATCTTGTTACTCTACAGTAAAAAATAAACTGGAAAACATCATACATCATACTCTATGAGGATATACATATTTCTTTTTCACTAGAATAAACACCTCTTTTTACGTTCTCCAGTGTGTTCTTATCAGAATATACTCTTTCAACAGTTTACTAGTACCAACTACAGCTGCTTGTAGCAGAATGAAAAAAACCTGCTTCTAACACATGTATATGTAAAAAACCTCTCATACTAAAGTAATGGGCCAAACATTGTCATGATACAATTCACTTACTTTGGTGGAGTTGTACTAGCTTACTTAAGGATTAAACTTGGCTCAGTAAGATCATTAAGAAAATAAAAGACTTTGGAAATGATTTTTTTTAAAGCCTTGAATTTGATTATGTAAGACCACAATGGAGTAAAAATGTAAATAGCAGGATAAAGACGATTACACAAAACTCTGCATGGGTACCAAGACCAATATTATCAGAATGTGATCTGACATAAAGAAACACACATACACAACCAGAAAAACAAGAATAAAATAATTTCTCACAGGTTCAACACAAAATACATTTTCCCTGTAGAGAAAAAGTTATAAAATGCTTCCTCGCTTCAGAGAAGGCAACAGAATGGAAAGGAATGAAAAGTGGCAGGTAAAACCTCTGCATCTCCAAACATTATTCAAAGTTAGCAAATGAAAATGTTTCATTACAAGATGAGGAAAAAGACATAGCCGATCAAAGTCAGTCAGCTCGCTTATTTGTATCTCAGCAAACACCTCAGGCCTGCATTTTGTCAGTCCGCAGAAAGCAAAAGATTTTTCTGACCTCATAAATTGGCAAGAAATGCCTTGCGCAGTGATTTCTTCAGCTCTGCAGATACTTGGCACCATACATCCCAGCTCTCATAGAACCAAATACACGTACCATGAGGGTGATTGCTATGGAGTTTCTCAAAGTCAAAAGGAAAAAGCCTCATTTAAGCAACTGGTATGGCACACTGGTGTCATGCTGACTCTCGTCTAATTGCCTGACATAGTTGAAGATGGTGATCACTGAATGCTACTATCATTGCTGTTCTGCAGCTCTGCACACAGCAGAGCTAGAGTAGAATGAAGCAGGTCTTCTAAAAACTTGTTAGCGTTGTCATATTAAAAAGTTATGAGGAGACGAGACCTTGTTTATGGCCTGGAGGTTTCATTCAACTTCCCAAATCAGTTACTTTCCAGAGATCACCACTAAAGAGTTGCAGTATAGAGCTGTATTGTCACTGAGGCATTGAAAAAGAAGATGTCTAAACATACAGAAGCAGCTCAATTTGTCCTCGTAATATACATTCACTTTCACACTCATCAAGAATGACTTGGTATGTGAATAGGAAATAAGGTGTTTATTCATTAGCCTAAATGAGATTTTGCAGTATCATATTCATCGACTCTTAGCTAAGTAAGCATGCTGGCAAGATGCATGTATATGGGTCATATGCTTGAACTAGACTGCAGGCAGAATTTACTAGTTTTAAAATAATTTTAACTGTCTTAAAAGTATGCATCTTAAAGAAAGCTCTTCTAAAATTTTCATTCTGTAGTTTAAAACTCTGGAGCCCCTCTCCCATTTGAAGTGGGCATTTCAGAAATACAACCATTCCTTCTGTTCTATATCCGACTGCCATGCACAGCCCCGTGAGGTAAACACATCAGACCTGTGCCTATGGAGGGAGAGCTTCTTCCATGTATTGTTTCCAAAATTAGTACAACTATTTTGTACCTTCTGTATGAGGTACCTCTTCAGACTCATTTTCAGGTAAGTTGCTTTTCTGTATCCTGATGGGTTTTCTTTAAATAAATATCATCATGGCCAATTGGCCTCACTGCATTAATGAAACGTCTAGAGTGAGCAGCACTGACCACTGAGCAGATGCTGCGACAGCTACCTTTGTAAGCAAAAATAAAAGACTGTGAAAGAAGATGCACCTGTTTTTACTTAAGATTTCACATTACCTCTTCAGTGTTTTCTGTTTGCTGACAAGCAAACACATGACCTAGGCATCAGCAGCTGGAATTACCTATTTGTTGAAAGTGTGTATTTGCTGACTTAACGTGTTTAGCATTTGTCACATATGCAGAGGAGCTGACAAATACAATCTTCTTGTCCTTACTTAGTAACTTTATAGAGAAAGAAATGACTCAGTTCATTCTTTCTTACTCTACTTGTTCCTAACTATAGTAGTGTGCCAAAAAAACAGCTCACAGCCATTTCCCTTCCCTAACACACAAAGTCAAAGTAAATTTCCAGCTGGCAAATGAAATGCAATGTCAATTAGGAATGCAATATATTTGAAACATTTGACCTTTAAAGCACAAAAAAACCTTGCATCTGAAGTACAGTAAGTTTGTCACATATCCACAAAGCCGTATCAAATCAGGAAATGCAGTTGTTGTTGGAGTTGATTAATGCTGACTTTGCAGTTTCATAATTTTTGTATGTATGTGTAAAAGTTCTGTGAAAGGAACACCGCCAAGTGCTCGACTTCCCCAAAATGTTCTACTTTTAAACCACTATCCTCTTGTGGAATTACAAATATTCCAATTATATTATATCTAAATACGATCTCAGATTTTACCTTCAAAATGACAAAGTGTATCAAAGCAAATATCTGAGAACTTGAAATTGAAATATACTCTAAATCTTACCAGCTTCATGCTATTGGTAATTACTGCATCAAACGTCATCAGACCCTGACCTTCCTTCATCCTATTTGGAAACTCATCCTCTGAAACACAAGTTCTAGAAAAAGCTTGAAATACTTTTTCCATACTGATATAAACTGATTTGTGAGCTCAGACACTATCAGGTGTCTAATGATAAGAAGAACAAGATGCAAAGCACTGAAAATTAGAAACCCTTAGCTATGTGCCACTCGAGCACTTGAATTCAACTCATTTCCTCATTCTGCGTAAGCATGGACTCAAATTCTCTCCATATGGAAGAAGGCTTATTCAGACCTTATGTTTCAGACATTACTCCACCAGTCAGCTTTACCCAGGACTTTCTGCTTGGATCTGGGTGAAAATAAAGGCATGAAAAAGGGGAAAGAGTTCCACTATGGGCAAGTTCTCCAGCTTGTGTTAGAGGCTGTAATATGAAACACAAGGCTATGGCGATAAAAAAATAGTGGCAATTTTTCTCTTACAAAGCCTATTATGACAGCAATAGGTTGAATATTATTCCCGTTGAATACAGGCAAGTTGGCTGTACAGGCTCCTGGGAAACTGCGTGATGTCTGGAACATATTCTGGGATTCAGATTTTCCTCTTAGAGATTAAAAACATGCACCATTCATCCCAGTCCTGCTTTAACAAGACTGGGGAGAACTTTGTCCCGATTTCAATAAAAATTAAGCTCTTCACACCTACAGATTTACATTTGGCTCAGCCGATGCACAAGCGTGCTTGCCAGCAGAGGGGGCAGAGCTCAACCGTTTCTCTTCCTAGAAGGGGCTGTCACAACTGAGGACAATATGAAGAAGAGGTAAACAGGAAAGCTGTGCAAATTTGCATGCTTTTAGAAAGAGGAGCGGCAAGGGCAGAAGGGCTTCTGGAACGCAAAAGAAAAAAGCAGCAGGAAAATAAGTAGTAATTTTAAGCTTCTAGCAGTTTAATATAAGCCAACCAAAAACCATGAAAAACTCAAGTACCTTCAATTGATTTCAGACTGAAACCTCTTCTATTAAGTATTTTAGCTCAACAATTTAAGTATCCTACTTATTTTGAATACGGAAATTTTGCATGTTAAAAATTCCAGGAATAAACCCAAGCATCCTGTAATTCAATGAGTTTCTACATTACAGAAAAAGAAGATGTTGATGCATTGTCCTTGAGAAACGATGGGAAAAAACTTAATACCATTATGTGAGTCCAATCGGGTTGAACTGGAACAGTTGTACAACATATTTGCTAGGTTCTCATTGGTAACAGCACATTCTGGTGAGGAAAATTACGTTCTAAAAAATCGAGCACACCTCAAAGGCAGACAGAAGATGTCTTTTTTATGTTACAGAATTCCTGGCTGCCATCAAGCCAACAGCAACTAGTAAAAGGAAATTTTTCAAATTTCCAAAAATAAGCTTCAAGAATGTTGACAAATATATGAGCTGTCATTAACAAACAAGTTCAGGCTGAAACCACCACACCGATCTCTCATTTTAAGAGGCCTGGGTTTTTCGTAACTATATTAGACAACTTCATGTGAAGACCTCACAAATACCTTTGAGGCCAAGGTGTGGTTGCCCAGCACTTCCCAAATTAGACTATTAGGTCATGATTCAAGAAAGCTCTTTAATAACTGCTTAATTACTAACCCAAATGCATATGTGTTATTCTGACCTTTAAAGTCAGACTCTGGAAATGGTGGCATCCAACGCAGGAAACCATTTCTGAGTTTGCTCCAGCCCGGTGAGCGAAGTGTCCAGAAGGACGCCTGGTCTGTCCTGAATTCTGCAGAAGCTTAGTAACACTTCAGAGACATACTCCTGTACTCTCAGACTCCAACTGCCATGTAGTTTCAGATCAAAAAAAAACCCGACTTGCTACAATGTCATAGAAAGTTAAAATGCTTTGTTATAGATGAGAGCAATTTTTAAAAGGCATAACACCCTGATGCTGTACGTCAAACTTGCTATACTGGAAAAGTGAAATGAATTCTAGTGCTGAGTCTTACAGCCCATGTACTCAAATGGAGTTAAAGGGATGTAATTCAGGATGGCATTAGCTCAGTCGTGGTCAC
Source organism: Trogon surrucura (assembly GCA_020746105.1). Classification (NCBI taxonomy): domain Eukaryota; kingdom Metazoa; phylum Chordata; class Aves; order Trogoniformes; family Trogonidae; genus Trogon; species Trogon surrucura. The sequence continues at coordinate 15,730,301 of CM036622.1, read as the reverse complement.
TTCATTTGTATAACTAAACCCAGTACTAGATGCATAACCATGCATATTTGTTCTGCTCTTGTAAATGTGAGGGGGTTTATATATATCAGTTTCATGCATGTGATATAGGCATCTATCAGTTGAGGAAAGAACTCAAAGTGCTCCTGTGCTATCCAGTTCACTGCATTGCTGTTTATGATGTTCAAGCGGTGGTTCTTACAGGCCACATACACATTGGACGATTGTCAACCACAGGGACCCAGCTATACTTTGGAATAATTTTGCCCATAGAAGGGAGTCTTTATGAGAGTGAGAGCATGAGAGAGAGCAGAAGAGAGCGAGCAACAGAGACAGAAAAGAAAGAAAGAAAAGAAAAAGAAAAGAAGAAAAGAGAGAGAAAAAGAAAGAAAGGTAAAAGAAGAAAAAGAAAGAAGGGAGGGAGGGAGGGAGGGAGGGAGGGAGGGAGGAAGGAAGGAAGGAAGGACAACACTGCAGTAGAGAACAGAATTATTTATCTTCTTGCACTAGGCTGAACATATGCAAGTCCTGCCTGAGTGACTCTCTCAATCTCCCCAGTTGCTCCATTTTCCCTTTAATCTTTCGTAATTGCAATACTCTCAGACAGTCTTTCTTGCCTGTAGGAAACTGCAGGAGCCTTGCAGCTGACACGCAACTCAGAAGGAGAGGACAAAACACAAAGGCAGAAGGACCCACTTCACACAGCAAAAGGTCACACAATTTGCTGGACCTAAAATGTATATCCATATTAAATTCTTTTCAAGTGCTAGGAGGCTAATTATATAATTAATGGAAGGTCTGACATTAAATGAGTTAATTTTGTTCTCCTCACTGTGGGTAGCATCTAAATTTGAAATTTCCTCTCAAATCATTAATTAATTTTTCTAATACAGACCATAATTCTCCCAAGTGAGGAAAACCAAAGAGAAGCATGTTTGGAGCCTGGGAGCACTGCTGCCTAACAATGGGGTCAATGCTGAACAGAGGAACATCTGTCTCTACTGTAACTAAAGCAGTTGGGTGAACTGTGGCCAGTTTGCTGCAAAAAGTTTACATGATAGTTTCTAGAAAGACCTGGTGGTAATCTGTTTGTTTGAACGATGTGTTCTGGCTTTAAGGTCCCTGGCTGTGTTCATACCAGTCTGGACTGAAGTCTGAGAGATGTGGGTTCAGTTCCTGCCTGTCACAGGTCCCTGGGTGATCAAACAGGGCAGAGGAGTCAATTGATTTCCCCATGTCTCATTTCCAGTTGTAACACGAAGATACAAAGCTTCTTTATGAGGAGGGAATGAGAGGGAGAACAATGATTTACGAAAATATTTAAGAATGAGTAACTGAAATCCTTCCCTAACGTCAAGTTAATAAATTTCCAGGAAAAAAGCAATGCTCTTAATTCATTAAGAGAAACAAATCAATACATATATTTTCCAGCAAAACAACCTTGTTTATGGAAAAATTATTTTCAGTTAAAAAAAAAGAACAAATGGCAATTTTCACCTAGTTCCATTCACTTATGATTACTCACAAGTCCAAGATTTGAAAAAATAAATCTGTAATCTTAAGTCAGACTTTGTCTCACACACAGACTGCAGTTTTATGACTAACTTCACCTTATTTACTGCTACTGAGAGCAGCAGTCCTGTTCTCCCTGTTGTCCGTGACTGTGTGCTGTAGCACCCTTGTTTGTGCTGGCATCAGTGCTCAGGCAGCTGCACAGCTGGACTAAAAATTAATCTGACCACAGGAAAAAAAAAAAGAGTGGTTTTTTTTTGGTTTTTTTTTTTTCATTTCAGCTGAAGTAGCTCCCTGAACCGACAAGCCCTGTGCTGACACAGAAGAGGGGCAGCAAGGAAGGATAAAGCAGAGGGAGGGACAACCTTTTCCAGTGACCCCGGGGATTTAAATAGGCTTAAATCCATCATGAAACCACTTCCTCAGCCTTATCCCCACTGGCCAGAGGATCCTTTTATATCTTTGGTGGGGGAGAGCATCTCTGACAGACAGAAAGCTAACAAGTTACTTCCCCCAGATGCTATCGGCGCATGAATAGGAAATGCAAAGCTATTGAAGATAATTTGACCTGGAATAAAACAGAGGTAAGGACACTGAATTTACCACAGGACAGGCTCCGATAACGGTCAGTCACCACCACAGCATCGCATGTGCTTGGCTTACGTCCCTTTTGGTAAAATGAATTTTTACTCAGCAGAAAATAGATGACAATATTTTAAATCGCCAAATAGTGTTAGGAAAAGATTTGCCTCAAATTAAGTCTGTAAAAGGGATGATAACATTGATTTAATTAGAAAAACTAAATGTTTTCAGTCCCTACAGGGAAATTTGTCCAGGGACATATGGAAATATTCTAAAAGTAGCAATCTAAATAGCCTTACAAGGGATCCCCTGTGTTACAATTACAGCAGTCCTAACATTTTTCCTTTCTATGCATCTTTGACAGAGTGCCGATTTTAATACAAATATTTTATTTTAAAAATATTGACTTTTCCTAAAAATCAATTTTTATAATTGATGCTTGGCCCCAGATTAAACTTCTATTTCTCAGAGACTGGAGAGAATTTCAAAAAAGGGCCTGCACTGAAATTAGCCATGTATTCTTTGCAGATTAATAAAATACTTTCCAACAGAACTGTTGTAGAAAGTAGAGTATCATTTCACTGAAAACTGAAACATGATTCAGTAATATCCTTAACTTTTTTTAATGATGTCAATACCACATTGATACTTCAGTCTTGTCTTGATTACATTATTAATACACTTTCATGAACAGCTTGAAAAAACCAGTAAGAACAGCATCTTCATGTGATTTAAAAATACCAACAACTGAAATGAAGAATCTTCTGTGTAGTCATGCTTAAATAAATTAAATAGATCCAGATCTTAGGGAAGTCCTCTAATTGTACTACAGTTATTACCCAAGCTTAAAAAAAATACAGAAAGAGAAAGAAAAAATCTTAAAGTTATCAGGTGCCTCATCTTCCTTGTTATTACTTTGAATACGCAATGTTAAAAGACATTGTATGTTAAAAGACACCAATAATGAGTTCTTCATTTATGCCAAGTGAGCTGTTAATTTTCTTATGATGAAAGCATTTCTCTGAGCAGTAACACTTACTTAAACAGAAATGTTCACAATCTTCTTCTCCAGCTAATTAAAAGCACTCAGTCTGATTAAACATGAATCTGAACAATGTTTTCCAACCCTGTCCCTCCCTATTCCATTACTTTTGAGTGAGCCAAGACTCTTGTTTTAAGTACTGTCCTTATGCTATTTTTTTATTATTATTTTAAAGAGTTCTTAAAAATATTAGCTCAAGCAAAACATGAAGGCATGAAATCTCTGCAGGAAAGCCTGCCAGACACTTGCCATCTTACTGTTTCCAACACTGTAATGGATGACCACTTCCACAAAATGAAACAGATAACATTTCGAGCCGTTGCTGAATGATTGCATGGGCCATTCGATAATTGGAAAGAAATTAGCTGACTCTCTCCACAACACATGTGCTTTTCTTAGACCTCACACAGCAGCTCGTCCTACGGCTCAGGGACTCGGGGCACGTTCCAGAAGCTGGGATGGACAGTGAGCAAACCCTCCATACATCACACTTCCCTTGCAGCTCCCGTGACCCCAAAATCGATGGTCTTTGAGCAGTGAGCTCTGTGACAGCTCTCTCGGCTACCAGGCCACTACAGATGGACATTAGTTTTCATGTGATGCTTCTGACTTTTCCCCTGACACAACGTGGGGTCAGATGGTGGCTGGGAAGGTGTCCTCCCCATGCCAGCAGCCCCGGGGCCAGGCAGCCAGCTCACCTTCACCTCCTCCTCTCTTTGCGTCTCTGCCTGGCAAAAGGTTTTAGGAGCCTTTAAACAGCTCTTGTCTGGCAGTCTTTTCTACAAATTGGGCTTGTAACCCAGCAGACCACAAGCAACCTTCCTGGAATTAAAGGTAACTGGAAGACTGGACTGTGGTCTAAAACATAGAAAATTACAGGATACTAAAAAAACAAAGGAGCCCCCTGCAACTTCTTTCCCTCAGGAGTATCAGAACAGGGTGGAGGTGAACACTACCTATGTTCTTCCCATTTTTATTATGCAAATTCACTTTGTTTAACTTCCTTAGCTATAAAAATACCCAAACAAGCCCTGCCGCAAAGCCTAGTGTTGCTATTGAAACTATCAATAAACCTGGCTTTTAAAACAGTCTTGTTTCAGCTAGTAGTGTTTGTAAACATGTCTGAGAGTCATAACTCATTCTCCTAATGTAAAAATAAAAACGTTTTTAAAAACAGTTTTAATTTGTTTGAATGTCACCACTCTAAATACTTTAATAGATTACAAAAAAAAAAAAAAGCCAGAATAAGATTTTGGTGCACTTCTTATTACCTACTATACCATTTGCTGTTACATTTATAGGATGATGAAAAACCCTTTTGTCTAAAAACAAAGAATTAGTCGGATGGTTTATTTTCCAAGGAAATCCTAGTGCACTTGAACAAAACACCACAGTTTAGTTCTCTGCAAAAATAGATGTCTAAAGATCATGGCCTGCTAACAAAATCTTTTTAGATTTTGCCTGCGGAGCTCCCACTCATGTTATGCAGCCTGAGAGATGAGTGAAGATACACATCCAAGAAATGTGGTAATTACTACTTTTCATAAAAGACAGAAACCAGAGCTGTAAAACGCCTCCAGCTATCTGAATTCAGAGTAACACCTTTACAAGGGTAGAAGGTAACATCTCGCAGTATGAGAGGCTAGGAGGGAAAGACAGGAGTTTAAAGGAAAATAGCAGCTCTTATTTTTCGAATCTGCAGCCTAAAAAGTTTGAGGTAATTGTACAACTAGCAGACCATGTTTAATCTTTGAAAGAATATTTGACAGATCAAACACAGAAGCTGTAAATTACCAGTAATGACAGTAATCTTTTCATTTAACTATCAGTATATCAAACCACAATCTCACTGAACACAATAATAACTCGAAGACGGGAATCTAAGGAGACTCAGCCTGTATATTTATTTGGTTCTCAGGTGCACTGTTAAGCTGGAAGAGACAAATATGTTTGGTTTTCTCAGCAACGATAGGGATATAAAAAGAGGTTTATGCAAGAACTGAACTGCCGAGTGCCAAAAAAATCACATTTCCCAAACACTGCAGGTAGAAAGAGTATTGTGAGCCGGAACACCCACATGAAGGGAACGGCCGGGGGTGAATTCAGTGCAGCTACCGCAACAAGGGCGAGCAGCCCAAGGGCTGATCTCGCGTGTGCTCCAGTGTGCTCTGCCTGCCCCATCACGGCCTTTAGGGAAGAGTGGGACCATGTGAAATACTCAAGATAAGCAGCTCTGGGACACCTGGCTACAGCTTCTGCACCATGGGGAGAAAGTTTGAGAAAGTTTGGAGAAAGTTCACTGTGTCATTTGTAAGCCTGGGAGTCTGGGCTGGTTCGTACCTGAGAATCCTTCCCATGCAACAAATTTACTCACATGTGCGTTATTTTGACACCAAGACATTTCTACCTGGAAAAGACTTAGTGAGCACGTAACTATAGGGCTTTACTGATATCTGTAGCAGTGTACTTACTTCCTTTGCTAAAGCAAAAAAATACACAAACATAAAGAACCTCTGTAACAATATAAGCGAACTACATGATGGCAATTGCTTTAAATACATGTATGGATTTAATTAAAAAGATAACATTTTAGAATGTAAATAACACAAAACCAAGCAATGATAACCAGGCATAATGTACATTGTAACAAAATAAACATAGGCAGTAAAACCATGTGCTATTTCAATTACAATTGCTTCTGGTTTTCCCGACTCTTCATCCAAATATTGCACTTTCAGTGTAAAGTCTGTAAGGGAGAATCAAGATCACAGAGCAGTCTGATTCTTCTCTTATTTCTCTCCCATGAAATCTGTTTGTGAATGCAAAATTCTCTAAAATTGTCTCACATCAATCGTGAGCCCACAGTTTGCAATCTATACATCACATCCTTTTTAAGGCATGACTACTACACCTTTTTGAGATCTTTAACACCGTACTAAACATCTACAAAGTCTACATTATTATCTAACCAAATACCATACCCATTTTTAATAGATGGGCTAACATCTCTCTTGCCCATTTTCCTTTTTATGACACACACTGTGTCCCATACAGCTTGTGGCCAGTTTATTACTGAGTGCTTGGGGACATTTTCTGCAAAGGGATTGCAGTCCAGCAATACTGAGGGTCACCACTTCTCATCCTAAACGCCTGGCACTCAGACCAAGCCACCCAGGACTGGGTTCAGTGCCTGAGGTCCCTGCCCGTGGGAGAATCAGACGCCTCGGAAAGGAATTCAGAGCAGACAGACAATAAGGCTGAGCTGGGAGCTGTTGAAACTAGCCAAGAGAAACACTAAGGGAAGGGTGTGCCTCAAATTCTTCTCCTTTTGCAGCTTAGGTATCTTTTTTTTTTTATGGCCTGCAAGGCAGTGCCTATGTCAGATAGGGTTTCAAAGCCCCAAATCCACCCGAACTCATTCAGGTGCTTCTCCTCCTCCTTTCAGAACCAAAATGCAATAGGTGCCTGCTCCTTAAATACTGTCATAGCGTCAGAATACAGAGGTGGTGGGATTCATTCTCGGTTTAATTCCTTCTCTAGCCTGCCATGGTGGTTCAAACCTACCCTGTGCACTTCCCAGCAGAATGTTCCAGTCCCATAGTGCTGGGGAAGAAACAGTGGTGGGAGACAGGAAGGGTCATTGGAATTTACTTAGTTAAAGCAAAAGGTAGTTGACAGCATTCTGTTGTTTTTTGGACATAAGTCTGAGTCTACTGCGTTTTACATTATATTACCCACTACACTCATGCTCTTATTCCCTTGGTATGTGACAATCTCTTGGGATTCTTCACACTTCTATTTAAATTCCAGGGATACACTGCTTAGCAGTGGCTTTCAATTAGTTCTCCACTTAATAAATAACTATATATAATTGAATATCTTTGTAAGTATTAAACACAGCATAAATTAACTGTTAAAATTTAAAATGTTTAGTTATACACTTGGAGCCAGTGAATGGCATTGTTCACATTAAAATGAAATAAAGGGATTATAACACGGAATGTCTCGAAATGCATCATTTGCAATTTCAGAAAAAAAGATAATTTAGAAAGTTTAAAATAAAAGGCATGATTGCATTGTTTTAAGCACTGAAGGACTAAACAAAAGGTTGTATGAATATGAACAATATGAACTGTGATTGAATCACTACTAGCCATTTTTTGCATAAATTTCCACTTTCACTTCATCAATACAACATTTTTTATAAAAAACAAAATCGCAATTCTTCTGAAAGTTATAAAGAAAAGCCACAGAGCTTGATCTGTGACAATTATGAAGAATAACATAAAGACAATCTCTCTCTCTCTCTAACAGTTATAGCTAATAACATCCCTGGATTGTATTTCTCAGCCATCGTCCCCCTCACGGAAGGCCTTCACCTCAGTTTTGATGAAGCCAGAATTGGGAGAATGTTTTTCTCGCTCCAGTACACGGAAAACTGAATAGCATCTGGTGGGAGGACAAATTGTAGTGTATGAGACGTAACCAGGCTGGGCATTGCAGCCTGTTAACGTAGAGGGTGGAAGAAGAGTGATCAATGCTGTGTTAATTATGGAGCCCGCAGATCATTCAGCAGCCAGTACTTCTTTTGTCTGTAAGGTGACTTGAAACGGTGACAGCAAAGATGATTACTGTATAAACACTAGACATTTCCACACCTTTCAAATGTGAGCCTTAATTTGGATCAGGAGAAAGATGAGATTAAAAGAAACTTGCACTTAAAGCATATGATAATCAATTATTCAGAAAAAAATGTTTGATTATATGTATTGTGTTATTTAAGTGCTCTTTGAAGGCAGATGAGATGAAACGTACGGTTAAATATGTCAAACGTGTTCAAGGCATATTTTCAACAGCTATTGTACACCGAGACATCTTAAGGGATGGGCTCATGAGATTGTAGACTTGGGCCCTCATTTCAAAGTGGGATACACTGAGACGCTGGACTCCAGGTTGCATAAATTTCTCCACACATGAAAATATGGGGACAAGGGACTGTAGCACAGCCACTTTGCTGTATCTTCAAATGAAAGGATTTTTTTGCCCGAAAGTGATTTAACACACTGAGAGAACCTAAAGAATGCAGCAGGTAGGAATGTAATACCTTGTTTGATAGCAATTTCTCTCCATGTTTGTGCAGTTATCTCTTTAAGGATCATCTTTTGCAAGGTTTCTTTTCGGAGCATCTCACATTGGTAAAAGGCTTTTAATTTTTCTCTTCTCTGATGTTTATAGTTTTTGTCATGTATCACAGGGACTACTGATACATATAAATCATTAAATAAAAATTAATGAAGGACACTGCAGATGTTTAACTGTAAACACCTGCTATAAATCTTTCAAGGAACCCTGGAAAGTACAGGGTACAGAGATTTATCAGGGTCTTACTTGAGGAGGAATCTTCATTTGAATAAAACTAAATGAAGCATAACAGGAAGATTTGTGAGACAAAAAAGAGTGTTACTGTTACAAGGAGGAGTTTTTTCTAGCACATAAATAATGATTGACAAGTGTAGGCCAGGTTTCCTCCTTCACTAAAATGAAAACAAAAAGGTGCATGGTTACTCAATCACTTTCCAAAATAAATTTTATAAGAAGACTCCAAACTTCTTTACACCATACACCAAAGGATACACAGACTAGGTGAACATCCAGACTTTTGGCACTCCCTGTAAAAATAACTGCGTTAACAGGAAAACAGAGCCGTGCCCAGTAATAAAGCCTGATGATGTTGCATAGACAATTCCAGCCTACCAAAAAAGAAAAAAAACACAGTGTCTAAGAAACTTGCAGAAGACAAGAAAGAAGCTGGTTATGGAGAGATGTTTTACAGTCCTGTTTCACAACCCAATGAGGACATTAGAAGAAATGCCTGATGATTGGAATAACTGCATAAAAGAACACACGGATAACCAGTCAAGTTTACCGTAAATTAATACGGCTTTCTTAGGGAATTCAGTTGTTTCAAAAGCTCAAATCATGGCAGATGGCTGTAGGATGTTCTCCTTTACAGACTTGTGCTACCAAATGTGCAGTTAAAATACAACCTAATTATTCTACACCCTTCATTGAGGTGGATCTACCCTACGAGCTGGCAGGATTCCCCTTGAACATCCAGAGGCAGTGACACAGGGTCCTAGCACCCAGAGCTCTGACCTCATGTATTTGGCTCCATGGTATCACTCAAAATGAAACATGCGCTTCACAAGCTTCCTCCTGTTTAGCTGTCCTGTATGACATCTGCCTCCTGAGCGTTGCTTCCCCTTTGTCTTACCACGCTGGTGTGGTTTTATGCAGACTTGCTTATCTGCACTGCAGCCTTCTGTGGTGCATCTTTTGTAGGCTGGTATGAATGGCTGCTATGTAAATTGTGAGGCTCTTGACACCCTTTGCAATTCTGCTTCCCACTGCTTTCTGTGTACATTTCCAAAATTACAGCCAAGCCATGTAATTTTGGATTCAGAAGCTACATGCAGAGCTCTGTAAGGATTCATTCCTTCCTGGAGTAGTACTACTTTTAAGTGCCCTAGCTTCTTAAGAACACATTTTTCCAAACAATTCTTTAAGAAGGCAATTTTAGATACAGCAAACAAATATTTAAGAAGGCAATTTTAGATATTGCTGTAGACATTATCATCCCTTTGCATGAAGGTGTGGGCAACCAGCTCCATCCCATGGCATATCAGGACCAACCTCACTGGCACATGGAGGCACAAATGTTTAACTACACAAAGACACCTGCAATCTCAGTAGTTCATTAAGATCTTTTCCTCCCTACAGTGTTGAGTAGAGCCATCAGCCTCAGAGGACCTGGGATGGAGAAGGGGTGTGTGCACCATGACTCTTCATCCTCTGCATTGCCAAGCAGGTGGACCCGGTCCATGGGACCCCGGGAGGGACTGTACCATGCGAGCGAGTTGGTGTGGGTCTGTGTGTTAGAGATCACCATGGTCTCTTCTGCTTTCCTACGATTTTTTTATGGCTTTCTCCATGATATTCAGTTCAGTACTAACCAGGGATTACAAAGAAATTTTTGGTGTGAATTTGCAGACTTCGTTTCTTAGTCAGAGCATTCTTTCTTTTGTAGAAGTAGTGCGAAAAATGAGCCACAGGTATGCAATACTATTTTGGAATGGTCTTTACTAATATTAAAACCAACTTTGTTATCACTGGTCTGTTTTTTTTTTGTTTTGTTTTTTTTCTCTATGGATGCCATGCCATACCAAGATTTATTTTGTTTTGTTTTAATGTCCCATCACTTTTTTACTGTAATGCTCCATAAATACTTAAGTGCCAGCACGAAGTGGATTATTGTTAACATGTTGCAGAAAAATTGCACAGTGCTAAAGCTTGCAATAAAAATAAGCAGAACGCCCACTGTTAATACACTGTAGTTAAGTGTATTAGCTGTTTTCAAAAGCATTAACTCCCACACAAATAGCAATGCTATTTTGTCCAATATGCTATTATCAGACAGTGAAAATCAGTTGGGGACTAGCTAAAGCCTTTATGCCCATATGTATTAAAACAAAATTGTTTCACAAAATTAGGAAATTGTGTGGGGACCGCACTTAAGATTTGACTAGGTATAAACAAATAGTAACAATAAAAAATTATGAAATTATATACTAGTCGTACAAATGACTCTTCCCTGTTCTCCACCTGGTATTCAAAATCACTGAAAACCCCCACATTTTCCTCTCTCCACCTCTCACTTTTGTATCGTATTTTCTGTCTCATTAGCTTCATAAATTTTGAGCTCTTGTTCCTTCCCATTCACTGGAATGAGAAAACAAATATTTGATCAAAATGATACATAAGAAGAAGCAATTGTTAATGATCCTAATGTGGCAGTGGAAGCTCTTCACAAATTTACTGATTATCTTTTTGTTTCTACTTCCTGTTCATCTGTCTCAGCAGCGACATTATGAAAATAATAATAATTTGCACCCAGATTCTCAAGGTGGTTTGGAAATATTAATTAATTGCAAACCTAATTAAGCCTCTGAGACAGATTTTATGCTCCTATTTTGCTCTGGAGGCCTACGTGCATCTCTCCTTAAAGCATATTTCTTCTCCTTACAGGGCTACTCAAAACCCTCTGAAGTTAAGGGAGAAAAAATCGGAAGACTAAGGGGCAGGAGAGAGGAAGGGAGAGAAGGTGAAAGCAGTGGAGGGAGAGAGGGAATGAGAGATAGAACAAACCCCTTATTTTACTAGGTGCTGTGCTGGGCCCTACCTACCCGATACTGGAGAAATGCTGTTTTTTCATAGCATTTTCTGTGAGCAGTAGTACTAGGTACTGTCATGTGACAGAAAGTAAAAACACGACTGAAATAGTAGAAAACTCTCAAACAGTGTCTTAATTTTACACGTTTCCAGAGGACGACCATCACCTCGCCCCCGGCAGGCCCTGCTGCCCATGCGACTGTGGGTTTGGGTTTGGGCTGAGCTGCAGGGCTGCGCCGTCAGGTCATCGGGCAGGGATGTGAACCCTGCCAAGTTCCCCTTTCTGCTGTCAAACCGTCACAAGCCCAAATAACAGGTTTTCAGCAATGACAGCAGAAAAAGTGCATCTTCTAGGGAAGCTACTGAGGATTTTCCATCCTTTCTTTTGAGGGAAGTGTAAAGCCAGGGCATGTCCCCCTTGGAATAACTATTAGAGGAAATGCTTTCTTTCACACCTCTTTTTGTCATGGTGCTCCGATTTCTTTTTCAGAAAATCCCTCATCACTGTGAGGGATCAAAATACGGAAAATACTGCTGGTTACCTTTATCCTCACTTTAACATTATAGATAGTCAGTCAGTTATATTCTGCCCTTCAGGCACTATTCTTCTGACTTCAAAAATTAGGAAAGATTATTTCAGTTCTAAAAGAGCTGCCATTTAAGTCTTGTCTCCTAACAGTTAGAGACAACAAAACAATTAGCTTCAAATCTGTGATTGTCACCAAAATGCCTATTTGTCCTACAGGAACTACATGATTCCATAATGTAGGTGGTTTACTAAAGGGAAGAAAAACCCAAGCAGCCCCCCAGACATCCTACCAAAATTAAATAATCCACCTGTAAACAGTGCACAGGCTGATGAAGAGCAACAGATCCAGAGCTCAAGCGATGTTCAGGAAACTGCGCGAGCGCAGAAAATTCAAGTAAAGATGGGACAAGTTTAAGACATTTTCTTTAAATTAATTAGAAGTGTTTGAAATCACCTATCCTGACTAGCAGAATGTGAAAATGCGAATACTTGCAAATCTCTATCTTATTTTTATAAACCTTATTTTTTTTCCTTTCTTCACCTAATAACCTTGAAGTGGACTGCCTAGTGGTCAAAAGAATTTACAGATAAGCTATTAAATATGTTCTACTGAAAGTACACTCTAAAAGGATTATCTAATTTTTTTCAACTTTTCTCATATTTTAATCAAAGCTAGTAATTTGGTTTACTCATTTTGTTCCAGAGAAGAGTAGTTGAATAGATGACAGTGGTTCTGTTCCTCCTAGCATTTCCACATTTTGGACACAAAACTACGGATAATGTTTTAGAGGTGAAATTCCTATGAGATGAAATAGCTGAATGCATTGAAGGATTTAACAAAATGATAAAAAGATAAACCAAAACAACTTGTAGCTTTTTCAGCCAATCATTCCATAAATCTTTAAGCACATTTCTCTTAATAAAAAACAACGTACAGGCTCATAAATCAGAACATAATTCATTAAGAAACTGAAATCCTGAGATTTGAAGCTGTATGAGAGCCTTGCAGAAAGAGAGTTGTAGTATGCTGGCAATGATCTCTGGAGCAACAGATGGCAGGAGTATCTCTGTCTCTTACCTTTATTCACCATATGCCATTTGACTGATTAAACTGTATTTATGTACCAAAAAAATTATATAAAACAAAACACACAACTCTAGCTCTTCAGCACGTATTGCCCCATTAATTTTTTTGGTGTTCTGGTAATCCATCTGCAAACTGCACATATTTTCGTCCATGTTTCGTCTCCCTGCATGACCTTGCTTCATGTTTCTGCACCCTTGCAAAACATCACGTACTCCAAACTGCTAAAGCTGTGAAGTGGAGCCACTTCAGAAGGTCTTGGTAGCTCAACAGGTGGCAACTTTCTATCTCAGCAAGAATCAGTAGTGCCAGACAGTATGGGAAGAATACCACCGCATCTCCCATTTGAGAATGAGTTTCTTCTATTTTCATAGAAGTTTTGGGTTGGAAGAGACCTTTAAAGATTATCTAATCCAACCCTTCCACAGTGAAAAGGGGCATCTTTAACTGGATCAGGTTGTTCAGAGCCTGGTTCAACCTGACCTTGAATGTTTCCAGGGATGGAGTTTCTACCACCTCTCTGAGCAACCCTGACTAATGTGATTACTGCAGGGACCATCCGGGTGACATCGGATCAGCTCTCCATGGACCTTACGTGTGTGTACACATCCTTACACAACATCTTTCACTTTCTCTTCCAAATACCCAACACCTTCATTCCTCTTCTCCTTCAGATACCAGCCTTCATCCCTCCCATTTCCTTCAGCAGCACTCTCGCTCACCTCTATGGCTAATGTGGCACCTTCTCGCCCATGACGGGCTCGGTGCTGCCTGCCCCACTGCAAGGCATGGCAGTGCCCCACACCTCCCACCCCAGCCACCCTTGCTACCACAGCTCTTGGGACTGAGAAGTTGATGTGTGTCACTGCTTTGTTTCAAAACTGTTGGTGATGTGCTCTAACTTGCCTTAATCAACACACTGTCATTTATTTAGCTGAATTCTGCTAAGCCTGGCAGGTGGTCCAGCACATGCATCCCTGTGGCTGCTGCTTTCGAGCTAAGGCCGGGTACATGGGCTAGACACGCTGTCCCCTGTGGAGTTCTCCCTGGGCAGGTCTTTTATTTGTAAAAATGGCAATACTCTATAACAAAACCGTGAATGGCTTGTAGATCTGAGGTGAAGTTTGATTTGCTTCGGGAAGTTTAATTTGCTTCACTCTGACCTGATGTTCTGATTTCTCTGAGTGAGGTGAGGATTATTCCCACCTCTGTGGATGAAGGCTTCACCGATGTCAGTTACAGCCTAAAGTCAACTGGGCCAGACTGGAGTGGATTGGGAGTTAAGAGTGAATATTGGAAGATTAAGAAAAAAACTAGAGACCACTGGGACTAATGCAGAGCGAAGGCAAGGGGCCATAAGAAGTGTGGGAGAAAGACATCAGATATCCTGCCAGCTGATTCTACTTAAACCGGGCAAAACCTCACTCTCAAACAAGCCAGCTAAAATTTCTCTGCAAAACTGACAGAATCAGCAAACTGGGAACGACTGGTTCCAGTGATTGAACCGACCAAGAGCTCCTCAGTTTGACTTCAGCAGGGGTTTACCACTTGCATCAGTTGCCAATTGTAGCCAATTGTTAAAAACTGCTTCTAATAGCTTTGGGCCATTATTCTTTGTCTCGGTATCTTCCCAGACTGGGAATAATTCCTTCCTTCATCTACACAGTTACTCTGACAGTATTTATAGATGATAATTTGGTCCCTTCCTTCCATCCTACTGAGTTTTCTCTAGGCTGTAGGACTGTCTTAGCATTTGTTATATTATCCTATCCTTCAATCCCATAGTTATTTAAAAAAAATGCAGCTTCAGATATAAAGGCAATCAAAGCCATGTAACAGTTCTGATGTTGTATGGTCTGATAATGTGAAATACACAGTTATAAACTCTGGAAAATAAAGTCTAAGAAGAGAAGGTGAAATAAAATAGCTCTCTCCACATTCACAAGATTGTTTGGATGGGGTCTGTGAATATTAATTTTAAAGGTCAAAATTTCTGTTAGTCAATGCTAGTAAAATACAAAAAGGAAAAAATAACAAAGATTTTAATAACATTCAGCAATCAACTCAGTGAAGCTTCTGCTACTTATTAAATCAGTTGCAAGCTTTTTATAATATACTCCAAATTACTTAAACATACAATTGAAACAGTGAATCAGAATGCCTTGCCAAAATGTCTTCAAGGATATAGATAATCTGAAGTACACACAGATCTTGTTTTTTAAATTCCAATATGTTACTATTTCTCCTTCCTCTATGATTATACGTAATAAACCAGATTCTTATTTTAGCTAGCTCTGGATTAAATGTGGAGTATACTCATTGAAAATTACAGAATTAAAAGATGTCCTATATTATCCTGATTAAAGAAAAAGAGATATTGCCATTTTGTGGGGTTTTTTTAGGGATTTTGACTCAAATAAAACTTTGACACCATATGTAAAGCTACCAAAAATTCGAAAGAGGTGTACCAATCCAAAATGGGTATTTAAAAACTGGATTAAAATTTCCCTGGTACACAGAAACCAACACAAAGTAGCAAAGTTAATTAAACTGTTAAAAAGTTCTACATTTCTATTTAACACTGCCAATTTTCAGGCTATTCATGAACTATTTTCAACATCCCAAAGATGGATTCATGTTGCCAAGAGTTTTTCACCCTCCCCTTTCCAACAAATGAAATTAGACTCCTTTCCATGCTGTCTACCAGTTTATTTGGTGATAGATTATTATTAACTATCATCAAAAGAAGAAAACACTGTTTTACGTGCACACATCTGATAACGATATCCCTGAGTGTAGACAAGTGAAATAGGAGTTAGTTAGTGAGCTTAAGTTCTGTATTTCCAAAAGAATAATAAGGTAAAACCTGAGAAAAGCGATGTAGTTCAGTACAGGTAATTTTTTTTGTGTGCTATTGTTTTATACAAGACTTTGGAAATTGAAATAGGGATTTTTGTTATCTATAGTGATTCACTAAAATAATATCAGATTAAGCATTACACTGAAATAACAAATTCACTCTAGTTAAGTGGAGGAATAAATAATAACAAACCTATTTCATTATAAAAACACACAGGAAAATCCTTATTATCTTTTATGCATAGATCTAGCAAATATAACATCCTGCATTCAAATTCATTTCCCTGTGTCCACATTATGAGGCATGAGATGATTTCAGTAAGATGTGGACAAATCACAGACAGATTCGCAATCCACTTAAACCATTAACTCCATGGATTACTTGTGTTAGGTGAAAAAAAAATCATCTAACAAAACTGGGCCCCCCTGAACATAAATATAGCAGTTTGGACATAAAGGTCTTTGTCCCATATAATGACAAAAAATACTAGAGTAAGGTGGTATTATTAAATATTGCTCTCTTCATTAAAAATTACCAACAGTCTGTTTTTATACCTCTTGTAAAACTATAATGATCACACAACTACCTGACTAAGAACTAGCTCTTAGCTATCACAGTTTGGAATTTTTAATTATCTATTCATTTTTGATGACCTATACAAGATTGAATTGATTTCATTGGTTTAATACATATATGGTTTAGCATACCATACACTGTAAGTCTATTTACCTGTATGATTTGTGAATTTAAGAACTAGATCCAATGCAATTATAATACAAAATGATAATATGATAACAACTGAATTTATGTAACAAAGCATCTGCACTGAAATCGGGTAAATACGACTTATTTCCTCCTGAGCCATGGCTCCAGTGACAGCTGAAACTGTGCAGAGATTCATCAGTCTATTCCCACCAACTCCAAGTAGGTCACCTGCAGAAAGCCCATTTCTTACGATTTGCCAAGGCAACAAGGATTTTATCAAAATATTTAGAATTAAACTTATTATCTCTAGAAATCTCCCCAAATTGTTCCAGCTAATTATATGAGACGGTTGTTACACTGTCTTTCTCCCATGGAGAAATACGGTATCTCTCTGTTTTTACAGTTTAGAAAAACCTACAGTGCTTTAGTTCATTTATTTTGCTCCATAATTTTAAATGAAACACTGCCTTGGGCTAAGGAACGTCTGTTAATGATAACACAAGGTTACAAAAATTAGTCCAGATAGTAGCAACCAGATTAAGACCGTGTTAATCTAAACACCAGACCCCGGATTTCCACCATCACACATTTTTATGTGTATTTATCTCAGTGAAAACAAATTATCTTTTTTTATCAACTCCATTTTTCCTGGAGAGCCGACGATACTCAGTGTAATCAACACAAACTTGTCTCTTATACAAATCCTCCGAGAACAATGATAACCCTGTGATTTCAAGTGTAACAGAAACAGTATAATTTATGTGTCCTGAACCGAGTGTTAACCCCCAGGCAAGTACAGAGACTACTCCTGAGAAGTCTGTAGCACAGCCGAGACCGGTTGTGAAGACAAGAGGTGGAGTTCTGGCTTGTGTTGGGTTACGGAGGTGTCTGCAGTGATGGAATGGGGCCTGGATACAGGTATGGGAGCGGGGAGGAAGGGAAGGTGACCCGATGAGGACATCTGCTCCTCTGAAAGAATCTTGCTAGGAACTTCACAAACTCATCTGTAATGCAGACCTTCTCTACTCAAACACACCTGGAATCAGCCTATGTTCCTCACCCTCTGAGATGCGTAACACCCACACAGAGCTTTTGGGAAACACACAATGTCTCAGGGAACCACATATGTATTTTTAATCATCTTTCAATGCATGCTATTAGGGATCAAAGCCAGCTGCTCGTGAATGGCAATGTCCCTTTGGAACACTGCAAGCATTTCATCATTAACAGTCTGGAGGCCTGTTTTCAATTTGGTTAAATTTCCCAGAGTTTGCTCGGCATGATGGTATGTTTTATAGAGTCCTATAATATTACATATATCTATGTACAAAATGGAAAATAAGAAGATCTCAAAGTTAGCCTCTGAAAGTGATGTACCATGAAGGAATGAGGGGCAGAATTACTTGCTTACTATTTTCTAAACTACGGAGCCCTACATTCAAGAATATTAATGATTTTCTTCTCTTTGGGTCAAATATATCTGGCTGAAATATATCTGGATTCACATATTTGGATTCAGTGATCAGCAAACAAAACTGCTATCCAAAGAACAAAGATAGCTGTTTCTTTGTCTGTGAAAATGAAATTTCACCATTAAGTCTCTATACTATTGCAAATGAAAAGTGTGTAAAATTACATTAACCTTCCTAAACACAAACCACTGATTTATAACAAATTATGTACGTTCTATATAACTTTTATATAAGATTTTTATATATGCTTTTATGTATTGATCTATTGTTTCTCATGATTATATTAATATGGAATGATAATTCATTAGAGGAAACAAAGCAATTAAAAACTGTACCTGGAAAGTGTCTTATTCAGTGTATTTGTCAATAATTTCTTCTAGTCTGTATCCCTTCTTTCTCATCAAAATATTTTCAAATACTCCAGGAATAAACAAACAAATAGAAGAAAACTAAATGAAACACATTTTAAACATTTTGAATCACCTTCAGCTAAGTTCTGGGGAATTTCAAGCACTCAACAATCTGTGTGCAGCAAGAGGCTCATTGCTCGCGTTTGGTTGAAAACTGCTCTCTGCCATCAGCCACTTGATCTACATCTCCCCCTTTTATCTTTTCTTGTCTGAATAAGCAGGCTGTTCAGGAGTGAAATTATTTTTGCACCAACCAAAATTGTACTCATGATTTAAGTGATACAGTGGCATTTTCCTGACGGTATCTGCTTTAGTTTCTTTCTTCACCGAGTTTACCATAAAAAGCCACACTTCATTTTGCATGAGGAACATGTTTTTCACGTAGTACAATGGACATCAGACTAAATGAAATATTCTGCTGCCTAATAATTATCTATCCGTAAAATATTAAATTATTTATTTGTATCTTCTACGGTATCCTGCACTTTTTCTCCTAAATACTTTCAGGTCGATTAATAAACCAGTAATTTAGACTTCTTGTGTTGTGTGACACAAACAACTCTTTTAAAAGTAAGTATTTAATTTTCCTTTGTGGCTATTTCAGTAGTTTTATAAAAATAAATGCAGCTGACTTCCCTACTATTGTAATTGTGCTCTTCATTTCTTGTAATTCCAAGTTACCAAATTGGTTGTGGTTAGTCTGAACTATTCACACTGCTTACTTCTGATGACTCTGTACTGGAATTTGTTATGAAATCTTTGAATTTTTTCTCTTTTTCCCATTCCTAATTTATACAATTGAAAAAGTGTCCTGTTTTTGGCTGGGATAAAGTCATTTTTTTTTCCTAGTACCTGGCATAGGGTTGTGGTTTGGATTTGGGATGAGAATAACGTTGCTTACACAGGGATCTTTTAGTTGTTGCTAAGTCAAGGACTGTTCAGCTCTCATGCTGCCCTGCCAGCGAGAAGGTTGGGGCTGCACAAAAAGCTGGGAGGGGACGCAGCCAGGACAGCTGACCCCAACTGACAAAGGGATATTCCAGACCATATGACATCATGCTCAGCATATAAAGCTGGGGGAAAGTTGGTCGTGGGGACACTGTTTGGGAACAGGCTGGACATCAGTCAATTGGTGGTGAGTAACTGTTCTTCATTTGTATCAGTCTTGAGATGATATTATTTTTGTTGTTGTTGTTGTTGTTGTTGTTGTTATTATTATTATTATTATTATTATTATTATTATTATTATTATTATTATTATTATTATTATTATTATTATTATCTCAAGCCAAGAGATTTCCCACTGTTACTCTTCTGATTCTCTCCCTCATCCCACTGGGGGAGGGGAGTGAGTGAGCAGCTGTGTGGGGCTTAGCTGCCAGCTGGGTTTAAACCATGATAAAAGGTAACTATCATAATTAAATTGATCATGCTATCATCAGTATGTATGTATAGATCTTGATTTTCAAGTAAACTGAGATTATTATGTATTTTCATTTTTCTTTTTTTTCCAAGGGATTAAGAAATTGAGATGCTGATATTCAAGTACAGCATCTGTATCAACTGGGGGAACAGAATTTTCCTATTATTTCAGAAAAGACTGTAATTTTTATTAATAAAAGGCATCTCTTTATTAGATATGCTAATCAGTTTTACATTCACCCATAAAATAAGCAGGAGAAGTACCTTAATTTCCTCAGTGATCGTAGACCATAAAAATGTTTTGCAATCTGAAAAATCTCAAAAATACCGTTGAAGGTAAATTTTCTTAACAAAACATTAGGTTACATGAACCTCTATTTTTGTGAATATATGGTTTATTAACTCATGGTATCAAGGCCTGAACAATACGGGTATTGTAAAATGAAGATCTAGGTTTAGACAGGTGCTAACTTCTTAATGTTACTTGCATATTGCTGAACATATTTTAAGAATTAAAGTAGCATTTGTAAAGTAATACCAAGTATTGATTTGAGTATGATCAAATTTGGCACTTGAGGACATTTACACAGTCCTTCTAATATCGCACAACCTCACACTTGCTTTAAAAATCCACAGGAACCCTACATTAGCATAAGCTTGCTTTGCACTATAGCAGAGACTAAATGATCCAGCACCCAAAAAAGCCTTTCTTAGCGCATCATTCGGTACCAGAGTGTGCAAGATCCTTGGGCAGGTCATCGACTACAACTCTGTCATAGAATCATAGAATCACAGAATTATAGAATGGCCTAGGCTGGAAGGGACCTTAGAGATCATTTAATCCAACCTCCCTGTCATAGACAGGGACGCATCTCAGCAAGATCAGACAACACACGGGGACCAAACGGGGACTGAACCCATGACCTTAGTGTTATCAGCACCACGCTCAACCGAGTGAGCTAACCAGCCCCCAGACACAAAGAACTCATATATATCAAAGCTGAGTATTTAACCCATGCGATATTATACTAAACATACTCCGAGTGATTCCCCAACTGGCAGTTATGCTCTTCAAAATATTAAAATCAGCGTACGGGCTGAAATACATCAAAATTACTGACAGCTAAAATCAAAGCCATATTAACTTTTGTTTTGTTTGCACTTAATTGGGCAATAATTTTGAAGATCAGATTTTATTAAATGTCTTGGGAAATGATTTTTATCTTTCTCTGTACTGACGAGAAGCATAAAACTTAGTAAATAAATACATTTAAGAAATTGACAAATATTTCTGTAATATCCAGCTGCTGCAACTGAAATTCTTCTGGAGTGAGAAACCAAAGGAGTTACTATCCAAAGAACAGAGTTCTAGGTACATATTTCTTATTGCATCTAACACTTATGGGTAAATACACTTGATTAAATGGATCAGAAGTGCAGAGGTCAACATCAATTTAGTGTCTCTTAAAATTATTTCAGACATTCACTACATATTTCCTGCTTGCTCCTGTAAACACATCATCTTTAGTCTCCTGATACTCAGAAACTTCTCTACACAGCAACTCTCAGGAGTAAGCTTAAACAGTTACACTAAAGATTTTCCTGCAAAAAAAAAAAGAGCTTTATTAAACAAAATTGCTTCAAAATACTAGTTTAACATAAATTGTTTTGTGAAATTTAGAGACTTTACATCCCACTGATCGAGCCAAGAGCTTCCTAAAGCTTTTAATAGTGGTTGCAATTGAAGCAGAGTCGGTAGAGCTCAATTTTCAGGCTGTGAAAGCAATAGAGCTCTTTGGTCTGGATTTTTCGAGCTATCCAGGCATTGATGGACAAAATAATTTCAGGAACAATGTTCTGTTTTCAAAAATGACACATGCAGAAATGAAAAAGATGTAAATAAATGAGACAAGTCTAACCTCACTGTACGTTACAAACCTCCACTGCTAAAATACCTAAAAAGTTAGGCAAGGCTAAAAAAAAAGCAGGACTAAATATTTATAAAACATGACAGCTTACTTCGGAGAGGGATTGCAATACTGTGTGGTTTAAGAAACTGTGTAGCCACAACAGGAAACAAGACAAACAACTGCACAAAAGAAAACTGCTGCATGCATAAACACGGAAGCAAATAACTGTGTTTAAGACGCCTAGATTTTAGTGCCTACACTTCCCTGTTCCCTTGACATTTTCTTTCTTGCTTTTCTCAGTACTTCTTAATAAATGCAGCTGTTATGGAAATAATAGTTGCTATTTGATCATGTATTTTATCCATTCACTGTAGGCAAGCACTCAAAGTTGTGGAGATGGGCAACGTCTTTATAGTCATTGGATACCCAGAAGCTTAGTTCCCCTCAGCTTCCAAAATCTGTGCTACTCAGAATGAGTTTTTCTCAAGCATCACACTAAGTAGACTTGACTGATGTTCCCGCAACTCTAACGCTAAATATTTACATGACATATATCCTTTTGCTAACACCGACTTATCGCAGGGTAGTCAAATAGGTTTAGTACCTCATCTGTCCAGTAACTAGGGCTAAACACGCTGATCTCACCAAATCCATGAGAGCTGCTTATTACTTTTCATACAGCAATGGCAAGAGGTACAAATCAAAGGTCAAGGTCCCTTTAGGTAACGCAGTCACTGCATTTAATGCAAACACGGGCCCAGTCCAAAAAGATAATGCAGCATTTTTCTGCACAAAGGAGGACCGAATCATACTAATCGGAATAAATCTTAATGTAAACTAACTCGAAGAAGCCAGTGTACACATGGGCAAATACAATTTCAAGGAAGAAAGAGTTTCTTTCACTAGATCAGCTGACACAGGTGGAGGGAAAAGGCAAGCTTTTAGACATACATGCTCTTCTTTCATCCGCACACACACACACTTAGCCCAGGGCAAGGTGACTGTCAAGTTACCTGGGATCTGCTCTGCAGGCACAGGGCAGATGGAGCAGGGCACTGAGGGAAGTCAACCCCAGGAAGAAAGTGGGTGATCATGAAAATTCAAGCCCTGGACAGGGTTACCATTCAGTTGTTCACAGCAGACCACGTTTCAGACAAATAGATTTGTTTTTTGATTGTAGAAATGGTATTTTAATTGTTGTTTTACATGTGCCCATTAAACTGATAAAGGAAACATGTTGCGAGGCTGCTGGATTGCTTTGACAATCTTTAAAAGGTCTTATCCACTAGACACAGCATCCGTAGGGGAAACACAGTGATACACAGATCAAAGGATGTAGTTTTATTCTGACCATATTGTATTCCTCATAAACAATAGCTACTCTGGTGCCTCTAAGGCTCTCATTAGGGTAATATCTTTCCTTTGGCAAAGAGGTGACAGATCCTGGCAAGCAGATGAAACAACAGCCTACTACATTTGCCACTTTAATTGAAACTACAACATCTGATATAACTGTGATTTCCCAAAATATAAATGAATTTCAGGAGCATAGGCATGGGTCTTTTTCTTTCCCAAATGTTAAAGAAATTGGAATTTTGTGGTTTCCTTTGACCACATTGGTGGAATTTGATTAGACACAAACACACAAGTCATATTTTTATGAGTCTATGAAGCTATGAAAGTATTTCTCAACCTGTTTAATGAGACAACTGTTAACCAGCAAAAAAACGACAGCTCTTATGACACCGTTGTGGTTGGAAAAACTGACTAAATAAAACCAACAATATTTTTCTCAGTAGCTTTACTCTCTGAATGAGTTCACAAAGTATGGAGTTTTGCAGCAAAACTGCGCTCTTTTTTTCTGCACCTTATTCACTGGTACTGCGGCACCAGCGCAGGCGTGAGAGACAGGGAGTGGTAACTTTTATCACCTCGCATTTTAACAAGTAGGTGGCAACCATCCCCCAACACGTCTTTGAAGTAGGAAACATGAAGGTGAGGAGAATGCTCTTAAGTGTTATTATCTTATCTGCTACATCCCACAGAAACACTTAATAAGAAACGAGAATCTCCACGGTAAGGGTGTAGGAAATACAAGAACAGCCTTTTTGTTTATCAACTGACTATGCTATTTCCTAAATAAGTAAAAGTTGGCCAATCTGAATTTTCAGAATAGGGGTTTTTACATTTACAACGATCTCTGCAAACCTGCAGTACTCATAGAATGTCACAGCTTTTTTTTTTTTTTTCTGGTGTTATTTTCACACTATTAATAAATGTTTTGTGGAAAAAGATTGCTCAGCTTTTTGGTAGTACTTTGTAAAACATGCCACTTTCATTAAATTGACCATGAGTAATTCAGAGCAGACTAAACAATGCTAAACTACTTCCATTTATGTTTATTCATTTTCTAAGGTTATCTCAAATTTCATTTGTAGTCCTGTTCATCAGTTTTTCTCCTCCTTGGATTCCCTGTCTGATTTACTGACAGATCGGTGATTTGCTTTAAAATGTTAACTACAATACACGTACACATACACATTTTCCTGCCTTTTCAAACTTTATTTTATTAGGCTATCTGCAGATCTCTCTTTCTCTCTCTTTTGGCTGTCACTGAGACATACTGGTAGTGTAAATCTGGTAAATGTTCAGGCTGCACCGGTAAGCCTTTAAAGCTGAAGTTCTATAAATAACACAGGAACATTCGATTTAATGAGAAATGACAACATAAAAAAATGGTAGATAAATGACACATTTATTTTTTACACAAGAATTAACTTATAGATCCCAGGTTTTCAGAGATCAAGGATGTCTAACGCTTCACAAGCTTAAAAACATAGATGTACAAAAAGGAAGGGAAACCTGATTTGTCTGGTAGTCTTCTTGTGCCTTTTTTCATGCATCTTTCAATGCCAAGCACTGGCCTCTTAGTCTGGCTGCTTATATGCTTTCTAAATATGTATCAGGATTAGATAACCAGAATCAGTGCCCTTAAAGATTTTAAATACTACTGTGACAGCAAGAGGCTCACCAAGGTCATGAATCTGAATTATTTTGCCTCATTTTTTCACTATGTGACAATATCTGGGGATTGACTTGGAAATCCATGGTGGCAGAAGCTTTGCACACAGACAGGATGAATTGCTGCCTCTTGCAGGGAGTTTATCGTTTCATTTTGAAATGAATGGATGGTCTTTCTGGTCCTTATGAAAAAAGTAGCAGCTCAAAATGAAATAGGCATTAAAATTTCAACAACTATGGAAATAAAAACATTCATCCATAACACTTACTATCCTTGCTATATTATTTAAATATTATGTTTATTACTTGATTGGACTTTTAAGGCTTTACCTTTTCTCCTTGGGCTTAAGAACTACACACATCTTCTCATACAAAGCATTAAGTTCTGCTAGTCCATATGAATATTACATACCCACATGTGATTTTCTTTCCTTCACTTTTATTTCCTTCTGTCCCTTGCTGCAGATAATCTTAAGTAAATTTGGATAGAAAGCTGGGAATGAATAATAACACTTTTGTTGAGTAGAGCGGGAAATCACAGGAATAAGGAAAATTTGTCACTAAAGCAGCCATCCAGCTTTTTTGGTTTTTAGATGACATGCCTATCCTGGCAGGATGGATCTTTCTCTTTGCTCTTCTGCAGCAGCACCAACCAAAACCACATATATGAGGCATACGCCTGAAAAAGGGCCGTTTAAGTATAAAGTCCTAAAAACAAAATTAGTCAAATGTCCATGAAAACATCAGCTGAACTCAATGTACTTAAAAGATGCTATATCTGTTGTTTACAACATCATATAACCCAGATCCTAATCTATGAAATATTTAGTCTACTAATAAGATCTCAAGGCCACAGTTATCTATTAATTAATCCACTAATATCTTGATTTGTGAGACAAGGGAAAAAAAACTCCACCATTGCTTGCTTGTGTCATATGCTATCAGAAGCTTAATTAAAACTGTTTAAAAATAAAATCGATGGGATGCCATAAAAGCACCAGGTGTACAAGTCATTATCTCGGAAGAAAAAAAAGACATATTTTACTGGCCATAAAAGCTGAATTTTACTAATACCTGCACCAATAAACCTTTCAGTAATCTGAAAATGCATAGTGCTCGTTAAAGGTAAGCACAACGAAAGTATTATACAGGACAATTTTTCTTCTAATGAACAAAAATGTAAAATTAATTGCAAGAGAGCTCACAGTATTGACCGAACATAAACAACTGGAGACTGTGGCTACCGCGTAAGTGCATACATGGGAGAACAGCCAGTGTAAATAACCCACCACTTTATCAGTTCTTTCAGAGCAATCTTACATACTTAACAAGTACTAAGTCAAAAAAAAAGAAAAGCAGTATCCTAGTCTTTTTACTAAATGGCAACTTGGGATAGCCAGTGAAGAATGATGGTGAAAACTCAAAGTCTGTTAGCACAGGTAGTAAGTCTAAAGCAATTACTACCTGCTACGGAAACACTGTATTGATTTGGCCATTTAAGTTTGATAAATGGGTGTCATATAGCAGAAACCATAAGAAGGAAGAAGCTCATAATCCTGGCACTGAATCTTAATTTATTGCAAGAATGTCAAAGTCAATATTTTTAAAAAATACTGGTATTTGTGATAAAGCAGGCTGCTTTCAAATGACACCCTTTTCCCCTAGGCATGGCAAAATGTCACATGCATTAATATTTCATTATAAACTGCTTTTTCCATCAGAAGCATACACCACACAGTTGTCTCCAGTCCAGAATAGAGAAATAATACTTGTTCTACTTATCAATAAAGTTTATTTTAGAATTTTTCATATCATCTGCTGGCAACAATACACGCCATTACTATTTCCTGGTTTACTTCTCCCTTTGTGGTTTACTATACACAATTTACACGCCCAAAGCACTTGCATCACAGAACTGATAATGAACATGCTCTGCATGTAACAGAAATTTGTTCCAATTGTTAGCAGCCTATTGAAATATTATGGCTTATTATTGGTTTAAGTAGTCACTACCTGTTATAACCATTTTAAGATGTACATACTCTAATCAGTACTGGATACATTCTTCAAATTCTGTGGGGAACTTCCAGGACTGCAGTTTGCAAACCAATATAAATAATGAATTCATAAACTTTTATGAGAAAGAAGATTTACTCCCCCAAAAGGCACTAGATCATCAGTAGATAAGCTTGGGATGGAAATGATGGGAAAACGCACTGAAACAGAACATTTGAATAAATTATCTAAGAGTCCTACATCTGTGTAAACTTCTAGCTCAGTTCTTAATGTAACTGCATCCCAAAATATCCACTGAAGGTTTTGCATTCAGCTAATGGCCATGAATGAGGAACAGTTTGGGATTAAACAGGTGTTTCTAATACTCTTTCCTAGGAATCAGTCATAGAATCAACAGCATTCCTTCATTTTTGTTAGCACTCTGAAAGGCAATTTCTAATAAAACCACAGAATGCCACAAAGATTTTGGAGAGAGGCAAAACCTTAAGAGGACATTGTGGTCACCCAGGGCTTGCCCGCAAGCTACTGCGACAGCAAGAGAGGAACCCGAAGCCCATGAAAACCTCCGGGGAAGGGGTAAGTGTTCCCAGTTCACCGCAGTGCGGTGAGGACCCAGCGGCTGGGACAGCAGAGCGGCACAGTCCCAGCAACGCTGCCCTGAAGGAGAGGCAGCTCACAGGGAACCCAGCTTGGGGTCTTCTAATGCAGACACAGCTTAAGGGCTTCTCGATCTCCGGTGTAGACATGACTGCAGAGCGATCCGGATTATATCACAAACAATCCGACAGAAGTATTTTAACACATCGAAGACATTTAGGGACAAGACACGCAGGCCAGGTCTTCAAAACGGGGGACTGTAAAGTCGTGATTCTAAAAAATTACACCAGGTAAGCAATGTCACACCAATATTCAATGTGTGCAGTGGCAAAAAGGACACAGAGTCCATAGAGAAATAACTGTGCTTATATAGATGGTGTTGGATTACTATACAGTATCCTGGTGCTCATATTTTCAAGAGATACTGGCAAATCTGGATAGTGTAAGGAAAATAAACATAGATACAAATCAAGCTCTGGAAAAATTGCTTTCTCATGAAAGATATAAACTGCTAAATACTGGGCTCCGAAGAAAACTTATTTAGCAAAACGAAGTACAGTAAGTATGTGAGAGCTGAAGCCAGATTAATTCAAACTGGAAAGAAAACATGAATTTTTAGTAGTGAAAATTATAATTTACTAGAATTAACTGCCAAGGCAAGCGGCAGATTGTTTTGATATCTTCCAACAAGGAGATGATCTCTTACTGAAGGACCAAGCATGAGATCAGCCCTGCAGTCAAGGTAAACAGTGGAAATGAGGGACCGTCATAAACAGGAGGTTATCCTGGCTCTTAGTCTTCTCTGTCATAAACCTTGTGAATATAAAAAAGTGAAGAGTGGGTACCAACAGCATAAGATTCTCCTGCATCCTTTCATTTAACAGTTATAGTTTAAGGTATTGATCCCATTTTCCTCTGGAGAGCAATGGATCAATAGAACAGGTTACAAAAAGAAAATGAAGTTTGGCTCTAAAATTGGTAACCACTCTTCAAAAAGGAACAAGCTGGCTTCTGTGTTTTGACTGAGAATACATTCTACAAACAATTGTAAAGCTTGATAAAAGGGGAAGAGACATGAAACTTAGGGCTGTTATTTTTAGGCAACTTGTGCAAACTCGGGGGATTTTGAGACCTATGTTCGATGCAGTGAAAATACTGTATACGGAGTTTATTTGCTAGATTGGGAAAAAGAACATGACTTCACACTGGTTATTGAGCCAGGGAATTATTTCATAGTGGTGCATACCATTGTGAAGGTTGCCTAAGAACTGGTAAACAAGTACGCAAAATGAGAGAGAGGAAGAATGGGCAGATACAGCAATGAGATATTTTTTCCACTGATAGCCAGAGGTCAGTAATTACATGGAAAATCTGTAAGCAATGTCGCACAGGAGGTGAGAGAGGAAAGGAAATATGATTAAGAGTCCTATTTAGGCACTCTGTGTGAAAGGCCTGTCTGTTTGCCACCTCAGTGAAGCTGTTGAGGCTATCACTTTATAGAAAGGTCTTTTAGAAAAAAATTCTTCTGATTTGTATCTAATGACTCGTGTTCCACATGTCTGTGCTGAGTACATGATCATTTGAAATTCAGTCACGTTAATGAGTCTTGTAAACTCATTGTCTCACGCGTGTCTTTTTTAACTGTCAATTTTACCACTGTTCTTCCACTCCGATTAGCAGGAGAGACATCCCTGCGCAGCATTCTTCAGATGGCATTTTGACCAAGCCAGTGGAGGGTGCTGGGGCTGCCACCTCTCTGCGACACCAGGAGCCAGTGAGAGGAGTAGGTGGAACTCAAAGCTATGCCCAGGCAATGGTTCCATTTCTTCCCACAAGGACATCAAGCTCTGTGTTGAGCTATATATTATTTTATATATATATATATATATATATATATATATATATGTAAAATTCACAGTGAGATGAACAGAGCATGTACCTCACCCTGAAGGTATTATGCACTCTGACTTGCATATTAGAAATGTTGATGCTCTCCTAAAAGCACTTTATCTGTAACTGACGGCAGAAGATTAACAAGCCAAAATTTAGATGTGACTTTTTTATTGAAAGGGGCATAGATTGCCACACTCATTTCAGGACTTAAAAAAAATAATCACTTTTTAAAAAGAAAACAACCCACAACATATTTAGGAAATCTCTGTGGACTCTTTTCTTACTAGCATAGCAGTGAATAAATTCTTCCATTAAAGTGCTTTAGTAAAGGAAAGAAATGGACTGACTTCAACAGATTTTGGGCCAAGTTTTTTGCCTAAATAATACATCCGTATTTTCAAGCGGTTTTCTTAACAGACTGATCTAAAGCTCACTGAAGTTCATCAGATTCTTTCACAGAATCATTGAATCACTGAATTGTAGAATCATAGAATCGTAGAATGTTAGGGGTTTGAAGGGACCTCTAGAGATCATCTAGTCCAACCTCCCTGCCAAAGCAGGATCACCTTTCCTGTAGAATATAATGAAGTTTGAATCCAGCCCATGTTCAGATGTACATCTGAGAGACTCAAGTTTCACTTTTTTACTAGAGAATCAACTTCTGACTGTAAGA
Source organism: Trogon surrucura (assembly GCA_020746105.1). Classification (NCBI taxonomy): domain Eukaryota; kingdom Metazoa; phylum Chordata; class Aves; order Trogoniformes; family Trogonidae; genus Trogon; species Trogon surrucura. Next base: position 15,700,347 of record CM036622.1, on the reverse strand, counting down.
GCGCTCAGAAAAGGGAAGCCGAATGACTAGGCTATGAAGAGTGGCTGAACGTCCAAAAGCCTGGCACTCCTCATTGCCCAAACAACCCTGAAAAAATTATGGAAAAAACATGCACAAAGAGTAGTAGGGTTGCTGAATCTTTGTTTCACGCTGAGTCCAGCACTCACTGGTGACTTCCATGGACAAAACACAGCACATATCTTTGACAGCGTCAGGTACCTTCAGTCATGTGCCTCCAGGCACAATTATTTTCTGAGTAACAGAGCAAGAGCAAGAACTTGCATTATTTTTAGGGAAAGAAGCTTCAACCAGACTCACTTGGGTGAAACACCTCCACAGAGAAACTGAGAAGGAGTTTTCAGAAGTACTCATCAACACCAGGACCCCATTAGGACAACCAGATTTAAGAATATGCAACCCTGCCACACACGCCACCACCACTTTGGCATAAAACACAGGACATTAATATTTATGAGTCGATTCATGAGACTCCTTTAAATATTTTTCTCATTTAGCCATGCAAAATGGAAGGTTGATGAAGAGAGATAATACCTTTTATCTGATCAACTGATGTATCTGGAGAAAAAATACAAGTTTCCAGCCACTTAGCCCCTTTTTGCAGTTCTGAATTAGAAGCAGCCATCTTGAAATAAAATATAAATTAGAGACAACTGTTGTAACTATATATATTGATCACTGAGAGCACCCAAAATGAAAGGGATACAGTATTTGGGGAATAGATGGAAAGGGGCTGATAAGGTGCCTATCTTGATAAGCAGGAAAGAGACAGGTAACTTACAGGGCACGTGTTTCATTCTTCACTGTTTTGAAGCTTTTTATTTGGATGAATGTCCAAGAGCTTGAGTAAGAGATGTTAAGACTGCTTTTAGTAACGTATGCCTTCATGATATCTTTAAGTACCTAAAGAATGACTTCAAAGATTAATAGTTTATAACAGCCTGGAGCTCCACACAACACAATGAACACAAGCAACAAACCTAAACTTGAATCAAGTAGTCTCCCTATTGCTAAGCGATATTGTGTTAATTTCATTTTAGTGTGTTTTTGTTTTTTGGTTTTTTTTTCAGCCTTAGAAAAGGAATATAGTAAGAATTTTTGGACATTGAGAAACTGTGCCTCACTTTCTTGCATAACTTCTCTTGGGCACAATGTTACTGGAGAAACTCTCTGTTTCAGGCTGAGAAGTCATTATTTACACCTTAAAGGACACTCACCATGTAGTTCCTGCACCCAGGCATTAAAAGAACACTCACTTCATGAAGAAATGCATCACTGCAGTGTACGGGAGTAGGAAAGCTGTGCTTTTTTTTTTTAGCAAGAATCAATATTAGGAAAAAACAGGCCTCCCTTTAATGTTCTTACTCCCAGTAGGAGTAATAGCCAATGTACGAACAACAATTTAAACTCTGAAAGTTATGGACCTAAATGCAAAATTGTCCTCAACAGTTTAGGATTTGAATACTCCTTTTTATTATCTTTCTCCATTTTGTTGGGTATTTTTGCCCTAAAACATTCTTAATCAGAACACAAAGCGTTGTCTAACTGTCATATAGATGACTTGGATGATAATACTCTACCTTTTCCATCGAACATACTCTGGTACTTGGGGTAGCTCATGCTCTCCATGATATTTAAAGGACAACTTTTACAAGTTTATTGGATGATTTCCTAATTCACATGTTTTGCCTAACATTTTACTCTCTCTGCAGAACAAAGTAGATCATATCCTCGCAGGAATTCCTTTACTTCCATTCCATAATATGTCAGCAGTAGCTTTTAAAAATTATGTTTACATGACTGCAGCCTCTCTTTTTTTAAACATATGATTTTCACTGTCAAATGGGAAAAGTGACTGAAATAGTGCAGCCTTACTCTATCTGTTATGCTATTTTTTCATGCTTGGAAGTATTGTAATGTTCAAGGGAGCAATTAAAATTGTTCTGCTGTGTAGTAATAAAGAATATGATTCTGAAGTCTAGTGACAAGGTTTCGTAGGCAACAAGGCAACAAGGCAACAAGGTTTTGTAAACTAAAAGAACACTGAATTTCTGGATGTTATAACATGCTATGTAGACATTTACTCTGAAAATAATAAACTTCATTATATTTTCAAATTCCTAATAAAAAAAAAGTGAGAAAATAATTTAAACGGTGCCCACAGCATTACACCAATGGACCACTTAGAAGGCAAAACACTGGAGCAGTAAAATTAAAAATCTCTATATAAATACTGTTGTTTTATAACTGACAAACATTTCCATTCAGGAATGTTTTAATTTTGTGTCACATACCATAAAATACATTTGGTTTTAGTGGCTTCATCAACATTGCATTTTTCTACTTAGACAAATTTAATCCTGTTTCTCCTTCTATTATATATTAATGTTTACAAAAATATTGTACCCAGGAGAGTTATATTTCTAGGATTCAATTTCAGTGCTTGAAATAGTACTGATTCAAAGGCTTTTATAGAAATAATATGTGAAAGCATTTCGATGAAACATAACTGCTTTAGGATTTCCCTTCAGTCCCTTCATGACACACTTAACAGTATTTCTCATACTTTCAAAGAGATCTGGTCTCTAAAGGAAAATACAGACAAAAACTGTAAAAATAAAGAATTTTGACAGGTATCAAACTTAAAGCAAAGTGCACTAACATTGGCGCATGGCAAATCATACCTCTTTACTATGCACAAATGCTTTTTGCATGGAAAACAGAGTTTTAGCGTAACTTGTAACATCGTCCCCTCCTCTCTGCACTTTAATTATTCCCAAGCTCTTGACACAACCCCTAAGCCACACTCTCTCCAGCCTGGTGTTACTCACACATTGGAGACTGGGTATTCCAGATTACTCTTGCATATGTTAAAACCAAAAGTTTTTCTAACTGTGCAATTTCAATGGAGTGAAAGATGTCAGGATAGCAGGGAAGCCACAAACACATCGAAATCTCCCGTGCCATTAACCAGTGTCGTGTGTCTATTGGTGGCGGTGCTCTGGTTTAAGTTGTAACATAAATTCATAGAATCATCAGGTTGGAAAAGAATTTTAAGATAACTGAGTCCGACCACTGACCCAGCAATGCCAGGTCCACCACTAAACCAGGTCCCTAAGCGCCTCATCTATATATTTTTTGAACCCCTCCAGGGCTGGTGCCTCAACCACATCCCTGGGCAGCCTGTTCCAATGCTTAACAACCATTTGGAGGAAGAATTTCACACTAATGTCCAATCTAAACCTCGCCTGGCACAACTTGAGGCTATTTCTGTCTCTGGTTTACATCTGCAAGTTATAGATTCTTACTCATAAAACTAGGAATGGCTTTTTCTACATGGGTTCTTTTCATTGCCATTTTGTATGTTTTTATTATGGACATACTATGAACACTGATAGTGTAAGTCAGACTCCACATAAGATCTAGAAAGGCTTCCATAGAGGCAAATAACTCACATTTTGCCCTGAAGAGATGAAGCAGCACTGTTCAGTTTTCTATCTCATCCACCGTAAATTTTTAAAAATTTATTATTTTATATTTATTTTATATTTTATATTTCTATTTTGTTTATCATTTTATATAATATTTTATTTAAACTTCTGTAAATTTTACAAAAGTAATTCTATTCTGCTATGTAATTGCATCTCAGAACAAACAGACTGGGCACAGAGCACACTGCTACTGGGATCATGGATCACTTTTCTTACAGCAGATATCCCTTCAGCAAGGTACTCAGAAAAATACGCAAGTCCTCGACCATATGCTGAACAACTATAGACTTAATCTATGCATCAGGCTCAAGAATCCCCCTGCCTGGGGCCAGTGGAGAGATCCAAATTTCAGGCTCCTCCACAGACCAGCACATACTTGTACTGCTCTCTCCCACTTTGGCAATGGAGGGAAAAAAGGGACCGTCTTTGAGGAGTGCAACCAGTCACTCTGCTCTGTTGTCTTTAAATTTGTGGAGCAAGTACCCCTTGCAGTGAGGATGAGGATGGGCGCTGAATTATGCAAAGGGATGGAGAATCCTTACATGGTGAAGAAAAAAACTCGAGGAGATTTTCTTTCTAGTATTTTAGTAGCATTATGTTTTGAAATAATGGTACAGAAATTAAAAGTTTGGGAGGATTATCTTCCCATATAGGTAAGAGATAATATCCTGAACGATTAATATCTATTAAAAAATCTAAGAAAAATTAAAGATGAGAATATAAACAAAAGGGCTAAAGACAGCTATAGTATAGCCATACTAAGAATACATATAAATTACTACTCCAGCCAGCACACTCTGTTGTAGTTTGGCAGAGAGCTCAGAATTCCTGAACCCTGGCCCAGAGGATCAAAAGGTGAAGATCTGAACATCTGGCTGATGGTGGGAGAGAAGATAGTTTAAGTTTCCATTCTTTTCAAGCTGGCTAATATGTCAAGCTACATTTTCAGCACAGTAATTGATCTCTTGATTAAAACAAAGTGTTCCAGATTTTAAGGGGTGGGAGGGTGGGTGGAAAAAAGCAGACCTCCATATATGAAACCCACAATATTTTTAAAAAAGTTTGGAATTCTCAACACATAAAAATCTTTTGTGTCAGCTAAGTTCAACTTGAAAATTAAAATGAACCTTCCTATGAATTTGACTGTGTAACTTTTGGTTTTTTTTATTTAAATGTTTGAGGTAAATTTAATAGGTATCCTTTGCTTCAAACCATTCAGGAACAGTAAGCAGTATTTTTGCATACTAAAATATCTTTGTTTAGTGTTTGTAAGTGGCAGAGAAAACTCAAACTGAATGTACATTAGGGCAATTTCACACCATCTTTTTATCAATTTTACAGTAGGTCAATTTAACAGTGGGTGAGCAAGTAACACCTACAATGAAAAAATCCAATGGTAATGAAATAACTATAGTCTTTCATCTTTGCTTGTGTATACACAGAAAGTGTTACTCTGTGATTTATGACTGCAAGACAGAGGTGTCAAAATAGTCACTGCCTAAACCAAAATAATTTCTAATCTTCCTTCAAAAAAAAAACTCAAACAAGAGTCATACAAAAAAAAATATCCTATGCTGCCGTGATGGGAAAGCCCAAACATTTAAAAATCTTTAAAGATATCCTAAGAGTTAAAAATAGAATTGAGTTGGCATACAAATAAAATCCCAGCGCTAGACTAATCACTAAGAGCACAGCCGGAACAACGACGACAACAAAGATCTGGGGCTCTGCCATTCCTCATAAAGTAATGCTTCCCATAGTTTTTTAGCCAAGGCTCCCATGCTTTTTGAGACACGCCGTATCATTACGCAGAGGGCAACCAAAGCAAAACAAGTCCTCTGACTTCTCTAGGGTCACGTAATCAACCAGGTTAAGAAAAGAAAAGTCCGTCCCACATCTCCGCTTGCACACTCACTCCCACGCTCGCAGGTTGAGCGCTCCTTCAGCTCCCCTTCCAACGCCTGGTCCAGTTCACTTAAACTCATCTGTCAAGGCAGCCAGAAGGAACTCTCGCACCATGACAGGGAGGTTGGATTAAATGGTCTCTAAGGTCCCTTCCAGCCTAGGTCATTCTATGATTCTATGACTATGCCACCGCAGAAAGCGAGCTTCAGAGCCACAAGCACACGAGCAATTAAAGTCAGTGTAAGTAGCCCAGAAAAGTGAATAAAACCCCAGCAAAAGAAATCCTAAATAATGGGCTAGATTAGGTGCTGCTGGTGGAATTTTGAGCCTCGTTGGATTCTGTCCTCACTGGCTGCTTCAGAGTAGGTGGAGCCCTACTGAAGTCTGCATTCATGTCCCACGCTTATGAAAGCCAGGGAAACATAGAGATGAGAAGAAAATTATATCCTTTTTTTAGACTGCAGTATTCCGGTGGCATAGCAAAACCACAGGGATTGGCTCTGCATTCCTCGGGCTTGCTCAGGTTGGCAGAAAGGAGAGGTGCAAACTGGGGATCAAAGGGATGTGACAAAATGCAGAGAAGGGTGCACCTGCCAAAAGAAATGGGTTTGGTTTGTGTGTGCTTCACAAATAAGAATAAACTGTCATCAGATGAAACTAGAAATTTGGAACTCAAATTCCTCAGACTGTAAATGGCACAAAACCACAGCCTCCCTTACCGTTGGAGACTCATTTGTGTAGCTACAAATCACAGGAAAAATCTTTCAAGACAAAATATGAAAAATTATAACAGAAAATAATTGCTTAACCCATGCATGAAAGGATGACCTGAGCAGTAACGTCATGATTACATTTACTACCTGAATAAACACTTGGTTTTGAGGAAGAGAGACTCTCTCAAAAGACATATCTATAATTGCAACTCCTTTGAAATGAATGCTGTACAGGTCCTTAGAAAACATTACACACAACTAAACAATTTCTGCAGCTAATATACAGTAGGGCCTGAAAGCCCCCTGGTACGTGTTGCATCAAAACACCAAATTTGTCTCTTTGTGAATTCCTGTTAAAATCCTGTACCTCTCTGGGAATGATCCTCTCCTCATTCTTTTCAAATTTGTTTCATGCATAAATACTACTAGAGAGAGTAAAAGGTGTGTGGATACCTTTAGAGTCTGTGAACAGGAACCACCCATAACTTCAGTAAAACCGTGTGAGAAAATTCGCCTCACTTCATGCTGCCTATGCAAATACATCTTGCTAACTGATCTTTTACTATAAACTATTACGCTTTTGTTATTTATAGTTAACTCTGAGCAGGATGCCCTCTGGAGCCACAAACTCTTGTTTTTATAAACTACAGTTTTCAATCTATATCCCCTCACGTGTACAGTGCCTCACACTGACGGTTGAACAAAAGTTAAACGCTGAGACTTCTCGCATGCTTGAACAGAGCAGGGTGACCTCTGCGGGGTAATTCATATAATTCCATCTTTATTGCGGGCTCTGCTTGTGCTTTATTTCTTTAGTACTGTCCAGCTGACTGGGAAGTGCACACCCTTGTGTAATCCTTGTCCACTTTTAGGCACTTCACCACCTCTTCCAACCTTTTACACTGACCATCTACCTATTACTTCAGCAGACAGCTGCACGGTCGCTGATTCTTGACAAATGCAGCAAAAATTTGTTTCTAAGTTATATAATTATCTAAAAATGTATCTTACTGGTCAGCTGATATTTCACAGGATAAAATATGTAGGATATGCTGTGGGGAATCTGGAAGAAAAGAGCAGTATTGCCTGAGAAATGCAGAGAAAAGTTGCAATATGTACATTTTTAAAATGCTTTTGGGGATTTTCAATCTCCTCTTCCATTATGCAACTTTTCCATGAAGTTGTAAGTATTTTCTCAGTTCTTAAAAAATGATCACCGTAAGTATGTGCATTTCTATTTTACGCATACATAAAAATCTCTGATGTATTGATATACAGGTCACTGGCAGTGTTTTATGGTACCCAGCCTACTGCAAACATTAACTGAGAGTTGGCGCTTTCTGAAAAGACAGCGTGGTCTAACGCAGCCAAACCCTTCTGACACTTGTGCAGGATCGGCTGCTTTTTCTGCACTGGCACAAAAACTCCCACACGCTTCTTTCAGCCTGGCATGTACTTGGTAAAGAAGCCACTCCCATTAATGAAATGCTGATAAAATGCAGAAGTAAAGCCATTTCAAGTAGAATATTCCCAAAACCAATACCAATCCCACGACTATTCCAAGCGCCTAACAGCAGCTACACACACTCTGCAGTCTCTTCTCCACCCTTCATGTCGACCATCCAGAGTGCGTAAATCAGAACGTTTCTATCTGAACTACATAACCCTCTTCTCTACAGATTTGGGAAGAAACAAGCCTTGGTTACACTTTCAGAAGCATTCCTCACCCCCTCCAGCCTCCGTTTCTGTAGTCCCCTTACCTACACTGATACAGCTATACGATGAACTGATACAGCTATGAAACAATAAGAAATAATAACAGCAAGGACAACTTTAAAGGCAAACTTAGTAGATAGAGGCTGGAGCTGCTGCTGAAGAACGACCTAGGTAAGTACAGTTGTAGTGGGAGAACATTTGCAACAGTTAACTTGTGCACCAGCCAACACAGATAAATCACACGCTCCAGGTGTACACAACTATTTGCAAGACAGCAGCAAACGAACGTATGTAATGTATTGCCTTGTAAATTTGATAAATCTGAGTATCAGCCCATTACTAGCTGCTACTGCATTGATTTATTATCCACATTTGCCTACCACAGGATCCTAGCACATTCTGTCAGAGGGCACAGTTGGAGACTAAGGAAAATGCCCATGAACCAGGACCCAAAATGACTATTTCACTCTCATTTCATTCCAGGCTGGAGAGTAGTAACTTGATGGATTTGGGGTTAGTCAAAATCAAAATGATCTCTGAAATATCACATGGGCAATTTTCGCTAAATTGGGACTCAAATCTTCATGAGTTGGATACACACATTTTACCACAGAAATGTTCTACCACTGATACATTGCTTAAAACACATGCAGTACAAAATATGATTAAGTATTTCAGTAAAACTTAAATAATGACCACCACAGTACCAGAGAATTTCTGTAAAATACATCTAAGGGCTTGGTTCAAATAACAAAACCCAAGAAATTAGGGGGTTGAGGCTTGGATCTATCAGAAAATCCCTTAAAACCACACGAATTACAGGGAATTAAAAGATGGTTCCAGGCTACATTTCGAATATGGGGGCATCTGTCACTATGGAACAGGTCATTAACAGTATTTAAAACTATTTTTTCATGTGAATAAGCCGATGTTTTTATTTGCCCAACATTACAGAAACAAAAACAACCAAGGGCGAATTTGATGTTTTAATTTATGAAAAGGCAACTGGAAATCCTGCTTTGCTGATGCACCTGACCTTGCTACGCTCCCAGTGTCTCTTTGCAAAAGTGCTGATTACTAATTTTTAAGCACGTCGTCCTTCAAGTGCTGTTTTAAGCACCCCCCACTACCCGAACAGATGAAGCAAACTGCCAACAAGCCGCACGGCGCAGAACACACGCAGTGTGGTTAACAAACAGCGTTCCCTAAAACCACAAAGGCCAACTAAGTCTCTGATTAAGTCAAGGGAACTCAGTAGTGCTACGTCAGGATTACATGTATATCCAACTTGTTAAGGTTTAGGCATCTCTGCACGTTTAAATGTGGATGTCTTGAAAAATTTCTTACCCTTGCCACAAAAAAATATCAGACAACCAAGCCCAACCTTGGAGAAAATTGGTGGAAGGGGAGCAAAGCAGCAATTAACCCCCAGGACTTGCGCTCCCCTTTTCTACCCTCCCACTGCTGACTTTGTCAGTCCTTTAATAACATAAAGATTTTCCAAATTTCTACTCCATTAACCAGCAGCTTATAGACACCAAGAAGCAGACGGAAGAAGGCACATTAAAATTCGGTTTTGTTCAGGAAGGAAAAAATAGAAAATGCTGCACATAGCTGTACAGAAAGGAAGATGATATCAGACCAATTTAATCCAAAGCTTTTAAAAGTATTTAAGGATGTTTCTGTAGCTTTACTCAGGCTTCGGAATGCTGTTGCAAACCACGGCTACTTCCTGTAGAATTTCTACCTTTTTTACCATGAAGAGATAAAACATAATATTTAAAATATTTTTTAAATAATACAGAATCATTCTTAGTAACTGGTATCTTAAAGGTAATAAATAAAGATGAAATGCATTATTTTTTAGTAATTTACTGATTCAGTGTGCGATGTGATGTATCTATAGATATTAAATTTTACCATCAAATGTGCTAGAATAATTAATTTGTAAAAATGCTGTTCATTTTCTTGGCTTTATTTTAAATATTCAGTTGATCTTTCTACATTGTAAATTACATTCTTAAGGGACAACGTCTCACATTTCATCAGATTAATGCTCTGCCAATTTAATATGCTCATGAAGAGTAGCAGCTTTCATAACAATCAACCAGCTCTCTGAATCCTCTTTTGGATGTTAAAAAGACATTATTTCTGTTCCTAAGATCTTTGCTATTAGTCTCTCCAGACATAGCCTTGCTCATAATATCAGCTACCAGGAGACTAACATAATGTGCTAAACGGCTAATAAAATCTTGTATATGTTTTGTATTTATTATTTGAGAATTTCTACTTTCTTTATCAACACTGTGCTGTGACAAAGATTTGGACGGCGATTCTGTGAATTATCCTAAATTTGTGGTGAAACATTAACTAAGATGTGTGTAGCCTGACTCCACAGAATCTTCTTTTCGAGCTCCCTGTATAGAAATGAGAATGAGAAGAAATGGAAATTTCTCTGAGGTTATGAAGTTTCTTCTGTCTGACAGAGGAGAAGGGGAGAGAACAAGAACTGTTTTTCTCTCCCCTCAAGTCAATTCACACACGCACACAAAATCAAAGGTGGGCAGTCTCCTGCTCCAGTCAAGGAGTGATTATTTGTAGAAACCCAGGGAGCATCCCAGGGCTGCAGGTAGAGCACACCTCCCCGGAATACGCCACAGCACAGGATTTCCCTGGGCATCTTCACAGGAAAAGGAAAGTGCAGATTCAAACCTACTCAGCCCATAAAGGAAACCACGTGAGGCTTTCCTGCATCTGGATGCATTTTTCCCTATTAAGGAACAGAAAAAACACCAGTTCTCCTGCTTTTATATACTCCTCTTTTTTTTTTTTTCTTTCTTACTTACAATTAAATCAGAGTTATTTGGAAAATATTTCATTTTTGTTAAAAAGAAAAATTGAAAGGAAATCAGAAGAAAATGGAAAGAATCCAAAAACATAAGGTTTCTTCCTCTCTGCCTTCCCAAACTCTCTTCTTCCACTCGCATTTTGGTTTAGGTGTGAAATTACAGATTACCAGGGAGATTTCCCACTACATTAACTTTTGCATCAAACATTTTTGATTCGTTGCATTCTCTGCATGTCAGGGTAGAGCACAAACACTATAAGCCTCCTTCAAAGGCTCACAGCCCGAAAGTTCAAGTTTAGAACTTAATTTTTCATTTAAACAAGCAAATGCATTTTTGTCCCTCATGTACAAGGAAGCTGCATTTCATGCATTTACATTTGCGCAAACCTACAAAAAGCCCAAGATGACAGCTTTCTGGATGTTAATTCCAAAGCCTGGAGCTCTAGGGAATCCCACTGGAGCACAAGCAGGAGGCCATACACATGCCAGGAGATTAAGTACAAAAACCCCAACTATCTATAGCTGGAAATACATTTCAGCTACTAAGCTAGCATTTAGAGGGTCTCCTTTGCATACGTATCTGCTTAAGGAAATCTGCTTTTTTTCCAAGGAGAGCAGACTATTACTCTATCAGATGCAAAACATCCCTTGCCACTGCTCCCACCCTCTGTATGGAGAGTCTCACAGCAGCCCTTGCGTGATGAAGTGAGCCAGGAAGCAATGGCTGGTCTTAAGTCTGCCTCGATTAACCCCAATTCCCCTCACCTCTTCTTTTGCCTTTGTGATCCAAAGATCTGAGAAAGCACTTCCAAGCCCCTTCCACACCTTCAGAAGTCTCTTTAAAAGGTGGCACCTGGGAAAGTCACTCTCCTCAAATTAGTCTAAGTAGCTTCACGGGGATATCTATTGCTCGGCCTCATGATGCCAATGGTCTCGTTACCGCAGGATTGAAATTCCCACAGCAAAGTGCAATTTTAGGAGGAACCACTCTCAGCCTCTGAAGCATGTCTCTCTGTTGTAAGGACACGAAGCTACACAAGATGGGGAGAGTTGCCTTCCCCCTCCCCAGTCTCTGCAATAGTTGCTCAAATAGGAGGAAGCTCGTAGATCTCTTCCCCTTCTCTTTATCAAAGTAGAAGAGAGCAGGATAATTTTTTTTTGTTCCTTGCACATAGTTGAATGGAGAAAAACCATCAGCTGTATTGACGCAGCTCAAACCCACTGCTGCCAGCAAGAACGTTGCTGTTTTTCTCAACACGAGACCAACGATAACCTAGCAGATTAATATTCAGACAATACTTAACCAGCGAAGCTGCAGACCAAAATTCACTTATCTAACTACTTTGCATCAATGAATATTAGAGGATATACGTCCCCACAACAGACAGATTTTTCCATGAAAAGATTCATTTAGTCACACATTTCTTCAACTTGTTAAATTCTATGAGGCACTTGCATAGATGCATGCAAATATGCCATTTATATATCAACAAAAGACTAAAGCAATTACAGAGTGTTTTTAAATGTTAGAGCACATACTGTATTATGCAAGTGAAGAACAATATATCAATCTCACTGTTCTCCTAGTTGAATATAAATGTAGTATCTGTGTAATCCAACCATTCATATCTCAGACAAATGCTGCAATTACCTACTTTGTCTATGTTGCTCTGCAATATCTTATAGCAGGATAGTATCACATATACCAAATGGCATGGTCTAGACATTTATAAAGACTAACCTTGGAATATGTACATACAGCATGCTTCGAGGAACCATTCTTAACGTAAACTACAGGCTATGTATGGAAGATCACCTGCCAGATTATCCCAAGGGGAAAGGAGCTGGAGAACTGCAGATCATTAGATATGACATACTCATCACCATTATGGCCGTGAAGAAAATGAGGGAAGACGAACTGTCACAGGAGATGCTACAGAAAGAACTCAGTAGCACAGTATCATAGATAGGCAAAAGTAAATAATGAAGAACCACGTAGTGTTCTAAGAATCCTAATTAAGTTAAAAAATCAAGCTCTTCAAAGTTCAGGAATGTCAGATTTATGATTTTCTGTGCACTTGTGTTTTCTACTCATTGTGCAGTCGTCATCTGTACCACATAAAGATAACCTACCCATCTCGCCACTATATTTACACAAACACACAGAAGAATTATCTTAAGTACTTCTTTGTTCGCATTTTCACTCAACAGTTATTAGTTGCACTGATTTTATTCTGCATTTACTGCTAATTGACATGTATGTCTCATGTTTGCCAACTTAATGATAATCTATGGATTTTAAGAGAAAAGGACAGGAAAGAAACAAACGTAAAAAATACAGAATCTGAGAAGCATGTCTCACTTTTAATTTTCTTTTCTCTCTCAAGTGGATTGAAACTGAAGTAGTGTAAGGATTTACACTCACTGTTATGCTAAAATGAATCATTTCACCTCACTCTCGAACCTAATTAGCAATATGTTAGCGCATGGAGGGAACAGATAACAGGCATCTAATCTGCCAAATGCTGCACTGACAGAGGCCCATTTATCTAACCTGAGTTGTGTTTGCTGAAAATCTGGACAGATTGCTACGCGCTTAGAGAAGACCATCTTTGCACCAGACGTGACCTTGCAATTCCTGAAACACCAGGTTTAGGTTTCAGGTACTGAATATCTGGGTATAGAATACTGAGTTCTGAGGTAACATGAAAAATTGATTCACAGTGATGCAAATTATATTAAAAAAATAATCTCATTGGTCATTTAGGAGGCATTACCACCATCACCTAATGAAGGTGATTAATCTCTTTTAAAAATATGGTTTTATAGTTTGGAACCCATTTTATTCCAGCTGAAACTGTTCTATGATTCTATGATTTCATACTTTGGTTAATGACCTTGGGATGACAATAAAGATGTAGTAATGCAGTTTGTTGAGGATACAAAGTCAGGAGATAGAGTCTTCCTAGAGGAGGAGGATTTGAATGTCCTGTGAGGGGAAACAGATGATCTTGAAGACCCCCAGAAACGGAGCTGGGTTTAAAGTAATAGTCCAAAGGGCACATGGGACTAATAAAAAGAATTCCTGATATATACTGAGAGCTCATTAGTTGGAAATAGCAGACTATTTTAGTCAGTCACAGGATGACTATGAGCCTCTTAATTGAATCTGACCATGAAAAGGGCAAGGCAAGGTATTTTTGTAAAGAAGAGGGAGTATTCATACCATTGTATAGCCTGTACCAAGCCCTCATCTGAATTATTTTGTATAATTCCAATTAAACATGTTCAGAAAAAAAAAGATGAATTCAAATCTGAACAGGTGCTGAACAGGACTATTACAGAGATCAAACATAAACCTATTTTATGGGAGGAGACTGAAAAGACTATTTTAATGCTGGAAAATGAAGCCCGGGAAAAAGATGATCACTTGCAGCAAATGCACTGGTGGCAAAAGATTTGTTAAGTCCATGTTGGTATTGGAACAAACAGGTAGAAAATGGCTAGGAATAAATTCAGGATGGAAATTGGTTTGTAATCATTATTGCAGGAGTGTGGTCCTACGACAATTTTCCAAAAGGAGAGACTGGGGAAGGAACCTAACCAGTCTATGAAAAAGACTGCATCATGTTGCAACACCACAGCAGAGGACTGGGTTTGGTGACCTCTGAAGTTCCTAAAAATCCACTGTTTCTCTTGGCTTAGCTGAAAGCCCTCGTCTCTAAAGAGCTGTTTGCAGACACAAGCACCACAGCTGCCACAGACCATGCAGTGACTGAATTTATTTTAAACATTTTTTTTTTTCATTCTGAACGACATTTATACTTCAAAATAGCCATTTGTAAAACCTTAACGAGGCACGGTTGCTCAGTCACACTTTTTGTACCCACAGCAGAATTACAGTCATGCAGTTCAAGAGCAGATTTGGTGTCAGAATCTATCTACATCTAAAGTGTAGAAGCTGGAAGTGCTCTGCATCTAGTGGGCATGCTTGGCTTTTAAATGTGATATCTTCTTTGAAGTAGCCAGCCCAACTCAGGAAAAAATTAGGACGGTAAAAGATAAGTCATCTTAACGTGTAAAAGGGAGGATGCTAACAGCTAACACAATGACCTCTGGGAATTTATTCTCCATTTAATTGTTCACTAAATAAAGCCTCTAAATAAACCAAAAGTGGGAGAAAAAAGAAACTCTCCCGGCATGATATAAACAATAATTCCATAATAAATTATTATCATGAATCTCCTCTTGCTTAACCAATTGCAGCAGGTGCACCTACAGGCTCTCATAATCCAAGCTAAGCATCCTATATATGACTAAAATTTGGTGAATGACCATTTCCAGTACTATTTCTTTTTGTGTCTCTAACACAGCTTTTTGTGATATTCTGTTTCTATTGTGTGAAAGTTCTTCCAGGTAAAACATGACATCTCAAGATGCAGTTTCACACAACTGTTCAATGGAGTCATTTGCTCAGTTATGAATTATAGTTTGGGAGGGAGAAAGAAACTTCCTGACCTCCTGTATTATTAAGATTTTTAAAAGAGCATTTCCATAATGTTGACTAAGCCTTCCAAGTATTTAAAGATGTGAAATCTTAATATTGCAACGTTTAAAAGGCATCAGTTAGTCAATGTTCAAATTCAGAGACCATTAGAAAACTGTCTTCTCATGTAGAAGAAAATTCATGGTTAAGTAATTTCTCAAGATACAAGGCTTTACTAAAGAGTTGTGCAAACTGTTGTGCTGTCTGTACAAGACTTATATAAACACAATGGGAGAAGATAAGCACTCAATAATTTAGAGCAGCAACAATATAATTCCTTCTAAAATAGCTTGTTGAAAACACTCGGATTTTAACTCTATGGAAAGAGCTTGTCATCCCATTATTAAGGCCTGCCAGAATAAAGTAAATAATGTCACAAAAGCTAGAATTCTTAATACTAATCCAAATGTAAATTTTCAGCAAAATTATTCTCTAGTCGAAGAGTAATTCCTCTTTTTTTTTTTTTTAGAAAAATATACAGCATGTTATATACAGCACAAAACACTTTGATTCCTGTTCTAAGCGTAAATCTATTTAGCCAAAGCCAGTCGGTACCTCCAGAGTGCGAAGTCACGTCACACAGCTGCTTCAGAATATGCTTTGAAGGCACATTTGGAGCTCTACCCAAAACAGAACTGTGACTCTCTACTGGGAAGGTTGATGTTTCCATTCACCAGAACACAGTAAAATGTTTTAAGGTACTAATTTCCTAAAAAAATACTAAAAATACAGAAAAATAATATGAAACTTCGTGATAGATGAAGCCTTCAATGAGTGTCTGAACCAAAGGCATATGTCTCTTAAAAAAGGAGATGAATCACATCAGCAAATTTTTGCATATGATCCAGTGGCTAATATGAATATTTTTTAGATACTGAAAAAATCTGCATATACGGTGAAACTTCATAATACACACAGGGATGTGCAGATGGCTGTGACTCTGAAGAGTCAGGTTTACTTTTACATAACGAGATCAGATTGTTACATTAGAAAAAAACAGAATTAATTTTGTCAGATTTGCTCAGCTAAGGTAACTATGAGATCATTTCAAATACATGCCTGTCTATAAAGAATTAAACTGTGAACTGACAGTAGCAGAGGTTCGCCCTAAACTCCAAATTACTTTGCATTTGCAAGGGTCGAGTGCTATCGCTATAATCATCGCAGTTTTGCCAAACTGTCTCGGCAACTTACTAATGAAGACATAAAATACTTTCACTTGACACGGTGATTGATGTAAACACTAATGGTATTCTGCTTGCTTATAAAAAAATAAATTACTCTGGCTCCTCAGGCAGGCTGAATTTTATGAAACTGAGTTATCACAATGTTATTTTACAGTTTACAATGTACATTAAATGATCCCTTTACATTTAAAGACTATCAAAACCACAAGTTATGATGTGAACAGTGGATATAAGTAAAACTTGCCCCCTTCTGATATGTCCTACGTCCTCCAAAACTGTGTCCACAATAATGCCCCGTCAGATGTCCTTCACAGCTGCTCTTGGTGCCAACATAATAAGGCAGCATCTCCTCACTACTCCTCAACCCACCCAGTTTATATTACTCAGTTTTTTAATCTATTTTCTTCCAAAACATTCTGTGCGGGACTATCTGCGTGTGCACAGATTGGTTAGATATTGACTGTGTGCCAAATTAACTATGGATTTCTTAAGTTTATGCTGAGGACATTCCCCAAGAAGAGGAGCATGGGGAGAAGCAATGAGAAAAGCTCATCTATTTCTTTTCATAAAACTTGTAAAATGGACTAATGAACATAGGGAGAGTCCGCAAAATAGTGTAAACCTCATTTAATGAGATGAAAGGACTATACGGTTTACAATTGTCCAGATCAAGTCAAAGAAGCAGTAGAATTTCTAAGAACCATATGTTGTATTTATTTTGCCGTTTGTGGTCAAAATTACTTAACCCTGATAACTTAATTTAGATTTATTTCTTATCTGTGCTCTTTTTTTTTTTTGTTCTCATGACTGAGCTTTTTTCCCTCTTTTAATTTTAAGGCACAGCAGGGTTCCTGCTTTGTTCCTAATAGCTCTTGCTGACAAAAGAACACATGCTCATAATACAATAGTGAAAAAATTATAAGCAGAAAGCAACCAAACCAAAGCAAACCCGCACCCAAACATGCAGACATATCAGCTGGGGAATTCTTGCCGACTTCAGCTGCCACCAGCTTTTCCTCTGGCAGCTTTCTGTTCCCCTGAAAAGCTCCAAACTCATTTAAAACCTGGCTGAGTACGTTCAGCAATAATTCCACTTTCCGTTAGTTTTAAGTGGCTAATAACAGGATGTTTCCATACAGATGCCTGGAAACTCTGCAGTGGCCCAAAGCGGGAATTTTGCTTCATTTGAGGAATTGGTTCTGGAAGAGTCAAGCTCAAGTCCCTAAGACAATGGGGCCCCAAACAAACGAAAAGAGACAAAGAGGCCATTACACCAGAGGCAAGCAAGGCCCCTAAAAGAGCTTCTAGGTCAGCTGCCCTTCAGAAAAGGGCATTTTTCTATGAACGAAGATTCTCCATTGACTCATCTAGAAATTCGAAGTCTCATCATTGTGTTCATGCAGTACAATATAGCTACACTAGATCAAATAGTCTAGTTTCTATATTCTGTCACTTGTTTACTATATAGAGAGAGAGTCCACAAAGAGCTGGGAAGTTTATACTTCAGTATTACAGACTGATGAACAGAACACAGATATATGTGCCCGTGTCAAATACATCCATTCCAATAACAAATTCTACGACGCATCGTCTACGTCAGCCATTTCTCAGTCGGCCATTGTAAAAGCACAAATTTTGATCAACGTGAAACACCTGCAATTGAAGTTCTGTGTGAGCTGCAAACTGATAAGGAAAGGAGTCTTTCGTGTTAATAAACAATGTAATGGAACTGATACAATGTGTGGCTATTGTCCTTTCATGTTGCTTTGAGAGCATCTACATAAATTAAATGCTCCTTTTTTCATTATCAAATCTCCGAGGTTATGCTGTGTTATTTTTTATTAGCTCAGCAGTCTCACTCAAACAGTAGCTATCTAACACAATCCCTGCAATTAGTACCTTATGTACATTCTTGAACTAAATTTCTCCTCTGGGATTTAAAGAAAACCCAGGGTCTCATCTGAGTTTCTCTTGTAATTCAGCTACATGCTATTCTTTTGCAGCTATGCAAATTAGCTTCAAGGAAAACTGTGATGTACAGCAAAGAGAGAGATCTGAAAATTAAAATCCCGTAGGAGAGAAAATATTTAAAATTTCCTTTAAATTTTTTCTTTTGTTTAGCTAATCCCTAAAGGCATTAGGGCAGCATGCTCCATCTTGAAAGTCCCTGTAGAATCATGTACTATTGAGCATAACTACAAATGTGATGCTTTGAGCAGCCAGATAATGGTTTTTAATTGGCTCATCATTGCAGCTTCAGCCCAAAAGCACAAAAATGAATTTAGAACCAATATTAACAGGTGATAATTAAATTATGGGGTCTGCATGCTTAATATATTGGAATAAGGCAGATGAGGCAACTAAGACCATTAACTTTAATAATGGAAATCAGTATGTACCTTAAGTAGTATTTTATAGCACATTAGCAATGGTTGATTAGTGTTAAACCATAAAGTAAATTTTGGTTTTTTACTAAAGCTTTTTTTTCACTTATTCTACTCTGTACCCATGCATTTAGCATGCACACTAAACTAAAGATGCCTATTTAAACCATTGGGTAAACGAGCAAAACCCACAAAGAAACCAGCTATTTAATTCATTGTAAATGACTCCAGTGCATTATTAGGTATTTGAATATGTTATTTACCACCTCTTACTACTAAAGCGATTTAAAATGAGTACAGTGGGAAAATGTTTTGAATCAAATAGTTTTAGCAAAAGTATTCTTCATCAAGTCAGCAAGGTCCATAACCCAGATTTCCCATGCTCCCTGGATGAAGCAGGATTACCTGGCTGCACTGTTCTTACCGCTGCAAAAAGCAGTGCCATGTACAGATCAACCCTGTGCTTCCTTAAAGCAATGAAACCAACCTTTGATGATGTCTGAGCAACACTTGAACTCAACAAAAGCACTGGTTTCTCATTTTTTGGTGTTTTCTATGCCTTTATACCTGATGAAAGAGGCAGGCTTCGAATTTTCTTGTCTTCTTTAGATGGGCACCTCACTATGTGTCTTTTTCTCCATCTCCACACTCTTCTCCATTCAATTTACCTTATCTAATGCAGCCCTATCTCCTGAACCTTGCAAAACTAAGTATCATCACCTGTTCTGAGTCCCCTATGTCTGCTGTCTCCAAATGAAAGCTTTCCTTCTGCTTGCCTTTCTGCTGCTACCTACACTCTTTTGCCTTTTCTGCAGTCTCTCCTGTCAACTTGTTCTTTCCCTTTACACTAGAGTGCTAGGGTTCTTTCTTCTACTTCTATGGGTGTCTCTTCTATTTCTGGCCCTCCTTACAGAGTGTGGAGCTATTAAGTGCTTCAGGAAACTTATTTTGTTAAACTCCTCTCCATTTATGAAGTCCCTCATTTATGCTTCCCTCTTCCCACTCGAGCTTAGTTTTGATGAGAACTTGGATTCTCCATGTTCAGCCTCCATCTGAAGGAACCTTCTCAAGACTCAACTATTCATTCCCTGTTACTTTCTCTTCCTGTTTTCCACTTTTTCTACCATCTTTTATCTGGATGGACACAAATTAATTCCCTTTCTCCCTATAAAAAACAACACAAAAATGGTCCTTGAATCTATAGAGTTGAAGCAGCCATAAATTTACTACAAAGATAGCCATTCCCAATGGCAGATCCAGGAACATACATAAATTAAGCCATAGAGGAGAAATATGGAGGCATAACCACTTGTTTAGGCAGCTATGTCTGAATTCAGAAGCCTCTTTGAATGAAAACACCTATTAAGCTTGAAGGATTGAAATAACCTGTGGACCACGAACCACAAGGTTATCACTGGCCCTCAGGGAGTATATTTCATAACTCTTTTCAAAGGTGCATGGTTTATTAATACATACTCTTAATATCCTAAAGTACTGAAGTCAGACTTTATGTAAAATGCAGAAGCGGGAGGTAAGGGAGTGGAAATGACACTTCTGAATATGA
This sequence comes from Trogon surrucura, assembly GCA_020746105.1. NCBI lineage: Eukaryota > Metazoa > Chordata > Aves > Trogoniformes > Trogonidae > Trogon > Trogon surrucura. The sequence continues at coordinate 15,679,975 of CM036622.1, read as the reverse complement.
AAATCAAAATCCTGAAGCAATTACCTAGAAGTCAAATGTGATCCACACAAGTGCCTTATGGCATCACTGGCACCCTGCTGTTGTTAATGTCAAATTCCAATGGAGCTCCATCAAGCCATTGAACGAAGGCTGAGCAAAGATTAAACAAGTGAATTAAAGCAACAACGATTCTTCAAAAACCAGTAACTCATTTCAAACTGGATGTCAAATTTTATATCCAAGCAACGTGCAACTGTTGCAACACCTGCGATTTTCACTGAAAACAAAGTAAAACAAATGCTTAATACAGTTGATGCAGCTGTGGTGAAGGCTAAAGGCAGAACAGATCTTGAATGAAGTTTGTCAGTTATGTAAGAAAAGTTAATTTCACATATGTGACTGTAACACACCCTCACGGCTATAAATTGTTACGTTCACCCCCATGAGCTGTACAGCTAAGGCTTTACCATATATGAGCCCAGCAATACTGACTTATTTTAATGTAAATCATCCCAAGAGAGTGCTCAGAATATCTCTGTTTTGCACCACCTTTTATCATATTTATAACACACATTTTGCACACAATATATTTTAGATCTGAGAGATTTACTTTTTTATTGATAATATTTTTCATGTATCTACATGTAAAACCACTTGATTTTATTATCATGGGTTCAACTTTATAGGCCTTAAAGGGAGAATAAAATGATAATGAATATACTTCAATAACCTAGGAAAATTATTAAAATATATTCCCTATAAGTCATGGTACTACAGTTTTAACATCCAATAACTCAGAATCCACTACGAATTGAAAACAAGACCTTTCAACACCAGGAAACAGAATTTTTAGCTCTATTGACTAAGCTTTTAATGTCTCACAAAATGCTGTCTCTTAGCTCACTGAATAAGGCAAAAAAGCATTTTAGATTTCTTTTTTTCCAAAATGGATATGGTGCAGGGGAAAATAAATGTTTCTATTTTACAGGGTGATACTTCCACATAACACTGAGTCCAAATCAGAATGAATAATGACGAGAATGAAGGAGAGGCAGTGAACATGCATTGTACATTAAATTTATCTCATGGTTGCACAGTCTGTCACAAAACCCCCACTGTCAAACATACAGTGTGTGCACAAAGCATCTGCCACGTGCCGTGCATCCTGCGAAAACACTGCAATGCTCAATGCTGAGGTGGCATTTGCACCGAACATGTGGAGAAACACAGCAGAGAAAATTAATTCTATGAAAGCATTTATGGATCTTTCAAAATGAACCAGTAAAAGCTTGGCAGCAATGTTCATTAAAGAACCTCCAGCTACCGCTAAAGCAAGTCCTTTGAACTTCCAGCAGCAGGATTGAAGCGTCTTTCAATGAAGTTGCTCTGTAGTCGTTGCACCATTCATACGCCGAGTATCTTACATGCTACATGGTCTTTTGTGACCCAGTGAGAAACAACAGCATTATGGTGCCAGTAATACTTATGTGAAGTGACAGCAACACAGAACTCAGTGAATTCTTTTGCAGTTTTCATTGATTTTGACAGCAGTGTCATCTATGCTGAGAGACATATCTCGTTGTTCAGCGGTTTTTAAAATGCACTTTTCTTCTCACTTTGTAGAAATCTTAAACCCACAAACTATGCTCAACCCAGCACTGCCAACTCCAAGTACTCAAATAAAAATGATAAAATAATAACATATATTCAGAATTCCATTTATTTAACCTCATCGCTAAATATTAGGAACACGTTCTTTTGGTTTTCCCCAAACCCAGAGGAAGTACACATTTCTCTCTTCTTACAAAAAGGTTGAGATTTTCACGTGTGCGCAAATCTCCCGAAGCACGGCATAGGCACACACACACACACACACACACAAGAAATACGAGAGTCCCAATGAAACTTAGAGATTTGTCAACACTGTGTATACATGCATACATTTTCACCCAAGGGAAAACATATAATGAAGCTAAATAATAGTAGCGCTTAAAAAAAGAACTAAAAACAAAGGTCAGGAGTTGCAGCAAGCAAGATCAAATCAATAACAAATCAAGTGTCAAATAATGTGGAGTGAAATGCTGCCACTTCTGAAGTCCAGCAAAAGTGCTTCTCTCAAATGCTGCGGCAGCAAAGTCTCGGGTTGTTGACAATTTCTTCTAAATGAATACACTCTTTAGGCTTCCTGTTCAGAAAATATGTTTGTAATTCAGAGTCTGCTTTGGTGAAATGTCACATTCAGAATTCCTGTTTCATCTATGCTTGGAGCTCACAAAAACGTGAAGAGCCCAGGCAGACCTCTGTTTGTTTGCCTGGGAGGACCCGTGAGTAGAGGCAGATTTGGCCACTCATGAAAACAGAACGTGGAATACACCATTAGTGCCATGATCTAGTAAACGTACTGGAGTTGGACCAAGGGTTGGACGTGATGATCTCTGAGATCTTTTCCAACCCAATCGATTCTATGATTCTACGATTTGCTTTTCCAGGGGAGCAAGGAGTGCTGGACCTGGCAGTGCTAGGTTAATGGTTGGACTCAATGATCTTAAAGGTCTTTTCCAACCTAAATGATTCTATGATTCTATGATTAATTGGCTCCAAAAGCCCTTTAACTTTGACCTCTTTATTGCAGATTCCTCTTCACAGGATCTTCCATGCACAAGGGCAAGAAATCTGGAGAGATCCCAAAACTCCTGCATAGCCCCAGGGTAGCTGGAGCAAACGAAACCTGGCAGGGAAGAGTGAGCAGCTAGAAGGAGATCAGAGTAGGAAAAATAAGACGAGCTAGAGGATATTCTTAAATAGTTTGCAAGTACAGTATCACAGAAGAAATTCAAGTTTGTACTGTGTTCAGCTCTGGAGCACCCAGCACAAGGAACCTTTTGGAGCAGGTCCAGAGGTGGGCCACAGAGATGATCAGAGGGTTGGAGCACCTCCCCTGTGAGGATGGGCTGGGAGAGCTGGGGCTGTTCAGGCTGGAGAAGAGAAGGCTCTGGGAAGACCTTATAGCCGCCTTCCAGTACCTGAAGTACTATGGTTATGCATCTCACTGGCTTTTTTTGAATCAATGGACCTTGCTGTACACAGCAAATGATTTCCTCTGTGGAGCTTTTTACTTCAGGTTTTAATAATCTGAGAATAGTATTCCTCTTCCACCTAATATTACTGTTATTGATTTATATAGCACTGCCAGACAGAGAATTTAATGGATGGAGCTGATTTCAATAAAAGCTCTTATTAAAATGACAGTATATAATTATAAAATAAAAATGAAGCTTTAATTTTAAAATATCAAACAAATGAAAAATGAAGAATTCATATTTATGAAAAAAAAGATTACAGTTAATACACAAAAACTTTACAAATCACTACACTCCTAAGTTTAGAAATGGAGAATCCCTGGCAGCAAAATGTGTGAAGACAGAATGTTTATTTATTAGTGTTATTTTTAAAAGGATGTTCCAAGTCAAACTCGACAGCTTGTTTACAGTGGGGTCCTGCCCAAGGGTGGCTTAAAAGATATTAAACAGGCATACAATCAGAATATCATGTTACTGTACAAGATAGAAGTGTGCCTGTGGCTTGATTTTACTGTGACTGCTTTAGCAATTTCTTATTTTTCAGGAAGCACTAATGTGTTCTAGCTTCCCCTCCCTCTGAAAAGAAGAAGAATGAAAGACAAAACTCTTTATGTATATAAATATATATAAAATATACAATCCTAGTATCAACAAAATATACATACACACATGTATTTCTATATGAATGAACTGATGGGATGATGCCCAGAATCCATGACAAGTGCTGCTTCTGTTTCCAGGTGTTGACTTTCTTACAAAACATTAGCTTTTTCATACCCGTAATAATTTTAAGGAAAACTAAGACCTTTTGCAGATTTCTTAATTTTCAAAACAGGTCTTAAAAAGATGGTGATGTCATTACAGAACACTAAGTGTTTGGTAGACCTTCCCACCACATAGATTTGAAAAAGGAACAGCTTGGAGAAGGGATGAATTTCCAGCAGGCAGTGCTCTTGGTAACATCATAGAGGTGAGAGTTATTTTGGAAATACGTCAGCTCTTTCTGAGGCTGGGAACATCACACTGGAAACTGAGAGTGGGCTAATGGGAAACTACCATGCCAAGCCTGACAGAATTACTTTAATTTAGAAAAACTGTTCCTCTTCACAGAATCTGTAAGTCATCATACAAATATTTTCCCTGTTTTACCAAAAAAAAAAAAAAAAGGTTTCCTTCAGAGCTCTAACACTGTTAAAATTCTCAACAGGAAAAAGAAAAATGGCTTTGTAGAGAAATCTCCTTGACTCCAGGACCTCCAGTCTAAAGTCGCCTCAACTTTAAATTATTTTAGAGCTGCAGCTTCTGAGTAGCATTTGGCTGAGCAGAGCTTCGTTTGGCTGAGCAGAGCTTTCTACATGCTGATTATTAAAATCCCACAATATTTCCCCAGCACCACAAATGCTTCATCCCAGCATCACGCCACGTGCTGCTTGCTGAACCTTCACACAAGACACAGGCAAAATATTATGGCACAGTGGGTAAGTTTAATATTGGTACTTTCTTATTTTTTGAGGTGTGGTTACACAGAACCAAATTCAGTTACTACAGATGATGTTACATGTGACATATGCCAGGTGATTTCTGTATTCACATGGTGCATATAGAGACAACATTCAAAATGGGACTGGTTCCACAGAAAAGAAAACGTGGAAAGGAAATCATATATCAGAACTTCCAAACCACCACGCCAGAACTTCCTCTTTTACTGCTGCCAACATCCACAGGAAAAAAAAATAGTGGTGCACAACACAAATTCCTATAAGGCTTGGAAATAAAATATTTATATGAAGCCATAGATAGGGCAGATCATATTAAAAGATACATGCTAACAAATGCTTTGTATATAAGAACTAAAATGAATCTTTTTAGACAAAACTTTGCCCTAAACTACTTTTTAATCAGCATCACTGAAGGCAATGGAAATGCACAGGTGTAACTATGGCATAATCTAGACCCCTGTAGCTATGTTTGAGTTTTTCATTCAAAGCAGAACCTAATTTGCAATATTAAAACAGCATTATCAGTCATTTATGAAATGTAACAATAAATTTACCACCCCCCAACCCAATAATAATATTTACCAAAGAATTAGACAGTCCAAGTTTAAGAAAAAAGAGTTTTGCATTCTAAATCAATTTGTCAAGATGGTAATTTCTACTTTGACAATAACAAAGAGGTTTTCTGAATTACCATTTAATGTTGGTATTTAGATGGAGCAATCTTTTACACTGCACTGGAAGTTTACATTGAAAACATGGCCTGACATGCCTCTGTTTCAATGGTATGTTGGCACTAGTTCGCATTCTTCCCCTACTTTTTGTTGCTGCCTCCAGTTTGCCAGTACTGGGAACTGATCTAGCTCAAAAATAACCTTTTTTTTTTTTTTTTTTTTTGTAACTTGGCTCGGATCCCTAATCTGGTTCACTGCATGGCTGCACAAATACTTCTGCCAACACAACCAAGGAACTACAAGGGCTGTATAAGCCTGAACTGCAGCCAAAACCAATTACATGTTAAACTATGGTCTAGGTTTGAGCAGACAATTTTAATGTGCTAGATGCAAAGGATGTTGAGAGGTCTGTAAATGTTATGATTACACGGCTAGCTGATAATATTGATTTATGTTGTCTTTTGTCAGAAGAGTGTAAGGGGTTAATTCAAGTGCATTACTTAAAGAGGATGGGCATGACAGCTTCATACGGGCCCATCTGAGAGCGCAGATGTCACTGAGGTTTAAGGGTTACAAATGTAAATGTTTCATATGTATGAACTTATTAAGACTGACTGAGTTCTAATACAGACCATGCCAGAAGAACCTCAGCAGCAAGGACTTGTACAAAGACTTGGAGAATGAAGAAGATGCCCAGACTTCAGAAGACAATACTGGGAGGCTGACAGCGAGCAGTGTGGCATTGGAGAAGAATGATACCTCTCCCAATACTTTTAGCCTTTTTTTTTTCCCAACCACAGTCCAAACTGCTCTCTTAAAGCTTTTGTTAGCAAGAAGCCAGGGTAGAAAACTGACCTTTTACTAAACTGACTGAAAAAAAACCCTTCCATGGTTTAACCCCAGCCAGCAATTAGGAACCACACAGCCGCTCGCTCACTGCCCCCGCTCCTCCCATGGGATGGGGGAGAGAAATGGCAAAAAAGAAGGGTAAAACTTGGGAGTTGAGATAAAGACAGTTTCATAGGACAGAAAAGGAAGGAATAATAACAGACTATATGAAACAAGTGAAGCACAATACAGTAGCTCACGACCCTCTGACCACCCAGTCCCTGAGACACAGCAACTCTAACCAACTCCTCGCAGTTGATGCCCCACTGGGGATGACATCATACGGTCTGGAATATCCCTTGGCCAGTTTGAGCCAGTTGTCCTGGCTGTGTCCCCTCCCAGTTTCTTGTGCACCCCCAGCCTCTGCAGGCAGGGCAGCGTGAGAAGCTCAGAAGTCCCTGACTTAGTATAAACATGGCTTAGCAACAACTTAAAACATCCCTGTGTCATCAATGCTATTCTCATCCCAAATCCAAACCACAGCACTTTGCCAGCTTCTAGAAGGAAAATTAACTTTACTCCAGCTGAAATTGGGATGATATCCATCCCTTATTCTACACCATCTACGTCATGTCCAGGTCCTGCACTTTCTGATACATTTCTGTCACTCACTTCTCCAACATTAAATCCTCATCTAGAAATGAAGAACACAGAGGGAATTACTTGCTCTTCTCCATGCTTGTTCCTCACTACTTCTAGTGTGCACCTACTGCTGCGCCTAAATTGCATCGCAGAGGAGTTTCATAAAGGTGAACTTCAGTGTAGGGTGACTAGTTTTGAGTTAGTCATTAAGGATGTCAAGAGAACAATTAATTTAGATGCCTGCTCTCTGAAACTGCCTTTTGAATGAATCTCTCTTTTCACTTGTCCTAGAGAAAGGCCAAAGGATAACCTACCCAAGGAAGGCTATCTACTAGTTCTACCCATCACCATGTGCTCTGTTATTGAGCATGTATCGTCAAAAGTCCCAAGAGCTTGGCAGTCACAGGTAGCACTTCAAAATAATCTTAGGTCACAAACTAACAGGAAAGGAATGACAGACTCCTTTCCCCCGAAACAGAGAACAGCCTCTTCTCTGCAGCAAGAACCACGCGTGGCTGCCCTGTGAATTGCAGGACGTCGAGCAAGACCACGCAGGTGGCTGCACAGTGAGCTGAGGGTGTGAAATCGCAGCGCACGCACAACATGAAGTGTCAGGAAATTTGCAAATTCACAACCTCGGCTACTGTGCCCAGGCTCCGAAGGCCCATGAGCCCAACCCAACACGGAGCCAGTGCAAGGCGTGTCGTGTCACCTCCCCAGCACCCCTGGCCGGGGCGGCACAATACAGCACTTCAGCGATATCGACTCGGGTCACAGCCGATGCTTTTAGAGTCTGGATACTGTTAACGGCGATTGCTGTGTTGGCTGCGTATGACAGAAACGGATCTAAGCGTAGTGTTTTGCCTTTTATAAATTCTATCTGTAGTGTGCGCTTGAAAGATAGCATTTCCTTAATCTAAAATGATCACAGGTAGTACATCTCTGTTAGTTTCAAACGTGAGAGCCAAGATTCATGACACCATAGTTTAATGCTGCTCTTATCAGAAACCTGCAGAGATTAGAAACTGGAAGAAAAACATTGATGGACATTTTCAGGCTTTCTGGATTAGTTTGGAATTAACCACTGGTGGCTTGCTTTCTTTGACAGCTCTTTTATAATTGGGCACAGATGGATGAAAATACACTACAAACACAGTGAGATTTTCTTTAATCATTAATTTTTACTTAATTTGCCAGATGGCTTTGGTTTCCAGTGTACACTTTATTTGCTCTTGTGTCATTTGTAGGGTAAGTTTTATCTTTTTTTGGCTAAAGTTTGACATCTCCTGAAACCCTTATTTTATTATTGTCTTCTGATCCCCTTCTAAAACTCAAAGATGATGAAGTGGTGTATTTGATTATTTTACTGTTGGCTTTTTGTGAGTACTTCATTTTTCCCCCTCAGAAAGAGAAGACTTTTATATCACCAATGAAGATTTAATATTGAAAATTAAAATAATACCTAAATAATACGCAATTTTCAAAAGCTCATGGATAAAAACGTGACTTTAAAAATAGCCTGATTTTTGAAGCATGCATGCCTTTCGTAATCGTGGATGTGTACTGCTTGTGAAAATGGGGCATTTTCATTTTTACATTTGCATTGCTTTTCCTAGGTAATCTTCTCTCTGCCTTGCTTCACTTTGTCATTGTTGAATTCACATCCTTTTGTGAAAGTATTTGAATGGAAAAATTAAATACTGTGCTCAGAAAAAAAAAAATCTTTCCTAAACCTGCACTTATTTCGAAGTTAGGGGTGACTTCAGAAATCATTTGTGTTTCACACCAATTTTCTGAGGCTTTGCTCATTCTTCACATAAGCCAAGATCCTCCTTTATAAGCTTTTAATTAAAAGTCTTTTTCTTTAGCCAGGATAACAAGATGCTGCTGGTTTTTTTGGTTAAAAAGGGAGAAGGCTGTTTAAGTAAGTGGAAAACTTTTTCTGATGTTGAACTACATATATTGGAATTTCTTAGTCTTTGTCCTGTATATTGCCGTACTTCTCCACACGATGACGTCTGGCTCTGCGAGAAATGTGTTGGACACCAGAGAGGGCAGCGTGTGGAGTGAAGAGCTTCTTACCATAGGTGAAAGCAGCAAAGCCTTTTTAAGAAGTGTCAAGACTCTGACAAGAACGAGGATTAAAGGAAATCCTAAATTCGAACCTGTGCATTTTCCTGCAGTGGGGTTTTCATCTGCGTTTATACGACCTTGGTTTCCTCTTAACGACTCTTTCTTCAATGAGGCACTGATGAGATTATGTCTGAAGGTCTTTGTTATGCTTTCTGCTGATACACTGGATGTAACATTATTCTGAACTGATGAATGAAGGCAGAAAGAAGAATGGAGAAAGTGTTAAACGGATATGAAATGGAATATTCAGCAAATAGCCCCAGGCAATCAGAACAGGGCAGGGATGAGTGAGCAAAAGAACAAGGTTATCTACTCTCATATGTTAAAAATTCTCAGGGGCCTCTGTGTCAACCTTTAAAAAAACAAAGCAGAACAACGCAGTAGCAGAAACAAGAAGGGAAGAAAGGAAAAATTCCCCATTTCTTGCCTGTCTGCAAATATTACTTTATCTTCCATTGCAGCAATGGATGTCTGTACAAGAACAAAAGGAAATGAACAGGAAGTATAATTAGACTTCTCAATACTTAAATAATTACAAAACTCCCTTTTTCCCCGCCCCCTTTTTTTTTTCCCCCTAGTGAAAGATGATTCAAGTTTCTTAATACATAGTATTTAAATAATATAGGGAGCAATGCAACTAGAGCTCAGGCTGAGAGGCAAGATTCATTTCACACAAAACTGGTAGGGAAAGTTATTCTGTACAGCAGTCTGCTGGCTTTGGAATAAGGCAGCTTTCAATGAAGAAGAAATCTGAACCATATCAAAATATAGAATGTGCATTTTCATTGAGATTCCTAAGGCTTTTGCTGGAAAGTCCCCTTTGATAGGCACTTGTATTTATAACAAGAAAACAAACTCTCTTCTTTGATGAGTTAGAATTACAACTATGAATGCAAGTATCGATTTTCACACAATTCCTATTTTTTCCTAGTTTTTGACAAGAAAACACCCCCCCCAATATAATGACACTAAAATTCCAGTGAAGTAATTCAACTTCATGCTTCTGTAAAAATTAAGTAATACATCAGAAGTTTCTGAATTCTATTAAAAAAAGAAAAGATAAAAGCACTTGTATGGAGAATCCAAATGGTACAGGCAGCTCTATCAGTTGTACTAGTCAAACCATGTCCTGCAGAAAACACCCTGGATCCTGTTGACATCAATGGAAGCTCCACATAGAATGCAGAACTGAAAAGAGGTTTTGGCATCAGACTGCAGCTGAGGGCCAATGTTTACATCATTTCAGTCACATCTGATACATCTATGGCAAATATGGAATTCAAGGTAAGTATAAATCAAGGATAATGAATGCTGGGTGTGACACTTCAAAGAAGGACATTAATAAGTATAAGAAATGAGCAATTGAATTTGAGTAGTTTGGCCTTTCTTTTTAATGAAGAGAGAAAATTTAAGGCTCAGCAAACTAACTGAATTTTTATTTGACTAATATTAGCTTTAAATAGAATGTGTTGTTAGCAATGGCATTTAAGAAAAGGGAAAAGCCAGAGTTAGTGAGGCTTAAAAACAGCAAGGGAGTAGAATATGTTCCAGTAAGAAAGCACATGAATCACAGAGAACTGCTTTCTGTTATAGCAACAAGATCAATTAGATCTGCAACAGCTGAAAACCATTAACTGCTGTTGGCTGCTGTTAGCGTAATGGGTTTTTTTCTGCTCAGTATTCTGGTGTCAGTTTATCACTTTACTAACCAAACAGTTCTGCCTGAAGCCCTGGTAATCTTAAATATAGAATTGTTAGGAACAAAAGAAAATCTCCCAGCATACAAATTGAAGTATTAAATATTACTAACCTGTTTATAGATTAAACACAGCTTCAGCTGCCAAAATTGTTCAGTACAGTGTCAGAGATGTCTTTGTTTTACGTTTTCAGTTTTTATATTGTACGAGGCAGAGACGGTCGCCTAATGTTAGTCATGTTAATTAATTTCTTGCCAGACATATAAGGGGGAAAATTGGGGCAAGAAAAGCTTCCCTGGAGCAGCCAGCAACAGCACTTCTTCTTTCTTCTCCTACTTTATAGAAAATAATAAAAATTAAGTTTGTGAAACTCGGAGTTTGTCCTGGTGTCCTATGCTGGCATCAAAGTTGTGTACCAACTGTGTTTGGTCCTTTTCTCTTTCAAATTAGCAACACATCACCTTCTCTAAAGCCATGCCATCTTTTTATACAGTGTATCTACAGGACAATTTATTACTTTCTGACTTTCAGAAGAGAATATCTGTATGTCTTTCTTTATGTTTTCACTTAAAAATCCACAGCATAACATTCAAAGTGACAGACGGTCTTCTTCTAGATGAGGTTTGTTTTCTTTTGCTCATTAACGACTCAACCTCAGGCGGCATTATTTCTGTAACTTGTCAACTCGGTTTTCTCAGTTCAGTCTTAACTCCTTTTCTTTATCATCTTGGTGGCTGCTTTTACAGGCCTTCAAATTGTTGGGTGAGAAATATCAGGAACACCACTGTTTACCCTGGGCTAAATTAATGCCTCCTCTATGAGAAGCCATGTAAGTAAGTATCGTTTTGTTGGGTTTTTTGGTAGCGAGGATTAGGGGAAATTAAATGCCAACACTGATTTATGTTCACAGGGTTCAACTGAGAGATAAGCCTGTCTGCTTCAAACGACAAGGTGTGGTAAAGAGATCCACAAGATAGAACTGAACTGAGAAGCACAACGCACCCCAGCTTTGATGAAGAGACAGCACAGCTGACATTAGCGTGGTGCCACCCTCAAGCTAACAGGCTGTATCTTTTAGGACTCCTCACTTCAGGTACCTACACTGCCTGCAGGTTTAAAGTAAGTCCCCAGCAGTTTGTACAGACCTCTGGTACCCAACACAGGTGTCCTCATGTGACAGACCCCACAGAAGGGATGTGCTTAACACCACTAACTCTGTCCTGGCCATGATTACACTATGACCCCATCTGACTAGAGGCAATAACAAGCTGTTTTCTTTATCATCCTTGTCGAAATTCTCTTCACCCTATCCTTCTGCTTCAGATGGAGCTCTCTCTCAGCCTAGGATGGGACTGTGTCGTGGTTTGACCCTGGCCAGCAGACAGGTGCCCACGCAGCCGCTCTCTCACTCCCCCTCCTCCGCTAGACAGGGGGAGAAAATATTTCAAAGGGCTCAAGGTTTGAGATAAGGACAGAGAGATCACTCTCATTTACCGTCCCGGGCAAAACAGACTCGATTTTGGGGAAATTAATTACATTTATTAAGAGAACAAATCAGAGAGGAGTAGTGAGAAATAAGAAAAAAGCAAAGAGATCTTAAAAGCAGAACATCTTCCCCCCATCCCTCCCTTCTTCCCAGGCTTAACATCAATCCTGGTTTCTCCACCTCCTCCCCCCGAGCGGCGCAGGGGGACAGGGAATGGGGGTTGCGGTCAGTTCATCTGACGTTGGTTCCACAGCTTCTTCACTCTGGAGGAAGACTTCACTCTTCTCCAGGCCATTGTGGGGTCCCTCTCATGGGAGACAAGCTTCACGCTCTCTTCTCCGCGTGAGTCGTCCCACGAAGGGCAATTCATCACAAACTGCCCAACGTGAGACACCTCACGAGGGGCAGCCCACCCCTCGTGAGTCTGAGGCACAGTCCTTCAGGGAAACTGCTCCAGCGTGAGTCCCCCGCAGCGTCCCAAAAGTCCTACCAGCCAACCTGCTCCAGCGTGGGCATTCCCTCTTCCACGAGCTACAGGTTCCGGCAGCGACTTGCTCTGATGCGGGCTTCCCACGGGCTACAGTCCCCTTCAGGCATCCATCCACACAGCATGGAGTCCTCTGCACGGTGGACATCTACGCGGTGATCCTCACGGTGGACATCTGCACCCCGCCCATGGGCTGCAGGGGGACAACCCGCTTCACCATGGTCTTCACCACAGACCCAGGGGACTCTCTGCTCTGGTGCCTGGAGCTCATCCTCCCTCCCCGCCCCCTTCTTCACTGACCTTGGTGTCTGCACAGATTCTCACTCCTCCATCTCTGTGGCAGCTGTTATGGTGTAGTTCTTTTTCCCCGTTCTTAAATATGTTTTTCACAGAGGCGTTCCTCTGCTATCACCTTACTGATAGGCTCAGCCTTGGCCAGCGGCGGGTCCCTCTTTAGAGCTGGCTGGCATTGGCTCAATCAAACTCAGGGAGCTTCTAGCAGCGTCTTAAGCAGAAGCCACCGTGCAGCTCCCCCCCGCTGCCAAAATTTGGCCAGGCCAACCCAATACAGACTGAGAAGCACAAACATGTGAGGTGTGCTTTCAAGCCCTTAATACATATGTATTTAAATGAATATATTGCAGCCTCTCCTCCATTGCATAATTTGGCTGCTTGGCAACACCAGAATATCTGAGTACCAATAACTCATAAGAAATTGTATGAAATTACAGGAAATCACATTGCCAAAAGTCACCTGTAAACATGAAGAGAAAATCAGTAGCAAAAGACTCAACCCTATGCTTTTCTGAATAATGACAGATGTATAATAAAAGAAAAATTGCAGTATGTCATGACACTTTCTATGGCAGCTAACCACTCATTTCTTCAGTGGTCCTAACTTACATTCAGATTTATAATGCTGTAGCTTCACACCCCTATGCTGTTTAGTATTTCCCTGTGTCTTAGAAAGGAAAGCAATTAGGGAAAGTCCTTGTGCAGCTGAGGCAGTGGGGTGGAGAGGAGACAAGGTGGTGACGGAGAAAAATGCAACCATCTAAGGATCAGTTAAATACAAAATTTTGGTTTCACCTCACATGTATAGTTGTATTAATTAGTGAAGTGTGCATTTACAACAGCCAGTGGGGAGCGTGAACAGTGTTTCATGCTGTTTTTCTGCACAGACATGCATTTTTTTTAATAAAAAAAGGGAGAGCACTTTCAAAGCTTTCAAGATTTAGCTCTCAGAACTTGTCCTTTGTGCGCAAGTCAGTCCTGTAAGAAGGGACCTGTGCTTACCCCAGTACCAGAAGCACTAGGTATGATAACACGGACTGAGGCTTGAGCTCTCAGAAACACGGGAGCATTCTGCCAGTGACGAGGTCCCCATTATCACAGTCCACATGCCTGAAACTAGATGACTAAATAAATGTTACAGAGAAAAACACAGATCTCTGGCATTCTAACAAGAAATGGTGTGTTTAACTGAAAGAAGCAGTTCATTTTTATTCCCATTAACATAAGAGAATATCAGTTTACTTGAGGAAATATATGATCATGGTTCAGCAGTATCCTGCTCTACAGTAAGTAGTGTAAATCCAATTCTTTAAAACAAGAACTAAACAACTATTGAAATACCAATGACTAAAGTTTTAGTGAAGACTAATATATCACATTTTAAAGTGTTGGCTTATTTTAAACCTCAGCAGAACATTTTAAATGAAAATGAGATAAAACTGTTGTGTTTTTTTTTAATAGAACCAACAGAATTTTCATGTGCAGAATCCTAGCTAGCTCTCAGTATTTTCTGGTATAGCACTCTATTAGCCATGTACTTAAATATTATGGTATTGCCTGAAAAATTTCACAAAACCTTACTCTTTCCTGGCATTATTAATAGCTTGAACAGTGATTTTTGTTTGCTATAACAAGACAATTCATCTATTAAAACAAACAGAAATCTACTAAACCAAATAATTTAATCTATTAAAGCCATCATAAGCAGAGGCCTGTGTTTATTTCTGAAAACATACAGTCAATATTGAATACTATTAAGCCCTTCAAATCAGGAAAATTATTACACTAGACTTTGGCATCAGAAGGCTTGCAATCCTTAAGAAATTCAGATGCAAGATGAAAAAGGAATTTGTTGTTTTAAAACCTAGGAAACATTTTCCAAATTTCATCTAAAAAATACAGTAGGAATCTAGAGCCAAGCTGAAAAATGCCAACAAAACTGCCTAGAGATAGACAGGTGGATAGACACATACATATATAATTAGTGTTCTGCTAAACAATTAGGCCTGCATTAATTCTGCTTTAATAGACACATGATAACTGTAACCCTTCTTTTTCCTCAAAACACAAACTGGGAAATCTTGTCTCATCACAAGTAACAGCAAAGAACAAACATTTTCTCTTTTTCTTCCCTGCTGTTACCTAGAACAGAAGGAAGAATTTAATTTGGTGAAAGCTCCTGGAAGATTTGCACCATTTTTAGCAAAATACTTCTTAAGTCAAACACTTATAATTTGCAAGCATCTTGTTCATGAGGCAAAGTGCAAGTAAGAAATAAAGCAGGTTCAAACAAACACATTTTCTCAGGAGAGAGTATTCAGATGTGAGTCCCATCCTTAATCCCCCTGGCAGCTCACGGACTAATGCTGCCCAAATTGGAGAGTGGTGATGACTCCCAATCACTCCCAGTACAAAGATGCTTCCACAGACTTCTCACCCTCCTTTTTTCCTCAGAGAACATTCATCGACTGGCTGATCTGGGAAACTACACCACTTGATCGGCTATTTTATATGATCACTAGGTCAGATTAAAAGCAGGACCGCTCTGGAAGTTGCAGAGTTGGCATCTTTCCGCGTATTATGTTTCAAGGGCTGAAATAAATCCTGCTGTCAAGATAACAACAGTGTAGACTGAATAATAAGAAAGTATTTCGGACGTGGATTTATTTTTCAGTTCATAACTAAGCTTCAACGTTAGTTACTGTCTGGGGACAAATCCAAGCTTTAGGCCACTACGGTGTCGCCTTACCTGCATGAGAAGTTTCGTATCACTGTATACTTAATTTATCTTACTGGTACAGGATTTGATGATAACCTGTACCATACATAAAAGAAAGAAGGAAATCACATTAAGGTCTTTGTTAACTGCCAATGTAATCAATAATTTCTGTTAGAAATTTGTATGTGATGCATTTGCTACTTTGAAAGATATCTTCAACCCAAAGCAGACCATTATGACTCTGAACAGCATATCAGATTCTACATTCCCACAGCAGAAAACATATTACGAAGGTAGTAGAATCAACTCTGCAAGAAATAATAAAAAGACTTTTTATAAGGAAAGAAGGGAGAATTAGTTGATTTGATGAAAGGGAGCATACATACTCAGGGAGACTGTACTCAAATTTACCACCCTCTGGTGATGGTAGTCTTGTCATCCTATCTAGAACAGCGGAGCAAAGAATCAACACAATGACTTTAGATCTCTCTCCTTGTACCCAAAAGATTACAATACAAAAGGAAAAAAGAGCAAGCTTGTTCAGGAAGGGAGAAATTGTAATTTAACAAAGAGAGAGCCCACAGCTGTCACTCAGAGACCAGACTGGAAAATGTTCTGATATATTATCATTTTCTGCAAGGTTTATTTTTTTAAAACTGAAGGTAATCTCAATGTCTATGATATCAGATACAGATACCAGGAATAAAGCATGAAACAACAGTTAAAAGTATAGCACCTAACTAAACACTGTTTGCAGAAGCACATTCATCTTGCTACATTCACTCACTTCTATTTTTGAAATCTATGTTCCAAATCTAAATAAAAATGGATTAAGCACAACGCCAAAGCCCTCTTCAGTGTATATTAAAAAGAAATACTAATCTTGGTTATCAGCCTGTTTATAGGACTTGAAAAATCACCTGCAGTCACAGAAGATTTTCTAAGCCCTACTCTGTGAGAGGTGTGCGAAGCATCTTCATTCATAACGGTGGAAACTTGATGCTATTACTTAGTTTTAGTATCTGATTTTATGAAGCACCTTGTCTTAAAAATCCTCAGCGGACTTCATAAAACATCACCTAGCATTTCTCTCCTTCACCAAAAAAAAAACCTATTCCAAGAGTGTTCTTACGAATTCCCTCCTGCTAGACAGGCAGGAGGATTTCCTGCAGATTGGGGTCTTGGAGAGGGGACACCCCTGGTACAAACACTGTCTTTTCTGAGAGATGGAGCTTTTTTGAAGAGAATGGTTTTGCAGACATTTCCTAGGACTGTTTACACTCTGGCTTCGTGTAATTACTCAGGGATGTTTATTCTGCATGGAGACCGTGTTGGTGGATGGTCTTCATCCCCACTCCTCGCGTACTTTGTCACAGGTACTGCCTGAGTACCGTTGATGACTTTATTAAAGCTGCCATCTGAAATAAAGTACATTCATGCTTGAGAGACTACAGCTCGGAGGAGAGAAAACTGTAAGGAGGGAAAGCAAAGGGTTTCCTTGCCCTGGAGCTTACACGAGTGTCTTGGAGGTGACGCAGCACTTCATTAGAGAGAAGGAGCTGCTTTCACACAGGCTTTGCATCTCAACCAAGAGGTTTTGCCATTGGAGCTATGCCTGGTGGTGGCACAGTATTTTCCACCTTATGACTGAAACAATCACAATGGCAGAACTTGAAAGCATAAACCAGCCTGAGTCCTGTGAATGAGATCAAAGTCGTGTCTTTTTCTTCCCCCCCTTTTTTTTTTTTCTGCTTGAAAGCTTTGTTCTAATAGTAATAGTCAGCAGAAAAGCAGGATAGCCTGATGATTACTCTGTTTTTAACAGATGATTCATCCTTTGATGAATCTTGAGGGAAAAGAGCACTGGGTTTGCTTATGTCTTTCCTGGAGTAGCTTCAGGCCGTAGTGAGTCAAGTCTCATGTGCTTAGAAGCACAAGTCTACAGCGTTTATCACTGTGTTAGTAATGAGCATGTTTTGCATCAGCTAGCATACATTCCTTCTTGAGGCATACATTTAAACCATATTACTTCAGCAAACATTAGATAATTGGTGGTTTTTAATTCCAGTTTCATTTCTTACCTTTTCCTTTAAGTTTTAAAATGCTATCAGAAATAAAAGCTGTTTCAGTATCTGGAGTTGTTCCATCTCACATTATTCCACCAAACACATCCATGAAGAACCTGGTTAAAATGTTTTTCAAGTTCCTCACTGGGTTAGAAAACAGTTAAATAACTAGGCCAAAAAAAGCTTTTCATGAAAATGCTACAATGACTTCACACTAAACCTAGGTATTTATAGATACTTTTTTCTGCACTAAGAACACAAGATGCAGTGCGTCTGGCTAACAAGTACAGTTTAACCTCACAGTTCGGTGTGTTCAGCCCTGTGAGGCAGGAGGGCACGCAGGACACAACCACATCGCTGCTCTCTTGACAAAGTCTGCGCTGGCTCAGATATGGTTATTAAGCACATGTGGTTTGAATAGGGGACCCAGCTTTTTACAGTGAGGAGTTGCTTGTACTAATTAGGCTCTCGCACGTTCAAGCCACTTTTGTGATTCAGTTCCTTTTCAGATGTGTCCTACACGTAAGATCACAGCAAAACAGATGCACAAGAAGAAAAGTGAGGAAATGAGGGGGAAAAAAACTTCCTCAGTCATTTTAAGCTCCTACTACTGCTTTTGGTTTTTCAGCGTCAGTTGTAAAATCCTTCTTTATTTTGCATTGCGCCAGTCTATTTAATTATTTTAACTGAAATTTAATTACTTTCATTGCATATTTCAGTTGTAGTAGAATTTTCCTGCACATTTGCACGTACTAGTGACCACTGAAATCTGCTGTTAAGGATCTGTGTAGAACATTTCAGTTGTTGTTTTGTTTGCTTGTCAACTCCCTTCTTAAAAATGGCCCGAAATTTGTGAGGGTTTAATTGTTATCTGGCCTTTAAGAAGCAGACAGGGAAGTATTTGAAAATGTTTTTTTATATGAAATATTATTGGAAGGTAATGTGTTTATATTGCTTCCACTGTTCTACCATCATTGCATACAGAAAATTTCAGAAAATTTATCTTTACAACCACCCTGCAAGACAGGAAAACTTTTTATTCCCATTTTACTCGTCAGCAATTAAAACACACCAAGACTAAGCAATGTGCCATGTTATGGAGGGATGTGGAACTGAACTTTTGTCTTCCAAATCACACGCCAGCACTCACATCACACAAACTTAATTGGTTCTTTTTCTAGAGATAAATCACAACCAGTCTAACTGAAGGAGTTTATTAGAACGTTCAGCTGCAGAAATCATCTCTCACACAGAGATCATTCTTGAGATTTAGCAATTCTTCAGCTACCCTTTCCCATCAACTTAACCCATCCCCAACAACTACCCAATAAGGCCAAGGAAAACTACCTCAACTGTGAGTGAAAGTTACAAACTGATCATGTAGTAACTCGGAATGAGGATGTCAGCCCTTCAAAATGATTGAATCAGGAGCTCAGGTATGGCTGTCCTTCACTTGTGCCCTCAAAAATGATGTACTGTATGTAAATCTTTCACTTGCTCACATCCACTTTATCAGTTATTCATGTTGTTCTGTAAGAACAACCTGCGTTGTTCATAAACACTCCCCCAATCACTTGTGTGAATCCAACAGTGCAAGTGATTTTATTTCTACCAGCTTATTGATTAAAATGTTATGGAATACAGAGCAAAGCACTGATTCCAACAAAATCTCAACAGAAAATTTGCCTTGTTTACAGGTGTATTGACATCCCTTTGTTTGCCAATTTCTAATCCAGTTAGAATGCCAGATTGATCCTGTATCATTATTTTTAAATAAAACGGTTTCACAGTACTATGTCAAGCCATACAGAATTCTGTGTATCTCACTGTAACAATATTAGCTTTCATCAGCCAAAGCTTTAATCTAATAAAGATGGATGTACTCTTAAATGCATATTGATTGGCATATGTTACATCTCTGTCCTTTGCTTCTGTATGAATGGAGACCTGCATCAGCCCTTTCATTACTTCACCTAGGAACAATATCAAGGACAAGCTATAATCACATCAATAATTTTTGTTAACATGAAATATTTGCTTACAGACAAGAATAAGATACTGAATTTCAGCTAAATTAAAAAGAAGGAAAGAAGACCTAAATAAGAGCTTGCTGGACCTACTTTGGAATGTCGGCTTCTAATTCTGAACTAGTTTCCTGTTTCTCCAGGAACTTACAACACGCCTCACATAAGGAAGACAGGCAAGATTTTGTCGTTATCAAAGTCATTTCTGATGCTATGTTTGCCAAAATGGTGCAGGGCATTGTCTGAAGAGGGAGGAAAGAAAAAAGAAAGAAGAAAAGTAAAGGAGAAAGAGGGAGAATGACAGCTCTTTGCATGGAAGAAGAAATGGTTCTAGGCTGCCCAGTCTCCCTGTTCATGAACTTGCAGAGCCCTCCCATGGCATTAACATCAAAATTTTGCTAAAGTGGAGCAGTTTCAAATGACCAAAACTCATACGTGCAGCTACTCATTTTAAACTAATACAATGCATTTTCTTTGCCAGCCTTGTTAATGCTAAATCTTATTTCCCTGACTTTATGAATATGGCTTCTAAATCTAGATTCATGTAGGAAGCAACCCAAGGCAAGTACTGCATTCACGCTGTATTTTAATTCTCCACAATCTGATGGGTACAATTCCCAGTAATGCCTTGGTTGCACCCAGGACATGGAAGAGAGGACCCAGATGCAGGTTCTTCAACAACTCTGTAGAATATTAAACTAACATCTTGAAGATACTTAAGACTGCCTTCAAATCAGCCATGTAGGCAAAACACACTTTACCTAGAAATTCCTCTGTACAGGAAAAATAATTAGGCCTAGTTGCGTTAAACAGAAGATAAAATACTTGCAAGGATATGATTACAAGGAATGTGAGCAGATTGTTCTCTTTCATTCAGAGTCTTATCATGGAAAAGAGGATCTACTAGATGTTAAGCTATATTTGGCTAGACTTAGACTGGCTGAATGAATCTAAGCCACCATTTCAGTTTATTTAATTTAAAAAGCAGATCAAAGTGTTGCTTTTACCCACCTATTAATATTGAAAAGATTCTCTGGTTATTACAGTTATGCTCCAAATGTCTTCAAAGCATTACAACTATACTAAACTATGTACCGTGCTGAACAAAAAATGATGACTAAACATTTTTGTAAGACTCGAGTGCAAAAAGATCATCAAAACCACTCAAGTAAGAAGGAACCAACTTATCACTGCCTGGTGTTTGCAACCAAATACATCTGACAGCACCACTTCAGACTAAGGGGAAGGAAATGTTCCCATTAAAAACAAATTCTCCCTGCTCCTCTCCCTGCCCTCCTCCCTGTTGTCATTTATTTACTCTGTGGTCATTTACTCACTTTGTGAGCATCTCGTTCCTCTATGCAGAAAGTCCTAACGAAATTATAAACCAAAGAGTAAAAAAACTGGAAACACTATTTTAAATTATGTTATAACAAGAATAATAACAGCATTAAATTTAACTGTATACAATTAAAAAGACTGATTTTTTTTTTTTAATTTGAGAGATCGGAGATCAAAAGAGGGAACAACAAAAGTCAAATTATAGCAAAATTTTGTCTCCCATATTACACCATCCATTCTGTAATACCCTGAGTTCCTCCTATGCAATTTCAGTACATTCTTCTGCTGTTTGTTCATACTTTATTTACATAATTTATTTACAGTGATGGGTGAAATTGCCTATAAAAAGCTAGAATATTTCCATAATAGAGTTTGATGCACAACTTGTTGCAAATGGTGGAAGGACTGAGAGGAGATACTCTGCACTACAAGTTGGTATTAGACCCTGGTTCTGAAAACTTGTTTGCATTGTCAGAAGCAAATATGGCTAAGCAGAGGGGGTAAAGTTAAGCAGGTGCCTAAGTTTTTGTAGGATCTCAGACTTCTTATTTCTAAGGACTTAAGGGTTTACTACAAGCTCAGTTTTGGCTTTCTCCAGATCAAAATCTCTATAATGCAATGCCTGTGATGTTCCTCTTAATCATACCATAAACATGAAATTACTTTTTATAAGAGAGAGAGAGAATTGAGTATTATTTCAGCTAATTATTATTAGCTAATCAAAACAGAAATTCCCAGGTTATTTACTATTAACAATACAAGCGGATTGCTTTGTGGAGAGAAAAACTGACAATCATTCAATATTCTTGTAACAATACTGTAAGTTCCTGTTTGATAACAGCAATAGTCTCATTTGTTCAGTTTATAACTAATCAACAACAATCATTTAATATTTTGAAGTAAAGAATTCTAATAAGAAAATGCCGTTGTGTGCAGGGTGATAAAGGCTATCTGTTCATAAATTAATGCTTTGCTTCGGAATTAAACACCAAGAGTTGTCCTTCAAACAAAGACAGATTTGAAGGGGAGGCTGAGGGGAGCACAGTACAGCCTGTGTGCTCTCAGCAGTTTCCCCACCTGTACCACAGAGGCGTCCAGCTCCAAACTTTCTAAGTCTGAAAAAAACCGCAATTGAGCTAAGTGACTTTGAACTTGTTCACTTCATGCAGGTTTCAGCAAAACCTCACTTATTTCTACCATAAACAAAATGAGGCAGGCTTGCACAAACTGTTCTACCTATTCATAAAAAAAAAGTAATAAAAAATGAGCCATATCAAAACTAATACAAATATGAAATCAGTGTTTTACTGTCAATACAGAAACAAAGGCTAATCCAGATGTATTTTCACATACCTCTTGGTTTGCTTGGGCAGAACCTGATATGCCCAAGTAGCCCTGGAGCTCCTATGTGAAACTCAAGTCTGACTATCCACAGCTTAAAAAAAAAATTTGGTTGTTTGGAAGAAAATAAAATGCCACTGCTTTACTTAGACATTGTAAATCTTTGAGCTTCTCTTAGTACTATGTAGTCTCTGTTTCCACCATGGAGGACAAACTTGAGTATTAACCATTTACACGAAAAAAAGGATGGCAGAAGCAATCTCTAAAACACGTAACTAAATTCTTCTCTGACAACAGAACGAGTATCACACAGTTTGTTGGACAGCACTGGAGTCTAATTTAATAACTACAGATTTGTGAGAACTTGGAAGGGGCCTCTAAATATATATTCACATTTTCATTCAGACTGAAAGGTCTCAGTTCGACTGTGTATTGAGTTTCTGTGGCAAAGTTTTGGTAGTGAGGGGCTACAGGGGTGGCTTCTGTGAGAAGCTGCTAGAAGCTTCCCGTCTGTCCAACAGAGCCAATGCCAGCCGGCTCCAGGATGGACCCACCACTGGCCAAGCCCAAGCACATCAGATACGGTGGTTGCTTCTCTGGAATAACATATTTAAGAAGGGGAAAAAGCTGCACAGCAGCAACCAGAGAGAAGAGTGAAAATACGTGAAACAAATCTGCAGACACCAAGGTCAGTGAAGAAGGAGGGAGGAGATGCTCCAGGCACCCGAGCAGCAATTCCCCTGCAGCCCACGGTGAAGACCATGGTGAGGCAGGCTGTCTCCCTGCAGCCCATGGAGGTTAGTGGTGGAGCAGATGTCCACCTGCAGCCTGTGGAGGACTCCACACCGGAGCAAGTGGATGCTCAAAGGAGGCTGTGACCCAGTGGGAAGCCTGTGCTAGAGCAGGTTCCTGGCTGGACCTGTAGACCCACGGAGAGAGGAGCCCACACTGTAGCAGGTGTTCTGGCAGGTCTTGTGACCCTGTGGGGGACCCAAGTTGGAGCAGTTCATGAAGAAGGACTTGCGTAGGAGCAGTTTGTGAAGGACTGTCTCCCACGGGAGGGACTCCATGATGGAGCAGGGGAAGAGTGTGAGAAGTCCTCCCTGTGAGGAGGAAGCAGCAGCAGGGACATGTGATGGACTGACCACAACTCCCATTCCTCATTCCCCTGTGCTGCTGGAGAGAAGAGGCTAGAGAAAATTGGGAATGAAGGTGATCCTGGGAAGAAGGGAGGGGTGGAGAGAAGGTGCTTTTTAAGATTTGTTTGTATTTCTCATTATCCTACTCTGATTTAATTAGTAATAAATTAAATTCATTTTTCCAATTAAAGTCTGTTTTGCCTGTGATGGTAACTGCAGAGTGATCTCCCTGTCCTTATCTTGACTCACAAGCCTTTTGTTGTATTTCTCTCCCCTGTCCAGTTGAAGCGAGGAGCAATAAAGCAGCTTTGGTGAGCGCCTCATTTCCAAACAGGGTCAATCCCCCACAGCCTGTTTATATGTTGCTGCTTACAGTGATAATTTTCAGTGTATCATCGCAGCATCTAACAAACACAGAAAAACGATTTCCTTCATATATCTGAAGTGACAAACACTGAAACATTAAATTCATTATCTGAAGCAAGTTATTACTTAAGCATTAAGCTAATGAGACAGTCAAAATACTGGAAAATTATAATCTCATCACAAATCAGATCACAATGTATCTTGTCTAATTAGCAGCAGAAAAGCAGTAATAAATTGCTTGTACTTCTTGTTGTCCACTAAATCGGCTTTCGATATTCTAAACAGTTCTAAATATGAAACCGCTGCTTCTCACTAATAAAGAGTTGTTAATATCCCAAACTTCTATTGTTTTGAAGTGTTCATTCTTGGAAAGCTCCATAGAAAATAGGAAAGTTTTTCTCATGGGTGGGGGGAGCAATTCATGTTTTCAGAACACATGGTAATAGCAGCAGTTATCTAACATACCTAAAATATGTGCTGGTATCTAATAACTAAAGGCACAAAGACACTAGAGGTAACACTTGACCCAAACTCAAGCGTAGGTCCTCAGGGCAGCATGAGCACTCACTCAAAGTCCAGGTCCAGGATAACGCTGGTAGCACAGCTGTTCCCAGAGAAGGCACCATGTCTCTCACACCTCCCCAAACTGGCGATCGCAAATTGAAGTATGACAAGATTTCTGCTCAGGCCAATGTTTGGAGACAATCCAGGGCATTCATTGTCACCAGTTGTCCTGTGTAAGTACTTGATTCATTGCAAGGCTGCAGATTGGCGTGATGACATGATCACCTCCTTCTTATTCCATAATACTATTTTTCAGATTTCCATGCTCATTTACTTTCTTTTTTACAGAAAATGAGGCAGCAGTCTCTCAAGAGTTAAAAACAGGGCCTTCTGTGACATTCACCCACTGAAGAGCTGCACTGCTGCTGGATGGAAGCACTAAGCAACACCTTTAGGTGAATTTGGGAAAAGCAAATGAGTAATGGTTGATGCTGATGAAAAAAGTACCTATGAATTTTATTCAGACTATGCACTGTAAATAAGCAGTGACACATACTTCTTACACGGACAAAATATCATTTAGCTGAGGACAGGAATGCTCAGAGGAGGAGCATTAGTATTAAAAAGTCTAGTGAAAGTCGTTGTGGTAAAGAAACAGCATGAGAAAACATTTTCACTTTGTACCACATTTCACTTCTTTCGCTGTTCAGCTTCACGTCTTTTTTCCTGGGAGCACCTGCCACATGAGATGCGCTCATGAGGGGAAAGTCCCTGACCTGAGAGGATCCCTGCATCAGGGCAGACAGAGACTGGTGAAAGAGGAGCAACGATGACGACTATCACTTTTCAGAAAAGTGAACGGAAACATTTTGCAAGGTTGAGTCAGAACACTGACACGCTTTCCAACGCATGAATGCTCCCTCCCCCACTGCCTCTGACGCAGACTAACACCCCCCTCTCCGACAACAATAAATAAGTCACAATCAAACCCAGAAAACTGCTCAGTTATCAGTTCAAAGTTGCATCTGCCTCCTGAAACTAACTGAAGTAGCAAGGCTTGCGACCCTTCTGATAGTTCCATGCGTCCCTCCCCATACCACAATCTTTCCTCCATTTGTTTTCTTTTCAGGCACTTCTAGTCCAAGCATCCCCAAGTCTCCAAAGCGGGTTTATTTTCCTTTTCTTCTTGCCATAGAGCTGATATACCCCAGAAGACTTTATTTGCATCTGTAAACTGGTAAAGACCCTTCAAAGGGTTAGCAGCGGATGGGGAATGAATGGTGGCTGGGGAACTCGGAAGAGGTGAGTGGTGCTGAAAGCAGAAAAGCAATTGGAACAGACGATTCGATAGCCCAGGAGAAAATACTCATTTTAGGCTTTTAAGCTGTGCTGGAAAGGGTATGGTTGCCCCCTGCAAAGGAGCTCCCTGAGGAATGGCTCATTGTACTAAGAGTGGGAAACATGAAGGCAGGGGAAGTATGAGCTCAGATGCAGAGACAATGAGCACAAGGCTCCTTCCAGAGTGACTCATCCAGCCTCTGGGACAGAGGAAACCGATCACTCCATAAATCAGCATCTTTTGCTCACTATTCAAGTAGTGGCACTTGGCAGCGGGGAAGGCAGCTGCTCACGGCTTCTAACAGCTCATGGGATGGTGCTGGGAAGAGGCAAGGAAATAAAGATTTTGGGGGCGATGACGTTTGGTGACAAGCTGAGAAGGAGATAGCACAATAAGATACTTAAAGGAATTAATTTGCCTTTGCATAATTAACAGGCAACTGGATAAAAGTTGTGTTCCAATAACACTAAGGTTCTGCTAGAGCAAAAGGAAATTTTTTCAAACTTGTGGACCATTGAACATTTTTCTTGTAAGCAAGAGTTCATTTTTACATAATTTATGTGCCCATAAAATGAAGACCAGTCTAATATTTAATAGACAGGAAAGAGAGATTTTGGAAAACCATCCTTTTTCACGTAGTTATTAGTTTTCACATAATAAACTTACATGCAAATTAATTGGGGGAAAAGCCCAGTATTTATTCCTCAGCTTTATTACTTTTAACACGGTAATGCCTAGGAGTCCCCAGGGAAGAGCCTCTTTTCTCATGAGCATTGCCGTCATTTCCTGCCTTGAGAAGCTAAAGAGTTTCTACTCTTAAGGAAGACAAATGACACACCATAGCACTGAATTAAGTGATGCACCAAATATCACATTAGTTTCACCATTAATTAATCAGGGACAGTGGTTTGAAAATAAGATTTTTTACTAGAAGTGGTTGCTTTCACAGCTTCTCTACCAGCCTAGCAGTTAGAGAGGTCTCTTCTGAGCAGTTTTTCTCATCTTTGTGTAGCCCCAGAGGGATTGGAATAAAAAAAAGATTAAAAAAAAATCAGGTTTATTTTATACTGATTGTTTTTACTTATTTTCTGCTCAAAAATACCAAGCATACAACCTAAAGTAGCATAAAGTTTTTCAATTGTATTACATTAACTGCGCAAATCTAACACAGGTAACTAAGACAGAAGGGCTCACTCAAAGTGATGAGAATCAAACTGGGTCATCTGTAGCTTCCCCACCAGCCCAGGCTGTGTAGACCTCTGCAACCCAGCTCCATGTGCAACAGCTCTCAAGGAAGGCCTGGGACTACTAATACTTGAAGGTCATTGCTTCTACATCAACCAGGAGGACACAGGTGCCACCTGCGACGATTTGATGTCTTATAATCTTGTTTCACAAGAGAGGAGCTGAAGCAAAGGACAGGTGAGTTTCCTACTACATTGGAAGTTTTGAAAGTGAGGAATCGTCTCCCTTCCAGATTCTTATTAGGGAGTCATAAAAATAATAACTAAAACCAAACAAACAAACAAACAAAAGCCAGCAAGCGGTTAGTTTGCAAGCAGTGGTCGTTCCTAAAGAACTACATTAAGCCATTTCAGAGGTAACAAAACATTCTGAAAACCATTTATCTGGTTTTGTTTTGGAAAAAGGCAAAGAATCACAGTCAAAAAAGAGAGACAAGCACTCCCTTTCCCCTCCTCTCCCTCTCCTCTTTCCCAGGAAATGCCATTTCCATTAAAGAACTGTTAAAGATCCTCTACCAAAAACGGATACTACTCCCTCAGGAGCAGAAGCCTGTGCCTAATGAGCTCAAGCCATTTTGGTTGAAATAGCCCTATTTGCAGCTAAACAAACAGCTGCCCACCAATGTCCCATCCCAGAAAACAAAAGAAACACTCCTACTCTGATTATTAAAATATCTTACTTTTTTTTCAGAAAAAACTTCCTAAGGAAGCTTTATTTGAGAAAGAGAACTCATCATAGAGAAATCTTTTTTGGGCTGGGAAAAATATTTCTTCAGCCTTGACAAGCTGGAAAAATCTCTAGCTGTTACAGTAAGTGCAAGATGAAAATGAAAAAATAATCCTGAAACAAACAATCACACTTTTAGCCTTTCACACATTCTCAGAACTTGAATTTTTCCTTCCAAGAGTAGAACAGCCTTGAGAGGATGAGCAGCAGTGTCTGAAACCATGGAAACTGTAGTTTGCCTGTTTTTCTTAATAGCTGGGCAACAGGCCCTGTCTGAAATCTAGTTTCCACAAGGTTTTGCAATTAGAGAAGTCAAGTATGAATGCACCAAGTTAGGGAATAAAAATAAACAACATTTCATACTTCATCCTAAGAGTTTCTGATTTATTATGAAAGCTTTTCAGAGCCACTCTTTGAGACTGAAATTACTGCCTTAATATCTGATTTTCTGACCAAGAGCTCTTGCAATTTAAAGAAAAGCAGGATAGAGAGCTGTATTGGTGTGACATGCGTGCTTTGCAAGACAGA
Organism: Trogon surrucura; assembly: GCA_020746105.1. Taxonomy (NCBI): domain Eukaryota; kingdom Metazoa; phylum Chordata; class Aves; order Trogoniformes; family Trogonidae; genus Trogon; species Trogon surrucura. Next base: position 15,651,841 of record CM036622.1, on the reverse strand, counting down.
ATTTATATACCTTCTTTTTTTGGTATTTAATGTCTTATTCTAAATAAAACTTGTACTGAGACACTACAGAGCAAAAATCCAATTCTCCAATTTGCCTGGAGAAAGACACATGCAGACTGATGGAAAAGAGGAGCTATGGACAAAGCCCCTCAGGACAAAATGTTTCATGAATGTTGACTAGAATTTCCCTCTGCCACCCATGCAGAAACTGGTTCGATGTTCAGACTGGGGTACCACAGAAAAGACGTCAACTACCAGACAACTACTGTGGTAAACTATGTTCTTAGTTCTCAAAATCCCAAACAATTTCACAGCTTCTTCTGCCCTTCTCTGTACCCTCTAACACATGCAGCAGCTGGTACAGGGTAGGCAAGATTCAGTTGTAGAAACCAGAAAAGGGATTCCAGTTTCTGCTGCATCCACAGATCTTAAGCTCCTTCTTCATCACTTTGCCATGATACGTATCCAGCACTCACCAGTGTAAGTGCGCCGACGTTGTCAGACTGAACAGTCTCATCTCTTTGCCTCTGTTTCTCCATACTTTGCAGCTTTTTTACTACAAGGACTGTTCTTTTGTTTCTGATTGTACTTCAGACTTACTAGTCTACCGTGGCCCCGGTAAGCAGGAGAAAAAGATCATCTGGCCACTTCCCATTACGCCACAATTCTCTTAATGCTTTGAAATTCATGCTTTTGTGGAGAGTACTGCAGTTTCTTTCCCTCTCAAGAAGTGGAGACTTACAGATGTGTAATTTGGTAGACCTGCTAGATCCAATGCATGGGTCCGTAAAAAGGAAAGTGGTAAATGATACCTCAAACTCCAAGGCAGCAGAGTAGCAGTATGGTCTTTCTCTTAGTAATGTGACTACTCTGCTCCTCCCCCATGGATGTAAGTCACCTGAGAAGGTATTTGTTCCCATTAATTAGTTCCAAGACCAAGTATCACACCTTCCATTTCCAATACTATGGAGTCTTCTATGGAGAACTTTTATTAATCCTTAAGTACATTTATTGCAAATTAATTAAATATATTTGAGGTATATCTTCACTAAAGTCAAAAGTCAGAAGAACAAAGCTTGCATTTTGCTGAAATACAAGCAAATAAAGAAGACTTTTGAAGATTTTAAGCATTACATATTTGAAGGTTTACTTTGAATCACGGTAAAGTGCAACAGAAAGAAGATCTACTGAAAAGAAAAAAGTGCACAAGCCAAACACAATCAGCACACTTATTCCTAAGACTATTTACTTTTATCACACATGCACAGCAATTGAGCTTACCTGTAAAACTGTTCACGCATAACTTAACTAAACATTTGTGCAAAAGGTGTTACTGCATCAACACTGGGTAAAGGAATTCTTGGATTCCCTAACTTGTTCATTAGAGAAGTGAATTTCATCTCTGCTAGAACAGGGGAAATAACCATTAACTCTTACCACAGACACACCTCCTTGTCAAGCAGAACCATACCAGAAAGATACTCAGCTCAAGACAAGGAAAACCAAGTTTGAAGAGAGGCACGAGAAACCGAGTTTCAGACTGCAGCAAATGAAAGCAACCAAGAAAACACCATCTCCTCTCTTCCAGCAGTTTTTAGTGCTGGCCCTTCACTCAAAATTTTTAGAACATGCAGCAACGATATAAGGTTTTTCTTTTCATATATACCTCCAAGTCAGCTTAACAGACCTTTTGATCTGCTGGAATAAATATGTTGCAATTTAGTGAAGATGTTGATTGAGATTCAGTGTCCACTTACATTCCTTAGCTGACCAGACCTTAAGTGCAAAACTTCAAAGTTTTCACTTTTACTCCCTAAAAGCTTAACAGACAAGGTGAAGAGCATGCTTGGTTTCTCTTTTCTTTTAAATAAAGCAACATCTTCAGGAGGAAAACTGTTCACAGGCTCAAAATATCAGCAAAGATCCAGGAACAACGAGAGAGACTTGCATTCAAACACTGACCTACTTCCTATTATAGCTTCCCTCATAGCTGAAGAACACACAGTGCTTCTTTAGTAAAACTGAAATGCTGTGGCATATGCTTCTGTAGACAAATAAAATGCTGACAGGCAATGCAGTAAACTGAGCCACGCCACTTTTTCCTCCTGTGAAAGCCCTTTAAACATTGGTATTACATTATTCACTCAGATAATGACGGAATACTTTGTAAATGGGACAGAAAGTCAATTATTCTACACATTCACCATCACAAGCAAGAGTGTAAGATCAATGTGCCTCTAACCTATTTTATAAATACTTCAACAAAAAACAAACAAGAGAATTAAGTTCGTAGTTTCTTAACAGTTTCCAGAGATGCTAATGTATGTACTGTAACTCACAAAGGCTATTTATAGAGGCGAGCTTCTGCACAGCATTCTTAGAAAATCGTTTTTATTAACCCTCAGATACCATGTTTGTTGAAGCCCTGAGGATGTGTTACAATTAATAACTGGTGTGAAATTTAAATTTCAACAGCGTTTTTTATTACCCAGACATAAAATGCCAGTTGACACTTTGTGATTAAGATGAAACACTAAGTATTACTTGATTAAAATCAACAAAAGAGCAATAAAAACTACCAGTCCTACGGACCCCCAGTGTTAAATGCACCACGTCTCTCAGTCACTGGATGTGCAGCAGGAATACTTGTTGAGAGACCTGCACAGCATGCTGTGACTTGGAAACATGCAAATTTTAAAGATCAGGATTTATTCTGAAGCAAAGTAGTACAGGTTTAATATTAAATAACTTTTTCTTCAGCACTTTGGAAATGAACACGGTTGCTAGTGTTCATTGCCCCAATTTTTGCTTGCAAAAATAAAATGTTTGCGTTTTTGTGTAAAGCGCAGCACACCGTAGTTGCACTATGAAAAATAACAATAATTGTATGGAGATCCATTTGTCAGTTTATCCCAATTATTACAGTAAAACATGTTTATTGTTTTGTTGCCTATATACAACACTTTAAATCTCCTTACAGTTGCTAAATTTAGGATTATCTGCAGATGGGAAAATGCCTGAAAATGAAATGACTCTAGAATATGCTACCAAATCTCTTCAAATAACTGAAATGCATATTCATCAAGTATTATGCTGTTCCAATGGATAACTCCTGTATTTTAAAAAGATTAATTAATAAAGTATAAGCGTAATGTTTAGGGGTGCAGCTCTTAAATCTAATTAAAGAGACCTTACCAACAGTTTCTTTCTGCAAATTCACACCAGCCTTTTAAAGCTAGTTAAATGTATTTAGTAAAGAAATATGCCAGAGGGAAGTTTTCCGTTAGCCTTCTAAAAATATTCTGTGCAAATTATTTTTGCCATATACTTATATTTCACTGGGAATGTTTTGAAGCAACTTCCTCTCAATGCATTGTCTAAGAATACAGTATAGAAGAGTAAAAATACTGTCTAAATAATACAGAATATTTAGGACATTTCACTAAACACTTTCACAGTTCATAAAAATCTGCAATAGCATTTTCAGCTATGCCTTGCTAAACCTACACTTAGTCTTGCAAATTAAAAAACAAGATGTAGCACTGAATTCCAAGAAATGTCCTCAATAACTAAGGAAAAGCAGATGAACAAACGGTTTTCAAAATGGTTTAAGTAATAAAAAAAGATCATAGGAATGTTTACGCAAAAAAATTAATTACGATATTATTCAACTTCGTGAATAGGAAAGATATTCCAACATTTACTGAAAAATATCCCAACAGTTCTGGGCTTAGCATATTTTCCGCAATATGAACATTCCTGTCTAACGGTGAGGCTCTGTGCAAGTGTCTTTTGCGAAGGGCACCAGGAACTATCAGAGTAGATTACTGATGTATTAACTTTCTCATATGGAAGCACAAGTAAAACCCAGGTATGAAGTTCTGTCACAAGAGCATAAGAAATCCCAGACTATATTAGTGATTCTATGCTCCAATACCAATAATTAAAAGTGAGAATCTGCAGAACCTACTGTTTGATCAGCACAGGTAATGAATTATAATTAGAGAAGTATACTTAAAAAGCATTGGTGACAATGACTAGGTAATTTGTAGTTACACTCTCAGAGCTTAATTAATAATTGGAACTTCAGCCATGTCTGCTTCAACATTTTCCAGCTGCAACCATTATACGATAAGTTTTGGCAAAGAGGAGCAGGCACCTTGCACCTGTAAAATCTGTCCCCCATTGAGACTGTGCCAACATATGCTGGAGCAATTCCTATCTTGCACATTAGGGTTCAGCTCAGAACAAATAGCTACAAACACACAAACTGAATCCCAGAATAGCCAGGCCCAAGTATCTCGTTCCCCTATTTGTCACGATATAGTGGTATTTGAAAAAAGTGCACCTAAACATATATACCGAAAAAGGAAGATAGCATGTGCCTTAGAAATTCAGTGTAGCTGTAGAAATCAAAAGGTAACAGAAGCAGAGAATTCAACCCTTTTTACATTTGGAAGCATTTAAGGCCACGAAAATATAATCTGTTCAGGAAATACTTGGTTTAGTTTAGTTTTAAGAACACCTACAGTGGAACTGATGATAAAAAGAGGAACAAGTTATATCTGAGTAGATGCAGATTTTGTTACAGAAAGAGATTCACTATGCGCGAACATTGTAGGTGGTTGTAGACTGGTATTTAGGAAATGTGCCTTTCTAAGATTTGCATTCCAAATGTTTTATGTGTTTGGTTTGGGTTTTGGGGTTTTTTTGGTGGTTTTTCTTTCCCCCCCCAACTGGTCAATGTATTTGCTGGAGCAACTCAACATCTTATTGTTGCTTTATAACTAACAAATAGCAACACTGTGTTTTGGGGACCAATGCGCACAGGCACATGGCAGTATGATTCATGTGAGGATCAGATAAAAACTCAGAATCACTGATAACTGTATTTAATCTGGTGGCTCTCGTGGGTTTGGAAGGTACCCAGGAAAATTTAAAGTTGGACGAGTCCATCAGCATCAGGCTGTAAAAGAGCTACGACTTCTGTAACAAAAATCAGTCAGAGGCCAATTCAAAGTAGAGTAATTCCAATCCAAAATGAGCAAGGAGTCAAGCTGCCGGTGTTGCAACTTGTGATGGCCAGAAGAACTGAATTTATATGTCTGAATAGAAAAGATATATTCAGGCCATGTGTTTTCCTTTTATTAGAAGCATGACAATATTATATACTCAAGTTTTAGAAGTAACTTGGACTTGACCCCACTGTGAAATCAGAAAAGAAAAAAAATTATCGGTCCACTTTTAAAGAGTATTGCTGATTCAGCAGCTACCACAGCCAATGTTATAACTGTGAGCAATCTCAGTGGAATAGCCCGACCATTATTGTTGTTTGAAAGAAAATTTACTAGCAATAGTAGCCATGTAGAATAACCATGATGAATAAAGTAAGATAAGGTTTTTTTTATATACTTATTTTTATATACCTGGCTTGAAATATTGTAGCTATGTTATAAGCTTTGACAACCTATCTTGGGAAAGGACCTCTCTTTCTGAATTCTGACAACAGGAGATGAGATGACGTTAAACAGAATCCAACACCACGTCAGCTAAGAACTCCACTGTTACAGCTCCTTGCTTTTATGGAGAAGTAGTGAGAGCTCTGTAAATAAGCTTTAAATGTTAAGCATCAGCATCCAAAAATAAATGTTCATCTATTCAGAAACAACAATCAAAAAAAGCTTTAAAAAGAAAAATCATTTAAGGGTTTATTTTTAAACAGTTATTTTTAAAGTGATCAGCCTTGACATCAGAGCATTCTTCTGTCATCATAAGAAAAGGGAGTTTAATTCTGAGGGATCAAGCTGCTTGCTTTACTTTGAGTTCCATAATTCCTCCTTTCCAAATTTAACAAAAGCTACCAGAGTGTAACTGCTCAGCAGTAATTGACTTAAACATCTAGAGAAAATAACAATTAAAAAGGTACAAAGGGTTCCTCCGCTGTACAAATACATTAAAGTAGGTAAATATGAATTCTGAATAAATGAATTTTTAATATGTTCACCCTTTGAAAAGAAGTCTTTTATTCTGCATACACAAGCCTCACAAACTGTTCATGAAAAAAACTGTTTTGAAAAGTAAATAAGACACTGGCAAAGAGCGTGTTGTGTCCTACTTCTGTGGCTGAGCTAAGGGCCGATAATTCACTCCTGTACTCAGTGGTTCCACTCCTTTAGGTCAAGCATTACAGTGGATGGAGTGAAGGGTCACCTTCAGGGAGCCACTGTATTCCAAAAACTTCCTTCACTGTTCACAATATCCAGGTGGAAATACTGGTGGACAATAGCGTGTGATGACATATGTCAACCATGGGAGGGAAGTTTAATAAAGCAGGACATGCCATAAGGAAACCTGGCTTCAATTTCTGGCTCTGACACAGCTTTTCTTTATGTGACAAATCATTTCATCTGCCTAGATTGCTCTTCCCACAACTTAAATGGGATAACATTCGTTTACTTTTCCAGATATTCTGAGAATTAATTTCTTCATACTTGGGAAAGCATTTCAAATTCCTAAAATGGGAGCCTCTCCTGTACCTTAGCATCAAGCTGACCTGTAGCCTGGGAGTACTTCTCCTCCGCAGCAAGTGGTCAGGCTCAGGTGTATTTACTGCAATTTGAAAACCCTTTCATGTAACTTCTGCCACAACTATTAACAGAAAATGTTTATTCCTGGCACACTAGCTCTAGCAGTCTTAATTACACCACTCTCACATGTGAAGACATAAGAACAGCAACCAAATTAAATTTACTGCACTGCAACTGGATTAAATTTATGGCACTTCTGTGGTCATTAGCAAAAATATAATAGGTCTTTTTAACATTTGGAGAATTTCTCTTTCAACCACCTATCTCTGCTTCATCCCCACTTTCCCAGAACTCCTTTTTTTACCTACTTGGTAAAGACTTAAGGCTCAGATATAACTGCCCCAATGTCGTACCCTGCCACGCACAATGGTCCCAGTATAAGCTATAGTAGTAAAATATAAAAATACAAATAGCATTTTAAAATCAAGAGATGAAGGGAAAAATATATGAAGATATATTTGCGGCACATTGTGGAAACTGAACCCAAGAACTTTCCTGAATCATTGTCAGAAAACTGTCTCAGCAAATTCACTGGGGACCAAGTAGACCGCAAAGGTTCCCTACATGCATATCCCATCAACCAAAAGGAAGATGGGTTTGCTCATTAAATCATAAATAAGTTATCAGTAACTGAGCTCTCAGGGAAACACAAATTAAAATTATGACCTTTGAAACTCTGACTATACCTAGTTTAACAGCTGCTAAAGAGTAGAAACGTACAAAGAGGCTGACTGTCAAGTGGGCAAAATTACAGAATCTAATAGTGTGAATGGCCAAACCAATTCTCCTGGTATCACAGGATAAATTACCCTGATATCACAGGATGTGCTGCTAGAAGAGAGAGTTTAATCCTAGATTAATTTTTATTCTAAATAATTGGAAGAAAGCACTTGATAACAGTCTTGCATGCCTGGAAAGGATCCAGATGGTCCCAGGTAAAGTATTTATCATTCACATGGTACTTCCACCACCGATTTAGAAGAAAGCATCACTATTTAAAGCAATAGAGATTGTATTTCTATACCAGCAGTACTACATGCATGTAGCTTAGAAACTAAAACTAATATAAATTAGTATGATTTAAGAAGGAACCATATGTTCTTTATGTTCAAAAAAAACAAGCTAAATATTTATAATAAGTCTTTAAAGAAAACAACTGATTTTGAAAACAAACAAACGTATCCCAACCAAAATTTTAAATTCTTTTTTTTTTTCTCTCCAGTCAGATACTTTTAGAAAGAGTGAGATGATTCAAATGACTTTACTCATATTACACTATACTGAAAGACTTTGCTTTTGCCACTGGTTAAGAGCACAAATCAACTTGTGCTCCCTATTTGTTTCTCTCTCTAAATCCACAATTGCAGACCAAAGTAAACAAATAGCCATAGTTCCAGTGTGCATGAGTTTCAGCCAGTTTGCCATGAAATACAGGTTCAAAACAGTTGTTGCTATTCCCTGTTCTCCTTAAAAAGTAAACGTCAAGAAGCATCAAAAGAACAAAGTGCTCTCTGAGGAAAGGCCAGCTCTGGTGCAAATCCAATGCTGTTAAATTATGGAGTGGCAGTGATGAAGCACAGATTGTCACCTGCTGCTCTTTTATTCTCAAAACCTGAAAACGACAATAAGTTAATTCTAAATTAGAAACGGATGTTCCAGTCACTGAAGGGTTGCAAATATACACACTACAGAAAAGACAAGACAAAAACGTCAGCACAAGATGGGACCTTACAAGTTGCTGCTGCTTTAGGAAGAAAATGGTGTTTCTTCAGAAGGAATCGATGGCTGTGTATTACACTTAGGAAATGTGATGGGGCAACCTTTATCCAAAGGATGATGTTGGACATCCTTCACAGCAGCAGAGTAACTCACCATATACCTTGAATTTAACCTCCATACACTCGCTCCATAGGGAATTACACCTAAGGGATCCATATAATGATGGAAGTGGGCCAGGGACTGATAATAAAAGCTGGGAGAGGATTCAGTTTAAGGAGCACGCTCTCGTTCACTTTCTGTCCTTCCATTATGTCTTTCCATTACGCTTTTCTGGATTTTCTCTACCATCAGTCTGATTTTTTTGCCAGGCAATAATAAGAAAAAAGAAGAACCTGAAAATCCTACAGCTGATGTTCTCCTGCCTTGGATTCTGAACAGAGCAAGAGATTCTCATTTTAATTCAGTGAAGAAGAATTTGTGCAAAACTTCAAACACATAGTTTAGAGGTATCTGGCCACATCAAATGCTTAATCTGCACCTAACAGAAAAGCACAGTCTTGGTGTTATAGGGAAAATGGAGTAGTTTAGGCAAAGTACTAGAAGCTTGTTACATTCTGGAGAGTTATTTTAGGACGTGGCAATGCCGGTAGCAGAGATTAACCTGAAGATTCTCCTCATTAAATCACCTGCTTTTGGAAATTCTGTCCTTTACAGAGCTCTGTCACCTAGCAAACCTCCACACTGTAAGCTCAAAAGAAACCCTAGATAACTTACATAATTTAAATTAGTCCTAAAAATTTCCAGATCCTTAGCAACTCATGAATTGATTTAAGTTCTCCTTAGTTTAGAGGCTGTACATGCTGGCAATTTATGTTTTGTAACACTAAAGAAAAATAAGATAAATGTAGCATCATGTTACTGTCCTTCCTTATAGTATATCCACATGAAAAAGATCACACTGTGGGTTTTCCCTTGTTTCTTAACGTAAAATACTTCAACTGTTTTCTCTGAAAAAAAATACTAATATATCAGCAGTCAAACTCTCATGCACAACCTAGATGCAACAAATCCTTATACAGGCAATATAGGAGAGGAAAAAAACCGGGGAAGTATTTCAGTTTTAAGCTTTTGTTGATTACAGCAGATGACAAAGTTTTGAATCAGGGCAAAAATAGTAACTATGTCTTAGTTTGTTAGAACAACAAGCTCCTAAACAATGATACGCTTTCGGAGTGCCTGAGCTAGTGATACCATCAGCTGAGAATCTGATGACTCAGAACACTGTCAATTTTGTTTGCCGACACTGTTAAGCTCGGTACCCTATGTCACAACTTCTGAGTAGTTTATCTACAGTAAGCCCAAAGAACGCGGACTTTATTATTCAAAATTAGTTGCCGCATCTAAATATTTGGGAAGAAATGTCAAGTTTCAAGCACGCTGGTGTATTTCTCATCGTTTAAAATCAACCCTACAGCTGGAAGCAATATAAATTCACCCCCTAAAGCAGAATTACTTTCATGGAAGACGTCTTATGTCACACACGATGCAGTGGGTCTGAGCTGACCCGTCCGAGCGCAGGCAGCTGCTCAGCAGGCTCTGCCGGCCGGGGGGAGCCAAGAGAGGGAACGCAGCTGCTCCGTGGCCGCCGGGCACCGGGACTCCCGCCGCAAACCACCGCTGCTTCGCCTGTGACACCTACTTCTCGGTGCTTCTTCCCCCAGCCAGCCAGCCAGCCTAGCAGACAGACAGTGCCGAATTTGGGAAGCAAAGAGCATTGCCCTCTCCTCCTTCCCAAGCTGGCAACAGAAATTATTCGACCTTAGGTCATCAGAAAGCTGTGGGTAAAAATGGAGACGCTCTCCTCCCACAGCACCCTGGGCTCTGCCTGATTTTGGGTTTCAGCAGCACTGGCTCTGCATCGCTGGGCTAGCTGTCCTCCGGGTCTTTGGTGTAATTCACATTCCTTTTATATTTTGTGCAAAAAAAGTAAGACAAAGCACGGCAGAGGAAGTATGTCAAATAACATTTTGTGGTCTCTTAACCTTTCACTAAGAGGAGTATGTTCAACCCTCAGGCTGCAAAGCGTGAGCATCGCTCTAATATATGCTTCATTCATACATGCAACAACTCTGTATGCATCACTTTTTGTTGTAGCTGGGGAAGGGAAGAGGAGGAAGCTAAAGAAATTCATTTAAAAGAATTACATATTTCTTTTAGCTGCTGATTTTCTTGACAATTACTAATTAAATACTTCATGGTCCTGTTCTTTTTATGCAAAATACACTCCCAAATACAATCTCTTTCTTCTTCAGCCTTCTCATTTACTTTATACACATGGACAACTACATATTGTATCTCCCTGGTACCTCATCTTTTTCTCTATCAGACCAATTTATGGTGAAAAGCAAGCTTGTTGAGGTAACAGGGATGGGAAGATTGACAGATGGAGTATGAATTGTATATACACACTTTCACACTTTCCTCCATACTCACTCCCCAATTTCCCTCTTCATCTTCTAATCTTTGCTTCTCTTAAAAAATAAATGTTATGGATTTTTCATTAAGTAGTATAGACAGAAGCCTACCTTTTCACATGCAGTTGTCCCTCAGAATACTCTCCACAACTGACAGCCACTGAGTCTTATAAGTAAGACTTCCTCCTTACAATATAGATTTGCATTCTGTCTTTCATCACTTATAGCCTCCACTAGTGTCAAAAGTGATTGATTGGCTGTTGAAATATTAATACTTTCATCTCCTTTTGAATTTTTGATCTTTTGAACTGATATAAAATGAGATCACGGCCCAATACTGTAGGTGACACGACATAAACTGTCACATCTCCTGATTTCCTACTTCTCTAATCAATTGTTCAAGCATGTTCTTAGGAATAGCTTCTCCATCTGGACTTGAGAACTGAATCCCCCCTTCAGGTAGAGAGGACATATTCTACAAGTCTTTTGCTAATTAATTCCCTTTATCTGCATATTATCTTCAGATAAAGCCACCACCAAAAAAACTCAACTGCCACTTCTCAAAGACCACCCAGACATCTTGCCATTATTTTAGATACACTGCATTTTCTTGACTAAATCAAAATATATCTCCATCTCTCTAAACATCTGCCAGCACATATCTAGCCACCAGCCTTATTTCCTTCCTTCATCTCTCCACGCACTAGCCTCACCCTGCTATTATTCAAGCTGATATAGTGATTTTTTTTTTTAATTTGGATCTCTTCGTTCTTTGTATTTGAACAACGTTTAAATGCTTTCTTTGTTACTGCCCCAGTACTTATATTTTCCCACCCTTCACCAAGCACATTCCTACTTGGGATCTGATCATCTAAAATTTCTTTATTACACTTTCTATTTCTCTGGGGTTTTTTTCTTTCTCATTTCTTTAGCAAATACAGTTTACCACATTCACAACTGCTCACAGTTTCCTAAGCTCTTTGAATCACCATGTAAACCTCTTTATAAGTTCCTCCCACTAACACCTGCTCCTCCATTTTATTAAATACAAACCATTTGTCTTCACTTCATGCCCTGTTTGCACTTGACCATTTCTCATTTTTATCAGCTCTTATCTTCAGCTGGCCAATATTACTTCCCTCCATCATTCACTTGTGAAATTCCTAAGTGCTGTTGCCTAAGATGCTGGTCCATGCTTACATTTACCCAGTACTATGGTAAAATTAATATGTTAATTCTATGGCATCCCTTGAGGATTGTCATGCAGGTGTAGTAGAACAGACCTTAACCTAATTTAAAAAAAAAATAAAAATAATTAAAATTGACTGTTCCTTGCCCATTTCCTGGCAAATATGTCCTACTCTTCTTTTTAAATCTGGTATTCCAACCACTGCTGGCAATCATCACGAATCATTTAAAACTTCCCGTTTTCTTTTGCCTCATGGGCAGGTGTGCTGTATTTGGTTAGGTGATAGCCTGTGCTTTGCTGAGGGCGGGTTCATTAGATCTTGCTCATTCCCCTACTTCAATACTGTTTGCCTGTATTATGAAGCCTGATCAACTGAAAGAAGACATGCTATTTTCACTTAAGAATTTTAAAATCACAGTGTAAATGACAGTAAACATTTTAAAACACATTAAAGCCGTGTAGAAACACCCTATAACCCTCTAGAGGGTTATGTTTACAATACCCTATTAGTGTATCTATACTCAGTTATTTTGAAATGGTTTAAGGATTTTCATAACATATTCTACTGCACTGCCTGCGGCAATATCTCAGAATCCCTCCTTGTAATCTTAGCTTTCTTTCTCCGTTATAATCCCCACTCAAACCTACATCTTTGCATAAGAAGACGGTTGCAAAGATCCTTCTATTTGTTACCTCCAGGCTGGACTATTGCAATTCACATGAGCAAAGGCAGCAGGAGGCCTGCATGGATGAACACATAGCTCCTACCAAAACTAAAGCACAAAAAAAAAACCGTACAAGAGGTGGAAGCAGAGTCAAGGTGACCCAAGAGAAATACAGCGACACTCTACGCTTGCAGGGATGGGGTTAGAAAAGCCAAAGCAATCCAGAGCTGAGCCTGGTGAAGGTACATGGAAGGCAAAAAGGGCTTCTACATGAGCAGCAAAAGAAAGACAAGGGGAAGTGTGGGTCTGGCACTGAAGGGACATGAGCGCTGGTCACAGAGCGTATGGAAAAGGCTGAGGTACTCCATATCTTCGCCAGGGTAAAGAAGGGCAGACCTGCCATCAGGAATGTAAAGCTCCTGCAACCAGGGCAAAGTGTGGAGCAACAAAGGCTTTCTCTCAGTAGAGAATGATCCGCTTAAGGAACACTTAAACTGGAGACGCACAAGTCCATGGGACCTGATGGGATGACGGAAGAATGCTGAGAGAGTTGGCTGATGTCGTTGTAAGGCCACTCTCAAAACTGTCTTTAAAAAATCATGGCAACTACGAGAGGTTCCTGACAATTGGAAGAAAGCAAACTGCACTACTAGCTTAAAAAAGGGCAGGAAGGAGGATCTAGGGAACTACAAGCAGGTCAGCCTCACCTTTATTCCACCTAAACACAAGAAAACACTTTTTTTACTGTGAATGTGGTTTAACACTGCAACAGGTTGCACAGAGATGTTGTAGAATCTATTTTTTGAGATACTAATCTAACTGGACACAGTCCTGGGCAACCTGCTCTACCTGATCTTGCTTTGAGCAGAGAAGCTGGACTAGATGATCTTCAGAGGTGTCTTCCAAACCCAGGCAGGCTGTGATTCTGTGAAATATTCACCTTATTTAAGAGTGAATACCGAGTCCCAAATATGAGCGTTTTTCCAGACCGTCTTTCTATATAATAATCCATTTGTTTCTTTCATTAGATGCTACTGGTTTTCATTTGCTAAATCTTAGGCCAAGTGTCCTTACTTTCAAAGCCCTCAGTGGACCTGACGCTAGTGACAAAGATACTATAGAATCATAGAATGGCCTAGGTTGGAAGGGACCTTAGAGATCATCTAATCCAACCTCCCTGTCATGGGCAGGGATGCCTCTCAACTAGTCCAGGTTGCTCAAGGACTCGTCCAACCTGGCCTTGAACACCTCCAGAGAGGGGGCATCCACAACCTCTCTGGGCAATTTATTCCAGTCTTGCCACCCTCACACCAAAGAATTTCTTCCTAAGACTCAATCTAAACCTATTCTCCTTCAGTTTAAATCCACTGCCCCTTGTCCTATCACTGGACACTCTTGTAAGAAGTCCCTCTCCAGCCTTCCTGTAGGTTCCTTTCAGATATTGGAAGGCAGCTATAAGGTCCCCCTGGAGTCTTCTCTTTTCCCGGCTGAACAATCCTATCAGAAAAAAAAGTACTTTTTTTTTTTTTTTCATCAAACACAGCTAAGAAAACCAGCACAAAACATGGGTCAGCAAGTGAAGACATTCACAGTGGAGGGAGTCTGGAACAAACTTGCAAATCAAACCACGTTAAAAATGCCTCGTCTTAAAACTGAAAATTGCTCCTCAGGCTACAGCTTTCCTAACATTATCAAGAAATTATACAAAAGAGAATCCTATTTAACTTTTACTTACAAGAAAATACATCAAAAAGATATATTCAGAATTGGGAGAAGCACCATTTCATGTGAAAACCTGCTGGTATTCCAAGACTACTTAAACCGCAGTCTGAAAGCAGCCCAGAAGGTACGGGAAGGGGTTTGATGGTGCCTGCTGGCAAACAGCTATCGTGGTGGAACACAGGCTGGTGTGGGCTCCAGAGCCGCCAGCTCTGAAATTATCACTGCAAGGTTTTATCTTCCTCATCAGGGCAGATTTTGCCTGACTCAGAAATCTGTGTTTGTTTTCAATTAAAGCAGTAGTAAATGAGGGCAAAAAATTTTAGCAAGAAACTTACTTATCCCATAGCCAAAGACTACTATGTGGCTTAATCACTTCTGTTCACATGCTTTTGCTGTTTGTGTCAGGGGAGGGGAGTCAACAGCGTACTTGGGCAAGAACAGCGAGCACATGACAGCTGAGATGCTCTAAAAGACAACTCATGTATGACCTTATTTCAGACTAAGACTTGGATCCATTTAGCTGATTTAACAGTGCTACAATAAACAACATGGATAATTTCCTGCTTTGTCTTAGGTAGGAGAAGCTGGCAGCTCTCTACAGAATGAATCAGAGATTTCTCAGCATTACAATTTGGGGCATAACAAGTGCAGCAAGTATGACTGAGCTTTCTTTCCCATTTTACAAAGCCTTAAAAAATCACTGTAAATATTTTTCAGTAAATAGAGAACTAATGCTATTGTGATTTAATAGGCCTCTGTTTCAGACAGTTATTTCTATTTTGTATACCTACTTTTTTCTTTAGAGTTAAAAAAGAAGTATAAAAGAAATCATTATTGAAGTCACGTAACATAAGCCAATAAGAACACATACTGTGAATTTATACTTCAAATGAGGACAAAACAACAGCATCCGTAACAGTGATTTAGCAGTCTGAAAGGATGTTATTTCTTAAAAACAAAACTAACCCTCCAATACCCTGACAGAAGAACCTATTAATATTTAATGCAATATTCTCTGGCTTCTTTTTTTTTTGTCAAACTGTTAAACTTTAATAAAACCAAATTAATATTTTCAGTGAAATAAAGGTTATCTCCTATTACCCTAGTAGACATTTAAAAATAGTCTAAATGAAATTGGCAGCTGTGTATAAAAACTCATTTAATTTTCATGAAAGCCTTTAACTACAGCTGCAGTGAGAAATCAATATTACCTAGCTGACATAACAGTGAAATAGTTGGGTGCAAAGCAAAAAGAATAAGTATAATCAAAGTAAATGAACTGTGATCATACCAGCAGGCCCAGCAAAATTACCTTTAATCTTGGGAATATTTATGAAGTATATGTGTAATTTTTCATGATAAAATTTCACCTACAGTTCAAGGCATACCAGTAAAACACTTTTCGATAGGTACACAATACACTATGATTGGAATTGCTTATCTACCAAGTGAACTTACACTGGAAAACAGCAGAACTTCACAGCCAAACAGTATGTTTTTGCCTCAAACTCTGGTTTCACATCTGCTTATTAGGACCCTCGCATGAGTGAATTAATTATTATTAAGGAATCACACACATTGTATCCACTCCCATTAATAATATCTTTTTAAATAACCCTTCAGGTATCTTGGCAGGAATGGCAAAATTAGTATTTAATATTTCCACTGAACTAATTAGGACGAACATAAAATATGAAATACGGGATTTATAAAAATATTTTCTTATGAAATTACACATAATTATAGTCTTTTTCAGCTATGTGTGCCTTTTAATATCGTACTTAATCTCTCTCCTGTGAAAAATGTGAAATAATAGCAGGATCTATAAAGCTTTTCTGGTATCGATGAGCTGAAGAAAACTCATCTGTATTTAATGCAACATGCCCTTTGTATTTGTCATTATTAACACATTTATAGTATAGAAGCTGGACTAGATTAGAGCTTACATATATATTTTCTACACATTATTCACTACAGTTTCCATATGTCAGTAATTTCAAGCCTCACCAAAGAATTTCATGTCTGTTGGAATCAATTTGATCTTTTTGATTCTTTCTTTCCCCAGTTTACATCACAAGTTACATAATCTTATACTAACTACATTGCTGTTATATTAATTTGTTTAATAAATATATTTCATTGGTGGAGACTAATGATAGGCATTAATTCTGCAATAAAGCAGAATGACCATCACAGCAAATAGCCCTGTGCATAATTTTTGATTTTTCTAGTTGTTCACCTGACAAGCCATCTACCAGCAGAGCTTTGTAGTGAAGTACCTACAAGTCTCACGACTATTAGATGAACAACCATTTTTCTCCTATATAAATGTTCCTACTTCAGTAAGGACTATACAAGTCCTCAAGAAAGCATTTGTTGAGAGAAAGGTCCACTTCAGGAGAGATTTGGGCAATGGAAGTGGAAAATATGCTACCAGATATAATAAAGAACAACACAGGGAGTAAACTGATGAGATAAAAGGAGACAAACAGGCAAAAACAGGAAAGATTTGGAATGTCCTTGGAAAAAAGGGTTCTGCTTTAAAAGCAAGATAATATATATCTTGGAATAAGCACCTGCTAGTTATAAATGCCAACAGAGAGAAAACTAACTGAGCAATTAAGGTAGCCACAAACAGAATATAGAATAAATGTGGGGGAAGAAAACATGACTTCTTCTGGTCTGGTACTACACTGTTTAAAGGTACAGTTTCGGCAGTACCTGTTCCAGTGCCTGGCTTTCGGTGCACGAAGCGGCCACGCAAAGGAGGCCTCTGCATCCCACGAGCGAGCAGCTGGGCTGGAAGAACTGAAGCCCTCAAAAGAAAGGTCCAGGCCAAAGCAATGCAGCTCACGAGATGGAACGAGAGAGGCTCCAGTAACGATTATTTGCTGTCTCTCAGTTCTGATTTTTTTTTTTTTTTTAACAATACAAAACAGCTTATAATGCTGTCCCCACGGCAAGTCCTCAATTGCTTCCATGGTATTGCTGAATTACCTTTTTTGCTCCTTCTGAAAACCAAAAACCTATACGGGATATCCTGCTTCAGACAGCAACCCCTTCTCTTTAGGAAAACTTCTCCCATGTTTGGTGGTTTTTTCTCTGCCAAAACCATACCATCTCCATGTATGTGTAAATATTTTTCCCCTGACTGTGAAAATATCGTATTACCAGATTGGTTGTAAATTCTTAGTGTTCTTTAGCTACAGAATTTCATCTAAAGTAAAAGTAAAGTGGCAAGTGGAGAGATATCTATATGAAGAAGAAATGCTACCTTACAGAGCAGAGGAGAAAATACAAACCTACTGTATATATAGAAGGTGATGTTCTGGTGCTAATGTAATCTAACGTAACCAAGAAGCAGGGGGCACGATGAAAATTCCAAACTCTCAGGAAATTTTCTCTCTTCTAATTACTGTTGTCTGCTCTAATTTCAGTAAAGCTTTTATTTTGAGAGGGCAGGGGTAAGGAGGAAAAGAAAGGGAAAAAAAAGCAACACATAAAAAGAAGATTTTAACTTTCAAAAATTGTAAAAATATCTACTTTTCATTTTTGCCACAGATTCTGTAAACCTAGCTAAATTCAGTGCTTAGATAGAAACACGACAAATACAAATACATGCTAGAAACAAGGCAAGATACCACAGAAGTGAAGCCAAACAATGAATTAATATAAAATCACGAGATATGCTTTGTGAACAGTAACACTGTGGAACAGCTCTGGATGGTTTATCACCAGAATAGGCATTCCTAGAATTTAATCCTAGAATGCATCAAATAGTGGTTGGTAGTATTGAGGCAGTGGAATTGAATTTCCTCAGTGGTAACTTTTTGTGGTTAAGGAAAATGTTTGCGTACCCTATCAGTAGCTCATGCAAGTTACCAAGTACCTCAGTATATTCTGATATTTCATAACAGCATATTTTAAACTAATCCTCGTCAGTGTGCCTGATGTTAAACTTTATTATTGCTATCAACCTGACACTAACATTGCCACTAGGCTTTGTGCTGCTAATCCAAGACATTACACTAAAAATTTCAAATTTTGATGGCAATAAATTACAATAGAAAAGAAAACCAACTGATCAAAGTAACTTTAAAGTATGAGCTACTTTCTGTGTTTTACTTACCCTTTCTTTTGTCACCTTTTCTAGTCTAACTTCCTTACAGACTAGTCTTTCTCCTGGCAGCTCACTTCTCAAAAATAACGAAAGGCAAAACTAAAAAGATGTCCCTCTCCCACACAAACGTCTGGCGGCTGGCGGTCTCGGTAACCACAGAAGCCCCATTTACACACGTTGCTGTGAAGAGCTCTGGGCAGAGTCAGGTCGTCCCACTCGGATGATGCAAACTCGCTCCAGCTGCTGTGGCTGTTTGCCGGCGGCCAAGGGAGCATGCAAGCCTCCAGAAATACGGCAAAGAGAAGGAAAACTCCAACGTTAAGAGCCATATGAGACAGTCTAAACGTGCTCCTGTGTTCGTACGCACATAATGCCTCCCGGCCAATTTTAGCATTCGTTGCGTCACTGGGATTTAAATAGGATACTTTGTGAGGACCATCAGGATTTTGCTCTACTCCCACTCATGCCAACAAAAGGCAAGGCTTAAGGCCTCAATTAAACAAATACTTTCTACAACTTCTATTTTAATTGTATCTCCTAAGTTAACAATTTGTTCCACGTTAAGTGATGGATGACATGCTGCTGTGCAAGACAACACAATAAAGGTTTGCTCTTCCACAAACCTCAGAGGATAAGCTTACAAGTGCTTCTGCTCCCAAAACATTAATCAAAAAAACCCCAGAACTATGGGATTGATTTCATCTACCAAAGTAGCATTTTCTAGCAAAAAGCGATCTATGAAATACATTAAAAAATGGAGCAGGGCTCTCAAGTGGTAGGGACTACTATGGTCAGTAGTATCCTTTTTTCCCAGTTAATCCACAGAAGTTTCACTGGTGCTCATGGGAGCACAGTAATATTGAATATACTCTCATACTACCTAAGAGTGCAAAGGCAGCCAGTCTAGGTCAGGATCTTGTTTCTGACAGTGGCCAGAAGGGTCATGCAGAGAGGAGATCCCAGCAGAGTCACTATATAAAATCCATGTTTTGGTGCTTCCCATTCTCCAGCCGAGGGACTTGTGTAGCTCAGGCAAATGTAGTTTCTACACGCATCATGGATGTAGCAAGAGCTTCTCTTTTGGGCACTTTTCCAGTTTTAGCATCCACAGCAGCTGTCAGAAAGGACTTTCCTAGCTTAAACAGGTATTTTGTTAAACCCTCCATAAATGAGTCAGCTGCTAATTTCTTCAATGCTCGTTAATTCCTGTATCTGAAAATGACCTCCTTAGGAAATGTGTGATTTTACACAACCCCATGATATCAGCTCTTTGTTAGTCCTTATTTCACACTGAAGAACCTTGTTCAGGTTTTGTTTAATAGGGGGAAATTGTCCCACTCTTTTCCAGAATACGTTCAGAGAATGTATAAAAGTGAACTTAATTCACAAACGTCAGAGCACATATTCATTTCAGCAACTGAGAAGCTAGAATACGAAGTTTAAAATAATAATGTTATATTCTAACAGTTGATATGTTCAAAGTTTTGAATCTCTCAAATCCTCCAAAGAATCAAAACAAATTTGTTTGTATTATTTCTAAAGAAATTAAGCTGAAGTCCGAAATGGGTGAGGGTTATTTATAGCAATGCAAGTTATTGGACATGGCATCACAGAAATCTCTTAGCATGATTAAAATAGAATTCTGTGCTACACAAAAAAAAGATAAGTAAGGGGGTGTTAATTTTCTTGGTGTATGAAACAGAACTGAACAGCAGTGATCCTTTAATTATTTTTTCAGCTTCATTATTCTAGCACCAATAATAAATTTAAACAAAATAGTTATTGTTTCTATTTCCCAAGTTAGCATGACAGCTTGTTTCTTTAATATTATTTCCTTCTGGAGGACAGAGGATAACAAGCTTTTTCAGTTCTGACCACAGTTCTGGTTATGAAATCCACTTCAAATGGCCTTACAAACCCAAATATCAGTATGAACAAATCATTTCACTTCTCTTGGGTCACAAGCTCTGATGTGGATCTGTTAAAAAAGAGTAGCACTTCCAGGAAAATGTTTTCATGCAAGCCATAACCCAACACAAACTGAAATCTTGAAAACTTCTCAAAATACACAGTAAACCAGATACATTTCTCCATCTGATGATATGAAAAATATGAAACAAAGTTTTAAATCTGGAGACTAACCTAAAAAGAAGACTTTGTGGGGTTAATATT
Organism: Trogon surrucura; assembly: GCA_020746105.1. Lineage (NCBI taxonomy): Eukaryota > Metazoa > Chordata > Aves > Trogoniformes > Trogonidae > Trogon > Trogon surrucura. The sequence goes on along the minus strand of CM036622.1, from coordinate 15,631,193 downwards.
GGTGTAGACAGCAGCTAGTAGGTGAATAGACCTGCAAAAAACCCTGAGAATATACCCAAACCGTGAATAACTGCCTAATGGCTTCACTATTTACTTTATTCAATTATTTATTCACTTTGCACCGAAAGCATGGATGTTGCCTAATTATTCAGAAAGCAAAGAGACAAGCAGCACACAACGTCAGTTAATTATATTTCATATATCCAGTTGCATTCTTTACATAAATATAAATTGCTTAATTGGCTAACTCTGCAGACCTTAATGTGCCACTGCTGCAACGGTGATCAACAGCAACCTTCTTGGCAATTTTATGACAGAAAACCAGAAGAGGCTGCAGATGAATCATTAATCACTTCAGTTCATCCTTTTGTCTTGTCTGTGTTGGGGGAAAACCACTAGGAAGTATAACATTCTGAATTCATTAAAATAATACCATTTATAATTTGACATGATAAGCAGTAGTCCTTATTTCAACTTAAACCTGCCTTTCTTGAAACCAGGCTTTGAAATGTCCAGGTATTTTCTCAATGTACACTCTGCACAACAGACTCTCTGCTACAGGTTGCACTTACTTATGCAGAAGAGTATGTATGTTAAAGAAAAATATTAGCAAAAGTATCTTATGTATTAAAACAATCAAATGTCAATTAAGTTTATTTAAAAAGAACTGATGATGGTTTATGATGGCAGACAATCTGATGGCATGTTGGCTTGGCTGCAGGCATCCTATGAAGCGCGGAAACGGAACAAGAACGGAACATAGTAGAGAAATGATACACTTCCCCATCGGGGGCAAAATGAGAAAGCCAGTTGTGCATAAAGCAGCAGCAGACTGTCTGAACTATACTAGCTGTGCCTCAGTAGTTTCACAAATTTGTCTGCTTGCTTATCGTTATAGATGAAGGAAGAGTGCTACAAGGCAGCCAGCCAGGAATAGTGAAGTTCAGAAAATGTATGTCTGGACATATATCAATGTTATGATATGATAGCAAATTTTTCAGAGGAAATGAAATGACAGGAACTATGCAATCTACTACTATCCACTACTGCAACCTACTGCAATCCACTACTTTTTTTCCTATTCTGATTAGTAACTTCATGCTATGTTTATGGTGAACCAGAACATTTTGGTCATCTTTGTGGGATACAGATATTCTCTTTACCTGAATATATTTTCTGTTCTTGAAAAAAGTTGGTATTCAAGCAAAGGTGCATACCTTTTCTCACTTATGTTTATTTTTCCGCAAATATGATGTTTGGACTTTGGACTCATGATACAAAATGAGAATGAAAATGAGATAGGTCAGTTTTTTGAAAGAGAGTTGTCAATAAATGCCCACTTCTCACAGGAGGCCAGAGGTAAATTCCTACTGCAGGTCTAGCTGCTTATTTGTTAACAAATGAGCTTAAGTATATGTAGTAGAAAGAATTTGAGACAAACTCATTCACAGCTCTCTGCTCACCTATCAAGGCCACAGGAAAACAAGGCACGTGCCTACATACTGACTCCTGCATTCCACAGCGTGGCATCATGGTGAAAAAAATAATTTTTAACAAAGGGAAGCCCTCTCCCAGGTAGTAAGAGCCAGCAGAGAGATCAGAAGCATCTGGGGATGGTAACACCTTAAGCTGTTGCACTACGATCTGCCAGAACTCATTTGTCAGCATCCGGAGGCAGGGGGAAGCTGCCGTCATCTCTCCAGATGCGGGTCAGACAAGATGTGCACAATTCCACGGGCCTGAGGGATGCAGCGTCCTTTTCAAGGCTGTTTCCCCCCTCCCCTCAACCTCTCGGCTTTCAATGTCAGTTGTAACTAAAAGCAAAAGTTAAAGATTAAGTCCCAATAAAAGGGTTTCTCTCAGACAGATTACTACCTCTGCCCTGAAAAATAGAAAAGGAAATCTAATGCAGTCCATAATAGGCCACTCATCTCTTCCCTCGGAGATATTTTAATTCATTTTCAGGAAGTGGAGGGCGTTCTAGGGGCCCAGCTGGGAGAAGCTGGGGAAGGGGCCAAGCCCTGCAGCTCTGAGGGAGCCCAGAGCTCCGGAGCTGCCCGAGGAGCAGAGAGGGAACAGGACCAGCCAGACAACACCTACCATCACCTTGTAGGAGTCCTCTTCACCAGTCTGTCTAAACTCAGTCCAGAAACACAGATTTCTGAAGATGTAGAGTAAAAGTACAAATATTTCAGAGGAACTAAAGTCATAATCTCCATAAACGGTCTCTTCTGTTGATGGATTGCATGCATTTATTTTTTTTTAAATCAACACCTGTTAAAAATACTCTGAGAAAAGCAGGGGAATTCTAGTAGATTTATTGTCAGAAGTTGTAAAACACACTTTAAATTATAAGGAGCATTTGCAAGCTCTGTTCTGAAGCCAAAACCATGTAAGCAAAGATAAAAAGAAGATAAAGAAATTACTTCCACCCTAGTTGTCTTTTTTTTGAAACTATTTACGCTGTAAATCCATACCCTTAAATCACTTGAATTTACAGATTAGCAATTTAGGAATAACTAGCTCTTTAAAAGGCCATTTCACTAGCACCACTACATCTTTATACAAAGAGGTTCCCTTGCTTTGTTACCCTTCATGACAAATGGGAGGAAGAAACTGAATAACTGGTCACCGATGGGGCAAAAATACATCATCTTTAAATGACACCACTTCCTATCATTGTGTTTTTATTTGCCAAAATAGCAAAGAGCATCTTCAAAGATGACAGTACAGAGAAGGTAAGTAAACAAATACTTGACAACTGATAAGAAATTAGGTAGTTTGATTTAATAAAGCTGCCAGCTATGGTTCTGTAATACCAAGCCAAACAAAGTAAGCCTGAAACTTTCAGAAAAGATTAATATTGAGGTGAAATAGCAAAGCAGCTTTTGTAACAATCTATAGCTAATTGCTAGAGTTAACTAATATAATACCTAATGCATTTATTACCTATGTGCAATAAATACATCAGCAAAAGAGCTGCCAGGACACATGTGTATGTATGTGCACGGACACAGACATGCAGAGTTATCAACAGAATGGACTGTGGGAAGGGAGTTCACCACTCCTGCTTCCCTACTCCAGCAAAGGCCTTTAATCCCACCCAGGACTGATGCCATTCACCAGGGTACAGGCTAATGCACCTGCTCAGCATAGCAGAGTAGCAGCACACGGATTAAAACAGTACCTTCTTTAGCGTACATCTCTTCAGCCCCTGAGAAACATGTCTGGAAACTATTCTGACCTAAACCAGATGAGAAATCCCTGCCCTTTTCTTCCCACCCTTCCTTTTGTACTAGACAGCTAAAAATCAGAGGCCAAAAGCACTATAGATACATTTCCACTACAGAAACTGTGGGGCAAGGGAGTAGCTTTATAGTCAATATGAAGTTTTCTTCCTCTAACAGGATAGGCAGAATTTGTAGCCAGCCAAAAGCAGCTGTGTGTCAGGGGCAATAATCTTGCCTTAAATTATTGAAAAAAAAAGTAAGTTAAAAGGAAGAGAAATGAATGTCTGGACTGGAAAATGATAAAACCCAAGAAACCACCAGTGTACAATCCAGAAAGCATATTTGAAGGTTTAAAGCATAAGGCCCAGTTATTTTTTTAAAAAAATACATTTGTTATTTTGGGGATTGAGGAATGGATACAAAACCACACTTATACAGACACAATACAGCAGAACTATGAATATGTATCACTATGGCAGAAATGGTCGTACTGGAGTTGCCTGTACTGAGAAATTATGCAAACGTACAGCACTTCATATGCCGTCATTTTTGCTTTTTATTTGAGGAGCGATTCAAATCAGAGTTAAAATTTGATGCCTTATCTGGCATTTGTGAATAGTATTAAAAAAGTAAGATCTTCATGGATTAGTTAAGCAAAAAGCCAGTAACAGTAAACAGGAGTAAACAGTGTCACACAGAAACTGAGGGAATACGTGTTTTATCAGCTGAACCATCTCTTTTATAATTACAATCCAATCCAATGCCAATTTTGGTTGTAAAGTACAGGTGAAGTTAGAAAGGCCTGCTTAATCTTCATGAGAGGTGCAATAAGCCAAAAAATTGCAACAAATTCAGAAGAGAGATAACTACCTCTAAAGAGCTAGATAGTTTCACACAGGAACGAGGGAGAGAGCAGACAGCTACAACAGCAGGCTGTGTCCACTGTTGGAGGCTCTCCTGGTCCGGATTACTCCTCTGCATGCTGGCCTTGGTGGAGATCAACTGCTTCCACATTTGAGCCTGGTCTTGTGCAAGCCATAGGCTCTGTGGGAAGGGATGGCACAAGGTACCACTCTGCTCAGAATGCTCTTGTGCAGATTCTTTCAGGGAAGAAAGTAGAATGACTTCACAACAGTGTTACAAAAATTCCCTTCCCTATTGTATCAACTGGTCTTCATGGTATGAAAATGTTTTAATTTTGTTAATATACATATTAGTTTGCATTACACACTGTCATGTAAGGAAGTAGTGGAATTTTACCGGGGACTTTGGTATTGTTCATCCTAAAGTGAAACAAACTGACGAACAAGCCGGCCCTTGAAATAAGGACTTTGCTTCTTGGAAGCTTAGAACTGTCCATGAAGGATGAAGGATGCCCCTGAACAACCAAGATAACGCCACCATCTTTGCCCCTCTAACACATCTTTGAAAGCCTCCCGGTGTCATCCGGCCTCATAGATAAGTCCCTCTAGCAAGACTGACTCCAGGGCCAGCTGAGCCAATAGACAGCAAGAACACTGCAGAAGTAGAGTTGCTTTGCAAAGTTTTACTACGATTAGTAATCATTACTGTGAGCGCTAGTGACTAGTCAAACCATGTTGTACCTGAACATTTGAATGTGTAAAACCATGTTTAGGGTACCTACCCAGTTTGGTTGGGACACCTCATGCACACAAATAAATATTTACCCTTGTAATTTCCTACTTTGTACCCTGCAAGTTGTGATTTTTCGTGACACAAGCCATTGCAGTATCTGTTCCACAGGAAGGAAAACCCACCACCACCACGGTATTAGACAAATACCTCCCAGGTATTAGACAAATCCACAATACCAGTTACTGGTATAAAGGGAAAGGACTCTCCAAGAGAAGGGGAGATAGCACGGAGTCAAGTGTTTGCCCCTGATTCATGAGATTTATGTGTGAAGGACATGATTCCTATTTGCTCTCAAGATAAAGTGCTTTGAGGAGAACATTCATGCACACCGAAAATAACCACTGTTTTTTAAAAGTTTATTCATGTTACCCGTGTTCATTTTTCAGTTTTTATTTACAAAAGAAAAATAAAAGGCCCCATAAATACTTGCTTAAAGTTCAGGAAAGTTGTTTTATTAGGTCAGTTAACCACAGATAACCTAGTTCATCTATGTTATTTACACAATACCAAAGTCTTTTTTTAAACCCTTGGAATACTTAAGCAATTTTGCTACAAAAAATAACAAGCAGAATTTGCAGAAGCCATTTTTGAAAACAGGATATTTACTTTCCTGGAGATACTAAGCAGGATAGATTCATAATACAGATACATAAAATACGATTTATGTTTTTTAATCACAGTACCAAAAAAAAATGTAAATGTAATTAAAAAATGATTTGTGCTTTTTTAACCCAGCCTGAAGCAAGATGACCAGCTGAACTACAAGCCAGTGTGAAAATGCAACACAAGTGTACAATACTATATATTAATTGCTATGCTAAAAAACAAATACAAATTTTGAACAATATTGTTGGCTTAAAGAATACGTTTTTCATTGGAGATTAAAAAAAAAATCCACTTATATAGAACCATAGAATAGTTTGGGTTGGAAAGGACCTTAAAAATCATCTAGTTTCAACCCACCTTGCAGTGAGCAGGGACATCTTCAAATAGAGCAGGTTGTGCAGAGCACTGTCCTTGAATATTTCCAGGTATGGGGCATCTACCACCTCTCTGGGCAACTTGTTCCAGTGTTTCACCACTCTCATCATAAAAACGACTTCCTTATATCTAGCCTGAATCTACCCTCTTTTAATTTAAAACCATTGCCCCTTGTCCTGTCACCACACGCCTTATAAAAAGTCCCTCCCCAGGTTTCCTGTAGCCCTCGTCAGGTACTGGAAGGTCACTATAAGGTGTCCCCAGAGCCTCCTCTTCTCCAGGCTGAAGAGCCACAACTGCCCGAGCCTGTCCTCACAGGGCAGGTGCTCCAACCCCCTGATCATGTTTGTGGCCTCCTCAGGACATGCTCCAACAGGTCCACATTCTTTTTGTGTTGAGGGCCCCAGAGCTGAACACAGAGCTGCAGGTGGGGTCTCACACGGGCAGAACAGAATGACCTCCCTTGACCTGCTCACCACGCTTCTCTTGCTGTGCCCCATACCTGCATACATTTTTCCATTTTTGTTACATAGTAGTAACATGTGATACTACTAAGTATTTCAAAATTACATTCCCACTGGGTTGAACCAGTTCTTACCAAGTGAAATCTAAGTGCTATTACAAACAGACAATTATGCTGTTGTCTCAGAAAATATGACTGAATCCAACAACCTCAGTATGGGAGCAGGGGCTTTAGTCCTTTGATTAGATCACTTCTCTCAAAAGCGCTAATTCTGTAACCTCTATTTGTTCAGGCAGTCATTTCTCAATCCATTCATTTAGAGAATATACATACCTATAGGTTAAGTTCAGGCAGCAAGATTGCAACACAAGACATACAACTGTTGCATCGCATTTTGAAACTAAGTGCACAAACTGCTACTTTTGAAATCATATAACTGTGTATTCAGAGGTTGAACAATCCTTTGCAAAACTGGCACTGTAATTGTAATACCTGCATTGTTCTATATATCTTGTTTCATTTTTGTGATACACTTCATTCAGGATGGAGTCATAAAATGAAAGCTACTTTACAACAGTGCTTAAAGCCCTGAGTATAAGCTTAGCAAGAAAAAAAAAAAAAAGCCAGAAAAATAACGTTAGAGTAACTCAAATAACGGATTGCATGAACATGGCTTTTAAAATGGCATGTTTAGCACACTAACTAGGACGGCATTACCATTTTGTCTTGAAATCCAGTTGAACCATCAGCCGCCGTATGACCTGCACAAGGATCAGACTTAGAACTGATTTTAGCGTGCTTAGTGTAAGAAAAGAAGTTAATGCAATGAAGAAGAGTTTCTTCTATCTGAAGGCACTGCTGCCTCACTAGACAGATTACTTTGGTGCCTTCAACTATAATGTCTATGTTAATTACTATACTCTCAAAACATCCTGGTATGATGAAAATTTGGTAAAAGCTGATGGGGCAAGGCATACTCTCTTTATCTGGAAAAAACCGCAAGGGATAATTAAGTTTCTCGAGCAGTTCCAGAGCAATATGGACCACTGGCTCAAGCACAGCCTGTAAAAAGCTGACTAGAGGTGGAGCTGCATGAGGTTTTGCTGGAGGATCCTTAAGGATCCAGGCATGGTTTGACATTCCCCTGATATTGTGGCCATTGCCAAGGGAAAATGTCAGGGTGCTAATGATACTCTGAGAAAAGCATAAATAGTTTTCTTCCCAGAGTCCTGACAAAACTTTGCTCGCAGCTGGAACTGTGCGCTCTGCCCTACAGCATTGATCCACCCTCTCTGGCACGTTTCCTAGGGACATGGACTCTACCTGAAAATCCTTCAAGAAAGGACAACCTTAGGTGGTGGCTCACAGACGCTTCAGCAGTCTAATCACACTTTCCCAGAGCTTCATCCCTGCAGACACTGCATTTGTAGCTCGATTCTCTCAAGACACACACACAAAAATTAAGCAAATGGACATTTTAGGCACTATACGGAGCCCTCTGGAAATCATTTTGTCTGTATTTTGAGCAGTACAGGATATGCACAGTTCTAGACAAAGCAGTGAAACACCCACTTCACCACATCCCTGCAGGTTTCACTATTTCCTAATTGAATAATTTTAAGGTTCAGAAAACAGGATCCCAGTCTATACACATCACTTTTTCTCACCCCCTCGCTTCTCAGCTGCCAGTTTCTGTTGTGATTTGCTGTGCAACTACAAGCACTCATCTGCAAAGAAAACATTCCTATCTGCTCCTTTCTTTTGTCCACGCTTTTTCTGCCTCCTGTTTCTTCCAAGATCTATTTTCGCAGCCGAGTCCCCTGACTAGCCTAACCAAGCAATCAATACTTGCTTTTGTTACTTCTCCCTAAGGACGAAACTTGAAAAGTTGATTTGACCAAGATAATTGACATCCTTTTGTCCACTGATACTCCATCTGAAACAGGATCAAAGTTTAAAAACTGAACTAAAGCAACTCCACCCTCCCCTGAAGCTTAGTAACAGCATCCATCACAAAAATTTATCTTGACACTGTCTTGCAGTTTTTATCTGAACGAAGAGGCAGAATGCAGCAGGGGATGCAGCCTGACCTCTTAAGGAATCTGTAAGTGAAATCTGCATGCTGACCCCGAGAGACCTGGGCAATCCTCAGTACTGAGCAGAATAACAATTCTTTGGATTGCCACAGCAGCCTAGAAAGTCAAAGCAGAACAATTCCACAGAACAGAATTAAATAGAGAGAAACCTGCAATCACTGAAAATGTTTTCCTCATTATTGAGATGCTTATTTACAAGATTTGTAAAGAAAGTGGTATCAAAGAAATAGAAGTTTTTCCAAAAAGGCATCTTGGTAACCCTGAATTATCACCAATGGTTTGAGTAAAAAAAAAAAAAAAAGGGGGAGGGGGGAGCAATGTTATTGCTAAGAGACTTGTAACACTCAAAGCCTCAAACAATACAGTATTGATACTTAAAATGTATAATTGAAAAAAGTACTTGAATTTGGCCGAAAGATATTTTTAGAAGCTGTAACTATTTGAAACACGGCTTAAGTCGCTTAGATCTGCATCTGTAGATGTTACTTTTTGGTTTTATTACTGTGTCTTTCAGTTTATGAATAAAATATCAGTTTATTAACATTTTCAGATGATTATTTAAATATTTGATTTTTTTTCAGTATATAAAATAATAGCATGTAAAAGCCAAGCATTGTAGTTTTGAAAGTTAAATAAAAAACTGCGATGTACAATTACATAATAACCACCTCCATATAGTAAGCTACTTAGAATTGTCCATGATTGAATATGCTCATCTAGGATGAATGGTTAATTAAAAGAAGATTCCAATCAATAATTCTAGAACTCTGACCTGGAAACTCACCGAGCTGCAGGGAAGCCAGTCGAGATTTGAATTAAAAAGGATTACACAAAAAAAGAACCAGAAGTGATGCATATGTTACTACAGTTTTTATTTCCTGCTATGTTGTGAATTCTCTTAAAGCCCTTTTATTGGTGTAAATTTGGAGCAACCAATATCAATGTGGTAAACAGCCACCCATGCCTATCTCTGAATCCTTGTCTAGCTCCATCGTTTTATGGCAAAATGGCAATTTTTAGCTCTATGAGAACTCAGAGAAAGCCCAAGGTGTTAACAAAACCACAAAGTTCTCCATGTCTACTTATCTCCCTCAGCATTTGCAATCATCTTCTCACCCACACACTCCTCCTATGACCTGCTTTATTTTGCCACAGTTGCAATCTTTCAAACACATAGTTCTGTGCAATGCTGAGATCAGATCAGCTTACCCTCGCTCAGAGCCAGCTCTGCAAGTAAGCTCCCTGGCCACTGAGGGCAGGAATCAATTATTTAGTGGAGGTAAAATGCCACCAAATTCTTGATATATTTTCCCAAGAGAGGAACAATTTAGCACATTTTATGATAAGACAACATAATTCCAAAGTCCTTCTTGCAAAGTTAATGGATATAGCGTGCCTTGACTGACACTGCAAGCCATTTTCTCTCTCCTTTTCTTAATAAAGCTTGAAGAATATAAATATTTTTTTTAGATCCCATAAAAGAATTCTTCTACTTTGTGGTAACATTCTACCCAAGGATCAGTAAACATGTGAACAGATGCATAATCGATTTTGCTTTCCCATACATTAATGGATTTTCAATAGTATTCTACAAAACAATTAACAGCTTCTTTATTCCAAATACAAATTAGCATTTTAGCTTCACAACTGCCACACTAGTAAAAGTAATCCCCTCCCCCTGAAAACAGCAGAAACTTTTTTCACTTTTTTCAATGCCCAAACTTGAGGAACAATGTTTGACACAGTAACGACTGCTCCATTATTTCACAACTTTAATGTGGATTAAAGTATTTCTGAAAGAATATTAAAATTAATAATTCTACTGCAATGATCTGATCCAAATTATTAACATAATTTCCAGTTATTTTAGAGATATAATTCACAGCAAAAGGAAAACGTTTTCTATTCCCATGAGAAGTAGATTGTCAATGTATCTCTTACTGTATTCACTTCAAAATACCGAAGTGAAAATGCCACTTTCTTTGGAGGAGCGATGACCTATTCTACACATCTACCAGCATGCTGAGTTCACTATAACACATCCATTGATGAGAGCTGTTGCTCTCACTCTTTGTCCTTTCATATTCAGTTATTTTTTCCCTGGATCTTACACAAGAGGCTACTGTTGCTTTCTCTGACAATTAGAAGCTTTGTCATCAGATATAAAGTTCTGCTATTTTTAAGACACTAAATATATTGAGCCCTCCATCCTACTAGAAAGTGTATGATCTTTTATCTGGGCTTACATTTCCAGGATTTTTTTGCCTTATCTTTGAGTCCCAACTCAACTGCCTAGAACAAAATTTGATGGTCCATGGCAATAGGGCTGTAAAATACCGTTCTCCTAAACAGTAGTGACAAGTGGAAAATGGTTTATAACCACATTGTCATCTAATTCAGTAATTGTTTCTATGAAAAATAATTACATTTTTCTAGCAAAAATAGCTTCCTCTCTTTCTAGGGTAAAAAAAAATGTAATTTTCCAATTATGAACTTAATAGCCAACTGTAAACCAGTAAGGCTGTATTCCCAAGTCAAGAGAAAATTCTACCTTGCTGCAGAAAGGAGCAGAATAAAAATTAAGTGGGGTTTTGTTTAGTTTTTTTTTTAGTGATTCTTTCCTTCAGTCATATGCTGAAAACAAACTAGCAATAAGTATGTGAATTGCACCTTATCAGGAGTAGTAGGAATGACTCACTGGAAAGACAGATAACTCAGGATAACCCAGATAACCCTGGGGAACTGTGTGAAAGACTTTAACAATCCCTTTTTAAAGCAACAGCAGGCAGACAGCAAAAGAAGCAAGCGATCTAATCCTAGTGTTCAGCTTCACAGGCTCCAAAATACTTCGGACAGCCTGTTCCTTCCAGCTGCTAGAGGCAAGTGGAGCTTCAAATTCAGAAGATAGTTTGTACTCAGAAACTGACAGGAAAGGCAAAAATCCTTTACAAAAAAATAAATCTAAGTGGCAAGGGAGCAAAGTCTGTAACCACTCGTTTGCCTATAATCTTTTATTAGTACAAATAATCCACAATCTTCCAAGTAATTTTAAGTAGTTGGTTAGTTATTTGGATGATCTGATGCAGACGTGACTTTCTTTTTGCAATAACTGAATTCACTGATTTATTACCAACTTCTTGGGGTTTTTTATATTTTATTCTACTAATGCAGGTGATATTCATGAGGACACAGTGCAAAACATCTACTAGCAAGTAGAGAACGTGACTAATCAATCTTTGCATCCCATAAATCATGTTACGAAGTAGCGAGTGAATCTTCCCTGTCCTTTCACAGAATCTCTTTCTTCTTCTGCCTTACTGATGACAACAGAATCCACGTTAACGCCACACTGGATTATCTGAACCCCTTGAATGTAGCTTCCTGTGCTAAATTAAATAAGTTTGACATGATAAAAATACCATACAGATACTGGTGAAGAGACACTAAATAGCCAGGGCTATTCGAGTCAACCCTGAACAAGTCTGTAAAATAGTAACTACAAAAACTGGAAACACCAAAAAGGTACAGCAATCAACTAACACTATGTGAAATACGTGTCTGTAAAAGGTTTGCTTTAATCACCACTCTTGTTTGTATTACTTTTAATCTGCAGACTCAGTCTGATCCACAAACCAGTTTAATTAGGCCTTAAGTAAAACTGGGAATTTAGATATGAAACAAAAAATGAGAATTGTAAATAATACACTTTCTCTAGTTCACAGTAAATACATCTAAATACTCCCTATGGGGCTTCCAGAACTTCAGATTTATGACAGAGAGAATTGTTAGCAGAATGCCAGAGAGCTATACTTTTCTGTCACATGTGAGGAAAGTAATCTGTAAAGCGATGCGATCCAAACGCAGTTTCAAAACACCTTCATGATCTGCAAGGCAGCCCCAGAGGTACTGAAGAGGTACTAAACTTGCAAACAAGGACGGATGTGAAATGAATAAACCCACAACAACAAAAGCAAAACAACAATTAAAAAAAAATGTTTATGCACGGTTTTATAATCTGCTGCTTTCCTGGGCAATTGCTACTTAAATATACGTTCTCATAAATTACATGACTGCCAGATGCCAACGTTTACTGCGATGTTACATTCTGCTTCAACATTTGCTTGTTCTCAGAAGCATCTCCTCTTCGTACCTGACGGACGTATTCATCAACTTGCAATCTTTCCCACCTCCCTCCCCCTCAAGTACGCAGAAATACCAGAGAACTATCAACATTTCTGATGGCTCTTACTGCATCTTATTGAAATCACAGTATTTCTGAACTGCTCAAATGCTAGTTTGATTTGTCTGAATGTATGTTAATATTGATTCTCTTTCATCTCTGCTATAGTGATCAATGTTTGTCTATTTCATAGGTCTCCAACAGCACTTTCCTGTGTAATTACAAATATATTCAAAACAATCTCTCTTTCCTTGCTTACACTATATATATATGGAATTTCTCTGTGATATAGAACAAAGCACACAGTTATCATTGCCTGAGATGCTTCTGTTATCAACTCAGCAATGCAGCAATATCATTGCAGTAGTTGTAATATCATTTCAGCAATCATCAACACCATTTGAAGCAAGAAGTTTGGTATTCTGGAAAAAAAATAAATTGGATTTCTATACAGTAATTCACATATATCATTACAATTTTAATTATTTATGAACACTGCTAACAATTTCCTCATCTAACTTAAAACCAATGTTTTTTTGTTCTGCTTCAGCAATGATAGTACAGGTAGACATGAACCTCTTTGGGTTTGAAGATTTATCAGATCACTGAAATATAAATAAGCAACTGTCCATGCAACAGTTAATTGCCTCATTCCTTCTTCCATAAAGCTCACTCATGTAGCACCTATAACCTAGGATCTGAGACAGAAACAAAACAAAACAAAAAAACCCGAGAGAACACTAAAACCTCCACAAATTAGAGACTAATTTATTCTTCCAATTATGTATTTAGCAATGTGAAGGCTATTTATAAAAAAAAAAAAAATCCACAAAATTTGAAAGAGAGATTCTAACGGGGAAATGCTGCTTTAAGCCCAGCTCAGTCTGGCCCATCAGCTATGGGGTGTCAATCATCTACGACTCACAATCTGGAAGATGTTATGAGGAGAGGAAGGAAGAGAGAGAAGGTCGTGTTCTTCCAGTCCTCTTGCAACGTAAGAAATGCAGAAAATGGGATGGCAGGGCTTTTTGTTCAGTTGGAAAAGAAGGAATTGGAACAGTCTAGGAGCAACCTGTAAGATCTCTGTGCTTTCACATTTATATTCGTGATCTTACGTAAAATAAATCACTGATAACAGTTACAGTTTCAACAGAGATGAAGGCAATGGAAAACACCAAAATGCCTAGGTAAAGCAACCTGAACTTCCTGATAAGTACAAGCAAATTGCAGGATTTAGAATATGAAGAAGCACAATGTCTTATATGAAAGGTACAAAAATGCAGGCTGTACTTTCAGAATAGCACAAAAATCTATGAAGGAAAACCTATAAATATGCCACAACAGCCAGATGAACACAAGCACCTTACATAATAATAGTTAAAACCCAAAAAGCTTACTTTAGAACAGTAACACTCCAGAAACTTGAATTATTTTGTTTTCAAAGAGAAAATGAATGGAGAAACACAGAGTATGGAATGTTAATGGAAAACACAAAGAACCAACTCTAGAATCAGTGTCTAACAATACTTAAAGAAAACCCCCCACAACCCACAAACTTCAAATTAACTAGAAAATAACAATAACATATTTCTACTATATTTTAAATATGGTAGGAAGATAGAATGAAGTCTGGAAGTTAAACAAATCCAGGCTGCAATTTACCTGACTGAGACAAATAGCCAAGGACTGTGGTTGTACCCAGCCTTCATTACTCCATTTCAACCAGAAGTCGGGCTTTTCAAGACGCCGTGCCTTGGTTCAAACAGGAGCAAACGCAGACAAGTCTTAATGTCATGCAACAGGCAGAAGGTCACACTTGATGACCACAGTTGTCCCTCCTAACCTATTGATCTATGAATGAATGTTACATAAACATCCTTGAGGCCTGCATTTTATTTATTAATACTGTGAGTATTCTACACCAAATGAAATTAAAGCAATGTGTTATAATATGGCATTTGACTTGAAAAGGACAAAGCAGGAAACACAGCTCTCATTACTTTGTCACATACACACATGATAAAACCTGTAGCTACAAAAATGTTATAATTTGGGGGTTTTCTTTGGTTTGGGGTTTCTGGTGGTGTTTTGGTTTTTTTTTTGCTTGTGGTTTTTGTTTTGGTTTTTGTTTTTTGGGGGTTTTTATGCTCAACTGATTGAGTCCCAAGTGATTTAGTGGTCTTTGAATCTTAAAATAAATAGCTGTATTTAAAATACACTGCCATTAACTACCAAAGGGGAATCTGAAGATCAGTATTCGGAACTGATGACATCAGAAAACTTGGGAAATCACAATCCAAAACAGATCTGAGATTGTGTGAGCAAAAGTGCAGGTTTCATTTCTCATTGAATTGATACTAGAAATAATGATAATTTTTATGGTACATTTTGAGTTTCATGTTTAATACAGCTTATAAAAGAAGTTCAGTATTACTCCCTGATGTATTACTATTCTGCTAGTGTACAGCTGCCAACAGTAGTTAAATCTGATTAAAGCCCCCTGCCGAGTTAATCAATCTGATAATGTCAGACATTATTAAGGAAGCATACATGATACGGTCACACTGTCTATTATCAGTGGCATGTACACCACTGCCTTTGTCTTCACAGAGCACTGAAGCTACTTAAAATAGATAAGCATAAAAAGGATAAAAGGCATTATAAACTTTCAGTCTCAAACATTTGTATGCTAATTCCTGCTAAAATACAGCTATGTAATGCATACCTTCATTTATTTTAGGGGTTTGGGGCATGAAAAACTGTTTCTAAATAAATTCTTTTAGGCTTAGAATAAATTCATTTTACAGAAACTATGTATCAATTTGAGACATAACCGTATATAAAAACCACAGTCTTCAAAACACTTGCATACTACTTGATCTACTCAGAAATCAGCAGACTTTGCTTCCATGCTACCATTTCACCAATATATCCTAATGCTGGAAATACTTCTGGTTTTAAAGGGAGTTGCTTCTTTTCTGTTTACTTTATATTAAAAAGCAAAGCCATAACAATTTACGCTCAGCTGCATTTAGTCTTTGGATTTCAGTGCTATCAGCAAAGATATCTATGATTAGCTCTAACCCTAATCAGTTCCTTGACAGCTTTGTAACACCTGACCCAGTACAGCTCTTTTGCCAAATGTGTGAAAAATTGCAGAGGACAGAAGGACACACAGCCTGGTATTTCAGAACGACAGCCATAGTGCATGCGGGGAGTGGGATGGGGTGGGGGAATAAGGGCAAAAGAAAAGCAGTCAATCAAACACAAGTTGCAACTCTTAAGGATTTAGTAATTACATCTGGCATAAGAGAAAGGTTGAGACAAACTCCTCTCCTAGAACTGGTGGAAAAGCAATTCCTGTAGTGGCTTATGATCTAAGAGGAGCTGGAGGGTGATCCCTACTCCACCTGTAGACAATTTCCTGGGTGCCCAGCCAAAGTGCCAAAGTCCCTGATAAATACCTGTAATGAAATCTCTTCAACTGTTCCTGACTTGGTTCAGCACTGTGACATCAATTATCCCTTCCATACAGCTATTTATTTCATTGACATTCCCCATCAATCTAATGCTCCATCATGAAAGTATCAGTAGCTTGCAGGACACTTAAACCTGAGGACCATAAATGTAGGCCAGATCTAGATCTTTTTGTCAAGAAACAGACCATCTAAATTGTTATTTGTGGTGGTGGGGAACACTGTTACACTACAAACTTTAAGACTGAGTATATGCAGTTTGGTAAAAAAAAAAAAAAAAAGATCTATAGAGCATCTTCCTAAGCTTCTCTAGAAGCAGAAATTATTTAAACAATGTTACATGATGTACACACAGCAGTATGTGTCTTTGGTAAATTCAAGATTACTGCGCACTAAGTCAATACCTTGATTAGGGAGAAGCTCTCAGTTTTGGTATAGGGGAAGATAGTCATTACAGACCAGGCTGAAATATATCCATATATTATAGAGATATAAGCAGCCACTTTCTAAAACTGCAAAACACAAGCATAGAATTTAGCAGTATGATTTTTTTCCCCACCATTTTTTCTTTTAGAAGGTTTTCTGCCCGTGTTTCTTTCCTAATATTCAGCTGCATTTTTAATGACACTATTTTTTTCCTCATTAAAGAATAAAAGAGAAATAAACCACAATGTTGCTTAAGTGCTGAATGAACTCTAGTTTAAGAGCTGAGATGCAACAGATACTTCCAGTCACAACTGTCAGACAAAAGTTAAAGCGTAAGACTTTTCAAAGAAAAAACCCACAACCTATGTTTATTTAGGGACATCCAATCCTTATCATACTGTGTTTCAGAAGAAAAGTCAGACTTAGCCAAGATTAGTTTTTTAAAGAACAGCAATAACATTTTCAAAACTTGCTACAATTTTAAAAGAAAAGGAAGTGGAACAGATTTTTTTATTATTATTTTTACAGAGCATCCTCTTTTTCCTCATTTTTCTCCCCTGTCCTCACAACAAAATCAAACTGGAAATGAACTGGTAAAAATAGGAAACAAGCAAGATAGTGCCAGTGAGCAACAGTTTATTATGGGTTTGTGCCTCAGGGCTGAGGTCCCATGTGGATTCTCTAATGCCTAATATGGGTTGTATTTGCATATTAATATTCCCACAGGGCAAAAGTCTCTTTTTTATCAGGCATTTTATTTTCAGGAACCTCCTATGAATTTAGTGTATCTGAAACGTCTTTTCCTCTGCCAACTTTGGTTGAAATTCGACCAGTGATTGGGGAATGGGACAGTACTGAGAAGAAAGGAGCAGCTGACAGGATTGACAGGGATATGTAGGCAAACTAAGTGCATAAGTTGTATTTCACAGGAACACTTACTCAAAATCACATCATCTGAGCAAGACAGAAAATTCACACCTCAACACAGACTGAAGGTAAGAAAAGAAAACCAGAATTGAGGACTTCCTCAGTTTAGCACCAGTAAAACTGTTCCACTCACAACAGACAGACTGACTAGGAAGCATATTCTGAAATTCCAATTTCCATAACAACAATAAGCAACTTGCTGTCTCTTCTTCTTTCTCCAGAATGCTCCAACCACCACCAACATATTACGATTTATTTTTGGATTCTCTGTTCTAACATTAAATGTGGTCTATGCTACAGTGATATAGCTGTATGACTTGGAAGGTGAATATTCATTCCACACACTTGACAGCTAAATTAGTAGCAAATGTCAGTTTGCACATATGCTTAAATACAGAGAGAGTACGCGATTAATTCCAGTCAAGCGTTTTGGGAAGCATAAAAACTGTGACGGAGGGCACTTCTACCGCATTGGCTACAACACATCAAAAGCTATGCCACTTACCCATAAAGCCATAAAGATACTGCAAAGTCTTTCTGTTTCAAAAAAATAAAAATAAAAATAGAGAACTTACAGAGTGATCACAGTTCTGCAGGAATGAGTATCTTCCCATGCTTGTCGACCAAAGGAATCATGAATCTCACCTGAATCAGGCACTTCGCTGACAGCCAATTTCCTTACCAGAATCTCCTTCCTCTCACAAAAGCGCTCCTTTTCTTAAAATTATTACCTACATAGTAACAGCACTATCATATCTCTGAAGGCTAAAGTTCAAAGAAGAATTTCACATCACCAAATGAACACCAGTTAATTCACTGTCCTCCCACAATACCTGAGGCACAGAGAAAGAGAGAGAAGGTACCAGGAAAATTGGCTGCTCTAGCTCTCCAAAACAGCAGATTCCTCTTAATATTACATGTGTGAGCACAGACAGAGGTACTTCCAAAATCCAGTTCCCTCTTAATATTAAACATGTCCCTTAACAGGAACTTCTGTCTATCTAAAGAAAGTCAAAAAGCGTTTTTCAACCCTTTGTGTTGCTTCTGAGCTTATTTCACTGAAGAAGTTGTTGGAAGAAATCGTCTCTCTTGCTTTCTGGACAATCTGTTGAATATGTGGTGAGAGGGAACATGTTGCCCCCCCCGGCCAGTGGCACGTAAAAGCAGTGGCTGCAAGGATTACATGTGGGCTCTGGGCCATATGGTGTGTAGGCTTATTGTAGGAATTTAGCATTTTTTAGACTCCCACTTTCCTGTCAAGTTGGTTGGAATTAGCCACTGAGCTTCCTCTCTAAAAACTGTGGAAGCAACACCGTGATTCTATAATCTTTTGCCATGGAAAACCACATTAAAATGTAAACAAAAATAACATAACTGTATTTCTGTTCTTCAGAAAGGCAAGGAGGAGAAGTTATAGGAGATGCGTTCACAAACAGGGATATTTACCGGAAACTGGAGCTTTAATAAATGTAAGCTTAGCATTACAGAAATGAGCATATATTACAGCATACAAGCTTACTGCTATGAAGGTTTAAAATAGAGTTCAGAAGCTAAGCCAGTTTAAGCCACAGAGTAGTATTGCATTATCCTTCCAGAGAATAGCAGAGTATATATGATTGACATACAAAAACATAATCTTATTTGCTATTTAGCTATTTCTAGAAACCCAATATTATGCTAGGATGTCTGCAAATAATACGAATGCTGTTTGGTGAATGAAACAATACATCAAGCATAATAATACAGTACTCAAGTCCATACCTGATGAAATGCTTCTAGCCTTCAGATAGTCATGTTAGAAATGAATTTATGTTAAAAGTAATATGACTACACCTATTCAAGACATTTGTGCTTTATTGATGCTCAGTCTGCAAAGGACATAAACTGTAAATCAGGATTGCAGACAAAGTTGAATGAGCGTGGACAAGTCATGGGCAGAGGTTATTTGATTTAAACAGAACACAGTTCCTTATCCACTGATGCAAACAGCACATGCTTGGCATTTCATTTTAGTTGAAAGTTTTATCATGCAGCAATCAACAATATTGTCTATTCATCTGCGCAAGTGTTTTGAATTATTTTAATGGACATTCAGTTGTCTACCAAAATGCCTTACCCTCCTGATCCCCATCAGAAGGTGAAGTTCAGCTCCACAGATCTCTCAATAAAATCCAAAACCTAATCCTAAAGTCAAGCTTGTTTTGGCTTTAACTCAACTTTTGCAATATGCCCTAGTATTCTGCATCCCGCACAGTGAAGGGAGGTAATCAAGCCATCAACCCACTCAGAACACAAACATTTATGTACTAACTGTGCACTAACCTTCTGGCCTCGACTGGAACACACAAAGGCACAACAAGTTTAAAGCTATGGACAGGAAGAATTTCTGGCATTACACAGGCATTTAAGACCAATTTTGCAACTGAAAATTTTGCAAGTTAATGTATGAGGTATAATATTTACAGCACGTATACATCTGCTGCAGGCAGCTTATAGATGCCAGGGATAAAA
The DNA here is from genome assembly GCA_020746105.1 of Trogon surrucura. Classification (NCBI taxonomy): domain Eukaryota; kingdom Metazoa; phylum Chordata; class Aves; order Trogoniformes; family Trogonidae; genus Trogon; species Trogon surrucura. The sequence continues at coordinate 15,611,247 of CM036622.1, read as the reverse complement.
AACATCAAGCACAGACACACAGAGAAATGAACGCTATTATAACATCTTAATTTATTGACCATGTCATTCTAGTACAAAATGTTTGTAATTGTCAGAGTCAAATAAGCTCTTTTTCACCACATGAAATGATTAAATAAAGTTTAACTTTGGAATGGTAAATACAAGTGCAAGGTTTTTTCAAACCTAAACTACAAGAAAATTAAGCTGAGTGAAATTCAGAATTGAAAAAGTGAGTTTCACGCTCTGTGGAGTATATAAATAAATAAATAAAATCAGTAAAGACAACACCAGCGCTAGGTAACTAGCACTGGTTATTTCAGTCACACCAAGTTTAATAATTGCCTTCTTAGCATGTTTTTGGTCCACACACAGCGAGAGGACAAATATGCTGTGGGATGGTCAATAACTCAAATTCAATTTTTACACATGGTAAAAAGTGACAAGATTGATAGCAATGTGGCATCCATTCTCATCAGTCACACTTAGTCCTCAGACCTCTATTATCCACAATTCCTGCTATACAATCAAAGAGAAAGAACTACTGAATTATTTATTAAAACTGACACCATCAATTATGCTCCCACGTAGAAAGTCACCGAGCAGCCACTTAAAGAATTAGAATACACATTTTGGTGACTTTTGACCAGGTTAACAACTGCTCTGCTTTGGGAAATGACGAAAGCTCTTCTCTGACGCTTTACACCTGAGAAGTTAAACTTGCAAAAGCATCATTTTCTGCTATTGCAAAGCGAAGCCTCGTATTTCTGGCCAGCAAAAGGTGAAAGTATGATACCAATACTTGTCCCTCCCTCCGCCCCATATCAACTTTTGACATGATCTGAAAAGTCTACAAAGGCATACCTAAAGCAACAGCCTTGGAATAGTCTTTCCACATGGCAAGGCCAGCAACAGTGACCATCATCAATGCCAACAGCCCCAAATAACAAAAAGGGGTACTGCTGATGTTTCTTGGCAGCCAGCTGGACTCGCTTGCCAAACTTCTGATCTCCTGGTACAAACGCAATTACCTCGTTCCCTTCTCACATGAGGAATCCTTTTTAACTCACACATCATTTTCATGAAATCTCTATCACCTTTTAATATCAGTGTTACTGAGTCCATGCTTTAAGAGACATGAATAACTGTTATTGCTGCATAGCAATACCAAAATACTAACACAGCGTTGCATTGAGAAGGGTGGGTTACATTCCCAAAACATCCTGTCTAGACAATTATGCTAAACTAGGGCCCATCGAGGTATTCCCAGCATCACCTGGCAGCCCTTGCTCTGAGTAAATACAGCCCCATCACAGCTATGAAAGTTACCCTTTCAACAGAACCCAGCAGTAAGGGGGAAACCTGGAAGAAATCTAACAGACGAATGATATATAACCTCTCATATATATGCCCTCAGTGTGGAAAGACGCCCAGATTCGCATGGTTTCACTTCATGGTGGTGTCTAAGACAAAGACTGTGGCTATAACAGTAAATTAAACATGCCAGGACTGTCTGCTGGCACTGAAGCCAGCTGGCACAGAACAGCCCGTGTCCGTACTCCCCTACCCTTCAAAATATGCAACTGCCGGATAGGAACGTCTTTCAGGCTTCCCTCTCCCTAGCCAAGCTCAGGATTTCTTCAGGAGAACAGTGTCTGATGCTGTCCAAAGCCTTGTCAGACTGTTCTAATAACTAAGTAATAAACAAGCGAGTTTTATAGTGCAAGAACATGCTCTAGTATTGTTCATTTTACCCGAATAGACCTAAGTGACACATCCAGAGGCCTCACCTCCCCTTTGTAACTAGAAGTAGCAGAACATAAATAAACAAAGGGATGTAACTGAAGTGGCTAGAATAAACCACGAAACACCACAAGAGATACACATCTTGTTACCAAAAACGTGAAATAGCTAGTTTTCCAAGTACTGAGGAAGAGAGAACAGAATCTATTGGAGTAAGAGAGAATCGGGTACGCAAGACATTTTTTTATTTAATGCCATTGCTGTTTTAGGGAATTAGCAGTGAAAGGAGTATTTTTCCCCATTCTGCTGCAGACAATCTACAGTCTAAATGCAGCTATCATTCAGTGATTGATCTAGACATAAATTCTTGCCATTTACACAGAATCCAGTGAAGTCCCAATGAATACACTCAGTTTTCCTTCTAATTTCAGCATTTATCCAGATTACTTGGCTAATACACAGCTTCTTTTAGTTCCTGTTCTATGAAAAGGCCACTGCTATGTCACATGCTCTACTACTGGCATTTTTAATGATGAACAGGTTACCTAACCACAAGGTCTAAATAAAGTTCTTGCTTAAACATATGACTATTTACAACATGAATGTTTATACAAGAGCAAATTGGCAGAAAAGGTGTTCTTGTTAAATTTATCATCTGGATTGGCTGCTTCGAATTGGATAGCAATTTAAAGCTATTTTCAAAAGCTTTTTCAGGAATCTTTTCTTCTTACATGAGGAATCATGTGGCTCTCTAGACAGGGAAACATCTCTTCTCAGAACTACTTGAACTGTCAGCAACAACACATCCCTCTCACAGTGTGACCCTTACCTAAAACAATGTTGAAGTTACTCTTTCTGCTATCCAGTAAACTGTAATCAAATAATAAAATTTCAACTTTAATAAAAAAATTATTTGGACTATGACAATCAAATGAAAGTCAAAATTGTTAATTGTTAAGCCTTCAAAATTAGAGAACCAAAGCTTTGCAGTAATAGGAATGGACCAAACTGTCCACAAATTAAATCCAAGTGCTTTATAAAGTTAACGATCTGCACAGAACAGCTGATTTTTTGTCTTTATTTGGTTAAATTAAATTGAAGGATGAAAAAAAAAACACGCCAAATGATCCAAAAACTACATTTCAGATTGTTCAATATACCTAGCCTTAAAGTGCAGCCCTTTAAAAACTCTGGGGTTACATTATTTTTATTTTTTAAACAAAAAGTGCTGAAGGAGAAGAAACATTGTTTTTAAAAAAATACAGGGCCATCATCCTTTAAAAATTATTCTTAATTGCTTTGTAAACTTTTAAATAAATTTAAAGCCCAAATTACACGTATAGTATACTCATGTGAAAGTCTTTCAAATGAACGTATGCATATTATTGATCAAACAAAAAAATCACTGCATAGCTGTAATTTTTTAATGTATGCTAAATTAGTGTCTATCCACTTTTTATAAGGTGAATATACTCCTCCTATAAAATCAGTAGTGTTCCACACCCCCCTCAGATAATTTCTTCTTACCCATCTTTGGTGAAAGATACTTTTATGTTCCATCTCAGAAATGCCACTCCTGCCTCTCAAGAACCAGAATCTTCAGCAGCTTAGTACAGTGGCATGTGACGTGACTCCGTACAGAGCCAGCACAGGTTCAGACTTTCTATTTGCCTATTCAACACCAGTTGCTTTTCCAACCTACAAGATGCTCAATGTCTTGTCAGCAAGGTCTTTTTTGCTGATTGAATACCATAGTAAGGCAATTAAGTTTAAGCATATCACTTACTCCTTTTTTTGCTGAGCTATTTAGTTGTTGCTTTTTAAAAGGACTAGAACATTTACTGTTCTGACATAAAAGAACATTTTGAGTAACACAGGCGAGGAGGGGGGTTAAACCAGTTGCTACCATTCTGGCATGTGAGAGAGAGCCGTGGCAGGCAGGGCTCGTCCATCACACAGACCAGCAGCCACAACACGGCACGTAACAGAGGGTTGGCAATTCTGCAAGATCGCTCTGAGGTTAGTCATTGATCGTTCTGTTCCTGTATCTGGGGTTAGACACGGCCGAGTATATGGAATGGGTTTCTGAAGGATTTCAGCTGCATGGATTCTGAAAGCCTGAAGGAACTGTCTGGCTTTTGGGTTTGGATTCAAAAGTAAATGCAGTAAGTACAAAGGACTCCAGTAAGTTTCAAGCAGGGAAAAATAAAAATTGTTCAGGATAAAGAACAGAGTTCTTCATAACCGTATATATACTTCACTGAAACAAGCAAGTGAAAGCACTTAACAGTGTTAAACTTTGCTGTTAAAAGACAACATTTGGCCAGTTTCATTTATTAGAAGTCTAAATACAAAATCACAGAATATCAGGTTGGAAGGGGCCTCAAAGATCGTCTGGTCCATCCTTTCTTGGAAAAGCACAGCCTATACAAAGTGGCTCAGCACACTGTCCAGCTGAATCTTAAAAATGTCCAATGATGAGGAAAAAAGGACAATCCATGTGAGCAAAGTAGTTGCGCATTGTTCAAATAAAATCGTTTTGCAAAATTTTTGATCAAAGATTTAACCAGTGAATTTAACACAAAAATTAACAGTTAATTCGAAAAGGGCAAAAGTTTTGCAAATCCACTCCATGGCTTCTCTAAGTTCACCCTTTAGTTTCAGTCAGCTATCTGTAAACATAAGCCATATTCAGCTCTAACAAGAAACACTGCATTTGCATGAAATCGAGTTAAACTCACAGAACATGAGCCAACCCTCACACACAGTCTGTCCTAAACCACAATTCACCCTCATTGTTTCAGTCAAAAAAAATATATAAACTAATAACCCTTGGGGCTTTTTATAACCTGTCAACTCAAAAATGCTGACATATTCATATTTTTCAACACAAAAAAAAAAAAACCCAAACAAATTATACTGCATTTATCACCAAATCCCAGAACGGCTGAGGTTGGAAAGCCCCTCTGCAGGTGCCCTGGTCCAACCCCCTGCTCAGGCAGGATCACCTACAGCCAGTTGCCCAGGACTGTGCCCAGGTGGCTTCTGAACATCCCCAAGGATGGACACTCCACAACCTTCCTGGGCAAACTGTGCCAGAGCTTGGTCCCCCTCACAGTGAACAAATGTTTGGTGATGTTCAGACGGAGCCTCCTGTGTTTCTGTTTGCAACCACTGGCCTCTGGTCCTGTCACTGGGCACCGCTGAAAAGAGCCTGGCTCCATGCTCTGTGCACCCTTCAGGTATTTATACACTCTGAGGACATCCCTCCCAGCCCTGTCTTCTCTACAGAATTTCATTTTAAAAGAAACTGTACAGAAGATGCCATCAAAAATGATGTTGTACGACATATGTTGACCTTTCCTCAAAAAGTATCTTTTGTGTTAAAATAAGACTCCTGTCAAACAAAATCATTGAAATGGATAAAATTTGCAAAGATGAACAAGTTAACCATGGTTAGTTGACATTTCTCCAACACACTACTTAGTTCTCAGCCTTTCTGTTTTTTTCTTCAGGAAGAACTAACAAAGAAAGAAGCAAAATGGACACCTAGCTGAAGGCTTGCTGTGCATAAACTTGCACTGTTCAAGAAAAACACAGGATTTAAGACTATTTTTAGCTAAACCAGTCAAGAAGCTGCAGGAACATTTAGAAACAAGGTTTACACTGATTCAGTTTAAAATCAATAGACTTAATATAACTCTAAGTAAGACAGAAACTAAAGAATTCAAAAATCTATCTAGACACTTTTTAATTAAAATCAGTTTAAAACTAATTCAACCAATTCATCAGCTTTCACGGCCTGTATATTTAGCTAAAGCTGACAACTCAAGTCACTGTATCAAGGAGATGAAAGAAAATGTAGCAGAATCTGGAAGAAAACACTGTAAGGCTTGCAAGTCAATTGTTTTGCTAAAGGGTGAGTGCCAGTGAGCAAAATTAATCTGTAATCTCAATGGAAATTTTAGGATTGAATGGCATTTACTCTTGAAAAATAGGCACTAATATATTGTCTCTCTACAGACAAGCAGCAAATTCACCTTTTTCTATGCACTATACAAGCATTTTGTATTTAATACTGAATTCTCAAGAGAATGATCACTTTCTAGGACTGAGATGATGCCAGGAAGAATTCATGGTGGAATGCTATCATCTCCAAACTTGCCACAGAAAGGCAGAGAATGGCATCTCTAACAGCTAGGGACAATGAAAATTCTGAAAGTGAAATACAAGAAGTTTTCTATTTATTCTACTGACCAAGTAACAGCACAGTTTTATGAAGCAAATATGTTCAGGTCCTTGTGTTAACGCAGTAATAGTTTTGGAGTTTGTTTTGGTTTTTTTTTTTCTTCCTGGTTGTGTTTTAGGTTTTGTCTGTTTGTTTCAAAGCTTGCTTCCAACAAATTCAGCAAAATAGACTGAAAAGCAGTAACAACAACCGTTATGCAATTGAGTCTTCTCTCCACTACTTACCACACTGCATTGCTATTTCTAATTCCATTTCTTTATTTCAATCAATCCACAGTCAGAAAGGATGCTCATGTTGTAGCTTTTGTAATTGCTAAAACATAAACCCTGGCGTTACTTAACCGTATCTTAGATAAACGCCTAATAAACAATTTATTGTTTAAAAGTCTTCTTACCAGGTATTTTTCACCTTTTCCTCTTTGCATAAAGTAAGCTCTGTTTGGTTTGGTAGTTTGTACAACATGTAGCATTTGCTACACTTCTACAACACATCCCTTTACTCAAGAGAAAACAACTTTGATTTATTTCTTCTTAGTAACTCTGTGTAAATGGTAACTAAAATGATACATTATCAGTGCCCCTTAAGATAAGAAGAAAGCAAGCATACACTGAAGTATTCATATGAATAACGCAGCCAGACTGTTTCTGTAGTTGGACAGCCTCACATCACTGTGGTACTTACTAATCATCTCCGCGTGTTTTCTCTTTGAAACATTGTTCTATTGCTGAGCTATAACAAACAAACCGTGTATGGCTGATTATGCTACTGCACTAACAATTACCAGTTGGCCCTTTTCCATTTTGTTTGTTAAAATCTTCATTAGTCATGTGGAACGCTAAGCCACACAGAATCTAAAAATGCTACAAAAACGTATGGAAGTGTTTAGGAGTGAAAACAATCCATTTAGGAACTTATATTTCTTAGTCAAACGACTATAATGTATATTAAATAGAATTACATTAACAAATAAGTGGTCTCTCTCAATAAGCAATGAACTGTCCTCCTACAAAGTAATAATACGCAAACACCTTAACCAGGAATTTATAGATGCCCATGGCAAAAATCATTCCCTTTACATAAACAACTATGGTACACTTATTTTCTCTTTACTTCTTGAAGTCTTAGAAGTAACTATTCTATCATTTTACTGCGCTTTGTGCAAGTTTGACATATTTACAACATAGTCTGTAGAGTTAAATCAGTCATTAATTTAGTCCAAAAATTGCATCAAATTAGAATCCTAAATAATAAAAAAACCTAAACAAACAGAACCCACTTCACTGAAATATTAGCAGCAAGCAAATCACTAAACAAAAACCGTAAGCTTTCATGTGAATAAAGAAAAAGTCAGTTTGGCAGTGGGTAAAAAGAACAGCAGTACGAATATCAAGAAACAGCTACTGCTGCATCAAAATAAATTTAATTCTCAAGGCTAAGACACCCTTGCAGCTAATAATTTTTAAACAGCACAGGAAAAAGAAAAAAAAAAAGAAAATTATCTTCAGAATCACTGACATACATGGAGCATGGTGTAACCCTGAGAACTTGCATGGCACAGTACAGATTGTAAACCCCTCAGATGCATCCGTGAGGTCAGGTCATAGTGCATAAGGAGTCATATATAAGGTAACAGCACAACTGCTAAAAGCAACTACAGACATAAAAGCATTAGAATGTGTTGACAAGAGGAACTCCAGCTTAAACTATTTCCCCACAGCCCACACAGGGGGAAGCCCACTCCTTGTAAGTCCTGTAAATACTCAGCATGTTTTTACTCCAGCGTCCATTAGTGATATTTATACACAGCAATGACCTCATTCTCTAGCACACTGAATGAACACGAGAGAAAAAAGATAAAATATTTTGGTTGTGTATTTCTCTGCATTTGGGCTCTTTTAAATACTACTTGAATAACAATTATTTTTCTCAGCTGAGCAGAGCATCAGGTTGGCAGACTGTGCTACACTTCTCAAAGTGACAATTAACCTTGATATCAGTCTGCAAAGTGCTGTGTACTGGCAGCGGAATAAAATTATCATTACCATATAAATTGTAAAGATTCTACTGAAACTGAGATAGCTGTCATCCTTCAGCTATTTGTACTCAGTAAGAAGCAAAGCAGGTTGCTGCAGAACGTCTTGAAAATGCGTCATCCTACAGCCACCACGTTGTGGTCGGGCTTCTGAGGCCGCACTTGTGGCTACCCGAAAACGTATGCCACACTGACGTGCCAAAACACTCACAGTTAATATACGTTATTAATTAAATATCTCCCAGGGAGGTTTGCAATGCAGGAGGTCATTACATTTGAATCACGAATTTAAATCTGATTCACACTAGAGTAATTCCAGACTCAGATGAGATTTTTGAGTCGATTATGCGATGACTATCAGCTAGGCAGTTTCCCGTCCCAACGATACTTGTGATCACCTGGTCTTATTTCTCAAACACTACAGTTTACAAATTAAAAAAAAACAACCAACCAAACAACAACAAAAACCAATTATAATTCAGTTAACACTGGAGCAAAATTCAAAATATCGCTTTTGCAATGATGCCTGATCACTGTGCTGATAGACTGCTGAGGAACGTACCAGGGCTACAGGAGCTGTGCCCACAAGAACCCACTGAAACGTCCGATTAAGGAGATGCTTCTTCCCTTCAGGGCAGCCCAGACATGCAGGGCAGGGAGAAAATTGAGCCATCTTCTCTAAAAATTTCCCACCTTCAAACATGCAATGACAAGTGACTGTGAAAATGTTTACAGCCGTTTGTGATATGACACTTTGTTTTTGTAACGTGCACACTGCATGTCAAAGTGGCTTACTGCTCTTGCTGCGACCGACAGGACATTGCTGTGACTAAGACATGGCAGTGAAGCAAGCCCTCTTCTAGAAATATTTTTATAGACTGACGAGTCTTATTTTATCTGTAGCAGAACACAAATAAGCAAACAGCTAATTTTATGGGGGGGGAGGGCACACTGGGTGGTGTTTTTTCTTTCCCTTCTCTAGAGCTGGCTGTTTTCTTGGAGCCAAACTATGGTGAATCTTATACAAGTACCTCAGGAAAGGGAGAGGCGAGACAAAGAACCCGCTCGCTGTACCCCAGGCACAAAGCGACGCCAGAGGATTGTCTGTGGCAGGCAACGTGGCAGATCGTATGCAGGGAACAAGGTTGTGTTTCCTACCCAGCCAGCAAACTCAGCCCTGCGGGGTGGGAGAGGTGCAGTGCCTAAGAGCGCGCTCCCACAACGTGGGTTCTGAAATTAGTTTTCCTGTGAACCCACCCCGCTTGCGAGCCCCAAATTTGAAACTTTTTTTTTTTAATACCTGGTTAGCAACCCTAAATGCCACAGTGATGAACTTAGCAATCAATTATTTATATCAGCAAATCTGAAATTGTATGCTAGGAAGACATGTAATTTTTCAATCACACACTTCTCTGAAAATTAAATGAGTTACATTCCATCCATCCTCTTTTGAAGGGTTATAACATGACTAATTTTATAAGTAATACATATATTTATCCTATTTAGGCTATCTAAGATACCAAATAGTAAAACTGCACAGCATTTTAAAACTGTCTCTTAGATCACATCCATGGTAATATGACCTTGCAGTTGACACCATAGTATTACTCTAAGCATAATATAATTATCTTAAAAAATACATGAAAAAATAAAAAACCTATTTCACTCAGAAGTACAAAGTCCTAAAGAATGCCTTATGTGTAAACAGACTAATAATAAATCAGTGTAATAAAATATTTATTTGTCATTTTAGAATGAGAACATCTCTAAAACATAAAATTGCTGCTACATGTTTATATACATTACCCATATAATTATGATTGATGCAAAAGATATTGCACTGGTGTCACAGAAAGAAATTAATTTCATTTGGCAATTTTAAAGTTATAATTAGAGAAGGATAATAATCTCTATTATCTTTATGATGTGTATTTTCAGTGGTGATTAGTGTCAATACATCCCAAACAAAAGTTGAATCAAACTTCAGCTAATAAATCAGAAATAAAAAGCCCTCCTCCCCCAAAAACCATCCTGCATTAAACATGGGGCAATCATTTTGAAAGAGTGAAATTATTTGTTATTTATCCACTGAACAACAATATTTTTCTGACAAAGAAGCTTTATTATGAAGAGCCACTGCTGAATATTATACAAAAAGACTGTCTTTGGCCAGATAATCCTGAATCAATGTCTTTAAAAGCTCTAAATTTCACAAAGGCTATACTAAGCTCCAGATTTCATAAAGGTTATACCAATTTTAAAAACAAAACAAAAAAATAATCCAAGAACACCCAAATAAATAAAAAAAGATCTTGAGAAATTTAAGCTTAAAGTTGTTGGCTGTGTCACGTTACTCAAAGCAATTGCTGTAACTGTGTACAGCTTATTCTCCAACTATAATTCCATCTCCCAAACTAAGCGTAAACCTTTGTATTTCAGTCTTAGCTACAGAGTCACCATCTTGGCCTCCATAATGTTTACAACATTAAAAGGCTAGAAGAGTCAATAAAGCATATTATCACTCACCTATAGCCTTCTCCAGGCACAGTATACATCTCAAGTTAATAAAGGCCATATAAATACGGCTTTTGTGCAGAGCAGACAGTAAATTATGGATTTAATTACACATTTCTCTCTCAAAAACAGAAACAGTTGGCTCTCTGCTATTTTTGTTAACATTAATCAGAGGAAACTTCAGATTCTGGCATAAATTTGACTATCGTATAAAAGGTAATATTTAAAATACATAATGCCTTACCACACAAACACGAGCTGCCATATGTGAGGCACTGCTAGGCATGGTTTCTATTAAGCCGATACACAGTAACTGGCTTCTTTCCAAGCAACATGGAAGTGTTTAAAAAACCCTGCTTAATCCAATTCCACAGCTTTGAAACAGAAATAAAGTGCTGCAAGAACTGTTAAAATGAAAAATTAAAGGCATGTAAATAAGTGAAAAAAAATAAATTGTCAGGGAAAATGAAAACAAAGATTATTTCAAGTAGATATCTTAATTGTAATTAGCAACATTTGGCATGTGTTATGATATGATTCAAAGCTGCAGCCAATTAGATACCCCAAAAAGCTTGTAACAAAGCTGCAAATGTGTAACTACAGCATAAATAAGTTTTATTGCACACCAAGAAAACAGCACCCAGACCAAAGTCATAGTTTGTTTCTGAAACACTGTAAAGCATGTTCTGTTACTAGTTCAGAACTTTTTAGTCTTAAACTGCAGCTTTTCCACCAGCAGATTCTGGAAAACAATTTCATTAAATTCAGACTAATGACTGCAAATCTGCACACATTCTCTGTACACCAAGAATAAAAGATAAATTACACCATTGCCTTAGATTGTCATGTCTATGTAATAAACGAAACAAAACCAGCCAACAGCAAAAAGCCAAGAAAAACCATCCCACCACCAACAAAAATCAGCAGTTCAAAAGCTCTAGATTTGTGGTATTGGAACGGAGAAAGATTGATTTTTTTTTTTTAAAAAAGGGGTTTCAGAGAAGAGAGGAAAAAACTAGTTTTCCTTTGGAAGGAATAAGCATTTAGGAAATAACATTAATTTGTCAGATGCCTTTTTAAAGTTTTCTTAAAAAGTAAATTTATTTAAGTATTACATAGAAGATCAGAGTTCAAACTCTGATCAATGTGAGTGTACGGAAGACAACAGCGTCAGACACTTCTGAGATTGTGCTATTTATTTAAGGGAACAAATAGTTCATTATCAGTAATGCTGTCAGTCTCAACCAATAGACAAAGTACCTTCCATTCCCCCTATTTATTCAATAATGAGTAATTTACTAAAGGGTAACGAGCTGCTAACAAAAGCATGTTTCTTACATGATTATCGTGAAATGGCAGTGACTGCTTGTTCAGTGCAATAGTACCTGCTACAGTCACACTTCCAAATACCTCAGCTATAGCAAATTTCTCTTAAAGAAATTGATCCTTACATAGTTTTTATAAAGACATTAGTCTACATTTAGAAGAAAAAAATAGGAAAAAAAAAGAGACCACTACAGAAATAGCTAGCTAAATTTAAAAGTTACACATTTAGATATTTCTCCACAAAGTCTCTGAACAATGACGCAAAGTCTCAGCCAATGTGGTTTTGTTTCCCTTGCTGGCAAGCAATGGCTGTTTATTTAATACACTTATTTTAGGGTTTGGTGCAGGGAGAGGTCTTTCTGGCGTTTTATGAGGGCTGTATTGAGATTACAAAAACATGCATATATAATATCAGTTTTATGTTATAAACCAAATTTAGGCTTGCAGTGGAAAAAAAAGCAACAAAAAGCCAAGAAACAACCAAAAGAACCCACACAACCCAAAACCTTTGTTTAGCTCTGTAGGAGAGGGTAAAAGAAATGTCTACGGAAGGTAGTCTGAAAGCATCAGGGATTGCCCTTGTAGTTCCTAGGAGATTGACTTACAAAGACTAGCTGCAACTCGATAGGAAACCACTGGAAAAAAATGTCTCTGTTCAGAATTCCCCACGCTAAAAGCATCAAAGTATTTCTTTTTACCCTTGTTACAGTCCTTCACCTTCCCCACACTTGCAATTTAAACTAGAGTTCTACTAATCCTGCACACTAAGCACATTGCAAATATCAAGGATCCTTTCCATGTCCATCAGAGGCTCCTTTTGGGGCACTTTTCTGCCCTTTCCTGAATGTGTGAGCATCACAACCCCTTCTTATGCCCCCATCTCCACCCACTTCCCTGCTTCAGCTCTCCCATGGGATGTGCTCTGGCATCCCGCTGACCTTCCAAACCTGCACTCACGTAGCGCTCACTGAAGTACTCTTCTCTATTTTCTCTTTCCTCCTCCCACTGGGAGAGGAGTTGTCATCGTTCAAAAACTGGGCGAACGGGCAGAAATCATGTGGAGGCATTGTTATGCTGGGAGGTATTAATGGGTGTTGTCAGCCAGTTCCTTACTTGATCATCAGGGAGCGGAGTTGCCAGTCCTGGCCAGCAGCCAGTGGCATTAGGCTCCCTTTGCTGCCTTTCCACCCCCCCCCTTCCTCCTGTCTTCATGAAAGTTGCTGAGGTTTCTAGCCACCAAGTCCTGCAATACATCCTGAAGCTTTTGAGTGCTGCATCTTATCAATCCTAAAATCACCCTGTGACTGCAAGCAGAAATAAAATCAAGTAGATATTAAAAATTCAGTTTATTCAATGAAAAAAGAAAAAAATAAAATAAAATCGGTGCTAATAGTTTTCCATATCAAACATACATTTTCAAATATATCAGATCACTAAAGAAACAGCAGTTGTGTTTTAGATGGCCTTCCAAGTACACTGCACCTTAACGTGCGGAGAATCCACGAGAAGAAACACCTGTGAACTATTCTTTAACAACAGATGTTTCGTGAAAAATATGACATTGAAAGGCCCTTTTTACAGTGAAAACAACCAAGTATTAAAAAAGACCTTAAAGCACAGGATACACTGTCCCGCACAGCCTTAAAAGAAAACAGTTAAAGCAATTAAAAGACTACATATAAAAAAAAAGTAATCTGACACTTTTCATCCAAGGTACTTCAAGGTACCAAGGTAATAAATCTAAAAACCACACCAGTTATAAAAGACAGGCAAGCTATCTCAAGCGATAAAAAACAGTGTAGCTGCTACTATAGAATATAAACCCAGTGCAATTGTCAATTTGCTTGTTTATGGGATATGTTTCTCACTGGCTTTGTAAAGCAGAAAGAGAATCAAATTTTAAAAACACAAACCAGTATCAATTAGCGCCAAAATACATTTTACATTCATTATTATCCTCAAATGAATCTTGATACATCATAGATCTAAAACCAACAGGATTCTGAACATTAATAACAACCACTTCTATGCACATATTTTTTATTAACTTTTTGCTATCTGCTGTGAAGTTTTAAGAGGCCTAGCCAACAAAAGCAAGATACAATTTTCTGTGTCACATTTTCTCTAGGGGGTTATAGAAAACTGCAGCAGATCAAACTAAGCCTATATAGGCAGAAGGTAAACTCCATGGGTAACCTAACGTAACAGGAAGGGAGCCCAGACTCATACCAAGGAGGCTGGAAGTGTTTGTGAGGAGAAACGTTCACAGAAAGCGTTTCCTCCTTCCAGTTGTCATCCCGCTCACACATTATCACCACATGCACCGCAGTCACGTGCCTATGGCAACAGACTGATGCATCCCTAATTCAAACAATCAGAATCACTGCTCACAGTTCCTTTTCAAATAAAAATATAAGCTGCAAGATCTTGGGGACTTTTTTCCATTTGAATTTTGAGCCTAGGTCCTCCTTCAGTGAAATCCCTATCACAAGAAATACAATTAAGCCATTCTTTAACCAGAGGAGCCACTGTACTCTCACACTCCTTCCAAGCAATGCAACAACCGTGAGGATGATGTCGACGGCCCTTTGAGCTTCCAGAGTTTTATGAAGGAACCAGCAAATCAGACATACTGTTCTGTTGTCCTTTGGTTACAGAGCAAGGAAGCACCTCAGTGAAGTCACCTGTGCATTCTGCACAAGAGTAAAGAGAATTCAACAGGTGTCTACAGGCAGTGAAACAGGGAGTGGACAGGACCTAATGGATGCAGCATTACTCAGTAAGTGCTTAATGCTACCAAAATCATTATGTAATCTCTCTGAGCAAGCTAAAGGAGACTACCCAAAAGAGTAGCAAATTTAGGTTGAGCAAATTGCTTTAAAAACAGAATCCTTCCAGCACCCAAGAGGAATTGTTTTTACATTTGGAGAAGGCATTGCTCCGCTTGCTCCAAATATTTTCACATTTATTCGAGTATTTCAAGGAAACATACGTAACCAATGTTACTCAGATTCCCCCACACCCCCAAGTCAAGCTGATGCTGTGAACATATGACCTAAAAAACTGTAAGGCATCTCTGTGCTTACACTGGAGAGCTACGTGGGTGTCTCTGTGGGTGTCTCTGTGTACGTGCACTCGCAGGGAGGGGGGGAAACTTCCTTAACACATTCCTTGAGTGAGGGGTAAGGAAGGAGACTCACGCAGGTCAGAGAGATACTTGCAGTACCTGCTGCTCTAGGTCCCTACACTTCTACCACTCTACATCATAGAGCAAGGCTGACAAGCTTGTCCCTCCCAGCCTTCCCACGAAGTCGTGTTAACATCAGTGTTCTGCTCCTGACAGCAGTGCCATGCCCTGAGCTTTAAAGTAGCACTAAGCAAGTGTTTTAAAAACGTCCCCAAGAACCATAATTTAAATTGATAGAATTCACATAATCCCTTAGAATTGTGATGATCCTGGCCTCACCATTTCAGCAAAACCAGTCAGAGCAATATTGAACAGAAATGTTGGACTCCACACAGTCATTAACAGCACAAAAGGCATCCACGAGGAACACTGACCTCTCTCCCTAAGCCCAGCTGAATGATTTGTCATTCCACCTGGCTCTCCTCTACACCTCCCAAAGAAGAAATGTGTTTTAATTCTTTTCAGAGCTATTAGTTTTCACAAGCAAAACACGAGGATCAGATATGTTAGTTGCTAGATCTGTTTATCAATTTCACAGACAGTATAAAAAGCAAGGAATTAATGTAATGATTCCAAACTAATAGGAGAGATAAGACTCCATGCAGGGTTTTAAACTGATTGTCTTGGAATGAGAACCAGTCGATTTGCCCAATAAGCTGCACAGCCCTTTCAAGTATATTTCTGAGCCTCAAGTATCACCCGTATTGCTACAAGGAAAAAGAAATAAAATATATAACACATAAAAAGAACTGTAGTAAGTACACAGAAAACAGAAGAATGGTGACATATGCACTAGAGAACATCAAAAGAAAACACAAAGAGAAAGATAGGTAAGGACAGTGACTTCATAGAAAAATTCTGAGCAGTTATGCCAAGTGGTGTCCAGAGAGAGCTGCTATTTGCTTTGTGCTAGCTCTCCCTCTTTCCAGCTGCTAAGTTCACGCTGAAAGAAGCTAAGAATACATTAAATACTTTCCATGTAAGCAATTGGTATAAGTTGCCACAGAGATGTTGTCCTCTTGCCTGTGAAAAGGAAAATAGTACACAGTGCTGACAATGGAAGTTGTATTCTACGAAATCTATTGTCTTGGATAAGATGCAGTCCAAAAGACAGGAAAGTCTGAAAGGGCATTAATTTAGCCACAAGAATTCCCAACTACTCCACCCTTTTAGCTATGCAATATATGAAAGTGATACTTAAAGATGAGTGTTTTATTGCCCAGGAGAAAAGGCATACTCTGCACTACTCACACGTATAATATGTGCAACATTTCTAGCAGTCCAGAATGGGGGGAGGGATGGGACACAACACATACTGAAAAATACCCAGCTCTTTCTGTTAAATGTGAAGTATAACAGGCTTTTTTAAGACACGCCTTCCTCCAAAAATAGCAATGATCACACTGCTCAACTCCCACACATCCCCCGGTTTGACTTTCTGACACTTAGAAAGTTGTACATTCTCAGTCCTCAAGAATGATCCAAAGTTTGTGGAGTCAAGAGGACTCTTTCCATTGCTCAGAACCCAAACTACAGAATATATCTACGTAGAGAAGCAGGCAACTCCGATTTCTTGTAACTTCAAATCTTCTCTTAAAGCCAAATGTGACAGATTTTTTTTAGGAACTCTGAAATCCACAGCTTTCCACAGTTTTGGAAGGATGCTGCAAGTCGCAGCAGTGATGATCTGCCAATTACAAGGCACATGTGTGAGCAAGACTTTTTTTTGTGTGTGTCTTCCAGACAAACAAGAAGATTATACAGCCTATTCTCCTCACGGGGCTGAGGCGGGGGAAGCGTTAAGATTGCAGCTGCTGCAGAAGAGGAAGCTGCAACTCCCTTGGAGCTTGTACCAACTGTGTAGCTTAGCATGCCATTGAGGGATGCTACTGTACTAGATACTGTTCCATTTGCTGGTGTGGGTTTGTGTTTTCTTGTTTTGTTTTTTTTTTTTCCCTGAATGAGATCAACCTGATGCTTTGGCCTGCTATAGGTAATGGAAAATGTTGCAACACATCCTGCAGTATTTCACCCAAGTTCCAATTCAGCTCAATATTCTGCCTGTCAGAACTTCCTAAATAACTACTTAAGAGTATTCTTGAATAATACAGCTTTCCTTCATGTCTTCTCTGCCATTTAGGTTTGAGATTTACCACATTCCCATTGTCCAGTCATGATTTATTTTTTATATAAAAGAGGACACACAGTGAAGAGAAGCAAGAATCACAACCATTTCAAGAAGCCTACATCTGTAAGGAACTTAGCTTTATAAAATGCGGGATTTTAATAAAAAAAACACCCTAACACCTCTTATAAAAATTATCTAAATTTTACTAAAACCAAGAAAGGATGTATCAGTACTTTAGGGTAAGATATACTGTACGATAGCTTAGCTTTTTTAATTATACTGAAGAAACATGTATGGATGATGTATTTATTCTGTAATGTTTAACTATAATAGAAAATAGATGAAGTTCAAATGAAAACACTGTTTAGACTATGTCAACAGAACTAAATGAAGTGATTCTGTATTGACTATAAAAACAGATTTGCTAACAGTAAAGTTACTAATGGTTATCTATCAAGATCACAACATGAAATAATTCTGCATCTTAAGAACTGTGTTAAAGCAGGAGATACACAAAGCTAGATGTAATTTTTTGATTTTTAGTGAAACAGCATCATGCAGTGCACTTTATTGCTATTTTATCGCGAGTGTAAACAATTCCAAAACCCAGGAAATCTCCAGCTCACTTTCTTTTTTTTTTTTCTCTTTTTTTTTTTCTTTAAATTGCAAGTCACCAAAGGGCTATCCACTAAGACAGTAGATGCTTGTAAAAGAAAATCCAGTAACAGTATCATGTATACTGAAACAACTGCTTAGTTACAAAGGGGAGGATTCTGAAAACTAGAACAAATGACACTGCTGTAAAAACTATAAGCCTTTTAGACACAGTTCAAAGACTTATGCATTCTTCTACAACAGACTCAAGTTTTATATTCATCTCAGCAAATCAATCCACTAATAGGCATCAGTCATCAACACCTAAGTAAAGATCTGCCATATGAAACAGCTTTGATGTGATTGAAGACTCGCACACAGTCGTAAGTATGACAGAACAGCTTAGCTATTAAAATGTTTTATCTAGCAAAGAACTGTTCATCCTAATTGACTGAAATACTCTTTGAAAGCTATTATTGCAAGGCTACTTCACTACGCAGCAATTTAGTACATAGCCACTTGACTTATATCTTGAGATCCCGCACAACCACATCAAATCTTGTTAGAATATTTTCTCACACATACTTTTGTCAAGAGACCAAAACAATAAAGCTGACTGTCATTTTTACTACCAGTTGCTTAGTTAATTCGATACTGAAACGTACTGGGATTCATTATAAAAGCTGCATGCAATCACCCATTTCTATCAATCTTTCTTTTTACTGTTCTAACAGAATGAATCCTACAAACCACATCAGTTGAAATGGGTTGGCAGGACTGGATGGAAGCTATTCTGCACCGAGCCTGACCACTCATCGTAAGAGCTGTGGTGGCAGGGGCTCCTTTAAGCAGCCCTGGCCCAGCTCCAACACTGACCATATGTCAAGCTGACAGATAAGAAGCCCTAGACGGCCATCTGAAAACAACCACACACCTCCCGGGCCACCAGGCAGCGGGGGCTTCTGGGCCTGCCCCATTACTCATTTCAAACCCAATTTTAAAGCACACCAGAAGTAAATGTACCTAACCAAAAAAAGCAACCCAAACCAAAATCCCCAAAGCCAAGACTAAACAAGTACAAAGCCGTTATTAGAAAGCCTATGTGATGGTATCCTCTAATTCAGGAAGTTTCCACCGCACATCATCATTGATCACCAGATACACTGCTGGAAACATTAATAACAGTTCGTGCCTATAACATTTTTCCTTCTCCATTATATTCACAGTGTGTTAACAATTTGCAAGGAAAACAAATTAAACATACCAGCAAGTGCCATCAAGATTACATTTTACAGAATAAAAAAAAATGCTATCGATTTAATATCTCAAATGAAGGGTGATTTGATTTCTACCCTGTATCTATTAATGCATGACAGGGTTCATCAATTTTTACCATTACTTTTGTTACCACAAGGTAACAACTCCTTGTACACAAGCAAACATGTTATCTAACAGCTTTTATTCCAAAATTACCAAGTAATCAGCACAAAAGAATAGCTAAAATTTACTCCAGTTGCCTATGCAATTTCCGTAATTCCATATATTCCATTTCCGTATGCCAAATAATAAAAAACAGGTGAACTTACCTACAGTTTGGAGGAGGGTCTAATGTAATTTCGGCAAGTTCTTTCTGAATTCTTAAGAGAAAAAGAACACAAAACGATCAGGATTTTCTGCATTATATTTCTTTCAATTCCATGAATATTTTGTACAGCAATCAGTAATAATAAAATATAATTCTTATAATTTCTGGTGGAAAGCTGATGCTATAAGGTTTAATGAAACTGCTCAAGAAGATGTGGAACTAAAAATCAAATCTTTTCTGAAAAATGAGCCGTCAACCTCAGACAAGTTACGCCATGAGCAGCCACCTAGAAAATCCCACCTCTACCACAGGCTGGGGTTCTCAGTTCCTTTGCTCACTTACACAAGAATTAAATGTCTCATATACCCTTGGTCTCTACTTCCCCTCTCCTTGTATGCCTCACAGCTCTTTCTCTTCAGAACATTTAGCTTCTTAAGGTATTTCATACTGGCAGGGCAAAAAAACCCAACTTCATAGGACAGTTTCCTCTAACCCTTCCAGAAGAAGCCCATCCCAGTCTTCCCCACAAACTCCTCCCAAGTATTGGAGGACTGCTATCAGGTCCCCTCGAAGCTGATCCTCAAAGGGAGGTGCTTCAGCTCTCTGGCCAGGCTGGGGTCCTGTGGCTGGACTTGCAGCAATACATGCCTGCTTGGCACTGCAAGGCCCAAAATCTGGTACATCTTATTCTAAATGCAGTCTAATGAGAGCTGAGCAAAGGGAGATAAATCGCTTTAATCTACCTACTGACCATGCGCCTGTTCATACAACCCAGGAGGCAGTTAGTCTTTCCTGCTGCCTCAAGTCGAGCTTGCTCTCTGCCAGGGCCCCCACACTCTTCTCAGCAGAGCAGCTCCCCAGCCTGCGTCGTTACAAGGCATTAGTCCTTTCCACACGCCTGACGTTACGTTTTTTCTTGCTGAATTCCCCAAGTTCCCTGTCAATCCTCTCTTGTAGCCTGCCAAGGTCCTTCCGAGCAGTTGTCCGGTCCCTGCGTGTACCAATTGCCACCTCCCAACTTTTCGTCATCCGCAAATTTGGGAGTTTGCTCTGCCATATCCATATCCCTATGAAGGTGTCAAGCTGGGCAGGTCCAGCCCAGATGCTGGCAGCACTGCACTCTTTATGGGCATCCTGCCGGAGGTCCTCCTCCAGGCATAGTAACTTTGGTCTTAAGGATTTCTGGATATTCCCAGGCTGATGCTCTCGTGCCAAGTCCTTAAATTCCTGATCTCTGCCACATCTGGCAACACAGACCCTTTTCCATTTTACATGCAGAGTAAGAGTTACAGTGTTCCCAGAGGAACTTACAGTTTACAGTTTCCAAAGACTTGCCAGAGTATGATGCCATAAGCAGGACTGCGATGGCCACTGTCCCTATAAACTACACCCAAAGCTTTTTTATAGGCTCCTTTAGTGCAAAACCATGAACATTTAGAAGGAGGAAGGAAAAGAAAAACAATTTAGTGTACCCGCAGTACTTCCCTTTTCCTTCACAAGATTTCATAAGCAGGAACAGATTGCTATTCCCGTTATTCCCTACACAAAGAAAAGAAGATCTGCGTGGTAATATCACTCAAAGTCCTGAGACGTGCTCAAGCTACAATTCAGAAGTTCAGGCCTGACCTGAAGTACACACATCTCATTAAGAACAACTGCCACCCATTTTGCACGTACAAAGAAAAGGGTTTATCAAAATAAACTTCAGGTATATTGGCATATACAACATAAAAATGAGCAATTTAATTCTCTATATAATGTTAAGATCCAAATACACTTTTGCATGCTAAGGAGTCTCGCAGCCACTATCAAAATTCCCCTTATGCCACTCTAAGTTGATTTTATGGCTATAATGAATAAATGAACCAAATGCAGCAAAGGAACTGGCCTGAACCAGAAGATCCAATCCTTTATCATCCACATTCAAAATAAGTAGGACATATGTGGGCAAGATTTGTAAGTAGATGTAGTAATCGTTTATTAGGCCAGCCAAGAATTGTTGAACACACATGCACGCACACACACACTAGTTACTCCGTGCACCTCAACCCTACAAACACACACTAGTTACTCCTGTAGAGGGGAAGAAATTCAATTTAATTTCTTTTTTCTGCTCATTTAAATATTTGTATCCCTCATACTTAGAATTTCCCCAATAATTATCATTCCTTGTAAAAATACAGGCACAGGTTGCTTAATCAATATTTACAGCCAGTCAATGTAGTATCACTGAAAATACACCTCATTTTTTAAAAAGGAAAATCAGATTAGTGAAATCTAAGCACAAGAAATGTGTTGATACTAAAAGTAATTTAAACACAATCCCAACAGTTCACACCTTTTAGAAGGGACAAGAGTGGGAGATACTTAAAATGTTTCTTTGTATGTATCAAATTTCTGCTGTATTCTGGACATCTATACTATCATAAATTTAAATCACAGAAAACCTAGGTAGCATGAAATCACCTTCCATTTCACATTTTATGAGTTGGTTTGCTTTTTCTGCCTTTTGGTAAATTACAGAATGATGGCACTGAACTTCTGTAAAGTCAGGGATTATTCCTTTGCTTTACATATAGTAAGAGCAGTTAATATTTCACTGCATTACAATGAGTTCGAGACACACGAAGAAAGGATTGACAAGTGCAGCTTGTCTTAGATCAAAAACCTTCCATTCTTCCTCCTAAATCCTAACCCGTGTTCCTTCCATTCTCAAAATGAAAGGATATAGAACACTCTCCTTTTCATCCTCTGTTCTAGTTCAGTTCAAATTTTCTAACTTCTAATGCCAAGAGCACTAAAAGGATCCTTTATCAAGCTTTTCCTGTGACTGAGCAAACAAGAACAAAACACCTTTCTGCTTCAAGTGATAACTGATCAGATGGTACTTTCTATTTACGTTCAAAAGTCCTAATTGCTTTTGCAAGCATGAGAAAGAGATGTTTCATTCATGACTACTTTTATACAAACAAGATACAACATATTAATACGATACTGTCCATCAACTGCTCCTCAGCAAGTTGTCCGCATCTATTCTCCCACGCTGCGGCATCCCAAACTAAAATTAATATATACACCTCACACCCCTTTTGTTGCGACCCTAATTTACCTTGCATTCATGCTGAGAGCACATTCATAAACAGTTTCTGCAGAGCGGATGACACACAATAGCTTGTTCACATGTCACAGCATTCAAAGTTACAATTAAATCATCAGACAACATCCCAGAGAGCCTTGCACTGATAGAGACCTCCAACGTGCAAGCTGGCCTTTGTCTGCACAAGTTATTCCACTGCTCTGGCACTTGTTTCATATCTCCATTGAGTTGCCCTCAGAATCTGGCATAGGAGAGGATGTGCCTCATTTCCTTCGCTGACCACAGAGGGTTCATTGCAAGAATTACGGCCTCTGGCAACAAAACATTTTCTGCAGGGTCCTTTCTGGCATCTATTTGTATTTTCTGCCTCAGTACAGCTATGTTCAGCTATGTCAGAGAGGAAAAAGGATTACAAATTAAAATCATTGTATATACGCATTTATTATTTACACTACTGACATACTGGTTTACTATATATCAGAGAGTGGGATGACAGCAGGGGGAGAAGCCCTTGCTAGTAGTCAAAGCCCTGGGCTGTACACATAGGACACTGAATTTGCAACATCATATTTGACACTCTTTGTTTGGTCTTAAAGAAGTCATTTGACCCCACTCTGTCTTGTATGTGTATATATACATAGATATATGTGTGTATATACATACTTATATAAATATATATATATATATATAAAAAAATATTTTCCCCTCCATTTTACTAACAGAAAAGAACAAACATAGCTGCCTTTCAGTAATAGTGCAAAGGTTAATCTATCCCTTAATTCAGAAGCATGAAAGTACTGTGTGGATTTCAAATACTATTAATTCTCACAGGCTACTGTTCCAAGCCTACGGGGACTATATGTTGTTTCCATCATGGAAGAGTTACAAGTTCTCTAAAGCTAAGAGAGAACTGAACATATCAGAGGATTTCCCAATATGATTAATAAGAAGGGAAGCAAAATAACGAACTATATGACAGTAAGTTATTTTTACCATGTCTACTTTTGTTTAGCCAAAGTCAGATGAACCAATACTTCATACTGAAGAACATGTTATTTAGAAAATACTAAGAAATGCAATCACCAGTATGCATTTCGATCTTACGTAAACTGTGACTGAGCAGGAATTGAATCTAAAGATGGTTAGATTCACGCTGGAGGAAAAGAAATATTCTCACCATACTAGATGCACAGTAAGTGACAAGAATATTTCTTATAATAAAAAGGACTCTATATTTTGCCATCATATTCAACATGCTGAATATAATTCCCAAATTCCTTGAAAATAGTGCTGTGATAAACTTCTCTAAGAGAAAAAAAAAAAAAGGGGGGGGGGGGAAGTTCATTTTTATTTTGTTGAATTTCAAACAAATTTAATCCATTACCGATTTGCTACTCCTTGAAATTAACTCCTGTCAATAAAAGATTTAAAGTTCACAATTCATTGTAGGTGAAGATATTTAGAAAAAAAAAATAAAAATTTAGCACTGGACACAAAGGTTGACAGATTTTCAACTATCAGCTTCAGGACCTAAGCAAAACAATACATTTATTTGTTGAGCTACTGTGTCAGCCAAGAATGGTTACACTTCTCTCAATCCAAAGGTCATGCTAAGATTTGCTACTTAAGAGGTAACAAGATGCCTGCTGTTTTCAAGGACAGCAATTCACTTCCACGTCTGAACTGTAATTGTGATATGCAGCGAGTTTCTCAATCTTGACACGTTAGGTAAGAAAGGTTGCTACTTAAGGTGATGCCCTCTGGGTGAGGAAAATTGAAGGACCGGTACATTGTATGACATATGCTGTAAGCTATTACACCTGTATAGCAGCTAATCCCAAAAGCACTAACAGAGAAGGACAGCGTGTGATGGCATCCTGCCTTCTTGATGCCAACTATGGCAACGTTAACAGCAGAAAAGTCCCTATCTTAAAAAACAAAAATCTTACACAAATATGAATTCAAGTGATTTCATACAGCCTCCATAATCAGATCATTTTGGAAAGCACGAAGCTGCAGGAGTAGCATATTCACACATAAGACATGATAGCAGTTTACTTTTACACAACCACAAGTCAGCACGCTGCTAAATCTTGATTTATATAAAACCTAATGCTACTGAAAATTTTTTAAATTGAACTGACTACATAAACACACAAATAGAAAGCAGAAGTATTCCAAATACACATGCACAAATCTTCACTCTGATCTAAGGCATACAGCAGATATCATAATGTAATCCAAAAATACCGTGACTACAATTCCATATGCATGAAAAAGCTTTCCGACTGAGAAAATGTGACTCTCAAACTCAGGTCAAAATCAAAAGTCTGTTGCCTGTGACTTTACCTCCAGTGCTATGTTAACTTGCTCGTGTTCTCTGCTCTAAAAATGAATGAAGGAATCTTGGCCAAATCCACAACTGCAGTACACTCCGTTGTTTGGGGGTTCTTACCAATTTTAGTAGAGTTGATTCCTTTACCTATAATAGAGTTATTAGAGGGAACGGCACACTGAAACATTTCAGTGAAGATTACTGCGACTTTAGCATAGTGCCACAAGAAACCTCAGAATTCAAAAGATAGAAGAGAGCTGCTAAGCACATAGTCTTTTTTCACTAGGACAGCTGAATTACTTCAGTTCAAAAAACAAAGAAACAAAACCTGTAATATGAAAACCTGGCAAAATTAAGAAGGTTTATAGTAATGTAAACCAGATTTTAACATAGCTACTACCTACTGAACACTAAAAAAAAAAAAAGAGAAGAAATACTACGATATCATTAAATAACCCTCTTACTATAAAAACTGTGTTGCTGTGATCCTTCTACAAAGTGCTATGACAACTAGTACTAAAATATATTTTTTTCCAAAAATATTATTTATTGTGCACATATCTACAGAACTCTCATAAATCATCTCAGCTTTCAAAATGTGAAATCAAAGACTTTCCTTCAATATTATTACACACATGAAACTGCCTTTAGAGTCTAACTGGCAAACATACTGATGTCAGCAACCAGCATAATTAGTTTCAGCAGAACCATAAGCAGATATGATTAAACTTTAAAAGGTTTAAGTAATTTTATCACTGTGAAATGCATGTTGATAAAAGCTCTAAGCTTTGAAGATACAAAGCTAAGATTAATAGTCCAATTTCTGACATATCATTATTAATTTTTTAATAGGATAGTATCCACAGGCCCTTGTCAGAATAGTGGTATCATTACATTAGGCACCGTACAAAGTTCAGAATACACAGACTCTTTTCTAAAGATGTTAAAAACTAGTTTTATGACCTTAAAAGTCATGACTAGTCTGATATTCCTAATATTTTTAAAATAACAATAGCAGGAAGCAAACAAAAGAGAAAAAGGTCAGAAATCGTAACAGCTGTGAGGATTAACTACATGAATAACATCATGGTTTGAAGTGAAAGCTGGTGTGTTTTTTCCCTTTTAGTCATAAAAGGAAACACAGGCAAACATTGCTAGCCATCCTGTAAGTGATATGACTAGGTAATCTCCTAATAGTGTCATAGTAGGAATGGGTTTTCAGAAAGTATGTCACTGGCAGAGAAAAAAATAAAAAAGGCTAGCTGTAAGGAAGATGTCTATGGCAGAAGAAAAACATGACAACACCTCATTGGAAAGACCGAAAACACTTCAGAGAAGCAGCAAATGGTAAAGGGCAGGTTAAGCCAAGACTAATACATGAATCCTAAAGAGATGTACACACGCTTTATATACTGGCCTTTACTCCTACTACACACCTACGCTATAAATTATGGCAATAGGGACTTGATGCTTCTCCTTTACCACAGCACCATAGTGGCACAACTCCGGTGTTTTTTTCTTGTAGTTTTCATGGCCTTGAACTAGCAAAGAAACAGGATCTGGGAATTCTGCACCAGGACAGTTTGTAGAACTGCTGTCTTATCAGATTATTTTAAAAGTGGTTTTTAGCTTAAATCACTATAATCCCATTTGAATTCTGTTGCCTAGACTAACACCCCTACGTGCACTAACGAAGCAACTAAGCTGGAAATTCCTTCTGCCCGGTCCAAGCAAGACAATCGTTATCTGGAGATTGACATAATAGCATAGAATAATTTAAATAGCTATTCTACAAACCCACCTTTCCTCTCAAGCAGAAAAGTAAAGGAAAGAAATGGGTATTAAAACAGACCACAGTTTAAAGTAATGAAACCAACATGCATTTGTTGTTCAGTCAAGTACTTCTGACCTGACCATCTGGGAAAAGGAAACACGGTACTTTACAGCAATAGGTATTACAGCAGTCCTAACATGCTGAGTTACTGAACTGTCTGAAATGTTTATGGTTAATTAACTGTAAGTTACACTGACAAGTTTCAACATCAGTCATACATACACATAGAGATATATTTTATAAGGCTACAAAACTGTCTGAGTTTTACTAGCAATAAAAAAATGTCAGCTTTTATCATGCAAGCTACTATTAAAACCATGTGAAAGAGCCAACCTGTCAAAGAAAGGAAAAAAGTATACAGGTCTCATTATTGTGACCAGTCTCAAAAGGCTATTACACTGACATGATAGTGTTATAATAAAACAATGAGAAAATGAATATACAGAGTCAATACATACATCTGATGGTCAGCTGAAAAAAAAAAAGAGAAAGGAAAATAACCAGCCAGAAAGGACACCATACCTTTTAGCACTAGTTGACAGTTTAGCAGCTGTTTTGCTTGATATTTTGCCCTCTTTTTTCTTGGGTTGAACTTGCTCTCTTTCTTGCTCCTGCTGAACACCTTCACGCTGATCTCCATCAGAGCTGCCCCCACTAGTGCTTGGACTATCGTCAACTCTCTGCCCCTCTGTAGACATGGCAGATTCTGCACTGAACAAAAAACAAACAACAAAAATTATCTTTTTCTGAAGAAACTGTCCAGTAGTATTTTGTATGTGCCGTAAGAAAATTACACATGAGATTTATGTCTTTGCCTTAATACATAATGCTTGTGTTACAGTACTTCAGTAATCTTAGTACTGAAGAGTTTTGCCCCAAGCATCTTAACAAGAATCCAGGAGATGGTGATTTTAAACCCCATACCAAATAACTAAAAAATCCTTACGTATATGAAAAGCATAAGTTATTGCAGTTAAGTGGGAAATACGATTTTGGAAGTATACTACCATTCACTGAGATTGGTATTTTTCAACCACTTGGCAATACCACAACTTAGCTCTCTCTCATCACTATGCCATCAGTTCAGAAGCAGGCATAGTCTCCTAAAACCTGAGAGCTATTACTATCTTAAGCCTCTCTGTCATCCCATATGAAATAAATCTGTGGGCTCATTCCAAGTCTATAATGTGGGCTTCCACATTACAAAATCCACATCTTGGCACGCGTGATGGAAACATTCACAGAACCGAAAGGCACTAACACAGGACTGTTTGTATTTACTAAAAGGGTACGCTTCTGGAGCAACAAGCACACTGGTAGAGGACATAAGGAAGGTTTTTTCCCTGACAAATTCTGTTCAGGCAACACAAGGCAGCAGAGCTGTCGAAGAACAAGAAATTTCTGCTGAGTTAACACTTTATTTACACACTTCTGATACTAGTTAGCTATTCTCATTTCTTCCTTCATTTTAAATAGTACAACAATATGCCAACAGATGAGGAATTAAAAGTCCACTGTTACAGCTGTCATGACTTCTCAAACTGTTCTAATGAAGGGCAGATGTCCATGAAAAACTCTTACTGAATTAGCATATGTGGTGGCAATAACTGTTAGAAGATCTTACCAAAAAGACCCCAAACAAACAAAAAAATGAATCAAACAAAAAAAACCCACAACGAACCCAAGCCCAGAAGGTCTTCCCTTTAACTGCAAAGCTGTAGCTTATATACGTATTTTATATATCCTCCTCTAAGGATTTTAATAAAAGAACCACCTTCCATGTACACAGGCCTAAACGTTACTTGCTCACACCCACGCAATCCCCACATATCTGGGTGGGTTTCTCATCGAATCTGTCTGAATCAAGAATTTGTTCTTTCATACACAAAGAGTTTTAAATTGCTGTGAACTTCAACTCACTTCTCCTCTTACCTATGTACAGACACCATCACAATTAAGAACAAAACTATTCACGTTGACTATTATATGTTTTAATACTCTCTCAAGGGAGAATAATGAGATTGCAGGCTCAGATTCAACCATGCTCATTCAGAAGATTAAACAAAGTTCATCTGCCTGCACGTATTTATGGAGACAGCAAAGGAAAAGTAAAGTAACATGAATGCCAACAGGGTTATGCTGAAAAGGATGCTTTCTAAAAAGGCTGTAAGTGTTCTAGTTACAGCTGCATGTAAGAAAATAAATTTACTTCTATTCTGCAAAAGTCTTACCAAGATCTAATTCTATCAAATAGTTCACGCTCTGGAGTGGAAGAACTAACCTTTTTGGGCATTACTGACACAATCCAAACAATCTGAGGAGGAGCTAGATCTTTTTTTGTCTAAGTTATGAAGCTATAGTGAAAATGAAATTTGGAAGTATGCCATCCCTTCAAAATGTTTCGAAGATGTAAGAAATAGGAAGTAATAGCAAGTGATGGATATGAGACTAGGTTTCCCTTAATCAGCTTAAGCTACATTTTGGATTTTATAAATATATATTCATATATAAATTTATATGAAACCCCAACACCTAGCCTGCTCATCGAGGTAGCTGAAATAATGCACAGTTTGTGTCCTAAAATTAAAATATAAAAATTGTTCATTCTTAAAGAACAATTCTTCTTATGGTACAGCTACAATATTATATTTAACATAATTCATATATTTACACAGGTTAACATTTAGATATTTACATCCTGATTGTCAGATTTTAAGATAAGCAACAGAATATTTAGCGGCAATAAACCACAAACATATCATATTCTGAGGAGTCAAAATATGTATTTAGTAACTATAATGCTTTTTGATAGTAGGTACTCATTATCTTTGCTTTTACATATAGCTAAAATACAATCTCTTTTTTTTAATAATACTTCTGATGGCCTTCATTTACTCTAGATTTTAGTTGCCATCTTTGCTTAATACATATAATTTAAAAGAAAAAAAATCTCTCCACAATGTACATAGGATTTAACACTGCAGGCCAGAAAGTTAAAAGTGTATTTGATAGAGCTTATATGCATAGGACATCTGCCGAGAATAATCTTGGCTATAAATATTACTATTATTCAAAAACAACTGTTTTCACTTTGTAAGTTCAGGTTACTATCCAGCAGACAAACACTATAACAGTAGCCCAGAGCATGTAATTACTGTAAAATGTAATGCCAGCATTTACAACACGAAAATGCTTAAATCTGTCTTTAGATGTCTGGCTGTTCCTTGGTATCTTTTTTCCTCTCTCTTTCTTTCTCTGTTCCCCTTTCTGACATCCAGGCAGTTCTTTCCATGCCCTCGTCTCACAATCTCTGCAAATTTAGGAATTCTGCATAGTTCAAGGGATTCTCAATATGACACTAAGAGTGCATTTTAAAGGGCCTGAAGTTCAAATGTGGTCAAACTTAAAAGACAAACACATGAACAAATAAGAGAACAGAGGAAGAAGAAACAAACAAACAAACAAACCCATCAAAACACAGAAACCGAGGGGATGACATTGTTGAGTAAACATTTTACTGCCGTGAACACAGACAGAGAAACACAAGATACTCCCTGAATCTGAATAGCCATGAGAGTGTTTGCCACTGTCACGGGGAGTGAGAGCAAAGAGACGAGATGCCCAGGTCCCCAGCTGCCAGGCTATTCTACATTCAGATGAGGGTTGCTAACCTCCCTGCTGTTGTGCTGGGAAAAATGAGCAGAGGCAACAGAGGAAGGAGTGGAGAGGGTGCTTAAAAGTCTCTCCCTTAACATGAGATGATTCAGCAGAGACACAGATTACAAGTGTAACTACAACTATCAATTCTAAGGGAAAAGTGTCCAAAAGATCCTCCTTCCGTCATATATATACTCTAGCACCCTCCTTCCTCAAGAGAGGAAAGAAAAAAAAACACCATCACAACAAAAAACCCATAAAGAACCCCCCAAAACCCCAACAAATCAACTACCACCCCCCCCCCAAAAAAAAAAAAAAAAAAAATCCAGCAGTCAGGGACAGAGCGATTCTGGCAATGTGCAGATGGGTCCCCAGGGTGGCAGAGCTAGTGATGATGTCTTTCTAAAGCGGTCTTAATTTCCTATGAGCCAAGATAAATTGAATATTTCTGCAGGGTCTGCGAGGAGCTGCAACGGCAGCAGCCGCCTTACTTCATCTTCATTAGAAACCGTAAAGGGCAAAAGGACCAAAACATCACAGGAGGGGACGCAGGAGGAGCCCGGTTTATGACCGGGCAGGGTCCTTCTCTGCCAGGGACACTCGGGGGTGTCTCTGGCCGCCGGCAGCCCCGGGCTCCCCCCCGGGCACACACCGACCCGCCCGTCGGGAAGACCCAGCGTGCGGCACAGAGTCGAACCGGGGGAAAGGCAGGGGCACCCCCAAACGCCACACGGACCTCGCACCCCCCCGGTCCGGCAGAGAAGTAGGAGACAGAGGAGGAGGAGGAGACTGCGAGAGGAAGACGTCGGGGGCACTTCAGGGAAGGGAGGGGGTTGGGCTGCGGGGCTCCCCGGGGCGCTCCGGGAAGGGGCGGGGGGGGGGGGTGTGTGTTAGTGCTCCTCCCGAGGGGATCCAGCCCGAGGCTCCCACCCCTGCGGTGGCGGGGGGGGTGGGGACGATGCACCCCGGGAGGTTCTGCCGTGGGGGTGGAAGGGGGGCGGTTGGGGGACAAGGGGTACCCCGGCGACCCAGGGTCACGGCGAGGGCCACGGTGACGGCCTGATCGGTGCGGAGCGAGGCCGGCGGGAGTGATGGGGCGGGCCGAGCGGGGGCGGCCGCTGCTCCCGCCCGCAGCGGGGCGAGCACAGGACAAATGGACACGGAAGAGTTGCTGAAGGGGCGTGGGGGGTGCTGAGCAGCAATGGAGGCTGGGGCGATGCCCGGAGGATGGATGGATGGACGGATGGATGGAGGCGGGGGGAGGCGGCAGCAGAGATGCCGAGGTGGCAGGGGGCGACAGTGAGGGGGGGGGCGGACGGGACTGTTGCTAAGAAAGGGCACGGCCGCGGATGACGGAGCGGCGGTGTGGGGAAAGAGGTACCAGGCAGCGCCGGGGGGGATGCGGAGGAGGAAGGGGAGATGAAGGATAAAGGTAGAGACGGAGAGTGGCAGTTCAAGGGGGAGGGGGGGCGGCTGCCGTAGAGGCAGGGATGGCGAGGGACGGGGTGGGCAGGAGCCTGGCGGGGGGAGGGGCGGCAGACGGGAGCCTAAGCCGGGACAGAGCTGTGCCTCGGGGGGGACGGGGACGGGTGGGGGGGGTGTCCGCTGCTACCTGGAGGCGAGCGCGAGTCCTTCTCTCTGTCTCCGGTGCCGGGCACAGGCTGCGGGACAATCCGACGCGGTCGCCCCGACTCCGGCCGGGCGCGGGGCTGGAAAGGGGCTGCAGCCGCTCACTGAGTCATGAGCCCGCTGCCCCGCGCTGCTTGCTCGCTCGCTCGCCCGCCTCCTTCTCTCCCCTCTCTCCCGAGCAGCAGCGGCGGCCGCTCCTGCTGCTGCTTCTCCCACCGCCGCTGCCGCTCCTGCCTCCGCTGCCCGAAGAGAAGTGAAGCCTCTGACGCGCGCGCGCGCGCCCTCGCCGCCGCCGCCTCCGCGAGCGCGCGCGCGCCCCCGCCCGCCAATTAGCCCGTGCGCTCGCGGTCTGCCAAGGGAGGGGCGGGGTGGGCGGGCACGCGCGCGCGCGCTTTTGGCGAGGGGCCGGGCGGGGGAAGGTGGAAAGTGACAGGAGCGCGGAGTGGCGGGGGGAAGGGGGGGGGGGGGGGTGCGTCGGGGCGCGCGCCCGCGGGAGCCGTCGGAGGCCGCGCGCCGCCGGGCCGGGGCGGGGAAAGGGGGCAGAGGCGCTGGCGGGAGCGCGCGTTAAAGGGAAGCACGAGGGGGGCGGGGGCTGGGCGGGGTCAGCGGGGCCGAGCAGGAAGGAGGCGTGAGGCGAAGGGGGTAGCGGGGAGTCCTGGCCAGGGGTCGGAGTGGGTGGGGTGATGGAGGTCAGGGCACCCGGCCCTCCTATCTCCCGCCGCCGGGCTATGGCCGGCTGCGCCGCGGGTCTCCCCCCCGCCAAAGTCTCGGGTGGGTGGCTGAGGCGCGCGGAGGCCGGTATCAACTTTCTTTGCTCTTCTCGCCTTTTTCTGCTTCTTTGTTCCCGCCGCCGGTCTCCCCCCTCTCCTCCTCCTCCACACCCCCCTCCCCCCTCCGGACTTCCCCCACCAGAGGTCCCGCCGGGCCACCGCCCGCACCTCGCCGAGGCCTTTGTCTCCGCGAAGCCACCGCGTCCCTCACCCCGACGGAGCGGCCGGAGACCCGCCCGGTGCCCCCAGGGAGGCGAAGGGCCTGGGCAGCCTCTGGCGGCGGCGGCAGCAGCGCGAGGGTCCGTGTCACCGGGCACGGCGTGGTGCGGGGACACACGGTGCCATCCCCGGCGCGGAGAGAGGGCCGAGGCCAGCACTTTATGGTCGTACTTTTGTGTTTATCTGGTAGTTTCGAGCACAAGGCTCCTGCGTGGCGTTGGCACAGCTCGATGGCACAAACAGCCCCCGGCCGCTACCGATGGGGGAGGAGGTGCGGCGCCCCGGCTGGATGTAGGTGCTGGAGCGCGATTGCAGGCAGGTAAATGAGTCTCTCCTCCCACGCAAGGAGGCATTACTGCCGTGGCAAGCATGGCGAGAAGGAATGGGAGAGGCCGAGACAGAGCCACGCTTCAATGTTACATATTTAGCATGAATAATATTAACCTGCAACAAAGCAAGCCTCTAACAGAACTCACTGTCGAGTAACCGGCTGTGTTGGCCTAACTGAGATACTTCTGTCCCTGCGCTGACCCTAATGCTTTAATCTTTACGTAACGTGCCATTTATGCTTAGCTACGTTACATAATCTTATCACCTCAAACCTTTCTTCATCTAACAGGGAAATATACCAGCCAAGGGTAAAGGGGTAACGGCAAGTCTAAATATTTTCCCTCTTTTGACAACTAAAGGGGAATTAAAAAATAAAACGCATTCTCGCC
Organism: Trogon surrucura; assembly: GCA_020746105.1. NCBI lineage: Eukaryota > Metazoa > Chordata > Aves > Trogoniformes > Trogonidae > Trogon > Trogon surrucura. The sequence goes on along the minus strand of CM036622.1, from coordinate 15,577,632 downwards.
GTTCCACATGTACAAGGAAAAGTTTCCCCCTGCTTGAGCTGTGAAGTATTGTACTTTTTTGTTCTGACTCATGGTTATGGTGTAGGTGGAGTCCATGCTACCAAACATACAGAAGTTAAGAGTGGTGGCATATTTAAGAATTGGAAACATTACTGGCGCCTGCTCTCTTGTTATATCCAGATGACATGAGAGATTTTTGCAGTTCCTCTATACATAAAATTTATCTTTTCCTTTGTTGAGTAATTGTTTTGAAATAATTTGGTTTATTGTCTCTTCCTACTTCTTTGTTAGTAATCCCAGTGACGCTTGCACCTGAGCTTAAAAATACTGCAGTCAGCTAGTTCTTCCTATTTTGTGTGTGTTTACAAGATATTTTCATGCTTCTGGTGAAAAAGCTCCTAGTGTCACCTAGGTGGGTTTCTGTCTCCTAGCATGTATTGACTTCCCACAAGGACTAATAGTGAAGTAATTAACAGAATATGATGCATAAAAATCCTTTAAAGAATGCAAACCCCCTGCAAGTAATGCTTCTCATTGCATTGAAGGGCTGCTGCCTGCATTGTATGCCCTTTTCTAAAATCACTTGAATCATGCCTTCTCCTTTCAGTCATTCCAAAACAGACCTCCTGAAAACCATGTGGGTAGCAATGGAATTCACTTCTAAATGAGTCTTCTACCCTATTTCCTTAATGTTGCTCTGATTGCTTAAAAGTGGCTTAAAGGAGGCGTAAATGCTCCTGTTTGAATGCCCCATCTGTTGAAACTCCTCAGCCCACATCAGGACTTCAGTGAGAGCTCGGTGCGCTTCGTTATAGTTCTTTGCTTCTGCTAGAATCTGCAGGAAGCACAGAGAGAGAAGCTCACTGAATAGCCTGTTTCAGACAGGGGTAGGATGGGGCCATACAGTGTCCCAGAATCTGGGTCATAAATTCCCGGTGCCAAGAAAAATCAAGGCAGTGCTGAAGTGTTCCAGCACCAAGTGAAGGTTTGAGTCATGGAAAGTCAGGCCCTGATTGTTGTTTTGGTGTGTAACTTCTGGCCCAAAGCCCTAAATGGTAGGGCTTAAATTAAGGACAACTAAACTAGGGAGAAGGTTTGTACTGCCTTATGAATAGAGCATGCACACTGAGGTGTGCCCTGTGGTTTTAGAAGTGGAGGTTTCCAATGAGCCCTACCTAGGCAGTGTAAAGAGAGTAGGGCAGGGCAATCAACTGCTCCTCGTTTTATCCTTTTGACCTTTCAAAAGAATGTCTTTGGTTCTCGAATGTTAAAGGTTGCATAATATTGTATTATTCAAAATCCTGTGGAAGACTCTTGCAAGTTTGGATCATATAGGGTGAAATCCTGGCTGTTTTGAAGTGAGTGGCAATACTCCCGTGTTAAGATTTCACTCATACTGGAGTGAGAGGCAGACACATTACGTTTATTTTTTTTTTTTACCCTGGTTAGTTTTATACAGTTTTTACAGTTTTTATACAGTGTTTACAACACTGGACCCGTTCAAAACAATCTGAATTCTTCACTCCCACAGAGGCTTGCAGCTTCCTCAGAGAGACACACCGGAGTTCAGCTGGCCGGGCGCAGACAGTCGAACTCTAAGACTGTTAAGTATAGTTCTGTTAGGGTCTCTTGATTTAGAGTGTCTTGTTATCAGGACAGATATGTCAATCAAAACCCACGAAGTTCTTGAAACCTGAGCCAAGTTTCTATTTAAGAGTGTTTAATTTGAAGAAGTATTGGATCAATTTAGATTTTTAGACTTATTCGGCTGCACTGAGATCTCATTTATGGAAAGTTTTATCCATTTCCGTTCATTTAAAAAACAGAAAAATTATAAGCTATTGTTGCATGTCAAAATAAGGAATAGGAAAATGCAACTTTGAGGTTTCTTCTGCATTTCTATTTATGAGTTATTGTTCATTCCCATTTAAAGGATGTGTCATTTTAACATTGCTTTTTAAGTTGTTGAATTAACATTGTCATCAAGTTATAAAGGAATGGGTTTTCTGAGGTGGAAAAAAAATGGGGAATAGCCTCAGTGAGTGAGATGGGAATATTCAGATGTCCCTGGCACACCCTGTTTTTCTATTAATCTCATTGAACCAAATCCTAATCACAGAATCACAGAATTATTGAGGCTGGAAAAAACCTCTGAGATCATCAAGTGAACCAGATCGTTGCATCCATCTGAGCTATTATGAGCAGAAGGCTGGAGGAAGAGGGACAAAGGTGCCTTTATTCATTCTTTACCTGATTCCATGTTTGAGCTCTGTGGGAGCTATCCCAGCCTGTGTTATTCCCCCCATTTCTTCCCTGCTGAATCCTGGGCCCCACGGGGCTGCTTGGAGAGCAGATAGGCAGCTCTGAGCAGCAAGCCCTCTCCTTCCTAATCTCATCCTCCACACTGAGCTGAGGCGGGGACACCGAAGGACATGAGTCTCTGGAGTAGCTTTATGCTGTGGCCGGATTCTTTTCCCAAAGCTGGCTTTCCTTACACTGCTGCAATGGCACAAAGCCATAAGGACAGTCCAGAGGATCTGGATGGTTCTCTATTCTTTTTCCCTCTCTGATAATTCTCTTTCTCCCATTTGTAGGTGTCTTATTCTTGCACTGCATCTAATTTATTTATTTTTTTCTACAATCCTACTTTGCTTTACTTGCCACTTGGCTGAATCCCACTCTGTGTGTTGGCAAATATAAACTGAAGTTCACAGGTACCCTGATCTCTGAAGCACCAGCTGTGTCTGAAAAAATCAGGATTTGACTGACTCAGAGATCAGGATTCTTCATTTTGTTTTCCTGCTATCAACATGTAGAATGAAGTGGAGTAGCAAGGAAGGTATCTGCAGCAGAAATTTCATTAGAGTTTTCAGCTAATTGTGTGCATCCTCATCCCTTAGAAAACTACATCCTATATCAAGGAAAACATGATTGAATTCTGAACACCAGGTAAGCCTATTATTCAAATAGTGACTTGACAGAAATCTGTTTAAGGTATTTTCTTGGCATTCTGAAGTAAAATGATTGCGTGGGCACAGAGACAAGTTATTACTAGCCTGACTTCTTTATTTGCTTTACAATAGTGTAAACCCCCAAATCATTAGGATTTATTCACCCTAATCTTTTCAAGCCATTAAATATGAAAAAAAGTTGTAAGTTGTGAGGCAAACAACTTTTAAGATCTGTTTTACTCTAACCTAAAAAACTAAGGTTTTACAGCTCCTCCTTCCCTTTGCTCAGAAGCAGAATAGCTTCCACTGTCACTCAGGTGTAACCAAAAGAAACAACTGGGACAATAACCATGTGGCATCAGAGATCCTGATGGCTCTCAGCCACTTCGCTATCCAGGATTGTAAAGAATAAACATATTAGGGATGAGTGGGACGGAGGTAATAACTTGCTTCCGTGTCCTTAATAAAAGCCTGTTTTTTTCTTTAAGACAGGGAATAAATCATTGCTTCATGTCTGTAATAGAGGTTTGCTTCTATGTGCAGGTTTAGAGCCTAACTTCAGATAATTGCACAGGATAATTCTGTGATAGTTTCTGGACAGAAATCATTGACAACTGAATCCTAGACTAAACCACTGCTTTAAAAATCTCGTATATACTGAAGGGAAAAATCTTTATTTCCAAACCTATTGTAATGCAGTGACCTATAACTGGAAAAATTCCCTGCATTGCCTGTCTTAATTCATCACCGTACGTGGGAGAGAATGTTGGAAAGTGAAGATGGATTAGAAAAGAAAATTGGGGTTTTTTAGGTGTTATTTCCACGTGCTCTTAAGCACCTCCACTTTCCTGTTATTTTCTGTTGGTTTCATAACATTTTAGTTCATAGGATCAGAGCCTGGTTTTCTGATTAAAGATGGGTACAATTTTTGGGATCTCTTGTTGTTTTGTAGAGGAAGTTACATCTTTACGCAGAAGGAAAAGCCATGGGCACTCGTGTTCCCTTTTAATAAAGTTGAGGTTCCAGAAGAATGCGGGCTAATGGCCTCTTTGGTTAATGCATGATTAATGCATGCTTAAGGAGTAGGCTAGCGCAGCCACCACAGCAAACCAAACCCCATATAACAGGCTTGTTCAATGTGAATGACCAAATATATTTCAGGAAGCCGAGGGACCGCAATCAGTCTGAAGCAGACTGTCTGCCTCACACAGAGTGGAAATTACCCGCATGTTCTCTGCAGGGGATTCCCCCAGTGAAATGGAAGTCCCCTGCAACAGTAAGTCAGACTAGTCATGTTTTGCACTTCTTTCCTGAAGATCCTGGCCAAAGAGGCTGATTTGGGCTGTGCTTGGAAGGGATGAAGGGGCACATCTGCATTTTCATAAACCTAAATTATCCCTCCTGAGTTATGGGACCTTACCCAACTAGTGCAAATACAGCAGCTGCCAGTGGCTAAGTTCAAGGACAAAGAGAGGAGGAAAAAAACCTTGTCCTTGGCAGTAACTGTTGCAGGGAGTAAATGACATCTTTTGCCCATACCAAACCTCTGTCTGCTCTTCCCTAAACTCATTCTGCAGAACCTCAGGAAGCAAGAAACAGAACAGCTTGTGCTCATCTTCCTCACCGACCTGAATGAAATAGGCAAGCAGTAGAAGCAGAAACTTCAGGGAAGGGACACGCTTTCTTAATCATACTGAAACTGTTCCTGGGGCTGCAAAGTCATGGAGAGGACACAGGTGAGGCATGCATTTAATTTTAAAAAGCTGCAAGGCACTGCGTAGGAACACGTCTACTTCCTAAGTAGGCAAACTTTTTTCGTGAGTGTCCTTACTGCATTTCAGAGCCCTGAGCAGCATAAGTGGGCTCTTGAACATCTTATACTAAGTGTTTTAAGGAATTTTGCTTAACTTTATAACTAATTTCAGTGCCTACATGACTATTTTTATTACTGTGTTGTAATCCGAGTGGACCTATATTTTGACCAGCTTTGCATAATGTACAGCCATTTCTACCTCTGCAAAGTGGATGCTTCTTGCATTTTACAGTGAATTTGGAAAAGTGGAAAGTAACCAGAGAACCCAGCACACAGTTTCTCTTTGAAATGTTTCTTTTCTCAATTTCCTGTGCTTGGCAGAGGTCTTTCAACTGGAATCCATGGCATAGCTGAGAACTAGGCCGACGAAGGTCATGTGGTATCTCAGTTGCAATTTCTTACTGTTGATGCTTGTATTAACTAGTGAAGCTTACAGTTCTCAGGAAAGGCTATACAGTTCAAGTGAAATAGGTTAGCAGAGCTATTTATTTAGACAGTGGAGGTCCACAGACATTTGCTTGAGTAGTGAGACACTTAATCATAGAATCATAGAATGTTAGGGATTGGAAGGGACCTCGAAAGATCATCAAGTCCAATCCCCCTGCCAGAGCAGGAATGCCTAGACTATACCACACAGGAACGTGTCCAGGCAGGTCTTGAATGTCTCCAGAGAAGGAGACTCCACAGCCTCTCTGGGCAGCCTGTTCCAGGGCTCCGTCACCCTCACTGAGAAGAAGTTTCTTCTCGAGTTTAAGCGGAACCTCTTATGTTCCAGTTTATGTTCCAGTTTCAGCCCATTACCCCTTGTCCTATCATTGGTTGTCACCGAGAAGAGCCTGGCTCCATCCTCGTGACACTCACCCTTGATATATTTGTAAACATTAATGAGGTCACCCCTCAGCCTCCTCTTCTCCAAACTAAAGAGCCCCAGCTCCTTCAGTCTTTTCTCATAAGGGAGATGCTCCACTCCCTTAATCATCCTAGTTGCCCTGTGCTGGACTCTCTCCAGCAGTTCCCTGTCTTTCTTGAGCTGAGGGGCCCAGAACTGCACACAGTATTCCAGATGGGGTCTCACCAGGGCAGAGTAGAGGGGAAGGAGAACCTCTCTCGACCTACTAACCACCCCCCTTCTAATACACCCCAGGATGCCATTGGCCTTCCTGGCCACAAGGGCACAGTGCTGGCTCATGGTCATCCTGCTGTCCACCAAGACTCCCAGGTCCCTTTCCCCTGTGCTGCTCTCTAATAAGTCATTCCCCAACTTATACTGGAACCTGGGGTTGTTCCTACCCAGATGCAAGACCCTACATTTACCCTTGTTGTATTTCATTAAATTTTTCCCCGCCCAACACTCCAGCCTGTCCAGGTCTCGCTGGATGGCAGCACAGCCTTCTGGTGTGTCAGCCACTCCTCCCAGCTTGGTGTCATCAGCAAACTTGCTGATAGTACTCTCTAGTCCCTCATCCAAGTCATCGATGAATATATTGAATAATACTGGTCCCAGTACCGACCCTTGAGGCACTCCACTGGATACAGGTCTCCAACCAGACTCCGCCCCATTGACCACAACTCTTTGTCTTCTTCCCCTTAGCCAGTTCGCAGTCCACCTCACTACCCGAGAGTCTAGACCACACTTCCTCAGTTTAGCAGCAAGGATGCTGTGGGAGACTGTGTCAAATGCTTTACTGAAGTCAAGGTAGACCACATCCACCGCTCGGCCATCATCTATTCACTTTGTTATATCCTCATAAAAGGCTATGACGTTAGTCAAGCACGACTTCCCTTTGGTGAAGCCATGTTGACTGTCTCTAATGACCCTCTTATCCCTGATATGCCTTGAGATGGCACCAAGGATAAGTTGTTCCATCACTTTCCCAGGGATGGAGGTGAGGCTGACCGGTCTATAGTTACCCGGGTCCTCCTTCTTGCCCTTTTTGAAGACTGGAGTGACATTTGCTTCCCTCCAGTCCTCAGGCACCTCTCCTGTCTCCCAAGACTTGGCAAAGATGATGGAGAGTGGTCTAGCAATGACATCAGCCAGCTCCCTCAGCACCCGTGGATGCATCCCGTCTGGACCCATGGATTTATGGATGTCCAGATTTCTTAATTGGTCCCTAACCCAGTCCTCATCGACTAAAGCAAACTCCTCCACTGCCCTGACTTCCTCTGGGGCCTCAGGGGAACGGGGCTCCTCAGAACAGCCTCCGGCAGAGTAGACAGAGACAAAGAAGGCATTCAGTAACTCTGCCTTCTCTGTATCATCTGTCACCAAGGCACCCACCTCATTCATCAGTGGGCCTACATTGCTTCTGGTGTTAGTTTTATCTGCCACGTATTTGAAAAAGCTCTTCCTGTTGTCCTTGACCCCTCTCGCCAGGTTCAATTCAAGGGAGGCCTTTGCTTTCCTAGTTGCCTCCCTACATCCTCGGACAACAGCCTTATATTCTTCCCAAGTGGCCAGCCCTGCCTTCCAAGATCTGTAAATTCTCCTCTTGCCCTTGAGCTTACCCAGCAGATCCCTGTTTAGCCATGCAGGTCTCCTGGCTCCCTTCCTTGACTTCCTACGTGTCGGGATGCTCTGATTTTGAGCACAGTAGAAGCAGTCCCTGAACGCTAACCAACTATCTTGGGCCCCTTTACCTTCAAACAGCCTTGCCCATGGGATTTTCTCTAGTAATTGCTTGAAAAATCCAAAGTTTGCCTTGGCAAAGTCCAGGGTTGCAATTCTGCTTGCTATTTTGTTTCTGCTACATGAGATCTTGAACTCCACCATTTCATGGTCACTGCAGCCAAGGCAGCCCTCAACCTTTACTGCTTCAACCAGATCCTCCTTGTTAACGAGGATGAGGTCCAGCAGTGCTCCTCTCCTAGTCGGCTTCTCCACCATTTACAACAGAAAATTATCATCGATGCACTGGAGGAACCTCCTGGACTGTGGCTGACTGGCTGAGTTGTCCTTCCAGCAAATATCAGGGAAGTTAAAATCCCCCACGACAACCAGGGCCTGTGATTGTGAGACCGCTCTCAGCTGCCTGTAGAAGACCTCATCAACTTCCTCACCCTGATCTGATGGCCTGTAATAGACACCCACAACAGTATCTCTCCTGCCACCCTGCCCCTTAATTCTAACCCATACACTCTCAACTTGCTCCTCATCCATGCCTGGATGGTATTCAAGACATTGTAGTTGCTCTTTCACGTAAAGAGCGACTCCACCACCTCGCCTGGCTGGCCTGTCTTTCCTGAAAAGGACATAGCCACCCATGACCACATTCCAGTCATGTGAGCTGTCCCACCATGTCTCTGTAATTGCCACCAGATCATAATCTCCTGCCGGAACCCAGGTTTCTAGCTCCTTCTGCTTATTCCCCATGCTGCGTGCATTGGTGTATAAGCATTTCAGGGAGCAAGCTGAGCACACTGATCTCACCCTAGGGTGATGGAAGGCCACCCGGTCCTCATAATTTCTAGAGCACTGCCCCACTGCAATCCCAGCTATAACCCCATCCCCCTTCATATCTAGTTTAAAGAACGCTCTATGAGTCCCACCAGCTCATGACCAAGGATCCTTTTTTCCCTTTGTGTCATTTGAACCCCAGCTTGTTTCAGTAGACCAGGTGACCTGTAGATCTCCCCGTGGTTAAAAAATCCAAAGCTAGACCGCTGGCACCACCCCTTTAGCCAAGTGTTAATCTGCTGCACTTTGTCAAACCTTCCACTATTTTCCCTCATAATTGAAGGAATAGAGGCAAACACAACCTGTGCGCCTGATCCTTCTAGCATCTGCCCCAGTGCCCTAAAGTCCCTTTTGATTGCTTCTGTCCGTCTCTCTACTATCTCATCATTACCGATCTGCATAACCAAAAGCGGGTAATAGTCCGTGGGTTTGACCAGACCAGGAAGTTTCTTGCTAACATCCTTAACTCGGGCCCCAGGGAGGCAGCAGACTTCCCTGTGGGTCGGATCAGGGTGGCAGACAGGGCCCTCTGTTCCCCTCAGGAGGGAGTCTCCAATTACAATTACCCTCCTTGTTTTCTTAGATGAAGAAGTCCTAATGCGTGTATCCGAGTGACTCACCCTAGACAGCCCTATGGGTGAACCCTCCACTGACTCTTCCTTGGCCTGGCTCTCATTGTCTAGAGCCCCATACCTGTTTTGCAGGGGCAACCGGACAGGTAACCGAGTAGAATCCATCTCCTGGATCTAGCAGAAGATCCTTGCCCGTTCAATCTTCTGGTGATGGAGGCATCACTGACAGTGTGGGAAATTGAAATATAATTCTGTCTGCTAACTGAAAGGAAAAAAACATACAGTTTCTAACTCCCAGAAGTGTGTCCTAACTGCTGAAGTATTTTGGTGCTTGCCTTATTTGTGCTCTTCCTCTCTCTGAAAAATACCTATGTCTGCACTGGATTGGAACTGCAAACGTGAGAGGCCTAACAAACAGGCTAAAAGTCATTCTCTGTCTTTTGATCTTTCACTCTTTTAATATTTAATGATCCCATTCAAAATGGAACAGCATTAGCAAGAGACATTAAGAAGTCCCCTGTCCCCTTCCCGTGCCATTGCCAGTTTGCAAGGCAGCAACCCAAGATAACATGTCCCTTCAGGAAAACAAGCAGTTTATGCCCATGTCTTGGACGTCCTTGCTGAAAAGCCTCGCTCTTGATGAAGTGCGTCTACCTGTTCTTCGGTGAAGAAGGTGGGAGTGTTTGCACTGCTAGGCCAGCGTCCACAGGCAAGGTAGCAGGATCCTTAGCTGCTGAATCATCATTGTCAGGATCACAAATAGGTGCTAAATTTCTCAGTGACATCAAGACTTTGGGTTTCTGCTTGTGAGATCAAAGACACAGCTTAAAGGTAGAAAACACCACAGTCCACCATTACCTGGTGTTTTTACACATTAAAGTAACAAAATGCATGTTACTTATTCAAACATGCTGTGCAACCATGTGCTGATACAGCAGTGTTGTTGTCCAGCATCCAGTTCAGGAGTTCAGGCTGAGTTGGACTAGCAGACCTGACGTGACAGGCAAATGGTCAGTCTCAGTGAAGACATCTTTGTGTGAAAATTCTTGTGGTCCTGTGTACAGCCCTACCTGGGGCATCGAGCACCTCCCTGGAGACCAGCCTGGCTGTGGCATGTCTGGGGCAGGGACTGGTGTCCTGGGCAGTTGACATGGTCCCTGGACCCTGGGCAAGGCAAGGGAATTCCCAGGGAAGGCCAAGCAGGGAGAGTCGGGCTGATGAGCACCCTCAGGGCCCTGACACTATGTTAGTGGAAACCGCTTTCAACAGCTGTGTATTTTTGCTAAAGAGCATTTTATTTTGACTATGGACACACAAGGAGCATAATTCTAAATATCACAATTTCTAAAACTTTTCACTTTAGTTTTCATGTAGTTACATATAGAGAAATCCTGTTCTGAGATAAGAAGAACTATTATCTTGGGGGGAAAAAAAAAAAAAAAAAAGAAAACTGTTTGGGAAAAGCAGAAAGCAGTCACTCCCAGGAATGCCCACTAATTCAGCTAGATGATTATTATATTCCACAATCAGCCAGCTAGGGTTTATTATTCCTTTGAGACAATGGAAGATATAATTTGGTTTTGGAAGAGTTTCAAGGATCGCTTTTCACTCCTGCATGCTGGCAGCTTGGATTGCACTGCGCTACCGGACCAGGGTTCCCAGTTGCAGGGGACGCCAGCTAAATGGTTTGCTGTGCTACATCTCCCGTGAGGTGAAATGCCGCGGAAGCTGAGCTGCACAGCTGCCTCGGCATCTGCTCCCAGAGCCCACACATCTGAAACAATGGACCAGAAATTGGCTGGCAATTTAAATATAATCGTCTGACCATTACTGGTAATTAAAAGTCCATTGCTGGGAGTCCAGAAGGTAGAAAGGCATGTGAAACACACACAGGTTTCCTCTCACCTGGGTGGACTGGGATAGGCGTAGAAATGGGTGTACGTCTTTTTTCATGTGGACCTTCTTCAAACTCCTTTGAAATCAATGAAGGCATTCCCACTGCCATTAATGGACTTTGGATCAAGTCCTAATTGCCACTATAAAACCTTTTTATTGATGCCATACGTTACTTCCCGTGTATGTATTTTAATAAAGTGGTCCTGAATGTACTATAGGGACTGTGCTTCTTAAAATAGATATATTTTTTAAAATTCTAACAAGGGTAAGCCCTCTGACAGGAGAATTAGTTTTACTTTATTTTTGAAGGAAGGCTTAAAGCACTGTTAAATTTTACAGGGAAAATAGAGAACAGTGCAAAAGTCTGTGATTTTCTTTAGGGAGAACATCACATAAGCATTTTCTTTATTCCGATTCATAACAGTTCATTCCCTCAACTATGGCTTTGGTCTGAAGCTTAAAATGCAAACCAAAACTGAATAAGAAGCATCAAAGCTTGGTGATCTGGTTTCTTGTACTTTATATAGTTTGGTCACCAAACCAGATCTATAAGCAAGTTTGCTCAAAACAGTATCTAGATTATTTGAAAGTTCATGAATGTCATAGTAAGGCTTTTTATAAAAATAGGCTAAGTTTTAGACATACACTGTAACTCTAAGCCAGCTTGGTTTCATGTGGTTTCATTTTTTGTTAAGAGTGTCTTGGATAAAGATGTCTTAGGATATAAAGTGAGGAGAGTTAAGACGACCTGTGTAACTACATAAACTGAGCCACTTTTCCTCAGTTTCGCTTTCACAAAATATACATAGCAATCACATGGATGTCAAAAAGCTCAGACCCCATGACAGTTGTGTAGATTTTTTAATCCTTCAGGTTGAGGTGCAAAATATTAATATAATTCTTGAAAGGATCAATGAATACAAGAACTTTCATTTTCCACAACGTGGCTGTAAAGGTGAGTTGTGACACCATTTTTCACTGCAGGAATAGAAGGAAACATACATCTGAGATTGCAGATTGCAGCTGTATTCTTGGTAGCAACAATAATATGCAGTTTAAAAAATTATATGGGAAGACAGGGATCCAAAGTAAGCTACCGATGAGTATTACAGTTTCAGGCTAAGCTGTAACTTTCTGTTTGTTTGAGTTTTTTTGTGGTCTTCTCCCCAGGGAACTGCCTGTAAGCATGTTGGCAGGTAGCTAATGACAGTTGAATATTCAGCGGTTGAAACAATTAATGCCCCTTACCCTGCAGCCTTCCAGAGACATCTGCCCTGTGGCAGGGGTGGCTGAACGGCTTGTCAATCAGCTCCTGAACCTTATAGTTTAGCATAAACCAAAATCAATGTTGGTTTACCTTAATAGGCCAAGCTGTAAGCTGCAGTGGTTTAGAGCTGATTCATGAGCTCTTCAGCTCCCCCCTGTGAGGAGGTGGCAAGCTCTGGGAGAAGTCTGGTAAGCTCTGTAAGGATTCCTGGGAGAATAGCAGCCAACTCTTCAACCCCTTCAGTTTAGTTTGCCACCATTTACTACAAGCTGTAGATCTTTAGCTATCATATTCTTTTAGGTGGGATCAAGATTAGGACCTGTGTTCCCTGTTGCTCATAGCAAAGATTTATGGCTGCATGCCCCAATGTGTTGTCCCAGGGGGTGTAAGTTTAGATCAGCATCTAGCCTTGAATCTCAGGGACAAAGCAACAATTCATCAACAACCAACCAACTTTACTATTTACTGATGGAAAATATTAGAATGGAAAAGGCATTTCAAAATAATGGTCAATCAACAAACATGTTTTGCTTGCCAGATACTGCCCTTCTGCATGAGTACCTGGCAGGTCCCAGTTACTGGTCTGTCACTTTTGTCCATAGTGGATACCTCAGCCCTTCAGATGAAGCCTATTTTTGTTTTGGTTTTATTGCCAGTCTTTCATATCGATTTGATACTTTTGGAAATTTCTCTGTGTCCAAACCTCACTTCTGCCACAGTTTACGTTCTAAAGCCACGTGCTGTTGTAAAGCCTCATCGTACCAAGAGCATCCTGGGAGGGTATGCGCCTCTGCAAAACCTTCATCTTCTTTTGTTCACAGTGTCTTTTAGATTTTCCAGATACATGAAGCACCAGGTAGCCTGAGCTCTGCTTCAGAGGACTCTTCATCTAGTTACCCCAGTTTCAAAGTCACAGCCTCATCTCACTCCCCTCTGCTTTCTTGAGATGCTTCACACTTCATTGTTTCAAGACAGGGATTGCTTTTGTAGCTGCCTTCTGTGGCCACTGTGACCATAAGGACATAGAATCCCAGAATCATAGAATGATTTGTGTTGGAAAGGATCTTAAAGATCCTCAAGTTCCAACCCCCCTGCCATGGGCAGGGACACCTCCCACTAGACCAGGTTGCTCAAAGCCCCATCCAGCCTGGCCTTGAGCACCTCCAGAGAGGGGGCATCAATGGCTTCTCTGAGCAGCCGGTTCCAGTGTTTCACCACCTTCACAGAAAAGAATTTTTTCCTAATATCTAATCTAAATCTATTCTCTTTGAGTTTTCAACTCTGTGTAAGGCCTGCTTTCCACATGATGTCACTTTAAAAGGTTGTGAGCAAAAGGAAAATGTATCTTTGTACAAATAAACTATTTTATCCCTTCTTTCTCTTCAGTGAACAGATGATAACGTATTATAAATTTGACTTGTCTGTCAGTTTATGGCCTTTTTCATTTATTTATTTAGTAACAAATGGATTTTGGCATCCAGAATGAAGTTCTCTTTCATTAACTACCCTGAAAAAAACGGATGGAGCTATTTTAAGCTTTAAAAACTCACAAAAGTAAAGCAAAAAAAAAGGGGGGGGGGCTGCAACAAATAGAGGAGAGTTGTACTAGGGAGAAAAGAGCTATGGTGAGAAATAACATCTCACCGTCTAATTCTGTTTGAGTAAGCCTCACATTGTCTTTTCACACATTTCTGTACCTTTGTATTTACTTTTGTTTCACCTTTTGTCACTTCTACCGTCTCCTTTTCCCATTCTTCTTTGAATAAGGCTTTTGTACCTAAACTGTGTGTTGTTTTTCTCCCTCCCTTCTTCCCTTTCCTTCTCCAGCCACTCATTTTCCCCATTGTCTCTTTGCACACTTTTTTTTCTGAATTGGTCCCTAGGTGATCTTCCCTCCCCCAATCCAATCTGTTGTGCATTTTTTCCTTCCAGATGTGTAAGTATATGCCTTAGTTCCTCACTTCACAAACTGTAACTCACAAACCATTGGTTGATGATGAATTGGGAGGCTGTTAATCAGAGAGAACTGTTCCCTTCCAGATATTGAGCATCTAAACTACCTTCAAAGACAAAGCATGTCAGATAGATGCCTGTCTAGTATTATTTCCTGCATAATTGTAGATGTTGTTGTAATATCATGAGGGTATAGATCTATGCAGATATTTGTGCTCTCTGCATGAACTCTGCTAAGACACCATTTACACTAAAAATGAGACATCTCTAAAAATCTCAAGCGGTAGTTGAAATCACACCTCTCTCTATATTTGGGCACATAATAATCTAGTGAAACAGTGCTCCTCAGCCTCTCAAAATATGACACTTATGACTAGGCAATCTTCCTTTTTAGTCTGAACTTCATGGTGGCCTTGGTTCGTACTTTAAACATATCTGGAAACCTATAGACAGGATTCTAGTCCACAGTAGCAGAAGTCTCATTAATGACTGATTTAATGAGTGGAAAGTTTTTCTAGATTAGCAGCGGCTCACAAAGATATTAAAAGTACTGTAAGAGGGAGAGTTTGATTAAGACAGGAATAGTATTGTCAGAAGAGGATCTTTTGTGACTAATTATAGTATTATGGGCTTGTGTGAGTAATGGGCTTGATGTAAACTATAAATTAGATCTGAGCTGTGTGGATCTGAAGCAAAGGTAACTGCCTTAACTTTTTATTACTTTCTTGGGCACTGCCCAAGACAAGAAGGATATCAACTTTTGGGAGACTCTCTACTTCCTTCAGTGAAGTGATCACCAAACTGAACAGGTCAGCAGTATTAGAATAAAAGAAATAATGAAGACGCTTGTTTGTCTGGGTCTTTTCCTCTACTTCTACCATGACCCAGGCTGTAATTTTACAGTTTAACACAAATACTTTTATCCGAGGCAGTGTCTAAATGCTGAACTGGAATGCTTTGATAAATCAGTCTTACTAAGGAGGGAGACGTTGGAAAGTGCTGAGAAAGAGTTCTCTTTAACTTTGAGCCATAATAAAGTGATTTCTTAAAGTCAGTTTACATGCAGAACAAACTCAATCTGTTTGATTAAATGCAAAATACCAACCATGTTTCCAGAATCAATGCTTTTGAATATTCTTTAATTAAATTTCGGTGAGACTCACAGACTAAGCATAGGTCAAGAGAAGAATTGTTTGAACAAGCTATCCCTAAGTGTCTTATTGCTGATTGATTTATCACATCTCCTTCAGCACACTTTTGGGGGGGAAGGATTCTTTCTGCTCTGTAAAAGAAATATTTTTGTAGTTTATATATATATATATATAGTTTTGAAAGAAGATATGCAAGCAAAGGGCACGTAACTCATTTCAAGTTAAAATATACCCATTTTGCAAATGTTATATCATGGCAAGCCTTAACCATGCTGGATTCAGCTGTGTAGTATGCCATTCCTCAGGGATACTTCAAAGAATGACGCAGAGAAGCAGCAACTGGGAGAATACAGGCAATTCACACAGACTGCATGCTTTCACACCCTTGTCTCAGATCAGCAGTCCCAGATGGTGATCACCCAGAAGAGTCTCAATCTTTTTATAGTCAATACTCTGCAGTCACAAAGTGATTTAACACATAAACTCAGTAAACTCAGATGGGATTGACATTACCTTCAGTAGACTGAGCACTCTTCTACATCCACTTACTGAAGGAAATTAGCATGATCACTCAGGGACAGTTCATACCTCTGTAATTAACGGTAGTACAAAGTGGGTACAAAACCACATTCTTAAATACTGTTCCTGGAGGGATCTGGGCCTAGGAAAGTAATGCACATCTCAGCATCAGTAAGGCTAGCAGAATGTAACAATCGATTACAGCAGTGTAAATCCAGATTAATTTACCTGACTCCGAGAGATACATATTATCATAGTTAATAGAAGGGTGGTACTCTCAGTAAAAAAAAAATAGCACTGCCAATTTGGTATCTCCTCTGCCAGAGTGAAGTGCTCAGCTTCTCTTCCAATGGGCATCAGTTACCGATATTTATTCCGTCACGTAGGTTGAGCCTTAGCTTTTCTGTCCCTTTCTTATCTCACATCTCCTGAGAATACATTAAGACAGAAGAAATAGCTGCAAACTAGTGTCTAGTTTGTTTTGTGAAGACAGTTATGGAAATGGTAGGAGTAGAAAGAAGTCAATATTTCTTATTTTCTTTCCTTTTTATATAAACAAAAAATTCAACAACTTTTTACGCTTAGCTGCTACCCAGTTCAACCTGGCCATTGTGGATTTGTCTGTCTATATTACTGTGCAGCGTGATTCCAAATTATTTTCTGTTCTGGTAGGAAATGAGTTTGTTTATATCTTATAGCAGGTAATGTTTGCCTGGCACGGGTGATCCCACTGGTGTAGAGACTCTGTCTCCAAGCCAAACCACTCCTTGGCAGAAGTCACTATTCACAGCACCGTGGTAATATGAATCTGTTCCTCCCAGCTGTGGAACCAGTGTGGCTTCCTCTACCTCAAACATCTTCACACCACCCTCCACTCTGTGTTCACTTCCACTGAGAGGTTTCTTAAGCACAATAATTCCTCATAATGGAACGCACGTGTTAAACAGACTATTAATTAAAACAAATCTTGTTATCGAAGAAGACTATTACTAAAGCACCTTTTTTCACATGAAAACAATGAAATTGCTCTGCCACTCTCTAGTTGTTCTAGAATGCCCCTCCATCCTACATCCTGTCATTAAAAAATAATTCTACAATAAAAATACATTTTTTTAATTACTTGTAACCTTTTAATAAACTTATTCAATTTAAAATTCTATTTTAATCACTTTTTCACAGCAAAGAGAAGATACTAAACCGTGTAATTTGTATTCAAGACAGCAGCCGTCATTGCATCCAGACAATGCTGGGAAAATTTTGTGAGACAGAGATAGGCAAATCAATTATAATGAAACTTTTGTTTATTGAGTTATTCTTGTTGGATTTTAGTGTCTGGACATGTATCACATATGTATAAGCTGGTTTGGAATTATTGAAAATTATTTGTAAGAGTCATCAAAAAATAAATTAGTCTGAAATTTGCACTTTTGGGATTAGATTAAGCTGTCTGTTCTGTCCCCTTTGTGAAGTGCAAAAGGGGAGTTTTTGTCTAGAAATATGCAGTGTTTACAGAAAGCCAACATGAAAGAGTTGTGGACAGATCCACTTTGAAATTTTAACAAATGTCATAAGTATTCCTTTATTCAGACTCTAAGATGCTTTGGAGCCAAAAAATTGCAAGCATTAGAAAAAGCAGTGAGGAAAATAGAAGTAATTTCCCACTTTCTACAAGACAGTTATTATTGTGGCTGCTAGATATTACATTATTTAAACTTCCATTCTCCTCTTTGGTGCTCTCATTGGATTAGTTTTATTCAATTCATGCAAATAAAGTTGGGATCATCAGAGCTCATATTTATATATTATAGAAATTAATTACACTCAAGATCTCTAATCAGCCAGACCAGGTATAGCTGTAGCAGAGAATCCTGAACTGCTTATTTAAGCAGGTTCTTTTTTTTTTTCTATTATAAAGACTGTATTCACTTGTGTGTTCTGCTAGGAAATAGAGTTAAAGGCATGGATGTAAAAGATGCTGGGCCAGATCAGATATCTTTACTAACTCAATAGTTGGACAAACACACTTTGCCAGTAGTAAAGATTTGAAGATCTGGCCCATAACAATCCTTACAATAGTAGACAGTATTTTGTTCTTGGCGGAGCACCAAATCTAATTTACTCTGAATTTACAGGAGAAAAAAAAATAAAGAAGTGCTCTGCCTCCCATTTGTTACAGCAGCGTCTCGAGCAGTGAACTGCCGATCTGAATGGCAGCAAAAAGAACCAAAAGAGGAACACTCTGCTTTGCCTGTGTTGGTGCCGGTGACGTCAAGAAGTCAGTCTCCTGAGGACAAACAGCCAGCACAGCAAACAGCCTTTTTTCCACCTTCTTTTTTTTGTTTTATTTTTTTCCCCTCCTTTGGCACATTAGCTTTAGCAGACAGAGTTAAGTGTTAACAAAACACTAGTGTTTACACATGTTTTCCACTTCATTTTTGGAACGAAACAACAATAACTGGGAGCCTCTGGCTGCCTTGGCTTGTGTGTTGAGGACAGCAGAGCTGTGTCACAAGTGACTTCAAATAAAGAGTGCCTGCAGATGCCATGCGGCAAGAGAGAGCGCTCTGATGCGATACCCTGTGACAACAACCGTTCCCTGTACCTGGGGCTCACAGACAGGGAAGAAGGGCTCTGTGTTCATTACAGAAATGCGAGAAGTCAGTGTAATGCCCCTGGAAAGCTGCCCGGCTCTCCATGGGGAGGCACAGGAAGCTGCTGCTCTTCTAAGCAGTTCTACTTTGCATGTAGCAGCCTATGCACCTAGATGCGTCTCAGGACCAGGGCAGCAGTGGCCGAGCGCTGGCGTAAAACTCATGGGACTAGTGTGAGAATGAAGGCAACATACATATGCAGATACCCGATGCTTGGATAGAGTGATATGCCTTACCTTCATTCCTTCAGTCTGAATACACTGAAGTGCCATTTTTGAAGGCACACATCTGGCTTCTGGAAGAGTGCCTGCAGGAGCTCAGCCCGGAGGCAGGATGCAGCTGATCAACTGCTCCCAACAAGGCCATGGCTTCAGCTCCTGCTGAATTCCTGCAGGCAGTGCAGAGCAGCCTGGTTTGACAGTCACCATGCAGGTCCCAAACCTGCATTGAAGCAGCATCTCTAGGCTTTACTTTCACTGAAAATAAAGTAAAACACATACAGAGTTTAGCCATGCTTCTCTTATGTCAGTACACTGCCCTTTCACTGTTATGTTTTTTATTATATTTAGGCACGTATTTTTAAGGCGATGCTCTCTGTGGTCTCCCCACTGATTCCAATATTGGCTGGCGTAAGTCTTCCTATATATCCAGCTACTCACCTCAAAGGATAAATTACAGAGGAAGCAACAGATGTCGGAGGAATGCACATCCCAAATTGACTCGAGGAGACAGTTTAAAAAGAAAGTAATGGAGAAGGATCTGCCTCACAGAAAAAAAACATTGAGGTGAAGAATGGTCTTGTCATCTGGGGCTGTTCTTGCAGGAGCTTTCTTCAACTCCCCCACAGACACATCAGTATCTTTAAGAAAAGAAAAACTTCTGTCTTGGCACACTCTGTTCAAGTCAGGTTACCTTGGCTGTGGTTTGGAGGCTTGTGAATTTCTTAGCCATTGGTATGCAATATAGAATTTTTTAGCCCAGGATAAAGACATCTAATACAGAAGAGATGAAGATTTATTTGAGCACTCACTAAACCATAACAGATCTGCAATTCCCTGTTGTAGAGCTCTGTTTTCTTTTTCGGCCTTGTACTATATA
This sequence comes from Trogon surrucura, assembly GCA_020746105.1. NCBI lineage: Eukaryota > Metazoa > Chordata > Aves > Trogoniformes > Trogonidae > Trogon > Trogon surrucura. The sequence goes on along the minus strand of CM036622.1, from coordinate 15,558,304 downwards.
ATTTTGGCTGGGCAGATTTTTGAGTCTGTATTTGATATCAAAAAGACAGCAGCTCCCACTGAACCAACGCTGTGTGTTCAGAATCTTTATATTCTGTGGCAGACTGAGAGCTGCTGGTGGCCTTTGAAGTACCACTGTCAGCTGTAGAAGTTCAAACTGGTTGGAGATTCTTGGACCTAACATTTCCCTCCACTCCCTCCCCCTCCCTTTTTTTTTTTTCCTGAACACCTAAATTGTTCCTTAACATTTCACATTATTGGACATGGATTGAATAGTTCCCACAGTTACTTTTTTATGACATAAGGTTCTCATTTGGCACCATTCATATATTTATATTATTGCAATCTTGCTATGTGGCTTTGTGTATCTTTGTATTTTGAAGCCTTCAGATGAAATGGAAAAAAATGTTATTCACTCATTTTATTAGCACTGTAATCAGATTTCATAGAGTTCCACAATAACAGGAGAAGCTTGAAAAGTAATTAAGAGATTCTCCAACACAGCAGGAGTTTTTGTTAAAGAAGAAAACTAATTCAGACTGTAGGTTGCAAATACAAGAGGAGTTAGGGCTTGAGTCCAAGCAACTCCTAATCTTCAAGAAAAGTAACTGCTTTGAAAGCCATAGGGAGGGAGAGGTCATTCGTATACTTTTGTTTTCCTTTCGAAAAAAGCAAACTATTAGGAGCTTATCTAACAATTAAAATATCTGCTTTACAAAGGAAAGCACGTGTCAGCTTGCATTATCCTGATTGAAAAGATGCATTTTATTGCATAACTTAATTTGGAAATGTAAAACGTAATATATTAATTTGTGTTTGTAAGAAACACAGTTGATTTCCAAAGATTAATAACAGACTATACATATGCCTTTGGGAAAGCACCCAGCCACATAAATGACAGTTTCCAAATGCACGTTTATTTAGATTTAACAAGATCCCATATACCCTGCTGTATGTAATGCATTTGTATGTCATGCCGAAGATTTTGGTGTTCAGTTTTGATATTATCGTAACGCCCCGACATTTTCAAAACCACGAATCTTCTAAACTACATTTTCCCTGATGCGGATGTAGATGGTAATGGATGGCAACAAGTAACTCATTTGCAAATCTTTGCTATTTCCTACTATCTCATGCCTCCCTTGTTACTGCTTTCCCTATCTCATCTGCCCTTTTCTGTGTCTAGCTGCCACCTCTACTACTGCTTTGATTCTGCTGCGCAGACACAGTTTCATTAATGCTTTTCAGCAGCTGTGCTTGGCTTTAAGCTTTTATTTTCTAACAAAAAGGAGTCAGGAAAAACTGCTTTAATAGAAAAAAAAAAAATCGATGCTGTCTCTTTTGCTAAATAAGGTACTGAGATCATTCAGAATGTGGTTTCATTTCTTTAAATGTAATAATTACCTTCTAAAATGTGTATGTGGCTTAATCTTTTTATGGTGTATGATAATGGAGGAGTTTTATACGATTCACTTACAAATGATGATAAGGATGTACATTGTAGATTATTGCTCTATCACCATACATTTGAAGAGAGCTCCCTTATGGCAGTAAAATAATAATGGGACTGACTTCCTTGTCCTAATACTCACTGGAAAGTGCTGCACTGGGTTATTTTAGGGCATAACACAGACTTGTTCTCCTGTGTGCTTCCTTATTGCACTTAGGAGGTAAGAAGGCTCACCTGCCTTGTGCCCGGCAGTTTGTCTAGGTCTCCTAGTTCACTCCGAAAGACCCAAGCCCAAAAGCTGTGTTTTGGCTCGCTCTTTCTCACAACTCTCTAGTGCTGCTTTTATAACTGAAAGGTAACCCATGGTCTCTTGGTAATTTGGAACACAACTGCAGGAAGAGGGATATGAAGTGAAGGAGGAATATATGAAAAGAAGCAAAAAAAACCAATCTAGGAGGTCAGTGGGAGACCGGTGTGCACACACTTGCTGCTTTTGTTCCCTCCCATCTCTCTCTAGTGTCGGAGACAACTGCCCTTCAGGCATGTGTCATTTCCGACAGGAATGAGCATGGCTGAGCCAGCACCACTGCAGTCATATGGACTGAAATATGTAGATCTAAACCAGTTTTGCACACTTGCCAAATGCCATGTTATTTTTAACCTGCAATACCCAGGAAAGCTGTATTGAGGAAGTGCATTATAAAGTGCTGATAGAAATTGAAGAGCAGGTGATGATTTTATCGGAAGGATTTATTTTAAAAGCAGAACAAATCAGACAGTTGAGGGTTGCCAAACATCTTTTAGGAGACACTTACTGCAGACGCTGGACCACAGCAGGAATCAGTCGTGAGGACCAGGACAGAGAACATGGCCAAATGTGATACAACATATCAGTACAGTGTGTGCGCATGTAACCATCTTAAAATCTACTTCAGTTATCATTGTAAAACTGCACCCAGCTCATCTTTATCTCACCTGCCTCAGCCTTCTTTTCACCTTTGTCCAGTGATATCCATTTGGGTTGTAAATCAGAAAAGAAACATTGCTGCCACCTAAATTTTACAGGGCACTAAATTTAGCTGTATTTAAAACACTGAAGCTTTTCAAGCCAGAACCAAATATTGCTGCAGAATGCATGAAGGGAGGACACAGAATAGTGTAACCATTCTTTGATGATGTTTGTGCTTTGTCGGGAGGTGTGAGGAGGAGCTCCATCTCCCTTCATTTCTCCTCTTTTTCTCTTGCCTGCAGGAATTCCTGCTGTGCTGCTCTGCTGCTGAACTGAGTTTCCTGCAGTCCCCAAAAGAAGATTTCTGCTGGTAGTGCTGCAGAGCCAAGCTAGCGTCTGAACATTAACATTTTTAGTGATGTTTAGTGCTTTCCTGAAGTCATCAGCTCCAGATGTTCTGAGACCATGGGGAGAATCTCAAATTTATATAAACTGTGAAGAAAAGTGTGAAAAAGTGAATCCTATAGTTTCAAAATCCTTAGTAAAAGGACTCACCCTCCATTCTTCAGTCTCAGGCTTTTCAAGCCAAAGTGGTGATTTTTGCCTCATTGTTCTTGAATGCTTAGGGGTAGCAAGTTGTGTCACTATGGCTGTTGCCTTAGATCTGTTGAGGAGGATGTGGGTCTGAAGTTAAATCAGTTTGAGGTAAAAAACCTGTTTCTTGTTTTCCAGTGTCTTTTGTTTAGCTCTGTTTCGCATCTGTTCAGTTAACCCTTCGTTGCAGAGGTGATTCAGGGTGAATCCTCGCTAGAGGCTGTTTTGCATGACACAGAGAAATGCTGGAAAGACACTAGCCTTTCATTGACATAGTCCTAATCTCACCATTCGCAAAAATTTACCTTTTCTGAAGTTCAGTTAGTATCCATGACTTTAATCTGAGGAGGTGGCTCCAACACGATTCACAAAAAAAAATATTGAAAACATAAATTTGCCAGGAGTTCAGAGTATCTTCTGAGTTCCCAGGTTTCACTGTAGATTTTCAGTTGGTGGGTTCAGAGGTTTTCGCTTTTGCTACCCTTGGACATGTACTACTATTTCTTCCATGAAGACCTAGAAGTTTTGTAATAATGTGAAAACTACATACCAAGCTGAGGGATTGTGATATGCTTGATTCAAATTATTTTAAAAATATACATATTTCTTATGTGAAAAGGTAGAGTCATGCAAAAGATTAGTTTTGATTGACTGGGTTTTATTTCCTGCCTATAAATTTATGACATAGCTCAGACCTGACATAAGTCAATAGCTGGTAGCATAGTTATAGACTATGGGAAGGGAACAGGCAGGGAATAGTCCTGTGCTGCTATTACTGCTGGAATGAAACTACGTTGTGCAGAAATGACTACCACATGTGAGGAAGATGATTCCTGGAGGAAAGCTGCCTGTATTTCTGCATCCTACAGTGATGGTTTGTGGAAACACCACAGTGATGTTTAAAATATCCTGCTAATTTGTCATGCTCTCTGGCATTAGCAGACATTTGATGTATAGTGAAGTTATACTGGAATTGTGACTGGCCAATTCTCCTCTGCTGTTTCTTTTGTTTATCCTGGAACTGATACACAGTATCACCGTCATCTGCTGTCCTGTTCTTCAGTCTCCAGGGCCGCATTTGTGATCTGTGTATGCGGACCAGAGGATGAGGAATTGCACTATATCTGTTCTAGTCTTCCTGCTGGTGAAGGGCAACAAGTACTTCACACAAATGTCTGATGATGACAGCTGGATGGTAGTTCGCTTAGGGAAAATAATTAAGACTTTGTCCTTTTTAAAAAAAATATATATAAGTATTGCAGTGTCATTCATGCTAACTTTCAGTTTTTGTGTTGACAAGATCATTTAAAGTCAACTTGATATAGAGATACAGGCAGTGACCTGTATTTTAAACTCCTCTGTCTCTTCAGCTTTGCACTGGAACTTAGATATATTTGGTCTGTGTAGCACCATTCAGAATCATTAAGAGATCAGGTCAATGAATGGCAGTGTTCAGATTCATTAAGAAATCATGTTTTCTCTTATTGTGTCAACACTTTAATGTTAAAACTTATTATAGGCATAACAGCATGGTACATATGAAACAAATAAGTTCATACTGAGTCAAATAATTTACATAATTACTATCACATCTCTTTGCTAGTTGTAAATCTAAAAAAACCAACCAAACAAAAAAACCCAACCTGAAGAGTATAATCTCTGTTTTAAGCGCTGCAGAGGCCGTTCTGTATTTTCGAGAGACTTGGGAGATCTCAGCGTCTCTTTATGAGATATATCATGGGATAATCTAAACCCAGAGTTAATTAGTGGAATGTTTATCATTCTGATGATAATATTATTTTCCCACTCAGAGCCCTTGGTCAGGTAAATGTATTAAAGTGTGATGTGTTATTACATTCTGTGTCAATTCCACCATGTTCTTATGTATTCTTTTACTTTCTGCATGTAAGCAGCTTCCTCCGTTTAAAAAGGAGTAGATTTAATCAGGTGTGTAAGCATTTACAGCATGTAATGAAGATATAAAACATTAATGCTGTTTTTACTAAAAAGCACCTCTACTGCTATCCCTTTTCCACAGCTATCAACCGTATGCTTCATTTTCTTATCACTTTGCCTCAAGTTATTTAAACATGGCTGTAGTGAATATTTTAGAGTTCGTGTCTAAATAAAAATATGCTTTAAATAACTTGTTGAGCAAACACATAACTAAATGGAGAAAAAAAAAGTAAAGGAAACTCAGTCAAACACACTTATTTGGTATAACTCAACCAATGAACTGGATCTCTAGCATGGATGAAAGGTGCAGGAGGGAGTTGGAGAGTTGGCTAGAGAAGGACTGATCGGCCTGCATCTCTGTCTGTGTGCTTCTGAGCGTGGTTTCACCATAGTGCACTCCTGAGCGTGTTTCACAAGGCACTGAGGAAAGACATAGACACCAGTTTCTGGCTAACTCCAGAAGCCAGGCAGTGAGCTATTGGTAAATGAAAACTCTTTTGCCCCATTCTCTCCGATCTTTGTTAAAAATAACTTTTATTTACAGAGTTATATTAGCTCCCGGTCAGCATACAGGCAGAGAAAATTTTGCATCCACCCTGCTGAGACTTTGACAAAGGAACAAGAAGGAGGAATTACCTAAGTTGACATAGCTGCCAAAAGAAATGGGCTTCAGGTACAAAATGACACTCTGGATGCCCGTACCATGACCTTGCTCCCAACTGGAGTGCCAATGGCAAGGAGGTCCTTCTTCACTTTTGTGGGGCAGGAGAACCAAGAGGCACCTTTCACGGCCTCTGCAGGACTGACAGGAGGGCTCTTTGCTGCAGCAGCAGCCTTTTCCCTGGAGGAAAGCACCTGGAAGGAGGGGAGGTTGTAGGTAAGCCTCCCAGTCTTTACCCTCTCTAGGGCGACTGGCTGGGACTTGCCGCAGTGCTCGTGACATACGTCCCCTTCCCGAGGGGCTGTTGACAGGATCCCAAGAGCACTTTGTTAACACGCTATTGAGATTCATGGCGCACTTCACATTTCCCAAAGTTAATGATCCAGACTGTCTGCAGATGCAGGCAGACATCACTGCTCTGACCGATGGTGCTGATGCGCTATTTACAAAAAATCACATTTTATTTAAAGCAACTGAATACATATAAGTTTTATGGAAATTGACCTTTTTTTTTGTTGGATAAGTTTCAGGAGACAGTTTTTCACCTAATGACTGATTTGAATCCAGGCCAAATTGGTTAGTCTGTAAGTCTGGACTGAGCAAATAATTTTGAACAAATTATTTATTCAGTGAAGATAGCTGCTTTTCCTCACTAGTACATAGCTCATGGACAGACTGCGAAACTCTTTAACTTACTTGTAATTCAAAGTTATTCATACATTTCCTCACATAATAATTCTTCATCTAAAACTATTTATGAAAAGATTATCAGTGCCTGCCATGAAGAGACATGAAGGAATGGAAATTATGTCTGCTTCAGAATCAGCTCGGAAATTTAGATGGATATGCTCTAACGTGAAGAAACTCTTCACTGTTCAGTGCATGTGGCTGTTTTTCCTCAAATCATTTTTTGACACACCAGTTTTTCTGGTGTTTGACCAGCTCCATAATTCATAGAGAATTTCCCTCCCCACTGCCCATCATTTTCCCAGCTTTACAGAAAGCCTTGCAGCCAGATAGCTGTTCTGAATGAAGTGTGTTTATGGTGTCGTATCAGTTCCTAGTAAACAGGAACACTGGTGATGAAGCTACCTTAGGGCCAACTTTGTGAAGGGGAGAAAAGGACATGGACACTTGCCTGCTCACTTTGTACTAGAATTGGCCCCTCTGGTATGAGCTGCAGTTAACAGACATTAGTAGAGCAGCATGAACTTTTCGGTGTGAAGGGCAACACCTGTACCTGCTGTGCTGTTGGAACAAAGCTAGCACACAGTAGTTTTAGAATCCCTTAAATGTGCACGAAGAGAAGGATGAGGAAGGAGACCCGCTGTTTCCATCCCTAATTCTCTCCTGCATCTGGGCAGAGCTCCTTTGGGCATTGCTCACTGAATCCTTCAACCCCTCTGTAGAGAAGCTGGCGCTGCCTGGGATTTCTGCCTGGCATACCAGTCCAGGAGACTCATTTGAACCTTCAACTCCCTTTCCTCTGGTGCTAACATAATCCCTTTGGTTAACCCTTTAGTTAACCCCAAACCAAAGAGACAGTTTCCTTTCAATTCTACCCCCTTTCCTGCCTTCCCTCTCCACTATTCCCCTGCTGCAGCCCTCACCTTGTTCTTTTACCTGCTTCTCTTTCTTCTTTTTTGCTTTTCATGATTGCCTTTCTCCTTTCTCTTTAGCCTTTCCTATTTCGGGGAGGAGGTTGCCTCTCCTGGCCCCAGGCAGTGCTCTTTCAGGGTCTGGCTTATTCTACCCTCCCATTCTTATTCTTTATTATATATTACAACGGAGCCTCCAGCTGGTATTGATAATCACTGAAAAGAGAGTTCCTACCCAAATAATTTAGAATGTAAGTGAATTAATTCCACAGGTTAAACAGACAGATCCTTTAATGTACACACATTGTTTAAAAATAGTAATTAAAAATATTAAAAATTTAATTTGATCGTATCAGGATTATAAGTACTAATATAAATACCCATTTAGGCAATGGGCCATTTTAAAGGATCTTACTTGTCTATAGGTTATTTTTATTCTGGCTTTGCAAGATTTTCTAACCTATGCTCAGAGGTACAGAATGGTAATAAGGTCGCCTATCCTGGATCATATCTTTATTTTAAAATACTTTATTCTTTCTCACTCAGAGCTGCATTCTTGGTTCTGGTAGCCCTCTGCAAAATAGAACAAATATTTTCATTCAGTTCTGCAGGTGGTGAAAGACATAAAACATTAGAATGGGTCCTTTAAAACAGCTGTAAACTAAAATGATGCTTGTAAACTGAAATACTGCAGGTTTTTTTCACCCTGAATTTTAAAATAGTTTCATGAGGTAATTGAGCCTTAAAGGATCTGGATCTTTTTAACTATATTATGTTATTATGCAGTTGCCACAGGGGGAGCATATGCTTGCTGCCAAAAATCTAAAACTGGATTCTTGGATGTTAAACAGATAAGATTAAGTCATAGACTTCAGCTCTACTAGAAGCAAGCATAGCATTCATCTGAAGCATGTGATGGCTATGTCCTGGAAAACTGTTTCTAGACAGACATTCCTGGCTGCTTACATAGGCTAAAGCAGGCAGTTCACATTCATTCAATCTACTGAATTTTAAGCACCTCTGTAGAACTATTTAGTTGAATATTTTCCCAATTTTCCTGAAGTGTAGTGTTGCTTCTTTAGGGAGACTTCTAAATTAAGCCTTTCACTTGAGATAGTTGTACTTTTATGGATTTCTGCTCTTCTTATTGGTCACCAAATACATATTGTGACATTTGGGTTTTAAGACTTTTTTAAATTGCATTAACGGGTTTGAATCTGTTTTGGATTACAGGTATCAGTTTGTGCACATTCTGTATAACATTTTATTGTACTCTAAAACATGACAGGAGCTACAATGAATAAAAAGATATAATCACTTCCCTGAAGAATTTACCATCTAACTTGAGATTAGAAAGAGAGCAATAAACAGCAGGAGGAGATGGAGTGAGGAACTACCTCACACATTACAGCAGTACGATCAAGCTGTTAAGCTGTTGGGGCCTGTAAACACCTCAACTGCTTAACTAAATGGTTTATTTAAAATAGTTATGATCAGTGATCCACTAATTGTAGACACCACCAAAATTAACTTAAAAGGAGGGGTTTGAATGAAGGGTTCAAATTCAGGGAACCAGAATCAGCATTGCATCTCACAAAGAATGACACAGAAAAGCTTGCGGGAGAGGTGGATAAGTGGGACATCAAGACAAACATCAATGATAAGTGGAGAGAGCAGACCCATATACGCAGAAATTGTGCAGTTACATGGGGCTCTGAAGGTGAGGGAAGGTCTAAATCTAATGTGGTGGATAAAGGGGCACTGGGGGACTGATCTGAGATGGACTTAACTGAGTGAAGTGTTTTCAACTGACTTGACAAGGTTGACACCAGTGTGTTAGGGAAGATGTGGTCCCATTGCCAGGTGGACCAGACTGACAGGAGGCTTGTAGCTTTCAGTGATAAAGCCTGGGACGAGTGTTTAACCACCAGAGCAGAATAAAAGGCTGGAAGAAGATTACACCATAAGCACTACAGAAGGTTTCTTACTTACTCTCAAGCTGCCTACACCTCATCACTACAGCAGCCCACTTCTCTTCCTATCATGGCTCCAGATTAGTAGCCTCCCAGTTTCCTTCCTGCAGATTTCTTTCCTGAGTTTCTTTCCTTCCAGATCCTGAAATACCTATTGGAGCGGTATCCAAGTGCTGTCTTCCAGGTTATACATGGTTTGCTGGCACTCCTTCTGTTCATACTGGGTAAATGAGTGTTGCAGCAAGTGTCGTATTTGCTCAACAGTGAGGTCAAAGATTGCCTGAAAGGACTGGCTTAAAATGACCTGGCTTCTGGAGCAATTGTTTCAGGCAAAGATAAGGCCCAGTGACAGAACTGCACCTGGAAATCTTTGCCGTTGCTGTCCACAATCTGTTACGATAGTAGCATGAAAAATCAAGCAGCACTAAAATGCAAATTTACAGTTGCCCCATCTAAAACACAGTGCAAACCCACTTGTTTAACTACTGTTAACAAAGAAACTTGGACATCCCAGATAACCCAGTTTTTGTGCTACTGCAAGTCCCCAAAACTCTGTGCCTCTCTCTTTGATGGTCTCAAATGGTTAACATCTAGATTTTATTGTGTTGCTGAATCTTGTATGTTGTCAGGCAGCACCACGTCGATTAAATCACGCTTGAGAGAGAGAATTAACCACAAAGCCGTAAGTATTCTTGACAGGTCATTCTTGCTTGAGCCTGGTTTCTTGTGTATAAAGATTAAAAATCTTGTCACAGATGGTAAAGAATGAAGTACATGCAAAACAATGGAGCATCAATAACTCATAAAAAGCACTTAAAGGAAGTGGCAGAATTTGAATGAGATGGTGTATACATTAAAATGAAACTAGTAATAATGTTGAAGATAGAGTACTGTAAAATAATTTCTTTAAGTTTTGAATGCAAGAAGTAATTGGCAGTGATTGTTCATTTCAGTGATGAATGAGTGTAAGAATTTTATTTTTATTCAGCACTGTATCAAACCCAGGCAAATAACTCCTTTGTGTTTTGGATCATTTGCTTTCCTGTATATTCCACATTAATGATATTTGAAATTAACTGGTTCTCATTGTCTGCTCTACTGGGTCTGCTTTTGCTCTGCTCCTCTAGAAGAAAGCAACCCTAAAACAGGCAAATGCAGCCTTTGGCACCCAGTAGATTATTGAGTTACATGGTGGCAGCTACCTGGTTACCTGTGTAGAAGTTGTGGCTTCAGAAAAAAAGGGTATGACAAAAATACCTTTGTGTTAGGGTTTGTTTCTACCTGCTGGCCTGCTATTATACAGCAGCATTCTCAAGTAATGAAGAGGCCAACTGGCAAAGTTATGACTTACTCAGCTGCCCAGTCTGGTAGGCACGTAACTCCAAGTAAAGAGAGCAGAAATAGCACAGTGCTTTTTACTTACCTGCCATCTCTCCAGATTTCCACCAGGTGAACAGAAACCTTGAATTGGGTAGCCATTAGAGAGCTGTATTCCTCTTCTTTCTAGTGCTTTTGATTCTGAAATCTCAAAAAAGGTAGGCAGCCCCAGTAACTGAAATGTAGCCTGTGCTGGGGATCCGTGTTGGGAAATAAATGGCAGTGGTCTCACCAGATTTAACAATGTTATGCTATCCCATAACATACACACAGAGGGCAAAGAACACAGCATTTTATGGGCGGCTCTTGAAGTTTGTGTTTTCAAAATGTAGTTCTCAGCAGCTGGAATTGACTTGGATGACAAGATTGAGAAGAACACTGATGATCAAAAGTGGTTTGGAATGGTGATTTTTGGAGGGTAACTTTCAGCCCATAAACACCTGTTTTTTTACAGAATATTAGGAGATCTATAAAAGCTGACTTTGCAAGCCTCGTGTCTGTAGATTTTCATTCATTACCCAGAGCTGTACACCTCCATAGGAAAAAAAGATTTGGAGCCAAGAAATTGAAAATCATTGGCCTATAGCTTCTTGGATAATCTTAATTTGAGAGGCAGGGCTATGTCCCAAGATACGTGGAAGAATTCTTACAAAGAGAAAAACGTTCTTTCCCTAACTGAATAAGCTAAATGACTGCTGTGGCTTCCCTCTGGATTTCCTATCCAAATACCAACTGAACCTGTTCATGATTACCCTGTGAGAGCCAATGAGTTCACAACCTGCAGCAGGAAGACTGCAAACCATGGTAGAAAGGAGTCTAGAAAAACTGAGACTGCTTTACTGCATTGTTGTTACTTTATACATTATTAAATTGCTGCAGTCTGAATGAAGGTGCTCATAAGTCTATGTTCTTCTTGTTCTTTTTAAATTGTCAAAGAAATTGAGTCACTTAAAAAAAATAGGGTGGAACAAAGTGTGCTACAGAAGACTTACCACTACACTTAGACAGTCTTGCTGTATTTAAGACAAGCCACCCCTCAGGCAGATTTGTGTAATCTACACAACACATAATTTCCATAGGTGTGAATACCTTGTAGGGCAGGATTAAGATGAAGAAGATTTACACTGCTGTAGAGCAGTCAGGCTACTGCTTCTAGGGACAGGTTCTGGAGCTGGTTAGTGTGCTCAGTATTTTTGGAGGACAGAGTAGCAGCTTTAAACATTTTACTCTAGAGTAACAGAGGGTGCTAACTAGTCCCAGGTGGTCTCAGCTTTTTGCTGCTGTAGGCAGGATGGTGGTTGCAGGGAATTCTTGTGGGCTACTGCAGGAATACAGGGTGCAAGGGGGCATGCAGTGCTCCAGTCCCTCTGAGTTTGGAAGGAAGAAATGCCACAGGTCCTTCAAGGGGATTTGCAAACCCCTCCCTTGGAGGATGTTTGATTTTTTGTCTCATCCTTGGCAGAAGAGTACACAGGCCCGTGCTACCATTTGATCTGCTGTGGTGTTGCTGTTTCATTGCTCTGCACCTCTGGCGTTTACAGCTGCAGCAACCATCGACTAAGGAGCATGGTCAGGAGGGCTCTAGACAAAAAGAGCAGCTGCTGCTGCTGCACGTGAGACTGAACAGGGAAGAGGATAACCAGGCAAGGACCTGCCACTGCCTGCACTTTTTCAGGCTGCAGTGAGGTCCCTCATCCCCGCCGCCAGCCCAGCAGGAAGAGCAAAGCTGCTGGCCCCAGCCGCGCGCGTGGTGGAAACAGCCTGTGTGCTAGATGTGGCCCAGCAGGACCAGACCCAGGTTCCTCAGTCTAAATAGTGCTGGTTTGAAGCTCTAATTAAAACAAAGTGAGGATAATAAACTTCTGAGGCCATAGGGTGGAATTAAAGCCTCACATGAGCCATTTCAATGACTGGAAAAATCTGACTTTTTACTTTTGTCCGAGCTTTTAGAAGATGTTGTTAGACGGAGATAGCTAATATGACCTACTATTATGCCTTAAAATCCCCATCCAAATAAATCTTCGGTCAATTTTAAGGTCAGGAAAGACTTTTATAACTGTGAAGGAACAGATCTTCTCTAGTTCTTATTTCAAAGGAATGCCTTGAAGTCAGAAAAGCAGTGAATTTTGTGCCCCTTAAGGAAAAAATGGTTATATTTGACATTTTATCTGATGATGTCTGTTTGGGACAGATATATCTGACCTAAACGTGTGTTGAATGAGAGGACTTGCAAACACAACTGAGTCACATGTTCTCAGTGTTTGCATTGTGCTAACTAACAAAAAAACCAAACCCGTAGCTATTTATGCTCCCCTCTGCCTGGTGTGCTTAGCAAGTGGTAGGATGCAGAGGGGTTGGCTGCATAGGTTTGTGCAGGTGCTAGAAAAAAGTGGGCCAATGATGTATTCTGGTTCATGTCTGCATTGATATGCAAATAAAGCACAGCTAGTAATAAAACGTATGTGTTGTTTCACACTGAGCCAGGTAAATCCAGTCTGAAAAAAAAAGAGACTGGTGGCATATTAGATTGCTTATAAGAATGAAGTGCCTGCTTTGTACTCTCATTTTCACACTGGTAATTAGCATAAAACTCCTGTTTTGGAGAATGGCTGGATTCTGCTGGGTTTTTTGGAAACAAAATTAAAAGTTTCTGTGCTCCCAAGTGCCGACTTCTTTATTCTGTTCTTTGCATAGGATAACTGTTGAAGGCTTTCTGCTTGATGCTGAATTTGACTTGGGTTTAAATGTACTTTGCATATTTCCTTATCCTGTAACTTTAATTGCTTTCAGTGAGCCTTGGTTACTGTCATCTACTGCCATGCCCTACTGCATCCGACCAGTTATAATTGCACAGTAAAATAGCAGTTTGTGTGATTTTTGTGTCTACAATTTCTATGTTGCAGTAGTATAATACTCTGATTGTACCTCTGATATTTTAATGCTTACTCCCTTAAGTGGGTCTTGAAAAGATCCACCAAAGTCCTTAGTAAATTACCTGGAACGAATAAGCAAGCAGAACTCACTTTCAGACCCTCTTTTGTTTTTCTGCTTATGCTAAATCCGCTTCTCTTTTTCCTGGCCAGCTGTCTGAGACATAATTATCCAGAATTGTAACTATCAGACTTGGGTGAAGCTTTTATGTGGAGATCAAATGCCTTGTATTTCACAGGAAAGCTTACACTAAAGCACAGAAGAGCTCACTGAGAAGCTTTGAGTTACCATCTCTGCTCTTGTGCAGGTGGGGTGATGCTCTCCCAGCTGCAGAGGGTCCTCCTGGAGCTGTACCTTCACACTATTTTTCAAACAATTTTCTTGTTGTGGTTACCGGCCACCAACCACTCACTCCTACCACAGCCCCTGTCTCAGTCACAACTTTAACCTGGTTAATCTCTGCTCCTGTGCCTGTTTCTGGCTCTGTTTTTCTTTCTCTTTGATGGTTCAGTACTCTCCTTTTCCCTCACTTTCTGTCTCCACTATAATAACTTTGGATCCTGCACACACCATGATTTTCTCCTCCTCCTCTTCACGTCCAGAGACACCTGTCCCAGCTGCTGCCATCATCCCTAATCCGGTGCCCACCGTTCGTTCTTCTTTCTCTTCTGGCCTCTCTAACACCTAAAGTTTCTAAAAAGTTTACAGCCTTCCACCCTCTCCTCGCATTTCCCATACTCCATCTCTCTGCTCCTTTTCTTAAGATATATTTATTTATATATTTATGTTTATAGAAATGATTTCAACGTGGTGGTTGGTCCCTGAGGGCTTCTCTGCTACCTGTGGCCTATTAAGGTTACCTCCTGAGGGGAATAAAATGAACCAAAACACATAATGGGGTATGTCGTGTAGCTAAATGTAGCCTGGAGCTGCAGACCCAAATATGGAAGGTTCCTGGTAGGAGGCCTTAGAATTAACACCTTTTTGTGTGGAGGTTCAAAGGAGCAGAATGGTTCTATGAGCTGTTATATCCAAATGAATTATCCTCTGCTGCCAGGTAAAGGATCTAACAATTTAAGGCTGGGGTGTGAAGGCCAATCCTATTAGCAGAAGCTCAGCCAGAGAATCTTACGAAACCTGCACTCAGTGTTCCTTGGATTCAGCTGGAATATTTGTGTCTCTCTAAGACATGTCTCCTTCTTGATGTTTCTTCTCTTTTTCCACTTTCATTTGTTTTATCCCTCAAATTTAAAAGAACACTTTCTTGTGAAGTGGTAACTACCTTCCCTTACAAACGTGTCTATTTCTAATTGAATTACATTATTTAATTAGCAATTATTCTGTAAATAATTGAACTGAGTCATACATAAATTTCAAAGTCTAAGGTGCTATTCAACTTGATGTTAATTAATATGACTAGATTAAAAATTATGAATAATAAAGTCAGTCTTTCTACCACATCATCCATGACACTTTCATGGCCTTGGCTATCCAGAGAGGTAAAATGACAAATGCTTTTTCTCCATCAAAGGGATCTCTGACCCTTTTCCCTGGATCTGTACTTTAAGCTATCCAGGACACACTGATCCGCAGTTGCATTGCGCTACTGAGAGCAATTAGTTTCACTTAGCTTTTCTTTTATTCGGGAGAAACTAGAATATAACTGTGTGATTTGTTAATGAACTTTTAAGCACTATTTCGGTCAAGCTTGTGTAAGCAAGAGGTTTATTTATTTTGAGTTGGCGTTTTTTTGAGTGAGAAAGAACTGCTAGTTTCTGAAAGTTTTTTGTATGTTTCACATCAGCTTCTAAAATTCTGCTTGTTTGAAGTGCTCGAAAGCTTGTTCATCATTGCTTTCTAGTTATCTTGGCATAATACCAGGTATAAGTCTCAAGTGCTGATTAAATCTCAAAGAGAGCGGAGATCCAGAATTAGTTGCTTGCAGGATGTCATACCTTATAAACATCAGGGGAGAAATAAATTAACAAATCTCAAGATGGTTTGTGCTAAAGGTCTAGAATACAAAATAATTGTTTCATTATGTGGTATCAACATTTCCTGTATTAAACTATATTAGCTGGAGTGTTAATGGAATAATTAGCTGAACCAATAGAGTTTTGTTTTTCAGTGGACCTCGAAAGATCTGGAAAAGAAAGCTGAACCTGCTTCCAAGGATGGCCTCGGTAGCAGTGCCTCAGATTTGGAAGAAAGCTTTGTCAAGAGCTGATCTTGACAGTTTTTACTACTCTGTCACAGACTGTCTCTACCCATGTCCGAAAACTCATACCTGAAAGCAGGCCTTGCTCTCTGCTTGGGTGGGCAGCTCAACATGTCTCTTTTCCTGGATCCTTGGATGAGAATATACCACTGTTCCTACGGGCTCTCTAGTTCATAAGGTAGGGACCAAGTATTCTTTAGCTAGAGCCTATGGGTTTGTCAGAGTTGGCAAGAATTGAAAAGGCTATGGCACAGGTTGATGGATTTGAAATTTTATGAGATGCAGGTAAGAACAGCGTGACAGGAGACAAAACTAATTCATCAATTGACATATATTTTATTCCTGAGAATTCTAATTCTTTGATGACTAAAAAAGGACAAAATCCATTCCCCAAAACAAACCGACCATTCCCCTGTGCCAAAACTCGTCACATTGATATAGACCATGGTGTGTGGGGGAAGGCTTTCTCATGGTCTGATACTCCTCCAGAAGCTGATCAAAGCTTCTCACTGAAATCTGGCTGTATTTGGGTTAACCTAGCACTTAAAGAAGAGCTATAGCTTCACGGTCTGATCCTTGAACTAAAAGAGAACATGAATGCAAACAGAGAAAGCCATTACCAACTCCTCTGTTGGGTACCCCCATTGTTACCTATACCTCTACTCCAACAGCATTTAATTTTAAACTTCTACTGATTTTTTTTCTTTTTAAACAATCCTGATGAAGGGGGCATAGGTCATAGTGCCTTTCTAGGTTAGCATTCAGGCTGGATAAAGGGCTGTGTGCTGAGCCACTTTACCTGGAAGGAACTACACCCGCTCACTCACTTCTTCAGATGAGACCGCAAAAGAAAAGCTAGACACCAAACATTCATCAAAGTGCCTAAATTGTTTACAGCTTCCATCCCTGCTGAGCAGGTTTCCAGTATTTCAGGTCTGGTATGAGTCCATAGCTGGCTTTGGAAACAATCCCAGGCAGGTCTTGGGAAGACCTTTTCCAGGCATATTTCTGGAATGAATGCAGTAAAGGGTTTTATCAGTCATTCCCAAAGCCTCTGAACTCTCCTAATTCCTGGCTGAAGAAATGCAGCCACCAGATTCTTCTCTGAATACTTCCTAGTACTCCTACTTATCCTTGGGGGCCTCCATTCTTCCAGGACAACAAAGCCCTGCTCTTTTCTTAACAGTCTGACAGGTCTCAAGAGATTTTTGAGTTTCAGTTTTGCATTATGGACGATGGTTAAGGCAGATAGCATAGTTACTCTTCAAGGTGAGGAAGAGGCAGGAACTGTGAGTTAAAATCAGCAGGCAGAGCATTTTGACCACTCACAGAGCCTGTAGTCGGGTAGAAAGCCCTCTACCTGCTTTTCTCCGTAGTACTAACCAGCTGCAATAGCAGGGAAAGGGGGAGACGGGGGTTATCATGAAGCATTGGCTCTTACTATGCTTGCCTGGCATCACTCCTGGCTCTGAGTCAGCTGATAGTTGGATAAAATTAGGTCACCTGCCAACATGTTCTTGAGTCAACATGCTCTTGGCTTTTAACGTAAAATTTGAGGTTAGGTAAATAGATTAGTGAGAGAAAACTGTCTCTGAGAACTGAGTGCTTGATGGAAGAAGGCGTGGGTGCCTTAATTTGGTTTTATACCAGACCTAATGGTCCTGAGGAAGTCCTGGCTACAACCACAGTTGCACATTTAGTCCTTCAGCTGTGGGAGAGGCCCCCACAGAATTGGGGCAGACTGGAAGCTGCCACCTCGGGAAGTGAGGGGGCCGAGATGCCGCCTCCCCAGGGGAGGCTGGCAGGGCTGGATTTTCTGGTGCCATGTGGGTCTGACCATGCCACGGGGTGCTCTGCGAGGAGCAAGGGTTTTCCTGCTCCCATGGCTGCCTGAGCCCTCCCCGACAGCCGGAGAGGGAGGGTGCTCAGGGAGCCAGGTGGGTGTCCCCCACTACCCCGTGCTGTGGGTACAGCTTTTTTGCCAAAGGTGAATGTGGCCCCAACAGGCTCTAGCTGCTGTGTGAGGAAAAGAGAGATGAGGTTTCCAGGAAGAAGTGGGATTTGAATTCAGAACAAATGCGAAAGACCACAATATGTGTGGTATGTTCTGTACAGCTTTGAGGCTTAGCTGTCTTGTTTTTAATTATATCCTAATATGATAGCATGCCACATTATTCATGTTCTTAATAAAGGCTTGTATTGTTTAAGGAGATGCAAGCAGAGAAACCCTGGGGATATACAAAGCTCAAACAGCTTAAAACTAGTAAGTTTCAACTATTTCAAATGTTTTTTGTCTTTTAAAGTGGTATGTCTCTATGTGCAGCACACCTTCATGGCCCAGGCCAAGAGGGATTTCAGTGGGATGGTAGGAAGGATAAATAGGATTTTTAGCTCAAAATCAGGGATCCAACACTGATATGTTCAATGTAGGCTGCAACAAGATATTTTACAAAACATTTCTGGATCATCATTAAGAAAAATCTTGCTTGAGTGTTGCTCCCAATGAATAAAAAACATTTACCCATAACAGGTTTGATATGACTGCTTTACAAATCAGCCAAAGGACAGAAATTTATGTGAGAAATATATCTGGGGCTAGAACACAATATTCTTAATGGCATTTGCTGAGGAAGGTTTTGTCTGCAAATTGGTTTTTTTTTTGTTTTTTTGTTTTTTTAAACCACCCTTATTTAATTTCACTGTTAACCTGAATAAATTCCCAGAGGTCCTAGTGTCCTACCTCCAGGCTCTATGTCCCAGTGAACAGGGCCTGCTCTGTGATGCTGTAGGATGAGCATAGTCTTAAGCAACAGCATGGAAATTAATAAAAAAAAAAAAAGATATTATATTGTGGCAGGGTTTAGAAAAGAAGAACAGATGAGTAAGGACTGGAAGAAAAGGCAGAAGACAATTAGCTGAGCTAAGTGATCACAGAAGGAAATGTTCAAAATGAGGTAGAGGTCACTGGATAAAAAAAACTGTATTAGTGGGAGAGTACATCCAGTAAACTGGAAAAACAAAGAGAAAGGGTCAAGGGAGAATGCTGTTAATGTGTATGTCCAGTGATAGCAAAAATTACATCTCCATACCTCATTGCTTTGTCTGAGAGCTTTTTAGTGGCTATATACAACAGCATTAGTTTGTTAAGATATGCACAATTCAGGATCAATATTGCACTCACAGCTAGGGCCAAGTCCTGTTTGTTTTACTTTCCTGAATAGTGCCATTGTTTAAGTAGAATTTGGCTGCAATATGTTATTTAATTTTATGGATCGCTGATTCCTCTTGAGCAAGGAGACTGAACATCAAGGAAAAAGGAGTGGGAGAATCTCAGTGGGAATTAGAAAATAATCAACAGCTTGAGCTCCTGTATGATACAGCTCAGTTTTCAGACCTACTTTAAACCATAACTCTATGCCTGCATGTAGTGATTACCAGTGATCTCTGTTTCTTCATCCAGTTTGGAGGATGAATGTGTCTGCTTAACAATGGCAGATGCAGACTGGGATAACAGTGTGTATAGTCTGGATCTAACTTTAAAAATTCTTAATTTTGTTATGATTGGCATCTTAGTGTAGCTCCAGGATGTAGTTTCCTGAAAATAACAAGAATTGACCCTAGTCAAAGTATAGAGTTGGGTATAATGATTATTTCCTTTGCAGGAAACTCTTTTAAAATAATAAAGTGTCTTAAACCAAAACTTATATCTAATAACAGTTCAGTATTTCTTCCCAAGTCTGGATTTTAGTTCTGCTATCAAGAAAGAGATCTCAGAAAATACCCTGACACTTGATACCAGTTATCTCTAATTACGTCAAGAGATGTGTGACCAGCAGGTCAAGGAAGAGGATTCTGCCCCTCTACTCTGTTCTTCTGAGAACCCACCTGGAATATTGTGTCCAGCTCTGGAGCCCCCAACACAAGAAAGACATGGAGCTGTTGGAGCGAGCCCAGAGGAGAGCTACCAAGATGGTCAGAGGGCTGGAGCACCTCTCCTATGAGGACAGGCTGAGAGACTTAGGCTTTTCAGCCTGGAAAAGAGAAGGCTCTAGGGAGACCTTACAGAGGCCTTCCAGTACCTGAAGAAGGCCTACAAGAAGGCTGGGGAGGAACTTTTTACAAGGGCCTGTAGTGACAGGATGAGGGGTAACGGGTGGAAGCTGGCACAATGTAGGTTTAGACTAGATATAAAGAAGAAATTCTTTACCTTGTGAGTGGTGAGGCACTGTGTCGTGGGTTGACCCTGGCCAGCCGCCAGGTACCCACACAGCCGCTCACTCACTCCCCCTTCACTGCTGAACAGGGGAGAAAATATTTCCAAGGGTTCCGGGTTTTGAGATAAGGACAGGGAGATCACTTTCATTTACCGTCCCGGGCAAAACAGACTCAATTTTAGGGAAATTAGGTACATTTATTAAAAGAACTAATCAGAGAGGAGTAGTGAGAAGTAAGAAAAAGCAAACAGATCTTAACAAACAGAACACCTTCCCCCCATCCCTCCCTTCTTCCCGGGCTTAACATCAATCCCGGTTTCTCCACCTCCTCCCTCCGAGCGGCGCAGGGGGACAGGGAATGGGGGTTGCGGTCAGTTCATCCGACATTGGTTCCACCGCTTCTTCACTCCGGGGGAGGACTCTTCACTCTTCCCCAGGCCATTGTGGGGTCCCTCTCACGGGAGACAAGCTTCACGCTCTCTTCTCCGGCGTGAGTCGTCCCACGAAGGGCAATTCATCACAAACTGCCCAAGGGCAGCCCACCCCTCGTGAGTCTGAGGCGCAGTCCTTCAGGGGAAACTGCTCCAGCGTGAGCCACCCACAGCTTCCCAAAAGTCCCACCGGCCAACCTGCTCCAGCGTGGGCATTCCTCTCTTCCACGGGCTACAGGCTCCGGCAGCGACTTGCTCTGATACGGGCTTCCCACGGGCTACAGTCACAGAATCACAGAATCACAGAATGTTAAAGGTTGGAAGGGACCTCAAAGATCATCTAGTCCAACCCCCCTGCCAGAGCAGGATCACCTACACTAGAGCGCACAGGAACGCGTCCAGGCGGGTTTTGAATGTCTCAAGAGATGGAGATTCCACAACCTCCCTAGGCAGCCTGTTCCAGTGCTCAGTCACCCTCACAGTGAAAAAGTTTTTCCTCATATTTTTCTGGAACCTCCTGTGTTCCAGCTTCCACCCATTGCCCCTTGTCCTGTCAGTGGACGCCGCTGAAAAGAGCCTGGCTCCATCCTCCTGACATTCCCCCTTGACATATTTATAAACATTGATGAGGTCACCCCTCAGCCTCCTCTTCTCCAAGCTAAAGAGATCCAGCTCCTTTAGCCTTTCCTCATAAGGGAGATGCTCCACTCCCTTCACCATCTTTGTGGCTCTACGCTGGACTCTCTCAAGCAGCTCCCTGTCCTTCTTGAACTGAGGGGCCCAGAACTGGACACAATATTCCAGATGCGGCCTCACCAGGGCAGAGTAGAGGGGCAGGAGGACCTCTCTTGACCTACTTGCTACTCCCCTTCTAATACACCCCAGGATGCCATTGGCCTTCTTGGCCACGAGGGCACACTGCTGGCTCATGGTCATCCTGCTGTCCACTAGAACCCCCAGGTCCCTTTCCCCTGCACTGCTCTCCAGCAGGGCAGTCCCCAACCTATATTGGCACATGGGGTTATTTTTTCCCAAGTGCAAAACTCTACACTTGCCCTTATTAAACTTCATAAGATTTCTCCCCGCCCAGCCCTCCAGCCTGTCCAGGTCTCTCTGAATGGCTGCACAGCCTTCTGGTGTGTCAACCACTCCCCCCAACTTCGTATCATCAGCAAACTTGCTGACAACATTCTCTAATCCCTCATCCAGATCATTGATGAATATATTAAACAGCACCGGCCCAAGCACTGACCCCTGAGGGACCCCACTAGACACAGGCATCCAGCCAGACTCGGCCCCATTGACCACAACCCTCTGGCTTCTTCCCTTCAACCAGTTCTCGACCCACCTCACTACTTGGTCATCCAGACCACACTTCCTCAGTTTACCTATGAGGATGCTGTGGGAGACGGTGTCAAAGGCCTTGCTGATGTCCAGGTAGACCACGTCCACTGCATGGCCACCATCCATCCACCTGGTTATGTCTTCGTAAAAGGCTATCAGGTTGGTCAAACATGACTTCCCCTTGGCAAAGCCATGCTGACTGCCCCTAATAACCTTCTTATCCTTGATATGCCTAGAGACAGTGTCAAGGATAAGATGTTCCATCACCTTTCCAGGGATGGAGGTGAGGCTGACCGGTCTGTAGTTACTCGGGTCATCCTTCCTGCCCTTCTTATAGACTGGAGTGACATTCGCTTTCCTCCAGTCTTCAGGCACCTCACCTGTTACCCACGACTTACCAAAGATGATGGAGAGTGGCCTAGCAATGACTCCCGCCAGCTCCCTCAGCACCCGTGGGTGCATCCCATCAGGGCCCATGGATTTATGAATGTCCAAGTGTTCAAACTGATCCTTAACCCACTCCTCATCAATCAGGGCAGACTCCTCCTTTGTCATGACTTCCTCTGGGGCCTTAGGGGACTGAGGCTCCTGAGGACGGTCTCCAACAGTGTAGACAGAGGCAAAGAAGGCATTCAGCAACTCTGCCTTCTTTCTGTCCTCTGTCTCCAGGGCACCCACCTCATTCAACAGAGGGCCTACATTGCCTCTAGTGTTAGTTTTGTCAGCAATGTATTTGAAGAAGCCCTTTCTGTTGTCTTTGACCTCCCTTGCAAGTTTTAACTCCAAGGAGGCCTTAGCTTTTCTGATTGCCTCCCTGCACTCCCTGACAGCTGCCCTGTACTCCACCCAAGTGGTCAGCCCTTCCTTCCACAATTTAAACACCCTCCCCTTCCACCTGAGTCTGCCCAGCAGATCCCTGGTTAACCAAGCAGGTCTCCTGGATCTCTTTCTTGATTTCCTACCTGATGGGATGCACTGATCCTGAGCTTCAAAGAAGTGGTCTTTGAATGCCAACCAACTGTCTTGGGCCCCTTTACCTTTCAGCTCCCTGTCCCAAGGGGTATCCCCCAGTAATTGCTTGAAAAGGCCAAAGTTGGCCCTTCTGAAGTCCAGAGTTGCGATCCTGCTTGCTATTCTGTTTTTACCGCACAGGATCCTGAACTCCACCATCTCATGGTCGCTGCAGCCAAGGTTGCCCTCAACCTTCACTGCTTCAACCAGTCCTTCCTTGTTGGTGAACACAAGGTCCAGCAGCGCTCCTCTCCTGGTAGGCTCATCTACCATTTGCATCAAAAAGTTATCATCGATGCACTGGAGGAACCTCCTGGACTGAGGATGGCTGGCTGTGTGGGACTTCCAGCAAACGTCTGGGTAGTTGAAATCCCCCATGAGAACCAGGGCCTGGGACTGAGAGGCTGCTGTCATCTGCCTGTAAAAGGCCTCATCAACTTCCACCTCCTGATCAGGTGGTCTATAGTAGACACCCACCACAGTGTCACCTAAGCTAGCCTGCCCCTTAATTCTCACCCATAAACTCTCTACTTGCTCCTCATCTGCTGCTCGATGGATCTGAATACACTCCAGTTGCTCTCTCACGTACAGAGCAACTCCCCCACCTCGCCTCATCAACCTGTCTTTCCTAAAGAGAACATAACCATCAAGGCCCACATTCCAGTTATGTGAGCTGTCCCACCACGTCTCTGTAATTGCAATAAGATCATAGTTCTCCAGCCGAACATAGACTTCTAATTCTCCCTGCTTATTCCCCATGCTTCTTGCATTGGTGTACAGACACTTCAGAGATTTAATGGAGCATCAGTCCTCTTTCAGGGATCCACCCACACAGCGTGGAGTCCTCGGTGGACATCTATGCGGTGATCCTCACGGTGGACATCTGCACCTCGCCCATGGGCTGCAGGGGGACAATCCGCTTCACCATGGTCTTCACCACAGACCCGGGGGGACTCCTTCTGCTCCGGCGCCTGGAGCTCATCCCCCCCCCCCCCTCCTTCTTCACTGACCTTGGTGTCTGCACAGATTCTCACTCCTCCATCTCTGTGCCAGCTGTTATGGCGCAGTTCTTTTTCCCGTTCTTAAATATGTTTTTCACAGAGGTGTTCCTCTGCTATCACCTTACTGATAGGCTCAGCCTTGGCCAGCGGCGGGTCCCTCTTTGGAGCCGGCTGGCATTGGCTCTATCAATCTTGGGGAGCTTCTAGCAGCTTCTTACAGAAGCCACCCTGCAGCTCCCCCCCCGCCGCCAAAATCCGGCCAGGCCAAACCAAAACACACTGGCACAGGTTGCCCAGGGAAGTTGTGGATGCTCCATCCCTGGAAGTGTTCAGGCTGGAGAGAGTCTTGAGCAACCTGATGTAGTGGGACATGTCCCTTCCAAGGCAGTGGGGTTGGAACTAGATGTCCTTTAAGGTCCCTTCCAACCTAAGTCATTCTATGATTGATTCTATGATTCTATGAATTGTTTTTCCTTTTTAATTTAAACATTGAACTAACTGATTGTACCCATAAAGAACTTATACCTGCTATGCCCTAATTTTGTAGAGCAGACTTGCTTGTAACTTTTTTTTGCATAAAGAATACAAATGAAAATGGGCCCATCCTTTAAAATTTTGCCTGAAATAGTGTACAAGTTATTTTATCTGCTAGTAATGGAAAATAGTACAATTCCACAGTAGTCACATATGAAGTATCAACCCAGTGTATTTGTATGATGCTTACACAGGACTCCAGAAGTCTTGCGATGCATCCTGAAAGAGTTGAAGGATGTATCTCTTCTAGCTGGTCCCACCATGAAATCCGAGAACAAGAGAGAAGTTAAGAATGAATCACAGTTTATGTTATAAATGCAAGACTGATACTGACTCAGGCAGCAAATTTCAGAGCTCAGTTTTATGTTGAACAAAGAATGAGTATTGCTGAGTAGACCACTTGCGCACCTGCTTAGTCAGTTTACAGAAGAGTTGTGATGTGACCATGGTCTTGGCTTGAGACAGGTTGGGTCTCTAGTATTGAAAGAAGGGATCCATTTTGCAAGACAGAAGATTTTAATCCTTTGGCATCATCTTTTGGAGGACAACCAAGCTTATTATCCTGCAAACATTAGATATTTGTTTCCTCCTTGGCTTTTAAGGAAATAGGACTTGTTCTATGGCACATGATGGGGACAAAACTCTGCACTTCTGTAGGTCCCTGTGATTAAAGTGGGGTGAGATGCTAAAAAGTAATTTGGTCCTAATTTGGTCTAAGAATGCCTCTGTGATCCTGTTAGAGGCGTAGGAGTTGCAGAAATTAAAAAGTATGCAGGCTAAAGGGGAACGGAAGAGAAAAAACACCTTTAATTAAAGTCCAATTATTATTGCTAAAATGTCAGACCTTTAGATTATGCAATACACCTATAGTATTTTAGTAAATAGCATTTCATGTGAAGATGGAAAGCTGTCTGCCTGATAAGTTTGCAGCTATAACTGAATGATTAATGAAATCAGAGTCTGGGTATTTAACTATGTATAAAAATGATAATGTGCCAGCTTGTGTCTTGGGATAATGGAGGCAGACTAGTCTTGACAGTCATCCAAAGGGATTTCATTTCCTAGATATATAATTCAAGCCGGTTTGTGCCCTGGTCTGCACATCATTATATTTCAATGCAACATTATATAGCAAAGACATTAACTTCTCAGAAGGTACATCATATGTGATATGTTTTTCATTCGCAGGAGCCACAGGACAGTG
Source organism: Trogon surrucura (assembly GCA_020746105.1). Lineage (NCBI taxonomy): Eukaryota > Metazoa > Chordata > Aves > Trogoniformes > Trogonidae > Trogon > Trogon surrucura. Next base: position 15,532,859 of record CM036622.1, on the reverse strand, counting down.
CCAAAATGCCATGTTGTAGAGTTTGTCTGTCATGATCAATTTGTAGTATGAAATAAGTATCTACTTTATTTCTTGTAAATCAAAATCAGCAGTGAAACCTATTTATTGCCATAGGGACCATATTTAAAACTCCAGAAGCTGCTCCGTTGATTAATTTGATCTGGGAAGTTTACAGATCTCTTGAATAGTAAATATCATCTTAGCTGCAAAAAAACCTCCCACAACTTTGATAAGTAAATGTGACGTAAAAACCTCCAACAAATCAGGTTTCTGAGAGATGATCAAAATCACATCAGAGAGAAGCTGAATGAAATGAAGATCTTACACTGAAAATAACAGTGCTATCTATAGCTCCTCACTGTGGCTGTCTACCTTGCTAAGGACTCTAAATAGCACATAATTACGACGTGTAAGTGTTTTTCTAGATTATTATTCTGTATAGCATTTGAAAGATAATGTGTTCACCCATTTTCACGACACATTCCTGGATTCAGTGTAGGCCTCAGAAGCATGAGAAGACTCTCATAGTCTCCATACAAATTGGCTAGCATATTGAAAATAACTAATTTAATATGTTTCTAACTTAATGTAAAAAAGCTGTTCTTTATTTTAAAATATGTTTTCTGATAAAAGAGCTCAATAATGTGTAATTTCATTCTAGTAAAGTTTTACAAGAATAGACGTTTTCTGTTTTAAATTATATTAGCCAAGATAGCTGGCTGAAGCCTCCAGTGGGAGTTGGGGGAGAGGGCAGAACAGGCTGCTGATGGTTACCAGCTCAGCAAAGCGAAAAAGCCAACAGAAATATATTCAGAAACCGTAGCCCCCTCCAAAAGAGAACTGATTTACCAAAGCATCAGAGCTCAGGCTTCTGTAGCTTGCATTTTGCTTCCTTCTCTTATTTCCCATTGGGAAAGACACACATTCCAAATTTTTTCATTTGTGTAGCTCTTACCTGTTTATGTCTCAGTGATATGTGGAAGAGAGTTCATCATGCATTGTCTGTGCTGCTCCTTCCTCCTCAGGGGGAGGACTCCTCACATTCTTCCTTTGCTTCAATGTGGTCCCTCCCACAAGAGACAGTCCTCCACAAACTGCTCCAGTGTGGATCCTTCCCACAAGAGATAATTCTTCATGAACTGCTCCAACATGGGTCTCTTCCATGGACTGCAGTCCTTCAGGAACAGGCTGCTCCAGCGTGGGTGCCCCACAGGATCACAAGTCCTACCAGTAAACCTGCTCCAATGTGGGCTTCCCACAGGGTCAGAGCCTCCTTTGGGCTCCTTTGGGACCTCCCTGCTCCAGCATGGTGTCCTGCATGGGCTGCAGGTGGACATCTGCTTCACAGTTAACCTCCATGGTCACCATGGTTTTCACCATGGAATTGCTGCTCTGGTGTCTTGAGCATCTCTCCTGCTTCATCTTCATTGACCTTGGTGTCTGCAGAGTTGTTTCTCTCATATATTCCCACTCTGCTCTCTCTGGCTGTAGTTGGGCAGCTTTCCCCTCCTTCTTAGACACGTTATCACAGACTCTACCTCTGTGGCCAATGAGCTTGGCCTTGGCCAGCAGCAGGTCCATCTTGGATCCAGCTGGCATTTGCTCTGTTGGACATAGGGGAGGCTTCTAGCAGCTTCTCACAGAAGCCACCCCTGTAGCCCCCTGCTACCAAAACCTTGCCACAGAAATCCAGTACAGCAGCTCGTCGTACAGCAGCTCATCCTTCCCCATTCCTGATCCCTGTTATTTTCCATCAAAGGTGAGAAGCTTGAGTCTAGTGCACCTCTCTCCTCTGCACAAGATTCATACCTGAGGGCAAATAAAAGCAGAGCTTTCTCAACTTTCCCTTGAAAAGAAAAAGAAAATAAAAAACCCAAAGGCTTTCACAGCCAATTCTTGTTCCCCTTTTGGTGGATAACTGAGTCTGGCTTCACCCTCCTGTTTTCTGACTGAAGGTGAGAGGAAAGCTGGCAGGCTGGCCTCTTCCCTGTTCTGTAGAAGCAGGACCGATCAACAGTGAGAGTGTCACAAACTGATCCAGGTAAAATCAAAGTAATTCATGTCTGAGAATAGTAAGGCAAGGTAGAAAAAATGATCATTAGTTTCTAGGTGAGCCAGTGTTTCGGGCAGGTGTATTGAAGGAGTACTCAGTCTTACACATGCTGTGCTTTTTTGAGAACTTGGTCTTCTGTGTAAACTGAAATGATTTTAATGTTTTTTTCACTGAAGTTAGTTAAAAGTTAGAATAAATGATCATATTGGCCTTTCCTGACTTTATTAGTATGTCAGTCTGTATGTGTGTGTGTATACATGCCTGTGTGAGGCCAAGAGAAAACCTCAAGATATAAGCCAGGATTTCTTTATTTATATGCAGCCTCACTCCATGCCTTGCTCCAGCTGTGTGCTGCTAGCAGCTAAGGAAGTATTTTCAGCTCTCTTGCATGAAACAGCGAGGGTCTGTAGCCACCCACGGACTCTGTGGTTAGAGCTTTGTGTGCCGGAGTGGCTCAGGTGCCCCTTAGAGCCTGGCGCGGCACCAAGCACAGATGCAAGATGGGGAATGGGCCTCAACAAATTTGGAAGAAGTAACAAAACACTCAGATATCATTTGGTATCACGGGATAAAGCTGTGAATAGTATGTAAATGTTGGGATTTTGTCTGCTGCACATAAGACCTTTAAATTTCAGGGTGCTTACTGTCTGCAGGGATCGGTGCCATTTCATGAATGAGGGTTTGATGCTGTGTGTTACAAAGGCAACACTGAATGATTTACTTTTCCCCCACTCTGATCTTTTTCTCCGTTCATCAAAAATAAATAATTCAGGATGCAAGTGTGAATTTGCAGTTTGCATACAGAAGCATGTGTGTGAACTATCACGTTATTATTTAAGGACATGGCAGCCCACGCCAGGAAATGTGATAATTGACGGGTGTGACATATTAACCTCCACTGGTGGGAAAAAGCTCAGAACCAGTTCGGCTGCTGGCTGAGGAGAAATCCTGGCTCTGGCAGCAGTCAATACTCTGTTATTGTCTGAAGAAGAAAAAAAAAACCCTGTTATTTCCAAGGGCAAGGGGAAAGAAAAGCTTCACGAGCTGGTTCACTCTCTCCTTCTTTCGAAAAGGTGGAGAGCAGGTAATTGTTCAAGAAATTTAACCCTTATTTCTGATATTTCTTGCTAGAACTGCTGGGTGGAGCTAAGGTCTATAATTAGCCCTCCTTCGTTTTCTGTTTTACATGGAGCCTGTGCTTTATCGCTTCTGTGTGTTCCCAAACACTTGTCACATCTTGTAAAGTGAAGATATGTTCATTTTCATGTTGAGAATGTACAAATGATTAAAAAAACCTGTAATGTACTAACAAGATATTCTAATTAATAAGTACGAACAGAATATTCTCAAGGCATCTTGATCACTTTCCAGATTTTTGCTTCTCTTCATGTATTTTTAGAACTTCACGCACATACAGTGGTGTTTGGGAAGGGGTCTAGGTAAAGTGATAAATCTGGCAGTTCTCCATGCGGTTATGTGTCCCACAATGTGCTATGCCCATGTTTGTTGGGTGAATTAACCTGTCATCCAAATGATTACATAACTGTGTACATTGCAAAAATTTAGCTGAGCATCTTTTGCTCTAAAGGCGGAACCTTCCAGAAAGCTTTAAGTTAGAGGTGGGAAATTAGAATCAATCAGATGATGATAGAAAAGTTATTTGGATGTTTTAGCACTCACACATCTTCTAAATCAGGGTGGAAATAAAGTGTCAGGGTTTTTTGATACATGTGAAATATGCCACAACTGAGATTAAAATGAGAAATACTTGATTTTGTAAGTTCTTGCTTTCTCTCTCCCTCATATTTTCTAAATGGATAGCTGAGGGTTTTTTTTTTGTGGGTTTTTTTTTTTGTTTTGTTTGTAGGGTGGTGTGTTTTGTTGGGTTTTTTTGTTTGTTTTAAAAATAAGCAATGATAGAGCACCATGTAACTCTGGGGAAATGTGCTATTAGGGACTCTCCTTTCTCTTAGAGGGGACACCTCGCAAACAATGTCATTTCCTCTGCTTGGGTTGCAACAGAGCAATTAACTATAGCTATCATATTGATTTTCATGCAAGTTTTGAACACCTAGGAACAGGTTTAAAACCAAAAGGCTTCTTTGCATACTTAGGCTGATCAAGCAGCCACAGCAGGAAATAAATTTCAATAGCTATAATGGGAATTGAAGCTGAGCTAACAACCTAATGATGTCATTGCTTACTGTTACCAAAATCTGAGTTACTCAGTCTCTCCTTCTCTTAGCAAAATGCCTGAATTAAGATGTGGATTTTTTGTAAGCAGGCATTTCCCTCACTAAGTCTGATTTTCTTCTTCTAAGCAAACTGAAGTGTGGATCTGGTTTGTTTTTGCTCAGGGGTTCGCTATATTCCAAACTATGAAAAAACTTCTGTAAGTGTGACAAAAATATTGCCTAAAATTGGTTGCAAGATAATTTTAATTATTGTAGTGTTACAGTTCTTTTCCCAGATATTTAGAGGAAATGGCTATTGTATCCTAGATACTTGCAATAAACAATGGGCTGAAAATTATTAACTGGAGATATACAGCAAATCTGTGATTGAGAAGCATTAATGAGAGTCAAGATTGATTAGTGAGTTATTTACTAAAAGATAAGAAAATAATCTACATACATAGTGCAATATGTAACTGAACCACCCTGCAATAATGAATCCAATCAGCTCCTCATTTTTCTCAGCTTATTTTGTGACTTCGGGCTACTTGCATTTCTGAAAAGAGGTAAACATGTTAGTTATTACTTTTTTTTTTTTTGTTACGAGGCTTTCAGAAAGAATCTGTTTTAGATAAATAAAATTACAGAAAATTACAGACTTGAGACTTCATCTCTTTGCAAAGTCTATGAACCTTAATCATGCCATTTAAAAAAAAATTTGCTATGCTGTCTAGCGCAGATTGCCTGTTAGTAATTAGAGAAATTTCTCTTTTTTACATGTGTGGAATTGGCAATAGTCAAAAGTGAGTTAGGCTTTCCCCCTCATTTTTTATTCTGCAAACCAAAGCACTCTGCATGATGAACAGTTTTTAAAGGCTGAGCTCCCGTTTTAGGATCGGCCATCCCTTTAAATGCCTGCAGACCGTTTACCAAGTGAAATAACAGAGTAAAAATAAACTCATGACCCTGAAAGCATTGGTCGCTGCAGAAAGACTTTTAGCCCTTTAAATTACAGGTTGCAAAAACATTACACTGAATCATTTGATCCTTAAATTGTTTTTTAATTTCTGGATGCCTTGCATCAAACTCTAACTCCCAGCTACCAAAGAGATCTTGGTGTTCAGCATGATGGCTAGCTAGTTACAACTGCGTTTGGTATGAAACAATGAAAAAGTTGCCTTTGAGAGAGCAGAAAGAAAACCTGGCTGTAAGAAAACATTCGTGAAGTATCTTCTCTTCTGTAATCACTAGATTAATTTTTCTACTTGGTATGTTGTTTTGCTGAATCTCTGACTTCATACAAGCGGTGTCAGATCTTCACACTTCTCTCTGCTGGCACTCTTCATTAATATAATCCCAGCGTCCCCAAAAGAGTTTCCTGGAGCCTCACTCACACAGTAATACATACTGTGCTTTGTAGTGCATGAAATCCAGGGGTCACAGTAGTCAGCTGTGCCCTGAGTGGACCAGATCAGTGTTTTGGGTGGGGAAACCTCCTTTCACGTATTCAGTCAGAAGCATTAAAATAGCTTAGGAGCCAGGGATATGTCATGTAAATGAACTCAAGCAGCTCTACCACCTATTATGCTCACAGTTTCCTTCTATTCTGAGGGGGCCTCATTGGGTCTAGGAATTAGTACAGCCCTAGGGCTTCTCTATTTGATTAACCAGAGCCTGGATTTGTTAAACTCCCAGACATGCTGCAAAGTCCTTTTTCCTTCCTGGAAGCTTTTGAGTAAGGATTCAAAGGTGAAAGGGTTGGAGGTTAAAGTTCTGACCCTCCTCTCCTCCAAACCTCTTCCCTTCAAGAAGTGAACAAAACAAATCACTTAAGCGTGTGACGATCTAACTCAGTATTGCCATCTCTCATATGTTTTGTGTTGAACTTAAGGCTTCAGCTGTAAGAATCGAGATTCAAATACTCAGCTTTAAATTAGAACACAGTTTTGTAGTCCTTGTGATTCTGAACTACAGATTGAAAATGAATCCAAAGAAAAATAGTAGCTTAAAGAAAATACTGCCCTGTTGTTTTGGAACGCAGTGCTTGACTCAGGATTTCTGAATACCTGCATCTGGCAATATTGCTAACTGAAAGCACGGGATTACATCCAGTAAAATAAATGGGGCTTAACATATGTTTTATAAACCTTAGTGAGTTGGGGTCTGAGACTGACTTATGGACAATTTTACACAAATGCAATGAACGGCTTACAGGAAAGTTGGCTAACTGGAAAAACTAACTGCATTTTTGTATTGTGAACATAAGCCTTTAAACTGTATTCTGCTGCTGGGGAGCTAGGACGATTTGGAGACTTTACTACAATGAGGATGCATTTCTAATTGCTCTCATGAAGTTGCTGTGTCTTGTGGTCAGTGGTGGTCACAGGGAATGTGTCACATATTCGTTGGCCAGGAGCAAAGTAATTTGTAAAGGTGTTACAGAGCTACCTATTCGAGCAAAGAAACCCTCAGATCATGACTCTGACTTAAGCTGTGGATTTTAATATTCCTCCTAGGGTTTTTCTCTCTCCTCTGCCTGTGAGGAGGAGGTGGGAACTGAGAAAGGTGGAGTAATGGATGAGCGAAGTACTTTGTTCTTGGCAGGGTTTAGAGTCTGGGGTTGTGTTTTTCCTTTCTGCAGCATAACCCCTAGGGAAGATGCCTGTATGCAGAGTGTTCAATTATCTAAGCTGTCAGGAACATGCATGTTGTCAAAATGTAGCCTTGCAGCAGATTCCTGGTGATCTTTACAGATGGCCCAGGTCTCCTTCTTATATCTTCAGCTTAAGCATTTGATTAATCATTTCAATTATTCACCCTAAATCGGATGAATTGTGAGTGTGTGTAAAACAGAGGAAAATTACATAGGAAAGAGCCAAACTATTCTGAAAGTAAGGTTGTTTTGTTTTGATTTGGGGTTGGTTTGGTAAACTGGTTTGTGGTGGTTTTTTTGTTACTTTTTTCTGCCAGCTAATTAGGTACGCTAGTATGCTACAGCAATAAAACACAGAAGATCACTTACCTCATTCCAGAAAATGCCAAGGACATTAAGAACGTAAATGTCATTGTATTCAGAGACAAATCAAGATATTCTCAATGAAAGAACAAGAAGTAGCTTAGATATGTAGGCTGAAGGAATTTGGTATGGTATCTCCAGATCAGGAAAGATGACCATGCACTCAGCTTGAGTTATCACTGTCAATTTGAGACAAAGATGAACCAACATATTCTGTAGTTCCAGTAGGCAGTCACAGGCAGGCTGTGAGAAAATATGTGATTTGAATTAGATAGCTCTGAGTTTGCTTGGCAGGAGTGTCTGACTCACAAAAACTAGGTTACTTAGTGGTCCGCTTTATTTTAGTGTGAATAAAAATAAGTGATGTAAGTAATGGGACTACCTTTGGGGAGAAGAGTGAAGATTTGCTATGCTCCCTACTTGTCTCCGTCCAGAAGTTCCTATTATCAGCCTCCGCTATTCCTTGGAGGAAAATGCTGAAAGAGATGGGCAGCACAGAGAGCAATTTGTTCTAAGCTTTCAGAAAAATTGGCAACACTCAAACCACATCAGCATTCACAACGGTGAAGCTGAGGATGACCTCTATCTGAGAACAGAGTTCGTAGCTGGGAGAGAGAGTCTAAATCTGGCTGCTTTCAGGTAGCTAATGTAGTGAACTTTGTGGAAGGATTGTGTATCTGTGTGCCAGCCTTCACTGTCCCCCACCACATATTAAATGACACAACAAATTCTTACTTTAGGCCCTGACTTGGCAAAGTAGGTTACATTGCGTTGTTTTCAATTACTCCCATGCTGGAAGCTAGCCTCTGGCTTAAGTGCTTTGTAGACTTGAGCCTATGGTTCTTTTTGAGATTTGGTCATTAATTTTTCTTGTAATGTTTTGCAAGCCATATATCACCTGTGCAGACAAAAAATTAAAAAAAAACAAACCAGAACTTAGCTGCACAACACTCACACAAGGTAGAGAATTTCAAACATCTTTACATCGGTGAGCTTGATTCCCCTGGCAGGGCAGGGTGAGTTTTCCTTCCTGACCCTGTGCTGTGGCTCTGCTTGTGACATGCCTTTCTCTCTCTTCTTTCCAGGAGCAGTTTCATGTGAAGCCCAGGACAGAAAGCCCAGGCAGGAATTTACAGTCTTTTGACTTGCAGATGCCTCCTTTTTTTTTTCTGTAATATGAAGGTATACTAGGTACAGACATAATCATCTTTTCCCATCTTCCACAATGATTTTGGAGGCTGTTTAAATATTTGGTTGCATTTGGAAAACATTTTGACGTTCTCTGCAGAAAGGCACCAGAGGGAAACAAAATATCCATATTATTGCTTTAGAATGGACCCCTTTGAACTAATGAGGCATTAATGAATGGACTGGTGTGTTGTATCTTTCTTATGAAGGAAGGGCGCAAAGTCATTTCACAAATTGCAGCCCATTTTTTATAAATAGCTTGGCAGGGGTTTTCCTGGAGATGGAACTTCAAGCCAAATATACAGCAGCAGCTGTGGGGACACGTTATGCGGAAACTGTTCCAGGTGCTGTGCTGGAAGAGTCGGTGTTGCAGGGTAACAGCACAAAGACACAGATTTAGATACATCTTACAGCAGCAATTCTGGTTTATACTGAAGGCCTGAAAAATATCTGTGTGCCTGAGGTAAGCAATGTGAGTCTTCCTCTCATAATTTCCCAGTGACTTTGTACCCAACTTACCCAACTACATTCACTGTATATCAGATTTGAATGATCAGGAAGTGACTAGAAATTTTACTTTCTTATTTTCATAAGAAATAGTTGTGTAAATTGTTGCTGTGATACTCCCAATAGTATGACTTTTTTTCTCATACACATGGCTTTCAAAGCCTGTGACAAACTGGAAGGAATACCAGCTATTGCTTCCAATAAATGGCATCGAAACTAAGACGCAAGGTGTATAATTACACTCATGTCTTGAGGAGGATTTTGCTTCTTTTTTAGATGAATTTTAAGAGGTGTCCTGGTTTGAGAGCCCCAGGATAAAAGTTTTCGGGGGCTCCTGGCACAGGTGCTAATCACAGGGTGGGAGGGGGTGCAGCAGTGCCTGTGAGGAGGAGAGGATGGGTCCCAAATGGAGCAATCATGGTTCCTTCCCCTGAGGTTCAGTATAAAAGGGCCCCTAAGAAGAGCCCTGGGACCTTTAGTGTAGCTGTTTTTGGAGGAGTGCTGTCCCCTGTTTGTCATCTCTCCCTGTGCTGCTGGAGTTCCTGCCTCCTGTTTTCACACAGAAGCACCATTGGACGGGACAGGTTGTCTTGCCTCTGCCTCCCTGGGTGGCAGTAGTGCAGCTGCCTCAAGGTTTCCCTTTCTGCTTTTTTTGGACTACCGTGGAGACTCTGGACTTGGGTGCTCCTGTCTGCTGTTGAGTTCAATCTGGGACTTTTTTTTCTGTTCGGGACCTAGTTGTCATCTGGAGGGTGTGGGTTCCATATTAACATGTTTTCTTGTATCTTTAAATATATTTGCATGTTTTTATAATATCTATGTATAATTCAACATCTTCATTGTTGTTGATAGTGTTATTTTCTTTTTTGTTTGAGTGGCTTGGTTTTTTTTTCCTCCAACCTCAAAGTCTCTCTCCCTGGTTCCCCTGTTATCCTCTCTAAGGAGGGTGGTGGTGGGATCATGGAAAGAGTCTGTCAGAGTTTAGTAGCCAGCCCAGCCTTAAACTTTGACAGAAGGTTACATAAAATCTTGAAAAACTGGGGAGAAGGGACAGTCATATTTTATGTTTGTGGTGACAAACCATGCTTACATGGTTTAAAGCTGCCTTCTCCATTTTTCTAGTGGACTGACAAACTTCCAGCTTTTGTCTGGCATGCTGACAAATCCCTAGAAATCAATCTGCCATGAATGTGCCTGGCTTCTACAGAGTAGTTTCCCATCCTTTTTAAATCCCTCCTGGCTTATTCCCTGAGACCAGCTCTGCTGAGCCTTGCTATTCCACTTGTCCTCAGCAGGAATTCTCAAGGAAAATTGGAGTACCTTCAAATACTGGTGACTGGGAATAATGCCTGATCGACCGGGTATTGGACCTCACCTGGTTGCTGCAAGCCTGCAGGTGCACATTCCTCAAAGCAATGTTTTATTTCTTCTCTTGTTTCACAGCTGAATCCCACGACACATGCATGGATAGTGCACGTTTTGGTGTGATGTGGCAGATACAGGAGAGCAGCAAAGATGGAGACTGCACGTCTAAGTGAAGGTTAACAGGGATATTTTCTTTCATTATTTTTAATTCTGTGCAATAAAGGATCTTGGATATTTGTGGACATCCTTTCTCTTTTTTGCTTTGCAGGAAAGTAGCTGGTTTTCTCTGTTACTCCATCAGCCTCCCAAGACTTCTGTATGTGTATGTGCCTGTGCTATTTCACAAGCAGGATTTGGTGAGACAGTAGTGATTTTTATTCTGATTCTCTAGCTTCTGAGAACATGTTTGTTGGTATCCAATTTAGAGCAGGTTTGTCTTTTGTTTTTTTTTTGTCTTTGCAGCCTGAAACTTAGTGTTACTATTTTTCACTCCCAAACGGGTTCTGTCATTGTTGTCCAAGAATTGTTTAGTGCATTTTTTCTTTTAATGTCTACCACAGGTTTTTATTAACAACATAAGCGTGTTAGTCATATTCAATAGCACTTCATGGTAACAGGTCCAACATCTGATTTCTTACTTGCGATTTATTTGTAGCTTTTAATTTGGTACTTTAAAAAAACCCACAAACACCCCATCTGTGGCCTTTTGTGTTCTTGTACTCTTGGGACTGAGTTTTAGCTCTTGGGTGCTTCCCTGTAACTTTCCCCAAATCCAGCAAAACTTTCATAGTTGGAAATAAGTAGACGATAAGGTTCTCAGACACAATGAGTTATTTTTCAACTCACTTAATATTTACTTCTTTAAATCTGTTGCCTGGCTAACATCTTGGGTCTTCTTTGGTGAAGTGCCATCACCTGGCAATACTAGACATTAAGGTAAACTTTTTTTTTTACGTAACCTGGATGGGGTGGCAGGATGGGCCTTGGCTGCCAGCCCTGCCCTGACAGACCCCTATGGAGAGTGTTTGGTAAAATTGCTGCTTCTCCACCTGTTCCTCCAATTTCCCATCTCACTGTCAGCTTTGGGAGTCCTTGTTTTCCTCTGATGGATGATGTTGGCTTGCTGGGTTTCTTCTCAGATTTCTTGTCTCCTTTACCAGTGCATTTTTTTTCATGTTGGGGTAATTAAGTATATTGCACCAACATTACCTCACGTAACTACACTTTGATGTGAGTCTGGCATATAGCCCTGGTTATATGTAACACTGCTTGTTTTTCCAGTGAAGGATGTTTGTTTTCTTTTGCGGGACGGCTCAGCGGCTTGTAGCTGAGTAAATCCTATTGACAAAGCCTCAAGAATGGTCCCTGTAATTATCTAGGGATTCTTTTCCTCCTCTTTTCCTTGCCACACAAACTCTGGTTTCTGTTTTCTATTCAGCTTTTTGTCTTTCCAGAGAAGTGGTGCAGTTTTCAAGTAACAGAGTGACCTGTTCCTCTGGAAATGTGATTGAAAACAGTTTACTTCTAGTATCTTCATTCATTTTGGAGACTGTTCATGATTTTGGGGAAAAGAGGTCAGACCTGCCTTTTGATGGCTTGGAATTGACCAAATATGCAGTTGATACAGATCTTGTCTTCACAACCGTTGAGTAAATTGCTATTTTATTTCTTCCCACTTGTATATAAAGATACTTTACAGATGGTGTTTGGTTTAGAGGTTGGGAATGATTTTGCCTGGTGTTGCTCTCTGTCCGCTCTTTTCATTCTCACTATTTGCAGGTCTTTGAAAGCAAGTGACAAAGTGTGTATCACAAATTGAGGAGGGACTCCCAAGCTGCCTGAGTGCCCGGGTTGAAACACTTAGCAGGAATTTGTCTTGTTTTTTAAATGCAAAATCCTACTGTTCGACTGTGCAGCTATGAATGCACATTGTAGAGAGGTCTCGATGGTATTTGTATTAACTTCTGTGGCTGTTTTTGATTTGAGATGTGAAGCAAGGTTTACACACCGCACACAGTTACAGAGGGCAAGCTGTTGCACTGCATCTCTATAACCTGTTTGCTCAGGCAAAGCAGTGGAGGGAGGCTGGATTTAACTTGTATTTTTATTTTAACATCTCTCTGTGCCTTTTCTGGGCTGTTTAATACAGCTTTGGGTACACTTACAGAGAACTTGGCTCTGACGACCATCTTTTCCGTAGAGGTATGTGAGAGGGCTTTCAGCCGTACCGTTCTGCTAGCAGAAAGTTCATTTTGGGCTTGAAAAGAAATGGTGTAATTACGTGGGAGGAGGTTTTGGGCAGGGAGCACCGGTAACACGCTGGGTGCTGTGCCTGGGGGCCATGCAGGGTTGCCCCCAGCTGCAGCGGCGTGCCCCAGCCCCAGGACCTCCCATGCCAGCATGTGTGGGACAGGCTGAGAAGGGTGGACAGAAGATTAGGGTCCAAAATGAGTGTGCAGCCCTGAGAGGACTGCGTTGAGTCCAGCGCTGCTGAGTCTGTGCCAGGGACACAGCTTGGAGCTGCCGTGAGCTGTGGTAGGAACAGAGCAAGCCTCAGACCTGCATCCAGCTTCCTCCTCGTCGAACGGTCCCTGTTACCTCACAGCTTTTGTGCTGTGTTGCCTGTGCAAAATGGCATTCTGCCTTTGGCCTTGCTGCTGTCATAGGCCTCAACCTTTTATCTAAAACAGAAGTTGCCATTTTAGATCGTTTGACGAAGACTCATCTCTCGCCTGCCACCCTGCAGTGCTGCTGTGCTGCGTTGTAAATGGGCTGTAATAGGGAGGAAAAAAATGCCCTGAAGTAATGACAAAAGGCTAGCTTTGATATTTTTTTTGTAGTGGGGTAGGAAAGGAAAAGGGAATATGAGTGTTTTGGAAAGTCCCACTTCTGCCAGCATTGTGTCCCGTGAGAAGATGGGATTTGGACCCTGGTCACAACGGGGGTGAGAAGAGTGGGCAGGGAGCTGCCTTCCTGGGCTGTGCTCGGTGGGAGGAAGCCGGGAGGCATCCTCTGAGGCACCAGCTCAGCTGGAAGGCTGGGGAGTGGGGCTGGGAACAAAGGAGCATCAGCCTGTGCAGGCAGGGAGACAGCCAGCCCATCAGTGAAGGGATTGATTTTTCCCACCAAAAGGTCTTCTTTGTTTTTCCTTCTGCAAAAGAAAAGAAAATAAAAAGAGAAAAGAAAACCCACTTATTTAAACATGTTCTGTTTTTTTTTTTTTTTTTTTCTCCACGGAAAATGTTTCATTTTTATTTTTGAGGAAAAAATGTAGACAATTCCAGACAAAATATTTTCTTTACATGCTTTCATTTTGCTAAGATGGTATTCTGTAAGAGGATGTTTCTCTGTGCATGTTTATGCATGTGAGAGAGCTTCAGCACTTTCATCTGCCTGTAAGTATGAGGGGCTGAGTGCTGTTCAGTCAGGTTCTCCCTCCTGCAGCAAAGCAGGTAGAAATCCTCAATAGGAGGCAGGCTGGATAATGCTACTCTGGGACAACACAGGTATGCAATATTTATTGGAGTTGCATGGTTCTGACCCTTAGACAAATTTGCTCTTAACCATTGGTTTTTCAGAGTGTTGTTTGTGCTCCTGTTTTTTTTTGTGTATTTTTTTGTTCTTTTCTCCTGTGTGTGTGAATTATTTTTGAGCAGGAATTACCTCAAACAACCCATATTTCTAATATGCTGTAATACACAGACTTGTCAGAGAACACTGACCACCTTTTACTTCCTTGAAGTCAAGCACAAAGGTGTTCAGAATCTGCTGGAAATTGTTGTCTCTCACAAAAGGAATTTGTTTTGCCTCAAATGTAGCTATGGCATTTTGCTTCACTGATAACAATGAAAGGTAATAAAGATACAACTGCAGCCTTCAAGAAAGAGACCAGTAAAATGTTGCTTTGAAGAAACTGTTACTTGATGAATTCTACTGAAAGTGTTCTCATTTTAGTTGCCTACTCAAAAAAAATCAAACCAAAACCAAAAACCTTTTTGAGCTCAAGATTTCTTAATTACTGAAGAAAAAGTTATGCCATTAAAACGACCAACCAGACAAAAAATCAACTGGAATTATAGGTACCTCATCTCTTCCGCTTGACGTGCTTCAAGAAGCTCCCCAAAGACTTGCTGATGTGTAAATACATTTCAGCAAAGACATGTGTGAAAATAGAAGGGAATCAGGAAATTAACTACTGTTGCTGAGGAACAATAGGGCTAATTAATTGCAAATAAGATGACAAGGTACTACCTTGGTACATGCATTATGGTACAGCCGTGGCCATGCCCAGTGTCCCTGGGGCACAGCTCAGCCAGTCCCTCTAACACCTAGGCTGCGAGGAGGGAGTTTGGTGTCCCTAAAACAAGGGGCAAGATGAGTAGCTGCCTAAAGCCGTAGCAACCCCTAGGCAAGACTTAGGTGGAATTAAAGCCATCTGGATCTGTCATTTAGCCTTTCTGTGGATCAGTCCCCCATCTGTTGAAAGGTACGCTTTGAGCTCTTCGTAACTAGAGTTCCCTTCTCTGTTCTCCATGTCAGGATGGTGCCTTGTACAAAAAAGCCCTGATCTTGTTTGGTGCCTCTAATTATTGCTATAATATAGATACATATATATAAAAAAATACTACTGAAGGTAAGATTACAACCTCCAGGTCAGCTTCTGCTGCATTACCCTCACCCTTTCCCACTGAAGCCTGCCAGGGTGTTACTGAACACAGAATTTGGCATTTAAGGTTTTAGTGTACAATATGCACATCTTGTGCTGAGATTAAATATGAATATGTTTAAAGGTCTGCTTTCAATCCAAATTTTGAGGGCTTGCCAAAGTAGCAGAGATTGAGATAGGATCTTTTGTACTATTAATTGAAGGCTATGCTTTTATTTCTTTCTTTTTTTCTTTTTTTTTAAAACCTCCCTTCTGTGGTGGAAGATATCTCGCTGCTGCTTGGCTTGATTCCAAATACTGTTTTCCTCTTTAGCTAGAGCTGCAAAACGTAGTGGGTTTGACTCTTTGCTAAGTATCTTGTGTTAAATACTCACAATTCAGAGTTGCAGATAACTTAAGGTGAAAGGGAAACCAGATCAAGATGCTATTAGCTGCCACTAGAAAGAAAACATGCCATAATGTCATATGAGTTAATAACTTTAAGTAGCCTGTAAGATGCTGCTGTGGAATTAAATGCTTAACAATAATTCAAAAACGGCTTACAGAAATTTAAGAATGTGGATCATTTAGTATAGCTGAAATTATGCTCCTGGCATATATGTATGACACATGAGAGCACTTACCTGGAAATTTATTACCCAGCTCTGAGCAAACAAAGCATGACCTACATTTGACTAAAGTCAGCTGTCTCTGGCTAATCCTATGGGCTTCTTTTTATTAATGTCACAATTGCTAATGTGGTATAACATTGTCATTACTGAATAGCACAGCGGGATAAGCTGCAGCTGTTATTGCTCTTTCTATACCTACTAACTCATTAAATTTGAGTTTTGGGGAATACAAATTGTAAAGATTATTCAAATTCTGATTGAGAAATGGGACTACTGGGAAATTGATGGCATATAAAGTAAAACTTTGAATCAATGATTTCGGTGGGTTTTTTTTTTATGGAGGAGGTTGGAATGTTCACATTTGTTGTTTTTTTTTTTCCTTTTGTTTTCTTTTCTCCTCCGCTTCCTTGATATTAGGCTCCAAATTAAACCTGAGATAGAATATCAAGAAAAGTAGTAGAAAGATAGAAATTATTGCATGTGGGTTCTGTTCTTTCAGATGGAAAGGTAAAATGCAAAGCTTGTGTAGAGAGACCACTGAATGAATGAGTTTTGTACCAAGATCAGCAATATGTGAAGTATCCCCTTGTTGTTTTAAATCGCAGAATTTCTTAATTTAAAATACCTAAAAAGCACTGAAGTTTAAAGACTCTTTTTTAGAAAAACCAAACTTTTACAAACTTCTTTATCATACATAGAAGCAGGTCTTTGGACTTTCGTAT
Source organism: Trogon surrucura (assembly GCA_020746105.1). NCBI lineage: Eukaryota > Metazoa > Chordata > Aves > Trogoniformes > Trogonidae > Trogon > Trogon surrucura. The sequence continues at coordinate 15,516,557 of CM036622.1, read as the reverse complement.
TTCCACAAAAACACCTATGGCAGTGAGAACTGTTCTCTTCAAGAAGGAAAGGGAAAGTTTCCACTTTGCTTCAGGACAGAGACACTGGTGTGCCTTTCTCCTTAAATTATGCAAGGCTTTTTTTTTGAGAGTCTTAGATCATGCTTGCTCTCCTTCTCATCCTAATATCTGCTCTTTTGACAACAGAATATAAATTCAATCTTAGTGTGGAATCAGGAAGAAGCCCCTCTTTCCCTAAAACTTTGTTTTAGCTTTTCTCCCAGAATTGTCACCGCAAACAACCAGTGGGCAGGAACGACAAGCTTCCAAAGCAAGGTTTTCCAAGCTGGTTAACGTGTCTGCCTAGGAGGAACATCCCTGGCCCAGGGAACCCCTGGGCCGGCATCAAGCCATGCAGCCCTCACACGGGCTTGGCAGGAGCCTGGGTGGGGTAGAAGGAGGCATGGCCAGGGCTTTCTCACACCCCAGATATTTCCTGCGAAGCCGGTGGAAACCGTGTCAGCCGGCACAATGTTAGGTCAGTGCTCGGGGGTGAGGCCGCGGGGGTGGATTTTAATGGAGCTAAGCTGATGGCTGCAGCTGAGAATCTGGCCGTTAATTTCCATGCTATTGTTGTGGTGAATAGGTTTGTAAGCTAAATTCAGTGTATGATCTATTGCTGTGTTATGGTTTTCAAGGGGTGAAAATCCCTTGACTTTCAAGGCGATGGTGTTTAAGGGGGGGGGGGGGAAGGGGAAGGGGAGGGGGAAGGACCCAAAAACTGGTGTGTGATTGAGTAATTGTGGTGAGAAATATGTGGTAGTTGGGCTAATCCAGAAGCTTGTTTGAATTTGAATTCCTCACATCAAGATTAAAACCTCCTGCATTCTTTAGACAAATTGGAATAAAAGTGATCTCTTAGGCATTCATGCACTTAATTACATTCTCTCCTCCTCCCTCCCCTGCCAACAGAAAAAAATTACTTCTACACTTGTGTTTAAATAGTGATGTCAGCTTCTAGACTGTTGCCAACTACTCCTGGGAGTAGGTGGTCAGGCCTACAGTATGTGAGGGAGTTAGGTTCTCTGTAATGTCAAGGAACCCTAAAAACTGGGAAGCAGTAGGGAGAGGAGAGGACCTTAACTCAGTTGCCATAGTTAAAGAGGTGGGATTATGCACTGAGCAATCTTTGCTGGTAATGAGAAGTTGGTTAATGGGAATTCTCTGGAATATAATGCCTATTATCTCTATGTTGTAAATACTGTAAATACTGTTCTCTATCCTCCTGAAATCTCCTTTTCTGCAGTAGTGTATATTTTCCTTGCTTCTAAATTTTGATGGAGCCTTCTTCAGCTTTGCCAGAAGGGAAGCCTTTTCCCCCACCTATTTTTCTTGCACCAACTTGGTCTCATGTGAGCCCATCCATCTCATCTTCAGAAAGCTTCATCCCCATTGCCTTCTTGATTTACCTGTTAACTAGTTCCGCAAGCTGTAACCACTGCTCTAATACACTAGCTTTTAAAAATTAGGCTCGATGAGGGAGCCTGGGGACCAGAGGACAGTATAGAACATAAGGGAGGAGAAGCTGAGGCTGCTTGTAGAGTGAGATTAGCTTGGAGTGTGAGGAACTGTGTGTGATGAGAGGAGAGGCTGTGTAGAATGAGTCATATGGGAAATATGCTATGACCACACTGAAAACAAAACATCAGCTCAAATTCTGATAGGGTTTGTAGTGAGAAAGAGTTGCTTTTTCCTTTTTATTAGTTGGCTTTGTGGTCTATATGAGTAAGCCTGAAACTTCAACTTAATACTTAGCAAGCTGGTGCCCACCACAGGCATTGGTGTTCTTGCAGAAGGGCTTGGTGAGCTCAGAGTCCCTCCAGAGTGTGAGGTGGGAACAGGACAGCATGTGGAAGTTCTGATTGCTTTGCTTGTTCTGTGGAAAATGAGGATTTTGGGAGTGTAAACATAAGATTTCTAAGGCGTGATACAAATAAATACACTCAAAAAATGAGTTAACAGCTTTTTTTTTTTCTAGCATGTTTATTGGAATTTTTTTTATCTTTTTTTTTAACAGCAAATGACACAGTTTATATTAGTTAGCCACATGGCTGTATGTGGGAATTAGCTTAAATGATACTTTTTAAGATACAGTCTCTCCAGCATACATGAGTGCTTCTCTCTGCCTTTTTTTTTCCTTTCATTTTTCTCTTTTCTTTTTTTTAAAAGAAATTTAAATCTCCCTGCTTCTTCTATTTCCTGACTTACATTGCTATTGAAAACTAAGCATGAGCATTCCCACACATCAAACAAAAGCAGTTCACTGATGGTCCTTGAACATGGCAACACACTGTGCCTCTCGATTTTTCACGTGGGTCACAGGCTGAAGAAAATAGACTGCACAGATCACTCATGAAATGAACAGGTCTCATGCCATGCTCTTCCCCTCCATGCTGTAAGATTATTCCTCTCAAAGCAGTTTCTTCAAACAAGCCCTTTCACTTCCCTCGGATTAGTAGTTTGCTCCCTCTGTCTGTAACAATTGATAAAGCAAGGGCAACAGCAGAACTAGGTTTGAAAACATGAAAACATTATTTGGGGTGTTTAGATGTGGCTATAAGGGTATGTTTGATTGTTCATGTGTTTTTGGTGGTTAGAATAAAGTCGATAAGAACAGAAATCTCTATGAGCATGGCTTCATCTTCAGAGCCAAAGAACTAAGTGACCAATTTATTTCTAGTTTGTGCAGTTTCAGACTTGGTAAGCTGGACAAGTGCCTGACAAACGCATGAAGTTCAAAAAGGCAAAATCTTTTAGAGATTTTTAGAGATTTTTTTAAATTATCCTTTTGCGTGGAAAATTTAATGAATATTTAGTTTTCCTTTTTTGACAAAAATTTTTAAGTTCTTACTTTTTAAGGGGAGGAGGTGAGGTTAATTCACTTCCACTTCCCTGCTGTCTGCTATCCACTGTGTTTGGCTTCCACAAAGTCTAAAGGAGAAACTGAAAATGGGCTATCCATGCAATCCTGGGAAAGATGCTGGAGGGAGATAGGTCTGTCTGCTTCCTCAAATATGGTTCTTTTTCTTGCAGGTTCCATACAGACATTTTCCTGGCACCTCTCTGTCCTTTTCTGTCACTGAAACAGCTCAGACGTGTCCTCTGCTTGCTGATTTTCTAATGGTACTGTGGAAAAAACACCTCACTCCACCACCAAACAAACAGAAACATGCAGAATTTAAGCTTGCCATTAAGAAAAGGCAACTTCTTTAAAACAAGATCTGAACTCTACCCACAATTAACCTAAATATTTGCTAAGCATACATATTAAAAGTCGTAACTTATAGCAAGAATTGCCCATGTATCAAAACTGCAAATGAACTTAAAACTGAGCAGTTTCGCCAGTGCTTCTTATGGTGTCAACAGAAAAACAAGTGTCATGTGTGAGTAAACTGGCAGTGCCATGTAGACACACAGGAATGGGAGAGGATACTGGCCTTCAGCACAGCATTAAAACTGACTGAACAGTATTCTATGGCATACAAAACAACTTGAAAAAATAAATTTCTGGGGAAAAAATAAATGTCCTTAATAGCTTTCTTGTACTGATGCACTTGGAATCATAAAGCTTTTTTCTTTTAAACAAATGGCATCTTTAATTTCCAGATGCTCCTCAAAAAAGGAGATAGGTTCTCCCTTGGCTGCAGTTTAATATAAAAATCTCTTTATCAAATTTTCAAGGAGTAAACCTACAGTATGTCTTGTTATTTCTAGCTTGACGGAGCAGAAGTTGTAAGTCTTCCAACACGATAGAATCCATTTTGCTAGATATTTCACCATGGGAAGGGCTATTTGAAGGCTATTTGAATTCATGTGTGATTCGATCCAAAACTGACTGTTTAAAACAGCTGATCTGTATCTGAGTTTAGAATAGGGGTTTTTTTTTGTGAACATAAAAATTAACTACATCATGTTATGGGAGTACCCATTCGTGACTAATAGCAATTATCAGAGTAATGCTGCCTTTATTCTCCTTCCATTATCCTCAGAAATAATCATTCTTGCCCCACAGTGCAATATTTTATCTTTGGTAATATTTAATTTTCTGTAAGAAGAATAATGAAAGGAGAAAAAGCTGTGGAGAATAAGGGAGTTCTTTGTTACACACAGGAACAATCAAGACTACTGCTTGCCACATGGAGGAGCTCAAGTATCAGGCTAGGAATTACCATCGCCCCATGGAAAGCTCGTTCCCCGGCCCTGTTGGACTGGAAAAGTCACTCCTGGGAAGGCCCTGGCCTCGGCTCTGCCCCGAGTGTGTGGGTGAGGCTGCTGTAACTGTAGCAGTTGTGTCCAGGCGTAATTTGGCCTGTGGTAGCGTTAATACCCTTCCAGCGGGTATGCCACACAGATCACAAAGCTGCTCAAACGGGTGCAATCCCTGACTTCTCCGAACTATAACTTTTCTGCAGTTTTCCACACGTGCTTCCACAGCTCCTCCTCCTGCTACAACATATAGGACTAATTAAGGGGAAAGAAAACAATAAAATTTGCTGATAGAAGTTATTCCTACCTTACTATGCCAAGGTGCATCTTAGATTTAAGTAACAGATTCAGCTCCTAGATTCAGCTGTGCCAGCATAAAGGGTCATTGACCTGCAGCTATTTTCAGTCCCTTTCTGGCCTATCAAGAGATCTTTTTACTCTGGGTTTCTGTTAGTGGAGCAGTTTATCTGGAAACTCCCTGATTAACTTCAGGAAAATCTGTCTGCATTAGATGAAACAACTCGTGTCAGTCTTGTGGCAGGTGGAGCCCCTGGGCTGGTGATGACCAGCAGGAATGGACCTGGGAACGGTGCGTGTCGCAGTCTGACCAGCTGGACCATCTTGGTATGTTCTGGTTGGGTAGGGGGGCCCTGTTTTCTGCTTCCTACCCTCATCCTCTTTTATATAGGCTAGAGAGTGCTTGTAAACTAGAAAATATCAGCTTTGAACTAGAAGAGGAAAAAAAAAACACCAAAAAAACAGATGTGTTGGGGATCCTGCAAGTAGGAATGTTAGAAAGACTGCAGGTCCCCTGCGTGGCTTTTTTCTTAAAGCCAGGTTTTCACAATTTGCTGACTCAGTAAATGTGTTTAACCTTGGTTTAAAGTCCCTGTTACAGCTGATCCGTGTGGCTTTGCCTGATGTGTGTGAGAGAGTGCTGGTGGGAGCAGCTCCCGGTGGCTGCAGCGAGCTGTTGGGTCAGAGGCAGAGATGGGCAATGGGCTGGGGAAAGAACCGCAGTCCAAGGCCTTAGTTTTCATAACAGCTGCCTTGCACTGAGTATTTCTGGCTGAAAACAGGCTCTTCCCTCCTTTCACAGGAGTACAATCACAACTCATGGCCTCTCTTCGGATTAATTCCGTTTGTTATCAGTCTTATCTTTCTTGGTGAATTATTGTCATACTGTTACTATTCCTCGCCTTCCCATAAAGTACCACTGCTGAATTCTCACCCCTCTGCCCATGCTGTTGGTGGGGTAACTGCCACAGCTGTAGCCTCTGCACTGTGCTATAGGCACACATAAACCTTTGGAGACTCCTTGAAAGGAGAAACCACCCCAGAGACTGTCGTGAATCTGAACTTCTGCATTTTTCCTTTCATTACTCCCTGAAGCCCGAAGAGCTTTGGGGTTCCCCAACTCCTCTAGCTTCCTGCAGGTAGCTTGTGGGGGAAACAGCAGCCTGTTTGTTTTGCAGGAGGCAAAGATATTTTAAAGTGGCCACTGCTGCTGCTTGCCAGTTAGTTTTAAATTACTCTGCAAGTTTTTGCAGCATGATGCACCAAAACTGCAAATCTTGGTATTCTGAAGTTGATGCTTAATGTATATTCTGCAATTGCTTTATTTTCATCCCAGGTCAGATCAGTGAAAAAAATCTTTTAAATGTATAAATAACTCTGACAAACTTTCTGTTCTTGTAAATTTTTGGTTAGAAAGGCTAAGATAAATAACATTAGTTGCAATCAGCCTTATTTATACAAATAATCTCATTTTTATGTACTTTCACCTCTGAAGAATATTAAATTTCTCAACTAGTTTTACAGGGATATCTTGCCTAATTTCTCAAGATTTGAGGCACAAAAAAGGAGCTCATGATTTTACTGCCTGAAGGAGTTCAGAAATGTGACACACACGATGGCTGCAAGGGTATCTGCTGCTGCTGAAATTTCAGCTGTAGGAGTGGCAGTAGGATTCACTTCTAGAAATTCAAGTTTTCTGTGTGAGCCAGTGCATCTTCCTGGTCATGGGTGTGAGTAAGCAAGCTTCACTTCTAATAAACTAAATATGATTCAAGAGTTCAAGCTGGAACTTGGGATTAGAACATGTCCTGCAAAATCTATGTTTGTAGTCTTGCCTTTTTTCTATCTGTTGCAATATTAGCAAATACACTGAATAAGTTAATTTTGTTAAAGGTGTGGTAAATTCAGCAACATAGCACAGAACCTGTTCTAAATCAGTTATGGGTTATAAATTACATATTTCTGAACCACTAGGAGCAGAACATAAAGTCTGCAGTACCCGCAATTGAAGACTGCTGTACACTCAAAAGTAAGTTGTGTGCAAACTTTATTGCTGGATTCCAGTGAAATAATAATAAGTTGTGAGGAAGGTACACATTAAATACATTCTTCACATTAAGAAGCAGCAATAGACAAAGTAGCATATACTGTCCAAGAAATGCAAGGTAGTCCTAATTCCATAGACCTGGGATGTTAAAAACCTTAGTTTAGGCTGGAGAATCCCTTTACAGAAACCTGAAGTGATCCAAATGTGAAGCTGAGCAAATAGAGGGCTCAACCTTGTAGGACTTTGCATTGGTGGAGTTGCATGCTGAATAGGACCAAGGAAATTTTTGGCCGGGGAAGCACCTTTTGCTTCTTCTTCTTGGCAGTTTAATTAAAAGACAGCAAGATTTCCCAGTATAGCTATCCTGTACAAATGTAAGAACTTCATAAACCCCTTCTCTACTTCGATCATTTAAGCCTCCCATAATGACTCTGAGGTTAAAGAATTAATCTTTGGTTCAATGCTGAAAGTCTTCAGGTATGATAATTCTTGAGGGATCTTTCAGAGAGCAGAGTTGTGCCGACCCTTTCTCTAAAGTCGTTAATGGAATAGCTTTGTGATAAATAGTAGTGTGCTAGTGACCTGCAGATGGGCTTTACAGAGAAAGGTGCTGATCTCTCGGGGTCAGTAAAGATGATATTGCAGTTTTAGGAAGGATAAGGGTGTTATTACTTATGTTCCAGACACAATCCATCTCAAGCAGTTAAAATTTATATTGAGATCCCTACTACAGGGTCATTTAATACCTTTCACTTCTTTATACTTGACTTCTGCCTTGTTTCTCTGCGCTGTATGGAATTGCTGTTTGTGTGCAACAGCTGCTGAACTCATAGCTGTTAGAATCTATCCCCCTGTTTCTGGAAGGATTTGCGAGGTTGACAGGGGTTTTTTTTTGTTTGTTTCTGATTTAAAATTAAGATTTCTGAGGCTTTTTGTGATCCTCAGAGAGGAGCATGAATGCAAGGCTTTCTGTTCTTTTTGTGCCAAATCTGGAGTTTACCCCCAGGCCTCCGTCCTTTGGGAGTCAAGCATTGCTAAGGAAGGGCTGTGGTCCAGCCAGAGAGCCTGTCACACTTGCCACTGCACTCTGCCTGCTACAGATCTTGGATTTCAGCAGTTTCAGTGACTTTGAGAGGATTTTGGTGAGAATTGCTACCTGCAGGTGCCACATTGCCATGGTGCATTGCCATGTTGCTAGGTGTGTGCATGTGGTTGTTACCTTGTACAGCAAAGGGTTGTCTTTGACCTTGGAAATACAGCAGGAAAAAAAGAGGATTGTACCTCTGTTCTCTTGAACAGATAAATAGATCCTGACTTTTTAAAAATTTTTCGCTCTTGTCGCTCTTATTCACATTCTAAAAATTAGGTGTTACCTTAATTTGCAGTCTCAAAAACCTGGATGATTGTAAATTTGTAGTCACTCTTCAAGACTATTTTTTTTTCCCCACTTAATTTCCTATTCAGCCTTTCTGTTACTCTTCAGACTGTTGGTTGTGGAAACTAAAGACATTGTAAGTGTCATTAGGACTTGGCTCATTTTCCATTTTACCTAACAACCTGTGTCCTCTGTACCTCCACCGTCAGTCTAGGACATCTCCCAGAAGAGCATGAGCTGGGTAAGTGCTATTTGAAATGTGAAGGTGATTAGAAACACCCTCACCCTGCCCAAAGGAAAGAAATACTGGATGCTCTGTGGAGGTAATGCTTTCTGCTTCTACAGCCAGGCAATGCTCTGTGCAGAAGATATTGCAGAGGTGGAATGGCTGTGAGCTTGCTGGCCTCTTGGTGAAATGTTTTTTTGGCTCTGTAGTTGAACTTTCCTCCTTGCCTTGTAATCCTTAGCTACATTTAAGGTGAGTGGAAGGTAGTACTGGAGGTTTTCGAAGACTGCATGGAACAGCAGAAGTAGTCCTTTTGTAAGATGGGAGAGGGAATGACCAAAACTTTTTAAAATTTAAGACTCTAAATATAGATCCTTAATAACTGATCTGGCTCTTTTAAAAAGATGATTGATGGTCCCTAGATCATGTGGGAGAGAACATTCAAGACCGTCTCAAATGAAGCTGTTTTTTCCGATGCCCTAATCATGAAAGTCATGTGCCTCAGAATAGAGTGAAAAAAACCCCAGAGATTTATTCAGATGTTTTAATTGTGCATTCCCCAACAGACTTGCATGAAGTGTACAAGTGCAGAATGAGAAGAATAAAGCTCTCCAAATCTGCAAAACACCAGAAATATGTTTGAGGAGCTACCCTGATATCTCTTAGGCTAGATGAGATAATGCATGATTAGAATGCTTATAATCACTGATGAGAAGTAGAAGTAATAATATTTGCCAGCTGCAGTATTTTTTAACTTCCCTGCAGGTTGAAAAGCCTATTAAAGTAGTCGTAGCAAGTGGAGTGCTAATACAATACGTAAGGATCCTTGTGGGGAGAAAAGATTTTTAAAATAACTTCTCAGTCTGCAATTTTTCTCTTTTGGAATGAGATCTCACTTTGCTCCCAAATTTAAATCCTCTTTTGTTGAAATGCCTTAGGAAAACCACGTTTCAAGATACTATCCTCTGTCTCCTTCTAGTGTTAATATGTACTTGGAAAACATTATGAAAACTAATACGGTGGATTTCTCAAACATTAATAACACACTTATTTTCTTTACTAATCATGGAATGCCTTTGCACTAATTCTGTATGTTTTCACTTCAAATATGTGCAGCTTTTCTTTGAGTTGGGTAAGGATATTTCCATTTTTCTAGCATGTGGTTAAGTTTCAGCTGCCCCTTTTGAAGAGCTATTTAAGGTTGTAATCTCCCAAGCAGTCTAATATGAAGCTCAACTGGAACTGCACCAGGTCGATTTACAGGGTGGATGCCAGTGTAGCACTTTGGTGTATCAGAGAAATGAGAAAACCCTCACAGCTCAAGAAATAGGAAGCTTTTCAAAGTTTCCTTGCCTCCTTCCAGCCATCCTCAAGCACCTGCTTTGTTAGAAGTTGTCTTTGGCTAAGATCTTTTTGAAAACCTTGTCTGCATGTCTCTCTTTCAGAATAGAGTTTTCAAGAAAAACATCGTGTAGGCTGAGAGGTGAGCCAAAATTAGGAGTTAACAAGGCTGCATTATGGATATTATGACTGTGCTCTTCAAATACTTCCAGTAAGCTCTTGTTCAGTCGGCTTTAGTCTTTGTGTGATTCCAGTTTCCAGAAATCTGGCTTTGTATCCCTTTGATACTCTGTCAAAATCTCCCCCTCTCCTGTCATTTCTCTATGAGGGTTTCTGAGGGTTTAGTCCTACAAGATGTTGAATGTACTGAATATGATTAGAGGCATGGAGAATTCTTGTGTGAGCCAATTGTTGCTCACACCAACTACTTATCATATGCCAAGCACTTCATGGGCACGTAAGGTAAAGACGCCATTCCAGGTATCTCAACAAACACCTTTACAGTATGTATGTCTGTGGTACTATTTTCATTCCTGAAATTATACATATGCTTTACTGCACTGGGACTGAAATGATCAACATTTTGCAGAATCACAATCTTGAAGACTATCCGTGGTGTGAAACTTGCTGTACCTACCCAGAAACACTGTACTGATTATATAAAATACAAAGCAAGCCAAGGATGTTTCTGGTGGATTAAATGACCACAGATGGGCCCACAGCTCTAGCTCTGCAGCAGCTCCCAGTCCCTCCCCTCAGTGAATCACCTCCAACACTGGGGAGAGAGAAAGAGCCTGACTCTTATTAGGGCAGGAGGCTTTTGCTTGTATCAAAAACAGCTTTTTTTTTTTTTTCTCTGAGGGAGAAACAAATATGACATAACCAACACTTGCCAAATGTGACAGATGAGCAGACTTACACAGAGCAACAATATCTTGTGCAGTCTGATTGCTCACTCTTTGGCAGACCAAATCCAGGGAGATAGATGACTGTGTGTGAGCTTCACCTCGCTGAGTCAAAATGACTGTAATGCTTGTCTTTCATATGTGGAATATCTTTGATATATGTTGGTTCTTCAGATTTCCAGTAGAATTTTTAGTATTTCTGTGTCTACAACTTTTATAGCAAGTGGATCATAAATCCCTTCTCTAATATTGTGGGCTCCATAGTACTGGTGGTTCATCACAGGGATAATTTTATAACCTGAGTCACATGAGGACTCACACTGTGTACTGTACCTTTGTTCTAAATCTTTGGCAGGTTGTTCTGACCCAGCTCACTGCAGCACTTCCAATTCCCTAGTGAATATGCTTGAGAGTAAATCGTGTGGTATAATTTTTATACTTGCCTTTCCTGATATCCACTGAACAAATGAAGAGAGGAATATTATGCTATGCTTTTGTAATTTTGCTTTTGATGAGAATTTTATTCTTGACCAATGTTTCTGCTCATCGACACAATTAATATTGATTCAAATACTTGAGGCTTGCTTATCAAGAAATTATATGTATTAGTCTGCAAGCTCAAGTACTCTATCCATTTTTTCTCTGTAAGTACACTCTGTGAGTTTTTTAAGGAAAAAATGGTTTCTGTAAAAAGAAAACTTATCATTACACAGTTTCAGGTATAGAAAATACTTCATCTTTTTAAGAACTTGACATAATGCAAGTTAGCTAAGGTACAACATATGTGTTGGGGAATGCCTGTTTGTGGCAAGCCCAGTGGGTGTGGAGTCCTTTGGCTGTCTCTTTTCACACCATGCAAGCTCCTTTTTGGCATCACCTTACATTAATACAGCATACAAAGCTTTAAGCCCAGATATACATCTTTTCTGATGACTAAAAAGGAACTTTCCTTCCAAAGCACTTTGTAGCTCTATAGCAGTTAGTTGAAAAGCTTCTCAAGGGGCATTTCTTTTGTAATCTTAATGCACTACCACATCCCAGCCTCTTGCTACATAATCTTTTAAACAGCAGACAGAGCTTTGCTCAGTGATACTAAGGCTTCTGTGAAGACGAGTCATGTTTATGACATTGGGCATATTTAAACTGCTTATCCTACACATCTTTTTAAACTGATGTAGGTAAAATAGGCAGTTACTGAAGGCAGCCCATAAATCTGGCATTCTTTCAAGGTCTATAGCAATCAGCTAGTGACAGTGCAAAGTCATGGAACAAATTCGAAAGTAATCAGTTTATGCCAAGTCTGTCTTAATGTACTTGCAGGTCTAGTGTAATAGGAAACAAAAAGATACCAGTAGCTCACCTGGGAATGAATTTATTATGTAGAATAATTTGAAGATATACAGAAAACACATGCTCTGAGCAGGAGTGGTCTCTAGAGGTTTGGTGGTTGTTTTTTTTTTAGTCTTGAAAAGCGCAGCTTTCTTACCTCTGACAAGGCTTTATATCAGACAGTTGAGTCAAAAAAAAAGCATGGCATTTATCTTAATTTTGCTCTTTTCAACTTCAGTGACACCATTTTGCCACTGAGTGGGAGTGAAGTTAGAATAGTGCTGAACACTTTTGACATTTTCAAGGTGGTAATTTTCTGGATTTGCGAAGAGTTCTACCTGCTTGGCACATAGAAATGTGTCTCAGACTAACTCCTGGATATTTATGGAACCACAGAGAATTTTGGAAAATTTGGACCCAAGTCTCTAAATTTATTTCTCTTCTCCATATGGTAGTGAATAAATATATTGTTTTGCATGTACATGTGTATGTGCTCCTTTAGATAAATATATACAGAGGCAGAGCTTAGCGGAGGTTATGGGGTGTTGAAAATTTTGGAGTATTTTTTTTTGTTTTGGTCGGCTGAAGATGTATGTAGAAATTTAGTTTCGTTTGGGAACCTTTGAGCATGGAAACAGTTGCTTCATTTAAACACAAAGCTCTAAACCCACTCATTTAAAGAGTGTGTCATTAAACAGGGTTTTTTTTTGAATATTTTTTTCAGTAAAACCACCTACATCCCTGCTTGTGTTTTAAATAGAGGCAAGACTGCCTTTGACACTGGGGTACTTAATGCACTCTCACAGGTCATGGTATATTGATTTCAGTTGTCTCTTTCTCTGGTGCTGCCATTTCTCTCCCTCCTTTCTGTCCTTTAGTTGAGACCTATGGGCTATTCAGAAGGAGTGGGTCTAGACTACTGTTTCTATCAGTCTGAAAGTCCTGTGATCTGAGGCTATTTCCTTCACTGGGTCCAACAGTCAGTTCTTATTTCTCTTCTTCAACCTTCCACCAGGCTCAGGGCTTCTTGCAAAGGCTCCCACTAAGGCTATTCGGCAAATTGAAAGAGAAAATGATGCAGCTGGAATGGTTTTCAGTTGTTTGGCTTGGTCAGGATGAGTTGTGAAGCTCATGTACGAGAATCTTTGCAGTGGTTTTAAGGCTCGAAGCCTTGCTGGGGTGAAGTGGTAAGACAGCAACAAGTCATGTGCCCTGGGTGATGCTCTCATACAGCTGCATTGACCCACTCCTTATGTTTCTACAGCTTTGCCAAAAAGGAAAAGAAGATTCTCTGAGCATAAATCCCTTCTCAACACCACCTAGCAAGCTGAAAATAGACCTGAGGAGAGTAGTGGTGTCTTTCTTTCTAGCCTCTGTGCAGAAAGGCTTTTGAAATGGGATTTCAAAGATACGGTGTTGAAAGCTTGGGGGCCTGTTGATTGTTACCTCTAAGAGACCTGTAAAAGCAAATGAGGGAACTGGGGCAGGCACTTTTCCAGTAGAAATCTACTGACCCACATTAATAGTAAGAGCTGGCTTTGTGCCCAAGAAACAGGATTTCCACCTTGCATTCTGCTCTGAAGACCAGATCCTAAAAAAAATTTTGTTTCTTTGTTAGTGGATTTTGTTCTCTTGCACTTACATAGAAGTTTTTATGTGATAATGTTTCTATTAAAATTCTAAACCTTGCTGGCTAAGGTGAGAAATATTTTGAGATCTGGGTTCTTTAGGCAACACCTTCAAAACCATCTAAAGCTTGTTATACTGTTTGTATCTGACTTCCTTTCTGCTTTCTTACCAATCATAAACAAGAAAAAAAACCATACAAATTCAGAGATTGTATTTGCTGAGGAAAAGAAGATTGACATGAAAGATAGGAGGGAATTCAAACTCTGTTAAAGAACTGTTTAAAGAATTCTGAAACTAGAAACAATTTTCTCCAAGAGTAGCAGATGTTATAACATATAACCCCTCCCCCAGTTTTTAATGGGATGCAAAACTGTTGGATGCTCTCGTTTGAAGGAGCTAGACACGAGAGTATAGATCTTTGTTTCACAGAGTTTGAGAATGTGTCAGACTTCTCTGTATAAGAGGGCTTTGAAGTATATTACTAAACTTTGTACTTGAAAGAATTAAAGGATGTTATACAACTTTGTGTGAAAGAGGGCTTCAAAGCATGCTGAGCAGAAGCAAAAGATCTGCAGTTACTAAATTTACAGTAAAGAAAGCTAGTAAGTCTTCTTTTTTATATACAATAGCAACATAAAATTTATGGAGAAGGCATGTAAGATGGTGACTGAATGGATTAGCCAATGGGATATATGGAGTTCTTTGTCATGTGTTATTTTAAATCCAGATAATAGTGATGAAACAGCCATGGTTTTAAGGTGGTGAGTTAAGTGCATTGCTGTGGTCTTCAGTGTTAAATGGTTTCTTCTCTTCAGAATAACTGTATTTAGTTGAACCTTGATTTTCTGCAATGGAGCTGTGTTTTTATGTTAAATTATTAGAAGGAAGTCTGTTAAATTGCAGAACAATGATAGTACTTCTAAGTCATGACCTACACTAAGGATGGTCTGTCACATAATTTTTCAAGAAAATTTCTGGAGAGATGGGGCGAGACGGAGAAAAATCCAAGAATTTATGTATCATAGGAGGAAGCTGAGAGGTGTAAGAGGACACAGGGCCTTAGGGTGTGAGAATAATTCTGTTAAAGCCCTTTAATCTTCGAAGTTTGGCAGACATTATTAGTCACATGCTTGGTGCGAATAGCATGTAACAGTTCTATGTTCTTAGGCTTTTTCTCTTTTTTTTTTTTTTTCCTTCTTGGGACCTACACAAGAATGCCTGTAAGGATCTTGTCTGAAGGGAACTAAGGACTCTCTTCAACTTGAAAAGCCATGAAACCCTGGAGACAAGAGCCATTGGGATGGTGACGTTTGATATGCCTTGACTGAATTTGGATTTTGAAGGCTATGTCTGATAGGTTGAGTGGCAGATAGGGTGTGAATTTACAGTGCACTATCTAGTCCCTGCTAATTGCGCTTTTGTACATTTTGTTATGCTTGAGGGAAGGGATGCCATCCAGAGGGACCTTGAGAGACTTGAAAAGTGGGCCTGTGTGGACCTCATGGATTTCAGTAAGGCTGAGTGCAAGGTCTTGCACCTGGGCTGGGGCAATTTTCAATATCAGTACAGACTGGGAGGATGAATGGATTGAGAGCAGCCATGTGGAGAAGAACTTGGGTATAGTTGTGAATGAAAAAAGGGATATGAGACAGCAATGGGTTTTTGCAGCCCAGAAGACCAGTGCAATCTTGGGCTGCATAACAAGAAGCGTGGCCAACAGGACAAGGGAGGTGGTTCTGCCTCTCTACTCCACCCTGGTGAGACCCCACCTGCAGTTCTGCATTCAGCTCTAGCAATCTCAGTATAAAGAAAACACAGACCTGCTTGGGTGGGTCCAGAGCAGGACCATGGAAATGATCAGAGGAATGGAACATTTCTTCTGTGAGGAAAAGCTGAGGGAGTGGTGGTTGTTCAGCCTGGAGAAGGCTTCAAGGAGATCTTTATATGGCTTTCAGTCCTTAAAGGGGGCTTATAAAAGAGATAGAGAGACTTTTTACCAGGGTCTGTAGTGACAGGACAAGGAGTAATGAATATCAAACTAAAAGAGAATAGTTTTAGAGTAGACATAAGGAAGAAATTCTCTGTTGAAGGTGGTGAGACACAGAAACAAGTTGCCTAGAGAAATTGTTGCTGCCCTGTCCCTGGAAGTGTTCAGGGTCAGACTGGATGGGGCTTTGAGCAATCTAATTTAATGGAAGATGTCCCCACTCATGGCAACGCGGTTGGATTAAGTGTTCTTTAAAGGTCCCTTCCAATCCAAATTACTCTATGATTCTATGATTTTATATTCATAGTGCAGATTAGATGTGCCCAGTACCCTAATTTTCTTTGAAAACAGGAAAACCCGCATTGCATAAAGGAATACTTCTTTCCACATAAGTAGAGACTAGTGCAGGTTTATTTTATTCCCTGTATCCATGCTTTTAAGCTTACTGTAAGAAAGATATTGCTTGGAAATATTTGAAAGGAGTGTAGCCAGGAGGAGATGGCTGATTCAAGGGCTGGGAAATGGGGCAGACAGAACTAAGACTCTGACAGGGATGAGAATCTGTGATCAGGAGCAGAGACAAGGCCATGGCTAGTGGAAGCTGTCAACATGGGACAGCTGAACCAGAGACAGAAATTTGCTACACCAACTTTCTGTGCCTTAACTTTTCCATGTAAAGAAAACTTAAATCACTGAAGCAAAACCCTGTACCCAGAAAAGTTTTTTGGAACATCGTTCTTCCAGATTATAAATTACAAGAGCTAGTTTTATATCTAGATATCTCATAAAGAAATTAAACCATCCCCAGTTTTGCTGGTTTTTAAGGTGTCAGCAGTATGCATCAACTAAATCAATGTAAATGAATGCTAACTTCAGTGTTTTCTCACTTAGCCATGAAAGTATTGAATATTTCTTCAGTGGTGTTTTATTTAAATTTACCAGCTGGAAAGAAGGGGAAGAAGCTGTGGCTCCAGAGCAGCTGTGTTGCACATCTCCAGAGACTCCCAGATCCTGCTTTGGGGACTTTGTCCTATACATGGCTCCTAAGGGCTGCCTGTGCTCTCATTATCCTGTTGTTTTTTCTCCTCTTGTAGGTTCACAAGATGAATGAATGGCTAAGGTCAGTTTCAAACTCGGTGAGTCCTCAAGTGGCACAACTACAACTTGACAGAAGGTCATGCTTCTGTCTTTGAAGATGAGAGAATCTGGGAGAACCAATGTCTGCTTATATATAGTAAAGAAGATGGAGAATCTGTAAGATCTTATATTGTCCCCCCTTCTCATTATCTTGCAATCATCATGGCTAGGCTTCACAAATGAAGATATGGGAAGGACTCTACCCACACTTGCTACAAGAGCACTGATGGCTAAAAAGGCCGATGCAGGATAGGCAAGTCTGGTTGCAAAAGGCACAGCAGAAAGTCTCCTTAGGCGGTATTGGCGAGGCACGGTTCTTTCTGTGTTGTCTTTTCTCCTCGAGACTAATTCTACGTGTGTTCTCAAAGGAGGCAGCAGCGTTATGGATGGTGTGTCTCCATGCCTTCCGACTGGAGGCCAGAGTGGACCAGTGATGGTAGTCAGTATGGCCAAGACCGAGGTATTGTTTCAGCGAGTCAGTTGTATCTCCACTTTGGGGCTCCTCTGTTGCGGCAGCCGGTGGCGAGTTCACCACAGAGCACAACCTTAGGGAGGGGTGATACTTCATCCTGGAGACGTGCCCTGCCCAGCGCAGCTGCGTCCTCAGCAGCACGGCCTCAATACTGGTGACCCCTGCCTGTTCAAGGACAGTAACATTAGCCAGGTAGTCAGTCCAGTGGATGTTTAGGATTGTACGGAGGCAGCGCTGATGGAAGTGTTCAAGGAGTCGCCGGTGGTGGCGGTAGATGACCCATGATTCAGACCCATATAAAAGAGCAGACTGTACAATAGCTCTGTAATAAATGCCATTAAAAAAAACCACTAAATGAGGCCCAGCTGTAATTCCAATAGCCATTACAGAGCAAGCGCTTTCAAAAATATCCATTGGAGGACACTAGAACACAACAAATCACAGGAAGTATGGTGGTACTACTTTTTTTTTCTCTAAAAATCCACATTTCTTTTTTAAAGAAGAAAAATGAAAATAGAACACTTTTTGTTTACATAACAGTCTAAAAATCCACTGTGACCTGACTGTTCTTCTCTGTCTGTTACACCTTCTATAGCTGCATTACTGCTTTGTGGGGTTTTTTTTGGGACTGGTGGGGAGGTACTTACTCTCTGACTGCTTGTACAATTACTTGTTCTAATTTTAGATGATACCCAGATGGGCTCAAGCTTTCCCATTCATTTTTTATTTTTTTCTTTTCAGCTTTTAATCACTTGCAAGTGTTACGTTAGCTTTTGTATCTCATTTATATTTAAAATGATTACTATCCTTCCATCTCTTTACTTGCATCTCACAAAAGTTTAATGAGCGGCCAATCATTAGTAACATAACTGAGTTATAACTCAGATAAATTAGTGGTGGATTGAAGAATGCCTTTGAATCAACATGCTTCTGTGTGAATGAAAAAAAAAAAAGATTTCAGAGTTTGATTCAATCTAACACAAATAAACTCTCATCTGCCCTCTCAATGACAACATCCTACTCCTTTCTGCTTGCTTGTGTCGCATTCAAAATTGCAGCTGCTGAATTTATTCCTCTGCCATTCAGAGGGTGGAGGTAGAAGATAGCTGCCTTGCACTTATGGCTTTTTTTTCTGTCCTTACTTCTAAGGTCCCTTACAGCTCTGTGCTTTTCTATCAGTTGTATTATTCACACCTGTGATATTAACTTCAATTTTCATCCCAACTTCAATGCTGCTCCATCCTCTCTTCTGGAAGCAATCATTTTTCTCTATTTGAAGCACACTGGTAGTAAGATGTTATGCCTTGCCTTGAATTTTCTTTGGAACTGACCTTTAAGCGTGAAACTCTTATTTGTATCTTGCTTCATATCTGCTTTCCATGTGAGGATATTTTGAAGAATATTGTATGAATAAAGGTTCAGTGAGGATGGTGGGAGGAAGAGAGATAGGAGTTGTGGGTATGATAGCATGCACTTTCTGGTCCTACTACTCTCATAATTTTGTGATTCCTTTGCTGTCACTATTATGTTTCCTTGTTCCATTATCTGTAAAGTACAGGACCCAGGTAACTACAGACTGGTCAGCCTCAGCTCCATCCCGGGAAAGATGATGGAACAACTTATCCTCAGTGCTGTCTCTAGGCATATCAAGGATAAGAGGTTCATTAGGAGCAGTCAGCATGGCTCTGCCAAGGGGGAGTCATGTTTGACCAACCTGATAGCCTTTTATGAAGATATAAGATGGATAGATGGTGGCAGTGCAGTGGGTGTGGTTTATCTGGATTTCAGCAAAATATTAACACCATCTCCTGCATCATCCTTGTAGCTAAACTGAGGAAGTGTGGTCGGGATGATCGGGTAGTGAGGTGGATTGCAAACTGGTTGAAGGAAAGAAGTCAGAGAGTTGTGGTCAATTGGAGTCTAGTTGGAGACCTGTATCTAGTGGAGTCCCTCAGGGATCGATACTGGGACCAGTACTATTGAATATATTCATCGATGACCTGGATGAGGGAACAGAGTGCCCTGTCAGCAAGTTTGCTGATGACACAAAACTGGGACGAGTGGCTGACACACCAGAAGGCTGTGCTGCCATTCCATGAGACACAGACAGGCCAGAGAGCCGGGAGGGGAGAAATTTTATGAAACACAACAAGGGCAAGTGTAGAGTCTTGCATCTAGAAAAGAACAACCCCAGGTATCAGTACAGGTTGGGGACTGACCTGTTGGGGAGCAGCGTAGGGGAAAGGGACCTGGGGGTTCTAGTGGACAGCAGGATGACCGTGAGCCAGCAATGTGCCCTAGTGGCCAAGAAGGCCAATGGCATCCTGAAATGTATTCTTCTAATAGCTAGTAGGTCGAGAGAGGTCCTTCTTTCCCTCTACTCTGTCCTGGTGAGGCCACATCTGGAAGATTGTGTCCATTTCTGGGCCCCTCAGCTCAAGAGAGATAGGGAACTACTGGAGAGAGTCCAGCGCAGAGCCACAGAGATGCTGAAGGGAGTGGAACATCTCCCTTATGAGGAATGTCTGAAGGAGCTGGGGCTCTTTAGTTTGGAGGAGACTGAGGGGTGACCTTGTTAATGTTTATAACTATGTAAAGTGTAAGTGTCAGGAGGATGCAGCCAGGTTCCTCTCAGTGATGTCCAATGACAGGACAAGGGGCAATGGGTACAAGCTGGAATATAGGAGGTTCCACAAAAACATTAGATTCTTTCACTGTGAGGGTGACAGAGCACTGGAACAGGCTGCCCAGAGAGGTTGCAGTCTCCTTCTCTGGAGACATTCAAAACCCACCTGGACACATTCCTGTGCGATCTACTGCAGGTGATCCTGCTCTGGCAGGGGGGCTGGACTAGATGATATTCTGAGGTCCGTTAAAGCATCTAGCATTCTGTGATTCTCTTTTCATTTTTATATTTATTTCAGGAATCTATGCATAATGTATTTATTAAGTGGCTGATAATACAGTAGTAGTTTCCAAAGAGAAAAATACTATGTTAAATATTTTTTAAAAATAATTCAGTTGAATTTGGCTTTTTGCTCCTTATTTTTGCATAGGGTCAAGCTCTAGAGTGAGAAGTATCTTTACATTTCAGTGACCTTTATACAACTGCAGGTTTAGTTCCTAGTTTAGTTTAAAGGGCAAACTAATTCTTTGCAAAGTTCAGAAATCAGTGCATGTACACACATAGAGGAACCTTGATCACACATGACATTTCCATTTTTTTGCACACAAATTTGACTATGGATCACAAGCTGGAGTTAATATTTTGTCTTTTCATTTCCCTGTTACATTGCATGTGGTGTCTGTCTCTCAGCTTATGTTTGTGTGCAAACCCCAGCCACTGTATTTAATTGTTTTAGAGTTTAATATAATGCTGAGAAAAGTACGGATGGAGGCATTTTCTGTTTAAAAGGTAGCTTTACAGTGATATGTCTGATTAATTTATTTCTATCACCTATTGTTATCCTCCTCAAATGATTGCTAGGCATCAAAGCGTTTAGTAAGAGATAGGGTCAGTTAATAATCCTGACTATTTTATAAGAGCCACTACTGCTACTTAACTCTAGACAGCATGATACCTCACCATCTTTTGTGATGTTATAGGGCCAGCCTGCTAGGAAGGCTGTTCGTCACAAGCAACTCTTTCACCTAGTTTTTATTGTGCAACGGAGAAAGATGAGTAGCTAGCCTCTGTGTTATTTGAATTGTGTGTATGTAAGGAAAGCAATCATGGCCCTAAGATTTAACCTACCTGTGATGGGTCAGCGTTCTTCCCTGCTACTCATGTCAAGCTGTCTTTCTCCTCTGATTGTCTTGCTGGTATCCCTGGTTCTAAGCACTGTTTAACATTGTTCAGCCATCCCAGCCTGGCCCAAGAGCTTGCAGTTAAGACTGTGTTTCACATTTGGGAGGAAATATGAAATAAATAAAATTTAATTGAAGCTCAAAAACCTAAAGGAATTGTATCTGAAGATGTTAAAAAAAACCAAACTAAAGTGATCTTCTAATTTGATATTTGGGATTAAAAAATGTAGCATTCTTCCAAGTTTATGTGACGGCTTCCTTTGAGGAATTATTTAAACTCTACATTTGATGACTATAATTATTATCCAAATTGCATAATACCATAAAATTGTTGCAGCTTCCAGAAGCCTTTAACCTCTGTTATGGTAACTCCAGTTCCTGCTCATCTGTAATTCATCAGGTATGCCAAGTCTTATGTGCTTTGGAGCTCGCAGATGGAATTGAATTCTGCCTTTATGTTGATGATAAATTGCTAATGAATCCAATATAGTCAGCCTGAAGAGAGATGGTGACTGTCTCAGGCTTGCCACTTCTAGCTATGAACATTAATATTTAGTATGGCCAAGGATTTCAGTTAAAATTAAAGGCTATTTGATTCTAATGCAAGTCAGGAACATTCCTCTGTATTTGTGTTCAAAGTTGTCATTGATTTGAGTCTTTTCAAATCTAGACTATCTACTATGCTCAGATTTATCTTGCTTATGCGTCAGGGGTTTCTGACATGAATGTTTTTTTAAAACCAGATGTCACTAAATTAATATGAAGAGGCATACCGTCACTTGCAAAGGATCTGGTGAGTACACAGCGCTTAATTTATTTGACTCCAGGACAATAAATTGGACAATAATTGACAGGAGATAGGAGATTTATTTCACTTGAATGTTTTACAAAACACTGCAGGCACAGATTATAATTTATCCTTGGGAAATTGGAGTCTCCTTTTCTCCACAGGTGTGTTGGAAGTGCCTGAGGTAGAAGCCTGCAAACCCCTTAGGGCTCTTTGACAAGATGAGAAATGTGCTCTGACTCTGTTTCCATTCTGCTCTGCAGTTTGGTGCTTTTGTACACATGGGAGACTGACCACACAAGGACATAAAGTGCGCACAACACACCGTGGTTTAAATTGCTCTGCCATCACTTCACTGCAGGTTGGGTTTATTCGTGCATAGAGCAAAGCAGAAATCTACCCTAGTAGATCCTGTCTATGTCAGCAGAAGACACTCTTCCAAAGGGAGAACCTTAATGAACTGTGGTCCTGAGTTGCTGCTGTCCTAGCACAGGCCTGCCAACAGTTTTGCAGTGAGCAGTCACTAGAAAAAGTATTTGGACTGCATCAACTCTTAAAGGAAAGGTTTGCTAGTGTGAATGATGGGGGGAGAAAGTTACGTAAGTGTGATTTGGAAGAGCAGGGAGAGCTGCTGAATGTGCCAAGTAGCTAACTGAAATATAACAAGGGTAAATGTAGGGTCTTGCATCTGGGTAGGAACAACCTTAGGTTCCAGTATAAGCTGGGGAATGACTTATTAGAGAGTAGCGTAGGGGAAAGGTACTTGGGAGTCTTGGTGGACAGCAGGATGACCATGAGCCAGCAGTGTGCCCTTGTGGCCAGGAAGGCCAATGGCATCCTGGGGTGTATTAGAAGAGGGGTGGTTAGTAGGTCAAGAGAGGTTCTCCTTCCCCTCTACTCTGCCCTGGTGAGACCCCATCTGGAATATTGTGTCCAGTTCTGGGCCCCTCAGTTTAAGAAAGACAGGGAACTGCTGGAGAGAGTCCAGCACAGGGCAACTAGGATGATTAAGGGAGTGGAGCATCTCCCTTATGGGGAAAGGGTGAGGGAGCTGGGGCTCTTTAGTTTGGAGAAGAGGAGACTGAGGGGTGACCTCATTAATGTTTACAAATATATCAAGGGTGAGTGTCACGAGGATGGAGCCAGGCTCTTCTCGGTGACAACCACTGATAGGACAAGGGGTAATGGGCTGAAACTGGAACATAGAGGTTCCGCTTAAACTTGAGAAGAAACTTCTTCTCAGTGAGGGTGACGGAACACTGGAACAGGCTGCCCAGAGAGGCTGTGGAGTCTCCTTCTCTGGAGACATTCAAGACCTGCCTGGACAGGTTCCTGTGTGGCATAGTCTAGGCGTTCCTGCTCTGGCAGGGGGATTGGACTTGATGATCTTTCGAGGTCCCTTCCAATCCCTAACATTCTATGATTCTATGATTCTAATGAAGGGAATTCCCTATCTGAGCTTTATCTGAGGGCTCTCTCTCTCTCCTTTTCTTTCAGGTCTTTTCCAAAAGAGTCTTTCTTCTAAGGTTACAAAGTCTTTACTCTCACATTGGTCTAGAAGTACATTAATGTTTTTTTATTAAACTTCAGCTGTCTTGACTGCAGCGGCATACAGTAATTGTATGCGAACAGCAATTTTAGGCCCTTCAGTATCTCCATTACCTGTCCTTGTTCAGTAGTTTAACCACAAAACTTGATTCTGAAATGTGCTGATGCTAGATGAAGATCTGAGTCTGTTAAACTATATGGCTGTGCACAGGTAAAGTTTAGTAACTTGATTCCACAAACACAAGGTGTTTCTGGTCCAGGCTAATCTTACAGCCATGGACTGAAGAAGTCCTCTTACTGGGGGAATAAAAAGCATAATGTTCTTACTGCCCTCTCAGCACAACTATGAAAGCTAAAGACAAATTCTAGCCTCGGCTTGGAACTTCTTGACTCCTATGAGCGCAAATCAGACCATTTCAGCATAGTTTTTTGTGATTTGATATATTAGAAATTCCCTTTGACAACTCTATCGAATAAAATCACATCAGTGATGTCAGAAGCTAAGAGCTTTACATTTTTCTGACTGTTGTATTCAGATAGGGAATCTGAAAAAACTGCCTCTTTTTGCCTTTTGTTCCATTACTATTTCTAAATGCAGTGGTGATATCTATTGGTTATTTTCCCTGGATCCATCTTAGAAAAACTGAACACGACTTTTTAATATATTTTTTCCTCAGAAGCCTTATGTACATACGAAAAAGAACTTGTGCCATAAGTACCCTATAATTTCATGCCAAAATATGTGAGACAAGGAGAAAAACTGAAATGAAAATGATAGCTTCACTCCATATTCAGCACATCTGTAGTCATGTTTCTATTTTATGCTGCTGTGAATAAACCCTTAGTTTATCAGATAGTAACAGCTGCTAGCTGTGGAAAAAATGCAATTTTTTAAAAAAAGTATCTTTATTTTTTAGTAATTCTTCAAGAATGGTGAACTGAATACATTCCACCTGCAACAAAACCATGTGCTCACATGCAATGACAAATAATATTTTTTCTGCCTGAAAAGAGTGAGTGAAATTCTAAGATTTTGGGGTTGAAGAAGCAGCTTTAGAGTGGCGGGGGAGAGGAGAGCAGGAAGGTTATGAAGGAAAGAGTTTATGTGGTGTTATAGATAAGATACAAGGCAGAGCTCCACTTTATGAAAAAAAACCCATTCAGTTCTAAGTTGACCTCAACTCCATTTCAGTGTTCTCTTCAATCTCTTCTGACAAATCTAGAAATGACCAAGTAAGTACAGAAACACTCTCCAAGCAAAATGCTGCTGCACAAAGTGCGACTCTTAACCCAGTCATCACGCTGGCCAGTGGTCTGCCTAGTCCCCTGGACAGACCATTGGCCTGACCCACTTCTGTCCAAGTCTCTCCTCCTCTGCAGTCCTCCTGCCTATTCTTGCCCACATCTTGTATTCTCCTTGCCTCTCTTTGCCCAATTTTGAAAAGAGTATGTGGTGGTTTTCTATCTAACAATCTTATTTTTCCAAATACATTATCATAGCCTGAGATGACCAAAAATTATGGAAAAGGGACTTAGAATTGCCCAGAGGATGAAAAACTTCTTGATTTGCATCATAGGAATGAAAGCTTAGGCAAGATCTTTTGAATTCTTGAATGAAACTCCAGTTCCCATAACATCATATAGTCAGAAAGAGATTGAGTCCCGTATGCCCTCTACTTTCTCCAGGAGGCACTGGCTAAAAAGCCACCTTCTAACTTTCATTCCAAACTTGTTTGTGGCTAGTTTTGTGCTTACTTGTTGTTTTGCTCCCTTGAGCTTGAATTTAAACACATCATTTCACTTCTTGGGGTTTATTTCCCATTATCCTTATGGATAGTAATTGCACTTAATTTTTTGTTCTACTTGGTTTTATGTCTCAAAAGAAAAAAAATGCTACTGCTGCTTCCATCTGCATGCCCCATCTGAGCAATGAGTGTACACAGCAGAGTGACCACTGAGGATCCTGCCATGGATCAAAATGACCTCTTCTCAGCTCTCGCCTTTGGAGTTCAAATTTGTAGTGTTGGTGCTTGGAAGAAGCATTTTGCTGGGGAGCAAATGACATAGTCCCAGAGCAAAAACCTCTGTTGAGCACTAGACTTGTGGAAATTTTTAGGCTGATAATTTCCTTCAGCAGACTTTGTACTGAGCTTTGGGTGTGATGAACCATTGTGTAAGTGCTCTGAATAAAGTGTGTGAAATTTGAACCAGGCTCCAGAGACACAAAATCAATGGAGTGTACAAAGTTGCTTGTTAGATGTGAGCAAATAGAAACCCAACCTTCCAGAAAAGGAACAGAAAAAGTGCTGAGTGATTAGATTAGTTGATTAAATGCTTATTATAAGAGTTGTACATAGTTAGAATAATGCTAGCCTAAATAATAATTAAAAAAAAGGCCTATGGTAATTCTTTAAGAAGCAATTTTGTCACTTGTTCCTGCCTTCTTTGAGTTGCACCTTAACTATAGAGCCTTGTCTGCACTATAGAACTAATTTAGAGGAGGGGAGGGATTGAATCCAGAGTTCAGACTGGACTCCGAGATAACTCCATGCATGGATTCTTCAGTTTTATTCCAGAATGAGTGTCTGTGGTCTGAGTGGCCTTGCAATAACCATTCTGGATTCAGCTGTAACTCCTTTCTGCTTAAGCAAGTCTTTACTGCTGTCAAATCACTTTTTCTGTCTGGACCATTTGTATGTGGATAATTAATAATTCCAACTACTTTGTATTTATTATAATAAAAATTAATTAATTAGAATGAAATCTTCTTTCTTGCACTGAAGATGAGTGTGGGTAAATGGCAGTGAAGCTGTACTATTCCTGATCTTAAATAACTAGACAATAGAAAAGTGGAGAAAAAAATGGTACAAGCAAGCATGAGTTTTTGCTATTATCCTCAGGCAACATATTCTGATACTGAAGAAGTTAGTCAGGAAAACGTATTTGTTGTTTCTTACTACTTACTACAAAATCTTAATGTTATCAGCAGTTCTTTGGGTATGTCAGAGCTAGCATTTAATCATTTTCCCTGCTTCTTGCCCCCCCTGCAGTCATCTACGCTTTCCTTCCTCCTGCCCCAAGGGCTGCTTCTTTCCCCTGGCTCCTCTGTTCTTTCTGCAGGAGCCAGGAGCTTGTGAGAACTGATGATTTGCTGCCCTGCTGCTTCTACAGTGAGCAAGACTGCACTTCTCTCACAGTGACAAGCTGGCAAAGTCAAAGTAATATTAATTGTCATAGATAATTGCAATCAGAGCTTGGTGTCCAGAGAGATTTTTGGCTATGCTGAGGCAGGAGGGAGGCCTTTCTTTTGTGGGTAGAGAGAATCCTGCTTCAGAGGGAAATTATTACTAGCAAGGGACTGCACTTTATACCGCTTCATTGTCACCACCACTATCCTTGCGCTCAGCTGTTTGCTGCTGTGACTTGTTGCCCAACATCTCTTTACAAAGACCAGTGCCTAATGGAAAGCGTGACAAAGTTGGAAAAGGTAAATCTCAACCTGTTTTTAATTTTAGTTTTTATTCTGATACTGTGTTTGCTAATATTGTATTTGTGAATGATTGACAGGAGCTAGCACTATAAAATCATGGTCAAAATTTGTGGATTTTGATCTTGACTCAAGAAATTTCAATTTAACTTTTAAGGCTGAATTCTCATTCATTAGGCTGGGAACTCCAGCTAACTTTCTGACCCTTTCCTCCATTCCATTTCCTTAGTTTTAACTAAACTTGTGTCTATTATATGAACAAGAATATATTTCGATTTATGGGATGTTTTGTTTGATGAGGACTTGTTCCCGTTGTCCTTTTCTGCCACTAGCAGTAAGTGTCAGTGGCTGGTAAGAGAAGATGATAAGCTAGGTGCATTATGCTTTTAGCTTGTAGAAGTAGTCAGGTACTGCTTAAAGGTATTTAAAATTGTGGAAGATAGACTATAAAACTTACAGAAGCTTTCTAATGCATTTAGTTAGTAGTAAAAACAAGA
The DNA here is from genome assembly GCA_020746105.1 of Trogon surrucura. Classification (NCBI taxonomy): domain Eukaryota; kingdom Metazoa; phylum Chordata; class Aves; order Trogoniformes; family Trogonidae; genus Trogon; species Trogon surrucura. The sequence goes on along the minus strand of CM036622.1, from coordinate 15,489,441 downwards.
TCCCCATTTGCATTCTTTCTTTTTGTATGTTAAATGTGCACACCATCTGATAAGCTAGAATTGTGGAAGGTCATCTAGAGGAAGAATGGAGCAAAATTTTCCGTCTCTGAAAACATCTGCAGATCTAAAATAAAAAAGTGGGAGGAGGGGGAGAGTGGAACGAACCAGAAATTTTAATGGGGACGTGGGTTGCTTGCAAACAAGTGTAAACTCTCTCTGTAAGACAGACACTCTGATAATGAGTGACAGGGGAACTGGGTAACTGGAGCTGTGGATCATTGATTCAGGATAGACTGATTTTGAGATGCCAATATCTACTTTTTGGGGGGAGTGAGAATGCAAGATGCCAGTGTGCACTCCTTTCAGACCTTGTGACTGTGCTGAGCTCAGTTTTTCAGTTGGATGTGGTTGTGGTGAAGAATAAGTCTGAAACCTGTCCATTTCGTGGCTGAGCATTGTACCAGCAGCTTGTGTCTTAGAGTGACTCCTGGTTCACCTTTCGTGGCTTCAGCTGTGAATGCTCTGACCATAGTGTCTGTGCTGCGTGTGCCAGTACAGCAGGGTGTGATGGTGCTGTAGAAAATGGGCCAGATTTTGAGGCATCTTATCTGTGTTTGGTATATCCTAGGTGGCAAAAACATGTACCTGCTGTAAGGGGTCTCTTTTTTATTTTTGCCTCCTAGGACGCAACGAAGTCTATTCATTTATCAAAGATTAATCGTGAAGCCTTGCTTGGCCATAATCCCACCCAAAACTTGGTAGGAGAGCCCCCCGTAGTACTTCCAAAGGCAGCATAGCTGACAGTCTGAGACAGGGAATCCACATGAGTATTCTTGTGTAAACCAAGAAGAGGAATCCAAAACCTGTTAAATTTTCTGAAGCCCAGAAAATACCAGGAAAACAAACCCTGAAGGCCCAGTAGTGAACTACGCTGAGCATCTGCTGCTTCCCCTGAATGTGAGCATCAGCATCTTTTAGAAACACAGGCTGAGCTGCTGCCCTTGTTGGGGTTTCACTCAGGTTTATCTTTCATTCTTGTAATTAGGACCTTCTGATTCCTTTGGGAGCATGCAACTGAAAACATGTTAGCAGAGTATTTGTGATGGATATGTATCTTGGCCAACTTCCTAGATTTCTTTCTTTCTCCTCATATCAGAAAGAGAAAATATACAGCTGTATATTGTCACTGCATAGTGCCTTTATTTTCCTGCCTCTTTTTTTTGTTTGTGAAGGCAAGAGATCAACACAAACCCAATGTAAACCTCTAAATATATTTAATGCAAGTAAACTGATAACATTAACTGTGGTACTTCTAACACCATCATTATTGTACTCTTTGGTTGGCTAATTTGAATAAAGTAAATATAAGTGCAACTATTAAAATCTCTCATATAGCTTTATGTTCAGTGCTTTGCATTCAGTTTTTGTTTTCAGTTCAATATAACTGGATTGCATGGATTGACTTCCTCTAAATTTGACCAAGCTAAATGCTAGATTATGTTATGGGCTTGTACATTGCTTTCTGTAAACAGCTTGTAAATCCTTTTGGAATAGTAGTATTATGGTGACATTGAGAACAAAATTGTAGATCAGCAAATTTAATATAGACAGTTCTATTTATCTAATAAAAGATACATCGTAATCATAAATCATCTATACCTTTGCTTTCATGGGGAAATTAACAGTAGTGCTTGACTATTTATCTCCAAAACAGCATCTGCAGCATGTTTGTCATTAATATAAGAAAACAAGTAGAGAAGCAAAGCTGAAATGCATTTACTAAAAGAATGTTTTTGTATTGATGTCGCAATTCTGTTATTGACTGTGGATACCAAGAGCAGAAGCTCCCTCAAAGTGACAATTCAGTATGTATGTAAAGAGGCTAACATTCATCTTTCTTTAACAAACTTTGTTTTGTATCCTGGAAAATACTGTGCAATATAAGAGATTGTGGGGATCCTGCTTAAGGAGATGGAAGACATGGCAGAAATCTCCTTTAAAATATTTTATCATAAATCCAATGTCATTTAGAAGTGAAGGTAGATTTCCTTATTGAAAACATCTCTGGAACATTCATCATGGACTCCCAACTGGCTTGTTGCGGGCAAGACCCATGGCATGATGAGGCAGTGACTTGTGCCCAAAGCCCCTCACCGGCACCCTGACTCTTTTATCTTCTGCTTCCGTGTCCTTCAAGGACTGGTCCTGCCATTGCGCCTCCCCTGCAGGCTTTGCTTAATCCTCTCTACTGAGCCTGAAAGGGCCCAGGGCCAGTTGGGGCTGCAAATGTGGGCAAGTATCCCTTATGCCCTTAGACCTCCCTGCGGTTTCAGGAGCAGGGTGGGAGGAATGTCGAGCTAGCCCTGCAGAGATGGCACACGGAGCTGTCAGATCTGTGCCATGCTGGTGGGGCAGGGTGCCTTGTCACATGCCCAGATCTTGCCCCCATATGGTTGTCTTGGGTGGACGTCCCTGGGGAGCTCAACTCCGCAGCTTAAGGACTGCAGCTCCAGTGAGGACATCCTTCTTCACTAACACCTCCTAAATTGTGATGTACTGTACAGGTGTTTGGGTTTTTTTTTTTTGGAGGTGGGGGTGGTCAAAATAGTGTATAGTGAGCTGGACCTACAGGAAAGATGGGCTGCTGCTGGAGGCACACTATCCAGCCTTCTCTGGCAGTATGCTAATATTAATGCTTTAATATATGTAGGATATTTATAGTAATGATCAAATTGATGTTTTGCTTGATGGTGTACAAGTAAAACACAAATAAATTAAAAGGGTAATTTATGTACACTTCTGGGATTATAACACAGGGTTTGTTCTAGTGATTCCAAAAAATTCACTGTATTTGAATGCAACTGACTTGTGATATTTTGTGAAGCCCTGATGCCTAGGCAGGCTGACAGCTGTGCTGAGGGCATTGCTACTCACTCAGGAGAAGTCTTGTGAGGAGCAGACCACTGTGTGGGTTGGGTCCTCCTCTTGAACACGAGAGACCAGAGCATTAGAGGAGGCCTCTTTATGAAAGATTTATATCTAATAGATTGATTTCCAACTAAAAATATGCATTCTTTTTTTTTTTTTTCCCGAGATGTATTCTACTGCTGTGTTCGTAGTGGCTATTTTAATGTAAAGTCATGTTTCTTCTTAGCCTTGGTGTGTCAGTACTTCCCTCATAGCATCCCCTTTTATCGTATAAATAAAAGTGTCAGCCTTAAAGTGCTCGTCTTGAGAGTGTACAAAGATAGCTTTAATTTGTCAACAAGTTTAAAATCTCCAAGCATTTGTCTCCTTTTCCATCACACTCACTATAGGTGATGTTCTGCAGAATGATCTGAGGTTTTGTATACAGACGTGTGTGTACGAAGTTCTTGCAGTTAACTATCCTATCTTGCTTTCTGCAAGGAAAAGGAATCAATTGCTAATTGTATAATGATGTGTATTAGATTAATAAAAAATAAATAGATAAAAAATACAATTGCTAATTGTATAATGAGGTGTATTAGATTAATCAAAAAATAAATAAAAATGGTTAATTCATTTATTTCCAGGCTGTTTTTCATGTGCATTTAAATTTACATTGGTGTGGTTTGTGACTCAGTGACTATGAAACTATTAGTCTTCTGCTGTTTGATTCTTAAGCAATCAGTCCAATAACGACAATCAGGATGGAGTTTTTTGTGTTACAAACCTGTCAAGTAAAGGCATATTTTTCTAAGCAATTGCTCACTGGGAGAAGCGGAAAGGCAGCCAAAAGTCATTCAGTCTGACCTTATGCTGTTGAGCCAGGACAATATACTGCAGAAGAAAAGCTGGCAGCAACCTATTGTGGCAGATCTTTTCTGGTCCTAAGGGCCTCACACCAATGAAAATCTGTGCCAAACAGATAACTTGCTTTCTAATCTCCCTGTTTGGCTTGTTTGTATCCATGGCCTAATATAAAGTCTACCATGCGTGAAAAGTCTCAAAGCAAATGCTCTCCATGTAAAAAGATCTGCCCATGAACCCTGACTCCATAATAGAAGCCAGAAGTGCAGCTCAAATGGAAGTATTTCATATAATCATAGAATGGCCTAGGCTGGAAGGGACCTTAGAGATCATTTAATCCAACCTCCCTGTCATGGACAGGGACGTCTCTCAACTAGATCAGGCAACACATGGGGATCGAACCCGCAACCTTGGTGTTGTCAGCACCACGCTCTAACTGAGTAAGCTAACCAGACCCCTATTTGTGTGTCTATTCTTGGTGACAGGGCTGTGTCTTTCTTCCTGCTGCATTGCACCTAGCGGAAGATCATCTTGGGTTATTTTGGAAGCACAGCACCAGGGAACTTCCAGAAGAATTTGGCCCTCTAGTGCCTGTGTCCTCTGCTCATAACTTCTGCTACTGCTGTGAAATAATGTACTGGCAAGGGCGGTCTGATTAACTATCCACTCCTGAGTGCAAAATTCAGGCAACAATTGCTGTTATAAATACAGGCTTTTATTACTTCAGCAGATGCTTCTACTGTTGATCCCAGAGGGGCTTTTGTTCATCATTTCCTCTTCCTTCTCCCTTCCTCCTCCCCAAAATTTCATGAGCAAATGCCAGCAGAGCTTACTCTAGCACCTCATCCACCATTTGTGACTGGCTGCCTACTGGATTTAACTCCATTTACCATTGCTCTTTGGGCCTGGCAATCCAGCCAGTTTTTACCAAGCAAGGAGTACACCCATCCAAACCAGTAGCAGCTGATTTCTACAGGAGAGTGCTGTGCAAACAATGTCAAAGACCTCACTAAGTCAAGGTAGACAACATCCACAGCCTTTTAATCATCCACAAAGCAGATCATCTTGTCATAGAAGGAGATCAAGTTAGTGAAGCAGGACCTGCCTTTCATAAACCTGTGCTGGCTGGGCCTGATCACCTGGTTGTCCTGTATGTTGGTATTCCTCAGGGTGCAATACTGGGACCAGTTCTGTTTAATATCTTTATCAATGATATGGATGAGGGGATCAAGTGCACCTTCGCTAAGTTTGCAGACACCACCAAGGTGGGCAGGAGTGTTTGTCTGCTTGAGGGTAAGAAGGTTCTTCAAAGGGATCTGGACAGGCTGGATTGATGGGCCAAGGCTGATTGTGTGAGGTTCAGGAAGGCCGAGTGTTGGGTCCTGCATTTGGGTCACAACAACCCCAGGCAGCTCTACAGACTTGGGGAAGAAAGGTTGGAGAACTGCCTGGTGGAAAAGTACCTGCGAGTGTTGGTTGAGAGCCAGCTGAATATGAGCTAGCAGTGTGCTCAGGTGGCCAAGAAGCCCAATGGCATCCTGGCCTGTATCAGAAAGAGTGTGGCCAGCAGAACCATGGCAGTTCCCCTTGAACTTGGCACCAGTGACACTGCACATTGAATCCTGTGTTGAATTTTGGGTCCCTCACTACAACAAAGGCATTAAGATGTTGGAGTATGTCCAAAGAAGGGTAACAAAGCTGGCAAAGGGTCTAGAGATTGTTTAGCTTGGAGAAAAGGAGTCTGAGGGGAGACCTTATCCCTCTCTACAGCTATCTGAAAGGAGGTTGTACTGAGGTGGGTGTTGGTCTCTTCTCCTAAGTAAGAAGTGATAGGACGGGAAGAAATGGCCTCAGGTTATGCCAGGGAAGATTTAGATTGAATATAAGGAAGAATTTCTTCATCGGAAGGGTTACCAAGGATTGGAACAGGCTGCCCAGGGAAGTGGTTGAGTCACCATCCCCGAAGACATGTAGATGTGGCACTTGAGTCTATGGTAACAATCAAAGAGTTGTGGTCAATAGTTTGATGTCCAAGTGGAAACCAGTGATGAGTGGTGTTCCTCAAGGGTCAGTATTAGGACTGATGTTTCACATCTTTGTCAGTAACATGGACAGTGGGATTGAGTGCACCTCAGTAAGTTTTCCACTGACACCAAGCTGTGTGATGTGGTCAACACACTGGAAGGCAGGCTTGACATTTTTGATCACCTTTCCCAATGTTGTAAGTTTTCTCCTGATCCCCTTCCATCCTTCTGTACTTCTCAAAAAAGGTACTTTTCATAAAGCAAGCGATTCTGTGTTTTATCTCCCAAGGGAAAGCCCATCTGTTTAATAAGCTTTATCAGAAACATTGTTCAGTTCTCCTTACTACTCAACTAAAGACGATTAGTTGACAAGTACATGAGATAAAAATTAAACTGTTTAGGGCATGAGCTGTTTAAGAAACAGAGAGAGATGTAGGATGTTTTTTATTTTTTTCCTTAACATTAATGAGCGTTTAATGTGACTATCTCTAAAGAGAATAGGAACATAATGAAATAGTAAATTGGCGTGTCAAGAATTTTCTGAAGCAAAGCAATCTTTGTAACCAACTTGACTTTAGGCAAAATATCCAAATTGCTGCCATTTGACAGTGTATTATATATATCAGCCAGTGATGCAAGACATCTTAGGCCTTGGGAAACATATGTACAGGGTAGATGCAGTCTTGAGATAGGGGACAGGGAAATCGGTAAGAGCCATCTGGTGATGTGCCAATCATGTGACTGGAGCAAATTTAATGTTTCTAAGTCAATGTATGACCCATTTCTGCCCTATCATTTACACTGTGAAGCTGAAAAGAAAAATCCTGAGTGTAACTGCCCATGGGAGATCATACCAGCCCACAGGAATGGAGCAGATAATAGAAGAAAACCTGTGCGTAATTTTGTTGAAAGTTTTCCTCATAGCAAGGTTTTTAATCTTTTCTCACCTCCTCCAGGGAGGAACATATGTTTCTATTTCTGAAGTCCGCGACAGCCCCTGTTATGAAGGTCTAAGCAGAATTATTAAAGTAAAAGGTCTCAAAAAGGCACTCTGTGTAGCTCACCAAAGAGAAAGAATTGATTTGATCAGTCTCTAAGCGCTCACATAGAGCAGTGACATTGATAGCGACAATTCAGCTGATTGAAGAGATTGAGTTCTAATGGTTAGAATCTAAGCCTTATCCTTTTTTAAAATGTTTTGTTTTCCGAATTATTCAGGGAGTTACACACACACAGGGCAGAGCTGGTTGCAGTAGTGGGGGCCATCAACAGCCCTGGATGAGTTGGAGCTGGTCAAGGCAGAAGGCAGGCATGCCTATACCGTCACTCAGGCCAGACCTGGCTGATGGGTTTGAGTTTTAACGGAGCCCTGGATGGTGGGCAAGGGTATGTGCTTAGGGGTCCCAGCTGAGGCCACTCAGAGCAATCAGAGCCTACAGGTGCCCTCAGGATCCTGACATAAGCAGGTGCTTTGGTTTAAATTGGATTTAGAAGTAAGACATTGCCTGGTTTAGATTATTCTTTATTCTTCTGAGCGAATCCTGTGAATGCTGCAGACTTGGGAATATTCAGGGACTGGTTATAGTTCCCTGTAAACCTGCTCCAATCCTCTCCAAAGGGAGAACGCGGTGGTGTCAGCAGTTTCTAAGGTAAGAGTAACACTTTTTGTTTCTATTTTAAGGATAGTACTATCTGGGAAAAATTTGCCCCTCTGAATGTCCTTAGGGGTAGTGGGGATTCAAGTCTGTGAGAGACCGTATGAAATGTCTCTGCTTTGATAATTCCTTACCTGGCACAGAAAAGCACATGAGAGAAGTTGTGCCTGATTGTACAAGTAGATGTTTCCAAAACTCCCAGAACTTTCTTCTTGCTGAATAGACCCAATAAGGGCACTGAAGCAGAGCCTATAAATTTCAGTGAACACGATGTAGTCAAGCTGAAATAGTCATTCTTCTGTAAGTCAATAGAGTAATATCCAGGATTTAGCACGTGCAGATGCAGTATTAAAGTTCAACAGAAATAGTTCCAGTGACCTTGAAAATGGGCCTTTCTATGGCAAAGGTATAAGTTGTGCTGCCTGAAATGACCTGCGGAGTCAGCAAATACGTGGCAGCTGGTGAATACATCTTTTAGCTTTGTAATGTGCTTAGGAGTCTAATCAATAAGCCTGACTTTGGGAAATACAACATTTTTCTTCTCCCTTTGCAACAAGTAATATTTAAATTCCCTTTCAAATCAGTTAAAAAGTAAATTTTCTGCATTGGTAGGTACAAGACAGCTACTTTCTTGTTATTTTAGTATAGAAAACAGATAAATATTTACAGTATAGGTATATCTTTGCTAAGAAAACCCCCAACACTTCCAAGGAGTCCCGTGGGGCTTGATTTCGGCTGCTGTTAAGGAAAAAAAAACCATAAATCCCAGCAAGTGATGAGGCTTAATTCAGAATCTGATGTTTACAAATAAAGACTGAGGATAAAATGCATGCCAGGGGCCAACTTCTTTAATGCTGATGTAGATGAAAACAGACGTAGGAATCTTGGGTTTGCATGAGGTCTCTTAAAGGCAGTGAAAATCTCTTGATAGTTGTTTGCAGCTAGTGCATTGGAGGTTAATGTGTTTCATGTTTGCTCCTCATGATGCTTTAACAGGCCAGATCAGGTGCCATGCAGCTTTGTAGGGATCCCTAGCCAAGAGCTGCACACAATCACAGCATTATGAGGGAATTGGAAAGCTTTCAAGCCTTTCCAAAGCTTTCTATTAACGACTGCAATTGTGCTGCGTCCCTGTGGGCAAATAGGCTGTTGTGTGACCCCGTTGTGGGTTGATTGCTACCATTCCCACTGTGTTAATTACTGAAAAGCCCCCTGAGATTTTAATGGGAATCCTCGCAGAGTAAAGCACTAGCTAGGCCAGGAAAGAAGGCAGCCCTCTAGTCAGATCAGTCATCTTTTGGCACAGCATAGAAAACTGTAGGGTTGACTCTATGAGGTATTCTCCTCATAGCTCTTGCAGAAGTGTGAGTGTCTCGACAGGGTGAAGAAGAGAACGGGGCTTGGGGTGGTGGGAGTCCCCGAGCACTGCCGCAGTTGTTAATGACTGCGCTCTCTTCCCCTTCTCAAACACTGTCACTGGGCAGCGTTAGATGTTGGTGTGTCAGTTATTAGCATTTAACTTCTGATCAAGACAATGTAATATTTCCTTCTGCTTTGAGGTTACTTACCAGTTTTAACCTCCAAAACAAAAAAAAAAGATCTACTTACAATAAAAAGCTTCAAAGCGTGAAGCTGAATGTTTCATGTGAGAGATGTTAATATAAGTCTCATTTTTTCAAAGGTTTCCCTTTCCTTCATTGAAAGTACTGTAAAAATATTGAAAATATTCAGTGGACTGGGCCTGTATCTCTACATTCTGATGGCTTTTCTGAATTTTGTTCCCCCTGGATTTATTTTCTGGAGACTATTTATTATATACCTACAGATAATCAGTCTCTGGCTTCCTAAAGTGAAAAAATTTGCATTTGTATCTATTTTAAACTTAAACACAGACATTTCTTGGATGCCTTATCTCTCTTTCCTCTTACACAAAGGAGATTAATGGCACTGTGCCATTTCTTCCCTTAATAGACTGTAAGGAATTTTTTGTTTATTACTGCAAACATCTGGAAAACACTTCAGAAATTCCTCATGTTAGTTCCCTTAAAAAAGGTTCAGATTTTAAGTACAGGTCACACATTATGAAACAATTACTGAGTGGGTTTAACCATATCACTCCATTTGTTAGCTCTTGAGTGCTCATTGCTAGTCTTTAGGTGGTGACTGTGAAAGAATAATCTTGGAAGTGTCACAGTCTCGATACAGATTCCTAAATTCTCTGGAACAAATTCTGCCCTCTCTTTTAAGTATGTCTGAAGTTGCTGGATTTGTGCTGGTGTAGCAGCCAGATGTAACTGTCTCCGAGAGCCAGCTGGACCTTGTTTGCAGCCTGCTATATTAGAGGTCAAATCGGTAGTAGAATTCATTATGGATCAAATAACAAGACACTTCTTAACTATTTTGCCTGTGATTTTTTTTTTAACGTGCAGTTTGAAAGCCATCCCAGATAGGATGGATTTGGAGCTGGAGATTAAACTGCAAAGTTGAGCTTTATCGTCTGAGGCATTCGGTTTAGCTCAGCATCCTCCCTTCAGATTAGTGATACAGAACACGGAGTATGTACATTTAAAGCTCAAGAGTGGCTGTCTGTAACTTATAGAAGTCCTGCTCACAGGCTATTTGAAGACTTCACACTCGTTTGCTTTTATTTTTCTGTGGCTGTCGTCAGCTGTGTTTTAAATGTTAATTTTTCCTGGAGAGGACAGCTGTATTTTCTCATGCCTATGTCAGGGCTCCAAGGGCAGTGACTCTTGCCATGTAACCCTAATCTGTTCCGTGCTCCCCAAGAGAAACTCCATTTTGGTGAGTCAGGGTAATGGTTGCTCCCCTTCAGGATCTGGGGAAAATGGAGTGATGCAGCAATCTCTGTTCTTGTTTGTCATCTTGGATTTATTTTTACATAAGTTGAAGGATTTCTGCTAAAGGCTATCAGTTCAGTGCATTATATAAAAGGCCGGTTGTGCATGGCGGTGTGGATGTGCAAGAACACTTGCTGGTGAGTTGCCACCTCTTTAATACTGAAGGAAAAATCTTGTGAGAGCCTGCCAGATGTTCTGCTGGAGTCTGCAGGTGTTTCATCCCACAGATAGAAGAAACATAATACACAACTGTGTAAGTGCTGCTAGTGTTGTCAGAAAAACTTAGCACCTTTGAAAAAGCTGTGTTCCGCGGGACGGTTTTGTTTTTTTTTGTTTTAAGACTTGGTGCAATTCATGATTATGAGTGGATGGACCCCAGGTCTGGTAATGGAAAGCAGAGGCTTTCAGAATGAGGTCATTGCTTTGAAGATTTTGTTATGCATCTAGTTATTACCAAGTGTAAGATTTGCTGCTGTGAAGGGACGTTCTTCAACACAGTTTTTTCAGAAATAATCTCCTCCTTTGGTACTATGTGGCTTTGTGCTCAAGCTCCAGTTATTCATCTTTGGAAATGGTGATGTGTTTGGTGGTGAAGAGGAAATAAATCTGTCTCAGGAGATAGTCATCCCCATCATCTAATATTAGAGGGACCTGAGTTACTGGGATATGGAAAACAGGAGAAGAAATGAATGTTTAATGTAGATGGTGTTATAATCTACAGGCAACTCCTGGCAAATTTTCAAAGGAAAAACAAATCTGCATTTGAATTGTTTCTTGTCCGTGTTGAAATGCCACAGTCAAGTGGTGGCCAAGTCCCATTTCTTTGTGGTTTAACGAGACTGAAGTTGCAGCAAAACCAAAGACCGTCTATTTTAAAATCAATATTTAAAGCAGATCTGATGCACATGGCTAACACTTCATAAATGATATGTACTCATCTTCATAAAAATATTGCCGAGTTCTTACGTACGACTTTTCTGTCAGTGACTTTTTAACGTGTAAAGGAGCAAATACCATTATTTTGCTCTACGAATGGAGGTCCCAAGTTGTGGAGAGGCAAAAAAAAATTTCCTTGATGCTGCTTAGGAGAGCATTATCTAGTGTAGTAAGAGGATCTAAACCGTGTAAAGTACTCTCCTATGCTTTTGTGCTGTACGTATAACCATGAAACCTTAAAAATGAGTTCTATCTGTTTCAAGGAAAGAAAATAAAAGGAATTATATTAGAACTCATAAATACCTCTTACCTTCCCTGAAACCTACATTTGTTGTCAGCAGATATTGTCTTAGCTGCTGTCTTACATATGAATTGCTGTAACTGTCATTACCTGTCTTGCAGAACATAAGCATCCACTTCACTTGAAATCAAACACCTTGATTTGTGCAAAGCAGGTTTGTCATGAGCTCTGAATTAGTTATCAGTGGGTCAACTCTTTTTTTGTTTGAAAGTGTTTGAGGAAATCATTACATTATAGGTAGACAAAAAGTCTTACCATGTTAGAATATTTTTTTTTTGCTGTAAAGGGTGTCCTTTCTCATCAGATCAACATGAAAATTTAAGAAATCTAGGCTAAATTTTTAACTTTAAAAGATCTTTGCTGTTTGTGCATGTGCTTTGTGTTTGGCGTGATTTTACTGACACTCATGAATTTCAGGGTTTTACATTTTTAATGGAAACCTGAAGGTAACAAGACTATATGTTTCAAGCTAGAAATTTAGCAGTGAAATAGTTTCTAAATTCTGTACCTAGGAGATGAATTAGTGAATGCATAAAATAAGATAAATTAAAGCTTTGTAAATAAAATATTTATGTTGGGGTCCTGGGGGTACTCATTGGTCTCAATGGCTGGGACTGGCCTCCCCTGTGACTCCCACAGTCTCTTGCCAAAGGCTAAGGGAACATGTCTCGGCTCAGCCTGGGATCTTCAGTCCCTGCCTGAGCCACGTTGCAGGTACGCCCTTCTCTGCCCTGTACCCTGGGACAAAGCATGAGCACCAGGCACCCGGCCAAAACGGCCAAAAGGAGTCAAGGCAAGAGAACCTGTTCAGTGCTGCATAATTGACTAATATATCAGATCTAGGAATCAAACCAGTGTTGATTTCATTGGGTGTTTGATAGGTCCTTCAACAAGTAAACTCTCCAGTGAAAAGTGCAAGAACTGGATGTGATGGGGTAGAGGTGTGTTCTCAAAGAGGTTTGTTTGCTTTTGAAACAGCAGAATGAGAAATGTCAAGAGAGAAAATGTGCATAAAGAATTTATTTCCTTGACCGTGTGAGCTGTGATATGCTGATATACCTCTATTTGATTCACCATCTTTGAGACAGAGGCACTCAGAAGTCCCCCTGTGTGTGACTATCCATTTGCAGTGAATGAGTGCTCAAGATGTTTTTGGTATATTACAAATATGGATATTAGCTTGTGAAAAATGTTGTCCTACTTGTAATTAATTTACCGCCATCCATTAGAGACTTGAAACTTTCACAGCGCATCAGAGTAGTTGGCCACAACACCACTGAAACTTATGTGAACAGATAATCTGTCTTAGTCCTCCAACTCACCTGTGAGTAAAAAAAAAAATTAGACTAATATTGTCAAACCCTTTCCTTTTGTGTATTGTTCAAGAGAAATATTTTGGCCTGTCATCAGTTAGCCGATTTGCCAAATGCTTGGTTTTTAACATAACGCCATTGGAGTGTAAGAGTTGTTTGTTATTCTAATTCTTAAAAAATCATGCGTGTTATTCCATGCTTGAAAAGAGGTTTCTTTTTTCAGTACTCTAGCATTCTGTTAGTGAAAGACCAGAAACTCCTGATGCAAGCAAACAAGACCTCAAATGGAAGTGAAAGTAATCTGCATTGTGTTGAGTGTTATCTGTTCCACTAAGCCACTTAAAACTTGTTCTTCATTTCCATGCATTGCTTTCTGTCTCGGGTACCTAATCATACAGTTTTTCTTTCAGTAACTGAAAGATGCTCAAAACCTAATCCGCAAACCTCTGACGTGCTGATTTTGAGATCATTCTCTCCAGGTCAGTGTTCCTTCTCCTTTGCTGCAGTGAATGTACTTCAGTTAATGCATCTGAACTCTGCTGTGAGTTCCCGGCGTCAAGCCAGTCCCATCGCTGAACTTATCTGTTGGCTTGTGCTGCCCACAGACAATAAAACACCCCCTTCTCGATGTGCTGGTTACTCAGCAGCTTCTCTCTGTCAGTTTGGTTACTCAAAGCTTTCAGGTACATCTATTGTATCTCTGCAGAGCTCAGAAAAAGGCTAGGGGTTGTGAATGACATTCAGGATGAGAAAGACAGTGAAGCATAGTAAATTGTTAGTCAAAAAGGGTGACTATAATTAAACAATCTTCTCTTCGGTAACTGAATGAGCTTGGTGAATATGATTTCCCCTTGAGTTACACAACCCTTGCTAGACCACTGATTAGACAGAACGATTTAATCCTCAATGAGGAAAAGATTGTAGCTTTAAAAAATCCCCCGACAAACTCCACCTTACTTCCAACACACTACAACGGGCCTCTGATCCCTTTCGTCTCACACAGTGTGTGTTCATGCAGATTAGCCATGTTACGTAGAGCATAAACCCAGAGGTCAGAGTTAGGTCTGCATGGGGAAAGCTGACCTGTTTTCTGGTGTTTGATTTCTCTAGCTGCCCATTTTATTTATTAAGCAATATTTGATTTGATCTAATAGAATAGCTCCAATTGGAAAGGACCTGCAGTGAGCATTTAGTACAACTGCCTCATCAGTTCGGAGCTGACTAAACATCACCTCTTTTGACCACATGGTCACGCTGTGTTTGATGCACCCCAGGATGGAGTTTGGCCTCTGGACTACCAGGGCACACAGCTGCCTCCTGTCGAGCTGCTGTCGACCAGCGCCCCAGGTCCCTTTCTGCAGGGCTGGTCTCCAGCCAATCCTTTTCCAATCTAAACTAGGGCTCAGCCTTACTCTGTCCCAGATGCAGAATCTGAAATTTGGACTTAAGTAACATCCCATTAAAGACTATCCAATGCTTCAATGTATCTAGATCCCTCTGCAGGGCATCTTGTCCCTCAAAGATTTCAACAGCACCTTCCAGTTTAGTACCAGCAAATTTAAAAATGGTGCACTATGACATTACTTTTGACTGCATACAGCAGGGGAAAGGAAATGTGTTTGTGGCATTTAACTATAAATGTAGTACTTGCTTTTATTTTTTTTTAGTTACTATTTTTTTTTTTATGTGCTAACAGTTGATGCAAGATTGGGGACTTAGCCATCTTTTGAGTATTTTGCAATTTTCAATAGTTTTCCAGTAATCCAGGTTTAAGATCAATTATTTGGATGATCTCAGAGGTCTTTTCCATCCTCAACAATTCTGTGACTCTGTGATTTTGAAATCCTTAAACTTTTTAAAGAATGCATGTTACATAGACGTTGCTATCCTTGCTGTTTGCTGAAATTACACAGTCTGAAGATACAACCTACAGTCTGATCTGTAACAGCTTTTAATTTGGTTTGAAGGCTATAGCTAAATATAAAAACCTGATATTTCTACCTGTTGGATTCTGGAAAGTGCCAAACATGACTAGGATAAATTTAGTGCAAAGGTTTATTTTCATGGGCATTACTCTAGACATCACTGGGGAGGGGGAGGAGTAAATCTGATATCATCAGGATCTGGCTGAAAAATCTGACTCTTTTAATGAGAAGAAGCGGAGTGTATTCTTGAAAAACATCCAGGAAAAAAATCAAGTAATACTTGTGTTCTTTGTTTAATTTGAAGAAAAATGGAAGGTTTTATTTTAAATTGTATTTTCTTAAGAATATATTAAAATAAATTTTTGTATTATGTAATCTTCAACTGAAGTAACTATGGAAATCTGGAATGTTCTTTTGATTGGATTTTTTTGAAATCTCTTTTTTATTTCTCTGAATCAAAAAAAAATCCATTTAAATTTCTTTCCTACAGGCAGGTAACTGAATTAATAGTGTTGTGTTTTTTTTAATCCACCATACTTTGTTTAAAACAAAGTTTTCAATTCTAGGGGATTGACTGACAGTGAGAGTGGGAAAGGGGTTGCTTGCTCAATTTGACATTATCTCTTCTGCATTTGTAAAATGAAAAAGTTAATCGAAAAGCTGAACCTGAGCTTCTTCAGGAGCAGCCTCAAACTTATCTACAAACTTGATGCTTTTCTTACTAACTATTCATTTGCTAATGAAGAAAATTAACAGTTATAGCCAGAATGATAGCATGTACTAGAAAGTGGTTTTTTAGATGATTATGAGGTTCTTGGACCTCTGATGACCTTATGGAAGTTCTAATTATTTGAGGTCATGAGCAGATTGACTGACACGGATCTACCTCTTCCCTAAAGAAGGGCAACAAAACAGGCTATGATGTAACTTGTAGCCTGCTGTCCAGGAAGGTGCTTTTCTGAAAGTCTTGTGTGTTGAGCTTTGCTGTAGCTCTGCTTTGCATCCTGAAGAGAGGACATAGTCCAGCCTGCCAGTGATATTTCTGGGACCATGTGTCAAAGTTTTCCATCTTTTATGCTCCTGAACTCTCACAAGTTTGAGGGACAAGCTGAAAAGTGTCTTTATACCATTCTCCCTCCTCTTGACATAAGTTCAAGAGAGAGTCTGACATGACTCATAGCAAGGGATGCCGGGACAGGTGTCCCGTAACAGCAAGTGAGATGTGAGCCAAGGCAGCAGCCTCGGAGCTCAAAGTCTGCTGAATGGACTTTCTTGGAAATGAAGTCCCCTTTCTACTTCTTTCAGTTCACTGACATGTTCCCTTCACAACTGAAGTACAGTTTCTTCTGTGTAACTGTTTCCAAGAGCCGCTTTTCTTTGGGAAAAAGTGTGATCTACAGGCCTGTAAAGGTTCTGGCAAGAGATGTATTTCTGTTGTTTCTGAGCTTCATAGTTTAGCTAATCTTGGTTTTTATGAGTTTTATTTTTAATTTTTGGATTGCTTGTTAAAATCTGAGAGGAGTTGGAGGAGGGAAAAAGCATCCAGTATGAACCTTGTTCATGTAGTGCTAAACATACTATTTGAGGAAGAAGCCACATGTATGTTATCTTCAGATGTGTGTTTGCTGTAGAAATCCTGCCTATTTCAGGTGTTACAGGCTATAAAAACACATAGTAGACAGGCCTTACTGAGAGTGGCTGCAGCTAAATTGTATTTGGTAACAGGATTTATCTCTTAGTCTGGAAATTCATATCTGATGTGGAATGTTATGCTCAGGATAGGTAGCCAATTTTATGTCATATGAGCCACTAGACATGCTAATAAAAATAGTTCATTGTAAGTTCATCTGTAACTTGCATACTGACAAATACTTACATAAATCGTTGAGTGGTAGTGTCACCAAAATCAGGAATAAAACTCTTAACACCAATGTAGTATTAAAAGGCAGACATTCTTTTACTGAAGTGCTGGATGCATGGGAGATCATTACACGTGTCCTACAGCACCTGAAGCAATGCTTATATTATACAGAAACATACGTATTCACTACATTTCCCCGAATGATCATACGTATTCAAATTAATTCCCAAAAACCATTATCATAAGCTCCTCCCTCATTGTGCATGCTCATTAGTCTTTCTGGGGGTCTCCAGTGGTCTTCCGAGACCCTGTTGTTGACTTTTTGGTGAACTCTTGGGTTGCTTTATTATGTATGGGTATCTTTGAGCTTGAAACCTGTGGGTTTTGGTCAAGTGGTTTGCAGCGTCTTGCTTGGTTAACGTATATAATTGCAGTTCATTTGTTTTAGTTGCCTCACCTTAATGTTTCCTGTTCTTGTGATTATCTTGTTATCATAATGCCCCAATAATCTCATTGATTCTGCATCAATTGGATATTTTCTGAAATTTGTCTTCTTAGAGTGAGAAAAAAAAATCTTCTTCCTAGCTTGCTCTTCAAAGCCTGTTCTTTACATAAACCCCAAATATAGCCACTTCTTGGGAGCTGGGTTATTAGTGAACAAAGCAAAACATCTTAGATCTCTTGGCTGCAGCTGGGGTTCCTCCACTGAGACTCCTACACTTCTAACAGGAATATAACAGTAACAGTTGAAACACACACAGTAACTTAAGCTGCCCAAGAAAAGTCTTTAATGCTTTCCAATTATACATTTATTTATTTTTTAAAATAATCTGCATCTTTCTAATCCAACTGTATGCATATATTCGGGGGGGGGGGGGAATGGAGCTTTATTGTGTTTTTAAAAGCACTAAATCCTTTAAAGACTATTATTTATTGACTTTTTGATAATGAATATCTGAAATAGACATCTTCTAAAACGACCTGCCTACCTCACCTGAGAATTTAAGTTGTTTTTGTGCAAATGACCAATACTCTTAAGGACCATCAAGACTCTAGAGTGAGAAAGTACAAGCTTAATGTTCTTTTTTTCATTATTATTTAACCCCTAAAAACCTGATTCAATAATGCTATTAAAATTAATAGCAAGTTTTAACATGCGTATTATTTCTACGCGAGCAACTTAAATACAGTAAACTCTTCCCAGAGAAGAGGATAACAAACTTATAGGCGAGAAAAGCAGAAAATGGCAAGATTCAAAAATTTCTTTAAAAATGTTGCAGAAATGGTTCCTTAGTGTTGCTTTTTAACATTAACCTTTCACATTACCTTGAGAGATCATAATATATTTGACATATTTGATATCAAATAAGATATTTGAATAAAGAAATATAGAAATGGAAGATGTTGTATGTATCCCACTTTAGTGGGCCAGGCTTGCAGTGAATTGGTGAGCTGCCAGTTCTTGAGGTTTAGGGAAAAAATATGAGAACAGGCAGGCATAAAATGTTTTTTTTCTCACTCCATCAATTGCTTTCAGCAGTCTGTGGCTTAGGGGCTCTCAGAGTCAAAGGCTGTATCTATATCTTCACATTTAATAGTTCGTGTAGGACTTCGTGACCTGAAGCTGACCCAGAGGCACAAACAGCCTTTTTTTTTTTTTTTTTTTTTTTTGTAGCACGATATTCTGTTTTGTTACTGGTTGCTTTTTGCAGCAAAAACAAGATTGACATTTCCTTCAAGATGGAGTTATAAGGCTGCAATATCCAGACTATGAAAAATGGCTGGTCAAGATTGAGGGATGATGTGGTTTTGCTCAGATACGCTACTATTACTTGCAAGATAGTTCTTGTAGCTTAGTGCAAGGAAATTGGTGTTCTCAGACCAGAGAATTGGTGTAAAAGTATTGCTTATTGCCTTCTTGGGCACATATCAACTCCACCTCTCTTTGACTCATGTCTATGGCAAACTCTGTTTAATCCCGTTTATAATTTTATCCCTTTAGATTTTCTGATATATACATTTTACTGAAATAGTACTTCTTGAGGTAAATACTATGTGTTTAATAGTATTTTCAAACAGTTGTCCTGACAAAAATAGCACTCAGGCAATCCAACAAGTGCTCTGTAAGGCACGTGGGCATATCTGCACATTTATACTCAAAAGGTAGGGTGATGACTCTGTTAAAGGCTTTTATTGGAAGCATATTCAGTTTCTTAATGTCTAATTCAAAGTCCTTATTGTTAACGGTCGTTAATCTAAAATGTATTAAATACATTAAATTTCAAAAAGAAAATGAAGAAATGATTTACCAAGGGGATTTAGGCACTTAGACCCACTAGAGTTTAACAGGATTTAATTTGTTGAGCGTTCTCCGCCCTATTTCTTAAGATCATGCTTTCATCTAGGAATTAGCAAGAATTCCCTGTAATGGTCCTCTTAGAAATGAATTCTTTTGGTAACCTCCAAGCAAGAGGCAGAAAATCCATTTTGTGAAATCCTGGAGCTGCATTGTTGCCTCATTTTTCAAAACAACCTACTGGTAAAACAGACCCAGGTAATGAATGTTTAACTAGCCTACTTGATAATCTGAGGATGGTTAATCTGGCTGAAAAATCAATAAGCCAACCCCATGAGAAAGCAGCATCTAGTATTGGTACTGTGCCACGGGACGTGCATGCGGTACACAGAAGTAATGTAAGTGGGGTCTTGTCTTGTCTCCTTCAAGGCTTCTCTGGCTGTTATGTCCCTGCCAAATGCTATTTCTCAGTTTTACTTGTTTTCCAACCCGTGAAGTCTTTAAGACCAGATGCTCTAGGTGGTGAATTAGAAACAAAAACCTGTCTTGGTAGCTGTTCCACATACCTCCTCCATATCACTTCAGAGGGACACCTCCATATCCCCTTCCGCTTTCCTGTCCTCTTCCCTCCTTGCTGTATGCAAATACCAGAGTGCTGCTGAGATCTGCCACCTTTGGTCATGTTTACTATAGGATGGTATCAGGTGACGGTGACAGGTATTGCTGTTCCTCTGTCCTCTTGTAACCAAGAACCTTGTCTAATAAGCAGGAGGTAGGAAAACATTGCCACCTCACTACTTCCGAAAGGGCTGCTCATTTGAGAAAGGAGGATTGGACGCTTGTTACAAAAAGATAATTATGATAAATAAGCACAGACCTGGTGCTGCCTGATGTGCTGTGGGTAAAACTCATTTTTTCCCCTTCTAAGTTGAATGATTTTTTTTTATTGATCTTTCTGGCCAATTTAATACTGTTGTCCTATTCTATAAACACTTCAGCAAAATGTTTCAATGTACTCAGTCCTTTTGGAAGTTTATAATGTTGTATCTAAGTTTATAGTACCAGATTAATAAGCCAGTCACGTTGCTATTTCTTGTGACATAAGGTTGACAAATTAAAATTTGTAGACATCGTGAGCCACTTTTCCCTTTTATGATAAAAAGGGTTCCCCACTCTTGTGTGTTTAAATATGTGTTTGAATGATACCAAAAGGGGGAGCTTAACTCAGTAGCAGATTTCTTCCTGCTTCCATTCAGTAACACTCTTTCTCTGGGTTTCTACTAAATGGTCAGCAGTTCAGTCATGAGCAATTTTCTAAGCTTTCTGCACTGGAGACAGTGGCCAATACAGTCTTTAAGGTTAAGTGGTTTATCTTATCTATTTCACCAGCATCCTTATCAGTCAGAGGTTTATCTTCTTTCAGTGTTGGCTTCAGAGCCAGATACCCAACGCAGACAATGAATAGACATTCTAAAGTTCTTAGGCAAAAAGTCTCACTTTTCCCCACCATCTGATTAAAAGCCTCTTCTGAAAGCTTGAATATTAAACATGAGGTAGAGGTGGTGAGAATGCCAATAGATTTAGGAAAACCTGGTAGTTAGTCTTAAGTTAAAATATTCGTATAAATAAATGTATAGTGCAGTCAAGTGCTTTGACTGAAATATTTTACTTGCTTTTGATACTTTTGTGGGTTTTTGGTTTTGTTTTGTGGTGGTTGTTTTTTAAAAAAACAAACCAAACAAAAAAAAAAACACCACAAAGATTCTCAACTTTGCCCAGGGATGTGACTTGAGAGCTCGCCTGTCTTGAGGAGGGTTTATATGAAATATATTGCTTTAAAAAAGCTAATAGGTAGGGAAAATTGTCTAGTAGTTTACTGAAATTCTAATTAGAGTAATTTTAATTCTAAATTTTAATTACTTCTAATTTCAGACAGAATATGTGGATGGACACTTTCTAAATGGACTTGACAGAATGAGAATCTAATAGGTAAGATCAAGTTTTACTTTTATAAAATCAAATGCTATTCTGAAAGAATAGCTATGAATACTTACTAAAATTCGGTGGCGGTATGTAAATCTTGTGTCCAAGTTGGTAATGAAAATGCATAGACAAGCTAGAGGGTGGGAAAAAACCCCAAACAAGAAGAATACATGAACCAATTGACTTCATTAGGGGCAAGTCATGCCTGACTAATTTAGTGACCTTCTACACCAACTACAACCAGCTACAGTGCTGGTTGACATGGGAAAAGCAACGGATGTCATTTTCCTGGACTTGTGCAAGGCGTTTGACACTGTCCCACATGACATCCTTGTCTCTAAAATGGAGAGACACGGATTTGACAGATGGACCACTCGGTGGATAAAGAACTGGCTGGATGGTCGCACTCAAAGACTTGTGGTCAGTGACTCCATGTCCACATGGAGACCAGTGACAAGCGGTGTTCCTCAGGGATCTGTTCTGGGTTCAGTGCTGTTCAACATCTTTGTCAGTGACATGGACAACGGCATTGAGTGCACCCTCAGCAAGTTTGCCGATGACACCAAGCTGTGTGGTGCCGTGGACTCACTTGAGGGAAGAGATGCCATCCAGAGGGACCTTGATAGGCTTGAGAAATGGGCCAGTGCAAACTGCATGAGCTTCAACAAGTCAAAATGCAAGGTCCTTCGCCTGGGTCAGGCCAATCCTAGGCACAAATACAAACTGGGCACAGAGTGGGTTGAGAGTAGCCCTGAAGAGAAGGATTTGGGGGTATTGATTGATGAGAAGCTGAACATGAGCCGGCAGTGCGCTCATGCAGCCCAGAAGGCCAACCACATCCTGGGATGTATCAGGAGAAGCATAGCCAGCAGGTCAAGAGAGGTGATCCTCCCCCTTTACTCTGCTCTTGTGAGACCCCACCTCGAATGCTGCGTCCAGTTCTGGTGTCCCCACCATAAGAGGGACATGGATCTGTTGGAGTGTGTTCAGAGGAGGGCCTCAAAGATGATCCAGGGGCTGGAGCACCTCTGCTACGAGAACAGGCTGTGGGAGCTGGGATTGTTCAGTCTTGAAAAGAGAAGACTTTGGTGGGACCTAATAGCTGCCTTCCAATACCTGAAGGGAACCTACAGGAAGGCTGGGGAGGGACTTTTTACAAGAGCATAGGCTGATAGGACAAGGGGAAATGGGTTTAAGTTGAAGGAGAATAGATTTAGATTAGATCTTAGGAAGAAATTCTTCAGTACAAGGGTGGCAAGACTTTGGAATAAATTGCGTAGAGATGTGGTGGCTGCCTCCTCCCTGGAGCTGTTCAAGGTCAAGTTGGACAGAGCCTTGAGTAGCCTGATCTAGTAGAGAGGTGTCCCTGCCCATGACAGAGAGGTTGGATTAGACGATCTCTAAGGTCCCTTCCAGCCTAGACCATTCTATGATTCTATGAATTTATTGACCATTTGAGAGTAGGTTCTGCAAATTGGATAATCTGAGAAAGGGCAGTCTCTGTTTGCTTACATCGTCCTGGTCTATGGCAGGATTTTATTTGTATTTTACTGCATGTTTTAAAACAGTCTTATGTCTCAGGAGGAGGATTTAGCTACTTCTATCTGGCCACCTAAAGAGAAGTAGTTATACCTTAAAAGGGGACATTCCTGCATGACACAAAATATGTAGTCCAGTCACATGGTTGTATAACTTGATATTTTGAAGTATCTAAACATTAATTGTGAGGTATGTTGTATAGCACTATATTTCTCATTACAATTCTTCTCTGTCAGTCTTTTCTGAACTAATGTAACAGCCTACAGGTTGGTAATTTCTATTGGTTTTGCTACTGCTCATGACTCCCTTTGATTATTGGAGGTTCTGGAGACATTAGGTGCTGGGCTAGAACATGCTTGATGGAGTACTCTCAACCCGGCTATAACTGTCACAACGTAACAAATGTCATCTGTGTAAAATAATTGCTCTGGGATTAGCTAACCAATTTTAAAATGTGTTGTTTTTTTAAAGCATATTTTGAGTTTAGTCATGCTATTAGAATTAGCTGGGGTCATGGTGCTACTGATGCGTGTGGTGTGTTTTTTTATTTTTGTTTTGGGGTTGTTTTTTTTGGTGTTCTGTTCCATATGTGTCATATTTGGTATAAAAATAAATGATCATGAGTATTTAGGTCTTCTGCTTCTTTCCTTCTCTTCTGCAATGGCCGTTGTTCAGGGAAGGCTCTGTCCAATATTCTGCCTTTGATCCCGATCCTGAGTTTCCAAATTCATCTCCTGTAGCCAGCTCCCCTCTGCCCCTGAGCCTGGGACTGCCCTGGTGCCACCTGCTCTGCAGCGTTGGTTGGGGTTGATATCGGTGTTGGGGGGAACCAGTAGAGTCTGATATTGGATTTGCATATATGTATGTAGTTCAAAGTTTTTATTATTTCCTCATTCACTAAAGCTGTTTTCTTTTTTTTACAATCTGTAAGTCTCTTTACCTCACTCCCTTTTTCTTCCCATTTGGGGAGGGAGAGGGGGTTAGAGAGCGTCTGCCCACGTTTAGTGGCCAGCCCAGCCCTAACCCGTGGCAATATGTAAAATACAATCATTACAGAGAGGTAACAGGCCCATCTTGCATGTGGGCTTTGAGGAAAAGTGGTTTTAGATCCCTTGGAAGATCACAGAGTTGAGGGGGAAAAAATCAGTTTCAGGACAGGAAGAATATTTATTTCTTCCGAGACTGCACTCTCATGAGTTCATTGCATGGTGGCTTTCAACAGGATGTAGAATGTTTGAAAATATTTTTTTCTTCTAAAGGTGGCTAGTTTTGTGCAAAAGAATGATTCTGGATTACTTTCCAGACTTGGTTTTTATGTGGTCAACAACTTCATCCTGCATTTTTTTCTTCTTAGTACTAATGATGTCAATTATCTTCCCATACCATTTGTCCTGTGCAGTCTACAGGTTGCCCGATCAGCCCCACACTGCCACCCTCCCTCTTGTGATGTACAGATGTCCTTTGCATTTCTGAAAAACTTGTGTCCTCAACTTCTGGGTAGAAATGTATAGGTGACATTCCCTGTCCATTAATGGAACATTATCTCTGCTTTACTGCTCCTGTAACAATGTCACTTTACATAAACAACACATGTACTGTACATGTAATGACTTTTTAAATGTGCCACTTCATGCATGAACTGCGATCAAGAGGAAGTCTTTGCCACATGTTCACTGCAGTGGTCCTGTTTATATAACCTTTGATCAGAACTGCAGTAACTGAATTCCAGTTCTACGACCTACCTAGAAGAACCCTTTTATCTAGTGTGTGTGTGTTTGCTTTGGGATAGCTTTGTAGTGGGTCACTGTCTTTTAACTAGAATCATTAAACCTAGCCTCGCTCTTCTTGATCTTGATCTTTTTAGATCGAAACTAAAGTAGTGTGTGTTGCTATTTAAAACGTTTTAGTGTAGCCTTTTCAACATCTGATTGGACTTTTTGTCAGATTCCATTAAAATTGATATACAAAATTGCTCCAAATCTTTTAACTTTCTCATTAATGTTTTCCACTTGCAAATTCTACTTTTCTTGAAGTGGAATGTCACTGTATTCTGCAACTCTGACCTTGTAAATGTCACTTTTACTGACATATACAGTGTATATTGTAATATGTGCTTTACTGATGTTCTAGCCTTTAGGGACGTGTCTACATTAATAAACTATGCTACATGGACAAAGCCATCTCACTGAAAAGGGAGCATAGTTTGACAACGTGGATGCAAGCTGCACTGAGTGACTTGTCAGGTATTCAGATTTCCCAGGTATACAGAACAGCATGCGTCCCATTTTGCTTACTAGGGTAGACATAGCTTGTGTGTTTTCCCTTAAAGTTGGTAGGCAAATGAACTTTTGGGTAACTGTAATTTGGTGATAAGTATAGTGAGCTACATTGTGTTGCAAGTATTTTATTTTGCTGTGTAACACGTTGATGTTATACAGGACAGTGGTTTTCCTGCCATAAGTGGTCTCAGAATTTAATATTCCTTTCTGGACTTAATCTCTAATGATATTCTGCGAAACAGCAAGTGAATCAAGTGTCCTGGACAACCTTTTGATTTAGAAAGGAAAAAGTAAGACTTCAAGGAGTCCCATGACAAATTTTCTTTCTCGTACTGGTTTTAAGTGAAAGGCAATTTGAAATTGCTGCTTGACTGTAGGAAGTCTTGAGATAACAGATGTATGGAAGGAACATACATGACTGTAAAAAGGTGGGTCAAAAATGTTCACCTTATTAGTTGTGAAAATAAAAATAGTCCCTTCAGAGGTATAAATATGGCTTAGGAATAATAGCACAAATTTCGGCTGGTTTTGGTTTTTGTTTTTTTTTTTCAGGCAGGCTATGTGATAAGTAGTTAATTTCTCTATATGTTAGTGTTTTCGAGGGTGTTATGTTGAGATCTTATTTCCATAGTATTGTTCCTTCTTGGTTCGGTAGAATCATTGTAGATTAATTTTACTTATGAAGAAAAGACTAATAATCTCAGAGAGCACTCTCACTTAAGTAAGGGAGAAAAGATGCTCCATAATCTTTAAGGTCCCTTCCAACCTAAACCATTCTAAGATAATACAAAAAAACATTATTGCTTTTGCTGTTTTGGTACAGGAGCACTCAAGCTATTACCTTCTCTATAATTATTAATGCCCTTAAAAGGATTTGTATCTTGCCATCTTCCAATCTGAATTTAATATAGGCTTTAATGAAATTTTTATAGTAAACTAACTTGCCAGGAGGCCAAGAAAGCCAAAAATAAAACTGGGAATGGAAGTCATCTAAATGTCTTTTTTTTTTTTTTTTTTTTTCATTTATGATGATAGCACTTCAGGCTGGAAAATGTGCTAGAAGCTGATTACCAAAGATGGGAGAGGAAGGCTGGGGGGAATAAGGACAACGGAACAGAGCATAAAGTGGTGAGGAACTGCTGCCTCTTTCATTAGTCCGAGAAGTGTCCATTCAATAGCTTGACAGTTATAAATGTTGTTTTGCCTTAAGTACTTTTGAAGTGACTTATACAGAAGATTTTTATTGATTGTTAGTATGTTTCTTCACAATCCCTTGAACCCATGGCTGTGTGTTTTTTGTTTGGTTTTTTTTTTTCCTTATAGGAGGCTTTTTAATTTTTTATTTTTTTTTTTTTGAAAAGAGAATTTTTAAGGAACTGTGTGCAGTGGGCAGTAACTGTAGCCACTTGACTTAGTCACTAGTTGTCCTCCTCTGCAGTAGCATCCAAATTTGGTTGGTTTCCTGGGAGCAGCATGGCACAAGTAATCTCTTGGCATTTTCCTGAGCCTTTCCAAAACACCTCAGTCTATTAAGGTCTTGTCGCTTGTCAGTGGAAGCTGAGAACATACACTAACCATAAATACTGGGGCTCTGGTTGCAGAAATCAATACAATATGCACTGTCAAGATAGACTGTGGTCTGTCTGTTTTGCTTGGTTTTTTTTTTTAAAGCATAATTAAGGTTAAAAAAGAAGTGTATGTGTTATGCTAGCCAGCAAGAAGACAAAGTGTTTGTTTGCCTAATAAATTACATTACAGGAGTGATGGACTGATTCTTAAGGGCAAGAGGGTGGTAGATGCCTTTAGATGCTGAAAAAGAATTAATATTCTTTGGCTAACTTTCTTGCATTTGTGTGAGTGTGGAAGGTGGTGCAGGTATGTGGAAGGTGTGCTTCATGCAGAGAATTATTCTGCCTCTGTAGACTAGCTAGTAAGTGATGTGACGAGGCCATTGAGTGAATCAGTACTGAAGCAAGTGCTTGTGAAAAATCTGTCTCAGACTGCAATTCTGACTCATTTGAAAAGTCCATGTTTTCCTTGATGTTGGCCACCATTGTGGTTCAGCAGCATGTAGAAATACCCTATTTTCAAATCCAAGTTTCAGGGGGTAGAGAAGGTAAATGGACATATGCCTTATTTATATGGATGGGTGACAACATCTTGAGAATACAGGTGTGTAACCTGGGAACAATGAGTGAAATCAGGGAAGAAGACTGAGCAGATGGAGAACCTGTGAAGTAGCAGCAAAATTGATGTTCTGGGACTGTATAGACATAATCGATTAATCTCCAATAAAGCTATAGTTTCAGAACCCTTTGAATAACTCAAGCCTAACAGAGCAGCCTTATACAAGTACCTGTACAGTTGCATGGGGTTTTTTTGGGGTTTTTTTTTTTTGGAGTAGTGTGTTTGGTTTTTTAATTTTTTTTTTTTATTTCTTCATCTACAAGGTCAATAAGCAGAAATTAGATGATGTGACCTGCTCCTGGTCTGTTATTGTACTGTAGTATCTGTTCTAGGGATTGGCTGTGAAGGTAAACTGGTAAATATAGAATGTATATCTTCCAGTGCCTGAATAATATATGTGTGTAAACAGCTTGATTAGTAAACGTGATTTATGAGTCTTCAACATGTTGATTAAAAAGGACTTACATACTTTGCTATATGGCATCTTAACAACATTGAATGTTTCTTCTACTGCTAATGCTATGCTAGTTAAAAAATAAACCAAGAAACACTTGGACAGATAGCCCTACAGTTCAGTCTGTTGTACAGACTGTTAGTCTCCTAGACTTGTGTCGCTGGCACTTGCTTATAACTAAAGACAGCAAAGAGTTACAGTCCTTGAACAGCAGCGCAATTCAGATTCTAAGTGGTAATTACTTAGGCATTGAGTTAGTAGGGCAGGAGTATGGTGGAAATATCTTAGGACTGAGTGATGGGAAAGGACTACAGTTTACTAATTGTTCTGAACAAATAGCCTTGACAGTATTCTGCTAGTCAAGTTTGAGTGGGAATCAGAAGTAGATCTTCATT
Source organism: Trogon surrucura (assembly GCA_020746105.1). NCBI lineage: Eukaryota > Metazoa > Chordata > Aves > Trogoniformes > Trogonidae > Trogon > Trogon surrucura. The sequence continues at coordinate 15,461,664 of CM036622.1, read as the reverse complement.
TAAATGAACAATGAAATGGAAATACTTAGAGTCTGTCATAACACTTAATTTCAATAGTGTGTAAAATATACAGAGTATGGGTGCAGGCATGACTACAGATCAGGGGACAGAGTCATGGCTGATCCAAAAGATGGAGCTACACAGTATTTTAGAAATGCAATTCTGCTGTGAAAGGGGAAAAACTCTTTACAGTTTTATACAAAATTGGTACAGCTGCAGACAGACTAACTTGCTGTAATACTCTTTTATTGCCTGGAGGGTAAAATTGCAGTAAGACTCTTGCTTTCAGAAAGATTCTTGTCAGAGTAAGGATCTCTAAGTGCAAATGAAGGCAGAAAAGGAAGGAGGTGTGATATAACCTGCCTTAAAATAAAACAAAAAAAAACCCAACTAGAAGAGGTATGTTGCACTGTGAACCTTTCAAAGTGAGATAGGTTGGAAGAAGATAATTTAATATAGCAGGGGAGAGAGAAGATTTGTGAGGTCAAACGCTCAGCCAAGATTTATTCCTGTACTGTGAGTCAGCTGGTAAGACTAGGTTACAATGAAAAGCTCAGACTCCTAACCCTTCTTTTTGGACTTTTAAGACTACTCATGTGCACAAGTGATTGCAGAAGCACTCCCACTTTTTTACTGGACAAAGATTATTAATAAGGAATACTTTTAGGATGAAGCATTCTGGTTTGAACTTGGTTTGCCAGTTTTATTTTTGAGTGCACCAGAAAAACACTTGGCAGACTGAGGAGTATGCGATGGAACTTCTCTATTACACATCTTTTTCTTCCCAGTGCTTGAGGAGAGGTCACTTTTTTTAATGTCCCTTACCAAAGGAGTTGCAGAGGAATGTTCTTAGACTGAACCTAGACATAAAGACCGTGGCCACTGTATGTTTGCTCCTGCATGTTCTGCTGCCTAGCAGTAGGGTTACCCACTTTAATCCTCTTCTCTCCTAGAATTATTTTTATTTCTGGTGGCAGAAATCTGCCCAGATGTGCAAGAGAAGACTGAAACTGTGATAGTCAGAAGAGTGGGTACAGAGAGGTATAGACTGTTAGGACAAGCTCTACGTGAACCAGAGTAGCTGGGCTTCTGTTACACTCTGAACCCTTGTACTTCACATTTTCATATGTTGAAAAAGTTGTTGCAATCTGTAAAACTGATTAAATGATTGATTTCTAGTAGCAGAGTGGACTGGGGTGTGGGAGAGTCATATTCTATCTGATGTAATGTGGCTGCAGACATCTGAAATAATAAAAAACAATTACATATTTGGGTCTCTTGACTGAAATAGCAAATATTTCATTCTGCATAAATGAAGTAGGTAAAAGTGCAGACAAATGAGTGTCTTGGTCTTGCTGCCAGGAAATTCATAAAGTCAAAGCCTGTTTTGTTTTAAAATAAGTGTGTAAAATAAAAAAGCCGTTCCAGAAAATTGCTGAACCCAATGAAACTATGTCTTGGGGAGTCAGAATGAATAAACCTTAAGGAGAAATAAGGCTTTGATGACTATCATGTAATAATGAGTGAGTATCACTACAGATCCTAGAGATCAGAATCACTTTCAATGTGTTGAGACAGGTTTAACATCTCCAGTTCCCATTTCAGCAAACTTAGTGTTGTCTTCCTCTGTCAAAGCCAAATTTACACCCTTTATTTCTGTAGCTGTAAATTATTTTAGCGACACTGAACCCAACAGAGAAGTTGGTTGAATTAGTACATGTTTTGTTATTCATAATGGCAACTACAGTGGGTTCCCTACATTAATCTAACTGTACAGGACATGAAATATTACCAAACTTTAAAGTTATACCTTTTTATTTTTGAGTCTGTAAAGGTGTTTGCTTCTGGTTTAATGTTCTGATTTAGCTCACCTATGGTATTAAAGTGAGTAGAAATGCCTTATGAAGCCCTAACTTCACTCTCTAGTTTAGAAGTATTGGGGAAAGGTAGGCATATAGCATATGCTACATGTTTTAGGACTTGCAGATTGAGAGCATGGAAGTGTTACCAAGAAAAATTTGTCCTGATATGAGATTCTGTTTGACTTGCAACATTCCACAATACTATCCTGAATTTGTGCTGCACTTATTTTATTCTGGCATTTAAAACTTTTATATCTCTTTGAATCTGAATGATATACAAGAATCTTTTATTTATGGTAATTTGAGGAACTCTCCTTTAAAGGAAACAATGAGCTTGAAATTGTCCATACCCAAATGCAGATGGATGTCTCCAGATACACTGAAAGGGGAGGAAAAAAAATCTGTGAGTAACATCAACAGCAGGATTTGAGATGCTTGAAAGATTAGAGAAAGGGGTTTTGAGTCAGATGTGACTAAAGGATGTGTGAAAATGTAAGCAGGGCAGCTATTTCAGATGTTTTCCTGAGCTCAGAAAGCAAGACTGACTTTGTACCAATAAAGAGGATTGCACCAAATATACTCAATTTCATTGCACTTCTATTATCTGAAATAACCTTTTAAGCCCATATTTTTTTTCTATTTTCTCAGATCAGAAAAGATGATAAAATACTTCTGAAAGTATATTGCGTAATTAGAAAAACAGCCATGGAAGAGCTGTTCTACATGTTAGTGTGCTTTTTTTTTTTTTTTTGTGCAGGACTAACTTATACAAAAACGCAGAACAAACAAAGTTTATATGAGAAGAAAGATGATCAAAAACTGGAGTCTATTGCTCTTGCAAATAAATTATACATATATGTGTGAATTAATATATTAGGAGAATTTTGGGAGGTTAAGGCTGTATGTGGATAGAGTTAATGTGGAAGAAAAGTCTTGGCAGCAGAATTACTACACTGTCTGCCTCCAAGTTCTGTCATTAAAAGCCAAAATCTTTCAATGCCTCTTTCATTTTTTGTTTTGCTCCAGAATTTTCCCTTGACTGGCTGGTTCATAGATGATACGTCAATATGTGTACACTTGATAGATTTGGGAAATTTGTCCTAAAAATACAACAGTGGTAAGTGATTGAAAAGAACAGCAAGTACAAACATGTACTATTGATACTTTTTAACAAAAGCAAACAACTCTGAAGTATTTTTCTGGAAGACAGAAAAATACGTTAACAGTAATGGGTAAAGAAAGGTTCTGTTTGGTATGTGTAAGAGAAATAGAAGTAAGATGTAGACTTTCTTAATGAAAGACGAGCTTTGTCTAACTCGTTGGTTTAATACATAATTCAAGAATCTAGTTCACCATTGGATTGACACTACTTTTGGGGGGACCCCTAGAAGTTAATTCTTTTAAAACAGTGTTGACAAAACCAACTTTAACTTGCAAGAGAACAGTTCTATCAAACCAAAGAAATAGAATATCTTACTTGTTCCCGGTTAAATTATTGTGAACAGTACAAAGTTTCATTACTTTCCACAGTTAATCCATGCTCGCAGTATTACAATTTAGCGTAGTTGCCAAAGCTATCAACACAGTGTGTTGTTAATCTGTGAGGTTAGCCCACGTGAGATGTGACTGAAGTAAAGACTACATCCGGTTACAAAAAAAATTAGATATAAGACAGGTAATGTCAGCAACTAGCACAGCTAAAAGAAGAGAATCAACTCCAACCTTTCAGCTGCATTAAGCTTGTGATTTATCACTTAAGGACATGGTGAGCATTTGTACAGACTCTTTGCTTCCTAATTCTTGGCTCTTCCCATCAGCAAAGCCTGGCATCAGTCTAGGTTCATGTTCTTACCAGTTTTCTTGATTTCATCTCCACTTGATATAGGAGTACTTTAGCTACAACAGGACCTAATAGAAGCACCTCAACTTCTACTGGTGTTCACTGTCCCCATGGCCTTCAGGGGATTGTTCTGAGCTATAGGCTGCAGAAATGCCCAAACTGATGCTCTTTGTACAAGTGGTTGATTCAGCTCTCTGTTTTGCTGATTTTTAGGTAAGGTCAAGTTATGTTTGATTCTTTTGTAACATAAATTGAGTGACCTTCAAAAATGCCTACAGGTCTCACTTAGAAGTCTGATTTTAGTCCAGTGCAGTATTATTTCTTAAAAATAAAAAGAAAGTATTTCTTTAATGTTCCTGTTCTTAACAAACGCAGTAAGACACAGGGATATCCCAGGTTCTTTTTAGCAAGGATGATATGAAAATTCATGATTGTACCTAGCTATAATGAGGTTCTGGTTGGCCTTTCAGTAGCCATTGCAACCTGCCTTCTCTCAAATAATAATTACTTCTACGCACAACCTTTAACTGAAATATCTGCCACTGTTATGTCCAGGTTAGATTAATGTAATGTCCATGCTGTGCTCTGGACCAAACCTTTTAAATCAACTTCAAGTTGATGAGAAATGAATGTGATACCTGTGGTGCCTGGGTCACTTCTGGATGCAGTTCAAGATACCAGGTTTTACCTATGGATCTATAAATGGCTTTGAAACTTTTCAGTTGATAAAAGGATTTGTTTTTTCTTCTTTTCAGTATTAAGTAGAAGCTCATAAGCTGAATCAACTTTTTTTTAACGGGGAGATGTTGTTAGCCTCTCTTTTGTGGGGGTAATTCTTGGGTAAAGCAGGGGGAAATAGTAGGGAGAAAAGAGAGATTATATGCCATTTTATGATGAATTATTGCTGTTTATTTACCGGTTTTGCTGCATTCTTGTAGATTTTTATATTGTAGTTTAAATGTACAGATCTACTCCAAAGAGCAGATTAGTGCTGGTTTCTACCCCTTTCATATCTCTTCAACTGCAGCTCCATGCAATGATTTTAAATAAAATTACATGCCTGAAAACTTGCAACTACTAAAGTAGCTCCTTTCCCTCTTTTTTTAGTCTTAATTTTAAGTGCTTATCTGTGCATGTTGGGCATGTCTTAAACTGTGTAGTTGTATTATAAATTGCAGCACTACATAGTAATATATATAACCTTGTTCATATTACAAGCCTAATCTGTCTATAATTTTATAGGATTATTGGTGGGATAGGAAGGAAGTCCGTATAGAAACTGTTGCAGCTATGGAGGATTTAATTAATGTGTTTGTACTAGTGGGGTGAGAGAGGTGCCCTAAACAGAGACTGTCTCTTTTTATGGCAGTCAGTGATTGTACTGCTCTAAACAAGTTACCAGCTGCAGATAATTTCTGTATGTGAAGCCTTGTCTGTCTTCCAAATGCTGTTTTAAATAAGTGGAGGTGGTGCCCTGGTGCACGAGTGGCACTGTTGCTCTGTACGTGGATGCTCTGCTCTCCTCTGGAGCTGTTTCTCCAGCAGTCGTTTTCCTTGTTTAGTCACCCATGCAGTCTTTCACATGGAAGAAAAGGACAGTGAATTTAGCCAATCTAGTAAAATCATTTGAAAGAAGCTGGTTAGTAGTTAACATAGAGTTGGCTTGAGCGTCATGTGGTCAATGAATGAATTTAGTAGTAGTCTATCAGTCGGCAGAAATGGACCACCTGCTTTTGTGGATGCTGCAGAAGCTATTGGTGAATGATGAACACAGTGGGTACAGACTGAGGGGAAAGGAGAAGAAGCCACTGGTGCTCCAGAACATCATCTTCCCTCTCTTTTTCCACAAAGGCAATATATGAGACGAGAGTGTATGTAGAAATCCAAACACAAGTCTCAAAACTATTTGAAATGGCTAAATATACAACATTTGGATTTTATTAACATATTCCCTGTTCCATACTAAAAATGCACAGTGATTCTATAGAAATAAATTAACTCTATTCATGTTGGTAGAGATATTTCTTTCCTGTAAGTTTTTCCACATGCTTCTGTGTGGTGTTTTTCCCAGGACACTTTTGACATTTGTGTGCATGATAAATGCTAGTTTGGAACATTTTTGTTGCAAGTAATACACTGGAATTTAAGGGACCCTTTGCTAAGACAAGTGCACAAACTTTTTCTGCTGCAGGCTGAGCATTTTAGTCACCAGTTCTGACCAAGGGAACATCTTATTTTTGTAGAGCAGACACTTTATCACTCTTTTCTTCAGATTTACTTATCTTACCAGTTTTGGGTGTGTGCTCAGGAAGCTTACGAGGCTGATACTTTTCTTGCTGCCTTTGAAGAGTGACTCTTCAGCCACTCACTCAGTATTACACCCTGAAGAATCCATCACAATTGTGGCAACCCTGGGTTATGCCTTGTTAGAGTTGCAGAAAATGAAGAATTTATAGGAGTTCAATATAAAATAAATGTAAATAAAAGTATAAATGAAATACATACTTTCATGTATTTTTCTCTTGTCCCACTCTAAAACATTGACCTTATTCAACTATTTTCTCTATCTCATGGGTTTTTTTTCAGCCATTTTGCACTTAAAAATCATACAGCTTCATTGGGCTTATTGTATATTTTAAAATAATGAAAAGATATACATGTATATCTGAATTTTTCTTCCTCAGAATGACACTGTGGAAATTGTGACCTTGGTATAACCCTTACTCACTGCCTGTGCGTTTTTCCAGAAGTGCCTGCTGTTGCTCTGGCTTTGCAGTGAAGGCAGATAGTTAAAGGGATGTACCCTTTGTGACAGTATCATTTTGCAGTACTTGTCTAATCCACATTTAACAGGCATTTAATGTGTCCTGCAGAGGTTGACAGGACTTATATATTGTCATTACCTTGAGATAGTAACCCTGAGGGAGGAGAAGCTTAATAGGACTTTATTTGCTTTGGATTCTTGCTAGGACAATGTTAGCTCTTCCTTGCTTAATGGAGCAGGCCCAGGTGGTGGCTGAGGACGTCTCCGAAAGTACTTCAGTCATATTGTCCCGGTCCAAGCGGGTCGGTGCAGGGAATGATTTAAACCTGAAGAAAAAAAATGAGGCAAATGAGCAGATCTATCTGCCTTAAAACAGGGAAGGGCAGCAGAAAGCAGACAGGGAAGGTGATCCTATGAGTGCAGCTGCTTTTCTCTTCCCTCTCCTATGCCACATCTCTAACTCTTCCTCCACAAATCCATTTTGTAACGAGGGTTTGCATGGGAACAGAGATGCATGTTTTTATTAGGCTTGCAAAACATACTCAGACTGTTAAGTGCTCCTGTTTATTCTCTATTTTTAAGCGAGATTTTGGGCAGAACACCAAAACCAATGAATGTTTGCTTTTAATGCAGTCTAGCAGCAGGTGATTTGAAAGGGCCAATGGGCTCACTATGTCTTCTGAAGCCCAGAGTGATACTAGCCACCGGAAACAAAGATAGCGAGCTGAGCAATTTGCTTTATGACAATCAGACAGAGAAATTTTTGTTCAATTAAGCTGCCAATATATGACACTAAGGTTTAAGTGTTTAGGGATTTAATACCATTTAAGTTAGTACTGTTCGAGGTGTCATTGTTTTGTACCACAAAAAAACAGAACTGAGTGGCTTTAGGCTGAATTTGGTTAGCAAGGGTCATGGGAACAGTTGCAGTAAGAGCACTGAGACCAGCTGAGTTTGTGTTTATATGCATGGTTGTATGTTCATCGTCTTCCGTGAGTGCAAAGTAAAGCTTTTAGATGTTTTTCACATATATCAAATATTTACTTCCAGGGAAAATAGAATTTATTGTAAGAATTGCAAAACCACATGTATGTGACTTAGACTGCACAAAAATATACGTACTTGAGTTACTGAGTTATTACATAATGAATCATGAAAACTGGAAGAAATAAGTTGAGTGAATGCTATGCTGGTTTCTATATATCTGGTGTTTCTGGAACATAACTCTTGTCAGAATATGGCTATTGTTCACTGGTTTTGACTTCACAGTATGCTGGAGAAGACCTCACTCTAAGAACTCATATGAGAACACGTATAACACTCTCTACTTTTTCTAAGCCTGTATGTAGCTTTATTTCTTTTTGAGATCCTCTGCAGCATTTCTTGACTGTCCATGCACAAATGTTCTTCTTAAACTGCCCTTTTGCTCTAGTTTCCTGATTTTTATGAACAGTGATGCCTGACTTGTGGCACTGCACAAAACTTGCCTGGCCTGGTGGTGTACTGCATGCTCCCTCTCTGGAGACAGAGCTGCACATGCATACCTCTCTGCTGAGTTGCAGGACTGTCCGTCCCCTTGCATTATGACAGGAGGCCCTCTGTGGGCCACCTGGGATGGGTCCATAACCCTCAGACATGTTCTAGCTTGTCTAGTTTCCTTGCACATGCTCAATCTTTTTTGTACCCCATGCCTTTGATTTTCTTCCTCAACCCACCTTCCCCCTGACAGTTTAGGGACTGTTAAGCAGCATTGGAAAGTGTGTGTGGAGGTGCCCATGATTGTTTAATACTTGCAATTTCACTTTATTAATAAAGTTGCTGTTATTAAAGAATGGCTTCTACACTTTCAGAAATTTAATTTACTTTATATCTGTGTATATATGCATGGATGCCTCTATATGTCCTTTTTTAGCTAAGTAGATTTATATATATTTACTTATGTGTACAAATGTGTGGGGTTTTGATACTTACAAGTACTTCCTAGACATAAAGAAAAATGGACAGCATGTTTTAAGTTCACATGGGATGCGTAAGACCTTGACAATGCAGTAGAGAGAATGTTTATCTATCCTTAAAATAGGGTTGTAAATAAGCTGGTTTTTGCCACACTTTAAATCCTACCCTTTTCCAAGGGTACAGCCACCATAACTTTATAGTCAGTGTTTATATTGGTAGGAAAAGTTGAATCCTTATCATGTGTAAAGATGATTTGTGCCAGTACGTTGGCTTTTCTGTGAATTCATAGGCTTAAACTATACAAATGACAATAGTGGGGGAATCATGGAAACAGTGTCTTCTGAAGAAGAGCTAGAGGTAAATAACCAAAAATGTGGTACTTCAGGCTTTACTTTTGTATTTCATAATTGCAGAAATTTTGGTTTCTGAAGTTAGATCTGTCATTTTGCACTGCAGGCATGGTGATCTTACAGGAGGAAGGCCATACTAAGTTTTCAAATATATACAAAGATACTTACCTAAGTGAATATCACAGAAGATCAATAATAGATGTAATAAACTATTAATAGTTTTCCTGTGACTTTTTAGTTATTGGTGCCCTGGACTAAATCTTCTGGATGAACTTAAATGCTTTCTTCAACAGTATTTTATCTGTGTATTGTTAGATCTTGAAAAAAATAAGACATGCAACAACAAATTACACTTGATTTTGTCATAACTTAGCCATGCAAGATCTTGTCTTACATATATGCCTACCAATGTTTGGATTTGTTCCGGTATGTATCCTTTCAGAGCCATTTTAAAGATCTCTGCTCTTTTTATGGTCTATAAAGATACATATTTAAACATATGGCACTTAGGATTATACAATCAAAAGACGTGTTCCTGTGTGACCTACTGTAGGTGATCCTGCTCTGGTAGAGAGGTTGGACTAGATGATCTTGCAAGGTGCCTTCCAACCCCTAACACTCAGTGATTCTGTGAAGTAACATCTCTTCACAGATGAATAATGAGATGAATGGAAGTAGCCCAATTATTCTTCCAGACAAGCACCATGTACTATCCTTTAGAGCAGCTGGGTGAATCTCTGCTACTCTCATCCCAGACTAATAAGCTACTTCTGACTGCAGGAGTCAAGCTAGTTTGCTACCTGTTATGTTGTGTAGACTTACTAATATCTAACTCTTCCTGATGCAGCTCACTAGGATGCAAGGTAAACATAGTTTTGTGCCTTTTTTTTTTTTTTTTTTTTTTTTTAGCTAAAAATTCCGTGTGTGTTTTCAGTCTCAGATGAATAATGAGACTGGAGGGAAAGTAATGAGAGGGAGAGTATTTTATTTTAGATATTTTTATGTATCTGAAGCACAAGCTGCTCAAATTGGGAGATGCATATGAGATAAAGGTCCCTCAGTGATAATTAGGATTCATTCCCCAAATTCCGAATGTTTCTAGGCTTAGTGATATATCTACCTGCTGATGTTTGATTTTACAATATTTTTGTCTAAAGTGTTTTCTGCATAGATTATGTAGAAACTCTATTCTTCATGTCCCAGAAACATGACATTAAGAGAACTGCTTCTTATGCACTTAGAGTTCTGAGTTGTCATTTATGACAGCTGATTGGAAAAGAAAGAAAGATGATATTAGTCTGAAGACAGTACCTAAAGATTGTTTAGTTGCTAAAAGGAAGCTGGAAAGTCAGTAAAACTTTTAAAATGGCGATATTATTTTATTACTAAATAAAGAATACCACACAGCATTGCTGTGTAATATGAGCACAGTATCTTCTAGATCAGAGGAAATCAGCCTTTAGATTGTGGCTTGTCACTCATGCAAAGAAATGTTTGCAGTAGTATGCACTTGTGATGGTCCAATCAGCTGCACTCACAATGCTGGGGATTGGTTTATGATGGTCTGAGCCTCTTTCAGCTTTCAAATGCTGCTCTTGTATTTTTTTTTTTCCACATAGCTTTGTGCTCCTGAGATAATGTGTATGAAACTATAGATATAACCAAGTCCCCTGTGACTTGAGCTCTAATACTGTGATGGGATTGGATTAACTTTGTACAATTCTGATTCTCATTACGAGCCCCGTCAGAGAGCTGGATTCATGTTGCGCCATTTTCTATCCTCATTACCCGTTTTGTCACAAGAATGAAATTTTTCATCTGTCATACAGGCTGGAAAAGACAGCAGCCTGCAACTGTATTACAATAACCTTTCTACTGCTGTACAGTTTGACAGGCTGTGCCTTTCTGCTTTGCTTTTTTTTAATGGTTTCTCAACCCGCGTGAGGGAGAGGAGGGACGGATAGCTATCTCAAGATGCAACACATGATTAATAGGGTTGCCTCTGTTCAGAGGACTGCAACTTTCCGAACTGAGCTGGTTGCAAAGAGTATGGCAAATATTAGAAACATTACTACTGCTGACTGGGCCCCTTTTTCACCTGCCTGTGGTCTGAGGATAGAGATGAGGCTAAAAATATTAAAATATCTAATTCATACCTGTGTTTCCAAAAATTCATGATATTTTTGGCTTACTGGTGTTACATGACCTAAGTGACAGAGTTCCTCTGTAAAACAGATATGACCAACTCTCAGTATTTTATAATATTTAGCTTGCAATTTCCTACTCTTAAACTGTGGTAACAAGAATAAATTATGTCCTGCAAATTACCCTTTTTTATCAATTTCCTATCCTGTTTGTGTCAGTAGACCAAAGAAATATAGCTGTCCTTCAGTTACTCCTTACACACACTAATGAAAATTTCAACAAAGGGTTTTAAATAGATATCTTTGATACTTTTTTCTTATATTTGTAATATCTTCTGACTTTCTTTATTTAGAAGAGAAAATAATTTATGGTTCTGTGTCTGTATCCTCTCTGTGGTGATATCCTGATCAAACTACCTGCAAGATGAAGATGTGTGATAGTATTGGTTTTGTAAGGGCTTACAAACAGAAGGATGCTGGGATGTCTCATACTTAAGTCAGTTTTTTTGCCTGAGTGAGAGAACTACTTGAATGCAAATGCCTCAAGGCCTGTTGTGACCATAGGTGGAAATACCCAGCAGTGCTTTTATAAGAAGAGAGTAGGAACCACATTGTGTACCTCTTTTGGAGACAGTATTTTTTTGGAGAACTTTCTTCTGATGCCCTTTTATCAGTTAATATCTGACTGTTTCTTGCCCCGTTTTCCCTTGGAAATATATTGACTGACTAAACGACATTTTCCAGAACTGCTCATCCCATCCACAAGTTGTTGTAAGAATGTGCCACGTCATACAGGGCATTATACAAAGGTCACCAGACTTCATAATTCTTGTTTTTCAAGCTGATTTGTGTAACTAATCTTATGTAAACAGAGCCAATTCTTGGAAATAAACTCAGTTTTCCTGCATTTGATTCTTGCTTTTAAATGTAGTGGGTGTCCCTGCTTATTGAATGAATAATGTCTGACAGCAGTTCTACAGCAAACATGAAAATATGGAAGAATATTCATTGTGCTGATTCCTTTTCTGGAGGAGCCTTTACACAAACATAGGGATTACAAAATGTGTCTCTCTGTTCCTAAATGCGAAAGAAATGCACCTTTACATGGAGGCATCTGGAACATAAAGTTCAATGGAATCACTAGAGACTCCCATCTCAAATGCAATCTATTTCAATGTGACCTTACATCAGTGAGATCCTGAACCCTGCCTGCTAGCAAGCAAGGTCCCATTCCAGTTATCTCTTATTTTTTCACTGAGCTTTGTAGCTTACCTCCGTAGTGATTTTTTTTTTTTTAACTTGTTTTGTTAATGGAATGTCAGCTTCTTTTCTCAGCTATCCTGAAGTCTTGCAGCACCACTTGGTATGTCCTCATCCTTCTTCTTCCTGCACAGAAAAATTTAGCTAATTCCAATTTTTTCAATACTTGTCTTAATTCAGTAAATCATAGAGTAAATGCAGGGATATTATACTAACAAAAAGGACATCAGTTAATAGAGAAATTTCACCCCAGTATTAAAACCAATTAACCTAATGCCACCTACACCTAAAGAAAGCAAACCAGACTCTTGTAATATATTGTTTACTCTTTAGCACGTCCTATTTAAATCATGAAACTGAGACAGAGCAATGTGCATTAAAACAAGTAATTATTCTGATCCATTTCTTTACAATGTACAACATTGTCTGAAAGCCCTTATGCTTTGTTTACTTTGAAGATGCTATGTATAAAACTGGTGGAAAAAGAAGAGCCCATGAAGTCAATGAGGTTATACCATGAATGGCTTTTGTCCTTTTTCTTGAACTATTAACCTCTTATTTTGCTTATTTGTTCAGTAAATAATAAGGTCTCATGAAAGGTCCTAATCCCTCCTGTGGAGGGGCTAAAATGACAAACCACTTGTAAGTGTATGATTAAAGTTAGAGAATATATAGTTGTGTAGCAGGTTGAGAGGAGGTGGAGGAAAGCAGAGAAGGGGAATGGTTATTAAACAGTTTGTCCAAGTGACTGGGAGTGCTTGTAGAAAGAATATTTTTATTTTTCTTATTTTTTAGCATCTCTTCTTCTTCAGCAAAATAAAAGCTAATTGCAATTTACAGTCTTCATTTGCATCTCAGACATCTCAATTCTTTAAGATTCCTTTCCTTTTCCTGAGTTTTTTTCAGTTGGCAAAGTCTCCATAGAATGTTAGGAAGACCTTACATCTTTGTTACACTGATAATTTCCCTCAAAGAAGGGACACATTTGCATGGACAAGCAACAGAAATCCATTTTCAAACAAAAAGGTAAAATCAAGCCAACGCAGCAGAAATTACATAGGTAGCAAAATAAGAGGGAGATTTATCATCTGAGGAAGGTGAAGTAGTCCCATTTTAATTTTGTTTATGGTTTATAGGGAAGATGTGTATTAAAAAGAACTTGCTTACTGATCTACTCGGGGAAAATATTGAAGTACCTATCATGTATGTTATTGGCCTGCTATTTTTGGGCCTTGTTTCTCCACCTTCCTAAGGCTATTTCTCTCCTAGTAAAGGAGAGATGTGGCAGATTTCATGAGGGAGAGAACCCTTAGGTAAGAATAGAACTGGTCTTTGCAGGCTCAGATTTTCTGGGAGAATGAGGTTGGAGTAGGGAGTGTACCATTCTCCTCTTCTCTTTTTCCTTGTCAAAATGTGTATGAAAAAATGGTGCAGACTTGAATTTCCCTAGGTTATAAAACAAAAATACAAACCCCCAATAAAACAGAAGTCAAATCTAGTTTCTAATTTGAACTGACTACTGTGTGACTGAAAAAATACCAATGCTCTGTTCTACTAGCCAGGCATGTTCTCACAGTCTGCTCCTGTGCTTCAGTGAATCAAAATACTCTGAAACATCCTGCTTTTAAATCCACCTGTGAAAATCTTGATTTATTTTTTTGAGAATACTTAGCAATGTAGTTGTTTATTCAAATATGTTTTTGGTAAGTGGGCACAGTACTTAACTCAAAATCAGTTTTAGAAAATAATAATGTTGGCAAATGCCCATATGGATTGAAAGGGGTTTTTTAAAAACAATTTTATCTGGCCCTCAGAAATAATGTTACTGCAATGGAAAAAATAAATTGCTGAACTCTTATGTTATGCAGGGTTAAAAAAGGAACTGCTTTTCCTTACTTGTGCCCTGTGATGAGTCATTATTTAATTGTCATGATTCATAAATTTTGTGTCTATATTAAACTATTGCTAAGTGCCCACATTACTGATGTTTTTATTTTTTTTTAATTTTTTTTTACTTCACTCAAATGGTAGCTACTGCAGTAAGAATTGGGTTTTGCCAGTTGCATTTCTTAATTCTCAAATTCAAATACTTCTGCCAAACTTCCTGGAAAATACTAGAGCAGAGTCAGGCCCTCTGAGCATATGCCTTCAGACTTTCTGAGATCATCCTGCATGCTCTTTCACAAGTATCATGGCCTCATGGTTGCATAGAGTCAGGCAATGCGTAATTATCTGTGATTTGCTAGGTATTATCAGCTAGTTAAATATCTTTTTTTTTATATTTGCTTAAACTGTTCAAGGCTTGTGATGGTAATGATAAGCACCTCTACCCGAACATGCGTTGTCCCAGTGTGTGATGGTTGTTTTGGACACCACTGCCTAAAGGTCTTCAGTGACTGATATGGTGGTGGTTTCTCTCTTGGTTAATTATTTGCCACCAGAGATTTCTAAGACAGTAAAACAAGGCACATCTGTCTAAATACCTTCCTATTTCTGAACAACTAAGTTTTCTAACAACTTCTTTAAGGTTTTGTAGGTTTTGATTTTCTTTTTCTTTCCTAATGAAGAGCAGAGGTTGAAAAGGTGTGTGGTTTAGGTTAAAAAGGACTTCTGAAAGAATTATTTTTGTAATTCTCATCCATTTAACACATAAAGGATTTGTGCTGGTTCCAGCTTAGGAGAATCATTGCTTTTGGGAGCAGGCTGCAGTTTTTCTTTTTGGTTTCACTTCATGTTCCCCAAGACATGAGCCATTTGTTTTCCGCTCTGAAATTCTTTGAGGAGAACAGAATTGGAAAATGCTTAGTTCTTTGATTTTTGGCCTGAAAACATAAATGTGATCTGTGTTGCCAGTGTGCGGAAGACAAAAGCAGCAGTTTGGAGGCATTGAACTGCATTTAACCACATTTTTAAATGCTGAATCTTGTCATAATCCCAAATCTTTCAGAGGAAGGATGATCTGTGGTTGCTGCAAAATGATGGTAGTTTAGATACTGCTAGAGAGCAATTGATGAAATCCATTATATGGAAGAAAATCTCCTCAATGTAATACTTCCAATTGTCAGAATGGATGAGCCAAGAGGTAATAGTCAAAGCTAAGAAATAGTCCTTATTCTCAGAGATGGGTTTTTGGTTGTTTTGGGTTTTTTTTTTAGTAAAATATAAATGATCACTTTACATAAAGAATGTGAGTAGCTGGAGGAATTTTTTTGCTGTCTTCTGATCAACAGAGCATGTTGGCTTTCAATTACATAAGTAGTGATGGTTGACTGAGACAGACTTTTTTAAAATAGAAGTCATCTTACAAAGTTGTTTTTAGGAGCCATACTGTTTCCAGAAACATACTGTGCGTTATAGAGGATATGACTCCACATCAGTTCTATTTAACTAAGCAATTTCTTATAATTACAACAAGTTGATGTGTATTTTCTTCACTTCTATGAGAAAATGCCAGAATCCTTTATTTGATGGGTATCAAAGGGGTCTTTACGAATAATGGCCAAACCAAGATGTCTCATCTTTCAGTGTGATAGAATTGTAATGTAAATATTTTGGAAATGTTAGGTTGATAAACCTAAGTCACCACCAATTCTTGTTCTTCATCAGAGAGAAAAATTTGGACCAGAAATACTAATATTGTTTTGGGTCATGGGCTGGACTTGATGATCTCAGAGGTCTTTTCCAGCTTCAACAATTCTGTGATTCTGATTCTGTGATTTCAGGTTTAAATCAAAGCCTCCAATTATGTGAGAGAATGAATCAAGAAGTATGAAATTAAGTGTAATAATTTCATATTTTTTATCTCTTGATCAATGTGACTTCTACACTTGTACGACAGTTTGCATGCAAATACCAGAAATTAACTTAAATTAAGAAAATACAGTGTTGTTGTTATAGGATGGGAGAGAAGGATTCCTTATCAGGAATGGGTTGGTCATGTGGCCCTGAGTAAGTGCAGGACACTCCCTGCTGCTGTACGTCAATATTCATCCACGCTGCAATTTCCATTTCAATTCCAAACCTCAAAATTGCTGTGCTCTTGTATAATACACTGCTGGCACTAAATCATGCTACCTACTGATGTTTAGTGACCTGAACAAAATTGTTTCGATGTAATTGACTGACATTCTTTGTGTATAGAAATAAGCCTGCTCAGCAAAGGCTAAATTATATTTTTAAGTCATAAAAAAGACTTGTCTATTTTAAATTTTGAAGAAACAGTGTAAGCACATCAATTTCATCTACAACAAGAGGTAAAACATCTCATAAAAGTATAAAACCTTAAAAGCCATTGTTCTAGAATTGTACTCTACTGGTTCTCCTTGTTTTCATATTATAAACTATATTTTTTCCTATTGTGACAGACTTCTTTGATCAACACTGTGCTGCTCTTAACTGGGAATACAGTCTTAGTTTTATTTTGGAAGTGGGTTATGTATGGTTGCCAAAACGAAATGCAGTATACAGCAGTAGGAACATGAAAAGTGTGTGGGTATGGGTTTGTGTGGTGAGTGTATTACAAGCTTGTACTGCATAAAAGGCTTGCTGTTTAGAGGTGCAACAGTACAGTATTTAAAACTTGATTGGAAAATTTTGTTAGGTTAGATTTAAACATACTCTGAGCTATAGGTCTTCCTATTCTGTGCCTGTGTTCTCAGTGCCAATGAATTTCATTACAGTCACCACAAAATGGTTTGTCTTTATGAAGGAGAAAAAAATAAATCAGTTTTCTGTTTTCTCAGCTTTGGGAAGGGTGTGTGCATGATTTGGCCAGAGGAAAAAACCACCAAAGTGGAGGGTGAAGTTACACTGTGATTTTTATCAACTTGGGAACTAGATAATAGACTGCAAAGGCTGCTTCCTTTTTCAATGTTTTTCTCTAATAATAAACAACTACTATTTCTCCCTTTCTCTTACACGCTTCACCAAAGCTGGTCCTCTGATTGCTGGCTTTGAAAGATAAAGATGGAGGGAAGTGATTGTGTGGGAGTACGAGTTGCAGCCCCAAATCCAACTTTCATTAAATGTATTTCTGTGAGACCCCTTCTAATTCTGATTATTAAAGATATTTCCTGTGGCCTGAGTGCTTCTTACTGTCTGCCTTACTGGACAGGTCTCTTATGTTGTTCTGAGATACAGAAGCTTCTGGGTGATAACCAGATGTGTCTAAAGGGATAAGTCACTGTTCCTCACTACTCACTATGATGCATTCACCTTCTGGCCTTGAGAGCCATGAAAATGTCTTGGTAGCTCCCTCACAGTGCTCTTCAAGCCAGCTTATTTGGCCTCTGGAAAAGATCCCACATCTGTCTAAAGTCAGCACTTTGGTACTTAAATTCGTTCCTGCAGAAAATCACCAAGTTTTTGCTGAGGATCACAGAAGTAATTTCATTTAGCTCTCTTTGGCTACCAGTGACTGAAAGAAGTCAGCCTGTGTTTGCTGTGCTACCTCAGATTTTCATCACTACTGAGGAGCAGCCATAAACTGCTCTTGGACCTGGCTGCCCCTGCCTGAGCTCGTTGTCTTTGTGGCTAAACATTAGCTCTCCTGACCTGACCCCTTGTTCTTTGTGGTATGCCACTTAATTTCAGCAGGTAAACTTAAATAATTTGTACTGCTTCACAAATGTCAGGGACAAAATCTCATTCTCCGAAGTGACTCCCCTTCCTGACAGGAGAAACCCCAGACAGGTCTGCATATCCTTGGCTCACTAAATCCTCTGGATGCAGTCACAACTTGTCTTTTCCCTTGCTTTTGCTTTCCTTTCTACCTCTGGGTTAATTTTATTTTGCTTTAAGATTCAGCTCTATGATATACATGGGGGATTTGGACAGAGTCAGTCAGTTCAGTTTTGTCTTGGTTAGCCTAAGAAAGGACAGCCTTAAAGGCATTGAGTTATTTTCTTTTTACCCTCCACTAACGTTATGGCCTGCCTTAACATTTTCTTGAAGTCTGAACAAAAGGCTGCTGTGAAAAATGAGTACCCAAAACCACAAGGTACATGTATTTTTAAAATTCAGGTGTTGCATTTTGATACCTCTTCATGGCTGTGAACAGTTCCATTGAAGTTGTAAAGATCAATTTGTTTTTTTCCTGTGAATTTCTTGGTATAGCAATGGTAACTTCATGATCCTGAAACTGTACTATTCTAAAAGAATATAAAGCTGGTTAGTATGTGTGGCATTGGGCGCTCCTGCTGGCAAAGGCATGGGAAGTGTGAATACCTGTGGGTATCCTGCATGCGTTAAAACAAGCACAAGCATTTTGCAAAAGGCCAAGCCTTTCTCTACACTGTGCCAGTCAAAAGACTTGACTCTCTTGTGGACTTAAGTTGTGTTTTTCTTTGAACCTTGGCTGAGGGAAGTGAGATATATCATGCCCTGAAGGACTCCAGAGGGAGAAATCTGGCAGGCCCTGAGGAGTGTTTTGGGCTTCAGGTTTTATAATTTCTTGTGTTCACTAACCATGAATCTCCAGGAAAATGCTACACATTTTTGTCCTGATGTCAGCAGTATACCATGGAGATTGCACACAGCTTTCTCCCTTACTGTGTTGGAAGAACACAGTTGGAAGAAGGGGCAGGCCTGCAGCCTTGTAGGTGATGTATAGCATTGGCCACATGGGCAGAGTTAATGGAGCAGTGAGAGAAGGAGGCACAGCCCCACTTTTGTGCCCCTCTCCTCTCCATCGCCCTTAGTAATGTGTTTCAATTTGTTCAAGAAGTTGTCTTCTCTGCAGCCAGATTTTACCCTAAAGAAGGCCACCAGAGCTGCTGGATCTGTGTGTGCTCTCCAGTGCTCTACACTAAAGTGAGAAGTACTGCCTGCTGCAAAGAAAATGATCTCTGCTTTGCTTTATTGATGCATAGAAATATTGACTATGATGTTGACATGTGGTATTTTAAAGCTAGCTTATTATCTGAAAGCCTCCTGAAGGATACCCTATGTTAGATACTAATAAAACCACGATTTAAGTCAATCTGTTTAGCAAGCATTCCTCTCAATCCTCAGTGCTACCCTTCTTCTGAAAAGTACTTACAGGTTTTGCCAGTCCTTGACTATTATTAGGTTCTTGGAAAGTGATGTCAATTGTTTCTGTATGCAGTTTGTATCCATTTAAATTGTCCCCTTAACTTTTGATATGCAACTGGAATTTATGTTTATTTCTAAGACATAAGTAGAAGATCTGTTTTCTGTCTCCTGTCAGGTTTCTGGTTATGATTTTAACATAAAAACCGAAATACTACCTCCTATAATTGAGGCAGAGAAGAACAGAATACAAGGTGTGCCTGGGGCTTCCACTAAAACTTTGCTGGGTCGGTAAGCTTCTCTTTAAATATCTCATTGTAGTTTACCTACTACTGAAGTTAAGGGGCTTGTTTCGTCTGTAAGTTCATAATTGTGCAGTCTAAAATTGTCTATACACTCCTAACTGCCCTCTCTTAAATGCAACTAAGAGTCTGTATTTGTGAGGTTTTCTCCAGCTGCATGTTTGACCCCTAGACTCTCTTCTGTGACCTTTCAGGGGATGATTTTTTGACTTCTTCGTACACATAAAGATGGCTTACATTCTCCATGCTCTGCATGAAGTCATCTTACTGTTTATACATTTATTTTTCCCCAGCATTTCTGCTGCTGTGTTAATACTCGCCACTTTTTGCTTTCCCCTCTTTAGCGATTATGCAAAAAAAAGAAGGATACATTTTCCTCATCCTATCTTGCCTTGTCAGCTCTCACACAAGTTGTTTTGTGCTGTGATTTTTCTAGTTTTATTAATGCTTATTTATTAATATAACCCTATAGTTTCTGCACCTTTTACCTGATTTGAGTGCTTTCTTGCTACTTCACTGTGGTTAAAGGTAAAAATGTTACCTTTCTATTCTTGGATGGAGGAAGCTTGTCTTCAGTGCTCTATTCCTGTCAATGCAAGCACACACACCAAGGAATTCACATGTCCCAAAGAGAGCAAGATGTTTTCCTTCTTTACCAAAGATAGGTTTCTAGAAAAATTTAGATTGGCAATGTGTTAGTTATTACTCAGATGAAGCCTTCAGTCCTATGGATGTGCATAGCTCTGGTGGCCTCTTTTTATAAAGGTATTAACAGCTATGTTTGATGTGCGTGACACCAGAATAATTTAAATTTCTTTCATCTTCTTCCTTTTGCCTCCCTCTCTCCCCTAGTTCCTTCTCTTTTATTATCTATCTTGAAGGAAAAGAGTTGTTCTACTCTGGTAGGTCCTTTTCTCTCTTTATTTGTATTGTGTCAAACACGACGACACAGTGGTGGATCACCATCCCAAAGCATGGTCGGTTAGTTCCTGGCAAAGTCCAGCTTACCACAGTTAGATGCATAACAGTAAGTAGTACAAAGCCGTTTTTTCTAGCTCTCAGCTTTGCTTTCATCTCTTCTGTACATCAAATCAAGTCATAAAAGTGATATATTTTGTGTATGTTATTCACATGCCTCTAAAGTGGATGGGCTTTATTGTTCAGTTGCCTGCTCAGAGTCCACAGAAGCTGAGGACCATCTGTACAGCTTTCCTTTATCAGAAACCTCTTGTATTTTTCTCCTTTTCTACCCTTTACTTGTCTGTAACAAAAGGTGAGCCGTAGAGACCCACTTTTGCACTCAGTTTCTAATCACACACCTGTAAAAATGCAAATGCTTACTTTCCCCCTTATGTTGTTCTGTTAACTTGGTTCAGCAACTTTCACACAGAATCATTAAATCATTTAGATTGGAAAAGGCCTTTGTAAGTGTACAGGTACTGCACTGTAGGTTTATTTTATTTATTTATTTTACTGTTTTATTTCACCTCTATAACTTGCATACTATTGAGAAACACATGGATCTGTTGTCCTAAGAAAAATGTTTTGGAATGGAGCCTACACATACAGGGTGTAACAGAACAGTGAAGAACCTAAAAATACGTGGTTGGGACAAACATTAAAGAGAGGTGAATAATTGTTTGGAATGATCTTGAGGAAAGATTTTTTTATATTTTTTTTATGACAAAGAGCTAAATTAAACAAAGTCCTTTTATCCTTACTTATAAGTAGTTTTACATGGTGTCAAGCTCCTTCTAATGTTTAAGATTGTCTCATTCTTTTTAAATGGAAGGGACTGAGAGGACAGAGAAGAGGCTGATTATAGGCAAAATGATTTCCAAACTGTCAGACACTGAGGATCACTTCAAGGCAATGACGACTTAAAATACTTTTCCATTTCCCAATGTTCTGTGGCTTAATCTGCATTCAGTGGAAAAAAACCCCAAAACCTCATAAAATGAAATACTGTGTGGTAAAAGTCATGCAAAAATATGATTTATAGGAAATAACAACTTTCTAAGTTACTAAACTTCTTTCCTTCCACTAAAGCTGGGATTAAAAAGTAGGTCAATAGGCCCATTTAAATAGCTTATTGCACAGTGTGGTTTAAATTTGTGCTAGTGACAAGTGTATGGAGTGCTGTGCATTTTGTTTTTATAGCATATTGGTTAAATTTAGAATTGTTCAAAGCGGCTGTTATACACAAGCCTCGAGGCAAATCCTCAGATCTTTCAGTCAGTGGACTTTGTTGTTGTTGTTTTCAAACACATCTAACATGTTGACATGGTATTTGTAAACCAGGTGTTTTATCTGAAAGTGCAATTGGAGCAATGAGTGTTACTGTCAGAACAGTGGTGGAGCCTCTTGAACTAAGGTGCTACAATTTCATCTCAAAGGGTAATGCATTTATATGCTCTAAGCATGTGACTCGCATTCCTAGTTTTGCCCAGGAATTCCTCCAGAACAGTGATTTTAGGCTAGAGACAAGCTGATACCTTTAAGTATCACTGAACAAAATTGCCCTTATAATATTGTTTAATAATGACAAAGCGAGGCAAATGGTCAGACACATGGCTTGAGATGAAAGTGTGATTGTAGGCAAGGAAATAGCTTTTGCAGGAGCTTTGTTCTTGCTTCAAAAAACGTTTTTTGGCTTACAGTCTCTCTCCCTCTTGAGAATTGCCAGAAACAATTCTGGCCCTGAAATTCAGAGGCACCTAGTGCCAAGGTGAGAAGGGAGGTTTCCAAGCCAGCTAGAAATCTTGCTCTGTTCCTCCTACTTCTGTTGCTGTGTAGCAGAGAGTTCTCATCTGTGCCCTGACTGCAAAGATACCAGCACAGCCCAGTGAATAATGAGGAAATCCACTCACTAGTGTTTTGACAATTGCTAAATAGAGTTTTGCTTAGATCATGTTTGTACTTATATTATCTGCTGCCGAGCTTCTTGTGAAAAAGCTGTGGGTGTGAAGTGTTTGCTCAAAAGAATATTTTCAGGGAACTATTTCTGGACTGTGTTCATGATTAATTTAATCAAAAACCAGTTTTTCTCACTGTAGAAGTAGCTGATTAATGATTACGTCATAAGTGAGGAAACAGAAACAGAATAAATGAGTGTGTTAAATTCTAGCTCGTTCTTTTTTCAGAGCTCTACATAATTCAACTGCAGCAGCATGTCTTCAATAGCTTTTTGTATCCTACTCTTCCAGTAATGATATCCTTGTCACAGTCTCCTGCCCTGCTCTTGTATGCCATTTTATTTTATGTAGGTTCTCATTCTGCTTTCCTTGTGAAGTATATGAGTATCTTGCGAGTTTATGGTACGTGAGGTGACTAGCATCTGTCGTATTTGGCTTGTTCCTTCTGCACATGAAGAATTAGATACTTAGTAGGAGTGCTTTGTTTTGATAGGATTGTTTTCTGTTTATGGGAAGAAAGATGGGCAAAAGAACAGTGATTTTTATTTGAAGCGAGAATTGACAGCATTTGTGATAGTTCTTGATTCCCATAGGAATTTATTTCAGAGCCTTGGCTGGCTGCTGACAAAACCCTGTGTTTTAAGCCCATTAGCTTTATGTTACATTTTTCATAGCTGTGTACTCCAGAAAAACTCCTTTCTCAGGTCTCCATTCTGTCGCTCTTGTTTCTCCCCTAATTGTCTCCAAATTGGAATAAACAACTGAACATTTAGAGAAACTGAGGCATGAAAAGAGCTGCCAGTACAATGAAGTTCTTTTCTGCCCTTGCTGATCTTCTTTTTCCTGCTTTTTTTCCTAATGTTGCAGTTGTTGAAGAAGCTTCTCATGTGTATTCTGAAAGCTGAGACACTGAGAAAGATTAGAGAATAATGAGAAAAATGACTCTTTATTTTCAAAGTAATCTATCAAGTGTGAATAACTCTTTCCTACTGAGCACCATACAGTCAGGGTAAAATATATAAGCCATGATAAACTTTGTCAGTGACTACGTTGCTCTTGAGCCATCCCTAAGCTTTACCAAACAGTCCACCGTATTTGGGAAAGTACTTAAAGCACATATATGTGCTTCTTTGACTGTAGTAACTTGAAGCAAATGATGAAGCATGCTTCCCATCAGGATTGATTTCCTACGTTGGATCTGTGTTGTAAACAGATTTTAATAGAAACTGTCCCATATCCCATAATACTTTTCTTTCCTTGCAATATGGCAAGGTTATATGAAGCCACAACTAGCTACTAATATAAAAAGTCATCTGAACGTGTATTTTGTGGATGTAATTGATCCGACAATGTGTCACAAATTTTTGTGAGAAACATGAAGAGCTATCTCTCTAGAGAGTATTCATAAGATGTGATACTGTCTTGAAATTTTTTTTTAAATTCAAAGAACCCTTTGAAAAGTAATTAAGTTTTAGGAATTTGAGAGGTTTAAGAGCCAAAGGAATAAGCCTTTACCTGAAACAATACAATTCTTATTAAATTTGGTGAAGTCTGAAGGATATTTTAGGGATATCTCCTGTTTAATATTGAAAGCGGAACTCTAAAGATGTTCTCAGCATTTACTGCTACAAGAATGTTGACAAATTACTCTGTGTCAGCACTAACAGACTACTTGTTCGTGAGTGGACGGTAAATGTCCTGTTCTCTTTTGCAAGGAAGCAGCCAGCAGACAGGTAAGAAAGCACAGGAAGAATAGATTCTGTAATACAGCATGAACACTGCCAATAAAACCATACCTTCCCAGCACGGCGATGACTGAATGCAACCATGTGATCATGACTGAAATGGTGAAGTTCCGCCAGGAAACTGAATTAAAATTTCAAGATACTGTGTTAAGTAAAAATGGAAAAATGATTACAGCTTTTAACAGTGGCAAAACCTATTTAAGGTGATTTTGCTTAAACCTGGGCCTTATAAAGGAGTGGTAAATCAAACTGAGATAAGAAAACTTGATGGAAGTTAATAAAACTTGATGGGAGCTTTAAAAAGCATATTGACGGATCACGATCCCAAAAATTCAGATACACTTTTGTTTATCTGATGCCATAGGACTCGGGTAGAGCCAGAGATGTTTGCCATTTATATATTATTAGGCTTTCCATAGGAAATGAAGAGGCCTTCCACAAATTACTGAGATATCATTCCCTATCTCTAAAGATTTACCTAAAATGTACCCTGAAACGGGTTATAATTTGGAGAATTAAGAGTCTTGAGGCTGGCCTTAGTCTTGCTGTCAGAGGTCCCATCTGTGACTAAAGGTTTTCCCAGGAAAAAAAGAGTGTAAATTAGGTAACTGTTGTTTGTGTTCTAGTCTTTCTTTTCCTTTCCTTAGCAGTACCACAACAATCATAGTTAATTGCTTTTATTTCACTTTAACTCTGAAATTTACTGAGTTGTACAACCAAATTCAATGACTGTTCCATCCGTGAGGTTTTCTTGAGACACAATCATTGAGACTTGTCCTGCCATGTCTTGTTTCTCTAGGCCCTTTTTAGTAAATTTCTGGATAAGATTCACTGACGCTTAATTGTATGAAGAACCTTTCACTCCTAATAACTCATCTAGGAAACCAAATAAGTAATCCTCAGTGTAATTCCTTAGGAAACCATTTCTCTGTGAATGGGTTGAGTTAGTAAGGCCTGAATAATTGAAGTTGATTTTACAATTCAGCTTTTCTGCAATGATGTTACCATACATACTCCACATAACTTTAAAACATTTAAATGTCTATATTGATCTATTGTTTTTTATTCTTATATTACGTCTTGCTTTCTTTCTCTCACAGTGCTCTCAGGGTAAACAGAAATAAATACTTCCATGCTTTAATAAGCGATTAAGCTTTTTGTTATGCCATCAGTAGCCTTTCTACAGAAACTGATAGGACAAGGGGTAATGGGCTGAAACTGGAACATAAGAGGTTCCGCTTAAACTCGAGAAGAAACTTCTTCTCAGTGAGGGTGACGGAACACTGGAACAGGCTGCCCAGAGAGGTTGTGGAGTCTCCTTCTCTGGAGACATTCAAGACCTGCCTGGACACGTTCCTGTGTGGCATAGTCTAGGCATTCCTTCTCTGGCAGGGGGATTGGACTTGATGATCTTTCGAGGTCCCTTCCAATCCCTAACATTCTATGATTCTATGATTCTATGAAAGGAGGCAAACTGAGCTAGTCAAACAACTATTTCTCACTACTTCTGATGTACTGAGATGACTGTAGGTAAAGCAAATATTTCTATTTTTCTTCAGGTGCTCTTGACATGTGCTGCCTATTTTAATTTGCAGCCCTGGAAAGAGTCCAATTCACAGGGAGCTTGGCTCTAGAGAAAGAGTTGTTAATGGGGTATTTTGTTAATTTTCTGCTTTTTTCACTACTATTAATCTGTTTTGATAGTGAGTAGATACACAAAAAAAGGCACTGTGCTGGCCAGGAAAGTCAAATGGCTAAGATTTTTGCTCATGAAACAATTTCAATTAAATATGCGTAGGTGTAGATATTCTAAGATATAACATGTACTTCCATTCTCACATTTTTGTGACTCTTGAAACTTGGTACAAGTAAAATTAACGGTTTTCATATGAGAAAATATGTTCTATCTAGTAGAGAATTGACATGACATGAAATTTTGTATAAGGATTGTCC
Source organism: Trogon surrucura (assembly GCA_020746105.1). Taxonomy (NCBI): domain Eukaryota; kingdom Metazoa; phylum Chordata; class Aves; order Trogoniformes; family Trogonidae; genus Trogon; species Trogon surrucura. Next base: position 15,435,544 of record CM036622.1, on the reverse strand, counting down.
TTTTAAACTAAAACAAAACAATAAATAAAGTGTCAACAATTTTAGGAGCAAAGAATTCAAATATATTTCCTGGTGAATGTCATGGTATGATTCAATTAATGTCTCATAAATTTTGGTGATGATTCTCAAACCTCTATTCCTAATTGTATTTTTAAACCCTGGTGGGTTCACCCAGCACTGGCTAAAACCACATATACTGAGCAATCATCTATGTTTTTGTGGTGATTTGCTAGCTGTGTTTGGAGGCGTTTTTTGCTTTTTCTCCTGAATGTCAGAACTGAGCAAAGTGCAGCTGGTGTATTTAGGACTCTGACTCCACTGTGAAGTTCTGAGTATGTTTTCTGGCCTAGCTAAAACTGTGTCCCCCGCAGTCTTATAGGCCTGGAATTAATTTGACTCATCTCAAGGGGCCCTGCTGTCCTAAATGTTGTTGTCCATGAGTATGGTTAAACTTATACCTAAATACCTGCAAGAGAACTGCTTGAAGTTTGGCCTGAACCACTAATGATATTCTGGAGGAAACGAATTCCTTAATCCTCAGTTCACTGAGGCATTATGGTTTCCTTTATTTTTATTTATTTATTTTAAATTAAAATTGCTCTTCCTCTTAGAAATTTTATTGCAATGAAAAAGAAAGAGAAGCCGCAAACTGACTTGATCATAAATTCTGTCCTTGTTTTAATTTATTTTCCTCTTCTTACAGGAATGATGGATGACAGAGAATGATGCTCCCATTAGCTTAAATTGTTACCCATAAGAAAGTTTACTAGATTGGACTCATCATGAGTGCCTGTTCATGGTGCTCTGTATTTTCCCAGTGCAGTCCAGAGGTCCATAAATCTTCGTAGCTCTGGGATTCCCAGTGTGTCCCATTACAATGAAGAAGCGGCATCTGATGCAGGAAGTGTAAATACTGTACAGGTGTTCAATCAAGTGTTTCGTTCTTCACTGGTGAATTACAGCTTTATGGCACATAAATAAAGCAGAGCAAGGAGAACTAAAATATGAGATCACCCATGTTATCTGGAATGAAATTGTTTCTACTGTGGTGACAAATTTCCCATCTTCAATTTGCATTCACGTCTTAGTGTTATGCCACTATAAAGGCAGCTGTTTGATGATATTAGACATAAACTCAATCACTTAAACAGTAGCTTCTGCTATCCTCCAACTTTTCATAGGAGAAATAAGTTAGACTCAGGTCAGAGACCAAGAGATATAGTTTAAAAGCCTGGTAATTTTTTGAAGAAACTATCTTTTAAGGATCAACTTTATATAGTTAAAATAAGAATTTGGACACAAACTCTTTGTTGATCAGGATAAGAATTTTTTGATCCATTTTTGTGTTTTTGTTTGGTGACTTACTGGTTAAATTAGTTTTGACCATTTTACATTCTGAAGGATGCTCTTCCTCCTTGCTGATTCACAATAAAAATACCCTCTTGAATGTAAAGATCATGGGTATGAGACTTTATGCCAGGAAGGTATCTGTTTACATCTGAAATGAATATTTGGAATTAAAAGGACTTGACTTGGACCAGTTGACATCTTCCTAGATTATACTTAGTATTCTGTATACAATGATGGAAAGAGTTTCTCCAAACCACCAGTGTGTTATTGGTCTTAGTTAACAGGAGACACCATAACTCTAGCAACTGTCTATTCACTGAATATACAGGTTAAATCAAGATTTGGGTTACGTGCAGTGTTGAAGTCAAGGCATGTGTGCTCTATTCTCATTCCTGCCACAGATCTGCTGGTTAGCTGTGACTTAGACTCTGCCCTTCAGTTTCTTTGTCTATAAAACTTAAATGTAAGTCATAAATTTAACAGTCCATGACACCTTACAGTCTGAATTCAGCCATGGCCTCTACCTCGGTGCTTTTAAACTGAATGGCGTATTAAGGTGTGTTTGGCAGTGTTGCAAAAATGTGGTAATGATTATATTAAGTCAGTGAAAGAAAAAAATTAAAAATGTATTTTCTATGTTCCTTCAAGTTCAGCAGCTGAGAGTCATCGAAGTGAGGGTTTTAAGATAAATCATATCTTGTGGCAGACACATTGGCTGTACCTGAACTGAAAGACTGTAACCAGCTATCTGGGTTTTAGAAAACAGAAGGGTTAGAAGCATGGTCATATTTCACTTTTGCTGAGTGCCTCATTCCTTTCTTCTTTCAAGGGTTTTGTCAGGTTCTCTCTAAGACCAAGAGCTCTAATGTGTCTTATTCCACTCATCGCTCACTGCCAGGAGGGTAACGAGGCCTGACTTGGAAACGCTGTCTTGAGTGGCAAGCAGCTGAGCAGTCTGATTCAGTCTATTGCTGCATACAGCACTGTAAATCTGGCAAACCTAATTATACTCGGAGGCATAATGACAACTCCATATGGAATGGAAAATTGTTTGAATGTAGATTTTGCTTCTTAACTCTTCTGGTCTTCCTGTAGTTGTAGGCAGGCAGCAGCCTCCAAAGCTCACAGCGATACTCCTTCTTGTCCAGCTGGCATGGAAGGTTTATCCTCACATGAGCCAGCTGGCTAATCTCTTTGCCTCCTTTCACCTAAGAGTCTGAAATATGTCATCCTTGAGATATGACCAGAATCCTGGAACATACACCTTGTTCTGGGAAAGTAGCAGCATTATTAGGACTTGGTATATGCTTTCAGAGATATATAAAATATATAAATATACATACATGCATGTGTATAACTTCATGCACAGATGTTAAAACTAGAATTTATACTAAAGAAACTTCGAGCTTACAAATGGAAATCCAGAAAAAGAACAAGGAAATGAAAAGCCAAGGTACTCTGTTTTCATTTTGACATGACTGTCTTACTTCTCCTACCCTGCGTATGTGGTAGCTTTAATTATCAGTTGGATTGTTTAAACATGCAACTAAATTTATTCCATATACGTACTCAGTGGCATTGATATTGGGAGCATGAGAGTATTTTCATTTCCTGTATTTGGGGATTTAATTTATTACTCTTCAGTGTGGCACTAGTGGGGTTTGTTCTTATTTTCTTTTCTCTAATAAATACAAATAACATGGAGAAAGATAAAACCAGCTTTTTAATAATATTGCTTTATAAGTAGTCCTGCTAGGCTCTGAAAGTCACATCTGGAACAATGAATGAAATGGGACATTATAACCTTTACTGATGTTGCTGTTTGGCTGAATCTTGATTTTTGCAGAGGCAGGAACATATCAGTCTGAGCCACGAATCTTTCCCAGAAGAATGTAGAATATGGAGACAAGTGAAAGGGATAGAAGACGTAGAACTCCACCTGTTTGGGTGTGGTGCTAGGACAATACCGGTGATAACTCATTAAGTTGCAGATGCTTCTTTTGATGTCAAATGTTCTAGTTAATCATGACAAGCTCCTTTTAATAGCATGGGAAATGAATAGGGTTCTTCTGCATCTCCCCTTTTGACTGCTCAAATCTTAGAAAATTCTCAAATGAAGCACTTTTAAAACTATCCGAGCTCGCAAAGATGAAATTAAAAGCATGACATAAAAGCACTTTTAAGAAGTGCTAACTGTGGATTCTTGTCAGCAAATGCAGCACAAACCTCTAGCAATAATCCAAGATGCTTATAATGCAGAGGTTTATTAAAAGAAACAAAACTCCTTAACTCACATAACTGATGTTGTTTGTCCACTGAATGTCTACTCCTGCTGGCACTAAGTGCCTTAGTTCATATTGACTAAAACAAGAAGGCTTTTATTCAAATAAACCTTTAAATAAAGGTAAATATTTGCTTTAAAAAAAAAATTAGAACATGGGACTTTCTTCCAGTGTAATGAATGAGGATTGTGGCAACAATGTCATTACAAACCATTTATTAATTGAATATTAACAGTAAATAAAGATAGAATTTAGAGTGATTAAAACAGAGAAGCTACAGATTTTAGGTTATTATAGTCTAATATACAGCTACCCTTATTGCTTCCTTAAAGCAATATGTAAAGCACCTCCTAATAACTATAACTAGGTAACTAGTTCGGGCCATTAATCAAAGCAGGGAGCTCCCAAAAGGGATCTCAAGGGATATCAGGTGCTGTTTGTGCTGATGTTGCTGATTATGTATTGCTAAGTGTTCTTGTCTGTTCTGAGCATTTGTCACCTGCTCTGTCATTTGAGACCCGTGATCTCTGTCTTTTAGGTGAAGAAAATAGTTCCTTAGTGCTTATTGCAAGTAGTATTGTGAATAATATATGTTTAGGATGCTGAAGATCAGGCAAAATATACTATATGTGATGTCAAGAAAAGATCTCAAAAGCCATTGTATCCAACTGCTTTATAAATTGACTTTAGAAATTCTCTTCTACATTGTCAAACTTGTAGGTTAAAATAAATATATATGAAAAAATAGTGTGTTTACTCCTAATGGAATGGCCTACTTAAGGTCGGCATGTTTTTCAAGTTTTAACTGCTTTCACTGGAGGCAGTTCTTCAAGTTGTCTAGCACTTGAATTATTTGCAGTAGTTTTTCAGCCAGAGCACCCTTTGAAGAGATCTGCAGAGATATACCCAGTCATTCTGAGCACACATCTCTGATGCTACATAACATGTCTCATGTTTGGATTTCATCTGTAAAAAGGCATGTAATGCAATTCCTAAGACTTCCAAACCATGGATTACATTGTGGATGGTCTTTTTAATTTTTCCAAGTGAAATCTTTTGTTGGAGATGACTTCCCTGAGGATTGTATTTATAGGGGTATTCCACAGTTTGGATGGCACCGACATCCAGACTATTTCATTCTATCTTTGTACATGGTTTATAACACCCCCCCAAATTACTTCTTGGTGTGCAATTTTTCATGCTTGTTCTTCTCTCAGAAGTGATTTTTTTTTTTTTTTTTTCCCAGAGGATTTCAAAGGAAATCATATTAGCTCTGAGTGAGCTGGGCATGAAAAGGATTGTTTTGACACACTTTCACACTTTGGTTGCTTCAGAAACATTTAAATCTGAGAAGTGCAGTTGGGGTGGCTATGTCTCAGCCTCTTATAAAGTGTTAAAAGCACACAAAAATAACATTAAAAGAACAGTAATTAAGGTTGCAGTGTTAAGTGCTTGCCAGAAAAAAAGTTAAGCATTGACAGAATGAGCACTGATAGTGATTCTTTAGTTCAGACTGTCCCTGTATATATGTTATGCCAAATTTTAAGCAATAATTTTTTTTTTCATGTTGTGTTGTCTTCTCACTTGGTACCATCTTTCCTTACTGAGTGTCTCTTATCACATTTGTCTTTCTAGAGCAGTTTCCTTGTCCAGCAATTCCTTCCTTTATCCATTCAGATCTCTAATTTCTACCTATCCCTGACATTTCCTTGCGTCTCATTCTTGTTTTCGCCTTCATTCCTGAATGTCTCTGTTTGGTGTGGTTTTTTTGTTTTTACTCTTCTGTCTTATGTCATCTTCCTGCCATTGGCCAAGAAGATATGAAACTGTAAGGAACAACAACAACAAAATCCACATCATATTTCTCATACATACCTATCTGAAGATGTAGGGAACTGATTCATATATGGGAATACGTTTGGGAACAAACATTTTGGTGAAGGGGTTGAGGGAAACTCTCCCAGACTCAGGCCACAGTCCAGAATCTCCCATCCTTTTGTCTTGCAGGTCCTTTTGCTATGCTGTGTGCTTTGGGGTTTCCAATGGGAGTTCACTTTATTTCCATTACTGACGTGTTGAGTTTTCTAAGACCATGTTAATAGTTGAAGTAAAGATGTTAGAAAGGTCGGCTGGAAGAAACTATCTAGGAAAAAAACCAATCTCATAAGAAAGATGTTCATATTCTTCACATATTTTTATTTCACCAAATATAAGTGAGCTTGATAATTTTGTGTGCAATTCCTCTGTGAAACCAAATGCTTGTTTCACTCTTACTTGCCTTGTGTGTTTCCCATCTTTTCTCTCCATCTTTTTATTAAATTGCCATTTTCTATGTTCTCTTAAATTAAACTAGTTTAGGCCTATGGGGAAGGTTACTGTGTGTGTGGTGTCAGCTGGAACAAACCCTTGAGGTCTCGGGGTATTGCTGGTCTGTCTCTCACTGTGCTCAGTGTGCTGGGAGGTGTGAACACACCAAACAGACCACTGAGCCCAGCTCACTGGGTGAATTTTAACCTTTATTTAATTTGGGATCTTCCAGAGCTTTCTCACTGATATTGCAAAAAGCTAACTTAGGTTCTCAATTTTCTACACTGTAAACAGATCTGGATAATTTGTTCCCCAGCTATGTGATTTGCAGAGGAGGCTGTCATTCTGGGTTAAATAAAACTGGAAAAGAAGGAGCCCAAGGAAGATCTGTGTAATGATGGAAATTCATTACAGTTCAAAGCTGCTGTTGATACCGGGTGCAATACAAAATCTATTGATGCCACAGGAAACCCTTCCATTGATGTCATCAGATTTCATACCAGGGCCAGTGCGCTCAGCCTACTGTTCCTCTGGACACTGCTCTAGTACCTGAATCTTTGCGAGGATGGGTTGTGCCAATGGCATTTTAGAGAGAGCCCACTCCTGATTTCTCTCTGCCAAGTACCACATGCAGTAGATGTCCCCGCCCACTCGTATAATTCACTCTATCTGTTTCTCCCCCCAGCTATTTAATATGAAATATTTTTGTCTTTTTTTCAGCCTACCCTTGCTTTTCATTTGCTTTCATGAGGCCAGATGTGCATGGTTTTGTGTAATTCACTGGTGTCGTGGACCAGGTCTGGGTGGCCCTTGCTTCCTGGTGGGCAGCTGACTCCTAAATCTGAGTTACTGGCTCCTTCATCAAGGAACTGACTCCCGGATGATCTCTTTGGACTCATCATCTGATCCTGGATGTGCTTGATGCTGCCACCATTGACATGCTCTGTTCTCAATCACCAAACCATGGTCTTAGCAAGCCCCACCAGAGTGTGGCCATCTCTGGGGCCGAGAAGAGCTCCCTAGCAGAGGGTTAGAGGTGCGTGGTCTTCTTTTGACTCTGCTTGTCAGGGAAATGTGCCTCATTAGACACCATCATGGCTGAATTGATTCCTCAGTTTTCTTACCCATATTGTACACGACAATACTTTTTGCGCTGTCAGAGCAGATCAAATATTTAACTCTTTCCAATATCCAAGTGTTTTCTCTGTGATTTTTTTTTTACAACTGTTGATAACAGATTAGCTCCTATGGGAAAACTTTGCTCTATGGACTATGTACTATTTTGGACTCTGTGCTGGTGAATGAAGAGAGCTGATATAAGTCACTTTTCTATTCTGAATCTGTTCTCCCACATATAAAAAAAGAATAAAAAAAAATGTTGGCTGCCTTTCTGATACGCTTTGATATCTACTGCTGAAAAATGTTACTTAAAAGTTGGACATTGTTGTCTATAATTATAATCAAACCCATGCAGATTATGCTTAAGAAGGCAGCCTGATAGCGTATATGGCTGTAAACGTAAAGAAATCAGGAAATTCCAACCCCTGCTCTAGATGAGCGATGCTGGAGGCATTTTTAAGCACAAATATTAACTGTTCGTTGTATCGGTAAGGCAGAGAACATGGTGAGCAACATTGCTATGTGTTAAAATTCCTCCCCATATCTAATTTCTCTGCTATGCTTTTACATCAGCATAATTCTTTGACCTAAATATGAAAGTATCAACAAAAGACTAAAAACTGAAGTCAGATTTAGAGCTGGATGTCCTGCTATATTTTGTGAATGGAATTAGTCTGGGGGAGGGATGGACAACGGGGGCAGTAGGAGCATACACCCTCAAAATTCTAGAATTAGACTGCGGAGCCCAACTTATTTTTTGAAGATACAGCTTCTCTTTCCATGTCTGTAATTTTTACTCTTATTGCACAAATCTTTTTTAAACCATGAGAATCTTGCATGTACTTTTGGGCATCAGGTTACTTTAAGAAATTCTATCTAAAGCATCAGCTTCTTACTTAAGAAAGAAAAAAATTTTACTAACTAAATACACAACAGTTACTGTTAGTTTAAAAACTGTTTTAAACTTGTGAATATACCTGAATTATGAAGTCTCAAGTGTGAATCTTTGTTATTTTCTAATCTCAGATACATGAACTGGATAAATCAACATGCAGTCCTGTAGATGAGCAAGGTTTTACATCTGCCTCCAAAACTCCAGCTACTCCTTTTACGAGTCTCACTTCCCTTGCTGGTTTTGTCTGGACACCTCAGGATAGTCCAAGGACATGTACAACCTGCTATATGATAGACCTTATATTATAAAGGTTAGTTCATCAAAATGAATGCCTTGTCCTTTATTAGAGTTTTATTTTAGGGTTTATTGGTTCCATTCTCTGGCATCAGTGCAGTAAACTTAAAAACCCCCAAACCTCTTGGCTTCATTTAAGATGTGTTACATAGAATATCCCTGACATGTTTTTTTTTTCCTTTTTTTTTTTTTTTTTTTTTTAAGAAAAGGACTGTTTTATTGTAGCTATACTAGCTCATGCTCCTTGGTAAAGGAGTAATAATGTTGTAAATTGCATGATTCATCAATCTGGAAATGCTTGTGCAACCAAGTTCTGTTCTCTTATTTGTCTGCATCATGATACTAGCTTATTGCACTTCACTGCCATTTTATAAAAGCTCAGAACAAATGCTTGTTTACAAGCGAAGCAGATTACACTCAGTATAAATCAAGATAGTAAAGTGGAGACTTCTTTTTCCTGAACCACAACAATTTCTTGCTACTGTCAGTGATAATAATAATATGATTGTAAGAAAGCATCTTGAGGTCTTAAAAGGATTATGACCATATTGTGTTCAAATACACCTGATGAAGTGTTGCAGATTTCCCTAAAAAGGGATTGAGTCTGAACCGGATTTGTTAGAACACCTTTTATGAAGTTTTTAATGAATAGACTTGAGCTGTTAATAGCAGAAAACTATTTGCACTATTCATTCACTTACCCTTTTGCACAGTTCACACACCTGCACACAGCTGGAGCGACAATGAGAGGCCAGCCTGACTGTAAACCCACTCAGAAGTGGATGGTCATCCTAGTACAATTGTGGTTTCTGACCAGATGTTCAGAAACTCCTCTGAGGTCCTTTGTGTCAGCAGGTGTGTGTTATAACTGCTGTTTCTGTCTGCATGTAATCGTCCATTTCCTCTCTTGGCATGATCCAAGTTATCCTAACAGTGGTTGATGGAAACAATCTCTTGGTGTCCCCAGTTACCAGTTCTTGGGGGACTTTCACGTGCTATCTCATGGCACATATGTTTCCACCTTTCACTCACAGTTTTCTGGTGATGGTTCCTCTCTCCACATGTCTGGGCCCCTGGGGAGCCCATGGAGGTTAACTCATGTCTGGAGGAGCAGCACTGCTGAGGCACTGACTGTGACTGAGGGAGACAGAATATGTGTGGGAGAAGAGAAAAAATGACCCTGTTGTGCAGCTGGGGAACTGGGCCATGATACTCTACTGACTTGTCTCCACCCAGTAGGAATCCTGTAGAAAGACTGCAAAATGAGTCCAGGATGTCTGTGTCCTTGCTTAGCCTTTCACTCTCAAGAATAACTGTCACTACAGTTTTCAGTTCCTGTTGCTCTTCTTGCTCTGCTGCGAGATATTGCAGTCACGGCATACTTGCTTTCCCGGATTTACCAACACTCTGCAAATAAGCTCCAAGACCTGAGGAAAACCTCAAGATGTCTGAGATAAGGTGTTTAGGACTTGACTGGCACGCTCTTACTATGACTCAACCTGAGCTATTTGTTCTTCTTAATGAACCAGTGGCATTTCTCCTAGTCTTGAATGTACAAAGCATGGATAGTAAGAGTCCAAAGAGGTGTGTCAAGTGTCCAAAGGCAACAGTCCATTTTCTGTATGACTCTTTCACCCAACACATGTAAAGTATTTAAAAGAAAAGAAAGAGTAGGCTATATGTTTCTAAGAAATTAAATCCAAAGGGAAGACTCAAAAGGATTAAGAGAAATGATTATTGAGGTTGTGATTCAATACAATGTGTTTTACAGGAGTCACTTTGTTTTACCTACTTTCGTCTTTCCACTGTTCTCCAACCCCAATGCTGAAAACAACAGTTGACAAGCTTTTGATTTTATTTGACTGTAGGTATTTCTTTAGAAACACTGGCAAATGTACTTCAGGATAGTGACTTTGACTGTATTGATTTGGTTGTCAACATTAGATTCTGCTGAGGGTGCGAGTCACGACCAGGCCAGACATTGTAACTTCATGCTAACCTTTTCTGTAGTTCTTTTTTTCAGTTGTTACTTCATTAGCTTTTGTAGAGGAAAGACTATGTGGAAATTTGTTTTATCTTTAGGTGAATTCCATTCATGTAATGTGGATTGTAGGTATAGAGTTCATAGCTTGACCATGAAACATTTGCTGGTTTTGAAAGTATCTGTGTTTTGAATGGAAAGTATCTGGACCTGGCTTCTTTTTTGCACTGTGGGCTGATGCTGAGCCATTAACCATGGCAGGATCAGACCCCTAGTTAAAACTATACAACTGGGAAGTTGTAGTTAAAAACTGAGCATGGAATGAAACAAGATCAGTCAGTAAAACTAGTTACCTGACCCTGCCACATTGTGCTCTCCTGAGCCTGTCCAGGCTTTGGAGAAGATCTTGGTTATTGCAGATAACTAAGAAAATGCAAAAATCAGGAGAGTTGGAGGCATTTTTGACAAAAACTAAAAAAGAAAAGTTGCAAGAACAAATAACTCCACTCTGTGCCTTTTCTTGTATTCCATAGAGTATTGCTATTGGTTCACTGAATCAGAAGCATAGAAATCCTTTTAAATACCAGTAACCTTAATCATTTGGAGATATTCTTCACTGAGTTGTCTTAGTTAATTAGTGTCATATTTAAACAAATTTTGCTTGAGTAAAGTGTCAGTTCTCCTTAACATTAAAATACACCGCAGGTTAGAGCAAGAATATTTAAAGTGTCTTGACAATGCTCTTTTCTCAATCCAATTTATGCTGTTGGAAGAAATCTCATCTGAAGTTACTAGTTTTAAAAGTATTCTTGAGACTCTCACTTCCTTGTTTTGATATACATAGGAGTGATTATGACAAAAAAACCCAACTAAGCTTGTTGTTTTAAACCACGCCCTAGAGAGGACATTATACAGAACAAGAATAAATTAGATGATCAGAGTGTGTGGCATTAACTGTTTTGTAAGGCTTCCTTGAGATATGAGGGTGGGATGACCTCCGTTTGATAAGTAAGCAGTCTATTTCTGATGGGAACCAAATAATAAAATAGTGTTTTGTTTATATCTTTGCCTGATACTAAACTCCATATTTCCTCACTGGTTGAATGTAATCTTGCTGGTTTTGTCTATGACACTTGCAGCAAATTGTTCTGCTGTTTATACATGAAAAACCACTGTACTTTCTGGGAATTTAAGGAAAGGAAAATGATGCAAGAACTTGGCTAACCATAAAGTGTCAGTAAAATTTTGGCTGTCAGGTGGAACACATTTAAAATGTTTTTGGGATCATGTTTTGGATTAGGAAAATGGGTGTCTTCTCCTAAAAAGGAAGGAGAAACACTTCAGCCTTTGCCTTGGGAACCCAAGAATAGAAACAAATTCCATGCTACATTGAACAATTTAGAACAGCAAATTCGTGTCAGGACAGAAAACCAGAAAATGATAATTACAAGAAAGCACTATGATTATTTCTTCTTGTGTAATTCAGTTGGGAGTCATTGCTCAGTAAAGGCACACGATCAATGAAACCTTGTTCTTTGTAACTATTATAGAACAACTTCACTAACATCTGAGCCAATTTCCCCACACTGCCTCAAACTTGGAATAGAGAGGAAAAAAGTCAAGTCTCCAGGCTATTAATTGATTTAATGCATAGCTAAAGTTGAATACCCAGAAATGAAAGAAGAAATGTGGAACAGTTCCATCAAAATGTTTGATTCAACAAAGTAGGTAAGTATTAGACTGCTTTGAAATGTTGAGAATATTTTAATGGTGGGATTAGCTTTGCTTAAAGGTGCATTGAAACCAGTAAGAAATGAGTGCCTTACCTCCTTCAACATTTTTGTGAGTTGCACTGGATGTCTGGCTAAAGCGCAGATGCTTTCCTGTCTTTGTAAATCTGTGTGAGGTTGGATTTGTGTCAGGGACCTGAGGGCATTAATAGGTCTTTATGGCTTGAGCCTGAACCTGCCTTATCACCATGGTATTGCCTTATGACTTGGACTCTTGGCTGGACTTGGCCACCATCTTAGGATCTGCCCTGCTCCACAGCTTGGCGTGGTGGAGAGGCCCTGGCTGGCAATTCCCTGCCCTGAGGGTGCCCATGGGGAATCCCTGTTTCTTCTGGTTCATCTCCCTTTTGGGAGCAGACTTGCTCTTGTTGCTTCTTGTGTTTTTTTGGGGGTTTGGATTGGTTTAGTCACTTTTCTTAAAATAAACCCTATTCTGCAGACATATTCTGCTCTTTCAGTCCATTGGCTTCACAGAGATGTTTGAGTTAGATCTGATATCTAACCTTTAAACAGTTAGTACTAGATGAGCAGGAGCACGTCCATAGTGAACCAGAATTTCCCCTTCATCTCTAGGATTTGATATTCTTTGACTTTTTCGACCTAACTTGCTTTCTTGAGCCTGTCTGTTTCAATGATTTTCTTACAGGTCTCCTCTATTATAGATCTCCATTGCCCGTTCCCTAAAGAACAGATATAATCCTTTCATCTATCTTGTGTGGTTATTAGTACCTGCTGCAACAAATCAGCACAGATTTAGCAGCTTTATATGGATATCTATGTAATCTCTTCCCATACTGGCCAGGAGAATCCCACTACTCAGTGGTAGCGATCTTTCACAGTCATCGTGCGAGTATTCAAGTTCTCAGATTTTACTAATGGGAGTACCCTAGAGAGAAGATAATAATCTTCAAGGAAGGCAAATACTAATTTTTGGCTTTGAGGGATTTAGTGAAAAAAATTAAAAGCACATATTTCTCTGGGTTTAAAATTTACTGAGTGAACTATGTTTGGTTATTTACGTGAATTAGAGAGCACAGTCTGTAAAGTAGGACTTTTGTAAGGGAAGTTTCAGTGGAAGTTAATTACACGTAATCAGGAAATAAACAAAGTATACAATTAGGAATCTTAATGCCACAAAGTTAATGAGAAATTTGTCATTGGTTTCACAGTGGACTAGACTTCATGAAAAACCTGTCTGACTTACAGAGAGGAAATTTTCCTAATGCATAACTCAGTTTTGTGTTAATAACTACTTGTTGAAATAATTTTAGCAACTAAAAATTTGTGAAAAGCTGGATTTATTTGTAGATGATTCACAAATAGAAAACAAAAATTGACAAAATTAATTATTTCCTTTGTTCAATTCTATTTCTTTGCCTGTAACTGCTGGCAATAGTAGTTAGTTATTACTGTCTCTCTGCAGCAGAAAAAGTTAACCTGATGAAAGTGAAGCAGTTCAGTCCAGAGCAAAATCTACAGTTAAAAATTGATCACCAATTTACACAACGAGTCAGGAGACTGAAGAATAAAAACACTAGGCTTGCTATTTATGAGTGGAAGAAGGACATCCAGAAGAGTGCCTTCTACTCAGGGAAGCATTTTCAGGTTTTGTAATGATGCATTTCATGGTAAATAAACATACTGTTACTTAAAAAGTCTATAACATTTTAAGTTTAATTGTTGCAAAATCAGTGGGGTTGTAAAAGGAAGCATAGTCCATTAACATTCCCGGTTTTTATTGTACAAGAGCAGTTTTTCAGGGGATTTGTAGTGTTTTGTTTTGTTTTTATTTTGATGAATTTAAGATTTTCAGATTTGTCAGAGTGTGAATCTAAGAAATTCACAAAGAGGAAAGAGACATGTTACGTAACCCAGGCTGCAAATGGACTTTCCCCTCTATCCCTGAATGGAGAAATCCTTTCCCTGACGATGTCTTTGCTGAAAGGAAAAAAACACTTCAGTTTTCACACTTAGTTTTATTGCTGGACTTCATAATAGATTTAACAAAGCCTCTAGGTTTTTAGCTGTGATTCTTAATTGAGGTTGGGGTTCAAAGCATGAGGTTATTGGTGGCTGTATTTAATATAGAGATGCCCAAGGATAAACCAAGGACTGGCTTCGTGAAGCAAATTTCTGCAGATATGAAGAATGAGTCACTGCAGGTGGATGCAGGACCGACCTGTCAGAAAAAGGAGAAAAGGTAGTGGCTGCAAGGGGTGAGGGAATTCCCTGTTTCTTGTCACACTGTGTGAGGCTGTGAGAGGAAGGGGTTCTGGAAATGCTGAACTAAACAAAAAAAAACGGGGGAAAAAAGAGAATAAGGCAAAGATGAAAATAGGTTGTGAAGGAAAAGAAAGGAGACAGGGAAGATGGGACAGTCAACCACTCAGGAAAATCAAATTGCTGGGGATATTTACACATATAAAATTTAGTCTCATGGGGCTTTATTCTCTTATTTCTAACATATGAGAATAACCACTAATCTGACTGAGGAAGTTGTTCATATCCTGTGGTGGAAGAATCAGCTCCAGGCATCAACTCTAGCAGAATTTACTTTTGCTAGATAAATAAAACCCACATTAGCTGCCAAATAGAAATCATTATCACGAGCTTTTACTATGCTTGTTCAGTCTCTGGTGTATGGAGTAGATATTACCAACTCATCTCGCATAGACTGCCCAGCAGGTGGCTGATAATAGCTTTAGGCAGATACCAGACAGGATCACTATGCCGGGCAGAGTCACATCTCCAGTCAGTGTCTCAAGTTGCTCTTGAAACCGCAGCTCAGAACCACAGCTGTCATTCAGCATTCTCCCTACAAGATGCTCTTGGTGCTCTGAATTCACTTATAGCAATTATTTTGCTCTTTGAGTCTTGTTTGAGTGATTTAATGCATGAAACAAACAGAACATACTGTAGATATTGCAAGGTTTTATAGTTTCTTTTCTGTTTTTCTTATTTTTTTTTAGTTATGTTTCTTTTATACTGTATATTACTTACAGTTCAGAGCAGTGCAACTGTGAGATTGGAGGACAGTTGAAGGAAAATTTTTCCTTGTGTGCATTTTTTTTTTTACTTTTGCAGTTCAGATTCTCAAAAGAATAAGTGTGTAGTTCATGTTTATCTCATCTTTAATATTAACTGCAATTTGAACTGCTAAGGTGGGTGCTGCTGTTTAGGGTACCCCCTCCAATTTATGTCATAACTGCTGAAAAACAGTGTGAAAATCATGCTATACTTACTACAGGGTTATGATCTAAAAAAATTTTAAAATTAGTTCAAGAATGTGAAAAAGTGTTTCCTCTCATTTATTTAAGATGGCTTTCTTATTTCTCAATTTGTTGAAACAGAGATAAACAAATTTCCTTTCAAGAATGGAATGTAAGAGAAAATATTTTTGCAATTGTTCCACTTGTGCTCCTTTAATAACAAAGAATTTTACCAAAAAAAAAAAAGAAACAAAACACAAGAAATTCATTCTTTATCAGCAAGGCACTAGCAGTCTGTGTGTCCCATTTTAGAGGCTGAGCAATGCTGGAGGGACCCACTTTTCTGCTTGCCATAGCTATCTTGATTTATTCTTTTAACCAGGTGTCAAACAGAAAACTGACAAAATTCAGATGCTCCTGAAAGTGATTAAAATAAGGGAAGATGATAGAATATAAGTGGATTGTACACTCACAGGTGAATTGCTATTGATTTTAGAGGATGCAAAATCTCATTGCGAGACAGCCATCTCTAGCCCTCGGCTGTGCTCTGCCACCTTGCCTGCGCGGGGCAGGGTAGTACCTTGCAAATGGTTTTGCTCTTTCCAAGGAGATGGCTTGTAGCACGTAGTTCTGCTTTGTACAAGCCTGGCTGCTATAAGTTATCTCTCTGATTAGTACTTCTCCTATTGCAACCATTAGTGAACGTTATGTTGACTTGAGTCATATAGAGCTATGTTGTATTAGAGTGAATTGGTGATGATTTTTTATTAAATGTTGCACTGTAGCACCTGTTTTCATGGGTATAGAAGGATCTGTTGTAGAAAAATAATATACAGGACCAGCCCAATGAAAGGCGAAATTATCTGAGTCCAAACTCTATTTCACAAGTAGTAGGAATATAATTAAAATATTTTTATTTTTATGGTTTTTTTTCTTTCTTACCTTTTACCTAGGGTAGTTATGTTTTTCTTACTTTATTTAATTTTACACATAAGGAAAGAACATAAGAGAAAACATTTTTGCCAATATTTTGCTTGTGTTCTCTTATATACAAAGAATTTTACCATAAAAAAGAATTCAATTTTTTATCAATAAGGTACAGCATACAGTCATTAATTGTACAGATTTTACAGCTTATCTGTGGTGTTTAATCACAGCAAGTAATAGCGGCAAAGTTGGATTTTGTATGGCTTTATGACTATAAAGAGTAGAGGACAAAGGGGAATGATGCTATTTCTGGTTTAACTTTTATATGACTTTGTAATAGAAATGTATGCAGTTGCAAATTATTTCTTTTTACAGGTCCCTCTTATCAGCAGATCTTTTTGTTAAGAGATATTTTTTTGCTGGATAGCCTATAGATGTCCTGCAAAGGTATTCATGTTCTTTTTTCTTGAGAAAATATTTGTTACCAGGCTGTAGTAGCACAAATTGTTTCTCTGTGTAGTGTATATATCTGCATAATTATGGAAACATGTCACAAATAATTCTACAAGGTGTAGCTTTCATTTTCTTCTCTAGTGATATCAAACAGTAGTATAATTATTGGGAGCAATATGTAGTGATAACTTTAACTTGCAAAGACAAGGTGTCACATCCAATACAGTACTAATATAATAGGGTAATACAGGATGACAGCAGTGAGTTCAGGCTCTGCATGCTCAGGTATACCTTGGGATACATGTTGGAACAAAGCAGGAGACCGAGTTCAGAAAACAGAAGGCGTGTGACATTTATAAATCCAGAAGTATGAAAATTATGTTCTTTTGTCATTTTGTATGCTAGCAAAGTTCTGATGACCTAGAATATTAATTCATTTTTTTCCAGACATCTTGCTAGTTTATTATTAGAATGAATGATATTAAAAAGTAACTGCTGTGGAGTTGACATTTGATATAAACATATATTTTTATTTTTTAGGATTTAATCTCCTATTTATGTAGCCAGATATTAGATTGTGTTGACTGTACAAGTAGTGCTTCACCTTACCTCCAGTTGTGTTCATTTTTGTGGTGTGAAGTGCAATAAACATTGAATGCATTTCAGCTTTCTTTTTTTTTCTTTATAATTGCAGTTAGCATCACAAAAAGAATACAAGAAGCATGGGTGACCTAAGTTCAAGATTTGGCTTGGACCACTCTCAGTAGGACAGTGGATGTGATCATCTTGAACTACTGTCTCCGGCAGGCTCCAGGAACTCTGTCACGGATTCAAATGTTTCTGCTCCTAGGATAACCTTAATCATGGACAGCCGAAAGAATTATTTATATTGTTATTAATAGATATGAATGAGAGAACTTACAATCAGATATTTAGGAGGATAAGAAAATCCTAAGCAACTAGATGCCTGAAGAGTTTGCTTTGCATTGATTAAATGCAGTGGCAGTTGGTGTACCTGTGTTCAAGAGCCAATTTTTCACAATTAAACTTGATAGCTAAGTTTGAAATAAACTATTTTTATGCAATATGTAACCCTTCTTAAGCATTAAAAGATTCTGATTTTTTTCTAGACAGTCGTATTTCAGAGAGATCTTGTAATTCAACAAAATTTTCCCTCGCAGATGATTTTTGTGTCATGTTTCTGGTTCAAACACTCAGTACCAGCAAAATGAGGAAGGAATCCCAAACAAGTTTCATAACAATATTTCGGGAAACCTAGTGAATGAAAGCCTGTGTGCATGCATTTGGTAATGAGTGTTGCCACAAAGGTGAGCAAAGGAGCAGTGTTAACACATTAAATCATGTATGTGCCAGTGCTTGATAGCAGAGCCCAACTACACTGTAAATTGTTCTCTTTCACCAGGAAAGAAACATGCTCTCCACCAAGAGATTTATAGGTCCTACATGCTAAGTCAAGAATTCCAAAGTTTTATCAGGCAAGAGCAAATCATAAAAATTCGTTTAGAGGAGATGTAGAATTCCTCAATTCACTTTCACGTCCATGTATCAGGTAAGGGCTATTTTTCTGCCCTTGCAGAAGTGGAAATTCTCTCTTTTCTGGCTGACTTAAATATTCCTGGAACAGGTTGATGTAACAGCTTCTCCTTGCCAAGCAGAGTATTAGGTGTACTTGTATACAGGATCTGGTTGTACAGCTGGGGCACAGTCCAGGCCTTTGTAGGGTGACTCCTCCATGGGTCACTGGCTGCAGGCATTGCCTCCTGGAGCGCATAGATGTAAAGCTTGGTTCTAGCATAGTGGACCCAGACCCTTTAGTTGCTGTAGCTCTGTCTGTCAGAAGCAGCTATGTGAAAAAACTCCAGCATGAACCACACAGCAATGTTTTGTGGTCTGCAAAGAGACCCATGGCCTACACTTCTGGAACCCGTGCTCTGAAAAAGTTTTTTACAACAGGCTGTTTCTGAGAGTCCTTTTTGATATATGTTTTCTCATTCTGTCATCTTGGCCTCTTTCCCTCCTCCTTGATTTGTCACTTGAGAATCCATATAAAATGAAGAATGCAGCACATTCAAAAGAAAGTTTCTAGAGCTGAAATGTTGCAGCTGTTCTGTCTCTGTGGTCTCTTAAATCAGAATTGCAGCTTGTATTACTTGTGCTGAGGAGAGTTAAAAGCCTTAGAATAAGTTGCTGTTGGCATCTGTGGTAGAGGTTACCACCACTTTGCAACAGAAGAGGAGATATGAGCTCTTGAGAGTTGAGAGCACTGTAGATTTAATCAGCATGAGTAAACACAGTGCCATGAAAAAGTAGCTTGAAGTCTTCAGTCTAATGACTGCTTGCTCTTAGGGCAATTAAAAGTGAATTTTAACTTAATGAAGGCTTCTGGACTCTGCAAGACATCAGTATCCTGCCTGATTTCGCTGCTGAAAGTATCCTAACTCGTAAGTCATGTCGCCAGTATGTGGTTCAGAAAGGTTCTTTCCTGAAACAGTATTTTGCATACTACAAAATGTAAATCATTAAGTATTTCTCTTAGAAAAGAATGTTTTCTTCCAACGTTTACATACTGTACTTGTTATCAGAAGTCCAAGAATTTTTCCCCATATCCACTAATTGGAAACTACAGCTGGATGCAGTGTGGAAAAACGGAAAGCGAAACAAGTATATTTTAGTAGAGTTGCTGTTTGCCTATGTATCTTGGTGTCCTTTCCCCTGCCATCAAATCAGTTTTACAGACAGGGCGGAAGCACCATCTATATCCGAGAATGTCTTTTTTTTTGCGTGTGTGCCTCATCTTTGCACAGACAGAAGATAAAAACTGGCGTATCCTGGGAGCTGGGTAGCCAAATATCTATAGATAACTTTGGAAGAATATGTCTGTTTGTGGTACTGCATCTTGAAGATAAGCCCACTCAATATGCTAGTGGTTTTCCTTTATTTTCTTGCACTTGTGTTTTAATCAATTACAGTTACCTTATTTAATTGAACAGAGCTAGCTTATTTAGAAATTTGATCTCTCTACTGCATCAGACTTGACATCCACTTCAGAGACCTTTCTGGCAGGGCATGTCTTCTCAAATTCAACCTTAGGATTACGTTACAGCTTCTGCCTGCGCTAAAAGTGCGGTGTGTCAGGAGGTCAGCACAAATTGTGAAAATCTGTGGCCTAGAATAATCCAACCTGACATAGGCAACCTAAATCTGCACTATAATTAGCATGTTGGAACTTAATTCCTTGCTAAAGCACAT
This sequence comes from Trogon surrucura, assembly GCA_020746105.1. Lineage (NCBI taxonomy): Eukaryota > Metazoa > Chordata > Aves > Trogoniformes > Trogonidae > Trogon > Trogon surrucura. The sequence continues at coordinate 15,415,667 of CM036622.1, read as the reverse complement.
TGCTTCTATCACTTGGGAATGTAAAAGTGCCTATAAATCTAATTAAAATTCTTAATAAAAAAAAATCTAGGTTTAGACTCAAGCATTTAACCTCTTGAATATAGAAGTATCTCTTCTTAAAGGTGGGAAGATCTTGATAATAACAGATAGTATGATAACATAATCAAGAAGTCAATTCATGAAATGATTTTAGAAGACTATTTTTGTTTATCTTGGCCAGCCTTAATTTTCTGACTTGAGAAATCGGCACTCTTTCAGAGCTCTTTGCTGAAAGGCTGTTGCTGACCCTGCCAGTTTCTATTGAACTAGCTCCCCAGCACATGGTTAGCAAAGTTACATTTGCCTTTTACTCAGCAGAAATTGCAAAGTTTCAGCCTGTCTCTAATTCCCAAACATTTGCAAAAAAAAAGAACCAAGAAGCAACACACAGGAAAAAACACAGCATGAAAACTGTTCTTGGATGCAAATACTAACAGGGCAGAAAGTGATAGTCTTCTATAGCTCAGCTTTCTTCTTCCCTTTGCACTTTTTCCTTTCCTTTTAAGGTGTTTCTTTTTTCTTTTCTTTTTTTTTTTTTTCCCCTCAGCTCCCTGGAATCTGACTTAAAAGGACATCTCACAAAGGTCAGTTGCTTATAGACTGAAGATAGACTTAGTCAAAGAGAAGAATTTACAATCAGGAACAGATATAAAGATATATAAAATGATGTGAAACTTTTTCTGAAGTGGTTGTAATTTATCCTTGCAAGGCTCATAGTGGCATTTTTTCTCTGCACTTACGTTGGTTGCTTTATCTTAAGACCTCAAAGGCTTTTATAGAGTGAGTATCGTGGTAGTATAACCTCCATCTTTAACAGGTTCCAATGACAAAGTAGGAGAAAAGTGAGGGGTGGGCATTAACAAAATCCACAATGTCCTCTCCAATTTGGGCTGGCATGTTACCTCCAATAAATGATGTGCTGTCACCTGGACCTCACCAGACTAGATGAGCACATAGAAGATCATAGGTGATGCCTGAATCTGATCTGGTAGAATACACTATGCAGGTGAAGGTGTAAGAAATTCTGTTACAATTAGAGCCAGAGATACACGACGAACCTGGGGGGCAATCACGTCTGAACTCTGGCAGCTAAAGCACAAATGGCTATCTGGGATCATAATGTGGATTAGTTGTCTAGACCCCCTTGCCCCCTTGTACATTTAGTGAGTGGAACAGGCACTTCTACCACACAGTTCTTTACCTGTTTTAGATGATTTTATTAGCACCATTAACTGACAAGGTCAGGTAGATGTTTAAAGTTAGGTGAAATTGCCTTCCTGCCTCCTGCCGGAGGCAAACACATTGTGGTATTAAGACTGGGCTGAGGAGGGAACTTTTGATTTAATCTCTTGATTCCTGGAAGAAGACTCTAGTAAAAAGAAAGCATTAAAGGAACTATGATTTTGATGAAAGTTTCCCGACTGTTATACTTAAAGCTGGACCGCAGGTGGTCTTTATGCTGTGGGCATACTGTAAGTTGTCTTAAACAATTAGATCCTACAGAGATGAAAGTGGAGGAATAATGTCTTTATGTTTAATATTTGTACCACATCAGATCCCTGAAGAGTCATGATGTCGGATGTGTAAGCACACTTTATCAAAGCATGTCCAGGACCGTGCAGTTAGGTGACCACTGGAATGTGGTCTGTTTAGTTGCTTTCTGGACACAAAATCACCATCAGCACTGTTTTGTGTGTCACCCAGGGAATTTGAGATTTTAGGTAATGTCTTACATGACACCAAAAGACTTGCCTGGAAATGGAGATGACAGGCCTGGTATAGAGTTGATAGAAAGGGCTGTGTTGAGTATACTTCATAGATGATTCCTGTGGTTGGGGTAAGCATGGAACTGATTTGGTTGACATGGAGCGTGCATTAAGAGAAAAGAGATGGGTAATAGTCCAGCTTGACTTCCTTCAGTTAGTGAGACCTAATAAAAGCCTAATGTTGCTCTTGCTGGGATCCTTCAGCAGCTCCGAGGCAGCTGAAAAAACTTGAAATAGAGCCGACATTCCCTGCAAATGTCTCTTACTGTCTTTATAGACTAGAGCCTTACAGTCTTTATGGGTGGTAAGGAGTCTGCAGAACAAAAATGTAACTCAAGGTTACACTGTAGTATTCAGGGAGGCTAAAGGTGTGTTGCTTGCAATCTACTGTATTAAAAGCTGCTGTCCTTTCAATAACTTTCTGTATTGTGCTATGTGTTTTTTGTTGAGAATTCAGCCTGCAAAGATTCTTTAACAAGCTCCTAAAACTTGAAATCTTGCATGCATTTGCAGAAGGAGTGGGTGCTGCCACAAATTTCAGTGACGCAGCCAGAACGGTCTTTAAGAGTAAAGCTTGACTTATAAACACTGCAGGTTCTGGGGCAATATTCATTATTACCAAACAAAACTTCTTTCTTAGAAAACTTCAGGACTTCAGGCAAAGAAATAACTGCTTTCCGAGATAATGTCTGCTGCTCTTGGTTACTGGCCTCACTAGACTTTCCAGGATAAACCTGGTTCAGGCACATGTGGAGTCATGCTGTTTCAGGAGGGTAAATAGAGAATGACTGAGCTGTGCCATAGTCGATTCTGATCTCAGCAACTTAAAATCTTTTGCTCAAGTGAGGTATTCAACAACGCTCTAGGTTTTGTCTCCCTTTTGTCTAGTTGTCCAAGGTCCCTTGACACATTTTGTCATCTATTCTGCAGAGAGAGATAACATCTACTTACCATCTGCTGGCTAAATAAAAATCTATTTCACAGTATGGTAAGACACTCCTTCCTCCAATGCAGACCTATGGAGATTTGCCAGAAATTCAGATACTGTGAAGAAGATTGAAATACTACTGTTTAGTTTGTATTCTCCTTTTTCAGTTTTCACATATTTGTCCACATCTTAGCCTTTTTTTTTTTTTTTTTGAAAACGAAGTGCTCAAAATATCTTGGCTTTTTTTTGTGAACTGTCTCAGGTTAGGAGGCATCCAGAAGTGATTTGTGGAATTCAGGCAGCATTTACAGCCTTATTAATTTACAAGCGTCTTACTGCTTCTCAATCTTCCTGTATTTGCATTACAGTAGTATCTATAGAACATAGGTCTGTCAGGTTGGTACTATACAAACATAGCCCCTTTCCTTAAGAGAAGGTGCCTAGATACTCAGAGAGAGATGAAATTTTATCTCTTTTCTTGTTCAGAGATCTCGCATCCGGCACTTGCACTGCCTTACTCTTTTGAGAATGGGAGCAGCCTGTCTTGGTCTGTACTTGCTGTCATTGGTCTCATGATACTTTCCCTTTTTTCCATGGAGGGGAAGTGGAAGATATTTTTTATTAATAACATAGTCACATCAATACTTTGCAGATTTTTTTTTTCATAGCTTCAGTAACTTTATGTGTTAAAGCAATGAGGAGGGGTAAATGTTGGCACTGAGCTTGTGGCCTGGGAGGTTGGTGAAAGCTGGTGATTGGGGTAGAACTTTGGGGAAGATCACATGGCTCTAATTTGGGGTGTGCTAGCAGTGATCAATCCACTGAATAACAAACGCTGTCGTAAAAGGAAGCAAGTGAATATATATTAGAAAGTGCATTATCTGCATAATATTTTTTCAGGGCCATTCTGGATAACATAGATTTAATCAAATCCTACTTTGATTTCTCAGAACTATTTACTTCAAACCTCTGGTTTCTTCCAGTGACTTCCTGTTAGTGATTTATTCTTATGCTGTATGACTTCTTAGTAACATATGGCATTTTTTTGTTCTTCTATTCAGACTGAACAACTCAGAGTCTGGGCTTCCCTAGAGTTTCAGCCATATTATTCTCATTTCTACTGTTTTGTCTCAGCTGTAAATGCATTTTCTGTCCTTCTCTAGCAGTGGAATGAGTTGTTCTTATCCCTCTTTTTTCTACCAGAAGTCTGCTTTACTTTGGTTAATTTAATACCTTTTCCAATGGAGATAGTTTATCAGTTTCTTAAACATTCTGTTATGTTTTACTAGCCTTATTTTCTGCCTCGCTATTTATTAAGTCTGGCACAGTGCTTTCCCAATGGGTTTCCTATGCCTTCTTTGTGTACAAGGTTTTCAGCAGTTAAAGAGAGGATTTTCTTGTTGGTTTCAGTTTGTTTGGGCCGACGGGCTCTTTCCTGCTCTTTGACTGGCACATTGCGATGTCAGGTCCGTCACTTTTCTCCTGCCTGATTATCTATTTCGTTGTCATATCCTTCCAGAGCTCCAGCTATTTGCTAACTATTAGTCTTGAAGTTTCTCCAGTGCCCCTGTTAGCTTTTCACAGGGATGGAAAGTGATTTTTCCCAAAGGCCTGCTGAATTCTAAGCTCTCTAGTCCTCCCCGACACGTGTATTATAAAAGCCCCGTGGTGTCAAAGATGATTCAGTCAGTTGTGACAGGGGGATTTCAGGGGTCTCACTGCTCTGCTGCTGCAACAGACCTGGAAATGGGCACTGAGACAGACTGATAGCTATCTTATGTGTGGCTGAGGTAGGCTTAAAAGCTGTGGTTTTTTGAAGTGGTGTACAGAGTGTGAGCCCCTCTAACGCTCTTGCGACAGCTTAACCTTAAACGACAGTAGAGGCGTATGGAAACACAGTGTTACAGATCCACCTGGAGACTGAGTAGTTGTGTCCCCCACCCCAAGAAAGGGAAACCATAGTCTGTGTAGCAAAACCTGAAATAATAAAAAAGAAAATATAAGCTTGCCCAGCACTAAAACATGAAGTCATCTTCTTAAAGCATTTCTGTGTCAGCATTTCACACAAGCGTGGTGCAGGGAGCAAGGTTTTGGAAGCTGAAGGACAGGCATAGATGGTTGTAAGTTCTCTGAAATCCACAGCCTAATTGTATGTCTTGAAATGCGTGGTGTAAGTAGTATGAGTTGAATGGGCCTGTGGCTCGTATTTTCATCAGAAAAAGAATGAATCTCAAGATTCTGAGATCTCATCCATGTTCTGCCACACATCATCACATTCAAATCCTCACACTCAAATCCCTCACAGGGAGAAGTGATGCTTCATGTCTGAACTGGAGCCTGCATCAGCCTAGTCCAGTCATTAACTTTCTGCCAAGCTGATAAAAGTCATTTCTCATGAGCTGGATGTGCTGTTTGTGCAGTGATTTCATCTATTACAAGCTCAGTTTTGTATGTTAAGGTCAGCTCCTTTGATCAGGCTTCCATAAGATGTTTGTGAGAGAACAGGTGTAGAACTTAGCATTTTAGAGTCTTGGCACCAACAGTATTTCTCCTGATGCTCCAGTTGTTTAGGTTGGCATCCCTTCTGGAGATCTGCCTTATCTCTTTTTCAGGAATTTGCTATTGAGATGGATTTAGTGCAGTCCCACTACCCTACTCTTAAAGACGTCTTTCAAATCAGTGAATTTTTATGAGCTTGTGAGTTTAATTCCCTTCTATAATATATAAACGCTATGACTGCAGAATCACAGAATGGTTGTGGTTGGAAAGAACTTATGAAAGTCGTTTCCTCCAATTTCCCTGCTCAAGCAGTGACATGTAGAACCAATTCTGGTCCATATCCAGATGTCCTTGTAATATGTCCAAGGATGGAAACTCCATAACCTTCCTAGGCAGCCTGTGTCAGATTTTTCTTACCCTCATAGTGAAAATGTGTTTCCCGATGTTCAGACATAGCCTGTTGTGTTTCTATTTGTGCCCATTGCCTTTGGTCATGTCATTGGGCACTACTGAAAGAGCCTGGCTCTGTTGTTTTTACACTCTCCCTTCAGGTATTTATACACACTGACAAGGTCCTCCTGAGCCTGTTTCTCTCTAGATTGAACCATCAAAACTTCTTGGCCTCTCCTCATAGCAGAAATGCTCTAGTCCCTTCCTCATCTTCAGGGTCCTTCACCGGACTTCGTTTAGCAGCTCTCACTTGTACTGGGAAGCCCAGAACTGGACCCAGAACTGCAGTTTTTTCACCAATGTTGAGAAGAAGGGAACGATCACCTACTTCACTCTGCTGGCGACATTCCTCCTAATGCAGCTCAAGATACCATTAGCTTTTTTTATGGTAAGGGCAACTATGTTCTTATGTTTCTAAGGAGGGTTTGGGGGTTGTATCTTGCATCCTGACATGTGAATGTAGTTCATAATTTTAATTAAAAAAGAGAACAGCTTTAGATAGGAATATTTTTCTCAAAATTTCACTCGGTGCATTTAAAGGAATATTAACAAAAATAATAAAACCTTTAGAAAAGTCTGACAATACTTCTGCTCTGTTTCTTAATTTCTTACTTCTTTGGATTTAGTGATGGAGATTCCACAGTGCCTCCATTTTCTGTAGAAAAAGGTATTGGAAAAATGATTTTCAGATATCTGTTTAAAAATAAAATAACCATTTTTCTGGTTGTGCAGCAAAAGGAAAAAAAAAAGTACTATAGCTTCAAACTGCCAATGCCACTCCCTCTAGAGGGTTTGTGTAATAGGGTTTGTGTAATAGGTTTTGACTTCTCCCTTGCCTTAGCCTACTTGGATTTCACTTTTTCCATTGCATAATGTTGTTTTTTACAAGAATAGCATGCAGCTTATTAGTGGAATTGTCTTCATCTTTTCTGTGACTGTGAAAGAGACAACAGAACAAGGAGTTCCACTGCCAGGAACTCCCTCAACAAAAGCGCGAGGCAATATCATTCTCTAGGTTGTATGCAGAGTGGTATGAGTGGTATGCAGAGGCCTTCGAGAAGACATCTGCATTGTATTGCTGTAGGTTGTGATAGATACATTTAAACACACAGGAAATTAAAGAGAAGGGATTCCTGCTAGATCATGCATCTCTGAGAATAGACCCTGCCCACCTGGGAAATGGCATGGCTGTTTTATTTCAGTGTTCAGTCTTTTATGTTCTATTTTGGCAGGGGAATACACATCCATGTATCTATATTAATGCAGTTAAACTTCAGTGATATACTTCTGAGGACTGGATCATACTGAAGGTTCTTTATTAGCCAAACTTTAAGCTGAACGGCAGGCAGAATCTTCTGTGTCTGAGCTGTAAATTGAGCACATCAATGTAAATGACAAAAATTGAAGGTGAAAGGAACCTTTGCAATATACTGCAATTTGCCTTCCAATAGTGATGTAAACGAGGATCAGGATTGAAAGTGAGGGCAGAAAAAAGGACGTGTGGAGGTGAATTTTGGAATGAAGAACTATTCCTTCGAGACTATAGAAAATCTCTGTTGGAGGAGGGCACTGATTGTCAGAAAGAGAGAGCAAAGAGAAGGCATGTGACAAAGCGGTTTCCAGGTGCCACAGGAAGGTGGCACAGGCAGCACTGTGCAGAGTGCTTCTGGGCAAAATCCCAGTTTGGTTTGGAAATGTTCCTTGAAGTCCAATGTTACTTTAGACTTCCTTCATCTGAACAGCGAGGAGGAAGCCTCTCTCTGTTACAAGCACATGAGGACCTGTCATCCCAGGCCACCCTGACTCCAGAAATAATGAAATCAGCAGGGAATTGCTGAATTCTTCACAGCTAAAAACCAAAAAAGAATTCACTTGTGTGTTTGAGTGAAAATTTTGAGATGACCTTTAGGTAGAGGCTGCTCGTTCGTGCATCCCTGGAGCAGCATGGGTTGCCATGGACTTAGTTCTACTGAGCGCCACAAGCCAAAGCAATAGAAGTAGAAACCTTGTATCCTATTCTCATTTCTACCTCTAATTTGTTTCTTAATTTTTAGGTAATTTACACAGTTACATCTCCAGAGCTTGGCTTGCTTGTCTGTGTGATATGAAGGTGGATAGAAATTAGGTGGATTTAAGTAATTGACAGATTTGTATCTAAAAGATTTGTATAGGAAGTATTTATACTAATAAAAGAGGGTAGAAACTTTGCATTATATGGAGGTCTAGACTGATCTTGTTCTACAATTCTTTCCTTTGGTTTTATTCTGTTGTCAAATCTTGACAGACTTATCAGTACACTGTCCAGATTTCTATAACAAATAACTGTGATATACAATCTTGGGAAGCCTACTGTAATAGGAAAAAAAAGAAGGAAAAAAATAAAAGGAAAAAAGCACCAAACTTTAAGTCTTTTATGATCCACAACATACATTTTAAACAAAAGCACTGGATACACTCTCTTCCTATTGCACTGAGATTTTCAGACTTGTTTTAAAATTTCACTTTGTGCTAACAATTATACCTAGCTGTAATACAATGCCTAGCTGTAATACATTTTAAATAATAAATAAAAAATCATTATAATGGTGCAAGGAAAGAAATACATGGGTGTTGTAAGATGATATTAGTGCAGTATGCTTTTCATATGGTTCATAGGAATTGCCACTTTTAATCATAACCATACGTCTCCAAAGCCCCTTTTTGTTTGAAATAATTTAATGTTCATATTCAGTTATGAAAATTCTTTGACTTGAAGGTTTGCCAGTCCTAGAGAATGGAAATACAAAGCTAACAAGCATAAGTGTACTGAGATGTTTCAGAATATAATAAATAAATTCTGTTAAACTCACTAGGGCAGATTCAGAAATACGTAAAGTCTATTTGTACAGCTTTGACTGGATGCTTTGCACAGGACATATTTGAAACATAGCCTTCTGAGAGTGAATTTTAGTGATTTATTGAATTGATTTTCACTCAGTGAGAGCAGTGGAAATTTTTGTATATTCAAATGGGCACTGTAAGGAGATTTTTCACGCTTTGACATTTGCGGTAGCCACAGTGTATGCCCGCAATATCAAAAACAGAGCTTGCCTTGTACAACAAGGACTTTATAATCTCATTTGCATAGATTTTAAAGATTCAGTTTGGATTAAACATTCACTCTGTTTTAATAAGATTCATAGCCAGGAGTCACAGCTAGCTTCACTGCATGCTCTCTTTTTAAAAAAGTACCCCCGTACGGTACATAACATGAAACGAGACTTGAACTGTCTAAAAGCTGACTTAGTTCAAAGCTCACAGTCTGACTTATCGAGCATGGGAATTCGTATTTTTTCACAGGTAGAAGATTTTCATCTTTCAAATTTAATTTCCAGTTAAGTTTCAAATGCAGAAAATGATCAGGGAGGGGGAATGCAGTTCTCAGGACACTATTTAGAGGAAAAAGGATGAACTGCCCTCAGGAGCTAAATGTCTCATCAGTTTCTAGAATTTCACAGAATCACAGAATGTTGAGGGTTGGAAGGGACCTCAAAAGATCATCTAGTCAAGCCCTCCTAGCAGAGCAGGATCACCCAGAACAGGTCCCACAGGAATGTATACAGGCAGGTTTTGAATGTCTCCAGAGAAGGGGAATCCACACCCTCTCTGTGCAGCCTGTGCCAGTGCTCTGACGCCCTCACAGTGAAAAGGTTTTTGTGGAACCTTCTCTGCTCCAGCTTGCACCTGCTACCCCTTGTCTTATCATTTGACATCACTGAAGAACTGTCATAGAAGGTAAATTTATACCTTTACGACATAAGAGTCAATGTCAGGCTCAAGCAGGACAGGCATTTGAAAAGTGAAAGTTATTGACCAGTACTAGTCCTGTCTGATCACACCTTAAAGTCTGGCTTTGTTCTTCCCACAAACATTCTTGGGTCTAATCTTCTCCACTGGCAGCTCAGTCTGCAGAATATTTTAGATGTGGGTTTGCTTGTCCATTGGCATCAAAGGGAAAATTCAATTATTGCCAAATAGATTTGTGAAAAATTCAGAATTACTATGTTCTAACAGAATGAATACTTCTGACTTTAGTTTCTAATCAAGACTTGGATTTAAGAGGCGTTTACAAGTTGCTTGCATTTACACCTCCATGTATGTTGCTAGAGAGAGCCTGAATCACAGTATGGTTTCCACCCCCCCAATTTCTCTCTCATGTATTTGTACCTTCATTGTTTTTGGAAAAATTAATTTACCCTCCTTCCAGTTCTTAACTATATAAGAAGCCATCTGAATGTTTCATATTCCAACATAGGAGTTCTGGAGCATTTAGATTTTAGAACTTGTGCCATCTCTATTTTTGACTAATCTTCTTAATACTCTCGCCTTCATTTCAACATCTACTCTCAAAGCTGGGAAGGAGACAATGCTTGGCACTGCATCTGGAATACACAGAGTAAAATATGTATAAATAATCTGTCATAGCTTGGATACTCTTGTTTATTACTGGTAGGCAAAAAATTGCTGTTCTATTGTATTTACCTGTACCAAAGTTGACAATGTACACAGAAAAAGGACGGTTTAAAGTTGTATGCTTTAGTTACCTTTCTCCAGTCTCCTCGTTTATCATTCCACATTAATTTTTAAATATTTCATTGTATCTTGATAATAGGCTTAGAATTCAGCTTGGCATGAAATGCATAAACTGTATTATTAATATCCCACTATTTTATGGTTATACAAGAGCAGATTTGAATTGTCACTTTAAATCAGACCATAAGTCAAAAGCAAAGATTTTAATAGGCTGCTTAGATCTGTATTTTCACTGAATTAAACAGTTATTTGGCAGTCTCTTCTGCTAAATATAGTGAGATAGCTAGTTAGTGTGATATGCCCAGGCAAATATATTGCATTGCAATGATAGAGACAATTCCCTGTGGCAGTTGCACTGGCAGCTGAGTTGATTCTTCTTGATACGCTGATTCAGTGTGCTCTTCATGTTGAGGAAGGAAAATGTGATTTAGAGGCTCCTAATACGAATTCTAGGAATTGGGCTGAATATCACTTTTGTCACCCAAGATAGTCTTCCCATATTCTTATAGTATTTGTCCTTTGTAGTCCATTAAAATACTTTTACTCGGGAATATATCTAGTTGGAAATTATATCTAAATAGTATGCTAGTGGTGAAAATGCTTAGTATTCATAAGGAACAAGTACTTGATAGAGTATACAATCTGTATTTTACAAGGACACCTAAATTCTATTGTCTGGCACTGTTGTCTTTGGCTACCAACTATTTTTCCAGACATCTCAGAATCAGCACTGCTGTACACCCAGAAAACAGCTACAATACGTGTGAGAAGTAAAACCAAGCATACTCGCTGCGAGGCGTGAGGCACCCCGGGCACTCATGTGAACTACAACCAAGTAAGACTGGCGTGTCTTGTTAGCACGGAATCACTCCTGACTGCATTTCCAGGACTTTGGAGACTGAGGAATGCAAAATCTCATAGATGGCCTTATTTCTTATTTCCATTATTTGATTTAGATCTCTATTTCAATAGTGTCTTCCATGGAGAAAAAGTAATGTTTATAAAAATCCATGTTATAAATGAAGTGATAGTGTTATTAATGCCTTAATGTAGATGTAAATGTTTAGCCTAGCCTGTCTTTGTAATTTACTGAGGAGAAATGTCATTTTAGATGGTCAAATATGCATAGACTGGAAATGGCTAAGAACTCTTTTACCATAAGTGAGCGTTCATTAGGGAATGTAAACATTTTTTACAGATGGGCTAGGTTTGCTTACAATGATATTTCTTCAGCCACTACCAAATAAAGTAAAATAAACAGAAAATACAACTGCTGGTCTTCTATGTTTTGCTCAAAAGAGGCTATTTTTAGTAGGACATTAACACTTTTCCACCTCCTTTAGTTGCTGTCCATGTATGTAAAAATCACTCTCTAGGTAATGAAAGGTGACAATGGAAGGTGAAAAGGGAAGTGCTCTGTCTAAATAGAAGCCACATTTTTCTGACCTTTTGTATAGTGGTTTTTTTTATTGATGTAAAGAAACATTTGTGTATTATGTATGTTTCTGTACTTCAGAAACGTTGTATTGTGTTCAATACACATTTTAAACTCTATTTTAGAACGGAAGTATAGTTCTTCCGATAATATTGGAAAAAAGCAAAATGACAGTGAAAAAGCAAATCCCTTAAGAGTAGACATTATAGAAGACTTGTGTCTCTCTGGGAATAAAGCGGTAGTTTCTACTTAGAACTTGAATTTTATTGAAAACAAAGACTGTGTTTTAAGAACTACTAATATTAGAGAGAGGATGCTGAATCAATAATTAAAGCAATCATAAGTGACATGAAAATAGATCCTACAGATCTATGATTCTATGTTCTATGATAAACACACAAAAAGAATGATTTAATGTTGTATTTCTGTTATTTCTTTTACTACTTGTTCTTTCACTGAATGCTACCTCAAATCTCTCACACGATTACCATTTCAGTCTTGGTGTCAAATTAGAAGAACAGCATGAAAGGAATTAAATATCATTAAAGGGCTGCCTGTTAAAAGGAGAAACAGAAGGAACCAGATGTTTGTACTTTAGTCTCATCTTAAGCTGTCAGCTTTGGACTTAGGGTATAAGTACATACTTTCAACCTCTTCAGACATCCTTGACTTCATTTATGGAGAAAATATTCAGATACACAGATGTTTCGTGAAACACTCTGCAATTGCATTTCTTAGCTTTTCTTTGTTAAGGACAGTAATGTTACCATTTTATTAACTGCCTTTGAAAGTGAGGTTGGGAGTCTCTTTTCCTGGGCAAAAACCCGCTTTTCATCAGTCTTTCTGGGGGAAACACCATTTCGTAATTTCTGTTTTCTGCAAAACATACATCTCTGTGCCTTGCTTTATGGTAGGGGTCATCCATAAAACCATCACTTGGCTTTTTCAACAAAATATATACTCACCCATGGTAAAGTTGAGATACATATCCTTGTTTCACTGTTGAAGACTTCCCTTTCTGTTCTGGTGAGCTTCTTCAGAAAGTTACGTTAAAAAAAGAACAGAAAAAAAGAGAAAAGGAACAACCCCCCCCCTCATGCATTCATTGCATTCATTTACCTCCAGTTTAAACACACAATTGTGTCCATCTCCTTCCACAGACCAGGCAGGATTATACAGTTGCAGGAAAAATTATGTGAACCTTTTGGAATTTCATGGTGTTCTACATTAAATATCATAAAATGTGATCTAACTTCATCTAAGTCAAGTGTATTGACAAATACAATGTGCCCAAAATAGTAAACCAAAACAAATTCTGATCTTCCACATTTTTATTGAACACACTTATTCCACACTCAAAATGCTAGGGGAAAAAGTAAGTGAACCCTTGAGTTGACCTCCAAAAAGCTAGTTGGAGTCAGGTTAACCTGGAGTCTTGTTAAGAAAATGAGTTTGGAGGTGTGAACTAGAGAGACATTGACTGACAAAAACCACTCAAACTTTTTGAGTTTGCTCTGCACAAAATGTATTCTTATATGAGCCATGCTTCATCAAAAAGCTTTCAGAGGATCAAGAATTGTTGATTTACATAAAGCTGGAAAGGGATATAAAGTGATTTCAAAGACCTTAGAAATTCCTCAGTCTACAGTTAGGCAAATGCAAACTTGGCAACTGTGGCTGCTCTACCAAGAGATGGGCATCTGTTCGAAAGGACCCCAAGAGCACAACAAAGGCTCACCAGTGAGGTAAAGAAACAACCCTGAGTGAGAGCCAAAGAGTTGAAGGTGTCACTGGAACTACCTAACATCTGTGTTCATGAGTCTACAGTACACAAAACATTGAAAAAGCAGGGTGTCTACGACAGGACACCACGAAGGAAGTTGCTACTTACTACAAAGAACATTGCTGCATGCCTGAGGTTTGCGAAAGAGCACACTGACACTCTGCAGTGGTATCTGCAAAATGTTTTGTGGACTGAGGAAACAAAGACTGAACTATTTGGAAAGAACATGCAGCACTACATCTGGTGTAAAAAGGGCACCGCTTATCATCATGAAAACATCATCCCAACTGTAAAGTTTGGTGGAGGAAACACCATGATTTGGGTGTGCTTTGCTTCATCGGGGCCTGGCCAGCTTGCAGTCATTGAGTGGAAGATGAATGCCCAAATGTATTAAAAAATTCTTTAGGATAATTTGAGAACGTCTGTACGTCAGCTGAAACTCTGTAGACGTTGCAACAGGACAATGACCCAAAACATCGGAGCAAGTCCACAACAGAATAGGTTCAGAAAACTAAATCTACCTTTTGGCGTGGCCAAGTCAGAGCCCAAACCTCAACACAAGAGAGATGCTATGGAATGACTTGAAGAGAGCCACACACATGAAACGTCCAAAGAATATGACAGAGCTAAAGCAGTTCTGCCAGGAAGAATGGGCTAAAATCCCTCCTGAATGATATGCAGCTCTGATCAACAGCTACAGGAAGCGCCTGGTTGAGGTTATTGCTGCCAAGGCCGGGGTGGGGGATCAACCAGTTACTGATTCCAAGGGTTCACTTACTTTTTCCACTGGCATTTTTAGTGTTGAATGAGTGTGTTCAGTAAAGACATGAAGAACCAGAATTGTTTTTGTGTTATTATTTTTGACACATTACATTTGTTAATAGTCTTGACTTGGATAACACTTAGATCACATTTTATGGTAAATTAATGCAGAACAGCATGAAATTTCAAAAAGTTCATGTACTTTTTCTTACAACTGTAGAATTTATGTGCAGCTGCTTTGTTGACCAAAAGCACACTTAAAATATTCTTTTTTTACTGTGAAAATTGTGTTACCGTTTCATCTGGCAAAGTAAGTGCTTTTAAATCTGGGGATTTCCTAAGTTTTTGCCCAGGCTATCCACCCACATATGAAGTGCCACCACTTTGCAGTTCTGTGACCCTAAGGGACAGAGGGAGATGCAGATATAGAGGTTAGCAGCAGAAGTATAGTGAGGCTCCTTCAGGCAGCCAGCAGAGACCCCTGCCAAGAAAACCAGAGTGTGCATTCTTTAGCTTGATAGGATTAATTTGCACTGCTGGAAAGACACAAAGTGAATTTTAATCTAACTAGGGCTTTCCAGTGGATGACCTCCCTTGCTTCCTCCAAAATACTGGTTCCTCTGATGCTAAATGTGATTCTAATTTTTTTAAAAAGAAAGTACTCGGAATGTACTATGGATGAACCAGCGCTATACAGAGCCACATGATACCTAAGTTGTGTTTCTGGTAAGAAGACTGTACTGAGGTCCACCTCTGTAGATATCTTTTTCATCATGTAAGCATTTTATTAACAGATTTCCTATGGTTTGGATATTTTTTCTGTTTGATTTTGTTGTCCATGAAAATATAATCTCTCCCTGGAGCTGGTATGAGGAGTTGGCTTCTCACATGGGCATTTCCAGGGTTTCTTTATTTTTCACAAAGTTGCTAGAAACCAGACCTATCTTTCTGATCTTGATGTTTCAAAATCAGTTCAAATCAGTCAGTGGGGCCCCTCAGTTCAGGAAAGACAGGGAACTGCTGGAGAGAGTCCAGCACAGGGCAACTAGGATGATTAAGGGAGTGGAGCATCTCCCTTATGAGAAAAGACTGAGGGAGCTGGGGCTCTTTAGTTTGGAGAAGAGGAGGCTGAGGGGTGACCTCATTAATGTTTACAAATATATCAAGGGTGAGTGTCACGAGGATGGAACCAGGCTCTTCTCGGTGACAACCACTGATAGGACAAGGGGTAATGGGGCTGAAACTGGAACATAAGAGGTTCCGCTTAAACTCGAGAAGAAACTTCTTCTCAGTGAGGGTGACGGAGCCCTGGAACAGGCTGCCCAGAGAGGTTGTGGAGTCTCCCTCTCTGGAGACATTCAAGACCTGCCTGGACACGTTCCTGTGTAGCATAGTCTAGGCATTCCTGCTCTGGTAGGGGGATTGGACTTGATGATCTTTCGAGGTCCCTTCCAATCCCTAACATTCTATGACTTGACATTAGTGAGGGTAATGAATGTACAAGTAGGCACAAACAGGAGGCACAGTAATAGTGGAAAATGAGATAAAAATCTGACAAGACAGCTTGTGTAAATGGAATATTTTTAAATGTTTCATAATGCTGAAGATTTGGATGGGAAGAGGAGGAACAAGTTGAAAATGGCACGCAGTACCATATCCCAGGGTCAATGTGCTTAAGTGAATTCAATGTCTTGTAGAGAATCTATCTGATGCGTTCTTTTCCTGTGAAACAGTACTTTAAAAAAGTCACTATTTTGCTTCTGGTGTTAATCTGGCTATTAAGCAAGTTCATTTAATTTATTTATAGCTTATTTATAGTGTGTTAGAAGATAAGGAAATGAGCTATTGAATGCTCTACACTTGAGCCAGGGACATAAATCTTGCCTAATGTTGGGATATTTTAAACATTTGAACTTTTCTTATAGGACCTGCATGTAAGCTCTGTTTTTTTTTCCCAAGCTGCTTTTTAATTTTTACAATATGTATTTTAAGTGCTTTGATATTTTTTTCTGATGCAGTGCAAGTTAAATTCTCATCTTACGTTTTTAGAGTGTTTTTGTTATGTTACGAATGTAATTGTGTTAGTAATAATCCAACAATTCTGACGAACCTCAGCCTGCTTTGAACTGCAGGTATAAGAAATATGAACAAATGTATATTAACAGAAAGGGAGGTTTTCTTAAGCCTGTCTGTATATAATTTGTCAATGTAGTAGAAAATCAAATTTAATCTATGTGTAATAAATTGAGCTGACATTCCTCAAACAAAGCTTATTACTCAAGGGTGGCAAAACGCTGGCTGTAGTAGCGACTTTAGTGCTGAATCATTATCAGAGTGGCTCGGTGCCAATTTTCATTTTCAAAGAGCCCTCGGAACCTGTTGCCTTACTCGGGTTTGCCACTGGTTTGGCCTGACTCTGTCATGTACGTCTCAGTCTCTTCTTGGCATGCCTAAAGTTTCTTCTGCCTTCATGCATTAGGGGAACAGCTTGTGTCTAAAGTTAGCTTAATTATATTTTGCGGTTTTTAATTCTTGTTTTTTTCCTCTTCTCCACTCCAAACCTCCTTTATGATCCAGAGCCAGACGACAAGCAGCTCCAAGGCCATGTTATGTTGTAGCCTTACCTTTGGAACTACAGTGCCAGTCTCAGTGCTGTCAACTGGTGCTGTACAGGGGCACTGGTGAATTAAAGTACAAAGCTCTCTACCATGTTACACATGCAAACTCTAGCAAACCGTTATACAAATCTGCTTTTGCCATACCTATGTTAACTAGAAGGTTGCCTTGAGGGCTTAGCTAAAGGACTAGAAATGGCTTCTCACTATATTTTATGACAAGCTGTTTTTTCTTTCAGAAAATCTCTTTAAGGCCAATGTTTTCAAAAAACTGATTTATTTGTCTATTATTTACTTATCCATCATAAGCCAATGCTCTCTATTTCCTAGCCCTGAAAAAAAAACAGTCCCAATGAAATGCAGATTACAATACCAAAAAAAAACATTAGCCATAGTTGAAATACAAGCTTTTAACTTCGTGGGGCTCAGAGTGAAGATTCCTAACTGTTTAACACAAATAATGTTTCTGTATGTCAAGTGGGTATGAGATTTCACTGATTAATTTTGTGATAGGTTTGGAGATGCCCATGACATTGCCAGCTTGTGAGGATGCATCAAAGTCTTTTGGGAAGTCACCTCAATTTTCACTACATTTATGTCCTTCAGCCATCATATTTTTTATTCATGAGAGTACCAGTTAACCTTAATTGAATTTTTAGGGAAAAGTATGTCAGAGGATAGAAATTCAAAAACTGTTTCCAAACGAGGAGGCAAATGTGATTGTACAAACGTAGCCCACTCATGCTACTTTTCTGATCCTGTTGGGAGATACCATGTGTGTGATATTCCTGGTGGGCAGTAGTAGTCTGGCATTTCGTGGCATTACATAATGGAACTTGAAATAGCTATGGTTAATAACACAGTCAATTTTAACTGATAATTCTAGAATTTTTCAGGATGGCATATAATTCTCTTAAATATACTTATTCTTCATAGGTACTATTGCTTCTAAGTGCCATTATTTATTCTACAGACTGAATAATAAACAAGTTAAAAGTGGTATTTGGAATTCTAGCCACACTCCTCAGCCATCAGCAGAGTAGGTGTTATTTTCACTCTCTGAATGAATGAACATAACTTTTTATTGCTTTTTTACTTCCAGAGTCTCACAGATGAAATCCACACTCACATCCTCCTTCTGATGTACTAGTTTGCTGACCTTGAGGGCTCCAGTAAGAAATTTTGGGAATAAGGTCATCCTGTGATGAGTTGACCCCTACACCATATAAAATAATACCAGGTAGGTGAGATTTACTGGTTTTAAAGCTTTCATTAGCAAAATAAACTTCTTTTCTGCAAGGTGCTTCAGTGCCTTGTGTGGGTGGCTCATTGATTTCTTCTGCATGGGATTTTGGAATTGTTACCCAAGCGCAGTGTGAAGCACTGTCATGTACTAAGCCCACTGTGCCATATAATCCACTGTTATACACTTATATGATTAACTGCAGTTTCTTGCAAAAATATCTGTACCAGTTGTACTAACATGCATAAAGAGAAAAATACACTCATATATATTTCTCTTTCTAAAGGATTGAAACACCTTACTGACAGATGCTACTTGTCTTTGATAACATTTCTGAAATCTATCACAAGAGGTTTTAAGGCTTATGATGCTTATATGTGCCTTTAAAATGAAATCAAAGCAACCTCCAAGCAATCTCCTCCCCTTAACCCCAACCAAATTCTCACTCTTCATAATATAATGAGTTATCTTTAGATGGCTGCATCTTCAGGAAGATTCATGAAGTGATTTTTTAAAATATGATTCTCTGTAAATACTGCACTTGTCATCGTGTGAGTCCTTGCCTCTGAGAAAGCTCAAGTAAAAAGCAGAGACTCATTGAAGTCCTAAGGGAAGAAAATTCAAAAGGGGTTGGGTACAATCATTGTCTCCATTGTGCAATCACTGCTAATATGAATTCAAGTTAAAATTCAAATGAACACTTGCAAAAATGTTCACCCATCTCACACATTTTATATAAATATGAGATACATGTTATTTATATACATGATGTAAATAGCATCAGTTTCTTGGCTCTTTTAAAATGGCTTGAAGAAATGGAGTAATCGCTTCAGCTGATGAGCCTTTGCAACATGTAATTTACTATGGGTCCCATCACTTTTGAATGTGTTGAGATTATGTTTGATGTATTATTGAAAATGTAACTCCTTCATTTGAAATTCTTTTCAACTCTCAAACAATGAGAACAGTCACAACAGAGAAGAGGGTGAGAAGAAGAGAGGGAATGAACATCTGATGAGATAGCCAGAATAGTTACCTAATAAACAACCTGGTAAAAGAGTCTTTGGATAGGCTGAAGATGTCCTTTATTATACCTTGGACTCCCTGTATTTCCACTGGTTTACCTTTTGTCTTCCGTTGTGTGCTCCTAGAGGTTTATAGGTATCTTTATATGTATGTTACTGTTGAACCACTGAAGGATTTCATGTGTATGGAGAGTCATAACAGCATTTTTTCCTCCTCACCCAGCAGTGGAGTATCCACAGCATGGATATCCTCCTACCAAGTCAGTGAATGTTGGGGAAAGGGAGATGGCTGCACAGGGCAGAGATTGAGCCCCTGTTGCTTTACTTTCCCCCAGGTGGTTCAGGAGGAAAGTGTAGGTTTGGTCCCTTCAATTAATCCCCACAAGAGTCAGGGGTTTTTTTGAGTGAAATTGTGTGTTAACCTAACCTTAGTGAATACTTCTCTTTGTCACTTCTTATCACCTTGTTGAACTGGGTCAGCAACAACAAGTTACTCCTTTGATAACATTAGGACAACTATAAGAGCCAAATTGGGATTTATATCACTAAGCAAGTTACGGTTTGTCTCATAATATCTGTTTTAGGATTGACTGTGGATTTTTGGCTAGACAATTTCTTGCAGGGTGTAAAGATGGGCACCTCTTAGCCCACTGCATTTGGTGGCAAAGCTGGCAAAACTCCCTGATCCCAGGAGCAACCTGATTTCACTCCACAGATTGCAGGTTTCTTGCAGTGATTTAAAATTTATTTGATTCTACTTGCCTGGTTTGTCTTTATTATCACTGTGCTATGTGACAAATGATTGTGAAAAGCTAGCAGATTTTACACTACTGTGCTAAATTATTGCATGCTGCTGTTATGAGAAACAAGGGCAAAACCTGTAAAGTACTACTTGAAAAAGAAAAGAATGTAAATGAAGGTTCAGGAATAGCTTCTTAAAGGGTTTTTGAGAGAGTGGTTTCCCTTCCAGCATCTTCTCACTGACAGGCCATTAGTGGTCTATCAGTTTATGGCAGGAATAAAGGTTTGTGAATGATTGTTGCTTTTTTTTCTTTTTATCTTGAATTTGCCTGAGGAACCAAAAGAAGAATGCTAAGGGACAACCCCAAAGGAAAACTGATGTTTGTTTCTCTTTTCTACAAAACTAAACAAAGCCCCAAAGCATATATTGATTTCAAATACACAATTAAATACTATGTTTAATTTTCAGGTGTATTTAACTGCTTTTAAAAAGGTAGCATGCCAAAGCAAAACTTTCTAAGAAAATTGTACAGCATTAAAATACTTATCAGCTATGTTTGCTAGCCACAAAGAAGATAAATTCCATCAAAAATCTCAAATACTTCTTCTTGAACCTGCATTTTCGAACAAATGTGATATAGTCTTAATGGTCAGAGACAAAAGTGTTGTCTTTTGCATTCTGTACATGCTTAGACAAAGCCTTTGCTCTGCAAAATGTATTCCCATTAGTTACCTTACTCTCTTTCCCTTCTTGGTCTCTGCTTTATTTGACTTTCCTACAGCATCTTGTCTGGAAAACCACAGTGTATGTTTGTATTGCATAGAACCTAGCTAAAATCAGCCATAGTAAAGTAAATGACTGTAATAATAAATTCAAAGTCTCTATCATGCTGAGGTTTTTTTTCCTTGTGTAGAATGTATCTATTATTTTATACTGCACAATGTACTGGCATCCATCCCAAGTCATAATTAGCTTTAAACAAATATTCTCTTACTTTGGGGAAAAAAAAAAAGGAAACCAAGAATCAGTGGACTGAATCACAACCGAATATCACAGCAGCTCTTACCTATTCCTTACTTTTTCTTCTTTAGTATAAATTTAAGATACAACCATACTGTACTTCATGTGTTCGAGAAGGATCCCGAGATCTTCATCTCTCAGAAAATCTTGTCTCAGCTCTTTCATTTAGTTCCCTTACCTTATATTGAGTGTGGTCATTTGAGTATGGCTGAAGTGTAATTGTCTGTCATCTCAGCACAAGTTTCATCTTCATGTGTATTTATAGGAGTCATTACATCAGTAGTTTCATTTTATCTCATCATTCAGTTGTCCTGGAAGTGCTGATGGCTAGAGATAGGCACAGGGAGGCCACAACTCTATTAAATGAATATACTGATGGTCTTTGGCATTTGTGAATAGTCTTCTACTATTCAACTCTAAACTTATTCTATCTGCAATTCAGTGCTCGTATTATTTCTTGCCACCTTCTTTCTCCCTCTGGGATGCGGTAATAAACGAAAACAGCACATGGTTCTGCAAAATCCTCAGATCTTCCTTTCTTAAGGGGCCACAAAGGACGCTTATAAAATTCCAATTTTTCTTTGTTCCTGGGAGCAAAGCCTTTAGCTTTGTGTTCATGTCGATCACAATCAGTAACAAAGTAAGCCTCTCTGCAGAATAATTAATTTGATCTAAATATCTCCTATATAGGATGGTTAAGGTTGGAAAAGGCCTTGAGGATCATCCGGTTCCAAACCCCCTGCTGTGGGCAAGGACAAGAAAAACAAGGATCGCAGGTGTGAGCGATCACCCATCCCAGCAGTGAGGAGAGTAACCCCCACTTACCGTCCCCTGGGCAGGCACCTCACAGGGTGCCACACCCACACACACCCCGTGTGCTTCTTACAGTGGCAGAAGATGCAATACCTGTAGAAGTCACACGAGCAACAAGACAAAAGGGAGATCACAACCAGATAGGCTCCTCTGTGCCATCACTCTGAATTGAATGCCTGCGAGGCAGCTGGATGCCCATTTATAGAAAATCTTTTCTCCAGGCCCAAACAAACAAGCACTTTCACGTTGACGTTGACAATCAATACAAAATCCATCAAAATGTGAATTCACATCAGCATCTAAAAGCTCTTTCTTTAGGCTAAGATTATCTTCAGAAATTTACAAGAACAAACAAGTTAGTTCAGAAGGTCTTTTCAGTTTTTTCTACTCTTTAATAATTAAAGGAAATATTCCTATGGGATGGAGCAGTGATCAGCAGGAATAACTAGTAAAAAGCAAAATGTTCGGACTGCATAAGGAATCCCTTCCTATTTTATTCTGCTAATCCTGCAGATGCATTAGAGTAGGGTTTTACAGGAAGAAAAGACAGTCAGGGGGGAATGGGCTTTCTAAAGAGGATTTGACATCACTTTGGTACTTAGATAAAGGTCAGATGTTCAGAAGAGGCCAGCATCAAGCAGCTCCAACCATGACACTTGTGCACAGATTTTTCAAAGAAGTCAGCATCTTCTGTGCAGAGCTTGTTCTGATAATCTTATTTGTTTTGGTGGCAAAGCTGAAGCTAAGCTCTTCTGAAAATCTGGCTGCTGTAGCCAATTATGTTGACAGAAGCCCAGTTGATGCATATTGAATTGTGATTCAAAATGGTCAGAGAAATGGAAATTTTATGTGTTTCATAGATTTTGAAATGTTTTGTTTGAGAGAAAACTGAGCAGAACTAAGAGCTCATTGCAAGCTTCTCTTGTGTAGCCTTCTAGAAATCAGCTCCATAACATTTAGTCAATGCATTCTTTTTTTCAGATGGTAGGAAGCAAACTGAATGGCACTTCAGTCTTAGGTATAATGTTATTCTTTTGAAGAATCATATATAATTTAATATATAAATATGGAATATTTTAAGGGATTAGAGAGATCTAACCCTATGAATGTGTTGAATATTTTACCTTTAATCTTGGTAGAAACAGTTTTGATGCTAATTTTACAGGCACTGGCAAAATAATTGATTTAAAACAATAGAATAAATGTTGACTCCTTCACCCAAACATACTGAAGGTTGCTCTTCTCTCTTTTGAAACAAATTATACAATTTCTGAAAGAATTTGAAGCTATTACTATTTTAAAAGATATTCTTGTACTTTCTCCAACCACACTTTCATCTACGCATCTTTGTGAGGAAGGTAGATATGTGCTGTGACCATGGTTACTTTTTAAATTGTGTTGTTTAAACCTGAATATTACAGTATGTTACAGTGTATGTATATGTACTTAAATCTGGTAATGTAAAGAGCTAGAGATAAAATTAATTCTTTCTCTGAATTCATTGAAAGACGTGGGAGAGATATTCAATAATGATTCTAAATCCTAAGCACCTAACAAGTTTTTAAACATGACTGACAGCCATTACTGAGATTTTTTTTGTCCACAACAATGACAACAAGGAGAGGAATAAATACACCTGTTATTTGTTTCATCCCCTACTCTTTATTTGTATGTGTATGGTCTTTCTGCACAAACCCCAAGTTCTAGAGTATCCTTCTTAATCTCATCTGGATATGTATATGCTCCTTTGCTGGAGGCAGGCTGGGGGGGGATTTAAGAGTATAACAAGATTTTACCTTTTTCTGCTAACCAGTAGTGCAGCAATACTGTCTAGGTTTTATGTGAAGCTTGTTGGAGTTTTGTGTTGTTTTTTTTAAAATTATTATTGTTTGTTCAGGTTTTTCTGGGTTGTTTGTTTGTTCATAGTTTGCTTATGTTTTTTTTTTCTCTCCCTATTATACTGTTTTATTTCGTAGTGCAAGATAAGACTCAATTGGAGCCCCTCATATAGTATATAAGGGATGTGTCAGTTTCTCCACAGTATATGCTTTTTCTGTGACCTATTTTCATGCAGCTAAGACACTGGTTTGATATTCATTTCTAGACGCAGTGTAAAGACAGCAGCAATTTTAAATCCTGAGAAGTGTCTGTTCAGGTGAATGGATAAACAGTAGTGTGCTCCCATTCAGCTAATTTATCATCTGGGATGTAGCAGCAACTGGTGATGCTAAATGCTCTGATATCATTTGAAAAATCCGATGAAAAACAGACCGAAATGTAAGGGGTTTACTGCCCTAAAAAGAAATGTGGGAAATTTTACAGGCTACAGATATTTTTTCTTCCTAATTGACACCAAACAGAGAGGCAGGAGGGATTTCTCTTCCTTGTGTCTGTTTTGGTGGTTTCTTTTTTCGCTGTTAATTTTCATTCATAGCTAGCCTGCAAATACGAATTCCAACACACGGATGCAGAATATGGCCTGTATCTCCTTATGGATACTGTCTGGAGCATACAGGAACATCTAGAAGGTGTGCTGGAAAGAGAATTTCTCAGTAAACAAAAGTATTTTTTCCTTTCTACTGCATTCACAGATTATCCCTCCTAATGTTCTCCTTTTACTGTGCAAAGTAACCAGAAATGCTGATATTAGATGATTTGTCTGAACCTCAGCCAGTTATCTTAAGCTAATTATTATGGATTTTAGGCTTGTTTGCCTCTTCACAGGCAATTAAACAATATTAGAGAGTTGTCATTGCAAAAGGGATCAAACTGAATCTGAATTGAGTTCTTATATTTTTCTTCATGACAACAGCTATGGTGAAAAAGATTCATTCATATACACAACAAATACTTTGAAAACAGATTTATTTCTTTTTACAATTTTTTGTAAAAAGAAGGTATAAATAGATGGATTGTATCTGTGCAATCAGTCTTGTTCAGTGGGTAAAACAACAATAAAAAAGGAAATGAATCCTCTCTCCAATCACACCTCTTCAAAGAACAACAACCAGGGGAGAGATTGAAAGAAGAGTCATTGACTGTGAGTTGCATTTACATTTTCAGCAAGGTCCAGAATAAATATTATGTAAGCCAATTAATATTATGATGATAATCCTTGCTTTCCATTTACAGAGACAATTTTTCCTATTGTTTATTTTACAAATGAACACTTCTGGAATTGAAATATATACATATTTTTAATTGCCTCTTTTTTTCCTTTCACTGAAATCAGGCCCTCTTTATTTTCCACCTTTAAAAATATTATTAAATCAGGAAACTTGAGCGATATTCTGTCAACTTTAATTCTATTGTCTTCCAATAATACATAAAACCTAACTGTAATATAGACATCACTTAAAGAACAGAGAGAATTTTTAGTATGAGTTTCGTATGAGAAGGAAAGAAGGCAGATTAATAAAATCTTTTAACATTTTCATGTAAAAGATTTAAAAACAGCTCTCCTTCAAGCTGATGAAAATTATATAAAAGATTTAGAGCATTTTACAAATCTAGAGAATGTGTAAGCATGAGATGCTTTTTAGATGCTGTAAGCACATTGTAAACATCCCTTAACCATTATATACGTTAGTAGAAGGAAGAACACTGTTTAAAATGTGAAAAGCATATATCTTTTAAAACCTTTTAAAAGAAGTAGGAGATGCACTATGAAGAATGATGTCTGGATCTAACTCCTTGCTTCTGAACATAACCAAGTCAAATGCAGCTGGCTCTAACGAATTCTGATAAATGTTTTAATCTCAGTAAGCAAATTAATGCAGCGATGTGCAGAATGAACATATGAGTATCAATAGGATTTTATATGCCAATGTGATTTTTTTCTGGAGAAAATTATGGTGGGCACAACAGAACAGAACCTGCCAGAGGTGTGTGCGAGTGAGGCACAAAAAGGCTGCTGCCAAAGTCAGATACTAGTGTAGGTTGTGGAGAGGAAGAAGATGGAATAAGTGTTGCCATAAAAAAAACCAGAACATCTTGATTTGTATTCCCTTTTGGAAGTGGTATCCCAATCAGAACGAGGTGCTGAGCGTCGGTCCTGTTAACAGGCCTGTAGAAGGACTTGAGTGGGGAGAACTGCAGCCAGACTGAAGCAGGTAGGTGAAATACAGGCCTGGAGACCTTGCTGGTATGGCCTGGGCTATTTTGGAAGAAATCACAAGATTTAGATCTCACATGGATTGATGAGTCCAGAGATTATTCATAGAACTTGTTTGTGATAGGATTTAAATGTGCATGCTGCTTTTTTTTTTTTTTTTTTTTTTTGCTGTAACATATCACAAAGTGTGAAGCCAATCTGCATCTTCAAAGCAGCCAACCCCAAATTGTACTCGATTTCTCCCTTGGTTATGCAGATTATGTTGAATATTCAGGTGGCTTTGCATTTAATGTCATTTAACTTTGTTCATAGTGGTTAAATAAACAGGTTTTTTTGCTTAAAAATATTTATAACAGTATAACAATTGTAGTTTCTTTTCAATCGTTTTAATGGTTTTGGTTTACTTACATATGAAGAACTAGACATTTCTGCAGGTACTCATTTTTATATGGATTCAGCTTTTTATTTTTTGAAATGGTTTATTCAACATATTTTGACATATGTGTAAACAGTTCTTTACAATGTCTTGTATGAATTTATGTGTTGTAAGTTACCTGAAACCTCTTACCTTACAAATAAAATAGAAAAAAGGGATTAAGTTAGAGGGTGGTTGTGTAGGTAAATCAGGCTGGAATCTTAATACAACAGGAAATCTCCAAACTCCTTCTGAGAGCTCCAGCTTTAACTGAATAAACTTTTTGTTAAATTTTAGGTATTTTTAGACAGTTTTTCCTATTCATTTTCACAATAATTATTCGATTAAACGCACTATATAGGAGTGTTTAATAGATGAAAGTGTGTAAAGTATGTAAATGAGACACTTTTTATTTTTTTACCATGATCTTTACTTAAACCTTCCTCTCCAAAGATAACTGCTAAAATAGGTCACAGTATAAAAATAGTGTAGTAAGCAACCTAAGGACTAGATTCTGTTTGCAAACTGAGAGGTATAAATCCACCCTAACTCCATTGATTTCAGTCGTTTAACATAGATTAAACTGTATTGTTATTAACAAACATGCATCTACTACAGATGCGATAATAATTCTTGCAAAATCCTAACACCAAGGAGCAGGATTTAGCTAGTAAAAATAAGAAAGTGGAAGGAAATACCTACCTTCTTTCATTCCATCTGCAAATTTTCACTTGAATCTTGTGCTGCAGGAGTGTCTGACCTTTCAAGCAGATGGATGCCAGGTCTTATAAGGAGGTGCTCAGGAAACATACATCTTTAGCCTTCTTCTGTCAGATAACAAAAAAGTGCGCCCACCACGGAGCTGAAGCCACCCCCTATCCCATGACTGACACAAAGCCTCCATACTCTTTCAACGTACGTACTCTTTTAGTTATGTGTGTGGATGAACACTTATCACGTATTGGGGATGCCTGGATTTCTGAAGGTGTATAAGGGGAATCTGGACACGCTGTAGGGAGAGGGGTTGGTGAGTGCTAGAACAGTTTAAATTACTTATGCCTTGTGTTTTGATTGTCTTGTGTGTCCTTAAGGACTAAGTCATGTAGTATGTGAAATGATTGTATAGAAGGGATCATATAGAAGGCCCATTGTAGAAGGTAACATCCTTGGACTGCACTAGTCCAAAGGATGATGTGCCATGGGTACCCCTTGTCCATGCTGGGCCAGATGTGCCCTGGGGCCCAACTCTTCTGGAGCTCTTATTTCTTGAACAAATATTATTTCCTCTCTAGTAGACCAATAATGCAATTTAAAAAATGGCTTTTAATATTTTTTTCATTTGCAGCTAATGCCTTCTTCCAGGTTCAGTGTAAGTTTGAATGCTTCTTAAACCATTTATTAAATATAAGAAGCAAAATCTAAGCCAAAGGTTTCAGGTTTGGTGATATTTGACAGCTGGAGAAGTGTCAAGGCTAGCAACTGCCAAGCAGAGGCAGTTCTGAACAGAAGTTTAAAACAAAAAATTGATTTTTGTCAAAAAGTCTTTTATAAATCATTTGGTGTGTGGCAACTGAAGCAAAATATTTTTCTCCCATCAACTTTGCCAAAATATAGTCTATTCTTTAGAAATCCTTTCTTGTTACAAAATTCAGATTCTTAAGACTTTTTACACTTAGTTGGCCTTGAAATTAGGAAAAAACTTCAGTACCTAGTTAATCTCTTTAAAAAGCTTGCCTGCATACAGAGCCTTACGAGTGACCTCACACGTAGTGTAAGTTTTTCTCCCACCAAAGATCTATAGTGCTGTAGGGTGCAGTTATTAAGCTTCATCCTCATTGCACAGGTATCCATAACGATACAATCTTCAGTCACAGTTTAATGCATCTGTATTAATACACAGGAGTTAAGAATCAAGCCCATCACACACCTCTTACATCTTTGAAAGTATTACTGAAGAATCCCTTGTGTAGTTCGCCATTAGCAGTAGCATTAATGCAAGTGGTTAAGTTTGAATGAATAACCAAACCTCCCTGACACTAATTCCAAAGTTCATGAAGAGACAGGCAAAGCAGTAAAAGGATGCATGTCAGACTGAACGAAACATTGAGGATATATTAAAGCAGAAAAGCTAAATGATCACTGCGCAAGAAATGCCCAAATGTCTAAAAGACTCTTATGACAAGGAATAGTACTGAAGAACGTAATAATTCAGTAAGCTTTTTTTTTTTTCTTCTGATAAAAAGAGTCTCCCTGGTGTCTGCATTCATTTATCCTTGTATTCTCCAAGTGTGTTGTTTTTACAGTCTCTTTGTTGCTGTAATGCTAGTTGATTGAAATTTGCAATTTGTAGGTCTCCTTGAACATGTTTATTCAGGGAATGGGACTTGCACAAAACAAAACACTTGTATGAGGCAATCCCATCGCATCAGCCTTCATTATCATTTTTAGATTGTCTAACTGGGATATTTGTCAGTGATTGCTGTAGTTCCTGTGCTCCCACAAAATGGCCTCGATTGTTGTGTGCCGATCTTTGATACCACATCGGCCTGAGCTTTACTGTGATGTCTGAATTAAATGAGCATCCAATATGCCACAACTGCAGCATTTCTCCTCTAATACAGTGACATGTTTTGAGCACAAGAGCTGAGATCTTTCTTCATATGAATATGTGATACAGCTGTTGGGTTTTTTTATTTTTCTTTTTCCTTGCAATATATTAATTTTTTTAAAATACCATTGTTACTATCTATTTCAAGCTCATCTGTTTATGCACATGAAGCAGCTTACTGCATTGGTCATCTTCAATGCAGGATGCAGAGTGTCTGACGTTACATATTTTTCACAGCTAGATGATGTGTCTATCCATTTCCCTCTCTGCCACATCTCATGTCTTTAAATCTATCATGAGTCATTTTTCTTTTGTGGAAGCTAATTAACATCTTGGGAACAGATTGCATGCATTGTCTTGATATTTTTTGAAGTAACCAAATGCTGTAATTACTGTCTATACAGTTCTTTTAGCCTGTAGGTTGCCAGATAGTAACCCCCATCACTTTAATTAACAGTATAAAGTTCATTTAAATAGTAAAAGATGAGACAAATTTAGGGGTCTTTGAATGTAATAGGAAGAAAGATATCTCCTGAAGTTGAAAACAAAACAAATTTAATTCAAATAATTCATGCTAAAATACTTCTTTCATTTTTAGTGTTACTATTCTTAATTTGAAATTCTCTTGCCTTTAAATATACTCCTTTTGCTAATTTTTATCATATATGTACTAGTACTCTGTGTTGGTTTACTGTAAAATAGGTCTAGATTTTCAATATTTACATTCCTGGTGAAAGCTGTATTTGTTGGTCCTTGTTCTCTATACTACTGTCTACTTTAATTGGTAGCAGTGACTCATTTCTTCCGATTTTTCCCAAGAAGATGAATGAATTGGATTGCTATTAAGAAAAGATAACTTGCTGTTACTTTTCAGGTAACAAGAGGCAATAAACATTATCTGAGATCCGTTTTTAAAAGTTTCATATGCAGAAATAAAGGAAAGGAAGAACAAGGCATCAAAATGTGGCCAGCAGATAGAGAGTCATTCTGCCCTTCTACTCTGCTCTGGTGAGACTTCACCTGGAGTACTGTGTCCAGCTGTGGAGCCTTCAACATAAGAAGGACTTGGACTTGTTGGAGAGGGTCCAGAGGAGGCACAAAAATGATCAGGGGTCTGGAGCACCTCTCCTGTGAGGACAGGCTGGAAGAGTTGGGATTGTTCAACCTGGAGAAGAGAAGGCTGCAGGGAGACCTTTAGAGCGGCCTTTCGGTAGCTGGAGGGAGCTACAGGAAAGCTCGGGAGGGACTTTTTACAAGGGTATGTAGCAACAGGATGAGTGGCAATGGCTTTAAGCAAGAGCTGTGTAGGTTTAGATTAGACATTAGGAAAACGTTCTTTAGGATGAGGGGGGTGAAACACTGGAACAGGTTGCCCACAGAGGTTGTGGAGGCCCCATCCCTGGAGACATTCAAGATCAGGCTTCATGGGGCTCTGGGCAACCTGATCTAGTTACAGATGTCCCTGCTCACTGTAGGGGACTTGG
Organism: Trogon surrucura; assembly: GCA_020746105.1. Classification (NCBI taxonomy): domain Eukaryota; kingdom Metazoa; phylum Chordata; class Aves; order Trogoniformes; family Trogonidae; genus Trogon; species Trogon surrucura. The sequence continues at coordinate 15,385,354 of CM036622.1, read as the reverse complement.
ACTAGGTGACCTTTAAAGGCCTCTTCCAGCCCAACACATTCTATGAAAACATGAAGACATGCATAAGTTATCAGTTAAATTGACTGACTCTCTTCCTAGCTCTTACTGGGCATTATTTCACAGGCAGATTTACTTACAGACAGTGTCAGCGTGACTGTATTTTAGTTGGTCCTGTATACAGCATCCACTGTAGCACAATGCAGCACATTTTAGATGAGAGGGACTTGTTATATCAGGCTTTCATCAAACATTTTCTGAGATCCAAACACTTTGTGCCATGTTTTAATTATCAGACTTGGCTATAACATGTTCCAAACAGCTAAGACAGATTTTCTCATGAGAGTTATTAAAGAAAGATAAGGAAGAGAGAATCCAATAGAATGTGCTGTCAGTTAAAATGCCAGACACATGCACAACGGAAGTGCTTTCTTTGAGGATGATGTTCACATCAAAACCAAAAGTAAGATTGCACTCTTGTTCCATGTAAACGCTTTTTTTTTTTGCGTGAATTATATAAAAAATTATATACCTTTTTTCCTTGCCATAATCTATTGAAACTATTTTTTCCTGTAATCATGTAAGTTTGTTTTGATTACATAACGATAAATATAATCTTTGGTCCTAAATTTCAGCTCAGTATGTTGTATGTTACGCAACTGTGACTGAAATTATAAAATGAGAGAAAACCAATATATCTGCAAAATACATCTTATTTGTTTGTTGTTGGGTTTTTTTCCCCTGCACTTTTATTAGCCATGGTGGACCACTAATAAAAAAGAATACCAATATCAATGATTTTTGAAGTCTTTGTGAATTGTCTGTTAGTGTCAGGGGAACATAACAGAATAGATATTTCCAGTAGAAAATCTTGTTTAACACTCCTGACTCTGAAATCAGGAGAAAGTGTAACATTAATGCCACACAGCAAATGAAGAAAAAAAAATGGATTAGCAAGGGGAGCCAACCTTAGAAGACATTGGAAGTCCAGGTGTGATTAACAAGTCTAGGTATGTGCCAGCCAAAGAAATGAGAGACCTGTTTCTTTGGTCGATTGTTTTTCTGTATATCAGGATCTGTTAAAAACATTTGTACCCTTGATATATTGTCTCTTTATGGACAGATCTGTTTGGTTTTTTATGAATAATATCAGCCTCTACAATGTATTGGCACTGTTAATGGAACAATGAGTTGTGGGAAAGCCTGTGTTTCCAGAGCAGTCTCCAGATTGGGGGTCAGTCAGCTAAAACTAGTTAAAGGAAGGTTTTCCATTTCTTGTGATTGCTGGTGAACTTGGTTAAGTGTCAACACCAAAGGTTCCCAAACTGTGGTTGCTACACCAGGTTAGCGGTCTCTGATTTAAATGACTAGACCACACAATGGTTAGGATGTGAGTTTCTAAATTAGTATCACGGAATATGTTGGGCTGGAGGGGGCCCTTAAAGCTCATCTAGTCCAACCGCCTGCAGTGAGCAGGGACATCTGTAACTAGATCAGGTGGCTCAGAGTCCCATCAATCCTGACCATGAATGTCTCCAGGGATGGGACCTCCACCACATCTGTGGGCAACCTGTTCCATTGCTGGACCACTTTCGTTGTAAAAAATTTTTTTCTTATATCCAGTCTAAGTCTACTTTCTTTTAGTTTAAAGCCATTATCCCTTTTCCTGTTGCAACAGGCCTTGCTAAATGATTGCACCCATCTTTATTATAGGTTCCCTTCAGGTACTGAAAGGCTTCTATAAGGTCTCCCTGGAGCCTTCTCTTCTCCAGGCTGAACAACCCCAACTCTTCCAGCCTGTCCTCACAGGAGAGGTGCTCCAGACCCCTGATCATTTTTGTGGTCCTCCTCCAGACTGGGTCCAACAGGTCCATGGCTTGCTTCTGTTGAAGGCTCCAGAGCTGGACACAGTAAATAGATAAGATGGTAGTATGATATTTGAATTACATTAATTGCTGAGAGTAGACAAAACAACCTTCTTACTACTGTGTGTGTAGAAAAGAGGCAGGGCCGGGTAACCATACAGTAGGAAATCAGTCAAGAACAGAGCAGCCCGAGGAAGCAGCTGGAACTAAGAATCAATAGGGAAATGTGAGAGAGGACTAGAAACCAGGTTCAGCTGCATTAAATTGTATTTTTTTTTCCATGAAAGAGGCAGAAGCTTTAGCTGCAGGATTTGCCATCTGGAAATTAGCCAGCTGGAGACCCGAGTTTTGCCAAATCCAAGGCACTCTGATGTGCTGCAGAAGAACTGAGCAGGGGCAATGATAGGTGACAGGAGGTGTTTGAAATCCACCTCAGCTCTAAAGGAGCTTCACAGGAATCTTTCTATCATCTTTATAAAGCACTTTTGACCAATTAGCAATCTCCTAAGAAGAATAAGGAGCCCTCCACTCTCTCAAACCACACAACAAAATTTAAAAGAAATTCTATATCTATCCAGTTTCTACTAAGCTGCAGTTGATATCAGTCAAAATGCTGCTGGACTTAAATTCATTAATGCTACTGCTGGCAGCCAGTACTGTCTGAAATGAAAACCCAAAGTACTGTAATACATTGCTGGAGTGTGTTCTAGAGATTATGAGATTATTTATCTTCTTCTAAACCCTAATAATTTGGCTGAGTGCAATTTGATCAGCTTGGATGGTACCTCTCTCACCACCACAACCCAATGCATTTTATAAAACACAAGAGTTCTGGGTGATGACTGCCCTGTGTCTTATTCACAACATCATATGTACTCCAGAGGTTGAGATGACTAGTTTGGACAAATAGAACAGAAGTGCTTTTATCTAATATTTGTATTCTGAAGGGCAGACTGATGAATGAATGTCACTCTCAGAGCACACCTTATTTCTATGCTGGTAGACTAATATGGAAAATCTTACATTGCATTGCTTTTGCCTGTATTTCTTTCTTGAGTTGTAGCCTTCTCTTTTGCTGTCGGATTACTTTCTTCGATAGTGACTTCAGTTCAGTTATTACATATATCTACGTAAGTGTGAATTATAAAAAATATTTTATAAGGCAATTAATATTTGATGGTTTAGAAATTGAAAAATAAGAAGTGATTAGGAAAAGTAGAAAAAACATAGTTTGTTAGTTCATTACTCTTCTAAGAAAGCAGCTAGAAATATTTTTTGGATGGGATTTACACATTTTAAATAGAGGTAAAAGAAATGTTTGGGGTTTTTTTTTTGGTAAATTTCATAAAAGCGTGAAGAAAACTTCCTTGAGCAGTAGTTAGTCACAAGAACGAATTGGCTCAAACAGTGGCAGGAGAAACAAGGTTAGCCATTCCATTTTTTCTCAAAACTATTCTGCTCTGACCTTTAAGTGTGTCACAACTAATAGCCACATTCACAGAGGTTTTTTTAAATATGTTTTCAACAGTTTTTAGGAAGCAAAATGTAGAAAAGGGAATATTCATTATGAGTTTACTTATTCCCTGTCCATTCAGTATTATTGAATATACGGGTACATGAATTGTCCCCCAGCATCTCAATTGACTGTAAGATACATTCCCCATTTTCTAGTCTGAAACTGTGACTGTGGCTACATGGTCATAAACAACTGTTTGGTCCAGCTGAGAGGCAGCTGCCTTGAGTGGTGGGTAAAGGGTTTGTTTCACGAAGTTTGATTAGTCCGTGTCTAGTGGGTTCAGGACTGAAGCCTAAAAAGTCTCAAGAAGTGCTATGTGCTGTACTGAAATAGTGCAGACCTCCCTGTGATTGACTGTACCCTGTCGGTGACCAGTGGGTTCCAATGGACCGTAGGAGTCGAATGCAGGCTATCAGATCATGTCTTGGACTTTAAAACGGTGACCTTTTAGCCTGTGGAGTTCTGTCACCTGCTTCTGTGCTGTGCTGTGCCTTTTCTGGATTTTCAAACAGTCTGCAGATAAGTTAATGTACCTGTCATCTTGCCCCCAGTGAGATTTGTGCCTAGTCTTTCAGCGGTCACTCCATTAATGCTGCTCACATTTTATGGTTTTGATTCCTTCATATTGTAGATTTAGTTTTATTTTTCTGTAGATGTTCCCTGGAGCCAAAACAGAAGGAAAGGGAAATCTTTGCTGTAAAAGTCTTACATTTATGAGGCTTGCAATGACAGGGAAGGGGAAGATCCTTAAAAAATAACTCCAGTTGTTTTAAAACCTTTGTTCACATTTTTAAATGATCTGTGGAATGCAGTTTTGCATCTATAAAACAAACAAAAAAAAATCTTGTGATGATGTTATTAATAAAGCAGGTAGCTCATCTTTCAAAATCCCATTTTAACCTGGCAGTGATTTTCAATGAAACCTGACATGTTCATTTTTGCCAGACTTAGCAGCCCCCAAGGCCTGTTGAAAGTCATCTGAAAAAAATCCTTCTTAATAGATCAGTTTTCTTTACTGAAGCAGTAGCATCTCCTTATTTATAGAGATTTGATTCTTTTTCATCTGTATTTGTTGTGCAGCAAGCTAACTCTGGTGTCACAGATTAACAAAGTAGGTTAGTTACACAACATTGAAGAGTGATATATCCTGGAAACCATTTAGGGAGTACCTTTACATATTGGCAACTATATTTTCTTTTTTTCCATTTATTGTAGAGAATTAATCCTTGGGAATCTATTGGCATAATTGATGTCAGCTGGGGAGTTGGAGCCAGCTTAGCAAATGTGTTAATTATCACTGCAAATGATAGAGAACGCTGGGACAAATCCAGATCCAGTTTGAATCCATTGACTTGTCTGATCTCATAGAGGATTTTGCATGTTAATCACACAAATTTTGTTCAAAAATGCCTTCCAGTCTCCTGGTTCACATTTTATTAAAAAATTCAGTCTGCTAGCTGCTCATTAAGATATTCTGCTTAACAGAGTGAATAAGCAGTCATACTTTTTGAACAAGTGTGGCTATTTATTTATAACTATGTGAGCAGAATAATAATGAGCAAAGAAATTTTGATGAAAGGCATTGCTTTTGTGGTCTTGCTTCCAGCCTAGAATGAGAAAAGGATGTTTCTGGTTGAGCTCAGCTATGGTTTTTAGCTCAAAAAAAAAAAAAAAAAGGCATGGGTCTTTTTTTTGCTCTTATTTCTCCACCGTCTTGTTTTAGTGAGCTTAACTTTTCAAGAATTGCAACAGCTTGCTACATACCCATCTCACTCTGGACTTCAAAACTTGCAGTGGCATTAAGGTTTACCCATCAAACAAGTTTCAGTCATTTACCAGGGAGGTCCCAGTGGACTGGAGTTTGGCAAGTGTGATGCTCATCTACAAGAAAGGCTGAAAGGAGGATCTGGGGAACCAGAGGCCTATCAGTATGACCTCAGTGCCAGGGAAGGTTATGATCACCTTGAGTGCCATCATGTGGCATGTACAGGACAACCAGGTGGTTGAGGCCCAGTCAGCATGAGTTTATGAGAGGTGAGTTCTGCTTGACTAACCTGATCTGCTTCTTTGACAAGGTGACCTGCCTAGTGAATGACGGAAAGGCTTGTCCAGGTGGCCAAGAAGTCCAGCAATATCCTGACCTGTATCAGGAATAGTGTGACCAGCAGGACCAGGAAAGTGGTTGTTACCCTGTACTCAGCACTGGTGACGCTGCACCTGGAATCCTCTGTTCAGTTTTGGGTCCCTTGTGACAAGAAAGACATTGAGGTGCTGGAGTGTGTCCAAAGAAGGGTAATAAAACTGTTGAAGGGTCTGGAGAACAAGTCTTATGAGAAGCAGCTGAGAGAACTGAGGAGGGCCAGGGGAGACCTTATCACTCTCTACAACCACCTGAAAGGAGGTCTCTTCTCCCAAGTAAGAAGTGGTAGGACAAGAGGAAATGGCCTCAAGTTGCACCAGTGGAGGTTTAGATTGGATACTAGGAAAATTTTCTTCATTGAAAGGGTTGCTAAGTGTTGGAACAGGCTGCTCAGAGAAGTGGTTGAGTCACCATCCCTGGTGGTATTTACAAGATGTGTGGGTGTGGTATTTAGTGACACGGTTTGGTGGTGTACTTGACAGTGTTAGGTTTACTGTTGGACTGGGTGATATTTAAAGTGCTTTCCCACCTAAATGATTCTATGATTCTAAGCTGGAACTTGTATCTGTCCCTTAAACGCTGGTTAAGCATAAGCCATGTGGGATAAATACAGTGCTGGTGTCACCCGGAGCCCCCCAACTCTTCCCCTGCATTTTTTCACGTTTGAGAGATATGGACATGGTTTGAAGGGACAAGAAGGGAGGCATCACATGCTGTTTTAGCTTTGGAGAGCAAGGTAGCTCTAGCTTTCAAGTCAGATAGGGCATCTTAGGTTCTCAAAACCTTGGCACTGCCAAAGTGAGCCTTTTAATGTACCCTAGTGAGTGGGAATCAGCAATTTGCTGAAGTCAACATGTTACTTGTAAGAGATGCTTGCTAAGCCATGAAATGAATATTGATTGAACTTGTGAAAAGCTTCCTCGATAGGAATTGGTCTCAGTAAAATTTGGTCAGGTGTTTGAAATGTCATGTGTTTTCCACAGAGGGCAAATCATGTTCCTTTTTCAGCTGAAAATCAATGTCTCTGAGCTTTGCATAGTGGGAAAAAAGTCAGATGAACTCCTGAGGGATCTCGTCTAGGACTTGTCATTGCATCACTCATATGCTACTTAATCAGGAACAGATCTAGAAAATTGTAAAAACACCTATTACCTGAATTAAACATCAAATAGCACTGAAGGAGATGGCATCTTCAGGTGTACGAAATAAGGAGCTAATGTAACATATGGAACTGGAAAGTAGAAAAAGTTTGGAAAGCCATATTCCAAAGGAGAAATAAGACATGGTATCTCTTACTGCCTGCTTGTATCCAAAAGTCACTTCTGTGTCCAATATACAGAAAAAAGATTCAAAGTGGCACTGTTTCTGCATCCAGCTTCTGAAGTTCCTCATTCTTTGTCTAAACTTGAGTACTCAGTGCACTGTGCTTTGAGAATTTTCTTGAATATTGGTTAGAATAATCATCATAATGAGTTCACTAACGCTCTTAATGTGGGTATCATTCTTCCCTGGCTTCAGGAGGAAATTATAAGTTAATTTGAGCTGAATTTTTTAATATGTTAACACTGTATGAGAGGGTCCACCTAAAGCACACTACTTCATGCTTTGGGGAGTTTTGCCGTGATCTGACAGTAAATGATGGAGCTAGTGTGCCCATTTTGAGAAAGGAACTACAAAATGATTTGTATTGGTTCCTGTATTAATTAAGTTGAACTGGTTTTTGTAACTTTATTTAGGTTGTGTTATGTTCGTTGGTTTCTCTCCAGATAAGTGTTGACCTTTGTACACAGGATTTTTGGTTTGATACTTCAACTCTGTAAAAGAAACTACCTATAACAAATACACATTTGAACTAGCAGAGGTCAACATCAGGCAACTTTCTTGTTTCATATTATTTTGTCTTGTTTGGTGTTGGTTGGTTGGTTGGTTTGTTTTTTTTTTTTATTACATGCCAGCTATGTAATGTGTCAGACTCTCCTCTTTCCTGTTAGTTTGTATCTAGTACTGAAAAAATTTCACGTTTACAGAGTTGTAAATTGTGGGATGAAAAGATCCTTCCTACTGGGTCTATATTTTAGGTTATCTTTCAGTAAATAAGTACCCTCTTTGCTGCATTAGTGAAGCCATATTTGCAGTGCTGCGTTTGGTTCTGGGGTCCCCAGTGCAAGAGAGAGACATGGAGTTACTGGAGAAAATTCAGCAAAGGATCACTAAGATGACAAAGGGACTGGAGCTTCTTTACTATGCGAAAAGTCTGAGACAGCTGTGGCTGTTCAGCCTGGAGAAAAAAAGACTCAGGGGATGTTATTAATGTATAAAAATACCTGAAGGCAGAATGTAAAGAAGACAGAGCCAGGTTCTTTTCAGTTGTGCCCAGTGGCAGGACAAGAGGTAACGGGCACAAACAGAAACAAAGGAGGTTCCCTTTAAAAGTCAGGAAACACTTTCTTCACTGTGCAGGTGATGGAGCACAGGTAGCCCAGGGAGGTTGTGGATTCAGTCCTTGGAGACACTCAAAATCTGTCTGGACAGCGTCATGAACTACCTGCTCTAGGTAACCCTCTGCTTAAGTAGAGGGTTTGAGAAAGATGGCCTCCAGACACCCCTTCCAACGTCAACCATTATGTGCTTTTGTGAAATGCCAGACTTCATGATTTTGGATTGCAGTCTCTGTGGAATTAAAGTGCTGAACATATGCTGGTTTGCGTTTGCTGAAGTGTAGTGAAAGGTACTGGACATAACTTCTCTGTGGGTCTTTCGAAAAAAAAGAATTAACATCAACAATGTGTATACCAAGGTACCATTGTGCTTGCACTCAGGCACAGGAAAAAACAAATGGTCTCATCCACTTCATTTGAGTTTGCCTTTTTTTTTTTTTTTTTTCCTGTTGCAGCCAGAGCCTATCTGTTTATTTTTATACAAAGCTGTGTATGGGTAGCCTCATACTTGACCTTTCTAATTCAGTGATACCTGTCTTTGGTAGAGGCATTTAGTATGTCAGTCAGCTGCTATGGAATAACTTCAGGTTATAGATGTCTTGATTCAGTCTCCTAAATATAGACATCTGGTGCCATTTGATATGCTTTGTAGTGTCCCCTGTCCTCCAGCTGCTTGTCCCAGGAGTGTGGACTGCTATTGGTATTGATTCACCTTTGCCATCACTATGCAGATGTCTTTGACAACAGAGGTTTCAAATGATGGTAGGTGCTTCTGGATGCAACTGAATTGACACAAAAATCTCTTCTATCTTGGAAATACTGCCATGCTGACCATCTGAAAAATTTAACATCAGTGAAATAAGTCCATTGTTTCCGTTACTCTCTTCTTTCTCAGGGAACATGTGTCTAGAAAATTCTGAGTTTTTAAACCAGGAGGATATTATTTTTCTAATTTTCATCCAAATTAGTTTTGAGTGTGATAGAGACATAAGACTGTTGGAGGCAGTTGTGGATTTACTGGCTATATTTTTCTCTCTCTCTGAGTAGGACTTGAAAGAGCACACCTCAGCCTTTATGTGGGGGTTTCTTTGCAGATCCCAAATCCAAACTGCAGTGGAATCCATGAGTTCACTTATGTTTAAGTATTGGAGACTTTCTGATCCCCAAAGTGCTGTCAGACACCTACAGCTTGCTGTTTGTTTTTTTGTTTAGGTTTACAGTAATTGCACCAGCAAATATATTTCTCATATGAGGGACTTTTGCTGATTACAATTCCTGCTTACTCACAGAAAGGTAATCTACTGCCTGCAGGGCAGGACTTGGGTATACCCAGGCTTCCTGAGTAGCTAAATGGATCATTCCATTCCAGTGCTCATTCACTTGCTAGCCTCTTTCAGACTGCTTGCAAAAGCACTTACCCTGCAAATGCTTACTCATGTAAGTAATAATACTCTAATTAGAAAGTAAGTAGGGTTTGGAGACATTAGGATTTTTTTAAGTGAGTAAGCACTTGCAGGGCAAAACCCAAGGGGACCAGAAATGATGATAATTTTCTGCATAGTACATGGTCTATTTTTATCTTGAAGTCTGGATCTTTACATAATTTTGTATTAAACTGTTTAAGACCTTCCCTTCCTAGACCAATCAGGAAACCCAATGGGCAGACATTCTTATGCTTAGCATTTTCTAATAAGTACCTTTCAAAATGAAATAAAACATTAGCCTGAATTATAGCTGTGATCTGCTTCTAAGTTCTGTTTTAAGCACTACATGATATCTTTCCAGTGACTATGTCCTTTCTTCTGTCCCTCTGAATCTCACTTCAAGCTTATCAAATAATTGCTTTAGCAGAAGTTGGTGTTCAGGTCCGTTACTTGTCCTTTTAAAATGACATTATTCACAAATGTCTTCCCAAAACCTGACAACTTACATGTAAGTGTGCTTTTTCATCTGCAAGGGCGAAGAAGACAATGAGGGTGTGCCCATGCAAGGGCAGCTTTGCCACAGGGAATGCAAGATAATCGTCAAAGCAAAAAATTCGCCGATTTGGTAAATGGAGGACTGTGAGTTATCCAGGCAGACCTTAACTGGCATGTACATGCTTGACTTGCTGCTACTTCTGTCACCCCTCTTTCTGTTCATATTCTGACTACCTTTAAAAACAAGTCTCTTGCAGGAATGCTTTCATATCTCACGCTGTTCTGATGATTTTTTTCTTCAGCTATTTTCTTCATTTAACAGCTTATAAAGACTGTTTAACTCAAACTCCAGAAACATTAAAGCAAACGGTGATGTTTTGCCAAGCCATATGTTCTTAAACGGTGTATTTTATGCAGTTGATAATAAATACTTTAAGGCAGAGTAGCTAAAAAAACCAATCCGACCAAATGCAAGCAGGAACACTTCCAGTGATTTCAGCACTTACACTAGGGATGAATTTAACTGTCTGTTTTCACTCAGGACTGGGCATAGCGTTCCAACCATGGAAGTTTCATTGACATTAGGTGTTGGGCCAGGATACAGAATAAAATTTCTTTTTTTCTAGTCTACTCAAGTTAAGAATTACTTCACTCTACTTCCAGCTTTATTGCTTTGCAGAAGTTTTAAAATACTAGCATAAAATGTTCAGTGGTTGTAAATATCTTGCCTAGTATTTGAAATTTTCCTACATCAACATCTTTTTAAAGACATTGTTCACCTGCAAACATTTTAATCTTCTTTTACATACACTATTGTACATAAAAATGCCAACTGTAAGCCATAAAATGTCTGTTCAATTGGATCATAAATTGCAATGAGAGTTAATCTACAAGTAAACAAAGCTTTTAGTCCTGCCTATTTAGTATGCCAGGGAAACACAGACTACCTCAGATAATTAAAGCAGCAATGTTTCCTTTATACGTGTAGAAATACATTGCACAGGAGTTACCTGCCTAAGGTTTGGTGAGAACTTGGAGTGCCAAGCTGACATTTAGGCTTAGTGTGCTGACACTTTTTCTCCACTAAGAAAGCCTTTTCTGGGGACTCCTTCTGCTTTCTCTTTTTGTTGACTTGAATCAAAAGGTTTTTTAATATTGGCAGATCCTAAGTTGTTCAAAGTTTTCTTTTATTCTTATTCCTTCATTGCACATCTTGGTTCACCACTTTCCTACCCAGATTGTATGTTGTTCTGTGCTTTGCTGCTTTGAAAAGATGTCTGAGGTGTGAGGTGATGATATAGGGGTAAAGTGCACCCTTAAATCTTAAATGGTCTTTTCACATTATCTGAGAACTGTTAAATTGAAATTACAGTAACAATCTACATATGCTAGGAAACTATAATCTTATCAGAGCAGTGAGAATTGAGAGGATGTCATGGCATTTTTTCTTACTTCATTTTTAGTCTCAGATAACCAGAAATTTCTATGTGAATTGTAACCTTGAGAAAAGATTTTGAAATTCTTGTGAAGCTTAAGGTTTTTGATTTCTATTTTTTCCTAAAGAATGTCCACATGAAACAATCTAAAGAAATGGATATCACTGACATTTTGCTTTTTAAAAGACTGTTGTATTAAATTGAGTAATGTGTTTAAAGGCCACAAGAAGATAAACCTAACTCATTAATCAAAGGACCTGTGTTAATGAGTGGAGAAGAATTTACAGCATGCCTGTCATTTTAACATCATAAAAGAAGTTCCAGGAACATGAAATCCTTAAGTGATTTCTCCTTTTAAAAAATTAAAAGATAATCTATTTTTTCCCAGATTTTTTAAGAAGAGACCAATTATAAAAATGCTACACAGTTAGTAACGAATCAGCAAACGTATAGCTTTGATCACCCTTCCATGACTATATAACATTTTGGTTTCTTGTTCCATTACCAAATATACTTCCATGTGTTAGTTTATGCGAAATGATTCCATGATACTATGGATTTTAATAGCGGAATTATAACAGGTTTTTGGGAAGCAGAGATTGGCCTCAATATTACAACTGTATCTTTATTCTTCTCCAACACCTATTGAGGGATTCTTATAAAATACTTTTAGTCTAATTTTATCACTGGCATAGAAATAAACAAGAGATTAAGGCTACTTAACACGATATTAGACTACTGATATCTACAAACAGAATGTACCTACAGAGGAGCTAAGACTTGGAAATATTGCTCATAACAGTAGTTAACTATTACTCCTTTAACTCATCAAAACTGCTGGTGAATTCTCACATCATTTTGACATATTTAAGCAATGTGCTAATTTTGTTTTATCCAATGAACAAGGAGTTTTTCCCAAAGTCATTCAGATACTATTTACTTGGCTTTAGTTTTACCGATGTAAGAAACACCCTCTCGGTCCTCACTCGGCAAGTGGCAAAAATCTTGTTGACGTTGGTAGGGCCAACATTTTCCTCCATGCCTTTCTGAAGCAAATCTGATACAAACCCCAGCCAATTCACACTGCACCCAATAGGAGTTTTGTCACTGACTTCACTGGCAACAGTTTGCCTTTGGGCCATGAGGCTGCAATCAATGAGATTTCTGCTTTAAATTAGGTCATGCATTGCAAACCTGGTCCTGCAGTGGATTTTCTGTTTCATAGCCTTTTTTTTTTTTTCTGAGTTTGTTTGTTATGATTACATCGAGGTCAGATCCATAATGTGGCACAGAAGTGGAACAATCAGTTTTCAGTGTACACATTAAGGTGAGTGTAGATGTTATGCTGTGATACAGATTCGATGAAGTCAATTCCTCTATGACGTTAATTCCATTGGTCTTGGTGGCATAAAATTATAGATAAATCTGGCCCATTTTTTCTATATCAGAGCAAAAATAGGATTTTGTAAATTAAAAGATAAAATTGGAACATTTGCTGCTTTTCAAACTTGCTTTGAAATACTTTAAGTACATTAATAATCTGTAGCCAGAACTGGTGTTAACAAAGTTGAACATCTTGTTTGCTGTCCTAAATATTGAAATAAAAAATGCTAGAAACTGATGACCATCTTGTAATAATGTGTAATTTATATCAACATATAGAAGCTGCAAAAAGGAAAATGTGGGCTAAAGGGTATGCATCACACCTAATTTCAAAAGCCCTAGGAGAACTTCTCACTGAGATTCTTATAAACTGTGCTCGGTTTTTTATAATGCATCGATGGAAAAGTACTAAAATGTTCAAATGTTAGAAAAATGTCAGCATTTCTAATTGTTATCCTTCTGTGAATGTGCATGTGTACACTCAGGCTCTGTGATGTCCAACAGCATATTTTTGCTTAATATAAATTCTGTATATATTCATTTGTGTAGTTAAAAGTTGAACATTCTTTATAGAAATAGGTAGCATGTTAGTATTCTTGCTTTACTGATAGTGTAATAGTTGTTACTACCATGTTATTTGAAGATACATAGTATGCATTAGCTATTACTTAAGTGGTGTACTTTGGCATTGTACGCTAAGAGGATAATATTTAGTCTAATATTATAATTATGGGGGAAAAAAAAACAACCACAGGGAAGACTAAACATTTAACTTGCAAGCCAAGACCCACTGGGAAAAGATAGGCTAGATTTAGATTTTCACACAGAACTTTTTAAAAATTGCTTATTACATTTCTTTAGTTTGATTAGTTTATTTTGATGAAACAGTGCTTGTAAATTGTTCTCCATTAGCGAGTGTAATTTTCATTTTTCTCTCTCTACTCCACCTGTTTTGCTCTGGTCTTATGTTCTGTACCGCATGAATATGACCATTTTCACTTTTATTTCACAAGCAGTACGAGAATGGATTAAATTATATCTGTGTTCTCTAAGGATATGTCAGCTCTGAGCCCTGAAGCGTTGGTGCAGATCTCTTGGAGTCGATGTGGATTTGAATAGATAAAGATGTAGAATGCAGCATTTTACCGGCATATTTACTGGCACAAAAGCTGTTTGCACAGCACTGCTGTACTGCTTCCAGCCTTTCCAGCCTCGTGTGCTGCTGGGCTGGGTCTCACATTCTGTACTGCTGCTGGCTAGTGTGTGTGAAGCCACCTCCACTCAGCTGTAGCTCATCTACCTACACAGAATATATATAAAAAGTAGGAAGCTGTCAAAAACATGTAAAATCTCATTTTCCATTGAACGAAGCCATCTCCAATATGCATGTTCCATATTCTACAGCAAATTTATCTTTGCAGAAGAACACCTGTACTAACTTCACAGCGCAGTGTAAATATATTAAAAAACACAATCGTGGCATGTAGGTCCTACATAAATTATAAGCACTTTAAATAAGAGGTATTTCTCTAAACCTGTTCATAAGAAGACTCTGTCTCTATCAGTGTATCACAGAGGAGATTTCTCTTTGCTGAAAAACATACTCTGACTTGAAGAGAATGGCAAAAAGTGAAGTTACATGAGTCAAGGCTCGCTGGAACTGCCTTGTGAGATTAATGTATGGTCTTATTTAAGCCAAGATTGGTTACCCATTTTAGGAATATTCCACATGAGCTGAGTGAGTCGTTTGGCGGATGTACATGTCTGTACTTGCTGCTCAGCTACACAAATGTTTTTGACATGCTACCCACTGAGGATGTTGAATGGAAGTCCCACAGTTTACAGGTGAGGGGATCTTGGACAAAACGCATCCTGAGATGACTCAATATTATACCAATGCAAAAATGACTTGTATTTGTGAAGCAAGGGAAGTGACCCAGGCCATGGGTAGACTGTGGAAAGTGAACAGTACTCTGATGCCAAGGCAACCCCAATTACTAGGCAAAGGAGATGCAGAGCTCCAGTTTGGGTCACAGAACAGCATTAAGCTATACCCACTGTAGAAAACCATACAAAGTTTTATAATAGCTAACATGAGGAAAATGATAGAGATATTGAAATGGATATCATGACTGTGCAGCAGTTCTAAAGATTTGCTTGACACACAGCATGAACCAAGAGGATCCCTAGCTCTAGGGCATAATCCCCAGGAAAAATGGCTAATATTGAAATTTATGCTTGGGCTAACTGCATGAAGGCAAAAGGTACAGAAGTCAGCCTTCCAACCTAAAAAGTTATGTGAGAAACATTGCATGAAAGCATCCTCAGTTCCACTTTGCAATGAATGACTGTGCCTCAGTGGTATAAAAGGGTACACGATTTCTGAAAATGAGGAACAGTAGAGGGGAATTTATAAATTATTAATTTTATCCAGATTCTTTCACCAACTCTCTGAGGATGCTACTGCAGGAATCCCAAACGACATGGCATGCAAAGTAGACAACTTTGGGTATTGAGCGAGTAAAACTCTGCAGTTGTGAGTGCAATGTGCACTCCTGGGTGTCTTTTGCATATTCCACATAAATGTATATATTGTAAGGACACTATCTAGGTGTTGGCTGTGCATGGACACAGCTGAAGGCAGAAGCAGAGTGTATTTGTAGAACATAATTGAATAGATGAAGCTTTCATTTATTCAGCTAAGAAAGGAGGTTCTTTTGACTTGCATAGGGATGTCCAAGGATAAGGGTTTTTGCAACGACATTGGGGCATCCTGTCAATGGACATGAGAGGATGCAGGAAAACTTTCTTTTTCTTAGAGGGAGCTGTAGGAATTGCCATTTCCTCAGCTGGAAAGTGTACAATTAGTGACAGGTTGCGTCTAAGACAAGTGCGGTAAAAGGCCTTATGTGCCCAAGGGAAATTTATGGGGAAATGTGTTAATGTAGTAATGAGATTCATTTGTAGTTGACATATCAACGATAAATGTCAGCTTATCTATTTGTTAATGGATCTATTAAAAGCTTTGTTTATACTTCTGCTTTTTTCTTTTTTTCCAAGCACTTACACACAGATGGATTGTGCAAACAAATACTTCATTAAACGTGGGACTCAGAGCCAAGTGAACACTTTTTGAGTCCAGAATCATGTCAATTAATCTAATTTAATTGCTTTCTTGATCCACACTCCCCTTTTCAACATTTCTTTTTAGGTTTTTGGGTAAGACAAGGGGGGCACTGACTAATTTTATATGACTGAATGACTCTATACATCCTATTTTATTGATAAAAATATAGCTTGTGCTTTCAAAATGTAACAGTACCATGGAACATAAAAGCAACTCAAACAACAAAATCCAAAAAGCTTAGTTAGAATGATTCACTGAGGCAAAGTTGGCAGGGAGAGTCTGAGATTCCCAAGCTCAAGTGAGGTGGTGAGGGGAGGAAAATTCTATTTAAATATGGTAAACATTTTGTTTAAAATGAGTTCTAAGACAAATTATTCCTACTGCTAAACTGCTACTTTGTCACTGTCGATAGTTCAAAGACATTTGGCTTTGAGGTGCACTAATGATTTATTACATGTCTAGTTGCAACATATACATGTAGGTTTGTCACTCGGACACAAAAAATGTTTTGATTGGAGACAGTTCTAGAATATATAATAAGAAAAGGAGTCCTATCTACAGCTAGCTGAATAATACAGAAAAGACTATTTTGTAATTAAATACAACACGTGCAGAACAAATTACCAGCTTAATTATTTTTGGGAAAACAAAATTTTACTTCCTTTGACCAGAACCCAAATCTTCTGAAAACTGACAGTGATTGGATGTTTTGTTATTTCTTAATGACTAGTACTAACAGTATTAATATTCAATTCATTCCTGTATGTTTTTTTCATTGAATGAAAGACCAGGTGATTTTAAAAGATGCATTTAATCTTAGATTTTTGAGAGCTGTATCATTAGCATATAGTCAAACGCAGGATTTATGAGTGCAATTCTGTACAATAATTTCAGCTAATACCATGTCATATGTCAAAACCTAAAATTGTAACATTTCCTCTTCTCTTATATCACTGGTATAGATCTCATCATCTCTGGCAAGCATATGTGATATTTCTAAGTAATTAGATGATGGACTTTTGCTCCACGTGAGTTTTTGGAATGAGATAGAGGATTGATCTTGTGACACAAAATTCCTTTGCAAATGGAAAACTGCTTGCTTTTTGCTTGTTTTTTTTTTTTCCCTAAGGTGACAAAAAAAGCCAGACTTTAAATAATAATTACTGAATATCAGTTATCAAATCTATGAAAATTTTAGGACCTTAAACATTTTTATCCATCTGCTCAGTTGTTGAAATGTTCCCAAATATCAAAGAGGATTTTAATAATAGAAAATGGTATGTGAATTTCTCATAATGCTCACCAAAGTTAATGGGACTATATGTATACTTAAACATATACTCTAGAGCTTTCTTTATAGGTTATAGGTCAGAATGGCAGGGGGATAATATTTAATCAGGGAAGAAAGTTTTAGTTCAAACCTCTACTGCACTGTTATGTCTAATAGTGAAGGAAATTATTTTAAATCTGCTGGCACTAAGCCTGTATTCATCATGATTTCAAAACCACAGAATGATCTATTAAATTTTTCTGGCAGATGAAACTTGGAACATGAATAGCCAAAGGACTCTTCCAGCAAATCCTTTGCTTGCAAGAATAAGTACTTACAGGGCTGAGCTGAAAATCCTGAAGTTCTTGCTGGGTTTTCACTGGAAGCCGAGCAAAATCAGTGTCTTCAAGTGCAGACACCCGGCTTAGCACCTGGCTCATATTTGAGTTCAGTCAGGATCCAAATCTAGTCAGTATGTCCGCTTAAAAACCCCTGAGAAAAGCAGTTTTGCAGGAATTCTTAGGGGTATGCCTAATGAGTAACAAATATGTAGCTGCCCCACAAATGTAGCTTGGACCAATATTTTAAATTTAATTTCAAATTAAGACATCTGAAAAAGGAAATCTCCCTTTTAGTTGATAACCTAGTGGTTGAAATACTTATTTAGAAAGTGACAAATTCTGATTCAAATCCCTTTTCTGCCATTTCAGAATTTAATCTTTTTTAGGAGTAGACGTTAGATACTGGCCCTAAGGTCTCCTTGAAGCAAAAAGAATATTTTCGGTGTTTCAGTTGGTTGTGGGTAATAATTATTACAAGATACATAAATTCTTCTATGAGAAAGGATTGACATATTTATGTCATAGAAGAAACAGGAGTCAGTATCACTTTGTGAGGAAGACTTGTAGGAATTTTTACTTGTGCTCCCTGGAGTATTTCTGTATCTTACTTTTAGCAGTCTCTAAATAGCTTTGTGAACTGACAGTTTTCTAATTCTCTACGGAGTTCCCCTTGAATACAACTCTGAGGCAGGTCTTCCTATAGACACACAGCACAACATTAATGGTTGTCTTTTGGGAGTGAAATATTTGAAATTTAGACATTTTATTCCTTAAGTCTAGGTGATTGTGCTCTGTTTAGATGTGTGCATTGCATCCTTCGCCTTTACTGAGGCATACTTCCCGTTGACAGAACTAGGAGTAGAAATTAAATAAGGTAAGCTGAGCTTTGATCAAAACTGAGTTTCTCTTCCTTTGATATGTGGTGATTGAAGATATTAACCTGCTCCAAAGCATAGAAACACTATCTAATATTTCATGCACCTTGTTTTCATCATTTTCTTACTTGGCTCTTTATATTCATTGTACCTAGAATTTAAATCACGTGTGATTTAGAAAATATAATTACAGTACGCATTATAGGAAAGTTCTGTTCCCTGAAACACCATTAAATTTGGTTGCAGTGTTTATAGATCAAATTAGTGAACTTCCATCTTACTAGAATAAATAATGCTTCTAGCTATGCATTCTTCAACATTTGCATATGTTTGATCTTGCAGTTCACACATGAAGATTTGCTTAGATCAGTATCATCATTTAAGATGAAAATCTTAAAAAATCAGACCAATATTTTTGAGACTTTCATCTAATGTTGACCTAACTTCAATATTATATTGTCCAAAATAATTTTGAAAGTTCTGGGTAAAGTCCCAAGCCCTTTGAAATCAATTGACTTTATCAGGTGCAGAAGTTCACATATCTTCATTTCTTTTTTTTCGTATTATAAATTAGGTAATTGTAGAGCAAAATATGATACCTTTTAGAAAATATTTCCTTCTGCATGAATTAATACTTAATATTGCTGCTTATGTATGAGTGGAAGGACTGACTGCAATAACATAGGCACCTAAGTCTACGAGGGTGTTGCATTGTTCTGCTAAACTGCTGTGACTTAATATTCAGGCTTTTTGTCGCCAGTCTCTTAGAGCAGTGTTGGGCACAGTGCTTCTAGAAGTGAGGAGGGACTCTAGGTATGTAGACTTGAATTATCAACAATTATTTCTTTTTTTTTTTTTTGTGTGCAGCTGTGATGAAATTTGTATTGAGTTTTAGTTCTGAAAACAAATGAATAGCCTTGTACTCAGAAATAAAGCCTAGTGTAAGTGCATTACATCTTTGGTTTTGCCAAACCTGTTTTTTTATTTCTGCTCTGTGTTTTGAAGACTGGAGTCACCTAGAATGATTTTTTCTGCTGTTAAATGAAACTCATGCCATAGGTGTCTTATGGGGTAAAAATACCATGTTAAGAACAACTGTCTTACGAGTTTTAACTCTTTGTTTACTGATAGGAATCATTTGTTATTTTATATTAACATGAGCCAATGAATGACTGAAATGGAGATGAACTACCAGCGATTTAAGAAAGAAATAAGTTACACATGATGTATATAACTATATCTATATAAAGAATGCCTCTGAGAGCAATAAGTTTATAAAAACCTGAAAGATCGAGTGTATTCATGTTGAAAAATATGAGACGGAAATAGAAATAGCAGAGATAGATTTAAAGCAGCTATATGTATGCAGGGTATTTTAGTTTTACTGGAGCTAAAGACAGAAGAGTAGAAAGGCACACAACATTATTAACAACTCTATTTGTGGTTTGTCAATTTTTAAAAGTCAAGCGGCTCTGTGGTGTGTATCTGATACACACCATGTATTTCCATATCCCTTAGTCCTGCAGCTATTAAACCTCAACTTGAAAAAATGTATTGGGAACTCAAGAGGTGTCAAACACTAAATTGTATTTTTATCTCTTGTCTATAGGAAAGGCATAGTCTGGTTGTGACAGGCTGAAGCAACCCTGGAGAGGAATGCTACTTTCTTGTTGTCAGCAACACGGCACTGGCTTCTAGGAGCAGTGTGTTATACAGCTCAACCATGGGTAAAATAAAAGCTGCTTCTTGTCTCTGTCCCCAGTTCCTGCATAGGACATAAATGCTGTTTTCGTTTTCTCTGTTCGTGGAGTACAACGGAAATGTGTGTTTTGACCAAGGCTGAAAGATCATGTAGGTAAGGCCAAAATGTATCAGTCAGAATTGTGCCCGATGGTACCGCCCCTGCCGCTGCGGATGCAGTGGTGAAGAAGTGCTGACAACAATCCCCATCTCCCATTTCACACAGTTCTGGTCTGTGCCAGCTGTGAGATGTGCCAATCAACTAGACAGCACATGACCTGACATGCATCATAATTGTGAACGTTACTAGCATCTGCTTCTCGCTCCAGGATGAGATTATTTTTCTGGCATGAAGAGAAAACTTTTCACAAGGGAAAAGGACATATTGGTTAGCCTACTGCTAACGGTCTAAATGTCACCCTTCCACCTTGGAACCCTTTCCTCTGCAGGCCAAAAGAACAAAATTGCAAAAATTCTGTTATTCAGGGCAAATAAGTTTTAAAGAGGTTAAGTAGCATGTGCCATTGTATTTTGATGGTTCTCTTTGTAGCATATCTAAGAAGAAGGAAGTAGTGAGACAGAGGTGTGAGGCAGTGGCATCCTCCCTGACAACAGACCTTGCAAAAGGCTGGAGACCAGGCCCTAAAAAAATCTGACGACAGACCTGCTCCAAGGACCTGGCAAGGTTGGCCACTGAGGCCTGATGAGACCTGATGACTTTGTTTACCGTGTCTTTTGTGCACTGGCTCCTGAGATAATTAGAAATTGACCACAGAGAGACTCGACTCAGGTATAAATGAGTCCTTGCCAGAGAGCCCGTTTGAGTCGGTCCTCCTCAGAGAGGGGATCTGTGGTGGGGGACCCCACTCCCTTGGGTGGGGACGCTGTCCAAGGAAATTTCTCGGGATTGAGAGATTCTGCCACTCCCTACTGGTGAGCGAGACTTCTGGATATATCCTTGAGAGAGCCCTTGCCCCCCTGAGGGTCAGTGATTTGCTGTGTACCTTAGAGTTAAGGATTTTCTCCCTTTTATTTAGTGAGTCTCTGCACACTTTGGTCATATTTCTAGAGGAAGAGTCGCAAATTCCTTAATCCGGTTGTGTAGTGATATTTCCCAACTTGCATCCGAATCTGTAACATACTTTGTCTGTCAGAATGCCTGATGGTTTTTTTTTTGGGTTAGAATAAATTTTGACTCTTTGTAGCAGCCCTGTCTGTTTGTCTGGGTGCCTCCGTGATAAGGTGCCATGCAGTAACATCGTGATAACTCAGGAACTCATCAGCATGTTCTGCTAGATGGTCAGGTCATCACTGTCAATATCCTGGAATTTAGCTACTGGCTGTGACAGAGCTGTAGCAGTCCCCTCAATTCTGAATCATCCCTGAACACTGCATGGGTCCAAAATTAGAGAGAATAGAGAATAAACCCTGAACAGCAAGCAGTGGTTCCCCTAGGGGCCAATGAAAGCACCAGAGAAACTTGAGGTTGGATGGAGACAACTAGAAATTTAAAGGAATGTTGTTATATGGTGAATAGTGGGGAACCAGCCAAAGGAAAAACAACTAATGTTAGTGATCAGGGATCTCACATAATTCCAAAGGAATTTCCTTGTTTTCCTTCCATATTCTTCATTGATGTTGCATAGAAACACAGAGAACATTTTCTTAAAGTTTTGTTGAAGTGGTTTTTAGACACCTATTTATACTTACTTTAAATAGTAATGCAACAGTTCTTACAATAATTAGGTGGTTATTGAAGCAGGGGGGAACACAGACCAAATTATGTCATTCTGAGACACATTTAAAAATCGCCCTTACTCCGTGTGAATTCACGCTAGCATATTCTCATTACCAAAACAAGTAAAAGCAACAGTTTTTGACTAAAAGCCAGGGAAGAGCTATATAATGTAGTTGTAGTGGATTTAATGGATGAGTAGACCTCCATAACTGTATGAGTTTAGTTACTCATGCTACTAACATGTTACTAGTTACTAACATGCTGCTCCGTAAGGATGTAGCATAGCTGGAGTTTGATGGGCTTTTAAGTCACTTCAGTTAGGGTCCAATCCCAGATGACACATTCAAGCATAACTCCAGTGAAGTAGAGGCCAAAACCCTGAAATATGGCCACAGAAACAAAGAACAAACAAACTATCCACAGTCACTGAGACCATAAAACCTGCAAGAGGTTTTCAGCAAACTCCTGCAACCTGCTGCATGCTAGAGGGATGCTACAGATGTTGTGGCTGTTGGCAAGGAAATGCACAGCCAGGAGATGTAATGTATCATTCGGTACATTTCTCTTGTAGCCCCTGGCAATCGGTTCTCTGCAGTTTCCCACAGAGCTGCAAATAGAAGCTGAAGCTGTGTCTGACTCAATGAACCTTTGAGAAGGTGACAGGTGAAAAAGAGCTAGCCATCTTTTTGTTGTTGTTGTTTATTTGTTTGTTTGCTTGTTTATTTGTTTTTTTCTTCTCAGCAAAGTGAGTTCCCACTGCAGTGCAATGGCTTTGTTCTAGTTAGGATAGGAAATGTTCATTTCTGTTCTCATCCGTATGATCTAAATTCATAGTCCAGGTTCTGCTGTCAGTTGTGTTAAACTGAATTAATTTATATTACTACTACTTTTTTTAAAGTAAAGCACAGCAAATATGTTTCTGACACAATGATAGGGAAACATATTTATAGCAGGAACCAAGCTGAACACAGAGGAAGACTGATAACCAACATAGGAAATAATGTAGGAGTTGCAGATCACATGAAATACGTGTCAAAAAGGAAGAAATGGGAGTTTTCTCTCAGACTCCCAAATTTGTTCATTAAGGATTTCGGAAAAATCAGGGAAAATTTGTTTCATTTTGGAAAGAAGCAGAAAGGACGGTCTCTTTGAACTATCTCACCATAGTAAATTCTTTCTTAAATTCTGTGTCTGGGGTAATTATAAGCTGAATTTAACCTTTTATGACCAACCTTCTAATTGTTTTCTCACAGATCTCTGCGCATACTTTTGCTCTATATTTATCTAAGATCCCATTCCTCGAAGTATCAAGAGCAGAAGTGCTAGTAAATACCTGATAGCAGCATGCTTTCTCTTGGGATCCTATCTCTTGTATATCCTAAAGAGGGTCTTGTGAACTAGCTTTGGAGTAGCATTTCCATTTCATTAGTTAGTATGAGGGGTCAAGAGGCAGCCCCTCAGTAATTCTATAGCTTTGAAAACAGAAATTTCTTGCACATAAGGTTTGTTTTTCAGTCACCAAAACTTGGCTGACCTGAAAGAGCAGTAAATATTATTTTTTTTTCTTTGTACTTGCTTTTACAAGTGTAAAAGAAAAGGAGATTTCACACAGAAACCTCCTGGTTTATGTGTGAGTTACTAAATGATGGTGCCTGGGAACATACACTTGTATCTTTCTAAATGTTTGTTCATTGAGTTAGTGATACACTTGCCTGCTCTAAGTAGTGAAATATTGGAACAGCTTAAACATTACTACTATGATAAATGAACCTGAGGTTACAAATCTTGTAGTCCTTCAATATATTGGATGGAAAGACAAAAATGTGCAGACAACTCTGTTGCACAACAATATCTCAGAGACAGAATTGTAGTTCAAGTAGCTCCCTCTGATCAGATTTAAGTAAAAGTTTGAGTAAAATGGACTTTTGGCAGGATATTCAGCATATAATAGGATCATTTAAGATTTGTACTTCTAGAACAGTAACTGAAATGCTCTAAGGTCAAAGCTGTATCCTGTGGAGTTTCTAAATTTCCATATTTATCACCTCTGGTGCATCCACCCAGCATCCTGGACTCTTTGGGTAGACCCTTAATTGCTTTTTACAGTCAATGATCAAACTCTGTGTTGCTTGAGAAGCATGGATGCAGTTTATGAATTATATCTTCTGTCCTACCCATTGGAAATACATCCCTTCGCTTCCAGTTGCCAGAAAAAAAATTTCCCGTTAGGCATAATAACTGAAGGAACAAGGGTGCATGGGGGGGGAAAAAAATAAAAAAAAGCAACACAGGCAAGGACATAAAGAACAGAAATGCTGCTTTTCAGAGTGACATTGTTTCACAGTTACCTACTCTTTCCCCTAGTTTCTAGGAGTAGGAGAAACAAGATTACACTTAAAAGAAAGATTCTGGGAAGTCAAGTATAGTTGAATTTTGAGAATATGTAATATGAAAATTAAACTTTGTAGATACAAAGATAAGTCCCTATTTGCTTTATTCAACATAAAATTAAAGCAGCTGTCTTTTTTTGTCAGACTTTCAGGACGAAGATCTGACTCCACTGCACATTCCTTTTTACGATGAATATCTAGACCTCTAAACCTAACCCCAGCTCTGTGAAACAATTATGAGCACAAGAAGCAAAGAAAAACTCATTAAAAGTTGACCTGACGTTTTCCCTCAAACAGCCTCAGCCAGCAGTGCTCTGATGGATTTGAGCTGCTGGTGCCCACCACCAGGAGCAGTACCTTCTCTGGACTTGGTGCCAGTGTGTGCATAGCTACTCCCTGCACATGAAAGAAAGAGGAAGCAGAAAGGTTATACTGAGGATTAGAAAGTTGTGCTGGGGATTGATGCTGCTACTACTAAGGCAAGAGTCACCAAAGCCCAATTCCTGCCCCATGCCTTGTCTTGTAGCTGGTACCAAAGCCAACCTGTTGCTTGTCCAGTTCCTCCCACACAGGGATGCATAAGAGAAGCATACACAGGCTGAACCAAAGCGATGCATGAACGTAGCTGAGGTTGCTGTGAAAGGGTAAGCTAGGGTACAGGTGCCAGTTTAGCTGCTTTATCACAGATTTGTACCTGCACAAAGCATGGGAGGACTGCTGTGGGCAAGTAAGTTGGCCCAGAAAGAAGATGCTTGGCATTGTTTTTTTTTTTTGTTTTTTTTTTTTTTTGTCGAAGAATCATAGAATGGCCTAGGTTGGAAGGGACCTTAGAGATCATCTAACCCAACCTCCCTGTCATGGACAGGGACACCTCTCAACTAGATCAGGTTACTCAAGCCCTCATCCTGGCAGCAGCGGTGGTGGAACCCGGAACAGCTGCAGCGGCTCCTGGGCAGTGTCCGGTTTGTACAAAATCACTTGCATATTTGTGTAATGGAGCGTCACAGATTCCCATGTGAACATGAAGTAGTGCTCTGCAAGGAATCAGTGTCACTTTGTGTGCTGCTTTTTTGCCAAATCTGGTTTTCCTCTGTTTGGCCAGGTTAGGAGAAAGTAGGTATCTTCAGCACCAAAACACACTAAGGGAAAATTCCTGTCAATGGCAAATTATGAGTATGTCAACAGCAAGTTTTGGACTGAAAGGTGAGAAGAGGCAGAAATACCTCAGGGTTTCTGGATTAGAGCTGGATTGCTACCATGAACTGAGGGGAAACCTTTGAAATTTGAGGTCATGTTCCCAGATGGACTGACAAGACAGAAAGCACTGTATATTCTGCTTTCCAAAGGAAGCAAGTATGATAATTTCAGCACTGAGAAATTATATTATTGGAAATTCTTCTACATTATTCTTAGGTAAAACAGCAGATGCCTAAGCAAAAAAAGCAAGTATGGCAATGCTCCTATTTGTGAAGGTCTGAATAAGTCAATTTGGTATAAGCAAAATTTAGAACACATATTCAAATCACCAGTCTGTTTAATGTGTCTATGCAAAGAACATGCTAAACAGAGAGATATGACATCCAAATTTTCCTTTGGCCATAGAAAAACAGCCTCAAGTTAATACATGAAGACAGTTATACATCTTCAATGTTAAATGAGCAAGAAACATAAACAAGAATAAACCAAAATTAGTCTGAAACTTACAATGAAAGGAATGACAGGATAATACACAGAGGTATCATGTAACATCTCAATATTGTCATTTTATGATAGTTTTACCTCTTCTTTTCAACAAAGGCTTTTCATATTCTCCATTACACCTTATGTTGGTATATGATGAGTAAGTGTGATGGTTCTTTAAATCACAAATACTACACTGTAGGAGAATATTTAAGAAGACTCTTGTGTCTTCACTCTTTACAAAAAAAAGGAGAGGAGGGGAAGAGAGGGAAGGAGGCGAGTTATTAAATATTGGTCAGGGAAAAAGTAATCTTTCAAGGAGGGGTTGTGAGTATATTTTTTCAGCTGTGGAAGTTTCTGCAAAAATCTATCATTGCACAAAGAAACATTAAGTATGTAAGGCTAGTCTAAGTATATTTGTTTTCTTTCTTTTTTTTTTTCTTATTTGTTAAACCTGTTCTGGAATATTAATTCTACATATAACTATTCTGGACTTTCCCCTCTCCTCACTAATTGCTTGTTTTATATGTGATATGTTTTTCTATCATTAAAATATATTGCTCACTGCAAAATTTTTTATACGCAATTCTTAATTTGCATTCCAACTAATTGCTGCAGGAGTTTCATATTCTTTGCAAAAGGAGATATATCTCCAGATGTATTTATTTTTGTTTTTCTTTCTTCCTCCTCCCCTGTGTAAATACTATTACAAAAGTACATTTAACAGAAGACTGTTCCCTATAAAATTACTTGTGTAGAACAGCCGTGACATGGCACATCACACACCCACTTGTGTAGTCTTTATCAATAACCACAGAGACAGTATCAAGTGATAGAAATATATGTGATTTAAATCAGTCATTTGGAGAGTGTGTTTATTCAAGATCCTGCAGGCAGAGTTGAATAGCGGGTTTCTAAATGTGATTTTGTGAGGGTAAGCAAATGAGTCATTATTTGTATTACAGTACAATAGAGTTGGGTAAGAACAACACAACAAGAGGGAATAAGCAGTCATATCTAACTGTTTATTCTATTACATTCATCACCACGGGGTGTATCTGTACATGTCATGTCAAGGTCAGTGATCCTTGTTCACATGAATCATTCTCAGTGCTAATGAAAACCACCCCTGGTGCAGAGTGTTCAAACACCAACAGCTTTGGCGGACCACGATATCGGTTTGACTCAATTCTGCGAGTCAGAACTCACAGGTGAGGCAGAATGGATGGGAGAGATTCAGGCCTTAGGATGGATGACGGATTAGCAGAGGCTGATAGAAGAGATCAGCACTGAAAAAAAGGTGGATAATTTTTAACCAGAGGATGGAAAAGTGCCGTTGTGTCATAAGCTATGGCTGCTTTACACCTTGGCTTTTTGATTTTCAAAGCCAAAGGGAATCTCTCAAAGCTAAGAACTAATTAAAAAAAAAGCAACTTGGTTCTGAGTCAGTTTCCGAGGAACAACTTTTAAAGTTATAATAACAACAAATCCTAATTATCTTTCTCCACAAGCTTCTTGAAGTCAAAGAAACAGAGATGAAATATAGTGGCACAGGAAGAAGGTCTTATTCCCCCTCCCCCCTTTTTTCTTTTTTACTTTTTTCTTTCTGTCAGTGCAAATGCTGCATACGTTTCATCTGTATTTCAAAGTGTCCGAGTAGTAAGCCTAATGGAAATTCTGATGACATATATATGTGTATGAAAAATGAAACATTAGCTGTGGAATATCTTTTCAAGGCTGTTGCAGTGACTGCTATGATTTGACATACAGGTGGATTTGTTATCAGGATTACAAACAAAAGTTATGTACATTTATTTGTACTTAGGATGCATACTGTAACTTGTTAATCGCTAAATCTGATTTCAAGAAGACGACAAATTAGAGAGAATATTGTGTTTCTTTATAGTGCAATGATCCTTCTGCAGAAATGTTGGAGGTGCTGTGCCAAAGCAAGGGGAGGGGCTCGATGGCGGGGGGACTCCCCGGGACTCTGGGGAGGAAGAGGGTGCTCCGCGGAGGGAGGGAGGCTGCTGTCTCACCACACATGGGCTTGTGGGAAGTGGGAATCTCAGGTTGAGTTACTCATCGCTATGGTGTCAGGAGTGTGCGGAACCAATGATTTTGGTGGCAGGAGGTAACGTACACATGTTTTTCAGCGAAGGTGCTGTAGGAGGACTCGCCGGCGGGCGGGAGGACTGTCGTTTCCCAAGCATGGAAGCCGCCGGGTCCCGGGAGCCCACCGCCGCCTCCTCCGACCTTCTCCCTCCTCACGGTACGAGCCGGGGGCTGCCGCCGCTCCGCTCCCACCCCCAGCAACCGGGCGCTCCGCAGAGCCGGGCCGGGGGGCGCGGGGCGGTGCTGCCCGGGGCTCCGCGCTGATTGACACCGGGCCGGGCGGAGGCGGGACCGCCGGGACCGCGCTACTCCCTCCTTCCATCCCTCCCTCCCTCCCTCTCTCGCTCCCTCCCCGCATCCCGCCCGCCGCCGGGCAGCGATTCCCGCTCTCCGCCGCCGCCCCCGCGCTCTCCCCGTGAGGCCGGTGGCGGGGCCGCCCCCGCCCGCGGCATGGCCGGCTCGCTGGGCAGGGGAGCGGCGAGCTGGCGGATGCGGAGCGCGGCGGGAGGCAGGAAGGAGAAGCCGCCGGGTGGCAAGTCCCAGCCGCGGCACGGTAAGGGGGAGGCGGCGGCGGCGGGGAGACCCTCCGAGGTGGGACGGGGAGCCCCGAGGTCCGTGCGGGGCCGTCCCGCCGGACGACAACTTGGCCGTGACTTGTTTTACCCGCTCGGCGCCTTCGGGGCAGAGGGATCCTTTTTCTCACTTTCCCCTTCAGCGGGTGCGAAGGGAGGGGAGAGCCCTGCGCCCAAAACTCCGCCGACCTGAGCCTCGCGCCTTTTATTTACCGCGTACCGAGGTCGGGGCAGAGGAGCGCTCTTCGCCTGCGTTTTGGCACCTTACTTTGATAGCGGCTCCTTTGGTTGTGGCAGAAAGCGTTTGCAACCTGGCAAGCGCCGTTGAATCTGGGAAGAGTCCTCGAAATCTTTTTCAGCTTGCATCTGCCTAGTCTTAATGCTCTGGAAGCACTGTTAAAAATCCTTACCCTGCGTGCTCTTGTCTCCCCCTTACTCGTTCGCGGAGGTAGATACTCTCTTCCAAGGCTAAGTGGCACACAAGCAGTTCTTCCAAAATCAGAATCTGACTTTGAAAACATGGAAGGGAATGGTGTTGCACACACTATGGAAAATAAGTGTTAAGGTTTGTGACCTGCTGTGTGTTAAACAGTGAATGTATGTACCCAGTGTTACACCTGTCGTGTACGATTTCCTTACCATTACCACTTGGCTGGCGCCGTTGTCTGCTCTGATGAACGAACCCAACTGCTTGTGGATGCGGTTGCAGTGTCCAGAGTTTATCACCAGAATTTGTTCAGCTCTGTGTTCCCTCTGGGTTTTAAACCCTCTATTTGGGTAAGTGGCTTTACAGAAGTCTCTGACCGAACCCCTCAAGGGTAAAGAAACAGTATAAACAGTGTTTTGAGTTCCGTTTTAATTTGTGCTTGTTTGTTGTTGGACACAATATTCTTTAAGGTAACTTTGTGCCTATTGCAGAGAAGATAGTTTGGCTGAAGGAGTAATCTGTACTCTTCAGAAGTACACAGAGCACTGTAGCACATGCAGTAATCTTGACAACAAACATGTTGGGATGATGGGGAGTCTGGTGCCTTAGGTGAAAGTGTTCTGAAGGAGCTGCTTGCTATGAAAGTAATACCACCAAGCGCAGATCTGAAATGTAAGAAAACTGAAAGTTGCTTTTCCTACCAACCATCACCTGGATATTTCTGAGGTAGAGTGATTTTGCAGCCACACCTTTTCTCTTCTGCTTGTTTCTGTCTCTTTCATGAGGCAATGAGGAAACAGTCTAAAAGTTTGAGTGAAGGTTTTGTCTGTGGATATAAAAACTGCTCTAAAATAAATGACTGTGCAGAAAAGGAGGTGTTATCTAGTTAGAGACTAGTCTGTTTAAAAATATTTGTAAATATTTATTCTATTAATTCTGAGTGTAATGCTGTTAGTGGGGAGTAACTCGTGTGAAAAAGAGAGTTGAGATTCCTTTAAGCTATATACGTGTTATTCATGGATGTTACACAGTAGCTAGGCACAGAGCCCAAAATCCTGGATGCAGTGAAGTCGGTGAGAATTTTGCTATTGGTCTGAGAGGAGCCAGAATGGAACCCACAGACTGAGTGGAGTAAGGTGTCAAGCCAAACTGAAAACCTTTGACCGATACTGTTGTGCAACTGTGGCAAAGTTTATGATACCGCAGTATGCTGCTGTGATTAAAATATTATCAAAGTAACTCTATCATAAATTAATTAATTTAGGGAGATAATTTATAACTTCGTTCTAATTTGACTTAACAAAAATGTTGTGGTGTGCTCCAGTCTATCAGAGTTGCTTCTTATACATGTTTTGTAAAGTATCATATGACACTAAATTCTCATTTAGGTAATTACTGTAGCAACATGGAACAGTAAATTGCACTGCAGCCCATACAGTTTGCATCCTAACTAGTTTTCAACTGTACTTTAAGGATAATTACTCTTTCTGCTGTTCCAGCTTTGCAAGGTGCACTGGACTTATTTACCAGGTCATTTACTATCTTTTAATAGCTCCAAATGTAAGATAAAACCAAAATTAAACCTAACTTGTGTCTCCCTAGTACTGATTGTGTGCTACACAAGGAAATTTTGGGGGGAGAAAGAGAAATTCTAGTATTACTTTAGTTAGGTTCTTCAATTTTCAAAGTTATAGAAACACACAGTTTCCTAAGAATAGACTCTTTAATAAATTTCAGCTTTTGTAGAATATATTGACCACCTCCTGCAGGAATAGAAAATTTGCTTAAAATGTTGAAGCTAAAGCATTGGAGAGGTTATAAGTAAGACATACCAGAAAGTAAAATTGTGGTATGTGAGCTGTCAACAATTTTTAGCTAGTAAACACACTTACAGGTTTGACTCATTCGTACGTACATGTATACAGTTATCAAAGTGAGGTAAGAACTATTCACAAAAGTACTGGGAGGTATTGAAAGTATGAAATTCTTTAAGTTTTGGCAAGTAATTTTTCTTTCCTATTCTCTTTTTGCTGCAAAAACATTTCGATGGGCCACCATCAGGTGTTGGTAAAAGGTGGCATAACTCTGTGTTGTCTTATATATTTCTGTGTATGTTTGGATTAAGGTAAGTTTATTTGGGCATCACATAAGAGTCTAAACTAGCAGGGCCATAATGAGTTGTGAACACCTGAGCAAACCTGCAGTTCTAACCGAGCCAAGTTACAAGTATATGCTAGCTTTGATACTCTTTTCACCTTTTATACGAGCGGTTTTGAAGGCTTTTCTCTACTTTTCAAATGTTTAAAACACAAACATGTTTTTTCCCCCTAAGATATCACGTGGAGAAGTTCTTGTTCTACACTTTTTGTATTTTCATACCACGGAAAGCAATGTAAAGTAGAACTAGCATTTCTGCCCTTTAAGGTCTAGACAGTAAATGAAGCCTTTGTCAGGACTCCAGCAAAAAGTTCAAGATGATGAATATTAATGGTATTGTAAAAAGCGTATTTTTAAATGATTTAATGTTGGGTTAACGTTGGTACTTTACCTGTAAAATCTCCCAAGAGCTTGAAAACCTAGATGGAGTGCTAGAGCCAGCATTCTATTACAGATACTCTCTAAGTAAAAGGTGTTAGGGAGTTGCATAACGTAAACTGCAGAGTATATCAGGTAGTATTTTACTGGACTACTTAACAAAATTTGGAAATATTTGCATGAAAAAAATCTCCTTCCTTAAGGAGCAGATATGGGAGGTTTGTGACTTGAAGTTGTGAAACAAAAAGATGTTTAAAGTTACTTAATACCACCCAAAATGACTTCTGGAGAGAAAGCAATATTCTATATTCCTTTTTAAAACTATAGGAAAGTTTTGTAGAAAGAAGTTCTGCAATCTTAGTATGAAAACAAAATGAACAGGGGAAAACAGTACACATGCTGCTTGCAAGTGTAAAACTGTCTGTGTACACAGATGTGGTATTTTAGACAGAAAATGGTTAGTTATTAATTTATTTCATTAACTGCTCACAAAATATGCCAAATTTAGGCTAGGGAGTGGAAGTCCTCTGTGCTTCAGTCAGCAAAATGAAATCAATTGATGTTGTGCTGATGTGTTGGATCATGCTCAGGTAGGCCGGGTAAATAAATGTGAGTTGTAGCAACACATCTCTCTTTTTCACCTGAATCTATTGGCTAATTTCAGTCTTCACCTGTCTAAAACTGTTACAGAACAACACAAAAACTGTTGTCTCCATTTCTGTTTGGTGTTTATTCCACCTGAGTGTAATGGAAAGGGTGCTGCATGGTGAGGATAGAAGTCAACATGTTACCACTCCAGAGAAGTGGACTCCTCTACCTGCATTGAACTGATGGAAGAATGTAGAGAGAGGGAAAGAAAAACCCTACAAACCCATCTGTTTTTCCTCTTGTATAAGCTTAGATGTATGCACGTATGTGAATGGGTTCTCGTTGCTACTGGACTGGACTGATTCCACAGTTGATGGTAGGGAAATGAAGCTGTGTTTGAGCTTTACAGTTTCAGATGTTCCCATTTTCGCACATTTCTTCTTGAAATATTTAAGAATGTGCTTCACGGTTTTCTGTTGGCTTGTTCTTTTTTTTCCTTTTCTGTCTCGTGGGAAATAATGTTCTTGGTCATATTGAGGTAGTCATAACCAAATCTTCTGTTTTGCTGGAGGCGTACTTCTCTATGTCCCATTTTTAACATGTGGCTCATTGTAGTATTTGCAAAAGTAAATGTCTGAAATTCATGTAGACGCTTATATAGATATTGAAATACATATAAAAAGATGCTTAATAGAAAAAAAATTCCCTTCTTGAAGCAAGCAAACCTCTTTTCTGTGATGAGCTGGAATAATCTACAGGTAGACTTTGAACCTTTTCTCGCCTATATGTTAAAAAAGTGTGAACATTGGTGTTATTTCTACTTAGATCTACCAACACTGATGCCTCAGCCAATTTTGGGGTCTCCCTAGCCAGTGAATGTGCGTTTACCATGTGTAATGTAGGCCTTGCTGTGAAGGCACAGCTTTCAAAACAAATGGGTATGTAAAGTGTTTGACCTGGAGAGCAAGAAGGGTTGGTTTGCCAAACGTATTTTAACTGGCTTAGCCTTTTTCTTGATGTAAGCGCCAGCTGATACTTCTTTTATTTTTCTTAATCAGGCTATATACATAATAGGTACAACTTCTTAAAGAACTTGTGTAATTTGGGAGTTAAGTTCCATTCTATGAATGCTTTGAGGATTTTGTTGGGTTTTTTTTGCTTCTTTGTTTTGTTTCTCCAGTTAGTTCGCAATAGTGTTATTGTAAAGAGGAAAATACTCTTCATTGCTAGAAATGTGCCTTTTCCTGGTTTTTCACCTAAGAAGTTATTTATGATAATGATAAAACCTATCATTACAACTTGCACAATTAGAAATAAATAATCAGAGCTACAAACCTATGGGTTTCCTAAATTTCAATTTAAAATAGATGACAAACCCACTACCTAGATCTTAGAAGCAGATTCCAAATACAGTTTTATGATATTCATTTAAATATAATTTTGGCACAAAGATGTAGTTACGAAACCAAAGACTTCCCCTCCATTCCATAACTAGATTTATTTTTCTGACTTTTTTTTTTTTTTTTTTTACAGAAGATTTGGAGAGTTTTAGTCAGACAGAGGTCACAAGTCACTTTGCTGGGAATTGCAAAGTGTGCTTTAAAAGGGGGAAAAAAATAATTTTCCTGATTATTTGGCTTTTTTCTGTTAAAAACTGTGAAGCTAGGTGAAATAATTACTCTGACAGAACTATAGAAGCTATCTCATTTTAGTACATTCTCAAGTATTTTGTATTTTGAGTAACCCTAGCTCAGGGGCATTTTATACTCACATCTGGAAGTTTCCAGTCTTCGTATTCAGTTTAGCGTCTCTGCCTTTGTCTTTCCATTTAGCCTTGCCATGTTATAACAATGAATCATCTTGTCCATTAACTAAAGTTGGAATGTCTGTTTATGCACTGAATTTGTTTCATCGCATCGCCATAATAATTGATTGGAACCGTGGCAACTCTGACTGCTTTCTCATACGTATTTGGGCTGGACTTTACCCAGGGCTGTTCTGAGCAGCAGAAGGATAAGCCGTCCCAAAATCTGGAATATCTTTATCCTCTTAGCATTCAAACTCTCTTTCTCATGAAACTGTAGGGTAACATTTTCATATTCTACCTTTTTGTATATCAAATTGGGTAGAGGCTGTAGTATTCTATGATTCTGTTTCCAATCAAACCAAATCATACCAGGGTTGTAAAACACATACGTGTATAACAGGTAAACCAGGAATTTGTTATTGTAGGTTTGCTTTGATTTGTTCTGTTTTGTTGATAGATTTTTAAATTAGTGCTGATTAAAATATTGAAGCATTAAATAAAAAGTGAAACAAAACTAATAGAGCAGACAAGTGACACAGGGCAAATGAAAGGGCCACGAGGCAGAGCAGGGCCAGCGAATGCAAATTCACACGTCTTGCCAGGTAGTTGGGCTTGCATATAGTACTCTGGTTGCTATTTAATCAGAGTGTTTCGCAAATAAATGCCGTTTTGTTAAAAAGGTATTACAGTGGCTGTACCTTCACTTATTTAATTACATTTACCCTTGGCTGTACCTTGACTCATTTAGTAGCTTTTACCCTTTACTTGCTTTGTGGTAGTATAATTGAAATTGTTTTATTTCCATGAAAAAAATAATACTTTGTTGCATTTGAAATTTAAATACTGAAGAACTTGCTTAATAAATAAAACCAAAATATTGAGTAAAAGTTATGAATTCTTTTTAAGGTGGCTTTGTGGTCGTCTTGTGCATTGTGATATCTAAGAATATTTTTGTGTGCTTTCTATGACCAATTTTCATCAAAAGTTGTTGATGACATATTCTGGTGAAAAGTATCAAAACATAGAAATGAGAAGTAGGAATTAGTAGGTAGAACCTTCTCCTGAAGGCAGATTTAAGTAGAACTGTTTGTGATAACAAACTCAAGAGCCTGTGGAAAGAAGTGAGAAGAAAGATTTGTTATTGTCAGTGACTTCATTGAGATTCGCTGTACAAACCATTCCGGTATTTTGTGCAGTACTTACCACTCTGAAGCTCTGAAACTACAGAGCTGTCCAAACTGCTGGCATTTGTAGTGAGGGGGAGGAATGGGAGGTTGAGAAAAGATACTCTTTCTGCAGAAGCTGGATTGAGTAAATTTGAGTGGTATAACCAGGTGTCCTCACCAGTTTCTTCTTTTTGGCTGATAGTCAACGTGCTTTCATGTGGGAGGTCGAGGTTGCTGCTAGACAAGAAGTGGGCGTGAGTAAATTTTTTTAGGAGGTGAGAGGAGGTTCTGTAATGAGAAACTGTGTGCAGAAAGATGAAGGGACCCTTATGATGCATTCACATCAGCCAGGATGACAAAACAGATTAAATGCTGTGTTCTGTGCTGGTCAGAATGTCTCTTGGCTTCTGTATCATTTTTAAATATAAGACATCCTGATAACCAACTCTAGATATGATTAATATGTGCCTTACACTGTTCAAGCCTGAATTAGAGGGAATGGGAATGCAATCTTCATTATTTATTTAAGCTACAAGTGTGAATTTTTGGCTGTCTAGCTATTTGGAATTCCAAGAAATATTCAGGTCTGCAAATACATTTAAAAACTGGAGGAAAGTAGTATTTAGAACACAAGAAAGGCTTTAGGGAAACACGGTCCTTTCCAGTCTGGATGACGTTGAACTTCTGCAGATTCTCTACGGCAGGCTGCTCCCAGTCCTGATATTGATTTCAGTTAACATTGAAGTAGCCTGAGGGATGGCCAGTTGTTTGTGTTAATGGTAATGCTGGGTGCAGCCTAAATTGCTTGAAGCTTTGGTCTGCCAAGGCAAGTTCTAACAAAACAAAAAAAAGAACTTATCACCGGTTTTGTTCATTGTGCAACAGGAGGACATCTTTGTATTTTTCACTGAGAAACAGTAATGGTCTGATCAGAATAGGAGCGTATTTTGGATTAATTTTGGTTTTTTATGTGTAGCCTTTGTTTTCTTAGTGTCCAGGCTGAGAAGCTAGTCCCAGTACAGTTACTTTACTCTTTTGGAGAGAGAGCTGTTATTACAAATGCCACTGTAGTGACTGGAGTGAGATTCTGGTTCTGGAATGACTTGATCTTGTGGGACATAGCCGCCAGCTGTATGCACCATATCAGTTTGTGAGCTTATTTTCCAGGCTTTTTTTGAATTCTTCTGTATTGTCACTTGTCTCAGGGACTGAAGCAGACAAATGATCTCACAGAATGTGATGGTTAAGTGACACGAGAGTTTTTCAAAATTCTTAACAGCTTTAAGCAGCTGTTCCTTTACAGGGAGGGTAGATCTGAACATGCATCCTGGATCCTGGCTAGCTTTTTTTGCCTATCTTATTCCTGTAGCATCATGATGCCAACTCAATGGTAGATGGACATTTTTAGTCGAAGATTTTTGTATTCTGCAAACTGAAACTCTATTCTACTGCTTTCGCAGTGTAAAAAGATGAAAGTTAAAAAATTCTTTATTGGTGTGGTATGATAATAATAAATTACCTTTTTTTTTAATCAGTAAAATATTAATTTATGATTGTATTTGGCATATCTAGTGAAAACCTGAAAAATGCATAGAATAATTCAGGTTGGAAAGGTCCTAAGGAAGGTCTCTAGTCCAGTCTTCTGCTCTGTATCATCTATAAGATCTGATCAGGTTTCTCAGGGCTTTCTTCTATCCAGCCTTGAAAGTGTCCAAAGAAGCAGAATGCACAAAATCTGGCAACTGATTACTTTTGCACAGGTTGAAATTCAAATTCAAGGTTGAAAACTTTGGAAAAGTAAGATTTCCAGATAATCATCCTGTCTTCCTAGAAATCAGGCCAAGAGTAATTGGTGCTAAAATTATTACATTCATGAACTTGCAAAACAATGCAGTCTGTCTCATTTTAGGATGTTCTAGAAAAGATATCATGGAAAGCTAATAATTTGCTTATATGCATGGTTCTCTGAATAAAAAGAGTGTAACTATTCCTAGGTTTGCAATCCCTTATCAGAGTGTAACTAGAAACGTAGTAACTGTTTGAGGAATGCAGAAGAGTATGCCAGGTATCTAGCCCTGCAATTAGCCTTTGTATAAATCAGAAGTGCAGGTAGGATTTTGTGACAAATATGCTGAACTTGTATCCCATATGCGCCAGACCTAACTTAGAGGTCAAAGGTCAGTATGCATTTCTACCTTTTACTCTCTTCTAGGGTAACAACACCAATCTCTGCTGCATTTCTCTTCAACAGTGTTGAAGCGAGAGAACCGGTGTTGAATTTATTTAAGTGTTGTCTGCATGGATTCCTGCACCGTGCTCTGCAGCAGAGGCTGTTTCACTAGGTTCCGCTTGTAGGAAGTTTGTGTGCTTCTTGGCCCTGGACTTGCTGGGTAGTTGCCCACAAATCTGTAGAAGTTAAAACAGGCTCACTGTATTCCTATGAATCATCCGTTCCTCTCGTCCAAATCAGATTTAAAAAAAAAAAAGAAAAGAAAAGAAGAGATTAAAATTGTCCATGAACCAAGAATTCTGATTTTTGGAGAACTGCACTTCTTGAGCTCTGTAGTCAAGAGCAAGGAAGCTGTAACCAAATTGCAGCCCTGTAGCTACAGGCCTGATGTTCATCGATTACCAGGAACCTGTTACAGATTTTGGGGTGTTTGTCCCTGGCTTCTTTGACAAGGAGTCCGGAACTTTGGTTGTCCTGGTGAATCTGGGCTCCCAGCACTCTCTGGGTCGCAGTTGTTGGATGGTTGCACTGCTACCTTCTCGGAGGCTCCACATGACACCCTGCTAGCAGGAAGGGTGGTTGGGTTTCTCTGTGTGTCTCCTGTGTTGAGGAATCTGGTGAAGATGCTTCAGCTTCATTTCATCTTTATGTCATGGTATCTCTTCTTGTGTAGGAACCTACTGGTGAATGCCACTGTTTTCCAACAGTACTCCTGTGTAAAAAATTGTCATGCAACACAGCCTGCATGCAGTTGTACAACCCTGCTGGTACCATATTTTTATGATATAGAAGAATCCTGTTCTCCTTTCCAAGGAAGCACTTTATAATTTTTGGTATTAACAGCATATGCTGATAAATTCAGTTATTTGCTGTAATTAATTTGTTAATGATGTGGTAGGATATGCTGGGCCATGGACACTCT
Source organism: Trogon surrucura (assembly GCA_020746105.1). Classification (NCBI taxonomy): domain Eukaryota; kingdom Metazoa; phylum Chordata; class Aves; order Trogoniformes; family Trogonidae; genus Trogon; species Trogon surrucura. The sequence goes on along the minus strand of CM036622.1, from coordinate 15,347,137 downwards.
CAAGGCATTCTGGTCAAAAGACTGGTTAGAGAGCCACTTTCTTTGCTTAATAGCATTTTAAGAAGATCTTTCACTGAGTTCCGTGGCCATTAAAGTTTCAGTTTTGATTTTTTTCTCTTGCTTGTGTTGCTCCAACTGTTGTTTGTTTGTTTTTTAAAAACCCACCCTAGTATCTGATTTTATCTTTGTCCCACTGCTCTTTGCAGGTTTTGTATTTAACAAGTAGGTGGGTAAGCAAAGTTGTGAAAAGTTGGCAGTGGCTGACTTTGTGATGCAAATGACAAGACAGATTTTGCCTGTTCTTAATTTTTAACATGTTTCTTGAGAATTAGCACCCGTACTGCAACAGTAGTATTTTTAAATGTGTCTATGTGCAAGAAGGTGTGTATGAAACCAATCTGTGCAGCAGAAGAAATTATAATGAACTAATAGCTTTTTCAGGAGTCTGATTGTAACTCACAGAGACTTGAATCTGGTGTAGGTAAATGTGCTGAATGGAAGGTGACGCAGCGTACTTTCATTGTCAGAGCAGCACTGTGTAGTGTGTGTCTGTGTTACCACGTTTTGTCATTTGTGTGTTTTTGCTGCAGAAGACGATGGCAATCACAGCAGGCACTGCTGAGGAGCATGACTAGGAACTCTGCTGCCATCTGTGTTAGTGTTCATGTTGTGTGCTTGTTTCCATATGTACAGTTTAGCACTTAGTCTCTACAATCATTGGAGTAACATAACTGAAAACAGTTGTGATAATGAAAGTCAACAGCAAACAGTCATTTAAGAAATTAATATACTTATTTTCAATATATGTGCTCCGGGTTTTCTTCTTCTCCTTCCCCCCCCCCCGCCCCCCCCCCCCCCCCCCCCCCCCCCCCTTTTTTTTTAATCTCCTACTATAAATACATTTCATGAGATACTGCTGCTCATTTCAAATTTAAACTCATCACTTTTGGCTTTGTACATTGTAATCACCTCCACAGCAACCGCTGTGATGCCATAAACAGAGGGTTTGACTTCAGGTGAAGAATGTTGGCAGTAAAAGCAGAAAAACCCATAAAGGAAAATGTGGGAGGATGGGGAGGACAGGGAAAGTGATTATTCTGGCTTTCTGTGTCGCAGTTTCCCACCGCCCCCCAAACAGTTTTTTAATCTTTACTGATAGCTGAAAGTAAATAAATTCTTTTAAAAAGTCAGAGTCGGACTTCAATTTTAGACAGTATAATTGAAAAAATGCATAAGCAGCGGAGTTTTATTCTGCATAGGATTTCTTTTTCTCTCTTTCCATTCATTTTTTAAAAATCACTTTAGTAAATCCACCGTGGGAGGATAGTTTTGCTGCTGTACTTTTCCCAGGATGCAGCAAGAGAAATTGCATTTGCAGTTCAGAGAGAATGAAATTAAACTTGCTCTGTCCTGATGATCCGCTACTCCTACACCCAGCACATTTCTGGGAGAGACTCTTGTGTGCTGTAGAGAAAGTGCCCTGAATGTGCTTGCACCTGCTCTTGTGCATGAAGGAACAGGCACGGATTTGGGCCCACGTAGCTCTCAAACTAGAGTTAAGGACTGTGTGGAGTGCCTCTGTGTGTGTCTGCCTCCTCTCGGAGGTGTCACTCCTGGAAGGGGGGGACTTCAAATGTGTCACTTTGCTTATAGAGGTTGAGACTACTTGCCGCTCTATAATTTATTTATCCATGCTCAAAAAAAATCGTGGTTTTAGAGGGCATCAGCCAGTTGCGGGGTACCCACTTTCAACTTGCATCATCTCACATCCAAAACATAATTGGGTGCTAAAGTGTGAAATCAATAAAAAGTGATCGACAAACGCAAATCACATTGTGACAACTGAAAGAGTGTACGGCCATTTATTTGTTTAGTTGTGTGTAAGTGGAAAAGACAGCTTAAAAACCAACCATGCTCCATTTTTTTTCAGTAAAATCTTGTTCTTTAACCCTTCAACCATCTATCCAATCGAGTTTATGTACATAAACCTTTTTTTCCTAGTCTTTCATACTACTTTTACAGCTGTCCAGTTATTTCTTTTGAGCTGTGGCTTCTTTTGAGCAGCTTCTGGTGTATAAATTCTCAGATGACCTTACTGCTCATGTTGCACTTTAAATAAGACACCTAACAAACTGCACAGCAAGAAGGACTTCCTTTTCTCACAGAATAGAGATTGAATGCATTTGATGCTTATGGAGAAAAAAATTCTCCAATAAGAACAGAGAGCGTCCAAAGATCAGCAAGGATCTCTGTTTAATATAACACTGATCCTGTGCTCCGTAAAGCTTGCTAATTAGAGGAGACTCCCACAATAGAAATAAAAAAAATAGAACTTTATATGGCAATTCATTTACATTTCAAAGCCAAAGAGAGAGTGGGAGCACTCATATCTGTAATTCCAAAAGTCCCTCTGTCTGGATGGTTGTTTCTATAAAACTAATAAAGTATGGGCAGTTTTCATCCATTTCATTTGTTCCATCTTCTTATATGAGCCCTTAATCTCCTGCTTGCTGATCCCTGGCTTATAATCAGGTTTGACAGAGATAGGAAGGTGGTAAATATCTAGACGTGAAAGTCTATAGCAAGATAGAACTGTTGTTTCTCTCCTCACACCTCTAGCAAGGAAAAATTTTATTTGCAAAGTGTGAATAACTTAAAGCTGCCTGGTTTCAGGCCATTTTTACGTGCATCTGTTTACAAGCAAGCCTTTTTTCTTTTTTTTTTTTTTGGTCTGGAAAAGGCAGGGAAAAAGACTTATTTGTTGGCTTGCTTCTGAACATTTTGGAAAGCAATTTTCTGTCAACCTGATTAATTATTCTGTTTTCCCAGAGGCTGATAACATGCTGGTTTCAAGTAAGACCTGAAATAATAGATATTTGATGTGTGCACAATCATTTTGATTCCCGAATAAAGTGATTCCTGAATGTTTTTAATGCTGTCAATAAAAACCTTGCAGTTAAGTGAATGAAAATGTTTAATAACTGTACTTAGCAAAACCAGTTCATGTTTGGTTTTTTGTTGTTGTTGTTGTTTTTGCACTCTTTTATATATATAGATGCACAATTTCCATGTCTCTTTTCATTCCCATCAAAATGGGAAAAAACTTCCTCTTTGATTTTTAAGCAAATCTCTACATAATCTTGAAGCTCAGGTTTTGCTACAAATTAACACAGTAAGAATATTCAAAATATAGAAGGTCAGGGACATACACAAAGTTAAGCATATGCTCATGTTACATTAAGCGTAACCGGTGCCTACGGAATAAAATAAATTCTTTTTCTTCTTGAATATTTTTACCTGGTTGTGTCTCCCCTTTACTTTTTATATCATTATTTATAATTCTGACATGATCCCATTGTAGCCTGTCTGCCATAATTTTTTCTGTTAGCAGTCTTGGAGGAAAAAAGTTCTAAATAAGCTACTATATTTTCTCTCTCACACTCTTCTTTTCATGATACACTAATTTCCATGCCTTTGCTGTCCCAAAAATTCTTCCCAATTTTATTTAGTCCCCATAACATCAGGTAAGTCTGAGCTTCACTGCCAAAAGCAAGAATTTAAATGCAGTTTCCCCTTCTGTTTAACCTCTTGCCTTTCCTTTTTAGGGTTTGGTGTTATTGCTACCCGCCTATTCAAATTTCCTTCTGGCACGCTACAGAATCTTCTATTAGATAAATATAAGCTATCTACTGCTAAGATATAGCCCTCAATGTGATTTTCTTAAAGAAATTTGTGGAGTTTTTCATGGATATGAAGATTTTCAGGATTTTTCTTGTAATTGCAACAACAATCCAAATTGTCAGCCCCATCTACTCATATTATAGCACCATATTTATGTTTTCTCTGATTTCTGTTGATTTTGTGCGAATAACTCCAGAAAGATTGATCATAGTACACTTTCCAGGTACAACTTTACAGATAGAAGGATTCTTCTGAGTAAATCATGCTCCTAACTGTGCACGTCAAAACCAAACTCAAACCACAAAATGCATGGATAAATGCTAGTCATGATTGTCCTCCTTGGCAGCTGCTGTTTTCACTGATCTAGCTGTGGGAAAATGTCTTTTTGTTGCTTTGAGTACATGTGACTTACAGAACTCTGAGAAAATTGCTGCTAGAAATGGAGAATCTGCTTTGGGAGGTGCCTGCAGACTGTGCAGGAGTGAAGGACTGCATTAGTGCTCGTTACTGGCAAATGGTAAAAACCCATTTTTGTTAGATCAGGATCTCTTACTGTTCCATCCACCTGCCTTTTGGGTTTTCACAGGATGTGCTGTTACAGAACTTTGAGAATGATATTAAAAAGTTGCATGCAGTAAATGTGCATTACAATTTCCTTATTAATGCTGCTTTTCCCTTTGGCAAGCTTTTCAACTTCAGAGAGTATATTTCTTCTCCTGCACTTAGAATTAATTTTTTATGCCTTGACAGCCAAGTTGCTTGAAGTAGGAGTAAACCACCACATATAGCACTTACTGAAGGGGAATACTTGGACTGAGCTGGTCCTACCAGCATATGACAGTGTCCAACTGACCATGAGCCAGAAGAGAACCTTATGGTAGGAGGGAATCACAATGTGTATGGACAAAGACAAAGCCGACGTGGAGTTCAACGTATAGGAACTACCTGACATTCAGGCAAAAGTGATAACCATTGTTGTTTGTGCCAGCATTTGAATTGGCCTTTAATTAGCTTAGAATTATAAAGTTTGCAACTTTATGTGAAAGATGGTAAGGACTGTGTCAACTGAAAGTGAATTGCCTGAGATTTTTGAAGAGACTATTATTAAAAACAGTACCATTGCCACCAAAATATGAATTCCATATAATTTATTTATATCTATTGTATGTTATATCAATGTATAAATTGTATATAGATAGATAAGCAGAAAAAAATATGCAAAACCCCATGTGAGAGGACACAGCTTTGCCCGTGTGTTTCAACCAGTTATAGATGATTTTCTGGCTGTGAGTGAGGAGCTGTATTTAACGACTTAAACATATAGGGGCATATAGGCAGTGTCTGCACAGTGGTTATTTGCATTTGAGAAATGGGAACAGGTATCCAAGGAATTTCCTAAGGCAAGTTAGTAGATTTTTGAGTGTGGAGAAATATGCATATACTGAGGAAAGATAGCATCTGGCTAAATCTGCATGCATAGAGCTTGAATGTTGTTGTCACTTTGCGAAATTGCTCATCACTAGCTTCTTGAGTAAACAATTTAATTTTACAAGTGTGGAATATTTTTGAATGATGACATATGATATATTTTAACAGTGATAATGAGGGAAATAGCAAAGAGTGTGATTAAGAAAGAGACAGGACGATAGAAGTAGGGCAGCAAAGCTTCACATAGAAGGTTTTATTTCCAGATAAAGGGCATTCTACAACTGAGGATGCATAAAGGTTATTATAGTGGATTTAAAAAGAGATGTGGAGAAGGTGAAGTATTTGATTGGTTAAAGAAAACAAAGATGAGTATCATGGACCGTGGTCAGCAATAATGATCATTCCAGTTCAACAGCTGGAAAGAGTATTTTACAGATGTCCTAATCACAAACATAATAAAACAGTAGAAAGATGTTGTTTTAATTTTCTCTTCATTGAAACCAGGAAACAAATGAGAATATTGAACTGAAAGTCTTCTGGTATCTATGATCGGCCTATGGAAACTTAGAGTTCTACAGGTAGAAATACAATGATTTGTGCGATATATAATTCATATAATGAAACTGTTGCAGATTTATATGTCTGTGCAATTTATCTGATTTGTGTTTGTCTGTAGAAAAACAGTGAAGACAGTTTTCCCACATAAAGATCAAATCACAGGATGAGCTATTAGAATAATCAGATACTTAGTTTAGTAATGTCTGTAAGGGGATAGAAAATTTTGGAACACCTGCCTCTTTCAATAACACCGAGCTAGTAGTTAACAAATAGCGACTCCCAGTTCTCAAGACAGATCAAAGATACAGCAACTTATCAGCCCAAGGTGAAAGGGCCATATGGATTGAGTTTTTTCTTTTTCCTTTTTTCCTTTCTCTTTTCCCCCTTGTGAGTCCAGAAGTACGATTCTAGCACACCTAGAACTTTTGGTTAGCTGTCACAAGCTATCGCTAAATAAGAATGTCTTTGGAGTTAGCCTGGCATTTGGGATATTTCAGAGGAAATTGAACCAGGTGCTAGGGGAACTCTTAGATGTTGAAATTGTTGCTGGTAATGTTTTTGTTGCAAGGAAAGGAAAAGTCAGGGAAGAAGTGATAGGATACTGTGATATTGGATGGTAGCAACTCTTTGGAGCATGCCAGGCAGCGCTTGTGTCTAAATCAAAGGATGAAGAAGAAGGCAGCATTTGTGGGAAACTGAAGGAAGATCAAGGGAAAACCTAAGGGTGTCTTTTTAGCTACACTGTGATAGTTCTGGAAATTCCCCAAAACAGGTGCTGTTGTGAAGACTGCACACTGTGGCGTTTGCTAGCAAAGTCTTTGGAGACATGGGAAGATACAGAACAGTAAAATTGATAGCAGAGCTGCCTGAGACCAACGGTCACAGTTAAAATGGCAGTTCCCTAGCTGACAGCGTGTAACTGCTCACATCGCTTGAAAGCTAGATAGCAGTACATCACAGGGACCGACTGTGGATTAGAGGAACTGGGTCCTTTCTTGCCTTTTGCAGTCCATGCCACTGTCATACAACTGGCAACATATGGAAATAATTCATTCCAATCTTTTATGTCTATGTCTCAGCCTCTTAGTTCTGCTTTTCCTGGTTCCCAGTCCAAGTTTCCTTCTCCAGGCAGTCCCAAGCCCCTTAACACTCTCAATTCCCCCCTGTTTTTTCTCTTCCTGTCTTCTAAACCATTCACATTCATTAATATTTTCCAGATTATGGGCAATCAATATGTTTCCCTAGCCTAATTTTCCCAAAAAATCTTTAGCCCTGTTCCCCCCAAAATTCCGTCTCGGACAGATGTTGAGCAATAAAAAGTGTCATTGCAAATGAAGTTTGGCAAAGTCCTAAGCAGCTGAAAATGGGGTCTTCCTGATAGCAAATGATGGCAGTGTTAACAAGCAGTGCTGTCTGTTCTCCCCGTAATCACAACTTTTCACACCCATGTTGACTAGATTGTCAAAAGTTTAGAGGAACAAAGTATGTCTAGCGCTCACGCCTGAGATTAATAGGAAGCATTTGAAAGGGACTTAAGACAGATGAAAATAAAAATACACTTCTGATTGATACTGCTGCCTAATGTTTTTAGATGTAGCAGTCAAGGATACTGTGGCTAAAGGAACACATGCATTATTTTTTGTCTTTCATGTATTGCATGTTTGATGGTACTGTGTGAGATTTGCGTAGATCTTGTCCAGTAGCGATTTAAAAAAAAATTAATTACCACATTATGTAATTTGAAAAGAAGAATGCAGATAAAACACACAAACATGCATTGAATTTCCTTTTCAACCCTGAGTACATTTAATTGCAGAGAGATTCAGCAGTGAGTTGAGAAAGCCATATTTTTTGTTCTTATTTGAACCTCTGTCTTTAACTGAATGAACTAAATTTTCTTGAGACCTTCTTTAAAGCTCAGCATTTTTTCTAAATAGTGTTTTATTTTAGTGCATAAAATATTTAAATTCCATGCAAAAATTTTATATATGTGTATATATATATATATTTGTCTTTCTATTTCAAAGTAATCCAGCCTGGAAATAGAATAACTATCATCTAGAGACAGTTTCAGTTTTCTATAGAAAACTGGTATCCAGAACAACTCCCCCTCTTCAGGCAGTCTTGGTCTTCTCCCAGACTGAGATAGCTTTATACCTGAATTATGTGTCAGTGTGCCCTCTATTTCTCTAGGTGTCATTCACCACTTCAGTGCTGGTACACATCCAGTTTTGCCACCTTGCTGTTATAATTCATGTGAAATTAATGCAGCTGGAATCACACAATTTTTAAATCACAATCCGTGTTTGCATTTACAGTAGCCCAGGGGTCCTAGAGTCTGTCTTCAGCATGATGAACCATGTCCCAGCAATGTGAACACTGAAATGTATATTTGGAAGCATGAATGGAAAAATGCAGAAAAGAACCAGGGCTGCTTCAAAACAAGCAAACAATCAAGGGAGCAAGCAAAGTGTCTTGGGAGGACCGCAGGAATACAAGCTGCCTCACTTCCTATGCTGTTTGACGACATGCAGGGCTAAAAGCAAGCTGATGTGATGAATGCACCATGCTCCCACATTGCCTTGAAATATTTGTGTGTTGGAAGCAGCAAATCCATCGTGTCCTAAAGGCAAATTTAGGTGAAGTATCTCCTCTTCCCACTGCCTCGTACTAGATGTGCCACTGGAAGGAGCTAAAACATGGATGTTGTGCATAGTGTCTGGCGCTGTTCTAAGGCATTTCCACAAAGATAGGGGCTTGAATGGGCATCTCTAGTCTTTAGACTTTGGAATTTATTCCTCTTTATTTTGTTCCCTGCAAACACATTAAAAAGTTGAGTGAAGTTTTCCAAGGATGACTAGAACAATAGCCTGGGCTGGGATAACTTACAAAGTTTGGAGCAGTGGGAACAAGACCAAAAATGAGCACCAAGGTGAGCTCGGCCAGCAGTGTGACCACCCTGATATAAGAGATCTTTCACAAAGGTTGAGTGGAGAATAGCTGAAATTGCAGGTGAAGACACTCTCTTAGGAAGTAATGTGCCCCATTTTTCTGCTGGTGCGACAAGATGAAATGGCTCATGCCATGGTCAGACGTGTGCTGCGGAGGGAATGGGAGCGCACGGTTGAGAAAAAAGTGCAGGACTGGCATCCAGCAGTTTGATTCACTTGGGCTGCTTCAGATGTACAACGTCAGGCAACAAATCACTCTTCTGTAGCTGCTAACAGGGCAACAGCACTATGCAGTGTTTATGCTATATTTTTTCCTTCTTACGCTGCTGTATCACTTTTTTTTTTTTTTTTTTACTTCTTTGCAATTTAAGCCTCTTTAAGGCATGCCTCAGGGCAATGTGCTGATAGTCTGCAGAATTGTACATTGCATTATGGGCTCTATTACCCACTCTTACAATCCAGAAGGTGTCAGTTATTGTGCGAGGGCTCTGTATGAAAAGGCTTTATGATCACCAAGCGCTAGTAAAATAAGATAGGAATGTCATTCCAATACCAAAAGGGAAAAAGGGTACATGCACAATTTACTGATGTTGGCATGGAGACTTGCACTGAAACAGTAGTTTTGTGTAGTGTTGTTAAAAGAGTTCAGGACAGCATAGCCATTATAGAGAAAAGTCTGAAATAGCTGCTGAGGATCTGAGACATCTGTGTAAGGAGTGAAAAAGTGCAGAGAAAGTATAGTTTTTATTTCTAGAGTAAATGCCAGCAGAAGGCCAAGAATAGAGTTTAGCTGAGGGAAGCACCTGCAAGGTCTTGCAGGAGGGGCATCTGGACAAACGCAGAAATAAAAAAACCCCCACCCCTCTTCAGAATAGTGTACTGTTGATAACAAACATCCCTAGGAAACAAAGCACTGTGCGTTATGATGGGGACAAGAGGCCAACTGTAGACCACTGAACTGTCACATCTGTCCTGCAACATTTTACCACCTAGGAAAGCGGGAATTTACTTTCATGACTTATACCCTATTGACACTAACATATGAGCAATCAAAACTTCAGACATGTTCTGATACAGCTCTGTTGTGGTTTTACATTTGGTTGTTTATATTCAATTAATAAACAATTTTTGTTGTGAAAAACATGGCAAAACCATCACTCTGAAGTGCAGCTTCCTCCTAATAATGTCAATTCCTAATAACTTGTTCATGCAAAGACAGAGCCTTTATTTTCTTTCTTACAGTAAGGAATCATTTTTCCTGCCTTCTACCCTCTAAATTTCAACTGGGAGCGTATGATGCAGCTCTGACCCTGGATTACCTTTTAGAAACATGCTTTTTCATTGTTTGTAGCATCCATAAAGGATTTTTAGCTTTGCCCCCCCAATCCATTAAAGGGGAACTTGGATATAACTGCAGAGATGATGAGCAAAATACAGCAGGTGTGTACAACAGAGCGAGCTATTGGTCACAAACATCCAGCCTTGTCACTTCCAATTTACTTTCACTCTTACTGGTTACCTCAGTCTTACAACGAACTAGTCCTCTTCCAGGGCAGTATGTGGAGATGAGTTTCCAAAGAGCCTGACCTAAATGACTTCGCTGCTGTCTTTTTCCATCTTCTCAGTGAGGGTGACAGAACACTGGAACAGGCTGCCCAGAGGGGTTGTGGAGTCTCCTTCTCTGGAGACATTCAAGACCTGCCTGGACACGTTCCTGTGTAGCATTATCTAGGTGTTCCTGCTCTGGCAGGGGGATTGGACTTGATGATCTTTCGAGGTCCCTTCCAATCCCTAACATTCTGTGATTCTGTGATTATCTGGTATTTAGCCATGTTGTGTAGTGCCCTGTGTGAGACAAAGACATAATTTCTCTTGTTGGCCTTAGAAGTTCATGGAGCAGACTGATGAATGCTGTTAGAGTTCAAGCAAAACTGGAAACCTCAAGCAGGTGCCTGTTGATGTATCGGAACGAAGCTAGTTAGCTGCATATCAGCTGGAATTGAACTGACGAATTTCCAAATGACAATGACCAAACTTAGCACAACGTTAAGGAACTGCTCTCATGTTGGTGGAATAGCACTGAAAATCATTTCAAATGAAGACGTTTTCCCCAGGGGGTTTTGTTCGAAGATATGTTACTGAAGGCACAGCTTCAGAACCTTAATTTGACCAATGATTCCCTTCTAAATGATCAAGCCTCAGAGTATCAATGGCTGATGAAGCTGGTCTAGGAAGGATTTTGGAAAATACCCTTTTTGATTCTTGCCTCTCATGGAGTCCCTTTTTGTTCTCATAACCATTTGCAAGTTCATAAAACACAATGTAACTGCATAACAGTGAAGAACAGAAACTAGTTTACTGGCTTAATGATGGTCAACATTGGGAAGTACATTGGAATGGTTTTGCTTTGCAAAAAAATCAAGATTTTTAGTTGATTACCAAGCTAAAGTCTCAAATTTCATCCCAAGTCTCAGAATTTAATTTGAGGATCCCACGGCTGGGTGGGAAAGGCCTTGATTTCTTGTAGTCTGCCTTGAAAGTTGGTGTATAGTAATCTGCTGATTTTGGAGAAATCTGTGTGATAAGAAAAAGTCTTTTTTAAGTATCTGGTATGTAACCTGTGTCACTGAGTGTCTTAACACAAATTCTCTTTTGTTCCTTTTGTATTTTTTTGCCACTCAAATGAGACATATACGTATATACATACCTTATATACATAACTTTTAATCATCCTTCTAATTTTTAAATGAATATGTGATATCTGTTTGGTTTTTTAGAAACACTACTGTGTATGTATACTGTCAGAAAATTGTCAGAAAACTAGTGCCTTTGAGTCAAAATTAGACAAAATTCAGAGCCAAATAATTTGAAATTGTAACCTTGCATATCTGTGCATTACAGCTGGCTTAGCTATAATTCTTTAGTTAACAAACAGAGGTGATCTATGTGTCTGATTAAGACCAACATGGCTGGAATTTTGAATTTAGGAACAAATATTTTCTTTATGGAGTCCATAGTGCAAGAATTGTTTGGGTTTCTTTGTTGTTGGTTTTCTTTTTTTCCAAAACTTCAAAACAAAAAAAATGAATGTAATAGTCTCCTTGTGGCAAAACTTGAAAATATAAGTAAGCAGAATGCACAAAATTATTTTAGATTCTTTGACCTATTTAAGAAAACAAGAACCACAAATTTTTGGACTTAATTCTATCAGTATTTATATCTGTAAAGGAATGTGTTAGTTATTACCAAAAATGTGAAAGACCTGTGAACTAGAAAGAGGATATTGAACAGAAACCAAAGAATTACAGGTTCAGTTCACTGTCAATTCAAATACAATTTGAACCTCAGAGTGAATGTCCCACCATGTAACCGCCAAGGCTTCTCAGGATCATGAGGCAGAAAGCAGTGTTGTTTGCTTTCCAGTTGTTAATGACATGATTCACACATCCGTGGCACATCTGAGAGGAGAACACAGTTAATATCTGAGACCATCTGAAATGAAATAATGTTGTGATTTGTGCCAGATGGATGCCTAAACTAATTACAATGACAGTGCTTCCTAAGTAGGGTAACGATATGACCTAATTCTGGTCAGTCTAGAGAAATCTATTTGGTTGAACTTTCTTTCAACTCTGTTTAGCTCAGACATATGTTGAAAGATAACCTAATGGGATGTTACAGCAATCTGTTTGTAGTTGTCTAAGCTATTGAATAGTCTACTGCCATAATTGTACCAATGATGGTCTGTACAAGTACTGAGACAAAAAGACTAAAGACTATTATTTTTATCCTTAGTATGAAGCCTAAAGAAATAATCTGCAATACCTTGGTATTGCAATTTGGTATGAGCAAAACAGTCTTGACTTAGGAATCTTTGTGGAACTTAATTCTTAACCAATTAACACAATCTTCTGATCATGTATTTGGATGTTGAAGGGGAAGAAAAGAGAACAATGTAAACAATTAAACAAGATTAAATGAGTTCATTCCTCTCCTTCCCTTTCCCTTCCCTGTGCTCATCTTAACCCAAACACCTATCCTAACCCCTTCCAACTCCAGGCTTCCCTTAGTTTCACTGCAGGTTAGTCTTACTATTTTCCAGTTTCCTTGGTGAGATGAAATGAGGGAGATGGATTCATATGCCATAACAGTATAATTGTGCTTGTCTTTGTTTCAGTGTTTTTCCTGCCATTCTTTTTCTTAATGTCCCTGCTCTAGGGTAGCATCCACAGGCTAAAGTCCCCTTGGGGGCTTCCTTGTGCTAACACAGGTCACCTGTGGCTGCAGTCCCTCAGGGCACCTCCTTGGCATGGAGCACCTCCTGCCCAGATTGTGTCTCCAGCTCCTTGTCTCCCACCATTCACAGCTGCCACTGGCTCTCTTAAACCTCTGTCAAACGTGCCTGAGGTTTTGGGGGTTGATGGGCTGTGACTGGCTCAGGGCTGTCTCCCGCTCATGACACCACTTCAGCCCTCTGCTACTGAAACTCTGCCGTTGGTGCCCAATATACAGCTGTAGTGCAGATTTTTCCAATCTCATTTTGAAGTTTTGCTCTAAAAAAAACAGCTCACAGAGAGACTTGAGCCTGCAGTAGTGAATTTTGTAAGGGCCTGGAGGAAACAGTCAACATCAAGAAAGGTCTGTTTGATGAATAGCAGGTAGAGAGACAAGACTTGGTAAAGAATTGTTTCTTAAATCTTAGTTGTGTGTCGGTCCTAGTGTTTCATTGACACTGGAGTAATTTTTCACTTTAAATAACAAGAGACACTATTTCCTCATGGCCTCCTTCAAGATTACTTCTGAGAGATAAGCAGCATGCTCATTTACCTTAAGCTGCAGCATTCTTCATGCTTTTATTATTCCTTTGCTGCATTTTAATATATTATTTGCCATATTGCTGAAACAGTCACTTAGCTCATTGGAATGAAATCTTTTCTTGGTGAACAGAGGCAGCAGAAAGCCTGAGAGCCTGGCAGGGGGGTTCTTTTGCATGTGGTCCCACTGCCCGGGCAGCTGATGGCCATTTCCTGGTCTCTGTAACCTGGGATTTCAGCAAAGGTGCTTGTCCAGTTTGCTGACTCTGAATGCACAGATCTTTGTTTCCCACCTAAATCTCTCCATAGCTATTGCAGCCGTGTCATCTCCTAAAGAGTTCAGGACTAAACAAGCTGATACTGGACTTTTTAGTATAACGGTGTGAGGTCGGTAGTCTTGGTTAAGGCTGCTGTCTGAAGGCTCCGAAGTGGAGTGCCCTTTTGCTTAACAATTCACGTACATTTAAAAAGCCTTTTGAGTTTGTTTTCTAGGTAGTCGTATTCTAAAACTTATCTTCACTTTATTGAGGAAAACTGGAATTTGCTGGGATTTGAATATCTGTTTGGATTCCACCTACTGAGTTGAACACCTCTAGACTGCAGGCTTTCTGACCGACATATCCTATTCATCTGAACACAGAAGCCTATTATATAAATTGTGCAAGTCCTATTTTATTCAAAATGAGCTATCATTCTGGCTTCACATAAGATGAAGAAAATATCTTTTTGCAAAGCTGACTGAAAGTCAGTAGACCAAATTGTGTAAAAGGAGTTTGGTATTTCAATTTAAAGTTATACTGAGGATGGAGGAGAAAAGGAGAGACCTTTTTGTGCTGAAAGTTATGATTAGGACAAAAATAATTCTAGCATAATGGTCTCCCTTTGGAAAATGGGTTTTCATTAAAATCAGCCTTCAGCTGATTTGATCAGAGCTGTCAGTCACAAGAAGAGGCCATTAGGCATGAAACTCTATGGAAAGATTGTAGGTGCGTAGCCTACCAGTTTATATCTTCTATACAATAAATGCCACCACACTTTCTGATTTGAGAAATATGCAAATAGTTTGTTTAATCAGAAATGCTGAAGCAATAATTTCTGAGTTAAGATTCTTGGGGGGAGGGGGAGGGAGTGTGTTACTTTATTCTGAATTCCGTGAAGATCTTAGATATTATATTTCTTTTCTGCATTGTAACTCATCTGTAGTAGTGTTGGGTTTATTGGATGTTGTGTAACATTTATGTGTTTTGTGGAATCTGTAACTTGGCAAGACATTTGCCCTGGTGAGGCTGGGATGTTAGCTGCGTGTTTTACCCAAGAATTTCTCAGCAATGAAACAGTAGGCTAATCTTCATAAAAATAGTTATATACAACTGCCCAAACACTTGTATCTATTACTCGAGTAGAGTATATCCCAAGGCGATATTTTAAAAGAGAAGCATCTTTCATATTTGTAATATTTTCTACATTAATTGAACTGAAAGAGTTTATAGCATTAATTGAAGATGTCAGAAATCTAAAGACTAGTATTAATGAACAATAATCCTATTTTGCTGATTTACTACTATTCCTAAATTACTGGCTGTTGTAATCATATATTTCTGAATAAAATGCTATGGAAATTGTAATTTCTGTATAGAGGAAGAAAAAAAAAAGCAGCTCGGAATATTATTGTGTCTGTGATGGATTCTTGACATCCAAAGTTTTTGATACGTACAGAGATGTGACAAGTGCGACACAACCATTCGTTTTTATGTGAAGTGGCCCTAACTCTAACCCTAAGCTTAATGAATCTATGGGTTGAGGCTGATGTCCCTATGGCCCTGGATGTCCCAAATGAGAAACGTGTGGATGGAAAAATGTCAGTGCTGTGCAACTCACCCCTTGACATGCCTTCCAGCCCCAGTGTCCCTGGAGCTGTAGGCTTTAAGTCCCTCTGAACTCTAACCTTAACCCTAACCCTTAACCAATCTCTGGGTTCAGGCTATGTCCCTATGACCATGGGTACTTGTTCTGGCTGCATTCAAACACAATTTCCACAGAATGTGATGATACCGTTTGGATTTAGCTTTGAGAGCTTTGGTATCAGTTGTATTTTCTGATTTATTTAAGTACACATATTCAAGCCATTAGGAAGCTAAGGTTCTCAAATTTATCTCTGTGTGATCTGAGGAGACATAACACTTACCTCACCAGCCTGGGGATGGCCCTCAGCTAACAAAGGCTCGCTCTTCAAAAAAGTAACAAGACTAGTATATGTACTCTGGTTATAAGAAAGGAGCAACCCAGTATGAGTTGTTGGATTTTGTTAGATTTTTTTTTCTTCTTTCCCCTGGTATTGTTATATGCTGTAGTGCACACACACAGAATATCATAGGCTACTTGGTCTTCTGCTAAGACCTACTGCTTTTTTTTCAGAGAAGTTTCCCAACTTCCTTTCCTTGCATTCCCTCACTTCTATTTCCATCAGTCTGCAGTCAGCTTCCTTTCCCTAACATCTGCAAACTCATCCTAAATTGAAAACTTTCTTTGGACTAACAGCTGAAAGATATCTCTGCATCTACAGTCTTGACAGACTCCTTGTTTTTTGACAATTGTGTAGGTGTAAATTTCAGCATATGGTGTCCTTTACCGAGTGCACTGAGTGCTATTGAGGTGGGTAATATCAAACAGAGTTAGTGTAATATGTGCCAGGATAAACTTATACAAGAAATGAGTAATTGACAAAATAACTGAGAAAAGGAACATTTTCTTTAAAAATAAACACTCAAAAAAGTCTTCCGGATTTCGTAGCCTTGGTCTTCAAGAGAAACTGAAACACCACCTTTAAAAATGAACGTCAGTGATAAAAGTAAAATCTCATTAGATACTACATGCAAGGCAGACACTGGTGTTAAGGCAGGTTATCATTTTTCAGAGTAAAACCTCCTAACTCCCAGCTGTTTTCTAGCTGCTAAATACATATTTCTCATGCTTGAGAAACAAGAGTTATTGCTTGACCAGAGGTGGTTTTTTTTTGCTCATTGGATATCTAGATCCACTTTCCTAACAATTGTCTAATTGTTCTGGAACAAAGCTAATTTCGGAGACCAAGTGTTTCGAATTTTTGCTTAGCTTGATGTTTGCTCTATTTTTTTCAAGCCTGATAAAGGCTTTGAGTGTCAAAAATCTTTTGTTTCCTTGAACAGCTCTTTATCTGCTGATGTAAGAAAAAAGATACTGTCTGTGGAAATACTACTTCAGCTGTTCCCAGCACACTCTTATGGCTTGTCCTCACCTCACCTGAGCAGTAGTTGGAGGTTGTAAAGTTTTTTGAAGGTTATAAAACAGGTGAGTTATGGAGAGATTAATTTCATCCATCCTTAATGCAGTCAAAACTCCAGCACATGGGTCAAATTCCCCAATTAAACTTCCTCTGCAGCAGAGAGGAATAGGTAAGACCAAAAGATAATTATATTCTTTTATTACTTAGCCTATTGGAGAAAAACAGGAATAAAATGGGGAAAGAAAACCAAAGCTTTACCCTTGCCAAAATTCATCTATTTTTTTTTCCCCACTTCTCCCTAGAAAAATGACTGATTCTGGGCACTGTTTATACAGCGATTTCCAGAACGCAGTGAGGACTCAAGGGCTTACCCAAACTGAAATGAAGGGAAGGCCCTCTGATTTCTATGATCTTGTTCAGATGAGTAAATGTAAGTATAGGAGAGAGGTGACCAGAGAACCAACTACTCTCAAGGATTTAGGATACGGAGGCTGATATTTGATACACAGAACAAAATGCCATTGAAAGAGCAATTTTACTGTCTGAATTAGCGGCACTTTGTATTTGACTCTTTAATATTCTATTACAGTGGACTTCACATACTGATATTGTTTGCTTTATGTCGCTGACATATAATTTTGTGTGAAAAATGGTGCATTTAACCCTCCATTATTAATCTTTTGAGACTTTTGTATGCTTTCCAAAATTGAATTACATTTGAATTTCTGTAGTGGAATGTTTTAACTAACCTCTTCTTGGTCTGACATTTAAATGTGGAAGTTCCCTTTTTCTCTCTCTTAAAAAAACCCTAAAGTCAACTTTTGATACTAAGACTAAAATGAAGTTTAAAGAACTTTTACATAACTTGGAATATATTTTTTAATTACTGTGGTAGACAGATTTTTTTACACATGCAGTACTCCAGGGTATCTCCAGTTTCTAAACTCAATTAAATGAACTGAAGCTCTGTCATAATAAGTTTCAAAGACAGACCTGTTCACTCTTCCCTGCAAATGATGCTTTTACTTGGAACCTCAAGAAGGCATTTGTGGAGATTGAAATTTAGATAAAATAATTTTCAAAGGGAAAGAAGGAATATACTAAATGATATGTGTTAAATTTACTAATGGTTGTTGAACTTTCTATACTGTGTATTACCAGCTGTTTGCGAATGCTGTGTATTTAAGCTGTGCATGGTTCTGGAAAAAAAAAAAAAAGCCTGTTTTTGTGATTACCGTTGGAATGTACTTTCTTGTAATAAAAAAGTAAAACATAAAAATATGGTAGATAAGTACCATCACAGGGGAGGGAGACAGGCAAGCACTAAATCAAACTAAATATGATGTATATGAAGTACTTTTGGAAATGCTGCAGAGATTTGAGATATTTTAGTTATAAATTATTCAAGTTCTGGGCTTGCTTTCCTTCCTTCATAGAGTAGTAGTAAGAGCTAGTAGCAATTATTTTTAGCGAATAAGTATTAAATGTTCTAAGAGTGCCATAAAACTATTACAGCTTTTCTATACATTGTATCTGAGTTACATATAATTATGAAATTGTTTTGAATGCTTTTAAGTTCATATAATTTTCAAGTATAGAAAGAAAGTGCTTTGGCCTCAAAACATACTTCCCATCTGTGTATGCACTATACAATTCGTACATAGCATGGACCTGATTAAAGGCATAAATTGATCTGCAAGTTTAGTCCCAAACAGAAATCTGTGTAATTTAGGGAGAAAATTGTGGATTTTCTTGTATTCTTGGTAAAAGGTAGAAAAGATTTAACTGATAAATTTATGTACATGCTTTTAGCTGACAGCCTTTTAGAAACTTCAGAGATTTTATTGTATTTGGAGACTGATAGAATGCAAGATCAAAAGTCCTATTTCCTGTAACTCTATGATTTAATACAAGGTTGTTAATGCTGTCTGTGTTCAGCATATTTTTTTTTCTCCGATTTACAGGATGAATTATTTTGTACACGCATATTTGACATGTTTGTTTTACATCTGATTTGGAAGATAGGAAAATCTTGTCACAAAAATGCTTGTTTATCCACTTCTCTTACATGTCACCGTAACAGATGTTACAGTTTGAATTACTGTTATTCTAAAGGAATTCTTGAGAGGGAGGGATTTAAATCTTATGGTTGCTTAATCACTCTTCCATTGAAATAAAAAATAAATGCTTTAGATGCTCTATTACTAAACATAACATTTAGATTAAATGAACTAGAAAATAATCATGCTTGAGATACAATGTCCATAGACAGCATAGCATGTGATTCTTTAAAACTGCGCTTTTATTTATATTTGTTATTTATTTACCTTCACTGGGAAGGTCAAGTAAGATGAACTACCTGTGAGTCAGTAAACACACTGGGAAAGGGTTAGTTCAGTGACAGTGTCAGTTTATCAAAATTCCATGCCCTGCATGTCAGCATTTCATGGTAACTGCAGAGGCGGGCATGGAATTGTTTTGAAATTCAGTTAATTTTTGCAGTGACTAAGGATGCAGTCAAAGATCCACAGCTGAGATTTCACATGTGTATTCCTCAGCATTCGATTAGCAAAATGAGGATAAGGCCCATGAAACACATGGTTAAAGGCCACACTGTTTTTTGGGCTGCAATTTATTGCTTTCATTACCTCTGTGAGCAAGAGTTCTGTTCATTAAATTTGTCAATTAATATTTTCTCCCTCTGTCCTCTAAAACAATAGTAAATGATTAGAGAAATTATTTTCTGATTGATTGATTGATTGCAGAAAATTAATCAAAGATGACTTGCTGGCACTCAAATGGAAAAAGTCAAATGATCTCTGTTGTCTTTTGACTGTGTGTTATCAGACAGTGAAATGTAATTAGAGATAAAGATCACTGAAGTCAAAAGAAAAATTCCTTTATTATAATGGGCTCTGGATAACTGCTAAAGAGAGAAACCTGGAAGTAAGTTATACAATACTTGCTCATTTCTCCTGAAATGTTTTCCAGGTCAATTAATGAGGCAATTTGCGCTGTCCCCAACTCCAGCGCCCTGTGATATTCTATTGGACTCTATCTTCTGTTTGCATTTTGTTAGCATTTGTGGAAAGTGCAAAAAAAAGGGAAACATTTAGATAAGTACTCAAACCCATTGTCACAGTTTAGATTAATTATACTCACTTGTATAATGGGGCCTTGAATTAATAGCCACGCTTTATTTGGGTTATTAAATCAGAGGCTTTCTTATAAAACACTTGCAAGTTTTAAAAGTTCTTTTTCAAATACTGTGCAAGTTGGATCATTAATTAAGGTTGCTAAGGTCCCTGTGGCAATACCATAGACCAGAGAAGAGAGGTGAGATTTTCCTTTCATGTCCACACACAGAGAATATTGCATATATGCCAGATTTCTGCTGTAGGTGATTTTGAACCAAATGTTTACCCGCATGCTCAGACACGCACCCTGAGTGTTGTGCCTCTGTTGCACGTGGCCCGTTGCGTGCGTGTTGCATGAGGATCTCATGCTGCTCGTTTTCTCTTGGCATAGCACTGCTCTGATCTCACTACATCCCATGACACTTCAAAGGGATAAAGAGGTTTGCTTGATGCCATTTCATTTATCATAACTGATTATTTCATCTCTTCATTTTCTCTTGGAATGGTGAACATTTTTCCTCATTTTATTTTTATATACAAAGAGTTCAGAGCACGTTCTCCTTTCACCTCTGTGTTTTGTTCTCATTCTGTCTCGTCTGAGCCTGGCTTTACTGGCATCCTTCCGCAGCACGGTGAGGCTGCGCTCTGAGTTTTCAGCCAATGCCAGCTGAAATCATTGGGAAGCTGCAGCTCTCCAGGGCTGTTGCTGAGCTATTTGTGCTGCTGGGGTCTGTAGGCTTTTGCTTCTGGATGAGTTCCCTGTGTCCATCGCTGGCAGTGGGGGCACAGACACCCTCTGCTACTCGGTGTCGGATAGCACATGAGAGCTTACTCTACCAGAAGTTTTGGCAGTGCCATTGCTTGTCAGACTCCATGAAAGGACCCGTGCCATTTGGGCACGACAGTTACTTGGGGAAGAAGAAAATAATATCTTTCCTTCTAAAATGCTTTTTAAAATTAATGACATGTTAATAAACTTTATTTTATTCATGAACTTGAAAACAACCGCACAAAAGTAGCATATAGTGAAGCAGAAAGATAGTAAAACCTAACCATTTTCTTGGGTAACGCAAGGTGCGACCTCCACTCTTGAATTCAAATTTCCAAGCTCTGTGAATAAGGCTACCCTTGCAATCATGCCCAGGCGACCTAGGTATCTTTAATTTACCTAAGAGCTGCAGATTTCAGTGATCTCAAGAAAACATAATGAAAAATAGATGTTAAGTAAATATTAAATATTTCAGAACTTGTGATGGAGTCAGCATTTTCATAATTCACAGCAGTTCCATTTGCCCTGAACCGTATCTTTATTTTAGAGTGTGGGGTAGGTTGTTCTTTGTTTGGTGGCCTTTTTTTTTGTTTCTTTTAGTTAATAGAATGTAATAAAAAGGGCTGGGATTTCTTTATGATTTATTTTTAGGCAGATACAGTTGTTGTTTTTTGTGTGTGCCCAATATAATTTTTTCCTTTTCTTTAGCATTGCCGAATCTTGTTGATAAACGGTTGGATTCAAACCTGAAAAAAAGCTGTTAGCTGAGCAAGCAGCCAGAGTTTGTTCTCCCATTGAAGTCGCTTGAGCCTTTCCTCTTCCTTACTGTCTTTTCTCTCAGCCTGCTGGGCTTTGGGATAAATTACTACTTCACTGGATGACAGTTGGGGGCTAATCACATGAGGCTACTTGAGCTTTCTCTGTCACGAACATTGTAGTTTCAAGCTGTGCACCACTTGGGACACAGTCTGAAGATTTTTCAGAGCCAGAAAACGGTTAGGTGCGTATATTTATAATTATGCTGGTGATAAACAGGGCATATGATCACAGAGAAGTACTAATGTAACTTTTGTTGGAAGACTTAGACTTGGGAGATATATCCTCAGACAGATTTTGTAGTATGAGAAAATACTAATAAAACTATAATGAGGTGGGAAGTCTGCTTTTACTCCTGTAAACACACAAATAAAGCCATATTTCTGTTCCATAGTGTAGCTGTGATGATAACATATGGCCTCCAAGCTTCTAAGATTTTTTTTTTCTGGAAATATTTATTCATCATTAATACTTAGCCCTTCTGGAAGGAAATAAAACAGCATTTAGGAGCATTCCCTTACCCATTACCTTTTCCCTCTGTCTCAGCACATAGGCATGTTGCTAGCTGAGATGGGATGAAAAGCGAGCCAGAGCTATTTAGAACACCTGTTTCAAATACTGGGCATATATCTTATTATCCATTTTTCTTAATGTAAAATGTCACTTGCAGTCAAAAGGTTTTATAATATTTTGATACACAGTAAATACACAAGTTTGCAAAATATCTAGAGTTTTCCCAGTGTGGTGATCGTGACGTGTCAAAGTGATTCTTTAGTATTAAATAGGGCCTGCATTTTGGAATCCTGATGCATCTTAACACATGTATTGTAGGTATATGTAAGCAAAGTGTTGGTATTGTTTGAATGTGTATAATTTTACATCTTGCACTTGCAAGTAGTATGCTTCAGAAGGAATATTTTTTTCCTGGAAATTCTTTCCTGCACAGATAATTAAGATGAAAAAGGCATTACTATTTTCTGTATCTTATTTTTTTGCCTAAACAAGGGCTTCTTTAATGTTTAATTTCATGGCTGCAGAAACCATGGAAGAATTTACATTTGGTCTCAGACATTCTTTTGTGTTTGAGAGTCTCATTTGCTAGGTTTGTCTTCAGCCTGGAGAAGGAGTGATTGTGTGGGGGGTAAGTGGGGATCCCAGGTGAGGCTGTTCAGGGCAATTATTGCCTCTGCGTGTCACCTGGGGTCGTGGCAGTCACACCGGTAAGAGCAGACAACAGTTGACATCAAGTCTGCAACCCTTTGTTCGGTAGAGACTCCACTTAGATCTCTGTCCTATCCAGGTATTAATTTTCTTGCTAAATTATATTGAAAATATAACAGAGGTTTGTTTTGATGATTTGGTACTTAAGTTCTCTCAGCATAGCTGAAATTTTATGTAGATGAGAAATCTGGATCCAAGGTACGTGGCGAAATTTGAATGTGCAGTATATTGTTTGGCAGAGTGGAAGTTCTGTTTTAACAGCTTTATGTTTTTGGGGAGTTAAATGTAGGCTTTGAATTAAATAAGCAAAATGAGAATAAAGCGAGACATTAATGCTGTTACCTATTTTCATATTGAATCCTATTTTATAGTCTTCATTTGCTTTTAGGCTTTGAGTTGAAGATTTCTCTAATGAGAATACCTAAGTGCATCCTAGATACTAGCAGGAGTAAACTCGGAGCTTTTGGAAGAAACAGAAAGGATTTCTGGTGCATTGGAAGTTTTGGAAATAGTTTGGGAATGTTACAATAAGCCTATTATTGAGTTTTCTGGAGAAATGATAGGCAGTTAAAGTTGACAGTGCTGATATTTATGTTGTTATCTTTAGGCATAGAATTTGTAAAATAGTGGAAGGACCGAAGCATTTTATAACCATGTTGCAGGCTGTCCTAGTGCTCTGAAGACTGCATCGCCTTGTGTTGTACTGGTTTTACTTCCAAGCATAGTGGTTAGAAAACTAGCTCTGTTTTTCTAGGAAATAAATAAATAAATGAATAAAAAGGCAGTGATGTAGTGAGGACTGCGTAGCAAAGCAAAATCCAGGTGTCAAGGATTAACAAGAGAATGATGTGGGAACGACACCTGCACGAGTTTCGCTGAATAAAGTGAATTTCAGAGGGCAGGTTGCACAAAGGATTAATGATGTCTTAATCAATTTTGTGGGTGTTTTTTGTCGTTGTGATTGTGGGTTTTTTTCCCCGCTTCATGTCATTTGCACTTCTTTGTTAAATAGGGTGTGAGGTTGTGTGGCCCATCCAAAATGTACCATGGGACTTGTAGGGAAGTGTCTGGTAAGCCCCAGCAGGTACCTAGGCTGGCTGTTCGAACTGCTGAAAGTTTAACAACTTTTGTTCATTAGAGGAGGAAAAAGAGGCAGTAGGAAGCCGCATCTCTTCTCCACAGGGGTGTTGCTCTCTCCATTTGTGAGGAGGGAATGAGGGGAAAAAATGCACCTTTCTTTAAAAATGTGGTGTTCAAGATTAGCAGGCAGAAGTGCTACAAAGTTCAAATTGCTGTCAGGAGGCATGCTAATTGTCTTCTATTCTCCTATTGAAATGTTCTTCCAGTAGCTTGAAATAACATAAACCAAGGCTCTTGAAAGACTTTTAAATGTGTAGTAGTAATTGTTTGAACTCCAAAAAAACAGTGGGAGAGTACAGCAAAAGCCTGCTTTTTATAGCGCAGTTGGATACTGAGGCTTTACTCTTACAAGCCTGCTGTGGTCTTTCAATTTGTTCATAGAGTTAAGACTCTTGCAAAGCTGCGAAATAATTTTGAGGTGTATTTATTTAAGTCTTCTCTAAGGATTAGCCTAGTGAGGTGGGAAACGTCTTTTCTTGAGAGCCCCGGTAAGATACCAGTCTTTTGGCATTCCTTGAGCATCCTTCATCTCAACACAGTGTGGGCTATATAATACACTGAAACCTGTTTAAGAGCAAAAAAAAAAATAAACAAACAAAACATGAAATTTTGAATGGGAACCACATTTGGGCTACTTTACACAGCAGGGGCAGCTGGTTTTTGATGCTCAAGTTCTCAGTTTTTAACAGGACATCTGGGAGGCACTGCATCAAAGCCAGGCTAAGTACCTTAAGCATTAGGGGAGGTATCACTAAGTGTGTAACCTGCTGTGGACCCTCTTAGAGAGAGCAATGTGTTTTCTGCTCTGCAGCACTAAGTGGAGATGTCCTTGTGTTTTATGAGTGGAGATACAGAAATTCTATTTGACTTTTGTGTAATAGTACAAGGTAGTGGAGAAATCTTGCATTTGCTGCTTCCCATGAACTTTTTTAATGCTTCCAGTCAATTTGAGTTGCAGTATCTCACCAACTGTTCTAGTTTGCTTCAGAATTGTTAAGTGCAGCACTCCCACAACATTTTGCTATAGGAGTGAAAATAATTCAGGCAAATTTCAGAAGGCCAAATGCAAAAGCTGCTACAGCCTGGTTATATACCATTGCAATATTTCTGGTAATAACTATTTGAAGAGTTCCAATTTGTATCCCTATGTAGCAGGGTATTTTCTATGACAAATACATTAATTACATGTATGCCTTCTTGTTCTTCACTAGCGGATGATGAGCTCTTTATTCTGCCCTAGTAGTAGATTCCTGTATTGTGGTACTGAAAATTGTGGTTTCTTTTCCTTGAGGCACTACTCAGGCTGTGTATAGCTAGATTTTGATATAACATATGTAACATATTTAAAAACTGATAGACACCATTTGGATGGTAGCGTGTCTTTTTTTTTTTCTCTCTCTCTTTGCAACAGGCTCCCAAACTTCTGTTTCTCTTTCAAAAGCAAAATGTAATAGTTTGATGCCTAGAAAAACATCCAAAGACTATGTTGAAGTTTGCCCTTCTGACAATTTGACAGTGATCTTGACTGAAAATTTTCACCTTCCTCATGTAAAAAATTGTGCATGAAACATAATTCTCGACCCTGTATATTATATCATTTGCAGGCCAACAGATATATGTTCAATTATTGATGTTACTGTCACAGTTGAATACAAATATGGTGATTTTTGTTATGGTTTTAGGTGAACAGATCCTCACGGTTATTCAGGATGGAAAGACTTGTACCACTCAGTTTAACAGCATCTAGTCAAGATATATTTTATGAGGCTTCTCATGGTAGTATTTGAGCCATTCAGAAAAAAGAACACTTATGACAGTATGGGAGAATTTATGAGTGATCACATTTTAGTGGGTGTGGGTTTTCCTAGTGTAAAGAGGAATGAAAGAATAGAGAGAAAATGGAAAAGAAAATGGTGTAATGGCACATATTTTATTATTGACAGCAACCGAAGGACAAGTTTGAGAACGAACATTTGTTTTCTTGGATAGCTTGGCTCATTAAGTGGGAGCTAAATGGATTCCTTTGGATCTCTGTGGCAGGAGAGATACAGCAGTTGGGCAGTAGCTAATGTGCTTTATCCAATAGCTGATGCAGGGGATGATAAAACTGCTTGAAATGTATTTGCTGGTTGTAGGTAGAGAAGCATTAATTAAGATTTTTAGTTCTAATCTGAGTGAAAATTTATACCTTGGAATTTATAGCATAGTTAAGGTTAGGTATAATTTTCTCTAAGAAATTGTATGACGTGCAGGAAACCCTTAAACTGTGCTTATCTGGAAACACTGAAGAAAAAAAAAGCCAAATTCTTTGTACTTTTTGGAATACTGGTAGGCTTAGGGTAGACAGATAGTGACTTAAGTTTAAAATTAAAAAACCAAAACAAACAAAAAACAACTCAAAAGATTTAGTTATACATAATTTATTTCTGCATTGGAATCGCTCTGGGTAGAATGTATTTGAACTAATTCCCAGTGACTGTGATGACTCTTTAATTATGAGGGTACAGCTAATCAGCTGAAAGCTGTCCTCTTGCCGAGTTCTGCCAAGAAATTGTCTTGACACAAGCAGATGCCTTTATTATTTTTTTTTCCCCTTTCCTTTTTTTAAACATATACTTTAAGCCACTAAAACTCTTGTGAAACAACTTTCATCATCTGTGTAACAAACTGGGTGATGATATGATGGCGCCAGTGACTTGTTTATGCCAATGCCAGCAAAATTGTCAGCAACGGTTGGAATGGAATTTTATAGTAATAGGTCATCTTACAGAAGAGGGTATTAGCTAGCTGGAGGAGTCATGAGGGAAGTATCTTTATTGAGCACAAATGTATCAGGCCTGCTTTGTTAAATACAGCACATGTTTTCAAAGACTTGTTGTATAATCGCCTTGATTAGACGAGAAAAAAGTTCCTGGAACTAATCAAAGAGCTACAGTTCATTGGGTTTAATAACAATTATTTTTCCCCTTGTGAAATGCAGGTGCTTGGTTTGAGTGTGAGGATGGTGGTGCTTATCTCCTACAAGCTTTGATTAATATCTAATTCTTTGCATCATGGAAGGAGCTAATCAGATATTCAATTTGTTAATCAACTTCTCAATCTGATTACTAATATACTAATCACTTAAGAAAATCAAATGTGACATATGTTTAAGTATTTTGACTTAAAGTTACAACCATCTTTGAGGGTGGAGAGGTAGGAGGATCTGCTTATTACTACCAGTTTGATACAGTGTTAAGTCTGAGGCAGCTGCAGACTCTCTGAGAGTACCAGAGAGGAGAGAAAGCTCAAAAGCAGATGCTGCAGGACTTGCTGTTACTGGCCAAACTTGAACTTGGTGTCCCTGGTCCCTGCTGCCTTTCCTAGTCAACAGCTCCTTTACCTAGTCAAGAGTGAAGGTGACAAAACAATGCCCCCACTGCTCAGCTGATCACTTCTGTTCTCTCTCTTGGGTTTTCAGTGGCATTTCCCTTTTGTAGCTTTTGTTTGTTTTAACATATCCTGACTATGGAAAATCTTAGTTTTCCTTCACGACAGGTGTCACTGAGAAGGTGACAATATGTGAAATACTGTCACCAGTGGCATAGGGCTTTTTCTTTGCACTGGTGACAGGTGCTGCTACTTGAAGCAGTGGGACTGTTTCTCGTCTTAACAGGAGAAGCTTTTGCTGGCCCTCTTGTGTTTCCTTCTGTTGATTACAAAATGCTCTCTCCTAATGAAGTTCTCAAAACTTGCTTCCTTTATTTTCTCTCTTCACATTTGGTTTTTTCCTCATGAGAAGTGGACAGTGCTTTGCCACTCCTTTCATGGTACATGAGTTGTTTCCTTCGTTTGCTCATTTGCTGATGCTCGAGGTGTGTTGCTGAGCCTGGACTCTATTAAAACGGATGGCAAGAGGAGACGCACTTGAGCCCTTGTAAATATATTAGAAGTTACTTAGCTGCTTATGTGCAGCTTTATTCATTGGTAATGCTTTCTGTGTGATACCCATCTGTGGGGATATCTCTGCTAGGCCACTACGGCTGTGTTTGAATCCAGAGAGTGAAATAAACTAGGGAGTAAGCTGTGCCCTGTAGATGCTTCCCATTTATTATGTTGTATACGTTAATGAAACCAAAGTCAGATCAACCATCTGCTCTGAATATAAGAGACTGAACGGCACGCCTTCATCAGAGATCTTGTTAAAATACAGAATTTACATTTTTTACATTAATTTCTTTTTGGTTAAGCGTTAAAGAAACCCCATAATATAGCATTTTAATTAGTATTTAATCAATATTTAATTTCCACTAAACAGTTTTTGCCTTTACCTCTTAGATGGCTCTATCCCTTCACTTGTCCATTGCCTGGCAATATTTGCAGTAGTAATTGGCTGAATATGGGTCCAAATAAGAATAGTAGTTGGAGGCTGAAGGAATAATTGGGTTGGCAACAATATCTAGCCCTGTGAATGTGTTCCCTTTGTTTATCTTTATATAATGAGTAGGAGAATGGATGTATCCCCGTCTGCTTCAAGTAGATTTAATATCGGCAGTAGCAACAAAAAAAGATGCTTTTAATCTGTATTTGACTGAAAGCCAACACATGCTGACCATGTATTTATCAAAATAGCAAAAAGCCTGGGAACTGAATGATAAATATTGTGATTATTGTTTTTTGTATACTGCCTTCTAAAAGCCAATATATGTTTGGCCTGTGGATGATGGAAAAATGTCATTTTAAAATGTAAGAACATCAATTACGAAGTAGTGGCAGTCTTCAGCTGCCTCTGCCTGAAGCAGTTTAACTTAAATATTATACTGTTTGCAAACCTCCTCTAGGGAATGGGCATGCAGAATACAAGGATAGGTTTTAATATTTGATGATCATCGAACAGCCCTCAATTTTTTTTCCCGTCTTTTGGTATTATGTGTCTAGCTAGAAGGGCGAGTCTAAAGTTTACCTTGAACTGCAATTAAAGAAGTCTGAGAATATTTGCATTTCATTCTCTATTTTAGAGCTGGATGACCTGCCTAAGTTGAAGAAGGCAGAGGTAGAAAGGCATGACAAAACTATTAATGACATTTCCAGAAGGAACCTGATCTTATTCTGCCCTGTAACAGAGGAAGACTTTGCTAAGATGGCGTTCAGATTCAGGAACTTTATTTTTTTGCTCCAGTGTCCATAAAGGATTACGTTCTTATGTTAGAGCAAAGTTTGTCTGCTTCATTTTTGTGACAGGATTAGGCTAAAGGGCTTTCAGTCTCAATGTGAGTCGAGACAAACCTGAGGAAAGAAGGGAGAGAGACTGTGCATACGCCAAGGCAACATTAAGGGCTGGATGGGCAGTGTTTTGCTTGCGAAAAAGATGTGTTGCCAGGCACTGAAAACAACCTCCCCCTTTGCTATGAATCCATAAGAGAATACTACTCTGTATTGATTGGCTTCATGAAAATTTAGTCTGCAATGTGTTTTGAATGCATTGTTGCAATATTTCCATCCTGAATACCGTAATTAATAAAGACCAAAAAGAGAGGATGGCATCAGTTGAGATGGAGATAGGAGAGTGTGTGTCTTTATATATGCTCAATTAGCTTTAGAAACTACTAATTTATGGCCAGATTGTGACACTAATACTCACAGATGGAGTAGGATGTTGTGGAAAGATTCTGTCCAAATGGCCGAGGCTGCAGGCACTTTCTCCTTGGAAGGAAATATATGGAGAGGATATTTTCAGCATGACTTGGTAGTGCCTGCAGCGCTGCAAGTCTTGTACCTTTTAACTGTGGTGTCGCTAACCATGAAAAACAACCAGTCGCGTGTTTCAGTCCTCGTATTTCTTCAGCCTATTCCACCTGTCAGTAGGAGTGCTTGGTGCTGGTGGTTCTGGTATCTTTCCAAAGAGTGTAACAGCTGGGGTTCAGACTTGTGTGGTCTCTTGTTACTCTTCCACTGGTATTTCTGGGGGGAAAGAGAAGAAAAAAAAAAAAAAAGGGATTAAAACCCTCACAACCCTTAACACCAGATCTGGGCATGTGCCACATGGCCCTCTGGCAAGCACTCAAGAGAGTATTCTGCTTTCTGGCGCTTCCCTCACGGTAAATATGCACAGTTGCCTGTTGGTGCTTAAATGGCATGTGATAATGAGTTTTCCCAGAGAAATGGGAATGTCATAGCAGCCTTCTTAATGAAGGTATAGCTTATAATAATATTAATATACTTTTTGTTATCTAGAATAAGAAAGATATTTCCTATGGTGTCATGCTCAAAGAAATGTGAGACTTTCACTAGGTTGTAAATAAATCTGCCTGCTCCTTCTAAAGAGCCAGAGACTGCGATAATGACATTCAAAATGATGCTGACATCAGCTCAGCGGTTCTTGCCACCACTGAAAGAGCAAATAGTTGCCATTTAATTCTAATGCAGTGAGATAGCCTGAAGCTAAATAATACATTTCTGTTAGTAATTATTTAGCACAATCCCAAACTGCAAAATAAATTTACGTATGACTTGTCCCTTGTTGAGGATCTTACTTAGAGGATATATAGGAACACAGGAAGGGAAATGACAAGAAGAGGACAGTCTGTTTGCATTATTTCAACTGTTGACATTATCAGAAGCCTTTAAATAAAAATGAAATCTAAATAAGTTACTGGTTTTAAACATTAAGAACTAACTCCTGCATGCAATATTTAACAATATTCCATCAAAGATATTACCTTTTTATGCGAAGAGGAATATATGAATATGAAAACTCTTTCCTGGGTCCTTAGGTATGGAACTCCTGTGGTTGCGTTTATTGATGTTCAAATAATTGAACAGATACAGTGAAGGCTGTATGAAATTCTTCTTCTTCTCATTCAGTAAGTTGAAAAATACCTGTTAATCACTTACAAATCTTTGTGGATTGATTTTTGCATAGCTTTAAAATGCAACACTGGTGGTGCTCAAATGAGGGTAAAATATGGTAAAGGTTCATTTGTGGGCAATGAAGTGAGCTCTGCTCTTTGTACTTCGCAGTGATCTTTGAACCTGCGTGCTTCGGAATGAGCTGGTTGTGACCACGGGGGCTTCCAGGGACTGTGAGAAACCTGACCTTATTGGGACACCCAGCCCTCCTCACCTGCCCCTTGCTGGGCTGTTGAGCACTCCAGCCACCTTATCCAATGGAAATGGGCTGGAGAGCTGTATATGGTGAGGCTCCAGCAAATCCTGAAAACGACTGTACTGTTGAATAAAGAAAAATATTATTCTTTAACAAGTTCTGTCAATGGGAAGCGTTGTTCCTAATCTACACCATATTGCTCATTTTAAAATACATTTCATTTGTACATCTCTGTGGTTTTGTTCCTCCAAACTGGCAGTTCCTCCAAATACCAGAATTGCAGAGCTTCTCTTGTGCCGTTATCACGATCATTCATTATCAAACATTGATGCCACAATATGTGTTAAACAGGATAGTGCAAGGTCATTTTTTTTTAGGCATGTTTTGTGGACAGAGAGGGTTTTACTGGCTGACAAATATCTCTCCTGTGAGAAAAGGCTGACATTGCTGAGAGTGTTCAGGCTGGAGAAGACTCTAGTGGGATCTCATAGGTGTGCATAAATACCTAAATGATATAAAGGACACATAGCCAGACTCTTTTCAGTGGTTCCCAGTGATGGGACCAGAGGCCAATAGGCACAATCTGAAAGACAGGAGACTCCACATCTGAACATCAGAAGACTCTTTCTCACTGTGAGGGTGACCGAGCACTGGCACAGGTTCCTCAAGGATGTTGTGGTGTCTCCCCATCCTTGGAGATATTCAAAAGCTGTCTAGATATGATTCTAGGCAACTGGCTGTAGGTGGCCCTGCTTGAGCCAGGAGGGTGGACCAGATGACCTACAGGCTTCTGTTCTAACCTCAACAATTCTGTGTTTTGTGAAAGCCACTATCTGGTGTGTTATGGCTTTTGTTTAATAGTTTTTCATTTGTCTTTTGACTTTCAGGCAAAAATGAGTCAAGAAAAAAAAAACCAAACAGCATTAAGACAAATCTAGCAGGCCTTGTTTAAAAAGATGGATGGGAAAAGAAGGGAAAAGCAGTATTTTGGGTTAGCTGGAGCTATAGAACTTAGTCCTCTGACCGTGTGGATGAAGTTAAATCTGGGGTTTCCAAATCAGCTCCTGGCCTAGTTTGTCTGATCTAGACATGCTGGGAAGTACTAGAGAGGCTGCACGGTGGGAATATGTACTGCCTGATCGGGACTGAGACCTGCTGAAGCTGCCTCATTTTCCTGCAGCCCTTCCTCAATATGTAGATTGACCGTAGATAAACAGGGGAACTAATACTGTTTTTGTAAAGAGAAGGAACAGAACAAAACAAAACGAGGCTAAGATGGTTCATCAATCAAGAAAAGTATATGTGGAAAAATCTGTCAAAGATGCCCCTCTCTTTCTGATGCTTCAGGTTTTGGTGATTACTGGCGTTCACAGACTGGGATAGAAGCATATTGCTCTGTGCTCAGATAAGTCCTCTCAGACTAATAGATAGGTAGTGAGGGCTCTTATTGATTTGTAAAGTGCATCTTGATAGAGCTACTTGAATGTCTGGAAGTTTATTACCCAGCCCTGTCTAAAGCTGCAGGAGTTTGCGCCTGAAGCAGCTGCTACTGATAATTTCTCTTGAAATCAAGTCCTTTCTGTTTAAGTAGGAGTCAGACCTAGAGTGGCTTTTCTGAGATGAATTAAGGTGATCTTTACGGTAATGTTATGTAGGTTGTGCTGTGTCTGCTCAGGTTGTAAGCTGTGGATCCCACCATCTCCTTCTTCATCTGCAGCCCAGCTGCCTGTTGTGGCCTAGTGGATAGCTCTTCAATCTCTAGTAAGACCTACGTGAATGTTTTGTATTCTACTTAGTTCTGGTGTAAATGAATTTAGATTATTTTTTTTTTTACTCTTGGGTACCTTTGGGAGAGGTGGTGAGGATGCTTTTATCTTTCTGAGGCAATCTAATGTAAAGCAGATAAGAAGAATAATGGCATTTATAAAGGTTTCCTTTGATAGCCATTATCTTTATCAGCAATGCTTGAAATTTACACAAGGAATAATGTTTCTCTGGTTTTGTGTTAAGCTTTTTAAAGTTGAACTTCATTCATAGGAAATTTTATACTAGGGAGGAGAGCTTTCACTGTGCATTTCCTAATTTTTAACAAACCAAACTGCAGCATTAAAATATTCTGTTTACAGTGACAAGTGAGTGCAAGTCGGGAAGTAAAGGTTGCCAAGCTGAATGTTTTTGTTTTAAATATTAATTCCAAGTGGCTCATTCTGAGGCAAGTGCATATGAGCGAGATGGTAGATTCAACCACAGTTTGAATCTAGCCCTGAACTGTGATTCACAGTAATTAGATTATTAACATTTGCTGTTAAAATATGTGCAATTGTATTCAGCTGTCTTTGAGCTTATGATGGCTCATTAGCAAGCAAGACCTCAGAAAGCTCCTGGGGGTTTCTGAAAAGAAATGGCATTTTATTGTAACACAGAGGAGAGGGGAAGCACAGCACGGTTCAAGCATTGGTATCACTGTAGCAGTTGAAGCTCTTTTAGTTGGCTAGCCTGGGATTGCTTTTTAAGAGTCGCGTTTGTGGAATAAGGGAGCTAGATTATCCTCAGATTGTCACCCTCAGGACAGAGTGAAGACCTGGAGCTGTTTTCCACTTCATGGGGGCAAGGCAGCCATGCAGAAAAAAACTGGGAGAGCCTGACATCTGTCTCACTGTTGCTTCACCAGTCAGTCACAGGTCTTACTAGGTGCAGGGCAAGGGCGTTATATTTTTCCACTAAAAACCCTCAACAACTTAATCTTCCCACAAAATGAAGATGAGAAACAATTTGCTCAAGTTTGAAGTTTGGTCTTCTGTAGTGAGGCTGTATGCTATTGCTGACATGGAAGTGTAGACTTGATAATGGTGTGCAGTCACTGGACTGAAATATTTTGGCCTCGTCAGTCTGATCTTTAGCAAATGCCAGGAAGATATGAAAAAAGTTGTTATTCATCGTGACTAAATTATAAATTGATAAAGGTTTCCTTGCAGAGAAATTAGGCTCCAATTCATAGGCTAATAATAATTTTTTTTTTTTTTTTTTTTTAATGGCATGTTACTGGGTTACCATCTAAGGCATGCTTCTCAAGTACATTATTTATGTAGCAGTATGTTGTTTCTAATCAATTACATGCCTTTCTACATGCTGGTAATGACTTCGTAATTAGAGAAAATAAAGTGCATTAAATTTCAACATGTTGTGAATACTGCTACAGTGTTAATACTCACACCAAAGGTGTTAAACCTCTATAAGGAATTGGAACAAGCTGCTAAATTACTGAGATCTTGAGTGACACCTAGTAACCTGAGAAACTGAGTTCTGAAAATAGACTGAAGTGATGAATATAATTATGAATTTTATCCATACCCCTCTAAAAACCCTGACTTCTGTAAAGTTGCATTCTTTCAACCTTTTTTCTTTCGGTAGCTCTGGTGAATTTTCTGTGCCTAGGCTGAAGCAGAGACTAACTGTATGGAAGCCCTTAGCAGCCAACATCTACCTCTAGAGGTACAAAAAGATGATGTTGTTTATTACATGCTGTACCACGGGTAATGGCTATATTCTAAGAAGTGGTGACCAGTTGCCTTCTCTGACTGGGAGTATCATCTCTTAAATGTCTCTGCTTGACATACTACATGGAGGTAGAACCATCAAACTGCGTGCAGGTGGATTGATTTTTTTTCAGTTGCTTGACTACTAGGAAAAAAATTGAAGCACTGAAATTGAGATAAATGGCAAAAAGGAGATGTTGTTACAAATATTACAGTAACCTTGCCTTTTTGTAGCTACTACCAAATAGTAGAAGCATGTAGAAATAGAAATGTGAGTATTTAACGCCTCTTGTAAGTTTCTACTATTCTGCAATTCTGTGCTGTTGTAATTTGAAGGCTGGTGCTGAAAGGATGAGGGCAATAAAATAATTTCTTAGGCAAAGTTTTTCTTGAACTTCTGCCCCCCACTCCCAAATCCACATAAAGTTTTAGCTCATGGTGTTTGGAGAAAGCACAATCAGTTCAAAGCAGCATTTTTGACATGTGTGTCAGATCTCTCAGCCTACCAGGAGAAGACAAATACTTCCTGGTCCAGTGCTTGATTTTAGGCAATGTTAATGTAATTAGGTATAACTGCATGGATTTGTATCACCGATAAATGGTGTGGATATATTTGCAACATATTTTCAAGTAATAGTATTGGAAAAATCTGGCACTTCTAGATAGTTGCTCTCTCTTGTTGCTTGTGCTTATGTTAAAAGGAGATCAGAGTTATGTGGTTTGTTTAATTTTACCTGGAAAAAAATAAATCCATAGGAATGCTATAGGGCTTTCTCCACGTGAAATGATGTTTTCTGGCCATGCAGCTCGCTCATGCCAAAAGATTAGGAGGTGTCAAGGGCAGCCAACACGAAGATCTTGACAATGCAGCGTAACTCCTACCTTAGCTGTTCTCCCTTAGCCTGTGTTGGACTGGGTGGTTCCCTCTTCCAGTTGAGGCAAGAGCTTGGAAATGCAGCAACAGACCTATCCAGTTATATCGGGGGACTGAACAGCTCTTCTTGATTGCTGGGCACAGCAATGTCAACTCTAAAGACCTGTGCCAACCTGGGGAGAGGCTGAAGGAGCTGAATGCTGCTGGATGTTTGCATAGAGCTGTTGCCCACTTTGGCCACACAGCCGGCATGTGCTGT
This sequence comes from Trogon surrucura, assembly GCA_020746105.1. Taxonomy (NCBI): domain Eukaryota; kingdom Metazoa; phylum Chordata; class Aves; order Trogoniformes; family Trogonidae; genus Trogon; species Trogon surrucura. The sequence goes on along the minus strand of CM036622.1, from coordinate 15,311,607 downwards.
CTTGTATCTGCCCTCAGCCGACTGCCTGCTGTGCTCCACTGCATTACGTTGTTGCAGGAGGTAAATTTAAGAAGTTTGATGAAAACAGGAGACTGAAGAAGTGACAGATGACATCTTCCAGAGTATGCTCTCTAGTTGTTGCTTGGGGATAGGAGAGTGTTGCTCAAATAATGTGTTTCCTCTTGTCTGTTCAAGGGCACCCTAAAAAGGGAAAACTCTGAGTGTTCTTGAACTATGGTTTGAAGCAGGATTGCTGTGGTAAAGATTTACTCTTTCAATATTTCAGCTGTTTCCTGCTCCAGCACCATCTCTGGGCAGCTGAGATTTCAGTCATTTTTAAATACATTTCATCAAGATGCCTTTGGGATGATTCCTGAGATTTCCTGATAATTTCATTAAATAACTGCTATTACTTGTCCTCAAATTTTATTTTGATTGACTTTAAAAAATGTGCCTTGATTTTCTTGATATTTGAACAGAAAAACCTTCTCCTGGCAATTGTAAATGTTGAGGTTTAGATTGGGACTTTTTACATTTGTAATTCAGTTTTGTAACTTGCAGTCGTTTCTCTGCTATTTGACTGTGCATGCCTGGAACCGCTATCAGTGTTTTAATTTTTAGCTCCATTATGTTCATTTCTGTATTCAAAATTCTCTGAAAGTTTTCTCAGACATCTTGAACGTAGCTGTTTTAAGAGAGTCTTTGGTTCTTTTGGTAAAACTGAATTATTTTTAAAGTGCATGTGTGGATTATATCAGCTCTCTGGAAGTCTAATCCTTAGTGTTATTCATGAGCAGCACCTCATACAATTTGGGGCTTCTAGACAAGTAATTTAAATGTCAGATTTACAAGTATTAATTGTAAAAATTAAGAAACTATAAATTTCATCTGCCTGATAACAAATCTGATATTTCTGAATTCCGTGTTCTCAACAAATCCCAAATGTAGTGAGCAGTCATGGTATAAGTGACAAACCATTACTAATTAAATTAAGAAAAAGCTAGCATGCTTCAAGCAAGCTGATTACATGGGCTATTTTAGTGGCTATTTGGCAGTAGGTATGTATTCTATTTCCCTGGCAAAATTTTGAATGTAATAATGGAGCCTGAAATGCCTTTGAGTTTTAGCCCCCCCAAATTAATTTATATAGGAAAACCAAAATGAAAGTAGGTAAATATATTTTTTTAAATGGACAAAGAAAAAAAAAAGATTATTAAAATAGTATAAATAATGGCAGAGTGTATTGTAGGCAAGACTGTTAGAAAAAAATGCTTGCTTTTCCACCCAGTGCTTACACATCATAACAAGATGAGAAATGCATGGGTGGGGGTGGCAGCATCTGGCTACAGTAAGATCTCATTCTGGGAAAATAAACTAAGAACCACATCATAGCTGCATGTAGTGTGAATTAAAGAATTGTCATCTACATTTATTTTAATAAAATGAGGGAGAACAAATAATTATTTTGGTTCCTTTTGTAATGTATTCAGGGAATTATCCATTAATTCATGTTGAACGTTATGTACCAGAATCAAGGGGAAAATAATGTCAAGCTTGCTGAAACTTTAATTTGTGAAAAATACAGCTAATAAACACTTGTGTGAAACAATAGGTGTGTCTTTTTTAGTAGCTAATCTTTGAGGAAAAATACCATCCTCACAATAAACAGGGATAGATGGAGGAAAAATCTGATTTAAAACTGCCTTCTGATCCTTGGTTCCTTTTGCAAAGTATAGCTCCCACATTATTACAGGAGACTAAGATTTAAATTTATGTTCCAGCAAAACCTGCTTAACCATGTAAATACTTCTGAAATTATTTATGTATGACTTTTTTGACATATATATTTAAGAAACCTATACCTGGAGAGGAAGGTAGGCTTTTAATTACTTTTGACATCATATCAAATAGCAGATGAATGTTTTTGAAATGAATCTGATAGTTACTGCTCAGGCCTTTTCATCCTGAGACATGCATTTGGTTTGGGCAGCAAGCAAATGGATTAAATGATCTCTAAGGTCCCTTTCAGCCTAGGCCATTCTATGATTTTATTTATTTGTTTGTTTCTCCCCCTTCTCCTAAATATTGCAATATGACCTGTTTTCCTCAGGACTGGCCTGTTCAGTATTTTATTTTTATTATCTTTTTCAGTGCTACATTCAGGAAAAATGCTAGTTATTAAATCAGAAAAAAAATTGTTTGTTTTTTTATTTATGAAGTATTAATTCAATTCCATTAACAAAAGCCAAAATTGGGAATTATGACAAAACTTTGGAGAAGGGATAGCAAAGATGAGAACAGCAGTCTAGAACTAAAATTTGCTCTAGGAAATAGATTTGCCTGTCTATAATGTATAGAGACTACGCTGTCTATAATGTGTAGGGACTTGGTGCTTTTGGGCTCTGCCATGGCACGGTACTGCCTCAGAGTCCCTTGATTGTCTACCCATTGCTTTGAAGTGCTGTCACTGTTAAAACCTTGCTCCTTACCCCCGTTTTCTATTCATTGCCCTTCTGCTGAAAGCATCCCTTTGCATAGTACTAATTTCACTGTTGAGAGTACAGATACAGTAAGCTACAGTGCAATATTTTTAGTATTTCAGTAATATATTTTTTGTACATCACTAACATAAGTGGCACATGAACTCTCTTACTGACAGATATACAGCAGCATCCATTCAGTCATTTTACATTCACGCCGCTGGCATAGTGAACGTTTAGATAGTATTATTAGTATGTGAATCAGATTTTATGTCACATTGCAAACGTATTTAAACTGCTTGTATTTGAACCTGTCAAAGCATTAGCCATTGTACTTTTCAAGAAAGTGTCTTTGGGGTATTCTTGTATTATCTTTGTACAAAATGTCTCCTATAACCTGTGCATTAGTGGCATTTACTGCATTATTCCAAATAGCTCTGCCAGTAAAAAGAAATTCTGCATATTTTGATCATAAATATAATCCTAAAATTGATTAAGTTTATTCATATGAATGAGAAAAAGAATATTTGACCTGTGCTACTCCATAAGAAAGTGTTGGACCATCAACTGTCAAATTTTAGTATCTTCCTCCAGAGCCACAAGGGTTTATTTCTGTGATGTTCTCTAGAGATGTGATGTCTCTTGTCCTTTTCGAGGTGAATGCACAGCATTTCTTTTTTTTTAAAAAAAAAGACACACAATGCAATGTTAGGAATTATTGCGAAGAAATAGAAAGCAGAACAGAGCATCGTTGTGACACTGAACAATTCTGTGGTGTGCCTGCGTGTTCAGTGTCCAGGCCGATTCTGATCTTCATCTCCCAAAAAACATGTTGTAGAAATGGGGTAGATTCTAAAAAGGGTAGTGAGTATGATCAAGGGTATGCAATGATTTCTGCCCAAGGAAGGACTAAATTGGTTAGGACTCTTTATCTTGAAAAAAGGGAGCTTATTTTAGAATGCTATAAAATTGTAAGTGGCATGGAGAAAATGAATAGGGAAGAAATGTTCGCTCTCTCATCTAAGAACAGAACAAGAGGAAATAAATGAAACTAGCAAGAGCTGGCTTCGAGCAAACAAAAAGGACTACAGTTCAGTGCATAAACTTGTGCTGCAGGAAACTGTAGATAATAAAAGTTGATATGGGCTTAAGGTATGATTGAAGTCTGGCAAAGAAAAGAAATCCATGAAGCACTCATTCCAAAACAAAACCAAAGCCTCCACAAAACCTCCAAACAATAAAGCAAAGAAAAAAACCCTCCAAAGAACACCCAGCACTTCAATCGTGGAAATCCATAAACCGCTGAAGACAGAGAGGATATTCTAGGTGTATGTGCTGGACACTTGCTCCGTTTTGAAACTCTCTCATACTTTCAATTGAGTTTTGTTGTTGTGAACTTGCTGGACGGACTTGTGTTACCTCTTATACTCTTGTGGGTTGCCAGCAGGTAGAAGTTATTTTTCAATGTGTTTGATTTTAAAATAATACTTTGTGAAGCGTTTGTCTATGTGCATATCTCAAGATACCTAAAAATATGTCCATCACAACAAAGTGTTACTCAGAGTTGTTCAGCTGAAAAAAATATGTCAAGATAGGAAGCTGCTTTCCTAAATTCTGAGCTTGCAGCAGTGGTAAAATTCTTGCTACTCACATGAAAATATGTAGACATCTGTTTTGTTCTTTATGGAATTTGTATTAAGGCTTCATGATTTAATTTTGTGAATATATATTTTGGAGTAAAAAATATAAATTTAATGATACATATCAAATACATTTTAAAGTGTACATGTTGTCTGAGAACATGAGTGGTTCCACTTATTTCATTTGTATAATCCCTGCTCTTAATTGACACTTAGTGTAAGAGTTTAATAGTGTCTTTTTTTTTTTTTTCCCCTAGCATCTCGCACTTTATATACTAAAGAAATCTCTTTAGTAGCATTTATATTGTTAGTGGGGAAAAAAACCACAACCTTGTCTTTCATTTTCCCCCAGCAAGGTTATACAGGTATGTAGCAAGGACACCCTAAATATCACATCAATGTTTTCTTAAGGGAAATGCTTAGAAAACCATTTGGCAGTGCTGCAGATGTGCAGGTGTGAGCAACACAGTCCACGGCACTGAAACTGGCCTTCTTGTAGGGCTCCAGTGCAAGGATTATTTATCAGGTAGGCAGCCCAGCAGATTGTGCAAAAGACACAATCTCCAAGTCACCTTCTAGTAATAATAAAAGGACATTGTGTACTTTGCGTGGGAAAGGCATTAGAATCCTGCATGATTTATTGAAACAGTTTATCTAAACCATCATGGCAAATTTTTTAAAAACGTGGTTTTGTTATATTTTAAGATGAAGATTTTTCAGTAGGTCCTCCTTTTGCGTTTTAGTTTATAGAGTCCCACCGAGTGTCTTCAGCTATACACATAAAAATGAGCTTTGCTATAAAAAGGACCGATGGACTTCTTCCCAAGAGGCTTTTGCATGGCACACAGCAAAATAAATAAATAAAAAGTGTTTTTACTTATGGCGCACATCTGTGTTATTGTGTAACTTAAATTTCTCCTGCTGCTTGACATTTACTTACCCAGAGTGTATCTCAGAGTATGGCTTGTTGAAGTGACTTTTTTTTTTTTTTAAATAAACATGAGTACATTAAATGCAAATAACTGCATTAATGTGACATTATTGATGAAATTTACCCACTTGAAGTCAGGAAATTCAGAATAATGGTTCCTACAACCATCATAACTTGTCCCATTTCTTATGAGAGATTTAATATTTTCTGATACCCTCCCTAAGCACTTAACATCTTGCTAACAGAAGGTTGTTTCTCTGGTTGCACCACTGCCTTTCTCATACAGCTTTAGATTTTGCTAAGGTTGTAATTGTTATAATTTCCTCAGTAGTAGTTTAATGCCAGTGAAATAAACAGTGAGCAACTAATACCCTTCAGTATGAAATCTCTCTCTTTCCTCAAGGTTTATTTTATCCTGAATGGGGACAGCGTCAGCAACTGAAATTGTGCAGAAGTCCTGGCTAAGGGAGGGCCAATCCTCAGACTTTTCAAGAAGACTTTCCACAGAATTTTCACAAACCAATAATAATGAAGCAATTCTGTGGGCTTTTTGTTTCCCCCCCACCCCTGCAGGGCATGTTTTGACTTGGCATAGTTCATCCTTATATAATTATAAAATACTTTTAGTATAAGTATTGTGCAGCTCCAGGCTGTTGTAGCATATATTCTATTAACACGTTTTGAATTGGCACAGTGACATTATTTCCTTAGGTGAGATCAATTAATGCAACACACAAATGCTCTACAGTTGAATTTAAAAGAACAGTTAAGTCAGATTATTGTTGTTGGCACCAGAATGTGAGTCTTTTCCTGAGAAAAGCTGTATCAGAAATCTCTAAAGCCAGCATTAGTACAAAATCTTGGAAATAACAGTTAGAGTCTATATTTAGCTTGCCTGAGAAACAAATTCAGATTTAGAGAAGTAGGTATCCACATAGCCAACCTTTTTTTTTTTTTTTTTTCAGAACAATGTGAACTGTTTGGAAATAGGATATAATCAGCCAAAAAAGTGACTGCAGGAGCAGCAGCTTCTTTTGCTTATGTTTAAGTGTAATATATGTGTTTTTACTTACTCAGCTACAGTAAAACAAAAAATGCATTAAATGCAAGAAATGTGGTGTATATGCACTCTCTGAGGCTTTCTTTGCTTTATTTCATAAATAAATGTCCTCCTAACTGGCAAAAGACGCAGTGTGGCACCTGGGAAAGAACAACCCCATGCACCAGTGCAGGTTAGGGACTGAACTGCTGGAGAGCAGCGTAGGGGAAAGAGACCAGGGGGTTCTAGTGGACAGCAGGATGACCGTGAGCCAGCACTGTGCCCTTGTGGCCAAGAAGGCCAATGGCGTCCTGGGGTGTATTAGAAGGGGAGTAATGAGTAGTTCAAGAGAGGTCCTCCTGCCCCTCTACTCTGCCCTGGTGAGGCCACATCTGGAATATTGTGTCCAGTTCTGGGCCCCTCAGCTCAAGAGAGACAAGGAACTGCTGGAGACAGTCCAGTGCAGAGCCACAAAGATGCTGAAGGGAGTGGAGCATCTCCCTTATGAGGAAAGGCTGAAGGAGCTGGGTCTCTTTAGCTTGGAGAAGAGGAGGCTGAGGGGTGACCTCATTAATGTTTATAAATATGTCAAGGGGGAATGTCAGGAGGACGGAGCCAGGCTCTTTTCAGTGATATACAGGGATAGGACAAGGGGCCACAGGTGCAAGCTGGAGCATGGGAGGTTCCAGAAAAATGTTAGAAAAAACTTTTTCACTGTGAGGGTGACAGAGCCCTGGCACAGGCTGCCCAGGGAGGTTGTGAAGTCTTCTTCTCTGGAGACATTCAGACCCCGCCTGGACACTTTCCTGTGTGACCTACTCTGGGTGATCCTGCTCTGGCAGGTGCGTTGTACTAGATGATCTTTCAAGGTCGCTTGTAACCCCTAACATTCTGTGATTATAAGAATGTCGTTTTAAGGGCAGACCCTACAAGACAAAAATTTCTTTAGTGTTATTATTAGCAGGTCTTTCAGCCGGTACCAGACGGCAATATTGTCAAGAAGTCAAGCAAGTCAGCAGGTGTCCACAGATGAATTAGACAGTGGTTACCCACAAACCTGATGTCAATTTGCACAGTTTAGCCCTACACCCTGCAGTATTTAGGCTGGTCTTCCCGTTCAAGGTGGCATCTCTACAGACTTCTCCACGGATCAGCTGACAGAGAAATGTTTTGGTTTCCTGTCTGAAACTAGGTGTTCTTCACTGTTCTGTTTTTTGCCCTGTTTTTTTTTTTTTTTTTTTTAATATCTATAGATGCTGTAGGTTTACGTGTATATACTTGAAGTCTGATCAATTAATCCAATGTTTTGCTAATTGGCCTGGTATTCAGTCTGGCTGAACCACACCTAACCAAACCTGATATAAATCTTGTTTCACAGTGTGCAATATTATCTCTGTACATAGATTTTTTTAAAAAAATTAATCTAGTGTATGACGAATAATGCTCTATAATATTTCACATATTTCAACAAACAAAAGGAGCTGTGTCAAGCATCCTCCAAGTAAATTCATTCTTTAGCTGAAATATTTTATCCTAAGAGTGATTTTATTGTCATAAATTACAGAACTGACTCATCTGAAAGGTCTTTCATCTTAATGACTTCTGTTAGTGGCACAAAGCTCCAGTGTCATCAGCATTCTGTGCCTAAACCTGCCATCTGCTTAGGCGCTGCCAGGTACATTAACTCTTGTCAACTTAACTGAGATTTGTTGTACAAGAAGCTGCCTTCTCCATAAGAAGTTCTGGCTGAGCCTTGACACTTAATCTAAATACTGAAGCTATAGGGATTTTCTTGGAGGTAATTCTGAGTGATTATTAGTTGATTAAAGTAGTTCTCTGTGTCAGTTTCAATCATGAATTGCTCTTATATGTGTCGGAGCCAGAGTTTATCATGCTGATGGATATTGGTGTGCAACTGAGTGTTTTTCACACAAATTGGAAAGAACAGTTTGATAATCCCCTTTTACAAGCTGTAACAAAATCCCTCAGAGTAGCTCTGCAAATATGTCCATCTAATGCAGAAGCAGTAAGCAGCTAAAAGTTAAATACCCTTTTCACCTTCTGTTTTTATAAGGTAGACTGTCATGTGTGTCAAATCTGTTGTGCGCAACACAAGCTCATTTAAATACAAATAGGCATTCTCTGGTAATGAAATTTTGCATGTGTCAAAAATATAATATGACTGAGTTGGATATTCATCCTATTGACTATACACAGAAGAGCTTATGGTAGCAAATACTAAATTATTTTGAATTTGCTGTACTGAATCGGGACTATGTTTCATTTTTCAACCTATAATCGTAGCAATAATGAGCACCTGTGCCATGCTCCACATATATTTTCCTTGGATTTGTAGCAGAAGATGGGTCTGACTATTGCTTTCTGCCAACTTCGCCTCTTGCTGTAAACTCTTCCACAAGATCATCTGCATGGTTTGCCCTGAAACATCAGGCTTCAGCCCTTCACTAAATTTGAGTGTCCTTTCTGAATAGATAATCTATTTCATTGGGATCAAAGTAGACATTTTACTATTTTAATGAAAAAAACAGATATTTTACTACTTTAATACAAAAATAGAGTTTACTAGTTTGATATAGGTGTAGGACAGTGCATTCAGTTCAGAAGTAAATAAAAACTGTTTTTCTTTGTCCTCACTGTAACATTATGATGAAGTAACTAATTTAAATAAAAGAAGAATCTCATTTGCAAATCATGTGATGAAAACTGTTTTTAAATTTCAGGACTTGGCATAGAGTAGGAATTCTAATTTCCAGGTGCTTCTCTTCACGTTTCTTTTGTGAACAGTTGCCATTAATTTAGAATCTGGAAAAGCAAGTGTGTAGTAATCACATTTCCATCTGCATTAAATTTATCAACATGCTTAACTGACAGTTCTTGTTTAGTTAGATTTATTGAGAGTTTCATATAGTTTGGTGTGGTTTAGCTGACACATAATTTGGATAACCCACAAGTTTGTCTCCTTTTAATCTTGGAAAGCTGGTAATTGGAAAGGCATGTCAGAATAAGGTTTTAGTGTATAACCACGTGGATCTACAACTCACAGAAACATTAAGTGAGTAGGCTGTTGGGGCTGTGTCATGTCACTCAGAAGAGATCTGGTGTGGGAGGGGTCTTGTCTGTGAATCCCTGTGTGAGGGAGGAGAGGCAACAGGGCTTCCTGGGGGCAACCATCTGGCGTGTTGACTTGGACTTGTGTGCACATCCTGTCCCGTGGTGTAGAGAGGGAGATTCTGGAAAACCATTGCTGGTTACTGCCTCCGGAAATCTCCCATTTCCTGGCTCTTTTAGGCTTGCAGTGTATGTTTTGTGTTTTTGCAGTTCTAAGCAAGTTCTGATATTCAGTGTGTACAATCAGCAAAGGTAGCCATCCATTCCGTGCATACTGGCCTTCTTCAGGAAAGTCTTGATTGGTTATTTAGTTAGTTAGTTATCTATCTATTTTCAGTAGATCAACATTAACACAACATTTCTATGCTCCCATTTTTCCAATTTCTTAGTTTTAACTTTCCTCTAATTCTTATTTGGCATTGTGTCTCCAGGCTTTTGTAAATTCCAGGTAACTGCATTGATAACTCCAGAGACACCTGATTAAAATTCTGCTTAGTTTGTGATAAGAGCAGAAAATAACACCATTTAGTTCTCCTGCTCTTCTTGTTCATGAATGCAGAATTCTTTACTTTTGCATAGTGTTAAAGGTCGCATTAAATCTTTTTATGTTTTTTCTGTCTCTCTTCTCTGTGCATTTTGTCATTTTCTCTTACAATTTTTTACCCTGAAGTTTCTGTGGGAGTGAGTAGCAGGAAGGTGATTCAAGTTTTTACACTAGTGTCAGTTGAATATTTGATATGTTTATATGTGAATGATCTTTGCCAATTCTGATAGAGGCAAAGGCTGAAACTCCTCTGCTGAAAGTTTCAAAGCACTCCTGGTTTTAGATTTAAAGCTCTTTGCATGTTTCCAAGCTATTATCAAGAAGCAGGAGATAGGAAGCTGATGGGAGGAGGGATAGTCTTAAGAGGGTATAAAGTCTTTCGTCGGGCGTTTATAATGTTTGCTAGATGTCACAGAATCACAGAATGTTAAAGGTTGGAAGGGACCTTAAAGATCATCTAGTCCAACCCCCCTGCTGGAGCAGGATCACCTACACTAGAGCGCACAGGAACGCGTCCAGGCGGGTTTTGAATGTCTCCAGAGAAGGAGATTCCACAACCTCCCTGGGCAGCCTGTTCCAGTGCTCGGTCACCCTCACAGTAAAAAAGTTTTTCCTCATATTTTTATGGAACCTCCTGTGTTCCAGCTTCCACCCATTGCCCCTTGTCTTGTCAGTGGATGCCGCTGAAAAGAGCCTGGCTCCGTCCTCCTGACATTCCCCCTTGACATATTTATAAACATTAATGAGGTCACCCCTCAGCCTCCTCTTCTCCAAGCTAAAGAGATCCAGCTCCTTCAGCCTTTCCTCATAAGGGAGATGCTCCACTCCCTTCAGCATCTTTGTGGCTCTACGCTGGACTCTCTCAAGCAGTTCCCTGTCCTTCTTGAGCTGAGGGGCCCAGAACTGGACACAATATTCCAGATGTGGCCTCACCAGGTACATTGCTTAGTAAAAATTGACAAACCAAATTCATGATGTTCATGAAGGTTCTCTATATTCCTGTGCTGAATTGCCCTCCAGGTGATATTGTAGATCTGAATCTTCTCCTGACTCAAACTTTTAATAGTTTCATCTTGTTTGGTGAGTATCGGGGAAAATTGAGATTTCTGGATGCATTGATTTACAGCTATCTACACAGTGAATTTCCAAAGATTAATTTCTCTTAAAGGAGAGTTAAATATTCCATCCTTTCTGAAATTAAGGTATTTCAATATTAGCTACCTTTATAAAATCTTTTTCCTTTGTATATCATGGACAGTACATGATTTAGACAAAGGAAGGTAATGTGGGGCACAGAGATGCATTTACTGGTCAAAATACATAGTGGTTAAAACTTAAACTTTTGTGTATATACTCTCACACTCTTCTTTTCCTCTCCTTGCACTCCTATTCTGTGCGAAATCCCAGCACTATAAGTCTGAATACAGTGAGCTGGAGCAATACTGTTGTGTGATTTTGGTTTCTTTTTTTTTTTTTCTTATTGTTTAGATATGAAGAACGTAAGTAATCCTTTCCAAGTATTGGTCTTCTTTATTGGCAAATGGTAATGGGGACTTACAGACACATTTTAGGGGAGACTGATCCAAGAAAGTGCCTTTGAAGCAGCTGTATTTTACATCTGTGCCAGTTTCGCTTTGTGCCGGCTTGAGGGTCACTGACCACTGAGGGATGCCGTAGTCATTTTGAATCTTTGAAATCATGATTATTTGAAATAGGATTAGGAAGAGGAAGGGAAAGGTCAAATTGGAAACTGCATCTATTTCTGTAGCTCGGTTCTTAAAATAAGATAAATGAAATGTGAGATCATGTTGTGTGTGGGAGTAATATTTATCTCTCTCTGCTTTTCTGTTCTGGTGATGTTCCTTTCCCCTCAGAGCAGTAATTTGGGGCCGTTGCATGACCACACTTGGCAGTTTCATGTGGAGAAGAGAACTGGGTACAGCCTTCTGCTCAGGCATAAAGGATTTTTCAAAATTGCATTGAAAATCCAACCAAATTGAATAGGTGATTTTATTGGTTAGACAGATAATAGTGAAGCTGCTTTAATAAACTAGCTCTTTTTTATCTTCTCCCTCCTGGTATCTTTTAGGATAAAGAGAGTGAGTGACATTCAGTTGGTCTGGGATGGTTACAGCTGTGAAATAATACAGTTGGCTGTTCGGTTTGTTTGCTAAGGAAAGCAGTATTGTACTTGGAGATGTGCTTTGCCTACCTGTATCGCGCAAGTGGCGTGCGAGTGAAGAGAAATGTAATCGATTCAACAAGGATGTGCTTTCATGTACAGCTATATACTTTTTATTAAAAAAATAAACAAATGGAAAAGGAAATAACAGTTATTTCATATTGTATCATTCTATTTTGCATCATAAGCTTATTTGCAGGTATTCTTTAATTCTGAGTGTGCAGAATTTCTTTAGGAAATAGAGGGGTTTGAGACTTTATTTTCCGATAAAACTTTAGTCATTTTTCACCAAGATGTTAAAAGGTTTGATGTGATTCAGTTTTATTTACTGGAATTATGTTTAGATATTCCCACTCTTTGTGTTCTGAAACTATAATAATTTATCACAAAAATATATCTCAATTTTTCTCCACAAAGGAGAATTTTCCCAGTTGCTCTCCTGATTTGCTTATATATGTGGAGTGGGAAAATGTTTGCACAAAGAATATCTGCTGCTATGGATATTTTCTAAGACAGAAAGTTTGAATTAATGGCCAGGGAAAGATTAAATGCACAAGATATGCTATTCTTGAAAGCTGTTGTGACCACCTTGTTGTACATGTGTGTGAACGCGTTATGGGACAAATCTGTTGCAGAGACGGTGATATTTGTTTACCAAACTGATGGAATCTACTGCTTGATGTCTCTTTTTTTTTTCTTTTTTTATTAAAAATCCTGACCCAACCAGACTTCAAATACAATGATTTGTCTTATCTCTTTGTGTATGCTACACAGATTTGTAGATATTGGGAAATTAATAAATAATTTGCCTTTTCTTTCTTTACTCACTGTTTCACCTGAAGATGTATAAAACAGGATGATACCATGGATGCTAGTTTGTTTTATATCATAAATCTGTGAAGACAGAGCAACTGTTTCTTCCCAGCTCATCCATTGTTCTAATTATGGAGACATTTTCCAAAACCAGTAGTCAGCTTCTTTTGCTCATCCTAAAAGGTTGTAATCCATGTTGGCTCTTTTAATGCTGTATTCGGTACTTTATATAAAGTAAAGATTCTTGGAGCAGATCACAGAATCACAGAGTGTTAGGGGTTGGAAGTGACCTCAAAAGATCATCTAGTCCATCCCCCCTGCCAGAGCAGGATCGCCTACAGTAGATCGCACAGGAACACATTCAGGTGGGTTTTGAATGTCTCCAAAGAAGACGACTCCACAAACTCCCTGGGCAGCCTGTGCCAGGGCTCTGTCACCCCCACAGTGAAAAAGTTTTTTCTCATATTTTTGTGGAACCTCCTATGTTCCAGCTTGTACCCACTGCCCCTTGTCCTGTCATTGGATGTCACTGAAAAGAGCCTGGCTACGTCCTACTGATACTCCCCCTTGACATATTTATAAACATTAATGAGGTCACCCCTCAGCCTCCTCTTCTCCAAGCTAAAGAGACCCACCTTCTTCAGCCTTTCCTCATAAGGGAGATGTTCCACTCCCTTCAGCATCTTTGTGGCTCTGCGCTGGACTCTCTCAAGCAGTTCCCTGTCTCTCTTGAGCTGAGGGGCCCAGAACTGAACACAATATTCCAGATGTGGCCTCACCAGGGCAGAGTAGAGGGGCAGGAGGACCTCCCTCAACCTATTAGCTACTCCTCTTCTAATACACCCCAGGATGCCATTGGCCTTCTTGGCCACAAGGGCACATTGCTGGCTCAAGGTCATCCTGCTGTCCACTAGAACGCTCAGGTCCCTTTCCCCTGTGCTGCTCTCCAGCAGGTTGGTCCCCACCCTATACTGGCACATGGGGTTATTCTTTCCCAAAATTTCGATTTCCCAGGATTTCGATGCTTATTTCTTGCAGTAGACCCCTTAAGTCAACTCTTCAGAGTGAGGTCACTTGACTTGTTCAGCTTGGAGAAGAGAAGGTGACCTTGTGACAGTTTACAAGTTCCTCATGGAGGGGAGCGAAGAGGGAGATGCTGATCTCCTCTCTCTGGAGACCAGTGATAGGACATGAGGAAATAGAAGGAACCTGCATCGGAGGAAGTTTGTATCAGACCTTAGGAAAAGGTTTTTCACAGAAAAACTAGTTTGTTACTGAAACAGGCTCTCCTGGGAAGTAGTCACAGCATCAAGCCTGTCAGAGTTCAAGGAGCATCTGGACAATCCTCTTAGTCATAAGGTTTAGTTTTAGGTAGTCCTGTGAGGAGCAAGGAGTTGGACTTGGTGATCTTTATGGGTCTTTTCCAAGTTGAGATATTCTATGATCCTAGTTCGCATAGTAAAGGAGGATGACAGCAGTCATTAATAATCTTCTAATGAGAAAATGGCAATACTCAGCACATTCCAATGTCACGTTTTGAATCTGAGAATCTAAATACATGCAGAAAATTTACATGCTTTTGAGGAAAAAGGACAGATATATTCCAGATTCATAATAAAATGAAATTATAGATTTAATGCAATAATTTTATTTATGATTCTATGATTTAGCTGCAAACCAACATTTTAGTGAAGGCAAACTGATCAATATTAGCTTTTCTTTTTTTCCATGAACACTTCTTACTTTTCATTAACTTTGAAGAGAATTAATATTTTAGGCATTGTAATTTAAAGTAATCCAGCTGCTCAGAGAAACATTTTGTCAGGAATTCTACTGCATGGTTTTGTTTTTCATTATCCCTCTAGAACATTTGTCTGCCTTAGATCTACTGAACTTGCCTGTGAAAATGTCATTGCAAATGGATTCCTGTGAATAGTTAGGATACCTGTAATTACTATATCTAACTTTAATGTAAATGCATTATGTATTCCATGTGACTTTAACAAAGTAATGTGATTTATTAAAATAGACCAGGGTTTAAAAGCAGGTTTGAAAGTATGTTTAACTTCATTTCAAAATATCTTATTTCCTAGTTGTCTTCACGGTAATTTCTCTGTGGTAATTTCTTCATAAAAACCGAGCAGGAGCAGTATCAATGGTTTTGAAACACTGTATAGGTTTCAGTTATATTGATTTAAATCCTGGTAGTCAAACAGGCTATTATATACCTGCAAAGTCTTCTGCAGCTCCCAGACTCCCAGGCTGCTTGAGGCCAGAAGGTTCACCGAGCCCCACCCCAATTTGGTATTTACACAATTATTGAAGAGATTCCCCCATGAGCCCTCTCTTCTAAGTGTACTTTGTGTTTACCTGTTTGTTCACCTCTGACCGCTTTTTGTACAGTTACGGTTTGGTACCTTATAGTGGTATGTGAAGATCCCAAGGGATATTTTTGGAAACTTTCTTATGGGATATATTACACAAGTATAAATCTTGAATTGTCAGGTAACAACACATCAGCTTCCTTTAAGCATAGATTGATGAATAATGACAATATGGGTGAAAATATTGAAATTGTTCTAAATGAAAAAAAGTGTCAAGGAGCTATCTAGCTGTCAGAGGTTGAGGTTTAATCCTATAATTCACTTTAAGAACACTACCTGTATTTCTGTTATATTTATATGAATGAGCCGTATCATGGGTCCCCCTTAAATTACCAGATAAATGGCAGCCCTGTGTGTTTCCCACTGAGGTCCTTTAGATCACTCTCTGAGCGAGTTAAAAATGGTTGAAGTGAAAAAAATATGATCAGTGCCTAAGAGATTTCTTACCAGTTATTTTTGAGGTGATTAAATGCAGTTCAAGTTTGTGCTGCCTCTTCATCTGAATCCCATTCTCACAAATTTACAACTCATCCATACAGAAGGCAAAAGCAATAATAAATTGCACATTTATTTCTTGCATGCAAAGGATGCCTATCTGCCTGCATTACCAAGAGTTCCAGGAGTATTTCAAAGTCCCATCTTTTAAAATACTGACCAAGGATGGAGAGTGAAAGGGGGAAAAAGAAAGGCCATGGTACATAAATTTGTTAAAGTAATAGCAAAAGTTAATGAGTGTGAACTCTGTAGTGCCCGAGAGTTGCTATTCTTGCTTCTGCTTTAGATCCATTTGAGCTTCTTTGGAAGAGACTTTAACCTTCAACCAAGTGCACTCAAGCATAGTGACTTCTCAGCCTTTTTGCAGACATTGTGATTAGTCCTGCAGAAATATATGAATATAGTTCTTGCTTTAGACAATCAGCAACCAAAGTTGTAACTACATACATAGCAAGAACATAATGAATTTCTAGATAAAGCAAAATACATGATAGCTTCTATTTTAATTTCATGCACTGCTATAGTACTGCTAGTACTGCTTCCTTACTGAAGTTGATAAGGTAAACATACCTGCTAACTGTGAAGTTTTTTAATAGTATATTTTCTTATCATGCGGTTTGGGTTTTTTTTGTGTATGTGTGGTGGGTTTTTTCTTTTTTTCTATTATTAAATAATTTTTTTTTTTTTTTCACTCCACAAGTTGACCATTTGTCCAGCTATAGCTGATCAGGGTGGTTGTTGTTTAGAGATACTCAAGATCAGGTACCTGTAGGAGCTGGCTTTATGTGTCAGATACCTAAGTTGAGCCTCGCACATGCTGGATTCACTGCCATATGTGCAGCTGCTTTACTTGTGCTGCATTACATTTCTCTGCCAGATTTTCTCTGCACTCACTGTTCTGCCGTGAAACACGTGCAAGTCAAGTCCAAAGCAATCTCAGTTCATAGAATTTACAGCACAGGTGCTGCATGGCTGATGTGTTAAAACATCTATACAATCCAGCATGTATGTGTATTGTATGCTAGACTCTTGCTAATTAATTCCTCTGAAAATGAGTTTAATTTATTTTTGTGTAGATTTTCTCCTCAGACTTAGAAGGTGAAATGTTATTTTGAAATCTCTGTTTTGTTGTTTTTGGTTTTTTTTCAATAGAATGCTGAGTTTGGGTAAACCAAGACCCAAATCATCCTTGGTTCCTGATTTTTTTATCTCTCATTTTAACTATAATTCCAACATTAAAACTTTTGGGCAAGTATACAGATAGTCACCGCACAAGGATATGGTCCAGAAAAATCTACAAGTATGTTAAAAATACCCACCAAAAACAGTGTTAAATTTTAAAACCATAAACCAATAACTCAACTGTCAATTTAAATTTAATATAATGCCTGTTTCTTGCTTTAATTTTCTTTTATATAGTTCAAATATGGTGCTTCTCACACAGAGTACTGTAAGACACAGTGGAGAAAAATGAATTCTCCATGGCTGATATGCAGTAGCTCAGAATATCCGTCACTCATGTTTTCCTAATGAGATTTCTTTACTTGTTCTTTTCCCTCTTTGTGGAAGTAAAAATGCATAGCAGAGGCTTTAGGAGGAGAATAGCCTTGCTGGTTGCACCCCATGGAACTCGCAGTGGGAAGCTTAAGGCCCATATGGGAGCTCGTAGATCCAGCAGGACTTGGCTTCTATCCCTGAACTTGCTCGTCAAGGGGGAAATCTGGAGCCATGGGATAAAGTAATTGGACTTCATAAAGCCATACATTTCTGTGTATTGATAAGAGTAATGCTCTTTTAGGACATGATTAGCTCAAAACAAAGCAGGTTATATTTTGTATAAAGAAGCAGTTAAAGATTTCTCTTACATGAACAGGTACAGCATAGCTTCAGGTTTTTGTCTACCTCTGTTTTATTTTTTTCTATACTTCCCATCTTTTTTTTTTTCTTTCTATTTTTTTTATGGAAAGCTTTTCTTCTCTTACTTATGTGAAAAGTCCATAAATGGAGAGATTGTAGATTTCACCATCTCCTCTATATTGCACTGACCATGTAGATCTGAAAAATGCACTTTGCCTCTCTTACCTTTTCTGTACAGTGTAATTGTTGCAAATCACACATAACTAAATTGAAATGTGAGGTGTCATTTTTAGTGTTTAAAAAAAAATAAAAAGAAGAATCTCTATTTCTCAACTACTTTCTAGAATTAGTGGGGCAAAGGGGGAGAGAGAAAAGAGTTTTCTTTCACTTTATGTCTACATGTGCATAGTGAAGGTAAACGGACTTTGAAAGCAGCCAACGCCCAGTACATGATGAAATTCTGAGACAATCTAGCTCATAGCAGTGGATTTTTCTTTGTTCCTTCTTTTCTCCTCTGTTTTTCATCCCAAAATGCTGCTGGAGTTGTCATGCTGAGATTCTATGCTTTCCAATACCTTTAGCACTGCTGAATGCCTGTGTATAATTTTTGTACCCAGCTGTGGTGAAAGCAGGTGCTATTAAGATACACAAGAAAGGTGAGGCTTCCTTACTGAGGCAAACCCTTGAAAAAACAAACATTATCCAGAACGAAAAACCTTTTTACAGTCACTAACAATGTTTTGGGTGTGTGTGGTGTGCTGTGTTTTTCCTTTTTTTTCTCCCCTATTTTAAATTATTTCCTTTCTTTGTTTGTTTGACCTTCACTGTCAAGTATATCTTCCTTCAGAAATCTGCTTCCGTGTCACACTTCTAAACTGAATCTAAATGTTGGGAGTGATTTTACTTCCATATGCTCTGTGAATGAGTCCTTGCAATGCTAAGCTCATTTTTCACAAAAACATAACAAGGAAATATGAACAGTTTTTTGATAGATGGTGTGTATTTGTTGAGTGACTGAATGCCAAGATAAAAGGGAGGTAAATCTGTTATGCAAATCTCAACAATGAATGGACTCTTCTAATAGTATGATAGAAAGCATTTGTAAAACCGTATATATTCAAGATACAAC
Source organism: Trogon surrucura (assembly GCA_020746105.1). Classification (NCBI taxonomy): domain Eukaryota; kingdom Metazoa; phylum Chordata; class Aves; order Trogoniformes; family Trogonidae; genus Trogon; species Trogon surrucura. Next base: position 15,292,984 of record CM036622.1, on the reverse strand, counting down.
ACATAATGCCACCTAGTTTTAGTGATTTCTGACAGAAATATGAAGAAAGGAGACTGAAGTGACCTTCAGCTGAAATAGAAATTGAAATAGAAGAGAAACTCTTATACTGTGGTGTGAGGATTTCCTATAAATGTATTCTACATCCCCAGAGAAGGGCAATATATTCTTTCTTACCAGATGCCCAAACCCCCCAACTTTCTTCCTTGGCTATGGTTTAGCCTTTCATCTGAGAGTCTTTCAGATTGTACTGTTTATTTAGCATGCTAATTGCATGCTCAACTTGTGATCTGTTCTGATATTCATATTCTTTACTCTAAAACTTCAGCTGAACCAGCTTTTCCGTATCTTGTGTTTGGGTGAGTGATGTTTTCCATTCCTGTCTTACGGGATCTTCTTGATAGGGCTTTTCTCTACCATGTCAATTTAATTTTGAATTTAATCTTTGCCCGTGATGTGCTTTCTATCCTTTCATGCTTGATGTAATCTGCCAGCTTAGTAAGTATATACTACATTCTGTCATCCAGTTGCTAATGAAACTAATGAATAGTATTGAACAGAGAACACATCCCAGCAGAGCCTGTTAATACATATTTCTCATTTGGAGAAATCTGTGACAGTTACAACTTGGTCACTGTTTTCTCATAACATTAGTATTAATGTCATATAATTTTCATTTAGAGTATTTTTTTTCCAAAATTTACCTGGGAAAAGTAATGGAAAATAATGTCAAATGACTTTAACCCAAGATTTAGTGTCTGCTTTTCTTCTCTCTGTAAGACCCTTTACACTACCAGAAGAGGAGTTGAGGTGTTTTTACATTATTGTTTTTGACACTTTTATGTTGGCTATTACTGAACTTATTGATACTTTTTAGGTGCAAAGTTTGATTGTCTGGTATTTTTCTGTGCATTGAAATTTATCTAGATTGTTTGTAACTCCTTAGTTTTTTTCCCTCCAGTCTTTTATTGGCAGCCTCTATATTTGCCTTTTTCCAGGTTTCTGACAATTTATCTCTTTTTTGGATTTTCAAAGAAAGCTGACAACTTAACCTGGATTGTTGTTTGGTTGACTGGGGTTTTTTCAGCCGTTCCAAATCTTCCTTGTCATCAGACAACAGTCTCATGGCATTTTTATCCTAATAGTGTTGTCTACCAGTTGAATTTGTCATGACTCCCAATATTGTTTTCCCTGATGTTAACGATGGTGAAGAATTTAAATGAAGTTGCAGACATTTATTTCCTTGTAATTGTTAAATGAACTATCAGTGGTGATAAACAGAGTTAATTGAATATAAGCAAGTTTGTTTACTGGAAGAGCTCAGCCTGTGACAACTCTCTCAGTTGTTCAGTGAGTGAAGGAGCATTTTGTTGTGCTCTTGCTAACAAGGGGTTCCAAAATCAAGGCACAGGCATTGGATTGTTGTAGTGTTATGAACATTACTAATTATATTTTCAGTGTATAAATATTCTCTCCATACAGACTGAGGCTGATTAAAGCTTATTTGTGTCTCGTATGTGATGGCAATGCAAATCACTATGGAGAACTCCCTGCAGATCTATTTATTTCCTTTCAAACCTACCACAGTTGTTGGGGCAAGGATGTACTGAGGATCCTCCAAGGCCAAGTGGTGGCTTGGCTCAGCTCCACAATCCTTTCTGGGCCTTGAGGGCTCAGAGCAAGTGACACAAGTGTTATAAACAGACTGGTCTTAGTATGTAAACAGATCCGAGCAACTCTGCACTTTCTTAGCTGGAGATGATTCCCTGCTTCAGACAGGAATCTGTTTCACAAAGCCCTGTCCCATCACGGACTTCATAGTCTTCTGACTAAACTCTGGGGGCAAGCTGCTGTTTTCAAAGCCCTTGTTAGGATGTCCTGCTCTAGAAAGGACACTTGAAATTCCATTTGCAAAACATGTTAGGTTACAGAATCACAGAATCACAGAATGTTAGGGATTGGAAGGGACCTCAAAAGATCATCAAGTCCAATCCCCCTGCCAGAGCAGGAATGCCTAGATAATGCTACATAGGAACGTGTCCAGGCAGGTCTTGAATGTCTCCAGAGAAGGAGACTCCCCAACCTCCCTGGGCAGCCTGTTCCAGGGCTCCGTCACCCTCACTGAGAAGAAGTTTCTTCTCGAGTTTAAGCGGAACCTCTCATGTTCCAGTTTCAGCCCATTACCCCTTGTCCTATCATTGGTTGTCACCGAGAAGAGCCTGGCTCCATCCTCATGACACTCACCCTTGATATATTTGTAAACATTAATGAGGTCACCCCTCAGTCTCCTCTTCTCCAAACTAAAGGGCCCCAGCTCCCTCAGCCTTTCCTCATAAGGGAGATGCTCTGTTAATCATTCCTCTCTCTCCTGTTGTTAATTTTTCCATGTGAATTAGGTCAATTTTTAAAGCAAATTAACAGAATGTGTTTGTCTGGGGTGATTCATTCAGTGTCTAATACCATAATATGCCTTTTTTTTTTTTTTTCCTCTCTGTTCTCTTTTTCAATGCTGTTTGCATTAGTTTCCACAAAAGACAGTGTATATTTATACTTAGTATTTAAACTATTCCTTGCCAACCAAGTTAACAAGAAGTTCATTTTCTTGTAAGGTAATTGTGAGATACTAAGGTGAGTCAAAACTCCATGATTGCTGCAATTTTTTTAGGTAAATTGCAGAAGTTGCATGACTATAGGAAGGTACTTTTGGGTAAGGCCATGGAGAAGTGTGGGCTACAGCAGCACATATCTGTGTGTTCTCTACTCCAGATATTATTAGCTGAATTTATGAACACTCTGCTGAAAGAGTGTACCGCTTCCTATATATAGTGACAGATTGAATGTTGTCTATATTTGTTGAAAATCTTTTTTGAACAGCCAACTTCTGTCCAAAAACCACGTCTGAATGCAATAGACCTGTAGATTACTTAAAACTCCTTTTTAATGATCAAAAAGAAAAAAAGAAACAGAATATATTGAAATCTGCCTTGTTAGTTTTGTCCAAAATTATGCATCTCTGTGTAGATCCTTCAAATAAAATGATAAGTATTGAAATCACCATTACATATCCTAAATATCTAATTTATTCTATTAGATATAATCTTTGTGATCCATTTTTAGTAGCACAAAACAACAGACTCGAGTAGTAACAAAATCTTTACTCTAAACATACTTTTCCTTGTTGACAAGTGACATGCATAAGATTGTGTATATGAACAATAACTAATTCATGTAAAGATGCAGACATAACTTTTCTTTCTTCTCATATCTTAAACCATTTACTCTCCCAGGGTTAAAAATGATGGAGATACTACATGAAATCTGAAGTATAAGCTGACCAGAAGGCTGTGCTGCCATCCAGCGAGATCTGGACAGGCTGGAGCGTTGGGCGGGGAAAAATTTTCTGCGTAAATCAATACCACCATCGCACTTAGCATCATCTTCTACAGAAATAACAATTCTGCTCCTAACAAGGGTAAATGTAGGGTCTTGCATCTGGGTAGGAACAACCCCAGGTTCCAGTATAAGTTGGGGAATGACTTATTAGAGAGTAGTGTAGGGGAAAGGGACCTGGGAGTCTTGGTGGACAGCAGGATGACCATGAGCCAGCAGTGTGCCCTTGTGGCCAGGAAGGCCAATGGCATCCTGGGGTGTATTAGAAGGGGAGTGGTTAGTAGGTCGAGAGAGGTTCTCCTTCCCCTCTACTCTGCCCTGGTGAGACCCCATCTGGAATATTGTGTCCAGTTCTGGGCCCCTCAGTTCAAGAAAGACAGGGAACTGCTGGAGAGAGTCCAGCACAGGGCAACTAGGATGATTAAGGGAGTGGAGCATCTCCCTTATGAGAAAAGACTGAAGGAGCTGGGGCTCTTTAGTTTGGAGAAGAGGAGATTGAGGGGTGACCTCATTAATGTTTACAAATATATCAAGGGTGAGTGTCACGAGGATGGAGCCAGGCTCTTCTCGGTGACAACCAATGATAGGACAAGGGGTAATGGGCTGAAACTGGAACATGAGAGGTTCCGCTTAAACTCGAGAAGAAACTTCTTCTCAGTGAGGGTGACGGAGCCCTGGAACAGGCTGCCCAGGGAGGTTGTGGAGTCTCCTTCTCTGGAGACATTCAAGACCTGCCTGGACACGTTCCTGTGGGGCATAGTCTAGGCATTCCTGCTCTGGCAGGGGGATTGGACTTGATGATCTTTCGAGGTCCCTTCCAATCCCTAACATTCTATGATTCTATGATTCTATGATTTAATTATAATATATTATGAAGTGTAGAAAGCTACTCCCAGACACCTGCCTGTATTTTAATTTTGGCAATCACATTTTGCCAATGAAACTTCCTCTTGCAGTTTGGTTAGAGACTGTCCACTTTCTTATGTGCACATGCATGTTCTCAGCTTTCCTTTCTACATCGTAACAGATATGAACAATTTCTCAATGAGCTGTTGTCATCAGAACTATGACAGTACTGCACGCTGCCCACTGAAAAATGAAATGAACGATTCCTTGAAATGAAGGAATCTAAGAAGTTGTGGTAAATGATAGTAGCTTTATAATTAAGAATAAGGCTGAAAAAGAAGCTTTTTTTTCTGATGTGGAACCAAGTAACTATCCCTTAGAGGCACTAAGCTATTAATATGCTAATGATTTTTTTCTAATTCTGCCCAAGTGGTAGCCAACAGATGACATTCAAAATAGTTTTTGAATTACTAAGTGGAAAATTGAAGATAAATTGCTGTTTTACAGTAGCGTGGATCTTTGATTAAATGTTACATGCAATCACCAGCTTTTCCAAAAAGCTATGGAATGTAACACACTTCAGAAGGTATTGTGCTAGTACAGAAGTTATACTCCTTATGTGAATGTGCTGTATGGCTAATATTGTACTCTCTGGGTCTCTATTTCCACTTTAATATCACTTCAGGTTCTCTCAAAAAGGAAGAAGAGTGACAAATAATTGTCAGGAGGAAGAACAATGCAACCCAGACCTACATCTCAAGTGACTGTATTATTTTCAATGGAATAAAAGGGCACTTGAGGAATGAAAAAACCAGACAAATTCTTGTTTGCAGGAGAACTCGTATCACATCTGTAGCTGCAGGATTGTACTGCAATATACAGTTAAATATTCTCAAAACTTAGTAATTTTCTCTTTATAGCTTGCTTTTTTCACAGATTTAATAATGATTTCATATGAATTTATGATTTCGGGGAAGAAATGTTCTTGTTTTTTTCAGTTGGTTGGTAAATAACTAATGGAAATGTCTCCTAAAAAGGCATAAAAGGGTCCCTTGCTCTTTGGGATCTTTCAATCTACAATGCCAAGGCAGAGGATGAAGTGCTTGTCCTTGAAACTTCCTGCTAGAATACTCTGTGTTCAGTAAGATGCATAAAACAAGTGTTACGATTGCTGTTAAGTGCTGACATTGAAGAACTGATGTTTACTGTGATATATTCTTTTTGTCAGCCTCTACTGTGGATTTAATGTGTTTTAAATCAAATTGCTGGATTCAGCACAAGCTCATTAAAGACTTTTATAATGAAACGTTAGAGTGAGATGTGTTTCAACAAGCCTGAGTTAAGCGAGGTTTGTGAACCTGGACTGAATTTAATATATTCCACTTATCTTCTTTTTTTATGTTTATGATTTGGAAAGAAATTGTAAATCAAATAAAAACTCTGAAGGTATGAACCCATAGAAAGTAAAAATGTATGCTGGTCCCCAGACTCCTGAGTTTCAATTTCTGAAGAGGGTTGATGTTCAGCCATTCTGGGCTTTTTCCCAATGACTTGGAGGCTTTCAAATATCCAGTAAAACTTGATTACTGAATTCTAGGTGAAGAATCTAATAAAGTTTTGGAGAAAATGAGCATTAGAAAAGTGTCCTTGTCTCTGACCTGTATTTCTGTTACGAAAAAAAGCAGGAGTTAGGGAGTTAGAAAGCTGGCATATCAGGTTATTCACTGTTGGTGTAAATCCATGTGTCTCTTCTCACCCTTCCCCAAGAGATTTGGACTCTGTGCCTGTGTTGGAAAACCTGCACATCATCCTCTTCTGTCAAGTAACCACATTTGAAACAGTGTTGGTAGAAGCGAGCAGAATTGTTATTTCTGTAGAAGATGATGCTAAGTGCGATGGTGGTATTGATTTATGCAGAATTCAGACAACATACTCTGGAAACGTTGCGTATGAATACAATTAAGATGAACGTATTCAAATCTTTCACTAGAGTGGAAACAACAAACAATTTTTTATAAAAGTAACTTTATTTCTATTGAGGACCTAAAGTAATCCAGATTGGGAGAGCTCCTGATTGTGGTGTTATTACTAGGAGGAGGGTTTACTCTGTGTATGTGCGGGGGCTGTGCATTGGTCTTTGATAGATGATATTGACAACGTCATGAGCAGAGTTTAGTGTATGATGGAAATGACTGAGAGAAGGTCAGGGAATAATTCATTTGCCAACCCATCCACTCTTAGCTGCCTGTCCCAGGGCAGCCTGGTGCATGGTGGGTAAGCAGTGAAATGCATGGGCACCATAGATTGCGAGTCCTTTCACGTGACTAACCACCTCCTTGCTCCAGCAGCAGTTTTGGTTAGTCCCTGTGTACATTGGTTTGAGTTCTCAAATGTTAGGAATGTTTTCCTCTTCATAGGGCTGCCTGAACCTACAAAATGCTGATCTTGACTGTTGTCCCTATAAACGTCACTAAGGTTTTCTACATTTTCTGTGCTTGCTCAAGAAAGGTACTGTTGTCCGTCAGTTGTGTTGAGGCACCTTGTAAGAATTCAGAATGGGGTCAAGTCCATTCAAAGCACATGATACAATATTTTCCTTAATTTAACCAGTGAATCAAAATCCAGGGAAACAGTGTAGAAGAAACAAATAAACGAGTCTTCTAATATTTTTTCTAATTCGAGTCCGTAATTGTAATGGGTAAGTATTTCTTCTCGTGTACCTATACTCTCTCTATTACTCACCTACAACTACGTTTTCAGTTGTTGGATAATCCTTCAGTGTCACATTTACTTCCAGTCTGCAAAAGTCTGTCTCACACTGTTTTGGTAGCAGCACTCAGCTGTTCTGGAGAATGTTACATGTTCAAAGCGTTCAACAGGTATTAGCTAATTAATCAATTAAACTAAAAAACCAAAGTATTCTTCTAGCAATGCAGAAGAATGTGCTTAGCACACGTTGTGGTACCAATAAATGGATTCTAAATCTCTTTAGCAGATTTAGAAGACATGCTATATTGTTGTCTGGTGAATACATTTGGATAAGTATCTTAATACAATAATTCCATTTTTATAATGACTCAAAATATTATGCCACAAAATGGCCAAATGCAATGCAGGTGTCTTTAAAAGTCCATGTGACTACTGAGAAGTATTTGCATGTTTCCCTTATGTAATGATGGGTTTATAACTAAATAGTATTTTAATTATTTTATAGTGATTGCTTTTTAAGAAGTTGGAGAAATATCCATATAAATTAGACTAAAACAATCAACAGAGCATACGAAATGCAGATTTTTTTTTGTTTGTTTTGTTTTTAGACTCAGATTTGGGATAATTTTAAATATCCCTTAAGAAGAGATGATACAAAAAATGCAACTATCCCATCAAAGCTTTATTAATGGCCTAAAAAAATTCACTTCAGTAGATATAGACACAATACTGAATAATACTAGTTATGGTAATTATTCAGTAGTTTCTCGGGGAAGAACACTGAAACTGAGGAGTAAATAAACTTTTAGGACAGAATAGTTTCTTCCTGTGGCATACCTTCGCTTTCTAAAATACCATATCTAAAATTCAAACACTAAGCTTTAGATAAACATATGCCTTTTGTGTTTGGGGCATTCCTAAGATTTCTTATTCTTCCTAGACAGAAAGCAGTAGATTACAATGATCATGAACTTACCTGCCATTTATCTGAGATTTTTGCGGTATTTTTTCCTACTGAATTCCCAAGTGGCAGAAAATTGAATAGTCTTCTGATATATTTTCCCTTTAAATAGCAAACAAAAGGAAACAGGAGTCTATGAAATAGACTGCTGAACTTCTCTTCATGCCAGGTGTCGTACCATCCTAATAAAAAATATTCTGACATTCAAATAAGAAAAGTTATTTCTCAGATTTTTTTAAAAGCACAACAATCCCTGAAGAATAAAGTTGGGTAGAAAAAGTAGAGCAGAGGGGAGCTGGAAGGAAAGGAGAGAAATTATCCATTAGCATTAGAGTCTGTGCTAGGTTAGGAACCTAGAAAGCATGAATTTAAGTTTCACCTCCCACTGCACTTGGCAATTGTATGATTGACTGAAGTGTTTTCATCCAGATGCAGACAGGAATTGTACAAGATTTACGGTTACAGTAAAAGCCTTCCAACAAGGTCACTGCTGGCAGTACTGAGTGCTGTTCTGTAAGGTATTTTCCTCAGTCTCCTACAGGTAATGGAGAAAATTTAACAGTGCATGTGTCTAATCTTTCTAGCTTCACTGCTGTTTCCAGTACTAAAATATTATAGGATTTTATAATGTTATCCGCATCTCGGTCTTATATCCTAGTAACGCATTTCTTTTAAAGAGGCTTCTGTTATATTTGTGAGTTCAGAAAGGTTTTGTCTCTCTGTCCCTGTAGGCACTCTCTCCAACCCATTTTCTTTTTTCAAATGGCGTGTGATTCTTTCAGTGTCCTGTGGGAAAATAATACCTCATGCAATGGCAATGAGAGATCTTTGGGTTACTCAGTAATGCAATTCTAGGTTGCATGTTCTTTTTCTGCTTCTAAACTGTGCCTTTCATGATGATACAAGTTTTAAAAAGTTATGAATATGTCTTAATAAGACTGTTCCTCTTTAAAGAAAGTTCTTTTTCTGTGTGATGAAGAGTTTCTGTGATGAAGAGTTCTGTGTAATGAATCTACTTGGAGAAGGGGGATTGTATCTATTAGTGTGGAAGCTGTTGGAATAATTGGAACAGAACTGTTCTGCAGAATGATTGGTGGGACAGAACTATTCTGCAGTCTGACGCGGATGGTCAGCTCCATAGGCAGCCATTTCATATGAGGAACTGGGAGGAAGCATGAAATAAAAGTGCTTCAAGGATAAATCTATCTTTGTGGTATTTTGAGGGGAAGCTTATGTGAATGACCAGCAACACTGATTTGGGATAAACAAATCGATTTCATGGAAATGATGTAGAAGTAGAGGGAGGAACAAATGCGAAAGCGAGCATGGAAAGATGTTTGAGAAACTAATGAGCTTTGATGTGTTGCATAGCCAAGGACATCAGATTTGTTAAAGATGAAACTGCATGTTTCTGGACAAGTTTAATACGGAGATGCTCATAAAGAAGAAACAGGAATCATTGAATATCTGCAGGGAGAGAGCCTGTGGAACTATAAAGAAAATAGGATTGTTTTCTTCGTGAGTTTCCTAAAGGTCAACCTTAAGGTGCTTTCCTTTTTGATTATTCCTTGGCATAACCCTGAAGTGTCTTTCTAAGATCTGAATGTCCCACAATTTACAATTACTGTAATTAAAATGGACACCAACCCTTACCTAGCTAACATCTACAGTAGCAAAGTGGATTTCCTTTAGTTGTGTTTATGTATACAGAGGCGTACACCCTTTTTTTTTTTTCTTTGCCATCACTGATGAACCGTTAATAGAGTGGGTTCTTGTTCCATATGGTGAAAAAAGAAATGTGACTGGTGATGGAGGTAGGTAATGCTATCAAGTAACTGCCTCCAGGGTACTCTGCCTCTTTCTTTACTCTGGCAGATCAGTGGATCCCCAAAGTTCAGATCTGAAGGATGAACTCTGCAAGGTAAGTGTGAGAAGAAAGCTCAGGGATGGAATAGGTTGTTTTCTGAACTCTTCAGTACTGAAAAACATGTCTGTTATAGTAAAGATATAAATCATAATGTTCTACAAGGGGAAAAAAATCTCTCTGCTTACTTATGGGTAAAGACTTTGCAAGTGTAATCTACAAACGATTTTTTGTCTTAATCAAATGCAGATCACTGCAAAAAGTCTTGATATAATAAGAATCCAGTGTAAAGAATCATTGGCTTGGTTTGTGTGTGAATTCTCTTGCAATAGAAGTTTCAGGATTTGCTGAAGCAGCAGGAAAGCGGCAAATGTGGAATGAGGTTCAGTCAATGAAGAGCGATAAGCGTAGTGATCAATAATCAAGTGATTTGTGAAAAGCAGTTGATGACAGTGGGTGTGTATTAGTTCCAGATGGGTACGTACTGTAAGAGCAAGGCATGCTGAAGTGGATAACGGTGCTGTACTGCAAGGTAAGCCATTCCCATCTGCTTCCTGACAGTGAGTGTTGATTGCAAATGACATTATTGGGCCGGATTTAAGTAATGCTAAGTACAAAATTGATGATTTTGTCTAAACTAGGGAAATCAGAGATAGGATGGAGTAGCCTCTTATGTGCAGTGGCTTAGGGGAAGGTCACTTGTTCAGTTGTTTGATTTAGGCTGTGTTTTTGATGGCTTTGCTTACGTGCAGTGTTTACTCTTCATATGACTCTGTGGCAAACAAAATGAAAATGTGACAAAGATTTCAGATGGATTGCCAACCAAATGAAACAGAAGTAAATGAACATATATTGAGAGGTGTATTTTTTTTTATCTTGGTTGCCTGCAGTTCAACAATTGTTCTTCTCTTAAGAAATTTTTCAGTGAAAAAACATGGCAATATGAAGGTTTACAATAGAAGTAGTAATTTGACATTGGTTTTTTTTATTACTTTAGAGATCTTCTCAGGAAACTAAAATCAACTAATTGATCAGATAGTCATTAAATTAATAGTGAACGTATTGCAGCCTTGTGAGTCATACAGTCAACAATGAAATTTTAGCTATTGTAATCTTTTGTACTTTTTCATCATTAAATGTTTCCCTTTTCTTATTAGACAAGCTTTGCAGTCCTGCAAAGATTTTGTCATATAGAAAGTTCCTACTCATACAGGTAATCTCATTAAAATTCCCTGATACTGCTAGTGTGACTAGTCTCATAGTCCTGGTCTAAATTAATAAGAGAGTCTCATTTCTGTTCTTCTGGAGTAGAGGTATATCAAACACTGAAAGTGCTATAAGTGTTCTTTAACCTAAGCTCTGAAAGATACAATAAATTTATGAAGTGACAGTTTTTATAATGCATAGCAAGAACAGCAGAAATTATGGTGACTGCCGAGATGCTGAAATCACCAGTAACTGCTGAGATGCTGAAATCGCTGTCTGAATTTCTAGGTATAAAGAAAATGGGGATCTGGTTCTGCTTTTCTTGCATCTTTTTTTTTATGCCAATGTAATGCCACTGATTACAGTGGCTGTCATGCTGACTTGCACCTGTACAGAAGTGTGTTTATCTTGATATTTTAGGAAAACAGACTCAGTCAGATGTTTGCTTTTAGTGGAAGGTGCACCCTGTTGTATTGTAAAGCTCTGTCAGTAGCTAAGGGTCATTAATATCCTTGTATTTAACATTTCTCTAACTTCTCTGGGAAAGTCCAGTTAGAGTGAAGTCTTGTGCATACTCACTGAGGTGCAATGTTTTAGATGATGAGGTTAATCAGAAACGGTAATTCTGAGATAAAAAAAGGCCTTGAAATGCTGAGCCATTTAATATTTTTGAAGTCTTCTAAAGTTTTGTCATAAAACCATGTTTCAAAATGAGTTAATTCTGAAAAATTTGTGTGTGTTTTATTCAGCAGTCTTTAATGACCTTCAATGCTAACTAATATTTTAGTGCACAATTGTGTGGTTATTTGGAAAAATTAAGTAGTTGGACAAGTCCCAGGGATTTTACAAACTTGTCCTATGTTTAACAGAGTTTATAACTCCTTCATCTGAATCAGGATGTCTGAAGGAAGACACTTCATAGGTCTTACAGAGCTTTAAATTCTACCATGCATGACTTCTCAGAGGTTTTCAACAGCTGCAGCATACCCCGACAGGATGAGAGAGATTGCAGGTGGCCAGCAGAGCTGGAAATATTTTACAGACTCAGCAGTAGTAGTTTTTGCAGATCACAGTGCCTGAGCAAAGTGCTCAGGCTTCCCAAGAGCAGCAGTTCTGGGTCTGTGCTATACGAGCATTTGCTGTACAGTGCAGTAGGAGTACTGTTTTGACACAAAAAACACCTGAGTCCCAATCGTGTGAGTGTGTTTCAGAAGTGAGAACTGATGCTTTTTAATTATGAGCAACCTGTCCTATATAAAGTCTAACAAAAAAATAGTACAGTGGTGGAATCCTGAAGGCAGTGGTCCAAGACAACTTTGCACAGAAAAGATATGTAAGTATGTGCATTTCTGCATAACTGAAAAAAAAATTCCTAATTTAGAAGCCTATTCTGTATTTTAGTGAAATTAAGGCACTGTTATTGATGAAAGTGTCCAGTAAGCTCCTGAGCACCTTTTGGTAGTTTTCTGTGTTTTGGAAGATATTGCTGGAATATCTTGTAAAATCATCTATTTCAAACGGGGATTGATTTCAAACACCCGCTTTATCCTAAAAGCTATTATCATGTGTTAAGTTATAAAAAATACAAGAAAATTCTCCCCACTAGCCCCTACCCTCATTTTCTGCACATAATTCAACAGAGGAATGAATTACACTTGTGGGAATGCAATGTAATGAAAAAGCTACTGCAATAAATATCTTACTGCCCAGTAGGTCCTCTCAGGTCCTGATATTCTGTCATATATTTTTCTGGATGTATGCTGGGACGTGCACTCACCTATGGTTAGGGTTACAGCAATCATAACTTGAAAATACATTTGCATTCATCCTAGTGAATCACCTTACTTTACCCCAAGTAAAGAATTAATCATCTCAGTTTCTCTTTTGAGTAATTAGATTCCTTTTTCAACATTTTTATTTTTGATGCATAAGCGTTTCTATAAATGCATTACATCTGGGGCCTGTGATGAAAAGGTTATTAGAAATGTGACACAGACAGATAGGCTTTGTGTTAAAATAATTTCCCAGCTGCATAAATGAAGCCCGGTGTTGGCCTTGTCTGACTGTAACAAAAGACTTGAGCTGCCACTATAGGAGACTGAGTCATCCCAGGGAAACATGAAAAGGTCCAGATCTCCCTGTTTGTCTTTCAGGTTTTTTACCAATATGTTACCAAGCTTGGTTTGCTAGACATTTGTCTCTAAATCCCTAGTTTCAATGAAGAGATTGAGCTAAATGTGTAGTTACAGAATCACAGAATGTTGGGGGTTGGGAGGGACCTCTGAAGATCATCTAGTCCAACCCTCCCCCTGCCAGAGCATGATGACCTAGAGTAGAACACATGGGAGCATGTCCAGGCAGATCTTGAAAGTCTCCAGAGATGGAGACTCCACAACCTCTCTGGGCAGCCTGTTCCAGTATTCTGTCACCCTCACAGTAAAGAAGTATTTCCTTATGTTTAGGCTGAACCTCCTGTTTTGCAGCTTGTGACCATTGCCCCTTGTCCTGTCACTGCACACCACTGAAAAGAGCCTGTCCTCATCTTCCTGACACCCACCCTTGCGGTATTTAAAAACATTGATGAGATTCCCCCCTCAGCCTCCTCTTCTCCAAGCTAAACAGACTGAGCTCTCTCAGGCTTTTCTTGTATGGGAGATGCTCCAGTCCCCTCATCATCTTAGTGGCCCTGTGTTGGACTCTTTCCAGTAGTTCCTTGTCTTTGAGCCCGGGAGCACAGAACTGGACACAATATTCCAGATGTGGCCTCACCAGGGCAGAGTAGAGGGGGAGGAGAATATCGCTTGACCTGCTGGCCGCACCCTTCTTAATGCATCCCAGAATGGAGAGAACATTGTATCAGCTTCAGATACAACACCAAAAACATTCGCTGTCCTTATGTGACAGAGAATACGGTTTTTAAGTTATATACGATAGGTTTATACTTCTTAACTAAAACAGCACAGTCTACTCCAGAAAACACATGCTTGCAAACTAGCACGAATGATGTTCCTGTTGCAATGAATGCAGTACTAAATCCAAAGGTGCAAGAATCAGATAATTTACAACAATTTTCACATGCACTTGCAAAAACATCTGCTAACCTTTCCAAACGCAGCAGAATTTCACCTTGATGTGTTTGCATTTCTTTGAAAATCATTTATTCTCTATTAAATTCAACGTTAAATGGGCCAGTGAGTGCAATGAAGCAGTAAAATAATTTTTAAAAAAGAAAAATCCTTACACTTGTAAATGCTGCCAGAACTACCTGAATATTTTATAATGACCACATAATCTAAAAAAAAAAAAAAGAAGATAATTTTCAAATGGAGTCCCTAATTCCTCAAACTTTAACACAGGTGTTTGTAGAATTGTGTTTACAAGGAGACAAAACTTGCAGTATTTTGTTTGATCTGAAAATCTCTTGCAAAAGGTAACTGATTGAAGTGTTGGAATTGCTCTTTTGGTCTTCTATGGTTCTTTTGTTTAAAAACATCCACATAACAACTCCCTAAAACCAAAATATAACAAAAGGTGATGGCAAATTGTCCTCTAACTTGTGGTTGGTTTTATATATGACAGACTCTTGACATTCATCCTGAATTGTGAAGAAAAAATAATTATCTGGTTTTTAGTAATCCCCTTCTTGTGACCTTTAATTTCCTCTTTTCCACCATGACTACATTTACTAACAGTTTATTTTATTCCGTGTCTGACAGCTGCATTTTATGTGCATAACAAGGATTGCAGGGGGTGAACTATCTGTCTCAAAATTATCATTCCTTATTTTGCAACTCTTTTAGGGGAAGTGGCAGGGTTTTTTTTTTAAGCAGAACTCTCACAAAGTTCATTTATGTGACTTGCCTTTAATTCTTTTTCTGTTTCATTTTGTAGATGTGTTTTCACCAACATGTTGCCAAAATACTCAACCACAAAAAAAAACCAACACAACCCACAAAACAAAATGACCTGAATTTCTAAAGAAATAACTGATCAACAAAACTGAAACAAAAACTCACTGAAACTTAACTTTAAAAATTACCTATTTGGGTACACTGGTAGCTAGTGGTTGTGTTGGCATGTTAAGAACAGAACTGACTTGTCTGCAAAAATGAATTGCCTGTTATGCCCAAACAATGGTTCATGCTCTTGCTTTCTGCTGAGATACAAAGATTTGACTGGATATGTAGGTACTAGGAAAACTAAAGATCTTTAAGGTTGAATATGGCACTTATGGGATATCTGGATGACAGGTTGTAGGCTGATTTTACATCAGGGAGTTGATCCAAATAGTCTGAGAGAAGTGATTTTTATCTGTGAAATCAAAAATAGTGTTCTTTTATCAAAAATGGCATAGCCATCAGGACCAGGGCAGTGACTGTCCCCCTGTACGCGGCACTGGTGAGGCCGCACCTTGAATCCTGTGTGCAGTTTTTGGCCCCTTACTCCAAGAAAGACACTGGGTTGCTGGAGCATGTCCAGAGAAGGACAATGAAGGTGATGAAGAGTCTGGAGAACATGTCTTATAAGGAGCAGCTGAGGCAACTGGGGTTATTTAGAATCATAGAATACGAAATTGGAAGGGACCTGATGGATCACCTGGTCCAACATATTTTGGCAAAAGCATGGTCTACACAGGATGGCCCAGCACTCTGTCCAGCTGAATCTAAAAAATGTCCAATGTTGGTGAATCCACAGCTTCCCTGGAGAAATAATTGCAGTGGCTGATTGCTCCCATGAACGATTTTCTTCTTGTGTCTAATCAGAAGCTCCTCAGGTGTAACCTGTACCCATTTCCCCTCATCTTTTCCATGTGACTCCTTGTAAAAAAGGAGTTCCATCTTCTTTGTAACCAGCCTTTAAATATTGGAACATGGTGATAAGTTCTTCCCTCAGCCTTCTTTTCACAAGGCTAAACAAGCCCAACTCTCTTGGCTTCGAGAAGAAGGAGGCTCAGGGGAGACCTTATTGCTCTCTACAACTACCTGAAAGGAGGTTATAGTGAGGTGGGGGTAAGTCTCTTCTCTGAAGTAATAAGCGACAAGAAGAAACAACCTCAAGTTGCACCAGGAGAGGTTTAAATTGGATATTAGGAAAAAATTCTTCACCAAAAGGGTTGTCAAGCACTGGAACAGGCTGCCCAGGGAAGTGGTTGAGTCACCATTCCTGGAGGTATTTAAAAAATGCATAGATGTGGTGCTTAGGGACGTACTTTAGTGGTGGACTTGGCAGTGCGAGGTTAATGACTGGTCTCTGTCTTGAAGGTCTTTTCCAGTCTAAATGGTTTTATGATTCTAATTCCAAAACCTACAAATTTTCAGTAGAAATCATTCAGTTGTTGTCTCTTCCCTTTGCACATCCTGCAATCCATATTTTACACCTGTCTCTGGGCCCTGCTAAATGGGCTAATTTATATGTCACTCTGAGTTAATAACTTGAAGGATCTGCAATCTTCTTCCTGACCTTCAAAACCTATACCGACTGACTACCTTCTCAGGATTAATGCTGAAACCAAGATTTTGTCTAGCAGAGGCCACTGGATATTCTGTCCCTTCTTTTTCAGCTCAGACATCTCAGAGTTGTTGACAGGAATTTTGAGGCTGTGAGTGGAATTCCCAAATCTGAAAATCAAGGATATGGAAAAAATAATACACTTCAGAGTGCGTGGCTACAACAAACTTTCTTGATAGGCAGAGCCTTTGTAGCTTAGTAGTTATGCTTTTTGACGTTTTAACTGCTGCCTTCTGTACAAGGTCTGTACCACAAAATACTACGGGTGGAGAGGGAGGTGAGGCAACACAAACAGCTTGTTTTGTCTGCGTGGAAAGGACATCCCTTGGGGCCTGGGTACCAGACACATAGTGAACCCGCTTCTCTGTTTGGCCCTGTTTTAGGCAGAAATCTGTGTCTTCACAAGGACCATCTCTGAAAAAGGATTGAGTAAAAAGCAAATGAAGGAGTTTTCATGGCTTGGCTCTGGCTGTAAGTCACCACAGTAGTGCTGCTCAGATTTTAGAAGCTGATGTTTGCAAATTAATTACTTGGCCTTTAAATAGTTCCAAACCACCCAAAGTGCTCCATTATGTTTGCACAGGCTTGAGAAATAGATATGTATTACTAGCTAATTGAATAACATATGGTGTTGATTAGTGCTTAGCTCTTTTTATAGAACTCAATTAAAAAAATGACTGCAGTATATTTTGAGACTATGAGATGTCTGTTGGTTGCTTCTGGCACAAGGGAACTGCTGAACCAAGAAATGATGAACTTTTTCTGTTTAGTTCATCTATAAGTTCCTTTCGTGGTGCACGTGGCTGTGACGGGAGATAGGCTGGAGTCTGTTCATTTGCTGCAGTATTGAAATGCAGCCTTTTCTGAAAGATTTAAGTGCTCTCCTGGCAAAACAAAACAAAAGCCTGGGCTTTTATTTTCTGTGCTCAATGTATACGAATATAAAATGTCTCTATTTTTAATGGATAAACATCTGCTCTTACAGGGTTCAATTTGCAGAGATGCATTTCTTGCAAGGAGTCCCAGGACATGGACATTAAGTTATGGGGCCCTCCAACCACAAATAACCTCAGTCTCCTTCTGCCTCGTTCTCCCACCAGCACTAAACCTGTGGGGAAAACCTGCCTTTATTTTTTTCACTTGATGTAATTTTTGCTCAAGAGATTATTTTCCTCTTAAACTTCACAAAAATCACCTGAGATGCTGATCATTATGATTTTCTCATTATTCACATGGATGGTTGAAGTGTTCTAGCAGTTAACAGCAGTGATCAGACTGGGAGGAGCTGGAAGGATACGGAGAAATAGTAAACAGGAAAATAAGGTGTTTCTCTTCCTGAATTATCTTTTTTCTTCTTCTCCTAAGCTACCTCTTCTACTGTATTTTGTATGAATTTTTTGAAGAAAAAATTTGGTAATTTATGCTATCAAATGTGATGTGTGCTGTATGAGACAAAAAGCAACAAGAAATACTGACTTCTATCCACAGTTTTATCACTGAACAGTAATTTAGCTCTTGGATGTATGACTTGACAAACTGCTCCTTGCTTTTTAGAAGCAAGTGATGTTTATTCTTGCAGTCCTAAATCTCTTAGTAGAAAAGCTTACTAACGGTGTAAAATTACTTATGTATCTTCCAGATTTTCACATCACCTTTGTTGTATTATACACTATTTTGTATTTAATTTTCAGTCGAAAGATGGCAAAACATGAGGGATGCAAAGCAAAGGCTTTTTAAAAGCCTTTCTAATCCTGGTAGGTTCCCATTCTCCAGTAGCTCTTCCATTGAAATGACGTTCATTCATCCATTCAGAGAAAACAGATTAGTCCTGCAGCATATCCTGAAGGTTATTTAGGTCATTTGGCAGGGAGATGCATTTCAGAGATTCAGTGCTTTCACCACGAGTGCCCTTTCACTGTTTTCCCATTGTTTGTCCTTCTCATTGTGTATTTGTAACTGCCACAGCAGCAATGTGTAAAATAGACCATTCATGACCTAAATTGCTCTGAGCTCAAAACCAGAGGGAGAAGCAACCCTGGTCAAAACTGGAAAGCTACATCATTGAGGGATAATGGGGTGCAAGAAGTAAAAGCTATTTTATTTTTGTATTCCTTATTCTTCCCCCAGGCTATCCTGCCCCTCCCTTCCCCCATCCATGTATATAATAGATGGCAATATTTTAAGCTTCTCCCAGGACAGATTTTTAGAGCCAACATTTTATTCAGTGAGGTCAACCTAGAGGTTACAAAGGCAAGTCAGTTGTCACTGGCTTCTTGGTAAAGGCAAAACAAGTACCTAACACAGCAGTAATGGGTAAATGGGAAGACCTTAACATACAGATGGCAGATGTGGGAAGGGTCCTGTCACGTATATTGGCTCACAGTGCAGAAGAGATTCTTAAAAGGCTGATGCAAAGGTCACCCTACTACCATGACTGTCATCAACCAGTGACCTCCTATCATCTGAAAGATACATCATCAAAATTATAATGGTGGGAAAGATTTGAAGATTGCAGTTATTACCAGCAGGGGTTTTGTTCAGTGTGTCAGTAACTTTCCCCCAAGATGTGAAAACTGACAAGGTGATAATTAAAGAGGGGGTCTTGATAAGTGATCAGTCTTTCTTTCTCTGTTGTTTGCTTGTTTTCTTTTTCATTTTAAAATTGTGTTAGCAACAGTTTCTTTGAAAGCAGCTGATATCTGCTGATATTTATTATTAGCTGTTGATGTCTGAAAACTGGGTTTTATTATTACTTGTGGTAGTTCAGTCAGGTAAAGCAACATTCATGCCATCTAACTTGGGATCTACATTATAAGCATCTGCAAAGGAGGAGGAATACGTTTCAAAGAACAAAGCACCCGAGTTCATAATTTTACTTTATTTCACAGTGAGCTCTTTCCATAGGCCTTGATGGTCAAATTTACAGTGACTGCAGAGTCTAGGGGTGATGGAGAAGAAAAAAATCTGTACCTTAGATGATTGTCACTTTAATGTCTTTCACAGTTTTGGAATGAAATATTAGAAATCCTTCAATATTCTAATTAGTGGACTTTAGTCCTTGATGCCCTGTGTGTACTTTCTATCCTTCAGCTGTTACAGGAATGTATTTGTTATGAGGACCTGTTTGGAAGAAGACAGAGAGATATTCTTTAAGATGTACTGTGGCAAGTGGTCTGCATTGAACACAACTGACTTACCTGCATAGCGATCTTTTACTCTAGGTTTCATATAATCTATCAGCCTCTTAAATGTACCCAACATACTTGACTACTATGTACCCAGAGTCAAAGTCATGATAATTGGGATAGTTCTATGCTGACAAGACAGTCAGCAATTGCTTATAATACCAATGAGCAAAGTTTCCTTTCGATATCCCTGAACAGGAAGCATGCTCTTGTCTTGCCATTAAGAAGGGAAGGGTTGTTTTATGGGAAGGATGTAATTTCTAGTCCCTTACACTGAAGCATGTTTCAGAAGAGAAATCCCCAGGCAGTAGCTGTGTTAGCTAAGCCAGCAAACACCACAAATTGTAGCTGTGCTGGTTTTCCACATGGGACAGTTTTCTATGTCACAAAGCTATAATGTCATGCAAAGTTCATTTTACTGGTAAGCATCATTGAGCCAAAATTGAGTTCAGAGCTCCAGGGAAAATAAATGTAAGCATTTATCCACAGTGCTATTTAAATTGCCTTTGAAATTTTGAGTTCTTGGTTGCGTTGCTTATTCATTTGTAGTTCGTTGCAGCCTTCATTATGGTTCCTAAAGGTTCAGAAGTTAGTTTTCTTTAGGAGAGGAGGGGGTATTTTTCTGCAAAACTGATGACTTTATATGTTACCAGTACAGTCAAGATGAACTCTAAATATGACAGCAGGAAAAGACTGTTTTAATTTAATGCCTATCCATTTCCACATATAATCAGCAGTTCAAACCAAAAAGATGTTGATAGCTATTTAAAATTACTTTTAAAATTAGGATTATCATGGTTTTTTTTTAACCAAATTCCATGTATTTTCCCAATCGAATAAGCTAAGCATTCATTTTCTTACCCCCACCAATCAAAATTGCTGCCTAAACACTTTACTCCAGAAAACAGAAGAATGTGATAAACTGGAAGTCTGCTACATTGCAAGAATTAGTCTGCACCTGCTGGATCTTTACAAGATTTAACAAACTTGGTATTTTTTTTTCTTTTGAAATACTAGCTGGAGTGGTAAATTGTGTTTTTAAAATGTCACGGCAAGATATACTCAGTTTATCCTTTGCTGTATTTATTTCACAGAATCACAGAATCACAGAATGTTAGAGATTGGAAGGGACCTTAAAGATCATCTAGTCCAACCCCCCTGCCAGAGCAGGATCACCTACAGTAGAGCACGCAGGAACGCGTCCAGGCGGGTTTTGAATGTCTCCAGAGAAGGAGATTCCACAACCTCCCTGGGCAGCCTGTTCCAGTGCTCGGTCACCCTCACAGTAAAAAAGTTTTCCCTCATATTTTTCTGGAACCTCCTGTGTTCCAGCTTCCACCCATTGCCCCTTGTCTTGTCAGTGGACGCCGCTGAAAAGAGCCTGGCTCCATCCTCCTTACATTCCCCCTTGACATATTTATAAACATTAATGAGGTCACCCCTCAGCCTCCTCTTCTCCAAGCTAAAGAGATCCAGCTCCTTCAGCCTTTCCTCATAAGGGAGATGCTCCACTCCCTTCATCATCTTTGTGGCTCTGCGCTGGACTCTCTCAAGCAGTTCCCTGTCCTTCTTGAACTGAGGGGCCCAGAACTGGACACAATATTCCAGATGCGGCCTCACCAGGGCAGAGTAGAGGGGCAGGAGGACCTCTCTTGAACTACTCATTACTCCCCTTCTAATACACCCCAGGATGCCATTGGCCTTCTTGGCCACAAGGGCACATTGCTGGCTCATGGTCATCCTGCTGTCCACCAGAACTCCCAGGTCCCTTTCCCCTACGCTGCTCTCCAGCAGGGCAGTCCCCAACTTATATTGGCACATGGGGTTATTTTTTCCCAAGTGCAAAACTCTACACTTGCCCTTATTAAACTTCATAAGATTTCTCCCCGCCCAGCCCTCCAGCCTGTCTAGGTCTCTCTGAATGGCTGCACAGCCTTCTGGTGTGTCAACCACTCCTCCCAACTTCGTATCATCAGCAAACTTGCTGACAACATTCTCTAATCCCTCATCCAGATCATTGATGAATATATTAAACAGCACCGGCCCAAGCACTGACCCCTGAGGGACCCCACTAGACACAGGCATCCAGCCAGACTCAGCCCCATTGACCACAACCCTCTGGCTTCTTCCCTTCAACCAGTTCTCGACCCACCTCACTACTTGGTCATCCAGACCACACTTCCTCAGTTTACCTATGAGGACGCTGTGGGAGACGGTGTCAAAGGCCTTGCTGATGTCCAGGTAGACCACGTCCACTGCATGGCCACCATCCATCCACCTGGTTATGTCTTCATAAAAGGCTATCAGGTTGGTCAAACATGACTTCCCCTTGGCAAAGCCATGCTGACTGCTCCTAATAACCTTCTTATCCTTGATATGCCTAGAGACAGCGTCAAGGATAAGATGTTCCATCACCTTTCCAGGGATGGAGGTGAGGCTGACCGGTCTGTAGTTACTCGGGTCATCCTTCCTGCCCTTCTTATAGACTGGAGTGACATATTTCCTTATCCTTTAAGAAATATTGAGCAAAAAGGAAACAGAATATTTTAATCCCTCTCTTTTTCCAAAATTTTTGGTCTTCATATTTGGGATTTTTTTTTTTCTCCTCAAACTATTTTTGTCCAATCAACATAGTGACTGCTGCTCTGTTATGCTGGATTACAGCATCAGCTCAAGTGGTTTGCACAGGTGTGTAGTATTGCACCTCTGTCCCTTAGTGGTGCCATCACATATTCACATATCCTGTGTACGTGTAAACTGAAAACTCTGGTTTGCGCATTGTCACCTCATCTGCACTTATAAATTATCCCCTCTTCCTACAGATTGAGAGAGACATGACAGGAGGCAAAAATATTTTGCAAATCTAATACAATCACGGCTTTCCAATGAAACCACAAATCAAATGGTAGATGCTTGAATCATTTATTTCCAAGGTGGAATTTCCTTTGTTATTTTTCTGTGCCTTTATCTAGTATGTATTTTATTATTTCTTTTTCTGGAACGAGATTAGAATGCAAGACAAGTGTTCTATAAAATGCCCAAAATAAGACTCTAATAGGTTAGACTGTGTTGACTGAAATATTAGAGGGATGAAATAACATGCTAATACACTTTATTAGACTGCCAGTTTATATGTGTGAATGTTTCAAAAGGAATTAGACGTGTGTACACATGGTGTACAATGTTTGTTTAATTTGCTAGATTCTATTTGTTTACAGAGTTTTACATGTTGGTTAGATCTGTTATAGTCATCTCATGCTTATATGACTAGCACTATAGGTCCAGAGATACATTGTACTTATAATTTTAAGTTCATACTGCTCTCTAGTGGGGAATGCTTTCAAGGCAAAAGAATGTATGTTAATATAAGGCATATATATAAACTAGGATTTCTAAAAAGTTGCTGTCAGTTCAATGAAGCTAGTGCTATCATATTAGCATTTTAATACTTGTAATGCTTTCATTAAAGACTGAAGTTCTTAATTTAAAAATATTTTAGACAAATGGAGCTGTCTAAATTCCAAAGAGTGAACAATATCTCCAACAAATTCCAGAAGGCTGAGTTGATGGATTGCTACTGCTTGCTCAGGAAAAACCTCCTCTTCCATTAGGAGAAATATGCTGTAGATCTGCTGTAGAAAAACTTCAGGTTTTCTCCTAAGTTTCCACAGTGTCATATTGTTAAAAATTCCTGTTATCACTCTTGGCATGATAGGTTTGATTTTAATAAATACTTTTATGCTGCTTCTTTTTAATTTTCCTTTAGAATTAATTGTTTAGCCTGCTTTCTCATCTTTTGTTTCAGGCAGCAAAAATTCTAGATGAGAGTTGACTATACATGAAAGCTGAAATAATAATACAGACTGATCTGGTTGAGTGAGGTTTTAGTCTACAGCAAATGCAGAGCTCCTCTCAGAACTGGGTCTGTACTTTCATGGGTGAAATATGTTTTAATTAGCATAAAGGAACACAACATTAATTAGACAGCAGGTAAATCTGAAAACTGTGATTGAAACTGTTTGAGTATTGATAGTTAGATTTGTATCTTTAGATAAATTTGTCTTTATGATTTGATTGGAGAGCTGTAAATGCGGCCTGAAAAATGTTTAGCTGATGAAATTTATGATATTTGAAGCTATCTCAAGAATGTTTTGCAGTATTTTGGTATAATCAGACCCAAATCTGAAGGCTTGGGTCTGACTTATTTTCAGATACTGAACCTTGTCTGGATGTAGGATTAAAGGCATCTGTGGTCCATTTTCTTGTGCTGGTGCAGTCACCTTTTTTGCCCCTAGGTTGACTGATTTGTCATTTAGAGACCAAACAGTATTGTTGTATTTAAGGCTGCAGTAATTTTGTCACTCAAAGTATAGATTAGATTCTTTGGCTAGAATTTCATTTATTCACGAAGTCTGGGAGAACAAGCAGTTCAAAGATTTATATGATGTACAAAAGTCTCATCAAGATGCTAAATTGCTGTAACATTTTACACTCCTTGAATAGTAGATTAGGTTTGCAGTGCACAGAGCACTTCCTCACCTGTGCCATTTCTGCCCACCTTCAAACACAGAAGCTTATATTTACATTGGTTTCACTTGAAGTTCTGCAGGTGGGATTATCTTCTCATTTCTGTAGTTGTTATAGTTTGGTATTAGCTGAATTTAAGTTAATTGTCCTTGAATTATAATCCTGGAAGGGTAAGATAAGAAACTAATAGAACATGTATATTATTTGACCTTGAACTATTTTGAACCAGACAAATTATGAAATTATTATGCTTGGACTTGGAAGCATTCACAGGAAGTGGAGAAGGCTAGCTAGGGGTTGCTTAATGCTTAATAAAGTCAGGAGTGAGATCTACACATTTAAGTTTAGCTGACTAAAACATAGTAGAGTTATTTTTTCTTCTATTAATTGCAACACATTAAAATATAAGTATGGGAAACAGAGACTGACTCTTCTTTGCCCCTCCTCTTTCTTTTTCAGCTTGAAAAATACATCTTGTACTTCTAAGTGCTACGAATTTGTAGCAATTAGTCAAGTGCAGTATCTGAACGTAGGAGCATATGCAATGGAACGTGATAATCGGTTGTCATCCACATAGAGTTTAACTAACTATTTATTGTATAGTTTATATTTTTTAAAAAATATAAATGTGATATTTATGGATTTAATTCTGGAGAGGATTATAAAATATTTCTGCTGCTACCACTACTTGCATTTCTGTGGTGGATCAACCTTGGCTGGCTGCCAGACACCCGTCCAGCTGCTCACTCCCTTTGCACACCAGGGCACGAAGCGGGAAATAAGATGAAAAAGCTCATAGGTTAAAGACAAGGAGAGCACTTACTGGTTAGTGACACTGGCAAAAGAGATTTAACTTGGGAAAAAATAATTTATTGCCAATTAAAATACAGTAGGATTGTGAGAAACAAAAATGAAACTCTAAGGCACTTTGCCCTTCTGCCATCTCCCCACCCTCCCGGGCTTAACTTCACTCCTGACTCTCGCACACTACTCCTCCAACCTTGAGTGCTACAGGGTGAAGGGGTTTGGGGACTGTGGTCAGTCCATATAACTTCATCTTTTCTACACCTTCCTCCTCATGCTGTTCTGCTGCTTCAGCATAGGGTCCCTCCCATGAGACAAAGTCCTTTGTGAACTGCTCCAGGGTGAGTCCTTCCCATGGGCTGCGATTCTTGAAAAACTGCTCCATTGTGGGTCCTTCCTGTGGGGTGCAGCCCTTCAGGAGAGGACGGATCCAGCGAAAAGTCCCCATGGGGTCACCAGCCCTGCCAGCAAACTGGCTCCTGCGTGAACTCCTCTCCATGGACTACATGGGCACGCCAAGGGCTGCAGCTTCCTTTAGGGCATGTCCACCTGCTTTGCTGTGGGGTCCTCAGTGGGCTGCAGGGAGACAACCTGTGTCACCACAGTCTTCACCAGGAGCTGCGGGGAAGTCTCAACTCCAGTGCCTCAAGCACTTCCTTCTCTCTTTTCCACTGCCTGCAGGGCTGTTTCTGTCACATTTTTTCAGCTGCAGCATGATGTTTTCACACTCCCCTTGTGTTGCCTGATCTAGTTGAGAGGTATCCCTGCCCATGACAGGGAGGCTGGATCAAATGATCTCTAAGATCCCTTCCAGCCTAGGCCAGTCTATGATTCTCTATGATTCTATGTTATCTCAGAGGTACCACATACATGGTGGACAGGTTCAGCTTTGGGCACTGGTGGGTCAATTTTGTTGCTGCCTGGAACCAGCTGTCACCAGCATGGGACATGCTTGTCTCACAGAGGCTGCCCTCCAGACCCCTGTGCCAACACCTGGGCATCAGTATCCAACACAGGTTCCCACGGAGGATGGTGGTTAAGATGTCATAAGCTTCATCTAGACTTTTTGGCATTTATAAAGTTGCTTTTTGTAGAATAATTCTTAAAGAATTAAAGTAACCAAGGGAAAAGATAGAATTAATTTTTTAAAAAAATTACAAAACACCTGTGACAAGTTGTCTCCAGTGATAGATTTAATAATACCTCTGAACAACTGAACACACTCACCTGAGTGGCTGTAGAGTTATTAAAATTACACAGCAGAACTAAAAAACCCAAAACGTAAAATACGTGAGCAGAAATGTAATGTTAAAATGTGAAAATCCAAAGAACGATTCTCTGTCTCTTACTGGTTTGCAGATGTAGAAATCTTGTGTACATTGTTTAGTATTACTCATTAATTTTCCCTCTTATGTTTCTTTTTTTTCCCCCCTCAGAAAATATGAGGAAGCCCTGGAGCCCTGATTTACCTGTTGATAACCACTCATACAATTCAGATTTCGCATCTGTCCCAGACAGGGAAGGTGAGAAAGAATTAGCGCCTGATGGCACTGAAGAAAAGAAGGAGAGAGAAAAGAAACACGCCAATTTCACTTTGTGTAATGTTTGCAACATTCAGCTGAACTCTGCCGCTCAGGCACAAATTCACTACAATGGCAAATCCCATCAGAAGAGGTTAAAGCAGCTCAGCAATGGAAATCTCAAAAGTGACAACGGTAAGTATTAAAATTTTTTGCCATGTCTTGATCTAAAAATTGCAGCAATGTGCAGTAATGTCAGTATATATGAGTCTAAGCTTGTTTTTTATTGAGTTGACAACTTCTCTGAAGTTAAGGCAAGGGGTCTTGGCAACTTCATGGTGTTTGGCATAATCCGTAGAATGGTTATCTGGTAAATAGCTAAAGGTAAACTCTCTGTGTCAAAAGTGTTTTCATTTTATATTTTGTTTACATGATGATGTTGATTCAGATTGTTTCTCATTCCATGTATTCCATATCTGACAGTCTAGCAGAAAGGTTATAGTTGTTAGGGATATGTTTCCTTTTAATGAATGTAAGGCAGTTGCAGAATAAATGAAACAAATACATTACACCGAGCAAGTACATTCCCAAACTCATTTCACTTGAGTTTTCTTATTCAGAATTCAACACAAAGCCAGCATAAATCTGTTTAAAGATCACAACTGAAGTCAAACAGAGCTGGAACAAATTTATTTTGATTTTAATTGATTTCATTGACAACTTTGGGAAAAGCGGTTTGATTTTTTTTTTTTTCTAGGAGGTAGCATGTTTTCCTATCATTGGAGTGAATTGTACACCTCAAAGAAAAACATGTTTGTGGCTTTATGTACGAAAGTAGATCAGATAACAGAGGCAGATGATGGTCCCTGACAAGAAAAAAATGTTACTATGTTTTAATATTCTCAGTTTCACAGTGGGCAGTGTTCAACATTGCTGTACTATGGATAGAGTTGCACCATATTGTTCTATATCTTCTTTTATGCACCATGTCACAATAGTGATGGTCTAATACAATGTACTTAGGACTTTCAGATGTTCTTTCTTCAGGCCACACACACTGCTTAATATTTTGTGCTGTGAGTTGCTTCCTGCACCACCTGCGGAAGGGTATGCAGAATACAAATCCTTAGATAGAACTGAGGTATTTTAATAATTCAAGCTTTGTCCTGGATTTAGGAGTTGTGAACAATATGGGCATGTTGCTGAAATGTGCTTTGCTATGTACAAGGTGTTGCTCATTTGCTTAAAACAAAACAGTAAAACAAACAAATAAAAAATGCATAACACTGAAGAACACAAATCATTTTGTCTTTAACTGGCAGGACTGTTAACAGTTGGCGCAGTTCATGGTTAACGCTTAGGAAGGCTACCAGTAGTAGGATTTGTGAAAATGCATAAACAAAGATTGATCTCCTAACTGATTAAAGACGCAGTACGGTTACCCACAAATGCATTCTTTCTAAAACTAAATAAACACAGTCTAATGTTATTACTGTCTTCAGTTAAGGTGAAATTGTAGTATCGTTAATATTAGCACAACAATTTTGCTAATCACAGAAACTGTTTTCCTGCAGTTCGTTTTTCTGCTTTAATCCACAATAATGAAAAAAAAATTAGTAATTATGCAGTCCCGAAATTAGTGTTAAAGGGCTTCAATCACACTTCAGCATTTATATTCTTATTTCCTCCTTAAAACTATCCCTGTGGTGAGTGTAGTGACATCCATTCATAGTCAGAAAATGGCTGATTAGCTATCTAGCTCTTTGTTTCAAAGTGCAGGCATACTGCGGGGTTGCCTGAAACAAGGCTTTTCAAATTGGGCAGATCTTCAAGTATCATCGAAAGTAGCAATCCACTGAGAGAATAACATAGGGAAGAGCATAATGAAGTGATTTTCTCAAACTTTGAGATTTTGTTTTTTTTGAACTGAACATTATAATTGAAATAGAATCATAGAATCATAGAATGTTAGGGATTGGAAGGGACCGAAAGATCATCAAGTCCAATCCCCCTGCCAGAGCAGGAATGCCTAGACTATGCCACACAGGAATGTGTCCAGGCAGGTCTTGAATGTCTCCAGAGAAGGAGACTCCACAACCTCTCTGGGCAGCCTGTTCCAGGGCTCCGTCACCCTCACTGAGAAGAAGTTTCTTCTCGAGTTTAAGCGGAACCTCTTATGTTCCAGTTTCAGCCCATTACCCCTTGTCCTATCATTGGTTGTCACCGAGAAGAGCCTGGCTCCATCCTCGTGACACTCACCCTTGATATATTTGTAAACATTAATGAGGTCACCCCTCAGCCTCCTCTTCTCCAAGCTAAAGAGCCCCAGCTCCCTCAGTCTTTTCTCATAAGGGAGATGCTCCACTCCCTTAATCATCCTAGTTGCCCTGTGCTGGACTCTCTCCAGCAGTTCCCTGTCTTTCTTGAACCGAGGGGCCCGGAACTGGACACAGTATTCCAGATGGGGTCTCACCAGGGCAGAGTAGAGGGGAAGGAGAACCTCTCTCGACCTACTAACCACTCCCCTTCTAATACACCCCAGGATGCCATTGGCCTTCCTGGCCACAAGGGCACAGTGCTGGCTCATGGTCATCCTGCTGTCCACCAAGACTCCCAGGTCCCTTTCCCCTACACTACTCTCTAATAAGTCATTCCCCAACTTATACTGGAACCTGAGGTTGTTCCTACCCAGATGCAAGACCCTACATTTACCCTTGTTATATTTCATTAAATTTTTACCCGCCCAACACTCCAGCCTGTCCAGGTCTCACTGGATGGCAGCACAGCCTTCTGGTGTGTCAGCCACTCCTCCCAGCTTGGTGTCATCAGCAGACTTGCTGATAGTACTCTCTAGTCCCTCATCCAAGTCATCGATGAATATATTGAATAATACTGGTCCCAGTACCGACCCTTGAGGCACTCCACTGGATACAGGTCTCCAACCAGACTCCGCCCCATTGACCACAACTCTTTGGCTTCTTCCCCTTAGCCAGTTCACAGTCCACCTCACTACCCGAGAGTCTAGACCACACTTCCTCAGTTTAGCAGCAAGGATGCTGTGGGAGACTGTGTCAAATGCTTTACTGAAGTCAAGGTAGACCACATCCACCGCTCGGCCATCATCTATCCACCTTGTTATATCCTCATAAAAGGCTATGAGGTTAGACAAGCATGACTTCCCTTTGGTGAAGCCGTGCTGACTGTCTCTAATGACCCTCTTATCCCTGATATGCCTTGAGATGGCACCAAGGATAAGTCGTTCCATCACTTTCCCAGGGATGGAGGTGAGGCTGACCGGTCTAGAGTTACCCGAGTCCTCCTTCTTGCCCTTTTTGAAGACTGGAGTGACATTTGCTTCCCTCCAGTCCTCAGGCACCTCTCCCGTCTCCCAAGACTTGGCAAAGATGATGGAGAGTGGTCTAGCAATGACATCAGCCAGCTCCCTCAGCACCTGTGGATGCATCCCATCTGGACCCATGGATTTATGGATGTCCAGATTGCTTAATTGGTCCCTAACCCCGTCCTCATTGACTAAAGCAAACTCCTCCACTGCCCTGACTTCCTCTGGGGCCTCAGGGGAATGGGGCTCCTCAGGACAGCCTCCGGCAGAGTAGACAGAGGGAAAGAAGGCATTCAGTAACTCTGCCTTCTCTGTATCTTCTGTCACCAAGGCACCCACCTCATTCATCAGTGGGCCTACATTGCTTCTGGTGTTAGTTTTATCTGCCACGTATTTGAAAAAGCTCTTCCTGTTGTCCTTGACCCCTCTCGCCAGGTTCAATTCTAGGGAGGCCTTTGCTTTCCTAGTTGCCTCCCTACACCCTCGGACAACAGCCTTATATTCTTCCCAAGTGGCCAGCTCTGCCTTCCAAGATCTGTAAATTCTCCTCTTGCCCTTGAGCTTACCCAGCAGATCCCTGTTTAGCCACGCAGGTCTCCTGGTTCCCTTCCTTGACTTCCTACGTGTCGGGATGCTCTGATCTTGAGCACGGTAGAAGCAGTCCCTGAACGCTAACCAACTATCTTGGGCCCCTTTACCTTCAAACAGCCTTGCCCATGGGATTTTCTCTAGTAATTGCTTGAAAAATCCAAAGTTTGCCTTGGCAAAGTCCAGGGTTGCAATTCTGCTTGCTATTTTGTTTCTGCTACATGAGATCCTGAACTCCACCATTTCATGGTCACTGCAGCCAAGGCAGCCCTCAACCTTTACTGCTTCAACCAGATCCTCCTTGTTAACGAGGATGAGGTCCAGCAGTGCTCCTCTCCTAGTCAGCTCCTCCACCATTTGCAACAGAAAATTATCATCGATGCACTGGAGGAACCTCCTGGACTGTGGCTGACTGGCTGAGTTGTCCTTCCAGCAAATATCAGGGAAGTTAAAATCCCCCACGACAACCAGGGCCTGTGATTGTGAGACTGCTCTCAGCTGCCTGTAGAAGGCCTCATCAACTTCCTCACCCTGATCTGGTGGCCTGTAATAGACACCCACAACAGTATCTCTCCTGCCAGCCTGCCCCTTAATTCTAACCCATACACTCTCAACTTGCTCCTCATCCATGCCTGGATGGTATTCAAGACATTGTAGTTGCTCTTTCACGTAAAGAGCGACTCCACCACCTCGCCTGGCTGGCCTGTCTTTCCTGAAAAGGACATAGCCACCCATGACCACATTCCAGTCATGTGAGCTGTCCCACCATGTCTCTGTAATTGCCACCAGATCATAATCTCCTGCCCGAACCCAGGTTTCTAGCTCCTCCTGCTTATTCCCCATGCTGCGTGCATTGGTGTATAAGCTTTTCAGGGAGCAAGCTGAGCACACTGATCTCACCCTAGGGGGATGGAAGGCCACCCGGTCCTCATAATTTCTAGAGCACTGCCCCGCTGCAATCCCAGCTATAACCCCATCCCCCTTCATATCTAGTTTAAAGAACGCTCTATGAGTCCCGCCAGCTCATGACCAAGGATCCTTTTTTCCCTTTGTGTCATTTGAACCCCAGCTTGTTTCAGTAGATCAGGTGCCCTGTAGATCTCCCCATGGTTAAAAAATCCAAAGCTAGACCGCTGGCACCACCCCTTTAGCCAAGTGTTAATCTGCTGCACTTTGTCAAACCTTCCACTATTTTCCCTCATAATTGAAGGAATAGAGGCAAACACAACCTGTGCACCTGATCCTTCTAGCATCTGCCCCAGTGCCCTAAAGTCCCTTTTGATTGCTTCTGGCCGTCTCTCTACTATCTCATCATTACCGATCTGCATAACCAAAAGCGGGTAATAGTCCGTGGGTTTGACCAGACCAGGAAGTTTCTTGCTAACATCCTTAACTCGGGCCCCAGGGAGGCAGCAGACTTCCCTGTGGGTCGGATCAGGGCGGCAGACAGGGCCCTCTGTTCCCCTCAGGAGGGAGTCTCCAATTACAATTACCCTCCTTGTTTTCTTAGATGAAGAAGTCCTAACGCGTGTATCCGAGTGACTCACCCTAGACAGCCCTATGGGTGAACCCTCCACTGACTCTTCCTTGGCCTGGCTCTCATTGTCTAGAGCCCCATACCTGTTTTGCAGGGGCAACCGGGCAGGTGAGGGAGGCCGGGCAGGGATTTTCCTTCCTCTCCTGGCAGCCACCTGCTTCCACTCCTCCCTATCCTTTAGGTCCCCCCCTTTTGCCTGATGGCCAGAGGTGGGGGGATATTCAGCTCTTTGCAGAGCTTGCTGCTCGCCATTCAGGACGTGACTCCACCGATCTGTCTCTCTCTCCGACTCCCTAATGCTCCTCAGCCTTTCTACTTCCTCCTTCAGCTCAGCCACCAGGCTGAGCAGATCGCTCACCTGGTCACATCGGACACAGGCGTCGCCTCCACTACCCTCCATGGCCAGTGCCAGGCTCCGGCATTCTCTGCAGCCCGAGGCCTGAACACCCACATGCTCACGTGGGGCCTCTGTCTGGGTGATCACAGCTTTTCTAACAACCATTGACCTGGTGGCAACCATAGTTGGCTCTGCAATACAAAGACTCTCCGGAAAGCTAAGCACGGAATAGTTTACAGGCCTTTTAAGTACTTGCCTTTTAAAAAAGACTTACCCTTTTGTTCGGTGGACAGGGACTAGTCCCCGCCCTCCCCAAGGCTTCTTATACCCTGAGGGCACAGTTAGCAGCTGATCACCGTGTTTAAAATCGCCGGGCCGCTGAGGGTGGCTCCGCCCACGCTATCTCGGGTGTCCGCCCTGGAGCTGCCGGTGCGGCCTCAGGTGTGGTTGCTGTAGCCGGCTTAAAAAAAGCCCCCTAAAAGCTTTTTGCCAGCCTTTTTTTTTTGCTTAGATTCCTTCCCCAGTGCAGTCTTACCTGCTCTGAAGCTGGGCTCGACAGCAAAAAAAATAGAGACCAATATTAAATATTTCTTGCTGAAAGTTTGAACTGAATGAGAATTGAATGTTTGAGTAACCACACTCCCTGCATTTAAAACAGAGACACTATTTGAGATCCTTCTTCTAAGCCAAATAGAAACCGGAACCTGACAGGCGTTCCACAACAATAGATTTTGTCAAACTAGTATATCTGAAATACAGGCAATGTTTTTTGGATGAATATTTGTTTCGTAGATGAGACTGCAGCAAGCTCATGTGACATATGACCATCATTAAAACAAGTTATGGCTTGACCCTTTCAATTTGTCGTATGCACACAAATGACAGTTTTTTAAGGTCGTTGATGTAACTGAAGTAACTGTTAAACCTACAGAGTACTGTTTATCCAACGTATGTCAGTAGGTTGCTTTATTTATGAGAGTGGTATTCCTTCTATAAAAGTCTAATTGCCACAGAAGGCAGCCGTTAAGCTCAGTGTTTGGGTTAATTGTCTAATCATTCTTGAGATTAAATTCCATTCTAAATTAAAACTAAGTAAAGGCTCTGCTTTATGAGATTGCCTTCTAAGGCTTCATCATCACTAGTTATCCATTTTATTTCATGTTAAATGAGTGAAGCTCTTGTGCTATGCACAAGAAAATGCCATTTCCAAATACAATGATTTGTGGGCTGTACTATGGGTTGTCTATGTCTTTGCAGAGTTGTGTGCTCATTTGGAACTAAAGTACATTGAAAGGTTGGGAAAGACATTGGGATTGTGACATCCTTGTTTTGTTTAATCTCTGAGTTATTCCCACAAAGCAGGATGGGTTTGTGTGTTTTATATCACAAGGAGTAATAGGAATGCAGAATTGATTTGTATGAAGCAACAGCCCATGTCTTGTTCCTAAATAATTTGAAATGGACTGCTGAACAGAGGTAGAGTTCAGCTGTATTAGCATTTGACTGTGTAATTAAAGCTGTCACCGCGTAGTCATCATCTTCAAAGTATGTGAAATAGTTTTTTTTTTGCTGGACATAAATAGCAGAGCATGTTACTATAATTGAACATATCTGAGTAATTTCATAAGCTTAGGCACAAAGCCTAATGACCTCTGCAGATACATAATTAATAAATAATGTGCATTGACGGGTTGAAAGCAGCATTTCTTTGCTGCTGTGTTGATTTCTGTACTAAATTTGAACAAACCAGATTTACTCTAAAAACTTTTGCTTGCTGCTTATCTGTCAGCTTGGCAGCTTTACTTATGATACTCATTTGGTTCATTCCTAGGGCAGAGCAGTCTCAGAACAGCACAATGTGCGGAATCACAAAAATAATGTGAACCCATTGTTTCATGTGTCATTACTTGGTACAGTGATTTGTGATGATTTAACATGGCATAGTGAGAGATCAGCACTTCTGTTACTGAGCTGTATATGCTTGGGAGTAACACAAGTTTCCATGTTCCTTCCTTCGAATAATTGCCTTTTATGTCACTTTAAAAGACTTCTCACACTTTTCTCCTTACACCATATAATATATTATTGCCCTTGATTTTTTTTTTTTTTTTGCCTTTCTGCTCTTGTACATGCACTAGCAAAGTGACAAGCAAGTCAGTGGAGATTTTGAGCAAGTTTTGGGATGAAAAAAGGCAACATGCATTTCCTGTCTAGTCTGCCTGCTTTGCACCTCTTCGCAGAAAACCAGCCTGGATGCTGTAGGAAGAGGTCACCTCTTGTGGGAAATCATTTAGTCTGACCATCAGGAGCAAGACTCACGTTTCTACTGATGGAATGGAAAAATGACTGTGGATTCAAATGCATACCAATACCAGTGAGAAAGCTGATATTTCTGAGATTTTATGTAAACCAGTGTTTGCTCTGTGCTTCCTTTTGTCTAAGTTGCTGAATCATCCTGAGTGAATGAAGCATGGTTAGGACAAAAACTAAAACTGCATTCCTCTGAAATACTTTCTATAATACATTAGATAAGTGGAAAAATAACGAAGGAGATGAGAAATGCCACAAAATTCATAGAACTTCTTTCACTTAAAAAATTTCTGAAGTATTATTCTTTTGAAACATAGGATCCAGTGAAGCATTCATCAGTAGCTTCTTTATCTAGCTCTAAATTCATAACCCAAACAAAAGACTATCCAGTTTAGCAAGTTCCATTCACTTTCTTTTTTAAACTAAAACTGCCTACAACTTTTTTTTCAGTGAAGTTTTATCTTAGCAAAATTTTATTGTACTGTGAACAAGAAGAGTTAGTGTATGGAAGAAAGGGAAAAGATCAGAATTAAATACCTGTTCTTTGTTTATTCCTTACTAATTACAAAAAGCAATTAGCTTAATTCAGCACTAAATATTACTTAAGAATGAATAACAATTTGATTGTTATGGTTATACTACAATGTACACTAAAATATGAGTTTCCCACTTTTTTTTTTCAACCACATTTAGTGATTGAGCATAGCTTCCTGCAACAATTTTTGAGATGACAATTCTGTAATATCTATGCAGTAAATATTTGCACACTTCTCAGAGAAAGTACGTGATCTTTTACAAATTCTTCTTGTCATCTAAATCCTGACTAATCTAAATCCAGTCCTGTGGGTAGGAAATCCAAGGGATTCACTTAACCCACTTGCAGAGTCTCCTTCTCTGCACTTTTCTGTTGTCAGTTCTTTTCTAGTTCTGTGCTGCTGTTCTGCCTTACACCATTGTTGTCGTGTTTTTGATCATGAAAACTGGCAGCTTTGGGGCAGACAGAATC
Source organism: Trogon surrucura (assembly GCA_020746105.1). NCBI lineage: Eukaryota > Metazoa > Chordata > Aves > Trogoniformes > Trogonidae > Trogon > Trogon surrucura. The sequence goes on along the minus strand of CM036622.1, from coordinate 15,257,349 downwards.
TTACTTTAAGGTGGTAAAATACCAAGTTACAGCTTTCAGGGAAATGGTATTATCTGCTTTTTCATTGCATTTGTCCTCTCACAGAAAGAGGACTGGACAGGCCGTTGAGGGATGGAGGAAATCTTTGGACAAAGTATATTCTCCTTCATAAGAGGAGATTTTCTATCAGTTTCCTGGGAAACAAGTATTGTCAGGTCAGCTTGAGATGTCTATGGAAGTTATGTGTCTTGTAAACTTTTTTTTATTGTCATGTTCTGATGCAAAACCACATGGCCAGTTAACAGTAAATCCAGCATGAGTTATCTTCTGGTTTTAAGCTTCTAGTTTGTGGGTCATAGATGCCAGAATTTTGTAAAGAAGCATGGTAGATTCCTTCTGGATATTCTGTAATACCTCCCAGATGTCAAAGCTGGAGATCTCTGGACGAGTAGGACTACCTGAGGTCAGTGTGTTGTCACTTCCATTGCTTCCAGATGTAAATCTTCCTTCTTATTCCAAATCACTTGTCTGTTTTCATCATGTTCCTATTCTATATAGTGAGCTATTGACATAGTTTCTGCTTTTAAGAGCACTACTTCTGTTTGCAGATTTTTTAAATTATATTCAGAAATATAATACCCACCATATATAAAGTTGTAGTGCAGCACAAAATTTTATCACAAAGTAACTTGTGTATCATTGAATAAATTAAGCTTAAGAAAAAACCAGCTCACACTCACACTAGTCATAGGCACAAGGTTCGTATTTCCCCTATAAGCACTGTAAGATCCACTTGATTTTGTGATAATATAAAAAGCGATGGATGGATGTATAGTAAATGTGGACAAACTCCTTACGTGTGTGCAAATATCTGTTGTAGATTTTCTATGGTTACCTGACTGATATCTATTTACAAATAAATACAAAGGGGCATTGCTAAATGCTAATACAGACCAGTCATAAGTAAACATAGGTAACAAGTTAAGGGTGGGTTGTGAAGAAAGTTTAATGTGTGCATCTGGAGCAACTTCATTATAATGCCATGCAACCAGAAAGGTAACGTGTATTTTAGCCATCATCAGAACATTCCTTTGGATTTGGGAATGAGAAATTCAGGATAGTTAAATAATTTTTCGTGTAGTGTATCTGGTTATTGGTTCACTGATTAGCAAGACAGAATTAAAAAAAAATAATGTAAGACCCTAGAAAACTGTGGTTATTAATTATGATTAATTCTTCAGAAGCTGGAGAATAAGTAGAAATTTATGACTAAATATACTTAAAGTCTTTTTGAAGTTCCTTATTGTTCATCAAGTACACTTAAGAATGTGATTATGTCCTTGGTTGAAGTATGGTTTCAGTCTCAAGTGGCAAATTAATTTTTTTTATATCATCTTAGGTTACAACTTGATAAAACCTGCTGTGTCAGTTTGTTATGAGTCTATTCTTTTAAGGTATATGAAGAGTCTCAACCACCAAGAACATCTACCCAGAATCTAAACAAGCCTCTAACTGCCAGCTGAAAAAGTTACAAAGAACTTTGTAGGGTTTGTTCTAGTTTTCTGCCTGAATATAAGACTGTACAGGATTGCTTTTAATATCCCTAGTTGTATAGAATTGCCTCCTTTTGGGTACCATCTCCAAAGCAAGATGGTTTGCAAATTGTCTCTATCCAAAGAACAAGGATGTTTGCCCGTGAGAAATTGTATGACAGTGTTGGACAGCTGAAACAAGTTGGGAAGTGGGTCCTTACTGTGCTGCCTTCTAGCAAACCCAGACAGGGCTTCTGATTGCTGTGCTAAGGCAGTGGGGGCTGAGATACTAAAGGGTGTCTTCAACAGCACACAAAGGCTTCTATGACATGGAGGTTAGAGTGTGAAAATATTCACCCGTTGTGTGTCTGCTTGCTACATTTCATCCTCTTTCGTACTCACAATTCTTACTCTGTATTCTCCAAATGTTGTTCTCCAATGGCTTACTTTCTCTTTTCAGGCATTTATGACCTCATGTCTCAGGACTTTATGTTACTCCTACATGTACAACACTTTTTTTTCTATGTTGAAAAATAGCTGCCCTTTTACTCAAATCTGTGCTTAAAATATGTTTGTAAAAAGGAGGAAAGACAACTGTCATCTTGCTCTCTTTGAACCCCTGCTTAACATCAACAGAGCCTTTTAAAATCACTTTTGTTGTGTTGGATTTTTTTTTGTGTTTTTTTTTTTCCCCTCCTGTATTTCTTTAGGCTAGAACCTGCCACACACCACCCTATTTGTCTGAACCGGTTTGTCTCTCCGTTTTAAAGTGAATACTGTTTCAGTTAAGTGTTGACCTAATTTTTTATATTGTAGCAGGGATATCGATAATCAATCTAAATTAGCGGTATAAGGTTCAGTTACTCTGGGAGCAAAACATGTCTTTGTGTGTTGTTTCTGAACTGTGCTGAGATGCTGGTTTGCCATTCTTTGCTTCTCCCGGAGTGTGGCACCAGTCTCATTTCTGAGAACGCTGGCATTTGATCTCTGCTTGCCTGTACAGCTGACAAACCACTGACACCTGTTTTGCAGGATCTCCATTTAGTTCTGCTTATATCACTAGGTCCAATATAGATTATGATGACCATGGCTTCCTTCCAGATCTTCTCAGTGACTTGTCTTCTTTTAATACGATGTTTTTGTTTGTGTTTTTTTTTTTTTTCTGCACTGACATCTGGCAGGGAACAAATCTATGAGTCATGACAACACACTACATTTATCAACATTTCCCAATATTAATTTCCTGGGGACTAGCTTTTATCTTATTCAGTTATTTTTCTTTCCTCAGCATAGGTCTCTATTCCTCAATGAGACTGTAAAAGGATAATTTTGTACCTCTCATGTGGCATTAATTTTTAGGATATCACAGAATTTAAGCAGAATTTTTGAGCTATATCTGACTAGAAGAAAAATAAAGGAGATATCATCAGATGTGACACATTTCGGTCATAATGACTTTTCTTATTTATTGGGTTTTATTCTTCTGATTCAAAACACACTGTGTTCCCAATAGTCATATAACTGAAGTCTTTAGTTCTTTTTTTTAATCTTCTGACGCGTTTCACAGCAGGAGGAAATACGTCTCAAGTTCAGAGTTTTAAGACCAGAGCTAAGGAAATAAATTATAAACTCCCATTGATTTCCAGAGAAGGACGCATGTTTCGCACTCTATTGAGGAAGTTAATTATTATTAACACACATGCCAGTTCAGTTTACATCATTGCAAAAGCATCAATTCTAATCTACAGTTCACAACACTACTATGGGAATGAGTTAATTTATATGATATCTTTCCTTTGTTTCCCACGTTAATGCTTATAGGTTAGCTTGGCTGGAGTGCCCATGCAGATAATATTGCAGATATATAGACATAATCAAGATTTCTTCATAACATAGCCGCGTGACATTTCTAATGTAACATGAGCGTGTGCCTCTTTGACTATAAAAGTAATATCAAATGTTTCTTTTTACAATCTTTAGCAGCATAATGACTGTTAGGCTAGAATCAAAACCAAGATATAGTCGTCTTCTGTGCTGAATCTCACAATATTTAAAAGAAAAAAGAAAGCTAACAAAGAATAATATTGTAATCAAACATTTTGCAAGCTTTAAGCAATTTAATTCATAGCTAAGTCAATTAAGACATAGCAAATGTCAAAATTACTCACTGGCATTTCTGAGTGCAGATGATTAGCAGTTTTGTCAAAGATTATTCAGAAATGGAGTATTATTAATTTTCTTCTGTTGAACTTATTTCTTTTCTAATTATTCTTGGGAATACTTAACTCATTTGTTCCTTTTTTTGTGAGGAGAACCCCATCCCTACGTTTGAGTAATTCTCATTTCATCCCAATAGAAATAACAATGTTATTCAAAAGAGTGTTAAAAAGTTCTGTCTTCCATTCCTGTCCTAAAATTTAGTAGTGGTTTGAACCTTGGCAGCTTTCATTGTGAAGAGATGTTTTTTTCCCAGTAGGGAAAGACAATAGAATTTTCTTTTTTATGGTCCTCAGTTTTAATTATTCTGATAGTACGTCCTAGGTTTTCCTATGGTGTTGTCTGTGTTTGTTTTTTTTTTCTTATTGTATTTTTTATTTGATCATCAAACTGAAGAAAACAAATGATTACATGGCATAGCTCTGACTGCACTTATCTCCATTTTCCTCACTTTCCATTCAGTCACGTTACTAGTCACAAAAAAAAATTGCATAGTAAAAGACAGACGGATGTATATGAATGGCTGGTCATTCTTAATAAACTTCCAATTTCAGTGCTGTCTTTTTCTCCTTTGGCTGTTGAAAAAAATAGTATCTTTAAGGTTTCTTCCCCCCCCTCCCCCCTCCCCCCCCGAAGAGATAGCAAAACTCTACTAATAAAATGTCAGCATTCATAGAATCATAGAATGGCTTAGGTTGGAAAGGACCTTAGATCATCTAATCCAACCTCTCTGCCATGGGCAGGGATGCCCTTAAATAGACCAGGTTGTTCAAGGCCTCATGCAACCTGGCCTTGAACATCTCCAGGGAGGGGACATCCACAACCTCTCTGAGCAATCTGTTCCAGAGTCTTGCCACCCTCATACCAAAGAATTTCTTCCTAAGATCTGATCTAAACCTGTTCTCCTTCAGTTTGAATCCATTATCCCTTGTTCTATCTCTGGACACTTGCAAAAAGTCCCTCTCCAGCCCCTCTGTAGGTTCCTTTCAGGTGCTGGAAGGCAGCTATAAGGTCCCCCTGCAGTGTCCTCTTCTCCACGCTGAACTCCAGCTCCCTTTGCCTACTCTCATAGCAGAGGTGCTCTAGCCCCTGGACCACCTTTGTGGCCCTAGGTAATTGAGACAAGAACCATAGACAAATATAGTCAAGCTCAGAGTGAAATACTGCCAAGGATGTCCCTCAGATCAATAGTGATACCTGATACTCTGAAGTGTGTTTGTTATGCGATAAATTAAAAATTAGAAGTCTTAGAAAGAAGCAGTTCACCTTTTTGGAATAATCTGACCTCACACATTCAGAGCATTAGAGTCAAGCCTGTAGGAGTTTTTCTTGTGGAATTGTGTACTGGGAAAGTTTTCAATGATAAACAGGATAGTGCATTTTAAAGGGATCTATGTTTGAGGAATATAAAATTATGATGCTTGGAAAGAGGTGAATGTTACTCCCATCTTCAGAAAAAGTAAGAAGTAGAAACCAGTCAGTCAGTTATCAGTGGCCAGGAAATTTATGGAGCAAGTCTTTATGAAAGCTGCTTGCATGCACATGAAGTGTAGAGGAAGGTGATGGCAACAGCTTTATGTGCAGACTTTTTAAGACCAACCTGATTACCCTCCATGGTGATATGTCACTCTGTGAACATGGGGATCTAATTTGACTTTCATCATGGTCTTCCATAGGATCATTGTAGCCAGATTGTTTAGATAAGGGTTGGATGAGTGAAGTACAAAGCAAGTTAGAAGCTGGCCATGCTATCAGGTTCAAAGTGATCAACCTCTTGCAGTCTAACAGGCAGATGATTGGTTATGGCACTCCCCAAGGACTGATAGCAAGACCAATGCTGTTTAGCATCTTCATTAGTGCCCTTGGGGGTAGGATTGGAGTGCACACTTACCAAATCTGCAGATGATACTAAACCTTGCAAAATAATTAGTTTGATGGAGTACAAAGCTACCATTTACAGGATCCTCAACAAGCTGCAGGAATGCCTCAGCAGCAGCCTCATGAAGTTCATCATATGCAAAAATATCAAGTCCTGCACCCGGAACATACAAAAGTACAAGCTTGGGACTGACTGGCTGGAGAGCAGCTTTGTGATAAAGGACCTGAGTGTCTTGATTTTATCTCTGTGAGATTGGATGTATGTGTAAATCGTTATTAATTTCTTTATATCTTTTGGTAATGGCTGAAAATTTGGACTGTAGGTTAGTTTAGTATGTTATATGCCTATTAATCTGTTGGGTCAGAAGAAATAATTTGCTGCTTCTATAGTTCTTTTGATGCTGCACACATCCCATCCTACAAAATCCATTGACCTCGTTAATAGAGTACTAAGGGTCTAGTTAACCTTGAATACGTGTGCTTTTGAGTACAGTGTTTATATATTTATCAACATATATGCACACATGCGAAAAAAAAATCATGGCACAGCTTATTCTTAGTTTGCATAGAAATATTTTAGCTCTTGGGCTAGTTTGGAAGAAAATTCCATTGCTGTGCTTTATAGGGATTGTGCACTTGTGCACCATCTCCCTCTTTGCTCAGAATCAGTCCTGTACCGTTGTCAGCAGCTAGTTAGTTTTTAATCTTTGGAAATTGTAGTGGATATTTTTTTGTTGTTGTTGAAGAGCTGCAAATTTTATTTTTGAATAGAATTTTCCAAACAGTATGTATTTATTTTGTCAAATCAGAAGTCATATTGATGATGTTCTCAAGTGAACATCAGTAGGAATAAATCTTCCCAACCCTTAATGGCTCTGGAAAGCTGAGTTGCATTTTTTCTAATTCAGTTTTATTCACTGATGCTGCAAATTTTATAGTTCAGAGAACCTGCCCTTAGACAGTATGATTTTTCTTTTGTTCTTTGAAGAGTTTTTATATCTTTCTATTTAATACACCCAAGAAAGCCTCTCACACTTTAGTATTCATATGTTATGACTGCTGTAAACCCATACTTAAAATGGATAGGTGTTATTCCACATGGCAGATCTCTAGGAGTATGTTAGTTGTTGATAGGATTGATGAAACATCATTCATTCATTCATTCATTCATTCATTCTGAGAATATGATGTGGTATAGTTACTGTTCAGTGCTAGTAAGATATCCCTGCTATGTTTCAGTAATAACATATATTCCTTCTTACATATACTCTTTTTTTAAATTTCTTTGAAGAATGATCTTCATAATATTACTTTCTTCTTTTGCCAACTAACTGTGGATGTTTTATTAAGTGTCATCACAGAAGGCTTGAGTAATCAACCTTAGTGAATCACCAAAGTCACCCAGAAAGAGAGATGTCACTGTGACTTACTGTTTGTGAATACCCAAAGGATTTCTGGTTAATGTGTTCTGACAGAGCTTTCCATGCTCTGCAGTTCACCTGCTACGGATGTGATGCCATTAAATTTTGGTGGCTGAGGCAGCATGTGCAAACAACAAAATGGCAAGACTGGTGAGTTTATAGTACAGTTCCTGAGGACAAGCAGGGGAAAAAACCACATCGTTATCTGCCTCATCCTTTATGTTCCTTTGAAAATAAAGTGTTTTGCAGCATTCTTAAGAGCAAAGCAGGCAGGAATACATCTACAAAGCACAGCATGGATTTCAAAATGTACTAAATTTGTTTATTTTGTGTACAAAATGAGATGCCAAAGACTCCTTTTTCTCTTGACGCTGTGTACGGTCAAAAACCACCCAATGTGGCCCAAAGAGGCCCTATGGAAAAGGCAGGATATTACTCATACGGAGGGAATTAATCAGGCCAAAAGCAGCATCCTACTAGACCATTTTACTGTAACAATATGTGAGGCTAGACTCATACTGTTTACTCTCTTGGAAAACTGTGGAAGGCCTTGATTCCCATGGAGAAGCACGCTCTCTGGTACTAAAATGCTCTTTACAACCCCCTGTGAACAGTGGCACAGACCCCCGAACAAACTTACTTTTATGCAGGATGAAAGGGGATCAATGCTGTGGCATGCGGAGACTGACTAATGAGGGGATAGTAGGATTCAGATGGGGTGAGTGCCTTTTCATGTTTTGTTGGAAAAATCAGGCATGAAAATTTATTTTTATAGAACAGGTTTAATTTGCAGAGATAAATACAAAAGTAAAAAAATACTAGAGTGAGTAAATGAACAACTGTGTGGAAGACTACAGTGTATGGGAATGTACTATTTGTCTTGTACATCAAAGATATTGAAAACCTGACAGAACATAAAATGTTTTCTGCTTCCTGACCATCCTGAAGTCATTAAGGAAATCACCGTAAATTTTCATAGAATTTATATTTCGCATTCAACTGTATGTCTAGTGTGTATACTTCTTATTCAGCTGGTGGACTCCTTCTGCCAGGTGCCGGCAGGTTGGTGTAAATTACCCAGAAGAAGTTAGAACATTTTTTCACTGCAAGCTGACAAAGGGAGAGATATATGCAACCCCCCACTACTTTCCCCAGCCCTACCACCCTCTCATTTCTTCCTCCTTCTTCAGGGAACCTTAGGAAAAAAATTTCATGGTCATTATTTGAGGAAAACTTATGTGAAATGTTTGTCTGAGAACTGCTTGATTTTGAGCAGAGAAAAGACTTTGAACTGTGGTGTTTCTCAACTATTTGAATCTACATCATGCTTTGATTTTCTGCTTTGTTTTTAATCCAGAATTTAAAAATAATGTTTCCGTGCTACATAACGTCAAAACAAAATAAAGTTCTTAATATTGGAACGTTTCAAGAAAATTCACTTCTGCATTGTGTTTTTTACCCCAAATAAACACTAGTAAGAAGATATGATGTAAAAGCTTTCTTCCTGCCTCAGCATAGGAAGGATTTATCTAAATTTAGATAACATGTTGTTTGAACACTAAAGTACTGGGTAATGAATCACACATTTCCTCTGAGGAATCCAGGTTTCCTTGCATGTAAAGTTGGGAGAGCTCTGGAAGTTTTCTCATGGAAATATAAAACATACCTAAATATCTGTATTCTTCTAGAAGAAAACTCTTTTGGAAGGTAAGAAGAGCCATAGCCTATCTGTCATGTTGCAATTTCATCAGTTCTTCTTCCACCACTAGTTACATCACAATACCTGTGAAATTATTTAATACCATACGGTAACATTATTCTGCTGTCTTGGCGGTCTTCAGGCCGAGGTTTCTGTTACGTTTATCACTACTTAAGGCAGTAGGAATGTGAAGACTAGAGTAAAACCATGAATAGCATGAAATACTCATAGCATCAAAAGCATCAAAAATTAAAATGCGGGTTTGTTGAGAGTCTTTTGGCCTAAATTAATTTTGGGAGTATGTAAGGTGTTATCTAGCAAAAAAAGGGGGGGGGGGGGGGGGGGGCCGGGGAAGAAAGGACTCAGGAAAAGAATTATTCATTCAGTTTTGTGGAAGTTAATTTAATGCTTCATGGGAATGGCTTTAGCTTTCTCTCCCTCCTTTTCTGAATGGTGTTATGTGGAGTTCTTATGCTCTCACTGTTTTTACCATGGAAATGTTTGTATTTCAGCTTTATGTATATGTGCTGAGTATACCATGTGGTAATATTAAGGCTTTATTTAGGAGAATCTGTGGCGTTAGTAAAAAACAGGACGGTTCTTGGTGAGAATTTTTTTGTCTTCCAAACCCACCAATTGAACTGTGAGATATTTTGGGGATTTAAAACCCTGTCTCTAGAGCACCTTACTATTTTAAATCCAAATATTAAACAGTTGCCCTGGAATGAAAATTTGTATCAAGCTTTCCTTTTTGGCTGTACACAGCACATGCTGCAGGCAAAAGTATGTGATCTCTTTGTATTCTGACTCTGTTCTTCCATAAGAAATAGTAATATTATTAACTTTAGTGTGTACAAAAACAGTATTACGAAGCAATACAAAAAAAAAGAAGTTCCTTTTAGTATGCAACCATTTTTCCTCCTTGATTTTCCTTACTGGTCATGTTTGTCATTCAGACATTGTTTTCTAACAAATAGTTCTATCAGAAGATCCCTTTCAGGTTTATTCCTCCCCACCCTCCATTAATACTGAAAGTGTTGGTAGCCACATATTCATGATTGCACAAGTTTACAGCTGTTTCTTGTTTTCTTTTTATTTTGTCATTTTGGTTTGGTTTTGGTTTGGTTTTTTCCTTTGTAAAGATCAAAATAAAAAGTTTTTATTGTTCAGCAATTGTTAATGTATAAGACCTAATATTGCCTCAGGTATAGGAGACCCTAACACCCTTGGCTTTTTACAATCGGAAAAAAAAACCTAGTGGATATTCCATTTGTTTGGCAATTCGTTGGTGTCTGAAGCAGCTGCTACCAAACTCTGAAAGAGTTGTCCTGAGTAAATGCTCTGGGGCAATAGCTGTGATATTTTTTAAATGCCTTCAAGAGGAGAGACCAGATGCATAAGAATTGGTTATGTCTGTTTTTCACATGAATCCTGGTTCTAAAATCCTTAGGGATTTTGTGTATCAGAGATATTTTATGAGAATGTTGCCCTTGGCTACAGTTTGAAAGGAGACAATGTAGGGCAGGGACAGGTGAGCAAACTGGTGACTCTGGTCACAGATAATGACGACAGTCGCCTGGATCTGGATACTCTTTCTGATACACAGCACTCAAGTGAATTAAGAGAATGTGCAAAAATCTGGAGTCAAATTTCCCCTTCAAAGGTTTGCTTGTGCATTACAGCTCCTGAGTGTTCATAATTTCAGAAACAGCAAAGCATGAGCAAGATTAGTCATGTCATGGATGGGTTCGTATATAGTCTTGTTCATACACGGTGTGGTCTTGATTGGAGAGCGAGATCTTCCAGTATGCAACTATTATATTTGGCTTTTGGTGTGAAACAGATGTTTGTACACATGAATGCTTCTGAGTTCTTTTAGTCTTCCTACTCTAAAGGGAAGGTTTGGACAAGAAGACAGTAAGTAAAATCTGGCAGATTTGTCATAGCAGTTCTTCACCATGTCTAGGTTTATATTTTCTACGAATAATAGGTGGTAAAAATGATGAAACAAGCAGGAAAAGAGGAGAGTTACAAAATCAAGTTGTACATGAAATTTCTTTTGCTGAGGATGTATTGTTCTTGTCAGAAGCAGCAGCTATTTGCCCTTCATTACATATGAGATCTCAAGCAATTCAGAGAACTGTTGGCCTTGATCTTTAAGGTCTTTTTCAACCTAAATGATTATGAACTAGCTGAAGTGCCATTTTAAAAAAACCAAGGCATCTAACATTTCTATTAATTTTGATGACTGGAATAGTTGCATAATCTCTTAGTAATATATATCTACTGATTCATAAAAATAAGTACATGCATGCACATGCGCATACACATACAGAGGGCTTTTAATTAGTTGCTGAGATAATGTATAAATCTCTGCCCCTTTAAATCTGCTGATAGAAAACTGAAGAATTCCTGCCCTTTAAATGTTCAGCTTTCACAGAGGTTACAATAAATCTCTTAATCTCCCAAGCACTTATTCTCCTCTGGGTTTTTCACAGGCATTTATCCACAGGACATTCATTTGCAATCTGTATTTAAATCCAGCAATAACTGTGGGCTTTGAGCTATCTGCTCTCATGCACTCCTAATGGGCTCTACCACAGGAACTCTGGATGAGCTTGGAAAAAAAAAAATAGAATCAAGACCACTCATATTCGACTTCCATTTCAGTTTAAGATGAGTCTCTATTTATTCTTGGTGAAGAGAGCATTAAAGAAAGCAATTGTTTGGAGGTGATGGAAGGGCAGGAAGGATCCACAATAAAGGATTTATTCTGGCTCTATAGAGAACACCAGGGTATCAGATTTTCAAGTTTATAATGGGACGTAGTTGAACGTATATGCAGAATGGAGTGTAAAGATTTGAAATGTATCCTAGATTTTGTCAAGTGTCCACAGCATGTTTTTTTTTCTTTTTCCTTACAGAAAATCTAGACCAAATTCTTAGCTGTAAATGGTCATAACTTCACATTGTTCTGTAAATACACAGTAACTCAGAGTAGCATATTTTCTCATTACTTAGTAGATGCTCTGCAGTTAGTATGTTAAATAAGAGATTTAGTATAAAATTAATGTTATTGTGGAAAGAAAACACAGAAACACAGTGTTCTTTGAGTAGTTACAAAGAAGCTGCATCTTGACATTCTGGCATTTTCTCTGTGGTGCACCAAAGAATTTGTTTCAGTTTCGTTAGAGTGTACTTAGGCAAGTGAGGGAGATTGAAAGCAACTGTGCTGAGGAGACTTTTAGGTCTCTATTTCCAGCCTCTGTAAAATAACCTGAATTTGAAAACTATCTTGTGTCCAGAAAATGTCTGGTATTACCAATGAACATAAATCCTTTAAATGATACCTTTTTAAAATCATATTGTGTTGTTTTCTTCCCATGCTATTCTCCTCTGTGGCACTATTCTCTTCATTATTCCTCTCCCTGTCTTCATTCCGTGAGCTTTTCCCTAGAGTACAAATCTTTCTGTTTTCTGTGCACTGTGTTTTTCTGACTGTTCTTTACTAATTCTGCTTTACTTTTCGTCTTATACTATTTCATCATAGACAACTGAATAGCCTTCTGTCAATAACATCAAGATCAGTCTCTCCTGCTTATAATATTAGATATACCTTAAATATTAGTGGTATGAAGATTTTTGAGCAATGTCTATCGTTTTCGGGTAGATGTGCTTAACTTGGGATTTTATCTTTGAAAATGTTACTGAAGAACGTACAGAGTGATGATGGATTGCTTAGTAGAAGATAGGTTTTTGGATTTCTTTCTAAATTGCATGTCTTGGTCTCGTTCAGCCTGTAAGTAAAAATAAATGTGTTAATTGAACTGTGAAACTTATGAAACTCTTGGCAAATTTGACTAGACCCTCTTTCCTGGTCTGGAAAAGTCCAAGTCACATCATTATTCATAGCATGAGTAAACTTCTGGATAGATGGAAATTAGGAAGAAAATTCAGGTCAAATCTTGTGAGAAGCTGCGCACCTCTTTCAGGTTAGATTAAAAAGCTTGGGCCAGGGAGTACCTTGAGGGAAATTGATGGACCTACCCCAATATCTTGGCCTCTCACAGTAGCACAAAAAGGGAATCTGAAATGAGTTGCTGACTTGTACCAGTTTGAGGTTTGACTTCTTAATTTGCTGATATGCATAACCTAAAGAACAGATCATAATATGATCTAATTAAGTGTTATCCAGCTATTTAGCAGATGATTGCCTGAGCAAATTTACTTAAAAACCCGTGGTGCTGGGAAGAGAATAGCGATGAGCCTGAAATTTGCTTTTTATGTATATATTTATTTTTCTTCCTTAAGGGATCAAAGCTCTGTCCAGCAGTTCCAAATGCGTCTCTGACTCAGTAAATTTATACATTGTGGGTTGTCTAACTGTTTTCTTACCAAGTTAACAAACACTTATAATGGAATGCACAATGTTTGTGTAACTAGGGAATTATTGCTTAAGATCACTACAGTCACTAGATAACTTAAACAAGAAGCTCTTGTGCTGGGCTGTGTGCAACAACCTATCATTCCACTGCAGATTCCTAGCTAAAATCATAATAAAAAAAAAACTCAAGGTGAAATAAAGAGGAAACCTGAAAAAATATTAAAAAAAATGGGATTAATTTGAAGTGGGACTTTTCTAAATATATGTCTGTTCTTTAACAAATGACTGTTCAACGACTTCAAAAACAGTGAGCTGTTCGATCACACCAAGTTCTTGTTTGCAGAGTGCTGCATGTTGCTCATGAATATGTGTGCTTCTTAGCAGCAACATTTCTTAGCAGACTTGACCATAGTAATAAAGAGAAATTGTCTGTAAAAGAAAATTGTTTGAAATAACATTTAACTTGCAAGTCATGGACAGTTACGCTGACTGATGACATATTTAATGATCATGATTATGTAGACCAGAACACAGAAGAATTCTCCTCCTCAACTTAGTGAATTTGTACTTAATTTCTTAGGACTCAGTGTTACAGCTTTTAATTTTTATTTATTTATTTATTAACTTACTTATTTATTTTTGCAGAGTAAATTTAAGGAAGCAAGACAATAGCCATGCTCTCCAGGATTTGAAACCTTCTCAAAAGTGGAATTCAGACACTTTTCTTGTAATCCTTATAGATCGAAACACAGGTTTCTGTTTGTCACTTAGAGATTTGAGTTTTAATATTTAGCATTTGAGCTTTATTAATTTTCCCAACATTTAGTAACTGCATTTAAATGAGGCCTGTTTTGATGGTTAATTACTGGAAATTTATGGCAGTCTTGACATTTCTGGTACACTGATGATTACAGTAAAGCACTTACAAGCTTGTGTACATTTTAAATTGTTTACTTATGAACTGTTTGTTCATCCCCTTTCATGGGAAAGCCCTGCAGCAGTAGGGGCTGCAGGCACTCACTATGCTGCTGTATGAATTATCTTGCATCACCTTCTCACCTGGCAAATTCTCTAATAGCACAGCAGTCATTTTCACCTACTTGTAATGATAATGGTGAAATTCAGTAGCTAAGTAACACTTCTCAGCCAGCCCAAATGCAGGCACGGAATGTGAGATGTGAGATGTTTCCTGAGTTGCCCAAAGTCTTGCAGTGAGTTTCTGGCAACCAGAACTAGAATGAAGGATATCTGGTTTGTGTTCCAGTTTTTCATCAGTCTTCATATATCCATCAAGAACTATGGTACGTCTTTATCCACAGTTTCCAGAACAGAATCAAATACCTATTTAATTTCATCTTTTTAAAAGCAGTATTGCAAAACTTATTTTTGTTCAAGGACTTTTTATCCTTTAATAAATTGCCTCTGACAATAGTTTCTGTTTCTTTGGCTTGTAACATATTGTAAACTTTGCCTTCTTAGCAAACCTGCTGTTATCAAATTATAAGGAAAACTATACTGGCATTGAAATATTTCTCAGATTGCAGATGGAATATTCAGCTATGTTTCTTTCCCCAAACCTTGACACAGGAATGGTTTGTGAGAATACCTGCACACCTGTTGAAGCTTGTTTTTCTGTGAGTTTTAGATTGAGGTTTTTCTTAGTCATCTTTAAAAAAACCCACAATGGAACACAAAACCAAAGAAACCTCACAAACCAAACAGACCCCAAAACTTAATGACATTTTTTAGCTGGGAGAAATGAATCATTTGAATCCTCTTAGGACATCCAAATAACTTACAGCATAACTATTATGTTATGTTATATTACATTACATTGCGTAATGTTGCATTGTGTTATGTTACATTATGTTATAGTGTGTACATTGTATTGAGCATAAAAATATAAAATAACAAGTACCTCCACAGGAAACAAGAATGGAAATTTGTGACCATTCCATTCCTCATAATGCTTAATTAAAAAAATTGTAAATGCAGGGTTATGAACTGGAAGTTAGACCGGTTTTCAATACCAGCCAAATTCATAAATTATTTTAGTGCTCTGAAATATTGCTGAACTCTGATCAGACGCTGAAATGTACATGCCAAGAAATGATAGTCAGATACTCAGGGTCGTGCCAAGGAGCTGCAGTTCCATTCGCTTCCTCCATCAGCCACGCGCAGCTTTGCTCTCTGAGGATCTCCTGATGTTGCACGTAGGCTTATGTGACTGTCAGTGTCTTTCTGTTGTTTGTTCATATCGCCACTTTTGCATAGCTCATTTAACTGTAATGGATGGATGGATTTAAAAACCATCTGCAGCTACTATTAATATCATTCTTCAGTGTGTGTATTTCGACAAGCATTTGACAACAGCTGTTTGAGCAAGACACTTTTTGATTTACTTCCTTTGCATCTAATTTTACAGTACTATTTCCTTTTTTGTTTGTTTTAGGTAATTGTCTATCAGCAAATGTCAATCATAACATTCTAAGAAAGTCCTTTCAAAATATCCAGTGAGGTACTTGAACTTAAAAAGAAAGTACTTACTATACATTCCATGCTAGTAATTTAAAATCAACACAGTTTATTTTAGTGGTATTTCTGTCAATAGCATATCAGAAGTTTGAGTGTTACTATAAAATTCCCTTGTTTTACTTTAATTATATCTAAGTGTATTCACATGGCATATCACAGAAATTATTTACTGTAAAAGTTGCACTCAGCTTATTTATTGAAAGATTTAAAAATACTGTTTTGTTTTAATGATTTCCTTCAGTGATCATACAGTGTGCTTAATCCTTGATTATTGCTTGGTGATAGATACTTACCTCTAGGTAGTACAAAGCTTTCTAATGAAATAAAAGAGTATAAAACCTTACAACATATATAGTTTTTAATAATTAGAGATCATTGCTGCAGATTATACATCTGGAGCAGAAAAGGAATTATAGTGCCTGATATGAATTCCTCTCCTGTTCTGTAGGAAATACCTTCGGTTAATGTTGTTAAAGCTTGGGATAGGCAGAAAAAATCAGTGATCACTCTCAAAACAGTTGACTGAAAATAATGATGCTACTCGATGCTACTCATGTTTGGAGCAATATATTTGCGCTTTTTATATTATAGAATGACATTGAGTAATTTTTTTCAGAAAGGCTAATTTTCCAGGCATTTGTGTCCAGTGATGTCAATAAACTTTTAACCAGAACAGGAGTCCACAAGAGAAAAAAATAGGTTTCAGTGTAGTCTTCAGGACCATAAGGAAAGGAAAAGACTCTGGAAGTAAAAATCTTTTCAGCGACTATGTTGGTTCCACAAGCATCATTCCCAGTCCTTGACTGAAACAGGATTCCTGTGCTCTAGCAGATGAAAAAGCGCTTGGTTACCATTACAAACAAGTGACAGATGTTTTATATTCTCTCTTACCAGGTTATATTTTTAGACAGTTTAATCAATGCATTTTCTATTTATACTGTAGTAAGGAAAAGTGCCAAAGTTTCCAGCTAGAAGCAGTCATCATTTGGTGATGATTAAGCAAACTAAATTAGTTCTTGGTGTAACAGACCAAACTGCTGGTGAGTTGAAGCATTTAGTAATAGAAAATAAAGTGAATCCCATCTTTTCCTTCATCTGAGGAAACTGCCCCTGCTGCTTTTGGTAATAAAGCTTCTGGATTTAATACTTTATGTTTTTTAATACTAGTCACAGACAAAAGAATGCAAGTCCTTCCTCCCAAGACGTATTGTCATTTTTCATCCTAGACAAGTTTGAAAACCAAACAGCTATTATGACAGGACACCAGTTGTAGAATGTGCTCTCAGATGTTGCTGCTTTTGTTACCATAATATTCGTAACTACAGCTAGTGAACACCATCACTGGAGAAAGGATTGATTGTTTCTCTAAATGTGACTTGATTGCATTGCTTTTTTTTAGATGTTAACTAATAGTACTGCTTCTAGCTTGACTTGAATTTCTTGGGGATTTGCAGATATGTTATATTAAGTTACCAGCCAGACTACGTTAAAATGAAGTACAAGTCTAGCTTTTTTATTTTTTTTTTTGGCCAGGTGAAGTGCTTAGTAGTTCTATTTTCTAGTCCTGTCATTTCAAAGGATCTGAAGAAGCTTGAAAGCCTAAATTTAGCACGATGTCTCTTTGAGGATAAAGTCATCTGTTTTCCTGTCACTTAAAACCAATAATCTGTGACAAAACAAGAGACAATAAGTCCAGGTTTTTGTGCAGGACGTAGAAGAAAGAAAAAGTATTATTGAAACATTATTTGAATTCAAATGGGCTTAAGTAATTTATAACTCTCTATCAATATAAATAAATAAATAAACCCCAAAACAATAACAAAAACAGAATTAATTTACTCCAATATCTGCAAAAGCAGTCTAATTGCAGAAGAGGAGATGCATGTCTGGAGTAAAAGATAACAGCCTGAAAATGCTGTCTTGGTCAGCTTTGGCTTTATGTGGCTAAAATGCTAAGCCCCTCCAAAGACAACCTTTGATGATGACCCATAGAGTAATACCTTCTGGCCAGCGTTACTCATGATTACAGAGGAATCTAATGACCTGCCCTGGCAGAGATTGCCAGCTTCTTATGTCACCCCTGGTCTCTACCAGCAGTTCTGAGTGGGTGGGTTCATGGGAGCCCCATGCATTTTTTTTGAAGCATTCCACAAAGATTTGCCCCGTGTGGTTTCCTTCAGAGCGCATTTTTGTGAATACGATGTTATTACTTGCCTCACCAAATTTCAAAGACATAATAAGAACGAATATCGTAGTTGGCGAAGTATTTTGTTGTGTTCCCTGGCAGTGACTTTTGTGTGACAGCTGCTCTGAGTGTTTTGGAAATGGACTCATAGACACATATGAGGATTTCTCTCTCTGTAGTCATACTTCAGTCTTCTGGCGGGATTCATTCATGGCGCCTATAACCCCTTGTTAACATTTTTGTATCGTTGTTGTAAAAGGCTTTTCTAAAATGTAGTTACTTTTACGTTTTTGCTGTGCTGTGGTGTTCCAGTTACTACATTTGGGATCTACCTTCTCAACAGTATGCATTCAAGGACTCTTTTTTTTGTGTGTGTGTAGCTAACAAAATTGTGAATGTCAAAATTTCCAGAGGCAGTACTTAGTTTAAAAAATAAAACCAAAGAAAACACCCTTCAAAACCAACAAATGTTGCTTATTTGTGGAATTTAAACTAGTTATCTGCAAATGTTTCCAGCATATTTCTTCAACTACCACAGCTGTCCATATAAGATATGTTACAGAAAAGGGAACAGGCTAAAGAATTGAACTCAGAGTCTGATTTTGAAAGGTAGGAGGAACTCCCTGCTGAACTGACTTGCCTGGTTTGTTTTTCAGAACATTTTCAATATGACGAACGTGTGCAGGATGGGTCGTAGTTTAGGAGAAGTCATTTGGTACTTTCTTTCCTTGGAACACTTGAAAGGTTTTGCTGGAGTATTGTTTGCTCTGTGTGCACTTGAAGGGGTTTTCAAAGTTGTTCTTTTTGCCACAGCATAATGTTTATCTTGAGTAGGTGATGGAGATGTTCATGTGGGGGGAGTATGTTTTTCTGTGAAATTCAATTTTGAAGTAACGTCAAGGAGACATTAAGGGAATCTGTATTAAATCTGTATTAAGAGTTGTAAAAATTGTTTTTATTCCTGATGAGTCTACTGGATATTTTTTTGTGACCTAGAATTAAAATCTATTTTTGTTTCTCAACTAAATTTCACACTTAGTAAATTCAGATTTGGCATAAACGTTATCTCTTTAGCTTTGTCTCGAAATTTAATTAAATGCAGGTGCCAGACTGAGTAATAACTTTAGCTGTCTGTTTCCACAGAATAAACCCATGTGTCACTGAGAAGACATTTGATGTCTGATACGGTTTCCTGTCTGTTTGTGGGAGATGTTTTCCTTAGGAATTAGTGTCTTATGGAGAAGCAACTGAAGTCCAGGATCTGCTGAATGTTGCAGTCTGTTGTCCAGTGCTAGAAATCTGATCTCTCGGTTAAATGCCACTTCTGAGCAAATATTTTAAATGGCAGATTCTTAAAGAGCAGAGTTCATACCTACTTGATCTAATATGTTCTTTACTCTTTCATTAATTTCTAGCAGTTACCCTATACTCTGCAGACTTTCAGATCTGACAGGATTCCTCTCACAATTTATTGTGAATTCTTTGAATTATTTTGGAAAAGTTAATTGAAGGTCCTCAGATCAAATGAATGAAGGCTCACATATAGAGTGAGATTTTATGTATGTGGAAATTAATTTAACTGAAGTGCTTTACATAATTTTATGTGAACATTTGATATTTTTGATATATGAATGGGAAATCCTTGCTTAATGTGTTTTGTCTTGGAACCATGTGCAGAGAGGAAAATAGTCTTAATGAATTAGAAATATTTCTTCTAAACCTATCTACACTTAGTGTACTTTTCAGTAGACTAAAAAGATTTTTTTTTGTCCTGTGTGAACTTTTGCCATATTCTTTGAGCCTGCTTCCAAGAAGGGTTCATTTTTATTCAAGATAGAAAGAGATCCTGTAATTGCAGTTAATGAGTCTGATTTTGGCTCCTGAATATAGAATTAAATGAAAGTCGTCTTTTTAATTTCTTTACCACCTTTTGCTTATTTTATATTTAACTGCATGCTGTAGGCTTTTTACATCTGAATGTAGGAAACAGAATCAGTGCATAGACATAAAAAAATAATAGTCATGCCTGAGCATTGTATATTCTCCACCTCGTTTGAGGCAAGAAATACTTTCTTAGAATTAAAATTCTTTCCTTAGTGTAGCAATACTTGAAGTTGTTACACAGCACACTTTAAAATACGAACTCTTCACTTGAAAAATCATAGTTTGCAATTACAATCTCTGATGAATTCATAAAATAGTCTCTAATGAATTTGCAGATTATATCCTGAAACCAAGCATAACACCTAGAGTTTCCTGTCTGTGGGAAAACAGGTTCAGAAGTGAGATATACCCACTCTGTATTTAACTGATTCTAGATATTAAAGCAATTGATCTTTTGTTCCAAACTGCAAATATTTTATTCCTAGTTTTGATAAATTTTGATAAATATTGCAATACATACATGTACACGCACATGTGTATTCATTTATGCATGTATAAATGAAAAACATCTGTATATATGTGTTCTCTAACTGTATAATATGCCAAAACAGAACATGGAAATTAACACAATGAATAATTACACCTGAATTTGCATGTGTTACATGCCAACAAAAGTCTAAATTTTGATCAAAATATCCTGTTTCTTTGCAGCTGTTTGTCATTTCACAGTCTACTGAAATGGCTTAGAATCAGTCAGTCCAAGATCCCAAATGTTGTCTTCAACCAGTGGAGTAATTAGATTTATTTCTGTTATCATGTCAGAAACTTTTCATTTAAAAAATAAAGAAGCAAAAATCAGAGTTTTAAAAAATATTTCCAAATCTGCATATAGTAAGAGTTGCTTTAAATATTCTGAATTGCAAAAACCATCCAGATAATTTACTTGTAATTGAACAGTAGATCATTTTTTTTCTACCTGCAGTGCTTGCCAATTTTTTCCTGGCTTTATAGTAATATGGATTACAGGAATAATTATGAATTACAGAAAAGTGCTTTATTATAAATAATTTCATTGAGAGTTTATTGTTTGCTCAAGGTCTGTAATAGTTGGTTCATAAAATATTTTGTTTGATTTTCAGTGTTAATTATGTTAGTACTTTTCCTTTGCTTTGTAAAATCCTTCAGTACTTTTAAAAACTTTTTGTGAGTAAATTTAGGTTTTTGTAGAAACTGAGTATTTCCAAACTCTTAATGCTCCTATTTCAAACTTTTATCAAAGCTGTTGTTATATTATAGCTAAAATGGCAGTTTTAACACTTTTATTTGATGTTTCTAAAAGGTGATCCTGTTCTGTCTGTACTCTGGTGGTTTCTGGCAGGTGCAATGTATGCAGTCTAGGGAAGGAGCCAAACTAGTGTTTGCCCTCTACTTGAAGTTTACAAGCTTTTATACAAGTACAGCTTTGTTGTGTTCTAGACTTGTTATTAGACCTTAAATTTTATTTAAAGGCATTAGCCCTTTACATGAATGTTTTGGCTGTGTTTGGTCATTTGTAGATTATCACTTATTTTTGTCATACACAGATCTAAAAAGTTCTACTCAGTAGATTTTCTTCTCTAGATAAAATAGTATTGATGCAATTGGTTATGTTCCTTGCCTATCATAACTGTTTAGACAGTTTTGTTAAATATTATCTGATTTCCTATTGGGTTAGGTGACCCTTTTAATACTTTGAGAAGCTGAATTTTAAAAAGACATGGTATATTTAATTCTCCAAAGTAATTGTAGCTATATAACTTGGTGCTGTAAGCTACGTTAGTGTCTCCCAACAAGGAACACAGCCTGGATGAGCTGTGTTGTGTCACGCTGCCTATGAGTATGAAGGAACGTGTGGAATAGATGGGGCTTGATCTGAAGACATAGCGTAGCTTGAGAAAGTTGTGTTGATGAATTTGATACTGGAATATCTGAGGGATCACTACCCCAGAAGAGTTTTAAAAAACTGCTTTTACCTAGAATTCTGTGGATTCTGTGGATTCAGTAATGACTGTGGATGCAAAATTGAACACTTGTGGTAATGAGAGATGCCAGCTAGCTGTCAGCTGCCCTTCTGTTGGCTTTTTGACTAACCTCTTTAGGTCTTGGATGAAAAGATGTGTTGGCAGAGGTTTGGTAGGCACTCTTTCTCCTGTTAGGTGTTTATTGTCCATGAGAGGGCACTGTAGCATCTATTACATACGTAGAGAAGAGCTGCATGGAGAGGCTAGGAGATGCACCACGTCTTTAAAGACATAGCTGAAGATAAGTCCGCTAAGCATCTTATGCTATTAAATTCCAGAAACAAGGCAAGCTACTTTTATTTCTTTAGAAATACGAAAAAGTGTAAGTATGCAGAGATTTCACAGTAATCTAATACTAATACATGCTATACAACAATTAATAAAAGAATACAGGTTTGAAATACTGCCTGTTTTTTATCGCTGACCACTGAAATTTTGCAGGCACATATGTTTAACTAGTTTATCTTAACATGTCAAGATTAGGAGTGATTTACATTTATTGGAATGAAAGTGCACCGAATGGATCAAATGCCCTCTCCACTTCTTTTTCCTAGTTCACTGGCAGGCAGAATAAAATAGAGATTTTCATTTTTCCTCATTCTGTCTGAATCCAGGCAAACACTGTTAAAACGCAAAGACTGTTAAAATGCAAGTTTCAATTACAGTAGTAGCTGCAGGACTAGTTTTTCTACGTGGGCAAAATAAACCTAATGACATGCCTCCAGCCCCTAAGGGACTGCCGTAGTAGCACCAGGCACAAGCAATTTCCATGCAGAGGAGCTCGAAAGAGTTCTGCTGAAGTGCAATTGAAGCCAGTACCAGGATTTTTTCCTGGTGATTTCCTGTATCAGCTCTCCAGAGAGTATGTTAAAGTACTGAAGCTTAAAGGCTTCCATGTTTTCGAGAGCTGGGAGCCTATCTAACATCAGAGTGTTATTTGTGCACCAGCCTGACTGCTTCAATTACCAATTTATCGCTGGGGAGCAGTAATGGATTTTTAAAGTTTGAAGATAGATCTGAGCTCTTACCACCTAAAAGAAAATTCATGATTCTGTTAGGAAGGTGGTGTAGATGATGTGAATGCTTACAAGATTTAACACTACTGTTTTGAATAGCATTTATTAATATGCTTTTATAAATCCTGTCAGAGCTGCAATATTACACGTTCTGCTCTACATGGTGGTATGAAACTAAAATCTGTGTAAATATACTGGAAATTGTGTTATTACTCCTATTAGGTTAATGTAATAAAATTACCTTATCCCTACTCTCAGAGTCTCAGTCCTTTGACAGACTTAGTAAACTGTCATGAAAGCCCAAGAATCACATTATCATCTCTTGAGAGGTGAAACACAATATCTGCATTTGCAGTGCGTGGTGCCACTCTCCGTTCCACAAGGCACCTAGAGAAGCCAATTAATTTCCTGCATTTGCTTATATTAACTTGGGTAGAGCAGAAATTAAGGTAATTGCCTGAAAAATCTGAAGTACTATGTTTCTGCATATCATTGTAGTGGGATATTTTTTTTGTGTTTCTTTTTGTAAACCAGCTAGTTTTTATTAACTACAAGTAGGAAATGTATTCTTCTAGAGCTGTTTTTCTGACCCTGAGTACTACAAACTCACAGCCCGTTTTGAAGACATCTAAAATATGCAAGTCAGAGGAGTTTCATTGTTTTGAAGCTGGGAGTGCGGAGAGTAATACAGTTGTGTTTACACCAGTCACAGTGTGCGTCTCCCACCTGGGGCCACCCCCATGCACAGACCGCAGAAGGGCACGAGGCTGCTGCCGGCTTTCCCCTGCCTGGGTGCTGGGGGACCATGGTGGGAGGTGCTGGAGCAGCCCAGCCTAGGCAGCACCTGCCTTGCAGTGAAGGCGTGCTCAGGGAACTCTTCAGTCACCTTCCTGCAGGCCTGAACAACCTCTTTTTTTTCCTTCATTCTAAGTACAGTTTAGTGAGGCTTGGAGAGGTGGTTTTCATTTGTTTGGGTGTTTTTTTGGGCTTTGTTTTCTCCAAATAGGGTCCCCATGTCAGGTTTCCTTCTGATTTCTGTGGACCGTTAGTACATCGGGAATATGGAGGAACAGCTGTACGAGCTGGATTTCTGTATAGCCTGCCTTGTAGCTCTGTGAAGGGAGGGATACCCAAGAGGTGTTTTGCTATTGCTGCTGCAGGGCTTTTTAAATTATAAGACAGTGTTCTCACGAATGCTGATGAATTCAAGTGATAACTTCAGTAAATCAGACAAGATGTTCTATATCAGGCTTGGATATACGAAGGACTCGTTTAAAGGGAAAGATGTGACTGCAGTTCGATATTTCACAACGTTAAAAAAAAATAAAATTAAAGCTTTGTATCGCTGCTTAATATATTTTAAGAAAGCAGGTTAGAATGATTTACAAAGTTACCTATTCCAACACATCAGTAATTAAGGGAAGTAGGACGAATTCTTCAGTATGCCTCAGATACTCATCGTGGGTCGCTTTGTCTAGCTAATCATTCAGAACTTCAGCTTCAGAGCAGCCTGTTGACAACAGTTCATATGCACAGCCATGTGGAATAGCAGTACTCTCCAGACAGGAAAAAAGAAAAAAAAAAGTGAAAGATATTTTTTGTTTGTTTATTTTCATTTTAAGCATGAAGGGATTTAATGCCCTAACTGCTTTATTCTGGTTAAAAAAAAAAAAAAAAGTGGTGCGAATTCCCCTACTGGGACATTGGGAATTTATGGTATGGTGTTGAAACCAAGATCGTGACAAGTGACACTTCACACCATGTCTGTGGAAGCAGTTATATTTTCAAAAAGGATGTTATGTAGAAGGTCAAGTATTTGCCTCCCATCAAGATTCTTGTGCAAGAAGAATGTCATTTGTATTTCTAAAATTTGTGTAAGCTGTTGACTGTCCTTAGAGTGTGCTTCAAAAATTATTACTTTGGTTCAGATTTTAGAAACAATTTTGCCCATAGTTGCTGAATCGTACTGCCCAGATATCAAAGAGTTTATGTGTACACTTCCACCTGGTTGAGCTGAAAAATATTTCATAATACTATACAACAGGTTTCTTTCACACAAACCCGTTTACCTCTTGTGGGCTTCTGTGTAGGTCCTCGTTGCAGCTGATGGTTAGGACATATTGGTAAAATAATTTTCTGGTTTCAGTATCCTCTTCGGTCAGTTACAGTTATGCTACAAAATGAAATCACTCACTTCTCCCAGTCAAATGGCTTCATAAGAATTTTGATAAATGCAGAAAAACCCCAGGCATGAAATCATGTCTCCATTAACCAAAATTTCACTTTAGTTATTCAAGTTCGAGTTCTCACACTCACACCTACAGTGGATAATTATGTTATTTTTACAGATGCCAGGTAAAACCCTTTGTTCTCGTCTTTTTGGGGAGATACATAAATTCTAGGAATCTCTGAAAAATAGTCCAGTTTGATTTATAGACCTTGATTATTAACACCAAATTCTAAACAATTTAGGGTGTCTGGCAGAGAGACTTTGATTCAGTGAGTAAGTTGCTGTCAGAAGCCTGTGGAGAGCTTTCAGTTCCTGAGTCCAAATTCAAGAGATACTTGCCAACTATGACATAATTTAGACCTACTCACTTATACCACTGATATGGAATATGTAATAGACTCTATATTACTGGAAAATTAAATGTAGCACGGGATAGTTTTTTTTTTTATCTACCATATTTACCCTTTCCTCTCCTATATGATGCTCATAATTTCTGTTTTAATGTACTGCAACAGATTTTTGTGTAGTAACAGTTCTATTTCTTTGTTAGATATGCAGATTCCATATTTAGAGAAGTCTTTCAGGGTGCCATCTACAGTTTTCATATAGTGAAACAGCATTTCTGAGATAACCATTTAATTAAGCTTAGAAATTTCTCAGTATAGCTAATGAATATATACACCTTTCCCTCTAGTAAAATAATTGAGAAAAGATTTTGTCACAAAAGTGCTATAGAATAATTTGATACAGGTTTTTCCATTTTTCCCTTGTGAAATTGCTTGATTTCTTATATGTGAGGATTTTTTAGCGTGCTTATGCTGAGTGTCAAAAGCTCTTTCTATTCAAGTGAAGTAATTTCCTTTCCACTTCTGCTAGAGAATAGGAAGAAGTTGAGAGTGGTCATCATGCACTCTGACTTTGCTTGTTGTTCTGTATCATGATTTAGGAGATTAACAAGTTGATTCAGCATGATTGTAGAAGGCTGTAGGTCTTTCTTGAATTTGGCTATTCCTCTATATGCCAAGACAGTTTCATTTTTTGTTTGATCCAGTTGTAGGCTATTAGATATCGTAAGATCTCAGGTTCAGTATTCTGCTAATTGTATCTGTTGCCTGTTTTTTTTGCTCTGCCACCTGCTTTTTTTGCTCTGCCACCTACTTTTTATCCTGCACCCATTTGGTAGTGTTGTACTCCTGTTATCCTGTGATGTATGATGTGCTGGGGTGCTTATCTGAGATCACTGCTATACATTAGCACTCCAGAGAGTGAACATAACAACCCCCAAACCTAAAGCAAACCTGGATACAGGAGAAGACTGTGTTTACTGCATTTTTATCTTGAGAGGATAAAACCAAAATATTTCTTACCCAATTTTCAAGGATGTAATTGCTGGTGTATTTATTTTTTTTTTTCTAAATCCTTAGCTCTTTCTGATTTACTTGAGTCTGCTTCCTGGTATTTATATCAACATTGGACAAGTAGTATACAGCTAGAAAGGATGGTTGTAACAAATATCTGATAAATATTTAGGGTGGAACAAAACCCTAAGTTCTTATCTGTAGGCACAAACCATTCATCCCCTTTAATGTGATGATAAGGGAATCTACTCTTGAAAGGGAAGTTTACTACCCTAAAATAGGGTATCTCAGTGCTTCCTTCTCCTGTTGGGCTGAATTGATGATTACGAATTACCTGCATTTTTTTTTCCAATTTGATTGCTATATGTAAAATTTTTAGTCTGAACCTGCTTTTGTTGCTTATAATAACATGTCAGAGTGTAACTAGCTATCTACTTAACTGCAACACCAGAACTAATGATCAACTCAAGTCAGACTTAAATTCTGCAGTCTAGATTTACATTTCGTTCTGGTGTTTCTTTTTAACTCAGTGTATGTCGTTCATAAAATCAATCAAAAATCACAGGTTGTTACTTGAAATAAATCAATAAATCCATGGTAGCTGATCTGTTCTAAAAATATTTCTGAAGTTATCACTTATTTATATCTGAATTTGTGTGATTTATTTTTTTTATATTTTTTTTTCCTGGGCCAGTAGTAAAGCAGAGAACAGGATAACTTGCAACCAGTGCTGCAACAATGACTGTCATTGTAAAAAAAGTTACATAGATTTGGTCGAAAGAACCAAATACAAGGGTAGGTGGGATGATGGGTAGGAAACAAGCTAACATGAGCACTCTCCAGTGGCTCACGTTGTTGTAGCAAGAAGTACTTTGTACTATTTAAAGCTCTAACTGGTTCTAGGACTTTGATGTTCTGCAAAATACTAGATTTATGTCACGTGAAAGGGATGAGGCTGTGAGAGGCATGTACCCCAGCTAAGCACTTGCTTGTTTCAGAGCCCTGTTAGGGACTTTCACTGAGACAATCTGCAAGATAACCAACAATAGGTTAATTTATTAAAGTGACAGATACAAGATTCAGAGTTGCTGTTGATAAATTCACTCTCTGCAATAGCTCTAATGTATTATAATAATGCTAGCAAAATACTATCCCGGGTATTACACACCAAGAGGTGGAAAGCGCAGTTCTTACCAAGAAGGTGTCCCTGTCTTGGGTGAAGGAGAAGGAGCACAGCCCGTCACAGCCTGTCAGCTGCCTCTTCCTCTTCTGGGTTCTTCTCCCTCCAACGACACATACCCTCTATGCTCCTTATATACTATCCTTCCCCCCCCACCCCAGGGTGGCATTCAGCATGATTTGAGTGAAGAGTGGGTGACTATAGTCATATAGGGATATTAAGGTAAAATTTTCCACTCTGGGCCCTGTGGCCTTCAGGATTTTGTTTTGCAGCAGCTTATCTATTTGCAGGATGATGTTCACATCGTTAGTCTCCATGTGGCCTTGCTCCTTAGCCAAAACAGGGCCGTCCTGGCATCACCAGACTCCCTCCTTCGGCTGGTTCTCGCTGTGTAGGCCTTGTTTTTCTGCGTTCTCAGGGTCTGCACAACAGATAAGCGAACATCTGCATTCAGCGAGCCTGAAACCCTCAGGCTAAAATATCACATTATCCACCCCGTGACTATAGTCACTCAATCGAGCTTGAAATCATGCTCTCATAGAGTCAATCTTGGGGGTATCCCTTATATTTGACTTTCCTTTCTCTTCACCTGGATGTAGCTCCAACTCTGTCCACCCGGACACCATGCGTACCTGACGAATTAATACCCAAGTTAGCATGGATCTAAAGCAAGCTAGTAACATGCAAAACATCATAATCACAATAACTATGACTAAAATAGATTACAATAAAGAAGCAAGTCATCTTGACAGGGAAAAACCCAAACCATGTAAGAGTTTGTTTAACCATTGTACTTCCATACTTATTTCTAAGATCTCTACTTGCTTTTGCTAAACACTTCATATGATCTAACTGCTCGTCGAGATCTTTTGTTACATTCAGTATGTGAACACAGCAAGTATAACATCGTGTGATTTTGAAAAACCATTAGGTGAGGTGTAAATATTGACTCTAAAGCCCATCCAATCACAGTTCCTGTCATCGGATATCGCCAAGGATCTGTCGAAGGTCTTTTAACTCATCCCCACAGAGTCGGTGTAAGAGGTTGTCGTGTCCAGAGAGGGCAAAGTGTTAACAGTCCCAACGCATGTTCACGTCGGCAGCCCTCCACGGTTAAGTCAGCAGTCCATGTGCCGTCGCTGTTAAATCACACAGTGTGTCCCAAGGAAGGTATACTAAATTTTGAACAGATTATATCATTGTTATTGGTTACATGAGACCAGGTATCATTGAATGAAGTGATGTAGTTACGACAAACGCAACCTAATCGAAGGGCTTGAACTCTCAGGCCCAGTCTTTAAATTTCAGTTTCTCGGCGATTGCAATTATAAATTTTAGTACAATTCCAATTGTAGCATTATGGAATCTGTAAATGAGAATTATCAAAATTTGTGTATTGGACACCAACCCGTATGGGATCATCAGGTAATACAATGATTCCACTCCAATCAATACACCAGTCAGTAGTTTGCATGTAATCCCAACGACTGTGTCGTGGTTCTTCCCACACCCTAGGCATATGTATTCCCCATGGTGTATTAGTGCATGTATCTCCAGAAGGGGGATAGGTGATTTCGACATTGTTTTCAAGCTTTAGTGGCGGTTTAGTGATGTTACAATTATCTATAGTTCCATCTTTCTTAGGGGTCCATTGAAGGACTTTTTTCCCTCCTCAGTATGCCAAGTTAGATTGGTATGATTTTGAGTTTCCCACATGGCCTTCTAAGTTTGATTCAGATTCGTGGTCAAAATTCCCCAGCTTATTGGATGACTAGCAGATCGTGGTGTAGGTAAGCATGCTGTAATTTGACTCACACTGTGTATGACAGAACACTGGAACAGGCTGCCCAGGGAGGTTGTGGAGTCTCCTTCTCTAGAGACATTCAAAACCTGCCTGGATGGATGCCTTCCTGTGTAACGTCATCTAGGTGTTCCTGCTTTGGCAGGGGGATTGGACTAGACGATCTTTTGAGGTCCCTTCCAATACCTAGCATACTGTGATACGCCCAAAAGCTTGAATCAGTTGTAATATGAGATTTGAAGTCTCAATTTTGCCACGTATAGTTCCTGTGGATAGGAACGTGATACACAGTTTAATCATCCCCATCTTAAAATTTTGGGTTCCAGGTTATTATCAGTACCAAGAATACAACAATTCCAATCACAAATATGAACAGTCCCTGGGGGCACTCCAGTTCAGCGTAGGATAGTCCATTGTCCCATGTACAGTTTCCTGACATCGAGGTTCCTGTAAAATAAGAAAGAGAAAAAAATGCTCGGTCGTATGACCGACAAATGTTAAATTAGGTAGGTATTATCCATCTAGTGCTGATTCGATGGATCTTTCCAGAACTGTCTTTCACTTCCCCAGCATAAAGACTCTTTGGGGCTGTCAGCACCACTGCCACTGTTCCAATTTGTGGCATTTTAAGCAGCACAGGCCGACCTACGTAAAAGCTAGTATGGTATTCTTCCGGCTGTGTATCTGTCTTTGATGCATTAGTGAACCATACCTGTTTAAGGTCACTGTCTTCTTTTAAAGGAGATGCTTCCTGAATTGGTGATGGTTCCCTTGGTGGAGTTTGGAATAGTAATGCACTGTCTATATCCTTTTGCAATGTAGATACTTTAATATTGTCTTCTGTGATGGGCATGATGTCATTAATACCCTCTAGGTAAGCGTACCATTTGCAGACAGTGGGTTTCTGGGCAATGCCTCCAGGTGGCATAGCACCCTTGCGGGCTACGTCTAACAGATGAAAAGGTCCCTTAACGATCAGACTCTGTCCTTTCCTTATCTGTTCTGCTCGCTTCACTGCTCGCTTCACTGCTCGCACTAGGGACAGTAAACCTTTTTCAAGATCTGAAAACTTTGTTTCAGTGTCAGTAAAAGAATGAGAGCTAAACTCCAGTGGTCTCTCTGGTCCCTCGGGTCCCTTTTGCCAGAGATTACAATGGGAACTGTGTTCACTAAATCCTCATTCTATATGGATAGGGTCAGTAGGGTGTAATGGACCTAGTTTTTTGAATAACCTTAGTTCTTTCATCAATAGGTCTAATGCCTCTTGATGCTTTTTAGTCCATTCCCATGATTTTCCTTTTCTGAGCAGATTATATAAGGGACATCCAATAAGAGAAAACCCAGGAAATATGCTTACACCAGTAGCTTCATGTTCCCAAAATTTGCTGTAACTCCTTTGTGCTAGATGTATTTTGTCCCTGCTCTGTTTGTTCCAGTGTATCCAGGGGAATAGAAGCAGCACCTTTGATTCACCAAACCCCTAGAAATTTAACCTCTTGTGAGGGTCCCTGACACTTGGAGGAATGTCTAATCCCAAAGCTACAAGTTTTTCTCACACAGCTTCCATAGGATGTCTGACTCCCTCCATGTCCTCTCCTCCTATCAATATATCATCAATGTATCGATATATTGTAACACCTGGTGGACTGGGAATTTCTGCTAAGATTTTGGCTAAAGCATTATGAGCGATAGTAGGAGAGTGTTTGTATCCTTGAGGCAGTCTGTTGAAGGTGTATTGTATCCCCTTCCAAGTAAAAGCAAATTGAGCTTTGTCATGTTCCTGTACAGGAATCATGAAAAACATATCCTTAACATCTAAGGCTGCCATTCACGGGTGAGAAGCTCCCTGTATTTGAGTATCCAATTCTGTGATGTTTGGTACAGCTGCAGTTAAAGGTGCAGTATTAGCATTTAATTTCCTGTAATCAATAGTAAGCCTCCACTGTCCGTTTGGCTTTTTTACTGGCCAGACAGGAGAATTGTACGGGGAGTGTGCATGGGTAATAATGGCTCAAGTTTCTAAATCTTTTACCACCCCATCAATACCCGATTGTGCAACTGCTGGCAGGGGGTACTGCTTTGTGTTTGTTATCTTTGATGGAGGCAGAGATATAGACGTCTCTAGTAAATTTATTGTTTTAGGCTCATCCCCCTCAAGCCGTTCGTTGTCTCCATTATCCTGTCCGGCAAAACTCCAGATTGTCCCATTGGGTAACTTCCACACTCTATCATACAGTAAATCAAATCCCAGAATATTAA
This sequence comes from Trogon surrucura, assembly GCA_020746105.1. Lineage (NCBI taxonomy): Eukaryota > Metazoa > Chordata > Aves > Trogoniformes > Trogonidae > Trogon > Trogon surrucura. The sequence goes on along the minus strand of CM036622.1, from coordinate 15,225,731 downwards.
TGTTTGCAGCACTGACCAAAATCTCAGCGCGAGTAAATTTCTTTTCCCCTGGGAGCCACAAGACAATTTTAGCAGTAAGGCATTCCTTTACAACTCCATCTATTCCTGTAAATTTTATCTTACAGCAACTAGGTTTATACGTTTAAGAATTCCGCAGTCTCTTTAGAGATTACTGATATTTGAGCACCCGTATCAATAAGGGCATTTGTACATACTTTCTTTGGCCCCGTTGAGACAGCAATGATAGGTTCGTAACGTTTTTTAAGGAGCTATTGTACAGCTACTATCCTCCGAGCAGGGTGGCTCACTGCCCTCTCCGGAGCTGCACGTTTTCTGTCAAGTTATCTGCTAGGTCAATTAAATCCTCTGGTGCGGCTGAAGGCACGGGCTTATCAGAGGCTGATTTATTCACTGCTGATTGACCCTTCTCTTGTGGGTTGTTTTTCTTGCTTAGTATTTGCACCAGAGTTTGGAGGTCAGTGGTGGAAGTACCGTGTAGCTTTTGCCGTGGTATTCCCAGAGCCAAGGCTTTACGCCAAAGATCATTACGCTCTCTATCAAACTGTGATTTGACTTCTGGGTTAGGTTTAACTGCGTGGACCTGGCGAACTCTTTTCAGGTGTTCGGGTGGCTTCCCTGTAGTCTGTCCGACCCAACCCATACGGCGCCCGTAATTTACTAACTTCTGTACAAACTCATTCCAAGTTGTCACATGTGCCTGCTCCCGAGGGGGAGTTGCAGCAGTCGCTGCAGCATTCATAGCACGGGTATGTTCTATGTGCTCCTGGACAGTAGCTACATATGTTTTTAAGCAATCCGGGAGGCCACGAATAAGAGGAGATAGCCTTACTGGGTCAATAGGGGCTAACATCGGGGATCTCCTTAACAAGTCCCTCTCATACATTGCTTGTATGCAGGCTGCTTTTTGCACAGATGTAGCTAAATCAGTAAACCCTGGGGTTGTAATAACAATGGGATCTCCTCTCTCCTGAGGATCTATGCTGCCAGCCCAATTAGCAGCTCTTGCAGTCAAGGTATAAATATGATCCTTGCCTGGTGCAGTGCTTAAAAACACTCCAGGACCCCAATAACCTCCTGATTCTTCCTCGTTTAGCAGAATTCGATCCCCCCCCGTAAGGGAGACTCGCCACACATACTCTGTCTCAGACTCCCCTGGACGTTTGGAATACTTTTCCTGCAATTTAGCAAGTTCAGTTGGAGAATATGCCACAAATTGTACAGTAGTGTGAGCGTTGTTATTGCCTTTGTTCACGACCTCAGTTTTAATTACTGGTCGGGCAAAGACAGGATCACAGTCAAAATTTTCCAACAGCTCCCCAGTGTCGTTATCACACCCAATGTCTCCATCCCACGGTTCAGAATTCACATTGTGTACTAATTCGTGAGTTTGTTTAGCAGATTCTAGAGAAGGCATTTGGCTTAGGATAAGATCTAATTTTTCCTGTAACCATTTTTCCCGCGTTGCGGCTGCATCCAATTGCATTTTAAGGTCCCGTTTTTCACTCTCAAGCTTGTCCATTTGAGTTTCCATTTTCTCTCGACTTCTCCTTTCAAAAGCCAGTGAGTTTTTTAACACTTCATTTTCTGATTTTATTGTGGCATATTCCACACCTGCAATTTTCTCAAGTGGAGGGGACTCTTTGATCTCTTTTTGCGCGCAAGATAAACATGCCCCCAATATTGCACAAATAATGCCTTTACCTTTACCCTCCTTAACTTTTTGCTCACTCCTACATTGTTCTATCCGCTCTACTACCTTGTTCTCATCCTTCCAATATTTCTGGGCCCACTCTATTCCAGCTTCAGATGGTGCACATTTATACCTTTGCAGGAGTTTATCCATGGCAAGCCTGCTCACTGCGCCAATTTACTGTTGCGTGAAAGGGATGAGGCTGTGAGAGGCACGTACCCCAGCTAAGCACTTGCTTGTTTCGGAGCCCCGTTAGGGACTTTCACTGAGACAATTTGCAAGATAACCAACAATCGGTTAATTTATTAAAGCAACAGATACAAGATTCAGAGTTCCCATTGATAAATTCACTCTCTGCAATAGCTCTAATGTATTATAATAATGCTAGCAAAATACTATCCCGGGTATTACACACCAAGAGGTGGAAAGCGCAGTTCTTACCAAGAAGGTGTCCCTGTCTTGGGTGAAGGAGAAGGAGCACAGCCTGTCACAGCCTGTCAGCTGCCTCTTCCTCTTCTGGGTTCTTCTCCCTCCAACGACACATACCCTCTATGCTCCTTATATACTATCCTTCCCCCCCCACCCCAGGGTGGCATTCAGCATGATTTGAGTGAAGAGTGGGTGACTATAGTCATATAGGGATATTAAGGTAAAATTTTCCACTCTGGGCCCTGTGGCCTTCAGGATTTTGTTTTGCAGCAGCTTATCTATTTGCAGGATGATGTTCACATCGTTAGTCTCCATGTGGCCTTGCTCCTTAGCCAAAACAGGGCCGTCCTGGCATCACCAGACTCCCTCCTTCGGCTGGTTCTCGCTGTGTAGGCCTTGTTTTTCTGCGTTCTCAGGGTCTGCACAGCAGATAAGCGAACATCTGCATTCAGCGAGCCTGAAACCCTCAGGCTAAAATATAATTTATAACATGTACAAGCTCTTAGGTCAATCTTAAAAGTTCCTAAGAGCCAGCTGCTGACAGTACCTCATGCTTGTGCCTCTTTGGCACACATTGTACCACACTAACTGAATTTTATGAGCCCCTATTTTGTTTTGTTTTGTTTTTACACAGGGCCTTTATCTCATTCAGTGCATTAGGATAAACAGTGCTTAGATTTAAACAGGAACTAAAAATTCTTACTATTTTTGCTCTTTTTACATTTTATTTTAACATACCTAGAAATATAGTTCAGACGTTTTTAAAGTCCAAACTTAACAACAGTATCAAAATCAAAACACATGTAGTTTTTTCTTGAAACTGATTTCAACACTCTTCTCAATATATTTTGTTGAATCTGGAGGCATACAGTATAAATAAACAAATTATGAATTATAGACTGAGTTCATTGGGTTGGCATCTGAAAGACAAATTACATTTTACTGTGGTCATTCTGCAGTGTAAATATTAAGCACATCTTCGGTGCAATAATTTTTCAGCTCATATGAGAGCAGAACTTTCTTAGTGTTGACTCAGACCCAGACCTCACCTAGAAATTAAAGATGTCACTAAGAAGGTGTAACAAGCTGGACTGGGCACCAGATACCCTTCTGTTGAGTTCTGTAAACTTTGTTGCATTTTCTACCTGCACTTGATATGACAAGAGGTGATGAGGAGCTGTCGCGGGTTAGGGAAGAAACCAGCAGTAATCAGAAGGGGTTGAGTAGCGAACATTTACATGCTTAAAGCACCTTGTACTGCATTTCTGTCGGGCTGAGGAGGTAGTCATAAGACCTGGAGGCTTCAACAATTTATTCCTTCCCACACATTTACAGTGAAGAAACCACTGGAAGCTGCTGAGAGCTACTGCTCTTCCCTGGAGAGCTGGGGACAGCTGAGGAGGTTTCAGGCACATTTGTGTTCCTTACTGGTCTCTACTGACCTCCTAGTTTGGATGCTACTTTTTTTGTCTACCCTCTGGCATTGATTGACCTCAATCTCCCATGCTATTAATAGGACACAGCCCTCTCTTGGCAAACTGCAATAATCTTAAAGAGAAGGTGGCATCTAGGGCATAAAATACATCATAATTTTGAGTTGTTAACCACTCCTTTATTTCTTTTTCCCACCACCCTTTTCTGTCTTGTATCCCTGCATTTTTTTTAGAGCAAGACACTTCTGCTTTGTGATGCAGAAGTAAGAGAAACAGGCAGAAAGGAAATAAAAAAAATGTTAAAATGCAATGCAAAATAGTTGAGGGATTTTCAAATATAAATCTGAATAATTTTGCAAGGAAATTAATGTTTATGTTATTTCCCATGGGTTACATTTTCCACTTGGTAAGAAACATGAAACATAAATATTTTGTAGAATTAAACTGGTAGAGGTACAGTAAAATATACTGCACTTCAGACCTAATTATTCATGTAAGGTTGTTCTTATTTGGAGCTTAAGGGTTAAAATTATAGTTTCATAACCAGCTATCTGAGAACAGCTTAGCATGTGAACAAGAGAAGCCAAAAAATCTGGCTGATTGATTTAGTACCTGATCACATTACATTTGTTACAACTTTCCTAAAAAATAAATTCCATGCTGGCAAGAAGTGCCAGATTGACAACTCTGGAATCTTATTTATCTACTGACAGAGAACATTTTAGACAGCAAGAGTTTGAAATCTCTCTTACTGCTCCAAAAACTTGACCTGGTAGCATTCAGCGCAGGATATAAGAATGTAATTTGGTCCTCAAACCTTTTAAGACTTGGCTTCTCTGCAAAGGTTAGAAAGCTCTTGCACTGCATAGGGAAGGCACAGCTCCATGAAAGGTGTTGAAGTCATGTGACGGAAGAGCCCCAGATTATTATTGTTCACATGGTTGCTGACTGTGGAGCAGAGTAAGAGAGTGCCCAGGAGCTGTTCCTGCATCCTCACCTGTGCTGCATTTCCCACTCCACATGGAATTTTGGCTTCTCCTTTACAGAGGGATTTCCCATGCAGTGTTGTCAGGCTTTTGGGAGGGTGGAGGAGAATGGGTGGGGAAAAGAATAAGGAAAGGAGTCACCTATCATTTTTCTGTGAGCTGACATGCTTGTGCTTTCAGTAGTGTACAGAGGAGAGAAAAATTCTCCTGTAGATCACTCACTGCAACCTTTGCTGGACTCACTTTCATTTTAAGAATAAGCATTTGTATTCTTATGTGTATGTGTGAGAGAGTGTGTGCAACCTCTTTCTCAAGCTAGTGTATTTTTAACATCATAGTTTGTTTAATGATGAAAAACCAGTAAAAATTTGGCCTAGAATCCTTGGCTTGTTTTTATGTCTTCTAGTGGTTTACTTCAGAATTACAGTTTTTACTCAGACTTGACCTTCAGTTTTGTATACTTTCATGTGGAATAGCACGACAGCCTCTGAGTGTGGTACGCTGTAGATAGGAAATGCAGCGGTGCAGTCTTTGATATCAGTGGCTCCTGATCCATCACTAATATTGTAGATGAAGATTGTTTTCAAAGCACTGAGAGACTGCCTGGCTTGGTGAGTGTCCTTGAAGCACGTAACAGTTGTGCTCTGAGCAGCCTGTGCCTCTGCACAGTCTACTGCTGTACTTTAGGGGCTGAGCAGTGTCTTTGAGTTTTATATCACATTCAGGCAGGATAATACAGAAAAGTAGAGGAAGGAAATAACATTTCCATTGGTGATTTTATCTGAGCAGCTGAAGTTTGAAAGAAGTTCAGGAGAGCCTTTAAGATTATACTTTTAAGCATGAATGACTGATGTGCAGATAATGTGGACTTCAGATAAAGCTCAGATGGGCTGAAATGTATTTAGTTCTGTGAGAGCACTACAGGAAATTGATGGAAAATAGTTTAAAACAGGATTAGATAAACTCTGGAAAATATATTAAAGCACTAATCTTATACTGGCAAAATGGAATAGATGAATCCTGCTGATAAGTTATTATTTATTAGATCTACATATCTAATATGTGAAGAAAGTTTTATAAAATTTAATTTTGCATTTTCTCAGTTGGATTTTAAATTAATGCTACTTTCTACTGGAATAGGGTCTCATCAAGCACATCCCAGCATCCAAAGTTTTGCTAGCACTGCTGTAGTCCCCAAGGTGTTTGGGGAAATGGAATAGAACCAGCAGATACAAATCAGGAATTAAGTTTGTAATTTGGCTCCAATCAAGAAAAGAAAAAAACCTTTTTGTTTTCCTGGAATTCTGGCTTTTCTATAAAGACCGTCTGTTACTCCCAGAGCTATAGCAGCTTCAGAGGGTTTCTCAGCATTAGCACAGCTTGAGTAGGAACAGCCAACAGGATGTGGAATATTTGTACAGCCTTTCTAATTCCACAAGGGACTAAACACATTTTCTGTTATATATGTAAATACAAGACATGATATGTAAAACGAAAACAAAGAATAACACAAAATACATTCTTCACGTGTTTTGCGCTGTTTATGTCAAAGCATTGCTAGTCATAATGGAATGTAAGTGCAAGACCAAATGCAAGATTATTAGTTAAATTCAAAGTTGAATGGAAGCCAGTTGGACAGGTTTTTTCAACTGTTTTTGAGGTTATTTTTAGTTTTACCTTATAATGCAGCATACTATATTGTCATAATGCAATACAGAAAATGGTAAAGATAAGTAGGGACTATAATATACTAGATTTATATATGTATAGATTTCAAGTTGAAATTTATCTTTTTCACCATCTTCCTGAGGAAGAACTTGTGATCAACTCTGGGAACAGACCAGTAGAGAAAAATAACTGTTGAGACTTCAGTGGCTCCATGGTAGGAACATCTGGGGGTGGAAAGCTAAATTTTTCAGAGAAAGTGTCCTTGCCGAAGAGAAGCAATCTGAAGTGTTTAAAGCAGTATTCTTTTCGCCATACTCCGCTGTTAAATTGAAAGAGTTCTCCCTCATTGTTAAAATGGTAAAACTCTCAATACGGCACTAGCTCTTGCAGTTTGACTTTGCTATGTGTAACTTAGCTTCCTGGTGAATTCTGCAAATAGTTGGGAAATTCTGTGGGGAAAAAAATCAGTGCAAGCATAATGGCAGTGGAGAGTAGCTCAAACTACCAGCATAATCTCTAGAAAGCAAAGAAATAGCAGTTACTTTGGGGAGGTACTGGTTTGCCTGGTTACTTTTCTACCCTTGTGCCAAGGGTTTATCTGCTAGTTTCAACAAGTTTAAAGTGAACTCACTGCTCCAGGTAAAGGGAATTAAAACTGTGAGCATCTCTAGATACTCAGGCCATTTACACTGGAGAAGGCTGTTGTGTTGAAGATGACCAGACATTGCCATTTTGCTTTGAGATGGAAATCTGAGCTCCGTATGAAACTGGAACAGTAAAATGTAAAATGGAGTTCAGAAAACTCTCTAGTTTTTTTTTTTTCTCCTTCTTTCAGAAATAACGGAAGAAAATTTAGTTTGGATAGCCAAGATGAAGAGTAAGATGATTAAGTGCCTGAACAAAAAAACCCAATGTAGTTACAACAGTTTGTTAAACAGGTTTTTGAAAGGCAGAATGCCATAGCAAGTGTTTGTCTATTTTTTTTTTCCACTGAATTCTGCTAAAGCTCATTGTAACTGGCATCCTTCTCTAATTTACAAACGAGGAAAGAAAGAATTACTTTTCCAAAGCAAAAAAGGGAAAGTGATTGCCTTTTTTTTTTCCCCCATCCATTTTCAAGGGCATACAAACTGTGTAAAAATCTGTTGTTTGTACAAAGTAAACATTTGAGAACTAAGTCCTTTCTCTTCTGGCCAGTGTTGTTAAACATTGTTCAGTTATACTTAGGAGTGTTTTGTGTGATTTCTCTCTAAATAATCATTTCACTATTTGTTGAGTATGTTTTTATTCTCTGTGTGAAGGGAGAGAGATCTCATTCAGCACATTAACTGCTTTGCTGGGATTATGTGATATAGTGCATCTGAGCTCCATGCAGTCCATGAATATTGAAACTTAACAGAGCACGGGTGAGGTTGGAAAGTGGTATCCCCTTGTTTTTACAGGTAGGCGAGTGAGGCACAAAGAAATTGAGAACTTGCTCCTCAAAGGAATCCTGCTACCCAGATCACATTGATTTCACAGGGAGATAGACACTTAAATAAAACTGGCCGTCTGGCTTGCTGAGGACCTCCAAAGAGATCCATGGTAGACTACTGTTACAAACCTCAGGCTTCTAAAACTTGACCTGTTTCCACAACTGTTGCCTTGCCTTTCTTCTAGATAAGTCTAAATGTTTTTCTTTTGTCTCACCTTTCTCAGAGACAATGACAAAAGGAAGGCTTTAGTAGTATCTCTAGCACAAGTAGGTTTTTTGTGGGCGATATGGGGGGAGCAGGAGGAGAGAAGCTCTTTTATGTTCCCCTTTCAAGATTATTTCAATTCTGACACAGCAATCAAGCTGTCAATTTTCTGCTGAAGTGTATGCCTGAACACTACAGATCCATCTTCGACAGAGTTCATCTTACTTAAGCGTCAGGGCAATGCTTTGCCAGTGGTTAATACACTTAGTATTTCTGTGACCATGAAACAACCTTCTATAAATATGTTACAGCAGTTGTACATGGCTGTCTGAAGAAGTCTGTCTGTAAAGATTTATTTACAAATGTCCTTTTACCCTTTTTTTTAACAAGCAGCTTTCAAAGGCTGTTTATCCTTTTGATAGAGCTGTGAGCTTTCTCTCAGGGCTACTCACATTTCAGCAAACAGGTGACTTGCATACTTTTTAAAATAAATTACAAGTAAACTACATTGTCAGTCTAATATATATTTAGAGCAATCATAGTTGACCATATTGCCAACAATTTCCGATAGCTTTTAACATGCTTTGAAATTCTGGCTGGTGTTTTTGAGGGATTTTTTCTGTTTGGGGTTTTTTTGGGGTGTTGTTTTGGGTGGTTTTGTTTTTTTTGGGGTTTGGTGTTTTTTATTTTATTTGGTTTTTGGTTTTGCAGTTTTGGTGTGTTTAAAATATTGTTTTCAACCAAAGTTTCTCTCTTCTTGCACTCTTTTGTTGTATTTCGTATGTATCCTCTGAAGGGCATAATTCTCATATATTCACTTAAAATAATGATTCCTAATTATTCCCTGTTAGTAAAGGAGAACACTCAAAGATTGCTAACAAATGATACATGCAGGAGCACACAGGAAATTGCAAAGCGTTTTATCAGTCCAAGAAAATGAACTCCTCTTCTCTTCACTGATTGAGCACCATAGAACTGATTATTTTAGAATTCTTTGTTTTGTTTGTTTTAAATTCTGTATTAGTTGGATAGGAACTGTTAGGAAAAAACTGTTAGAAAAAAAGGTTTTGTGACTCAGCGATGGAAAGAATTTGCTTTGTGGTGCCCATGGCTTTAATCCCTTGTTGGAATGCTTGGCTTTGTTGAAATTAGGCCAGTGGGTAATTTGGCCCCTGGTATATTCCTGGAAACAGAAAAATGGCTGCTGAAAGCCGTTGATATCATGGGAACTAAATATGCTTTACTATGGGGGTGGGAACAACAAAAGTTTTTTAAGGAGTGATGCATATAGGTCCAAGGTCAGGCAAAATGTGTCTTTTTATACTTGTATGCCAGTTAAAACTTATTTCATAAAAGAATTAAGGTTATTTGAGCACTGTGCCATTTTTATAGCAGTAAGTATTAGAAATCAGAAAACTAAACAACATAAATAGAAACAGAAGGTGCTAACAGGAGAGCAAACTGAAAAAATGGCACTTCATAAAGTCACCTGAGAGTTCAGATGATCGCTGCAGGCTTCTTCAGCTCTGGAACTCTTGCCTTCCCCTTCTATTGTCCAGCCATGCATTGGTTTTCTTCCTTGCTCAGCCACTGATCTCTCTCACTGACCTCTCCTTTCTACGCTGTGATTAACTGCACAGCTTTTGATCTGATTACACACAAGTCATGTTCTACCCAGGAACTGTGCCAAGTCTGTGGCAAAAATGCTGTCTCTGTGCCTGGCATGGGTGTCCAAGACACAGCCCTCCGCGGTCCCTTCTTCCTTGCAGTTATCAGGAACACCAGGCCAGCCGTGGCAGAATTCTTCGCCTTCCTTACCCTTCGCCATTATGGTAGTAACAGAAGCCAAAATAGGCAGGAGCAGTTCAGTAGCTGTGGCAGTTTCTTTTCTCGATGGCAGTAATAATTCTTGGCAGATGCCTTTGCCTGAGAGGTTTCAGTCAACTCTCAAGCCTGTTTTACAGCTCTTCTCCCTTTCTACGGTTTCAGAGGATGAGAGGCAATGAGAACACAAACTGCCTCTGAGTGTCATGAGGACATAGGGTGCTCAGGCTGTGCAGCAGCGTTCAGGAATATAATCCTAAAACAGAAACACACGTTGATTCTTTGTATGCTAATACTAGTTGTGGTGCTGTGGTACAGTCATGAGAGATCAGTATTGCAGAGATCCCCAGGCTCTCCGTTTGTTCAGAATTGCTTTTGTTTCCTGCTCAGAACTAGACTGTCTTATACCACGAGGATTATAATTGTTATCCCCCTATTTATACCATAGCTGAGATACCAATGCCTAATGGAAAACAGCATGCTGGAAGTGCTAGATTTTAAGATGACTGTATGGAAGTTATTGATGCCTTAGGAAACTTGATAGGGAAAAAACAGAACTCTTTCTTTCCATAAAATTTCTCATTTGTACACTATGAAAATACCCAAAAAATCATCAGAAGATTCAGTATTCTAGTTTGGACTATGTGTAACAAACATATGGATGAGTGTGTTAATAATACATAAGCAGTCCCTAAGTAGTCACTGACAATGTACATCATAATGGTTTGAGCATTTTATGATTACATTTCTCAATAGCACACAAACACCTATGGTGGAAATGAATGGCTCTCAAGGGCTTTATACAGAGAAGCATGAATAAGCTGTGTTTTTAAAATTATGCAAATAATTTATGGTCTGAAAAAACAGCCGCCACAGTGATGGAAACAGTAAGTTCTCTCACAGTAAGTAAATAAATGCATCAAACTGGTTAACAGGTCACAAATCCCAGTGCTGGTAGACAATTCCATGTGTCACCAGATTCTTCTAGAACTTTGTTTTCACCTGAGCAGATCAGAGAGTTACTCATCGATGCCTGTGTGAACAGGTTTAGAGCAAATCAGCCAGACTGCTTTTTTATTCTATCCCCCAAGCGCAAATGTGCCTGGTTCCTTCTGTGCATTATCCTTGGAATATGCTGTCAAAGTCCATTTGCAAGTGCTTTGCCTTTGTCTCGTTGAGATTGCATCCTACACTTGATTGGTGAGCAAGTGGAAAACAAGGTGTGGAATCTTTTCCTGACATCATAAGCAAATCTTGCATTTCTTGCATCTGTGTACCTTTGTGGGATTATGGAGCTCCTCACATTATCTTGAGTCTGTAATTTATCTAATGTTTTTTTCCTGCTACCTGCCACATCTTTATCTGCTAGGTCAGTCATTTAGACTGTCAGTTCCTTGAAGGAGACACCACCATATTTTCTTGTATGTGTATATATTTTTAGTGCAAAAGCACCTTGACCCAGCTGTGATCTGTGGTCTAGGTAGTTATTATACAAGTTTTAGCCTTTAATATTCTTGAAGAATTGCTTTTCAGTAATATTGATTGGCAGCAGTTATCTGTTATATAATAGGTTTCCATCCTGAGAAACAGAGGAGAGTAACACTTGAGACAAATCCTTGAAAGCAGCCCTTTGGTAGAGCACATACAAACAGCAAATCCATTTTTTTGCTGAAATACAGCAATAAACATATGAAACTTCTTTGGGTGACTTGCCCTCCTTGCCCTGCTCTTTGCTTGGTGGAATTCTGAAGTGCCCTGGAATTTGTCTGTTATTGTTACAGGCTTGTTTTAGCCTGTAGTGTATTTATGTCTTAAGTGGAAGTAAACTTTTGTTAAAGTTTTGGCCAAGGGATCTCAAAATCTAGAGGAAAGGATCTACGTTTAACTGGAGCCTAAATATCTCTTGATTTACTCAGTGCACTTCAAATCCTCTAAAAGTATGTTTTCCCCTTGTACTTCCTAGAGTCATCTTGCCCTGGCCTGTGCTGAGTTCTGTTATACCACCAGGCAGCTTTATACTTTTTTTTTTTTTTTTTTTTTTCCAAAGCTTATGTGCTGTACGACTGAGCTGTTGAAAAGAACAAAAGTGCTCTGAAACTGTTCAGGAGGTGAATCCAGACTGTGCCACTTTCCAATGACTGCTTAGTTCAGCACAGTGTTTAACTTGGCCTCCAAAGGTTCCCCTGAGCCTCAAATCAGCATCAAACTGAAAAGCAGCATGGTCAGAATAGCACACTATGTTTCCTACAGCTTCAGAATACTTATTTTCTTTTCAACTTATCCTCTATGCAATTCAGTCTCTAAATTGGCATCACACTAGGTGACATGCTCAGGAGAGTACATCACTAATAGCATTAAATTGCTGATTTCTCCTAAAAGAAATACAAAATAAAAAGGAGCTAGAAAAAAATACAGATTTTTTTCTGATATTAATGGAGCCTACAAATGAGAAGTGTGGAAATAACTGCTTGTGCAATTATTATGAGCTTTGGCTTTCTTTCAACTACCACACTTCTTTGAAAGCAGTTAAGGATTCAGCTTCTTCAGAAATTGTTATGTATTATTGAAGCAAAAGGATGGGAACGTTCCAGCTGACAACCATTTAATGCAGTTCTCCTGAACGGTGCCATGAGATTCCTTTTCAACCCTTCTCATGGCTGTAGCTTCTAATAGAGAACTTAGTCCAGCAGAACGTGGACACAAGATCTTTCAGAATTGTTACATGCAGAGACTGTCATGGTCCAGACCCCAGGGTTCTTATTCCATTTCCTTTTATAGGAGTGTCCAGTAGTTTAAGATTAGTTTGTCATCCTTTCTTTTGTCTTAACTTCAGACCCATATGTCTACCTCCATTTTACCTGGAGGGTCTTATTTCCCGGTTCTCTTTGCTATTCTTGTCTTCCCATTGGAAACAGATCGAGGATTGGTCTCAGATTTACTTCAGGTATGACAAGAATAAAGTGGCACTGAAAGCTGAAATGAGGAACTTTCTTCTTCTAAGAGGCTTTTGCAATCAAAGTGTTGAATAGGAATTCCAACCCACTGGAGATGGATTGAACTTGCTTGAGAGTGCTCCCTGAGAAGAAAATTTGTCCAAAAGATGAAATATAAGAAAATTCATTTAAATAACTTAGAAACAATGATGACTTAATAGTGATTAAAAAACATTTCTGCAAATTCTTTTTTTGTCTATTATTTTTAGTGGTATTTGGAAAAATATCAACGTGAATTAGGACCTCAGAAAATCTGGGTTCTCTTGCAAAATTGTTTCTCATACATCTAGGTCTCAACTCTTATGAATACTCCTACTAAAACAGATATAAAATATATGTATACATGTTCATTGTGTACTTCTGTATTGTTTTTGTCAGTTTTTGGATACTTGCCAATATCTTATTGAAAATTACAGAGCTACAGACCTATCTGTTCAGCTTCCCATTGTGTTCCTCTATTAGATGTACACATTTTTCAGTAGAGTAAAATCTTTATTACTTTTATTTTGCTATTTTGCAAATGTGATAATTTCCAGTAGTCACAGTACTTATGTAACAGTTTTGTTAAAAGTGCCTTGAGTTTCAAAATATAAATAACATTCATGTGGAATTAACAAACTATTAGTAGCAGTTTTATGGGGAAGGCCCACAAAAAGACTAAAATAATTGCACTTGACTTTTACAACCTGAAAATCTATTACTTTTATGGTGATATATATGTATTTGAATCATCATTAAAATCAAACTAAAGCTGTCAAAATGAATTGTCTGCATTAAGTTTTAGTATCTTTTCCTGAATTGGAGATTTTTTTTTCTCAATTATATCTTTCACAGTTTTGGAAAATGGTTTTGCAAAGCATTTTTGTATTGGTATGAGTTGATTCTGCAGCATTTTCCTAATATTCCTCTTCTTTTCTTGGTACTGCTTTTTTTTTTTGTCAGTTACTTTGCTTGTGTGCTGTCACAGTAAAGGTACTCCTTTTTGACACACAACAGAAGATACCCTGTGTGCGGACAGCTGCTTGTACTTTTGTAAATTCAATTGCAAGCATTTCATAATGTTTTCCCCTGCTGTGTCCATTGCTGGCAATGAAGTCAGTGCTGAGATAATCCAACTTCAATTGCCAGAGTGTTTAATTTTATCTGGTATCCTAATTTTTAGTGTGTTTATCATAGCCATGCCAAGAAATGGATGTGATAGCACTTGAATTTGTCCAAATAATAAGAGTCCATAAACATTTTTATTTACCATATAGAAATAGAACTTTAAAAGAGAAGATAGATTCCACAGAGTGAAAAAGATTCTTAATGTATGTTAGTTATATTTTTAATGACTTTGTACAGGAGTTGCGTTGGTAACTGAGACTGAAGTATTCTTGTCTGAAAGAAAGCAAATGCATAGGAAAACAGAGCAAGAGTATATTCCATATTCTAACACTTTGCAGCTCAAGGAGTGATGAAGCCAGAGGTGCTTTCTGTGTGTTTAGTACCTTCCAGAGGATTTTATTTCCTGTTGGTTTGTTCAGTCTCCCTTTGAAACCGTGTAATCCTTAAGCATCCACAATATTTCTAGGCCAAGAATTTCCACAGCTTAACTGCATATTGTATGAGGAACCATTTTCTTTCACTCAGTCTTACTTCCTTTGAAATGTCCTAATACTTGTATTGAAAGAAGCAGTGAACAGTCAGACTTTTAGCACGCTGTTTTAAGAAGGACAAATCTCCTCATGCTGTGTCGTAAGTTGCACCTTGGATATGTGGCATGGCAAGAGAGTTAAATATCCTAATCCTTTATAATTATAGATGTCCTTGCAATATCTCTATGAATTAGGGTGCTATTAAGTAGAAGCACAGAGAGGCTGTCTCAGCTTTTAAGATGCCTAGAGATAGAGATAATAATGCAATAGGACTTCTGAAAGCACATAACTGTCTAATTCTATCATCATCTCATTTTGGTTTTCTAAATACTGTCTAAGTGGCCATAAAGTATCTTGCTGAAAGTTGAACAGGAATTCTGCGCTACCGTGTATAAGTGAACACCCAGCTCTAGTATGTCAGAGTAGCATCCATAATAGTGAATCATCCTGTCTTGGATATAGGAACAGATTTTTGTTGACTTCTGTAGGAACAACACAGATCCAAATCCATCTGGAAACAGATTCCTCCATTTGAGGCCAGTTTAGCTCAGTGGGTTGAGCGTCGTGCTTGAAACACCAAGGTCACGGGTTCAATTCCCGTTCGGTTCTCACGTGTGTTGCCTGACCTAGTCGAGAGGTGGTGTCCCTGCTCACAACAGGGAGGTTGGATTAAAATGATCTCTGAGGTCCCTTCCAGCCCAGGCCATTCTATGATGATTTGTAGCCCTCCAGACTGCTTTCTCAGGATACCTGCAGCATACCTGGCCAATGTCTGTACCCCACAATAGATACAGAACACTCAGACACAATTGCACTTTATTGCACTTTTCTGCGCTCTTCCTCATTTGAACTGTGACTCGCTCTTCAGTCCCACATCAGGTGTCCTACCAGCCACTGTGAGCATGCAATTGCAAGAAGAGGAGCTGGAGGTGCCCAAGCACACTTGGCAGGGGAGGGAGGGACATGAAGGATGTGCACTGGGGAAGTGTATGCTGGCATTATTCCAGGGCAAGGATATCAGCTTGTGTCTGGGGCAGCAGAACTGCCTGTTCCTTGCTGGTCATTCCATGTAATGCCGTTAGGCGTTGGGCTTTGGTGCTCCTGAGACAGTCGTCCTTTTCAAACTTCAAATCCTCACAAATGCATGTCAGAGAGTGGCTGTGTCTGTGTTGTTTTCTTTCTGTCCCTGACAAGTGAGGAAGCTGATGTTGGTATAGGTTGATGCATTCATTATCATAAGATTCACAAAGGGATATTTCCTGATGCAAGCCTGTGGCATCAAGGAAAATAACATCAACGTGAGTCAGATCTAAGCTGTTGTAATCAAACAAAAAAATGTCTGCACTTAAATTTAAATAACATTCAATCTGGTATATGTTTTGCAGTCCCTGTGAGTTTGTTTCATAATGACCATTCTATGAGTCCGTTGAAGAATTTCCTTAATAATCTGTCCAGTTCTTATAATGGTGGTAATATTTCATTGATCTAAATAAAATCAAAAAACTCTAACCCTATGTATTACAGTGAGGATAGAGACACTCTGTTTCTAATAGATAACATTCTATTTTATAATTGGTATTTAAATGTATTTAATTGTAAGTGGCTCGTCTGCTTTCTGTTTTGAACAGAAGAGCAATAAATAGGCTGCTTTTAAAAATACTGCACTTTTCTATGAGTGATAGCAGAGGCCATTGTATTTTTGACATACAAAGATGTTATGAGGTCAAAACAGCAGTTATTGAAGCCATGGTTTTTGAGTGGTCTTGCCTGAATTTTGACAGTTTTATAAATATTTTGAAAATTGTGTTACAGTAAAAAGGTTTCACATGCAAGAGGCACAAAAAAACTGCTTTGAGATTACATAGGTAAGTGGTTACTCCGAGGTAGAATGAATCCAGGCTTAACTTGCTCGTGCATGCAAGGATGGTTTTGACATAGAAAATAGGAGGTACACTAAAAATTCACAAGGAAGAAATAATTAGGAAATGATCTACCAGGGATAGTGGGTCATATATGCAGCCTAAATTTCCTAGGTTCTTAATTTTGGTACCTTAGGAAAATGCTAATTTCTATCTTCAACTTGGGTCTTTTGGTTAGGTGCTAGTTACAAGTGTATTGATTCAGACCATCTAATCCAACAGAGCAGAAACTAAGAGAGATTTCACAGGCTAGTATGGAGAAAAGCACTCGCAAAGCACACAGAGTTCCGAAGTATTATAGTCTGGGTAAGGACACTGAAATTGTACCAAATATGCAGAATGGAGCTTTCTTCTTCTCTATTCTTATTTCTGCAGAAAGTGTCAAATGGAATAATGACGATTGAAAAAGCAGTTCAAAGAGGGGATGCTGGAAAATTGTGCAATGCTAGACTCAATGAAGGAACAGGATTTGGGCCTGTTATTACTGTTATATAGAGTTAGCTCATTTAGAAGTTTTAGTAAGATGAATGTGTAATTTTCTTTTTAAAATTGTCTACGGTTATATTATCAGTATCATTTTTAAATGGTACTGAATGTTCAGAAGTCTCTTTTATGTATCTGTGTCACTGCTGGTCACTACCTCCTTAAAAGAACAACTGCAAATACATTTCCCTCTCAGCCTGTTGTGAGAGGACAGGCAGGATAATACACAGTGCAGTATACTGCAAGCTGAGGTCTGAAAGTAGAGGAATTTTAGTATTTAACTCCTAAAAGCTGACACTACAGTTTTGAGGATCAGTGGGGTATGAATTTTCTAAGATTAGAAAAGACACCTCTAACTGGGAGATTAGAGGAAGAATATAGGAACCAACCCTGCAGCTACAATCCACAGCAATTTAAATTTGTGGAACAAGCACTTCCTCATGCGTGCAAGGATAATCATGACATAGAAATGAGAAGGTTCACAAAGGATTCCAGAGAGGGGAATAATTAGAAAATAGTCTTGAGTTAATTCTTCTTAGTACATATTTTTTGTGAAGAGAATAGTCACAGTTTCTAATAAATGCTAAACTATTGAGAGAGACACTATTTAACTGGATTTGAACTATTTTAATTCTCTGTCTGTGTCAGTAGCATTAGATATTTGATAATGTCCTTGGTCTTGGGCAGTCTAAAGCCATAAAAATCAGGAGATATTTTTCTCTGACAACTATACCACGAACACTTTTTTTTTCTGTCCCTGGAAGGCATTTCAGTCTTGGTGACTGGTCTTTCAAACTCAGTTTCTGTAATTTGTCAGAGTATGCTGCTGAAAGAAAATGTCAGCCACATTCTCTGTTGAGTTTCATGACTGTCATATAATACTATTTTTACAGTGGTATATAAAGACACTTCAGCTGAATTTTAGGAATGATCATTTCAACATAATATTGTTCTGCCATAGCCCACAAACCTTAACATGTGGAAGGTGTTTTATTCTTTCACGGAAGCAAGAAATGACTAGGGCTTTCTCTGCCATTGCAGAGTTGTGGTGCAGTATATGTTGTTCCAAAAGCAACTATTGCTTATCATAGAATCATGTAGGTTGGAAAAAGGTCATCAAGTCCAACTATAAACTTAACAATGCAAGGGTGCCTTCTTTGAGAAGCTGCTAGAAGCTTCTCCTCTGACAGAGCCAAAGCCAGCCGGTTCCAAGATGGACACACCATTGGCCAAGGATGAGCCCGTCAGCAGCAGTGGTAGTGCCTTTATGACTACATATTTAAGAAGTGGAAAGAAAAACTGATGTGCAACGGCAACCAGAGAGAGGAGTGAGAGAATGTGAGAGAAACAGCTCTGCAGACACCAACGTCAATGAATGAGGCAGGGGAGGAGATGCTCTGGACACTGGAGCAGCAATTCCACTGTAGCCCATCGTGAAGACCATGGTGAGGCAGGCTGTCCCCGTGAAGCCCGTGGAAGTTAATGGTGGAGATGCTCCAGCCCACGCTGGAGCAAGTAGATGTCCAAAGGAGGCTGTTAACCCCCTGTTAAACTCACACTGGAGCAAGGTCCTGTCAGGATCTGTGGCCTTATGGAGAGAAGACCTCATGCTGGAGTAGGTTTTCTGTCAGGACTTGTGACCCATGCTGGAGCAGTCTGTTCAAGAAGGACTGCACCCCATGGAAAGCATCCACACTGGAGAAGTTCTTGGAGGACTGTCTCTTATGCTGTAGCAGGGAAAAAGTTTGAGGAGGAAGGGGCAGAGACAATCTGCGATGAATTGACCCCAACCCCTATTTCCCATCCCCCTGCATAGAGAAAATTGGGAATGAAGCTGAGCCTAGAAAGAAGGGATGGATAGAGGAAAGGTGGTTTAAAATTTTGATTTTATTTCTTACTACCCTACTCTGATTTCATTGGCAATAGATAAAATTAATTTCTCTGAGTCAAGTCTGTTTTGCCTATGATGGTAATTTTTGAGTGATCTCCTTGCATGTATTTTGAACCATGAGCCTTTCCTTGTGTTTTATCTCCTTTGTCTAGCTGAGAAGAGGGAGTGATAGTGTGGCTTTAGTGGGCCCCTGGCATCCAGCCAAGGTCCACTCACTATAAACATCTATATTATTTCAGAATTGGTACTTACAATGCATTTCACACTGATTTTTTTTTTTTTTACACGGCTTCATCAAGTCAAACTTCAAAATTCGCTCAGCCATGTAAAAAGATTTCCAACAAGTATAATCATCAAGTCATATTGGAACATTTTATCTGTTTGCCATTTATTTGCTTATGTGAAATATTGTAGAAAGTCCTGTTGTCAGTTCAAAACAGCATCTTTTAAGATGCTGTCCTTTTGAAACAGGCTCTAGGTAAATTAGTGGTTGCAAAACTCTTCTGGCAGTCTTGATTGACAAACCAACATCAGAATTTCTTTGAACTAATGTTTCTGGCATCCCCAGACATTGCCCTAAGTTTTTAGAAATGTGTCTGAGCAGCAGATATCAGGTGTGAATATTATTTCTCTTCCCCTATTTTATGGTGATTGGCAGCTCTGTCTGTGAAGCCAATGCCAGAACAGTGGAATGTCATGTTTTAGACAAAATGAAATGAATCCTTTACACTTCAGATATTAATGTTTACATTTGTATCAATCTGGACCATTTAAAAAAATGTTATTTAAATGTAAAATGTTCATTAAAGGAAAGTTGTCCAGCTGTGAAGGCATGCAGCACAACTTTTCTAAACACCAGTTTCTTTCTAGCTGATATATGCTGGACACCTAGAAACTGAAGTACCCCAAACCACTAATAGATCTGGAAAATTGTTTCTGTCATGCCCGATGTATCTTGGAATTCTTCATAGTCTTGAAATATGTGTTAGCAGGTCTACAACTGTGCAGAAATATTTGACATGTTTTGAAGTTAAATGATTCAGCCCAAACCTTTGTTCATTCCTTGAACAAAACATGAATGAGAGCTTTCAGCAGGTTTGCTGAAGTTCTGTCCATTTGAAGTTTTTTCCTTTTTTAAGATTCAGCAGGATTCTAGACAGGACTACAGAACATAACACAGTGTTGGCTCTTCAGGGTAAATCTTTCAGCTGAAGCTTGTAGCACAGCGCTTCCACGTTCAAATTTTCTAGTAAACGCCTGATTGGACCTAAATCATGATTATCCTTCTCTATGAAATGCATCAAAAAGGTTTGAGCAACTTGTGGCATCCACTGTCCAGCTCTTCAGTCAATCAAAATTAGTTTTGAAGGATATCTTACCTTGCCCGTGTAATATGCCCCACTATGTGCTAGTGTATTTTATCAAATCAGTGTGATTCTGATTTGTAACAGAGATGCTTTTGCTGACAAGCATGTTAACTACTCGTCATCTCACTGTCTTCGCTGGCATGCCTTCTGGTATGTGATACACGCAGTTCAGACAAGGTTAATTGAAGATATTTGATCTCTGTACTGCTTATCTTTTTCCTGTGCACAGCACTAGCATGAAAAGTTATACCAGTGGTCTTTTAAGTACTTTGAAAAGCTGAAATACATATTTATGTTGAAACCTGATTTTTAATTCAAACCCACTTTGCTAAGCACGTAAGGCTTTTTTGAGCTTCATATGTGCATATAAGGAGAAGGAAACGACAGTTTGATCATGTAAAGTCTTAGAAGAAGATATGAAAAACAGCTGTGATAGTGTTACAAATTCTAAAACTATGACTAAGGAGATAAGAGAGTGGTGTTAGCTGTCCCATACCACTGCTCAGATGAGCTAAAATAAACTGTCGTATTATGTGACCTATAAGTGGTATTAGGCATTTTATTACCTTCTTGCGATCCACTTGAGCTCTAGACCTTTATTAAAGATTGTTTACAGAAGATATTGAATGCCACTGGTTTTATTTTTAAAGCACTCACATGGTGGCATTACTGTCCCTAAACATAAAAGGAAGGAATGAGATAAATTTTATAATCATGATCTAAGTGCAAGAGAGGAAGTAAGATAAATATAAAACAAACTTGTACGTTCTTCCTTGCCAAGAGTCTCTTTCTATGCCAATGCATCTGCCATTACTTTCACAGCTTCTATCAAAGTAAATTAGAGAGGAAAAACATTAAAAGAGTAGTTGACTAAACAAAAATATTTCTTTAGAGTCATATTAGGCACAGCCTCTCACTACGATCTACGCTTTCATAACATATTTACTGCTTTAATGGATATTAAGGTTATAAGGATACTAGATGGAGATGGAACCTTTTTGGTTATGGGAATTGTTGACCTTGATGAAACACTGTATATGTGACTTGGGTTTAATGATGCAGCCCATATTTTTCTTTCCTTTTATTGATAGCTCCCTTGTCTTCAAGGTTTCTGCTTTGTCCTCTGCTCTTCTGGTGGTATGAATGTGGTGACTTCCCATGAGCTACTTCAGTCCCTTAAAATATTTTTAACTGTATATTTTGAATGAGAAACAGTCTCAGTAAACAGGAAAGATCAGAAGCACATAAACCTGTCACATTTTTTGAATTCTCATTGAGAATTCACACATCTTGAAAGACATGCATGGCCTGTGTGTGATTCTGGAACCAACAATCTCTATTTTGATCAAACAAATAAAAATTGAGATGCATATCCTGGCTACTGGCTTTTTGCGGCCTGAATGGATTTGAGATTACCCATTTAACAATATCTGTCATTCAGTCGTTCAGTTTGTAACACCATTTTCATTGGTGAAAAATAGTAAATACTGATTTTGTTATGCTTTTTAGTAGGGAAGCTGGATTTGAAAGTTTTCCTTACCCAATTAAGAATGGTTCAGCTAAAACCTACATGGGATTAACAGTTGGTCCATACTCTGTCTCACCTCAGATAAATTACCAACTATAACTTGAGTGATACAATAGTGTTCTTAAATATAAATTCTCCTGAGATTATCATTAACAACAGATTTTAGTCTGTTGCTAAACTAGTAGGGGTTTTTTGTTTCATAACAGCTTCTGATAATGTGCTTTCTTGAAATTTAGTTTATTACTAGATCATAGATTTCCTTCAAACCATAACAAGCTAGGATTATTTTTGTGTGACTTGGAGAAGACTCTTTTAGTCTGCCTTTTGTACAGCTGCTATGAGAATACTTGCTTAATCAAAAGGTTCCTGTGCCCTTGGGTACAATATGTCGTGAGCTGTGTTTCATTACTAATGTACGCAGTTTCTGCTGTTGGAACATCTGCTGCTTATTTGGAAAGGTGTAGAAAAATTCACTGTACAGTAATTGGATAATAAAGCTATTGAGCTTGAGATAATTGCTTGTGCTAAACTTTAAATTTCTTTTGCTGCAAGCCAAATCCTCATTCAGCTCCTTGACCCATCTTTCTGATGAATTTAATCAATTTGATTTTTTTACTGATTCTATATTGAATATTAGGAAGTGTTACTATTTGTTGATAATTTGCTGATAGTCAATGGTTTGTGTCAGCCTTATTTGTTGTTACCGTTTGCTCCTAAAATGTAAATCTAACTATACTTAGATTTGTTGAAAAAATAGCCAGTACTCTTACATACTCTTAAAGTATAAAGTAGTACTCTTTGGTCTTCAGCAGTTTTCCTTTATGAATTTTGCATAGATAGATGCCAATTCTCTAAAATTATTTTCATTGTTAATAACAAAATCCATATTTTTTCAGGACAAAGAATATAATATTAGGTTTTATTAGCAGGCTGTTTTCTTTCCTTCTACATGTGAGTCAAAAATTATTTTGTTGGTCTTATGGCCACTCAAACATTTTTAGAATAACAAAATTATTTACAATCAGTGATAAAATTAGTAGTTATTGATGCTTTGGACTTTCTAGGTTTTTTCAGGAATACCAAGCTACTGTGACTGGAGAACATCATAAACCCCTGTAGAGCAAATTCAGTTCAATAGATTGGTTTTGGAGGAGAATTTGTTAATTTTTCACTAAATGGTCTGTGCTGACAATGTATGTTGTAGCAACAGAGAGTTTGCAAGGTCAGGGTTTGTTTTAAATAGAACTCAGTGTTGATTCCTGCAGGGCTTCTGACAAGACTTCTGAGAAAGAGTGAGAGCAGAGCAATCAGGTAGGGAGCAATAAACGTTCATTAGAAAAAAGGAGGTTTTGTTGGAAAAGGACTCCTTGTAGCCCATAGCAATATTATTCATGACTTCATTCACTGGAATATTGAATTTTTATGAGTATTTTCATCTCTATTTCTTCCCTGGGGAAGAAAAAATCTAACTGATTTTTCTGCTTTCATCAGGATTGTCCGTCCCTAGATGTTGCAACACTTTCTTTCAATGATGGTGACTCACTGAACCTGCCACGAATTTCCCTGCTTTATCAGCCAAGGCTGATAATTATTTTAGTAACAAATGCTAGCTCAATAATGTATAGTCACTCAGGCCTCCTCTCGCATTATTTTTCTTCCCTGGGGGCAACTGATCTGAAAACTGTCTCTATTCTCACCTGGGGTTTAAAGATATGAAAATTCATTCAGATCACAGTTATCTTTCCTGCTATCTTCCTTGATTAACCATATGGTGAGCTGAACTGAGGTTTGCAAGAGCAGTTGGTATAAATGGCTTGCCCACTCACAGTCTGCTTTGAAATCAGCTTGTTATCTCAGTTGCATGAGGCAAGTAGTAAAATTGAGCAGAAGTTTTAATTACATCTACACTTCAATATCATGTTCTAAATATTGTTAGTAGCTTCACTGCCTACCTTACTCTAAGGAACGTGCTGCCAGAACTGCTCACTTCTGTCTTCTCTCAGCTCACAGCAGGAGGCTTTCAAGCTGAGCTCAGGAGCCCTGATGCATAGAGGATATTCCCAGTTGGTGACTATTACTGTCACAGCCGCTGGGGACCATAGCTATGGACTACGTTAGTCTTTGTCCCAAGAAATTTATGGAGAAGTGGTGAAGTTACATTCTAGAAGCTCATTATTAACTAAAAGCTCAAAAGATAGGGAAAAGGCCAGACTTCTCAAGATTTGCACTTTCAGCCCATTTAAACCATTTAAACCTATGCCTTCTAAGGAGAGGCTTGCTGCTGGAAACTTGTGTCAATACGTGTGAGGAGATTCTTCTGGGTAGATAAGCAGTGAAGAAATCTGTCCTTGAGCTCCGTTCTCATTCTGAAGGTGGAGCCTTGATCATCACAGTCAGCAGAGTCAAAGGTGTACTTCACCTCTCTCAAGAGACAGTATCTAAAAGACAGAAAGAACCTATGGTGACAGTCATATATATATTCATATATATGTACCCACACATATATATTAGATGTCTAAAGTTAGTGAAACCTGTGCAAAACTAATAGTGAAAGAAAAATATGTTCTCTATTGCCATTTATTAAGACAACTTTAGGGAGGAAGTATGAAGTTAAGTAGAAAGATATGGAGATCAAACTTGCCTGTTTTGTCTCAGATATGTTGTTTTTTTTTAAAAAATAACCACACAACTCTGTGTGTGTGTGTGGTATCATCAGCATAATTTGTTGTCAGAGGAAATGAGTGGCAGAAATATTGCTTGTCAGACCCCCATTGGCTGTGGCAGTTGTTTCATATTTGTTTTCAGCTGATCTGGGCTTCCTACAGATAAAGATGTCAAACTTCATTCAGTAGGTTTGAAAAGAGCAGAACTGCTTCCTTTATGTAAGCATATTGATGTAATCTTTCTGTGGATGCCTGTCCTGTATGGAACACTGCTCCCTAGGTTTTTAAGAGATGCCAAAAGTTTCCCTGAACATTTATTATTATTTATTTTTCACCTTCGTGGATCTGGATCTTGAATTCTTATTCTTTCCCTGTGACAATACCACACAGCATTTGAGTTTGATCTGTCTCATGTCCCAGTGAAGCAGTGCTAGACCTGTATTTGTTTTTTGCATAAATGCAAACATATGCTTTTTCTTCTGTCTACCATATAATAAGCATGTTAATTTGTAAGTCTTTTATAATGAGTTATCAGATACTATTTTTGTTGGTAACAGATTGCTGCTACGTTGAAACAAAATCTATGGTAAATTAAAACTATTAATCTTATTTAGCTTCTCTTTGAAGCCTCAAGCATAAATTTGAGGTGTTGATTAAAAATTAAGATCCAACAGTGGAAAAATGAATTACTGGATATTGGCCAGTTAAAATGCACAAAATCATAAATCAGATATCTCCACCTAACTCCAGAGTCTGCACAGCTCTGTTCTGCCCAGATGTCCGTCTTTCAGGAGTTGAGTAGTTTTATGACACAAAGTGATGAGTTCTTGTGCATTGGAATGGGTAGACAAACCAGCTTTTGTATGACCTGGCCAGATTTTAATTGAGTTCTAACCAGGAACATGCTTATTTTATTCAGAATTTAGGTTGAACTTGACAGACATTACAAAGAAGGAAAACAAATGCTCTTAACTTCTCTATAAGGGTGGAAGGGTGGAAATAGTTCATACATAGCTTTTTGGTATGTGTGAAACATTTACATCTGCACTGTTTTTTGCATATTAAAAAAATGAATATATGAATGAATTTTCATATATTTCATATATTATTGGTATTCCTATAAATGAATATATGAATTAATATGCACATATAAATATCTATGTCCCTCAGGGTTCAATTCTAGAGCCTGTTCTGGAAACAGGAGTTGAATGCACCATTAGCAACTTTGCTGATGATAGTAAACTGGGAGATACTGTTGCCCAGAGGGCAAATCCCATTCTGGGATGCATCAAACACAGCATAACCAGCTGGTCAAGAGGTGATCATTCCTCTGTATTCAGTGTTGGTGTGGTCTCACCCTGAATACTATGTGCAGTTCTGGCTCCCACCATTTAGGAAGGTTGTTAAGTTCCTTGAATGCATCCAGAGGAGGGACACAAAGCTGGTGAAAGGGCTGAAAAGTCAGATCCTTCGAGGAGTGGCTGAGGACACTGGGTTTTTCTAGTTTGTAGAGAAGGAGGCTGAGGGGCAACCTCTTGCTCTCTGCTGCTCCATGAGGAGGCAAGATGGAGAAGGAGGTGTTAAGCTAGACTCTCTGGGATCCAGTGACAGGATGCATGGAAATGGTTCAAAACTGCACCAGAAAAGGTCTAGATGGGACTTTACAAGCATTTTGTTACCAAGAGTGTGATCAAAAGGTGGAAGAGGCTTCCTAGGCAGGTGGTTGATGCCCCAAACCTACTCTGCCTTGCTCTTCTCTGTTCTGTTCTGCTCTGTTTACTCTGCTTCTATTCTATTCTATTCTATTCTATTCTATTCTATTCTATTCTATTCTATTCTATTCTATTCTATTCTATTCTATTCTATTCTATTCTATTCTATTCTATTCTATTCTATTCTATTCTATTCTGTTAGGTTCTATTTTCATGCTTGTTTTCAAGTCTTTTTGTGTTTTGATTTAAATGCCATAATAAGTCCAGAAACACAGTGTTACATAACAGGTATCTCTACAAGTAAAGACCTTCAGGACTGAAAGGAGTGTTTGTCAGGATTTTGGTTTGTTGGCTGAATGATATGTTAGATGCCAAGTCAAAAGTTGTTTTATTGACTTTCCCAGCAGGGAAATAAATCAGCAAGGTTTTTATAGCATTTGCAATGACTGAACTTGAGTGGCTTTCAGCAGAACAAAATAGCAAGCAGGTTGTAGAAGGATTAAGATAGCCTGAAATGTTTTGATTGGTCTGTTTGTAATGCAGTACCACTGGGATCTCAACAAACTACAGTGCAGAAAACATGTTGGGTTTACTTTGGACATAGTTGGATCAGAGACAAAAAAACTCAGTAAATATTTTCTCAGTAAACAACTTGTAACCATACTAGGTGTATTGTTTAATTACATACACAAAACCAACTGTTTCACTGTGGATTTTGTATAAAATTATATGTAAGATACACATAACACAATGAGAACATGCTTGTCCAAGCCTAGAGCCCTGAGGAAGATGACTGCTCTGAAGTCATCTGCTTTGAGGCTGTATTCAAAGCTTTTTTGTGATTATGACAATGCATTGATTTATTTTATAAGACACTTGAAGCTTCATGTATTTGAAAATATGAATCCTGCCAGCAGTGCGAGTAAATAAATTTTCATTTTGACAGCTCTTTAGAAATACGGCTGCTATATTGCGCTGATGTTATTTCAGTACTTCTTGAGTATTTAATGTCTTTGGAAGTGTAATCTATGTATTGCTTTTGCATTATGGCTTGTGCATTTTTTGGCATGCAATTAATCAGTGACTTGATAAAAAAAGTTGAGTAATAGACATACACATACATAATTATTTGAATTCTGTTTCTGTTTGCTAATCTTTCTACTTAAAAAGGATCTGGAATAAAAGTTGCTTATTGTAATTCTTTTCCAAGCTATCAGCCAATGAAAAATACTGGCAAAAGGCTATGCAAAGCAGTTTTCAAAGTATCTGACACAAATCCCCTGAATCAGTTAAAAATAGGTAGATTTTTGTTGTGTCATAAGAAAAAGCTACCTAAAATAAAGTGTATGATCCTCCTACTGCTCCACACTGAGGAAGCATAAAATGTGGTATACAATGGTACTGTTTTTCTTCTGTTGTTCCAGAGATCACATTTCCAGGCAGGGCAGAACAGCCTTAACTGGAGAAATTGAGAGCAACCTGCCTTATATCTTTTCATAAAGGGAAAGGAGATGGTCTATCTTTCTTCTAGCAGTAATGTGAATTTATTCCTCTATTTCCTTTGGTCTTAACACAGGTGTCTAGTATGAGCTATTACAGTCCAGGTCAAATAAGTAATCTGATCTGAAACAATTTTTCTTGCCAAAATGGAAGTAGGAAGGACTTGTGCTTCAGGTTGACATGTACTTTAAAAAAAAAAAAAAAAAGAAATTGCTAGATAACTTTAAATCCCATGTTTTCTCATCAACTTTTTATACACCAACAAACAAAATTAAGGGTTGGTTGTTTTTTTTTTTTCTCACTTAGGTTAACTAGCGGACTGTAATAGCATAGTGTTGCTGAATAAACGTATAACATTGTACTTGATTGTATAAGGCCAGTGCTGCTTTTGTTGTTCTGATATGTTCTTCTTCCTGGATCACCATATCCATTTGCAGGGTTTGTGAATGAGTCTTTTCTCTGGTCCTTTATTTATTTTTTAAAAATCTTTTTATTATTATTGTGCTTTGTTTAGTCCTTTCGTTATGCCACAGATTTCTCCCATAAGATAGAAAGAAAATCTAAAAGACTTTAGTAGGAGAAATTACTCTAGGCTATCCAGCCATGTTACTACTCAGTCCAAGTGCAGATGCATTGTTAGATTACAATGAATGTTTCTGAAATAATTACTCCAAATCAGTGCTTCTGAATAAAAGGGATACATTATATGTCACTTCTCCCTACTCCCCAAAACAGATAATTAATTATTTGTTTCTGAAGTAGAAATATTAATGTATTCTAGACAACTTTTCTGTGCAGGACTTCTGAAGATACTCCTTGTGAAATTTCTACTAAGTCATCACCTATTCTAAGTTCTTAGGAAAGGACAGAAGAAAACTGACACGGCTGGAAATCTTTTAAGTCCATTCCCGTCTTTTCTTGTTGAAAAGGTGCTGTATGATAGTGCACCAGAGGTACCGTTTTATTTTCAGTGTAATAAAGTATAGCAGAACTGTAATTGTGATTAAGATCCTAAAAGCAAAATTTTTTTAAAAAGTCACCAGGGAAAATGCTTGCTCGTAATAAAACAGATTAAGGTAATTTAGATACATGTCAATGATTTCAAGAAACACAAGTGGGTGTGTGAGTCTATGTCTTTCCCCTGACATTGCTGTCAATGATCAAGTGGTACAGTACTAAATGAAAATAAATTCTAACAAGGACGAAGAAACAGCACTGGAAACAGGTGAAAATATAAAATACAACTTGTCATTGTAATGCACTTTGGAAAAATGTTTCTTAAATTTTAATGTTTTGTTTATAGTCAGAATCAACACCTTTGTTTGACAAAACAAAATAATGGCATATACCATACAGCCTAATTGTTTGCTTGTGGTGGGGTCTCTTAATACCAGGCTTCAACATCACTAATTAATTGTATGATGCTTGTTAGAATCTGTCAGATGTTCTGGCAGTGTATGTGTAAAGATGAATAGTTGAATACTAAAAACCTTTTCTTCTCTGTTCTTTTAGATACAAAGCATTCTGAGCTACTACTTTTTTTTTCAGTAAGAGAGACACCATGTGTATATGAAGTATCTGTCTATATTTAGTGTGTATGCTTATGCATACTTATATATTTATGTATAATTATTTATAGGAACTAGGAAAATCGTACACATTTTTTACCTTTTTTCTCCAAGCATGAACCCCATGCAAAGAATTTGCTGTTCTTGTGGTGTTTTTCTCTTTTGGAGATGGAGACAGTTTTTATGACTCTTCTACAGACTGTCAGAAAAGCCGGTTTTGAAAGTCAGTCGTTTTTTCCTAAACACCTGTTTTCCAAACCAATTAGCCAAGTGAATGTTATTGTCAGAAAACCTATTTAATTTCCTGCAGTGAAGTTGTGGAAAGAGGCAATTGCATTGGTACTTCCTTGTCTGAGCTGGAGCTGTCATCTATACCTGCATATCAGGTGGAGGTTCTGATCTAGCCTTCATCTTCTTGAAAATCAGACCATTTCTTTGCTTTAAAGTTTTTAAAAAAGTGAGATTGTAGGACTCCTTTCCTCGTGGGACTTTGTCCATGGGCTGTCACTGATCCACAGTGTAAAATAAAAAAACAGTGCTCAGACCACTGAAGACAGAGTATCTCCCTCTGGCCTAGTGAAATCTCAATAATTTTACCAGGGAAATGAAGGCAGAAATAGGCTAAATCAATTCCAAAATGTTTCAAGCGTTAAATCAGATCCCAGATGATTTCCCTTTTCTGACTGTCCTTCTCTTGTCTTCTGAGATCATCGTTCCATAATGAGACAGGACACACAGAAATGCCACAGATAAGTTTTCTTGATTTCTTGCTTTCTGGTGAGAAGTGTAGCTAATACTCAGGAAAGAAAATGTGGAAAAATGTCTTACCTCCATTAAAATTGCTTTTCCTACACTAGGGGAAGATTTCTGTGCAGGGGACTCTACCCTTCTTCCCCAACCCATTTGGCACTGTAGAAGTAACCAACTGCTTTGAGCAGCTCAGTGTTGGGGATGGGGCTAACTGCAGTTTTGGATGAGGCTTGTGCACTAGATATGTTCCTCTGAAGTTTGTCAATTGACAAACTCAGTCTGTATGTGCCTTCTGCTGTGAATTGGTATTGCTCTCTTATATGTAGGTGGTGGTTTGAATGTATTTCACAAAAAAATCTAATGTATTTCAAGATCATTTCTAAACCAGATCATGAAATTCCTCTTTTCTAAGTCTTCCTTTAAGTTATTTTATCCATACATATATTACAATATTTAGAAAAGAACATTAGAGAAATACGATTGCATGCAATTTACTGAATGGATCGTAGTGAAATTTTTTAATTCAGACTGTTACACAAGGTGAAATTGAGACTCTATAGGATGCCAACTGTAGAAGACCTGACAAACTGTTTTGAAAATATTATTCAGGAATGTGGCTACGAAGTATAATATATGACTTTGCCATCTGTTTGAATATTTACAGTGATTCAGAGGGTTAAACCAATGAAATTCAGATTAAGAATCAGTTTCTGTCTTCTGTTATTTTATAAGTTAAATCTGTGCAACATTCTTCTGTTGACAGATATTGATTCAAATTGTTTCCATACTAGACCACTCTGTGTGAAAGCTCAGCAACACTACTGTCAAGTACTTTTTTTTCTCTGAGCTTTTTCATTATTACATTCAGTATCAATGCAGTCTCATTAATAGCCAAGTTAAAATCTATGCAAAAGAAGTTGCAATTAGGTCAGCTGAAGGAATAGAGCTGTAGGAGCCTAGACAAAGACAAACAATAGTTGTCTTTTAGAACTGAAGGATAACAGCTGTAACAAACTCTGGCTTTTCTCATTTGAGTTGCATCAGAAATGAAAAATTGAATTATCTGGATAGTGCTGAACTACAATACCTCAAAGAGGAATCACGTCTTTTAGATGTGGAGAGAACCTCAACTCTGTAGCTTGCAATTCCTCTACAATGCTTGCTTCATCTTTGTTTTAAAAGGTTCAGTATCTCATCTATGTGAAAACAGACAAATCTTAAAAAGGGATGGGTTCTAAAAGGGTGATAATTCTACTGTAGTCTTTCTTGCATTGCCTTAAGTGTTTTCTTGCTTATCTTTTACCATCGTAAACCAATTACCAGAATTTCAGTGTTCTCGTGTCTGCCGCATTTGGAGATTTCCACTGTCATTAATTCCAATCACCTTATTTGTAGGTATGCTAGAAAAAATAATCACAAAATCTTATCACCGATAGAATTTTTCAGTTGTTGTAGCTATCCAGCTGTATTGATTATTTTGATAACACTATTTTTCATGTCACTTATTAATCCTATTTACTGCAATACAATGGAGTTATAGTAGGGAGCACCTTGTCAGGATACAAACTATCTCTCTCGTTCACATAATTATAGCAGTGTGCTTTGATAATTGGGTCAGGAGGGTGAGATATCTGCAGTCTGAAAGCTCCCAGAGGATGGCTGGAGCAGGCCACAGCTCTTTGTACTGATGCCTTGTTTGAAACAATTTGGGTTTTCACGGTGAAGATTGTTTCTGCTAGCTGGTGTCACTAGAGTGTATGACAGTAACACAGAAACAAGGATTTGAATAGTAACTGTAATACTTACATATCTCTTTTACTTCTTGTAGAATTGTTTCATCTATTCTTTCACAAAATTTAGCTGTCATAAAATGACTGCCTTTTCCAAATTATTTTCCCACTGCTATGCTCTATCTTGCTGGATATTTTCAGCTTACTTGTGCGGGTTTTATAAGCATGGATAGACAAAAAGGAATCTATCATAAATTATAGCAGTTACAAGTGAGAATAAATCAAATCTTGAAAAATAATTCACTGTGCTCTTGGGAGCAATTTGGATGTGGTTTGCTGCTGAAAACTGTGGAAAACAAAATATCATGACTACACCAGTGATTAAATCTTCCGTAGTATGAGCTGGGAACAGAAATATTCTATTTAACATCTTTTTGTGTCTTTTTACCCTTTATAGAGGGTTCCACTCACTCTCCAGACAATATTTTCCTCTTTTTAAAAAATAACTAAATCTGATTCATTGGAAATAGATGTCATATATTGGAAAACAAGGTGTTAATCAGTTGATGTCTACCCTGTTTGTATAGGTGCCCAGGGAACATATCTTTAACTTCTTGTCTCCCCTCCTGTGTTTGGCTGTTACTTTCATCAGGGCTACAGAGTCTCCAAGTTTTAATACAGTTTCTAGCCCTCAAAGATGAAAGGTCATATCTGGGCTGGTACATATCAACCTACCTCTCCTGAAATCAGTGGAATTAAGACAATTTGCCACTATGTGGGATGTGGCATACAGGGTACGACTCACGTGTATCTGCAACAAAAAAAGCAGTAGTCAGGTTGTGAAATGAAGCACTCAAAAGACAAGAAATGACTGAATTAAGTGACTTTGACACTAGTGGTGTGATATTTTAATTCTTGCTTTATGTTAAGGGTTGTGCTGAAGTACGGTCCTGAATGGGAAACCTTTTATCAAATTGTGAGCTTTGTATTCCTGTTTTCTAGCTAGACAGGAGACAAACATCATTAGCCGTGATTCAGAGTGGTATATACACATGTTCTTAGTGCTAAGCTGGGAGTACTACTGGAGCAGGAAACAAAGGAAACAGGCTGGAATATGGTGATATCCCACTGAGGGTCCTTCTTATGGATTAAAAACAGGATAGGAAAAGACACATAAGATACTTTTCCTTCACACTATAAATTAACATTCATACTGGTACTTTGGAATTCACACTTTTTTGCCTATCTCAGTCAGGGCTTGTAGCAGATTATCCATAGATATTAATTTATTTCAGCTTGCTTTTTAATAAAGTTCCTGTAATTTTTCTATAAAAGTCTAAATCAAAAACTAAACAAGTATTCTTGGGTTAAAAACATTAACACTTTAGAACAATTACTATATTCCAGAAGTTTACTTCCCTGTTGTGCTGATAGTACCTCAGAGAGGCTTTTACAGTTAAGGGTGAAGAAATAATTGTAGATGCCTGAAATAGATACAGAAAATGTCAAAAGACCAGCTCTTTCTATAGAGCTCTCCATGTTCCTCTGGGTCATACTGCTACATACATTTTAGATATTGTTCTAGTAATTACTATATGTAAATGTTTGTATTTGCTATAATTTACTACTGTAATGGTGGCCCATAATGTGTGTAGTATAAACATGGTGTCAGTATTTTTAAAACTATATAATATGATGAATGTAACACACAGTATTTTTTGGCATATGCCTATGACTTTATGTTTACATGCATGTACATATCCCATTTTTTTGTGTAGGTATTTTATAATGAAAAACTTGAAACTTTGTTTGTATAACTTGTAGTAAGGACTATTGTGATTATATTTCCTAGTTAAAACAGCCCACAATCACCTCTATGCACCGGTTACTATGACAACCTTTTAAAAATACCTATACTGTTTTATGAAGAACAAAGCAGTCTCTGAAAAATGAAGTTGTAGTATACGGTAGAAGTTTTTTAAAAATGTGCTCTTCCAAATAAGGACTTGTTTGCATTATAATGACATGTCAAAATTTTATGTATTTGTCATGAAGGATGCATAAGAACCCTTGATAAGCATAATGTGGAGTTTTACTTGCAAGAAGTCATGAGCAAAAGCTCAGTGAGGAGTTTTGTGAAACTGGATATGCACAACAGCAGCCCAGGGCTGTGGGATACAGCGCGGTCTGT
The DNA here is from genome assembly GCA_020746105.1 of Trogon surrucura. Taxonomy (NCBI): domain Eukaryota; kingdom Metazoa; phylum Chordata; class Aves; order Trogoniformes; family Trogonidae; genus Trogon; species Trogon surrucura. Next base: position 15,192,069 of record CM036622.1, on the reverse strand, counting down.
GGGAGAAGGGAGGAAAAGAATACAGCTGATCCTGGGCCAAATTCTTTAAACGAGTTTGGCTTTCTGTCCAGATCTTGGAAAGAGTAGAGGATTTTCATTAAATAAATGTGAAAACTACCAATGAGCCATGAAAGGTAGCAGGGTATTTGGTCTGAAAGCCACGGCTGATCTATGAATGAGTGAGTCTATGATTCAGGACAGCAATTATTAATCAAGCTGATTTGCTGTTTGTCAAAACTGATGTTGCATAGTAATATGATCACAAATCTTGGAAAAAAAATTTGCTCTGTGGCTGCTGAGGTCACTGTTAGACTATTTTATAAGTCCTATTCTACCTATAATCATGCTTCAAAAAATATTATGAAGATGTTTGTGAAAGAAATCAATAAATTGGCATTTGAAGGTGCACCCATTGGAGCATGTTAGGAAGTGAAAAAAATAAGTTCTCACAGAAGGTAAAGACTGTATTTTTATTCATGGTGAGAGAAGATCTGAGCAGCCTTGTTAGCAAGTTGTGGAAGTTTTGGTCCTATCTCATTTTTTTGGCTGTGTGCAATAGCATATCTTCTGATACGTGAGCTGGGTGAGCCATGAAATCTGTACTGAGGAGCTGGAGTTCTGTCTATGGCTAGTGAATGACTTTTAGTATCAAATGATTTGTGCGGGAACAACTGGGTGCTTTGTTCACCAAAATTATTTTCTAAACTGACTGACATTCAGGAGTAATACTTTTTCACCACAGTGTAGACATAATTTAATATCTTACTTTTAAAATTTGAAATGCAGAAAATAAGATTATTGTAATTATAATTCTAAACAGCTAACGGGCCTTTTCTTATCATCAAATTACCACACAATTATGTGTGAACAGTCCCCTGGAAGAGTTAGAGTACAGGCTGGATGGGGCTTTGAGCAACCTGGTCTAGTGGGAGATGTCCCTGCCCATGGCAGGTTGGAACTAAGGTCCCTTCCAACCCAAACTGTTCTATGATTTTATGAATTATTGTAACTCTGTGCTGATTAGGAAGTGCAATGTATGCCATTTGCTTCTTAAGGTGTGTCTTGTGAAAACACCCCAAACAACCCTCATTTATATGATGGAAGGGGAGAAATGAGTTGAGAGAGCAAACGTTATTTATTTTTTGAAAGTCTGACAGAGATCTTAATTTGTCATCTTGATGTTATAAAACTCTGAAAAATGTTTAACATTTCTTTAAACTGCTGTGCTTTTCAGCTGCTGTACAGAGAATATCACATGCCATTTTTTGCTCTGCCTCTTCATTTTAGAGATTGCAGCCTCGACTCTTTAAAATTTACAGCCCAAGTTTAGAAAATAAGGGGAAAATGTAGAAGGAAAATAGAACATGAGGAAAACTAGAGATGAGAAATTCTTGCCAATAGCTTGTTCAGAGAGGGCTGTAGCTGTTTTGTTTAGCTCTGTAAAGTTACAGCCTACCTAATATTCAGAAGTTAAAGTAAGGTTTATTTGTAATCATTTCAGCTTTAGTGTACTCATAATTGCAAGTTATTTTGTACGCAATTCTTTTGAGAGGAAAATTAGTAATACAAATTCATTTTTATTAAACAAGGCAGATGAGGAGTCACGATCAGCATAGTTAGGAGAATATTCCAAGAGAAAAAAACCTCACAGAGATATGGGAAATCTACACATTAGGCTGCATCAAACAGAAGATGTTTAAAACTACTTAGTGACATGGGCTAATGTTCTTTCACTCATGAATCCTGACAGTTTCAGAACTTATAGCAGTACAATATTATGATGGCTGTGTTGAAAATTATACTGTAAAGGCAAATCTAAGTATTTCCACTGAAATTATTACAGTCATTTCATGATGGGCGAAAAATAATATTTATTGTAACTAGAATGATGGATTTAATAACTTACAAAAATTGATAGTTAATATATGCAGCAGTTCAAATATTTCAAAGGGTGGTAAATAATTTCTTACAAAAATAAGGTTGGTATATAAAGTTCTTTGTCATATTTTTAAAAATTATGTTGATGTTATGTTGATGTTGAAGCCTTGTACAGTCTCAAATAATACAGTCCGTTTGAGTAATGGGAGGGAAAGGAGGTCACCTTAGGAAAAAAAAAAAAGATAAGGCACAAAGCAGCTGATAATTTAAAACCTTAAGAATCCCATACTCAAAACAGAATATCTGTCACTTGAGAAAACAGAAATGGATTTTTTTTTTTGTTAGATGAACTGCATGGTAGTGCGAAAAGAAAGTAAAATTACATGAAGTTGCATTTTCTCAGAAGAACTGTTAAAACCGCCTGCCTTCCCTAGTGCCTCTGGTGTAATTTATTTGAATTTTCTCCTTTTTGTTTTGTATTATATTAGATAGCCTTTCATTATGTCTTTTATTGTTACACTTTGTGTGGAATAAAAAAAATATTAAAAATTGCTACTATCAAAAGTTTTGTTATTGTAAAGAAACAAAACAGTCTTATCAAATGTACTGTATAATGGATCTAAATAGATTTTTTCAAAATTGTTTCTTTCATTGCCAATTCATTGTAATTAAGTATGACTTAAACCTAACTATTTCAGATGCAGAAGTGTTCCACGAACTTCTGCTGTCTACCAACCATATTGAATGAATGAGGTATATGAAACAGCGCATTAGTATGATACTATTTATAGCACAGTAATTGGAAATCTATGTATAAATACTCTTTAACAAATAACTGAGTCATCTTTACAGCTGCTAGTAAGTGTAAGATTGTAAAAAACTCCCACTCAAATTCAAGAATGGCTTTTTGAAAATGAAACATTTTTTTTAAGTAGTTGATGCAAAGACTGATAATTCAAACCGTATAGGAGGCAGTTGAAATTTTTATACACTTAGGTTTTGTAAATAGTCACAGGTTAGAGATATTAATATCTTCATCCAACATAAATGACACCTGAGGATTTTATTGTAACCACAATGGCAAAAAAAAAATAGAGATGTTTATGTCTGACTTGTGCAGTGAACCATATGGAGCAATTTATAGTTGTATTACTGTGCTTTTCATACAATTAGACTTATTTGCCATAATCTTTGCCAACACTCAATGCTGTCACTTGCAGAAAGATGAAATTCTAGATGTTCAATGATTTTTTACAACTATACGAGCTCTAATAAACAGCACACCCTTTCTCTATGAGCTTTGATTTGCCTAATGAGCTTGTATGGAAAACTCCATATCCACCCTGGATACATGTGCATTAAGCATCATAGGAGGAGAAAATGAAGCTTAGTATGATAACCTATAACACAGGATGTACTTACATTTTCATAATTAGGCTTGGTTTATGCTGAATAATTTACGTTTTTAATTGAAAATTGTAATAATATAGCATTATTGGTGTTGTAATAATTTTTGTCTGTGTCATAACTCTTGATCATCAAATCTTTCAAAGAATACCTGCTGGCCTAGACTGAGTAATTAATATACTAAATTCGGTCCACCAAATCAAACTATTTGCTAGGTCGTTTGATGTTGTTAGGTGTGATGTAAGGCTTTGAAAAGGAGGCTCAGGGGATTATTTTTAGGTATTTCTTTAGGTAAGTGGATTATTTTTCCATGGTGAATGTTGATAAATCTCAGCTTGCTTCCTAAGCCAAGGCCACAAATATTCGTTAAATATAAATGTGCACCACACACACAGATTTCAATTTACGTTAAAACGAAGTAGTGTTGCAGTGAGATGAAGGTATTAATTGGCCTAAAAGTTACAAAGCTTCTGCTGAATACAAAACTTAGAATACTTGGAATTTTTGTATTTGAAAGTGTCCGCAGTGGTTTAACCGTGCATGGTGTGAAAAAGCATTCACCTTATTACAAAGATATTGCACATCAAAAAGAGAGTGTAGAAGATAAAAGACTCTACATCTCATGCCCTGTAGGCCCTCTGGTTTGGGGCTTTTATTGTCTCCTGAGACATTGCAGTAATCGTAGAATGGCTTAGATTGAAAGAGACCTTAGAGATCATCCAATCCTATCTCCCTACCGTGGGCAGTGACATTTCTCAACTAGACCAGGTTTCTTGAGGCCTCATCCAACCTGGTCTTGAACACCTCCACGAAGGAGGCATCCACAACTTCTCTGGGCAATCTATTTCAGAGTCTCACCACCCTCATACTGAAGAACTTCTCCCCAAGATCCAGTCTAAATCTATTTTTCTTCACAGAATCACAGAGTGTCTGGGGTTGAAAGGGACCTTGAAAGATAATCCAGTCTGACCCCCCTGCCAGAGCAGGATCACCCAGAGTAGGTCACACAGGAACGTGTCCAGGCGAGTTTTGAATGTCTCCAAAGAAGAAGACTCCACAACCTCCCTGGGCAGCCTGTGCCAGTGCTCTTGACAGTGAAAAAGTTTTTCCTCATATTTTGATGGAACCTCCTATGTTCCAGCTTGTATCCATTGCCCCTTGTCCTGTCATTGGACATCACTGAAAAGAGCCTGGCTCCATCCTCCTGACACTCCCCCTTGACATATTTATAAACATTAATGAGGTCACCCCTCAGCCTCCTCTTCCCCAAGCTAAAGAGACCCAGCTCCTTCAGCCTTTCCTCATAAGGGAGATGTTCCACTCCCTTCATCATCTTTGTGGCTCTGCACTGGACTCTCTCAAGCAGTTCCCTGTCCTTCTTGAACTGAGGGGCCCAGAACTGGACACAGTATTCCAGATGCGGCCTCACCAGGGCAGAGTAAAGGGGGAGGAGAACCTCTCTTGACCTACTTGCTACTCCCCTTCTAATACACCCCAGGATGCCATTGGCCTTCTTGGCCTCGAGGGCACATTGCTGGCTCATGGTCATCCTGCTGTCCACTAGAACTCCCAGGTCCCTTTCTCCTACTGATTCAAAACCATTTCCCTTTGTCTTGTCGTTGGACGCTGTTGTGAAAATGTGTAATGTGCCATCAAGTGGGATCAGGAGAAGGGGAGTCTGGAGAGATCTGGGAGATAATCTCCTTTGCAACAGCTATCCTGGGAGAAATTAGATCCCTGCCACAGCTGCATTGCTTCCTAGTGTTGTTTAAGTAAAAATAACAGTGGTGTGTTTCAGGCACAAATTAAATATGAAATTACGACATAGTTCTTACATTCATTAAAGATACATTGAACTTCTGTCTTCTTATGTTCCATTGCACTAGCTTGATCCTAAATCATCTATCCACTAGAACTGTACATTGAGAACACATGCTGCTTGAAAATCTCATTTCCCCCCCGCAAAACTCACAATATCTACCTGTCATTTTACTATGTATTGTTTGAGACTAGTTAGCTATATTGTTTCTGGCTGTAAATGTTCTAACTCTTGGCCTTTATTTCTGTCCCCATGTGTGTTCCTCATTATATTCTGATTTAGGATTGTAACCCTTTCATCTCCAGTTACAAATATTAATGTCCCTTCCTTCAACCAACACATGTCTTCCTCTATGTTAATCATGAAACTGCTTCCCTAATTTTCTCCTGTTCAAGCCCTTCATCTTCATTATGGAGTTTTTTTAATAATTAGATATGCTTATTCTGTATCTGCCCTTTTCTGTTGTTTGCCTATATGTTTGCATAAGTTCTGCTCACCTTGGATTCTTCTGTCCATTTTAGACTTATATCTGCATGTTATGACATGAAGTGTTTTAGCCTGAAGTGTCATCTCAGATTACAGCATTTATCCTGACCTTCCCCATCTCTCTCTTCACACCTTCTGTAGTTCTGAAAGAAGATGACTACCAAGTGGGTGTCTAAGTTGGGCAGCCTTTTGCAACTAGGAAGGCTTGTTTGTAAGATTTTTCTTTTTTAAAAAAAAAAAGATCAGTTGAACGTTCAAACTGTTGGAAGCCATCAAAATGAACATTCATCTGTGTTACTTTGCTATCTGATTGCAGTTGGTTCAGTTCTTGCCACTGTCATGCTATTATAGTAGTTCCCCTCCCTGCCTTGTTGATGCTCTGTCTCAAATTGTAGCGTATGTTTATTCAGAACAGACACTGTCTTTACAGACTCACTCCCAAGAGACATACAACCTTGTTTAAAGACGTTTGACGGTGCAGCAGCATAGGTAGCAAATGCAGTTAAAGTGAAGCTCCTAAAACAGCTTCTTAGAGAGAATAATCTACAGCACAGCCAAGTCTTTTGCGCTTTTCTGCCACACTACGAATTCAGTCCTGCAAGGGTATGAGCTTTCTGGAGCTTTTTGGTCTCTGAATTGTGTCTTGCAGAACTCTTCACCACAACAGAAAAGAGAGGAGTCTTGTGTTCATTTTCCTTTCCAGATAAACTTGCAAGGTCTGAAAATCATGTTTTAGTAGACTTGTCGTGTTGAAATAGGAGTGTTTTTTGTATAAGAGCTGTTAGGATATTTGTAGCACTGATGTCGGAGTGAGGAATAATACTTACCTTTAAAAAAAACCCCACTCCAAAAGAGTACTTTTTAGATGGCATATGTACAGAGAGAATTACAGCATAGTGCAGAATATAGATAACAATTCATCTTGTTAATGCTTCAGTGTTTAACCTCTAGGAATCATTTTGAATTAGAACTGAAAATGTAAAAATCTGAAGACATTTTCATCAGATACTTGAAAGGTCATTTGTGATGTTCTAACTAAACCAGCAAATGCTTCTCCCGGTATCAGTGGCAGCAAAAAACATGTTCCTGCTTAATAGTTTGACAGATTTCATCACAAGAAGTGACAAGACCGGAGCTGGAAAAGGGAGGGGTACTCATAATTTAAGCAGTGACACTGAAGGCAATGTCGTGTAGCTAAAAGGAGGAAAGCACTTTAATTTTCAATAAATTTGCAGGACTGACTTCGTGTCATAATTTGGCTGTCTTGGCATAGAATATCAGACTCTTTTTTTGAAGGAAAAAGTCTTCAATAGTGTTGTTTCCTAAATGTTCTTTGGTATAGAATAGTTTTAAAATCTAGTAAGGCTGTTTTGACACTCAGTTGTGGGAGTTTCATTTTGTCTAAATAGGATTTGCATAATCATAGCAACAAAAAACAATGGAAAATATGAAATTACACCTTTTATAAATAAGAACATCTGGTGGAGGAGATAAAATTGCAAGATAGCTTAATGTTTCTATTAGCTTATCAAGTGTTAGAATGCTGCTAATGTTACTGACAAAATTCATAGTCTATATTTAACATCCAAGTTCTAGAGAGTACCTGTTCTCCAGAATACATACACTTTTCCATTTACGTTAAAAACATAAAAGTAAGTGTATGTGCTGTGAACTCAAGTTCAGATTAAATCTGGAGGATGCAACGAGAGGAATTAAATAGACTGCCGTTAACCTTGCCGGACCACATGAGGTTATGAAACAGTGCAGGTGACCACAGATACTATAATGGAAAGGATCTCTGAAGTAATTCTGTGTATTGTCATTGTCTTAACAGGAGGTCACCTTCTTTGCCTTGTTCTTTAAAAGGAAAGAAATCCAAACATTTACCACGGAATAGAATTATTTTCCATATCTTATTTAGATTCATTTGCATTTGGCCTAAATGTCATTTGCATCCTTTTAATATCAAATAATCTACCTAGTAATGGGGAACTTACCCACATGCAGTGATTGAAAGAAAAATTCTTTCCTGTGCTTAGATACAGAAATAAAGGTCTCACTCACCACTGGCTAAATTGTCACGTGCCATGTAACTAGTGCACGTGTTACAAAAAGCTTTATTTTTGTTTGTAAATGTCGCAGAACGTAATTTTTCAGGAGTATCAAAAAAGGCCACATAAAAGTAACTGGCTAGTCTAAGTGGTTTTTACTATACGTGCAGTGTATGCACCACAGTGTAATTCATATACTGGTGCAGCCTTATTTTCTCTCCTTTTGTGTAGTTACAACAGCAAGTAGTAAGATTTTGCCTGGAAAGATTTCCAAACTGTGACATTTTCTCACTTCTTCCTTTTTTTAAAGTGTTAATAAGTATCATATTTCCAAATAGATTTTGTCTTGTCTGGAGGTTTTCGTCTGCACCAGCATGGCTCTTCAATATCTGAAACTGCTCTAACTGTGGCATTACTCAGCTTCTGACCCTATATGCCAAATGGAGTCTAACCAAACATACAAATCCTTCTTTCTCTAAGTAGTAAAGCTCAAAATTATTATTGAGAGGTTATTCCTTATGTAATGTGATGTGTCTAGGGTATCTAGTGAAAATTGGTTTGAGAGACTGGAAACAAATTTTCTTCTGTTCCTGTTGAATGTCGCTAAGTCATATTTTTGCTAGAAACCTAGATGAAGCTTAAGACATAAAGTCACCAACAGCATGTTTCTTCTTACTCTAATTTGGAAGTTAGTAGGGATTGTTGCACTACCATAATTTGCTATTATTAGAATCCTGGAGCAATTATACTACTGACACAGATATCTCTGCCATTTCAGAGATGCCCTTGGTTAGCTGAGCTGAGTTGTTTTGCCATTTTTAGTCTCTGTATGTTCTATCTGCATAAGCAGAAGAAGATTTTTGTCTGAAATGGTTTCATTTTCAGGTAAAATGTGTTTATACCAGAACATTGGTACAAGCAAAATGACACTGAGCCCAAGTGAGTAAAGACTCTGTTGGATCTTACAGAAGCTCTGAGAAAGTGCTATTTTAAGCATTAACAACCAACATGGTAAATAGTTCCTTTTTAGAGAACCAGTTTGTTAAAGAAACTTGAGACATGACAAACTAACTGCAGCTGGTGTATAGTGAAGCTGCTAAATAGATTTCCTGTAAAAAATGCAAGAATAACTTTTTTTTTTTTCCATTTTTAACCTCAGTAAGTAATAGATTATTTCAGCAAGTTAACAATGTAAGTACTTAAATTACATGACTACCAGTTTAACTTGACTTTCAGACTCATCACACTCCCAACTGAGTTATTCTGGACAGTTCCCAAGAGAAGCAGAGTCGTGTGAGAGCTGGAGGAAGAACACAAATTTTGTTTCATAGAAAAAAAAATCAAAATATAAAGATTTTGGGCTTTTTTTTTTTCCAAATTAGAATGAAATTAGAGTCCAAAACACATTCCATAGAATATAAATAAGCATTTCAATTCCGCTGTAATTCTGAGCTTTAGCAACGCTTCAGTTGGAGAAGAGATACTCGCCTGTGAAATCAACACAAATAACTTGGGAAAATTCTAGCACTTTTCTTGGTACTTCTACTCTGCACAGAAATCAGAATCTTCTGCCTTCAGTTTCAATGGATGGTAGGATATGGGATGGTTATTAAATGCTATTATTGACCTCCTTTCAGACCTGTTAAAGCTTCTTTTAAATGAAGACATCCATTAAATGTTGTTTCTGAATAATCAACCTATGTACATACTGACCTATCATAACATACTGCTATGTCCATCTCTCTCTTCTCCCAAGATGACGTATCTCTGTAATTTCCAGCTCTATGTTCATAGCCAGAGAATTCTGAATTGAAGCTCAGCCCTTAACTCCTAAACCTAGACAAAGCTGAGGGTTCCTGTTGGTATTTCACCTGGATTTTAGTGCTCACCATGAGTGTAAGAAGACACATTTTTTTGTAGCTAGGATAGAACTATCTGTGTGTCATGACATTAAGCTCAAAAGCTCTTGCACACTTGTCAGCGTTCATGGCTTTGGAGGATAATAGATTGTGCTTGTTCTTAGTAGGAACTAGTTGTAAGACTTCCAGGAGGCCTGGAGTTGTTAATCTGGATATTTTATCAGCGTATTTCCTGCAGATATGAGCACTGGTATTAATCTTCAGGGTTTCCCACCTATTTCTTCCATCATTAGCTCAAACAACTTGTCTAATAAAATAAATGTATGGTTGGGATAATGCCAGACTAAACAAGCTATATAAATATGTGAAGTTATTTATGTTTCAATAAATTATTTCCACACAAGATAATATGAGATTTTTGTCAAATTCATATAGCACAGTCTTATATATTCTGCTAAAAAAAAATACAGTAAGTCAGCATAATTTGAAAGTTGCTTTGAGCCAGTTATGCAGCTGCTTTGCAGAGTAAAGGAAGTGAAAGAAAAGATATAATGCTTTTTCTGCTAAAGTCATTGACAAAGCCTATATATATTTTGGATCTGAAGGGTACCTCAGATGTTTTCAAAGTATGCTTCTCTATGGACAGAGATTTTAGAATGGTATTTTCTTATTCATTAGACATGCCCCATTTGATGTTAAGGACTCTCTTTTGGTAAGAGAAAGTGATTTAATTGATTATTTTTTTTTCTGTGGCTGTTAAGGGAGTCAGCATGAGGAAGGGTTAAGCTATGTTCTGTTCTTTCACCTGCACTAGTGACTATTGTACAGGCACCATGGTTCTTGTTCTTTGTAACTGAGAGCCTGATCTTGTCCATAGATTATACTAATATTTTAGCATGGAAGTCTCCTTTTTATAATGTTGGTTGCTTTGTTTTGGGGTGGTTTTTTATTGTTTGTTTTTTTCCTGTTTTTCCATTTTTCCTGTTCTAGAGCTTTTACATTTTTGAGCAATGAGAAAGTTTGGATGGCACCATGGATAATAACTTTAAGATTCTGAAAAAACAGTCCAATCAGAGCCTTAGGAATATGCCTGTAAAATTGACATAGTGCGGGAAAATTACATATTCACAGAGCAGTTACTGAAAAATAACCTGGAGTGATTATGCAGATCTTTGCTGTTTGATTGGCTAATGATAGGTTTCAGGCAATCACAGTACAGGTAATGGCACATTATGCGGTTATTTCAACATTAACTTGTGCAAATCAAACAACTATAGTCAATCAGAATGCAAGGAAGTGGATAAATTTTGAGGAAAGAAATAGTAGGATTATTTCAGCAAAGTAACGATCCTTGTGATCAGAAACGATTGATGAGTCTTCTGAAACTTAAGAAAAAATAATCATCTTCAAAGAATGAGAAAGCATGGAGAATATCAGTTTAATTATTATACAAAATTATATGTAAGAGTTTTAGAGATTTAGAAAAAGATAGACCATCTTTGCCAGCTCCACCTCCATGGTCATTTTTACAGAACATCTTTTAGTTTTGGTGTTAATTCAGAGTATAAGACTCAAAGACTTTGAGACTATGTTTTGGGGAGGGATATTCTCATCATGAAGAGATGTCTTTGTCTCTCTGTTTCTTCACGTGTGCAATCTTCAAGGTTGTTTTTTTCTGAAATTGTAACTGAGATGGAAAGTCCAGCTAACAAACAGCTAGGCAATAAGCAAATATTTTAAAAGTAATACGAAAGTTCAAAGACCTGAAAGTTAAATCAAAGCATATGGTATCATCTGTTGAATAGAATAATGATTTTCTCATAAATGGATTTAAGTAAAATAAGTCCTGCATGTTTATACTAGCATAATGTTCATAGATGTGCAAATAAAAAAATACAGGTAATGTCCAATTACCTGTAAGCCATTGCCTTCACTATACTACAGACACTTGCAACATATTGTGGTTTATCCCCATCTAGCAACTCAGCCCCATGCAGCAACTCACTCCCTACTCAGTGGGGTGAGAAAGAAAATCAAAAGAATAAAAGTGAGAAAGCTCATGGGTTGAGATAAGGACAGTTAAAGCAAACCGAGGAATTGTTTTACCACTTCCCATGGGCAGGCAGGTGCTCAGACATCCTAAAAGCAGGGCTCCATTACATGCAACAGGGATTTGGGAAGACAAACTCCAGCACTCCGAATGTCACCGCCTCCTTCTTCTTCACTCACCTTTATATGCTGAGCACGGCACCATATCATATGGAATATCCACTTGAGGGCAGCTGTCCCGACTGTGTCCCCCCCCAGCCTCCTCACTGGTGGGGTAAGAAGGAGAAAAGGCCTTGACTATGTAAATAACTAAAACACCCCTGTGCTATCAATACTGTTTCCAGCACAAACCCAAAACATAGCCCCATGTTAGCTACTATAAAATAAATTAACTCTATCCCTGCTGAAATCAGCACAAATATAGAGGTTCTGGATGTGTTGAGCATTCAGCACCGATTTTTTGGCACAATAGTTGGCGCTCCAGCAGAATCAGTACACCTCAATTAGGGAAGACTAAAGTGTTCTTTCAGTACTGCTTTTCACTATTTCATCATTTTGCTGTGAGTCTCACAAATTGTACTATCTTTGCTATGCTCCAGGTGCTGAACTCTGGGAATGTAACCTTTGAGTGACAAATAGTACTAAAAAAAAATGAATTTTAGGTTTCCAGTGTGCAAAGAAAAGGTTGAAAAGGTGAATACAATTTGCCAAGAAGGCAAATGGAAAGCATTATAACTATTTTCTGCTATTTCTTGTTCATGTTATTTTCGATTTTTTTTTTACTTTTTTCCTTCCCCTCAGAGTCTTTATGGGTCCTTTCCCAAAGAGCAGAAAGTTGGAGTTTAGTGTTAATGTTCACAGAATGTTCTAAATCTTCCTCTTGCAAAGGGTGGGGAGAAGTGGCATGAGCACTAGGCACATCAAAGATCTCGGTTTGGAAGAATGAGTCTTTATTGGTATCATTGTATTACTTTTGGGAAGCTAGAGGCCAGAATGAATTAGCTACAGGGAGATTGCACACAATTGTATCGTATTGGTTGGGTCTGTTGGAGAGGGTCTGGAGGAGGGGCACAAAGATTATTAGAGGGATGGAGCACCTCTCCTACAAGGACAAGCTGAAGGAGTTGGGTCTGTTCAACCTGGAGAACACTCTAGGGAGATGTTATAGCAGTCTTCCAGTACTTGAAGGGGACTACAGGAAAGCTGGAGGGGACTTTTTGTAAGGGCATGTGGTGATAGGACAAGGGACAGTGTTTTTAAACTAGAGCAGGTTAGATTAAGATTAGACCTTTGGAAGAAGTTCTTTACTATGAAGGTAGTGAGACACTGGAACAGGTTGCCCAGGGAAACTTTTTTAATTTTAATTTCAATTTTTAGTCCTAGTAAAAACATCATTTTTTTCTTTCATGCCCTGTTACATCAGATACAATATTCTTCAGCAGGATTCCACATTCCTACTGGTATGCTCCATATTGTTGCTAGTGACAACAAAAGGGAAGGATAAGGTCTCAAACTTCCTTCATTTCCAAACACAAAGTGCATCCAGATTAAGTCCAGTTCAACAGCATAAACTGGCGACAGAAATTGTGTTTTTAAAATTCTTTCTCTGTATTTTAGATTCATGTTTTATTCATTTAAAGCATTTGGAGTACGATATGTTGTAGATTTAATTATATTTAGCATATCAGGCTGGAATGATTGACTTCTTCTCTGCATTCCCTTCAACATTTTTATTAGCAGAGGTCTCCAGTGAATGTGTATTCTGTAGATAGATCGTTCACCATGAGGAGAAAGGGCACATTGTAGTACCACGGAAATATGGTTGCAAATGACTTACTTTGAAGGGCTTAAGTGGCTGGCATAGCTTAGAGTAAATTGCTCTGCTAACAGTGCAAAGGTGCTGGAATCTGTTCCCTAACACGTTACACCACGGTACAACAGTTCAACTTCCTTTGCAACGAGCTCTGCCACTCCTGCTCTGTGCTATGAAGACATGAAGCAATGACTGAAACTTAATTACTATTTGACTGGTACTCAATTGCCCGTGATTTGTGATGGAGGGTTTTCCTATTTGTAGTCCATCATAAAATATCCTTGCACTAATTGGTATTGTGACTGATGTTTGGGTATTACTACTATTACTTGCCACAGAATTCCTGTGGGCCAGACTGGTAGTCCCCCTTTTCACCCTGGCTAGCAATTAGGTAATGCTGTTGCCCTTTTATGTCAGAGAAACTCATCCATCTCTATTTCTGAGCTTCATCATATGTAATATAATTGACTGAAAATGAAAAATTCAGGAAGGAGATCAAAATTTTGCAAAACGATATTTGTTGTAAAGAACCCGACAGAGAGATCAGTGCTAAACTAGAAAAATATTCTCACATGACTCAATTTCTGCTACTGCTCCTTCTCTAAATATTCGTAAAACCATAGTAAGACAGTGTGGCCAGTAAAGGCATGGGCCTTTCTGTAGAAATGGCAAAGAACAAACAGAAATGGAAACCGTGACTAGTGCCATGAATATTTGCACAGACAAATTCACTTAGTATCAACAGAAAGGAACAGCGATGTCATAGGAATAGCTGAGAGTCAGGCACAGCAGGAGAAGGAAGCATGAGTAGGAAGGGCGAATGTCTAGAGCAACACTGGGAGACTTTTTCAGTGTATTTTATGGTAAGTTGGGGGACTGATTTTTTTCAGTATCATCTTTGGTTCAGATCACATCGTGTTAGCCAGATATCTGCATGCTCTACTTATGCTGTCAGTACAAAATTGTTTGGGCTAGAAAGGTTACAAATCTTCATTGGTAATGGATGAGTTCAGAAGTTGGATCACAATCAAAATGTAAGTGCCTTTGAAAAGAAAAAATGAAAGTTAGTGAGTAGAATAGGATTCATTATTAACAAGTTGAGACTTTTTAATAATACATGGGCTGCAGATTAATTCATTTTCATAGTTATTCCTACTTACTTTGGTTTTTGAGTACACAGAGCTTTTATTTCAATGAATAGCAAGTAAAGTTCTGTTACTCATAGAAGAAGTCCTTGTGCATTGCAACTAATATTTAAGCTTTCTAAAAAATGATGTCTTTGTGTAGAGAACACAAAGTGCTTAATATTTCTGTGCAGTAAAACGCCAGAAAACAAATGCCAGTTCCGCATATCAGGTTTTTTCATCAAGTGTCTACAGTGAATACAAGGTTATGGAAAAAAAAATACAAATTTACTGCCGTTCTTGTTTGTCGTTCAAAGTAGCCATTAGAATCAAATGTTTCTAGTTATTGTCAGGTTCTCCCCCTGCTGTTTGTGATAGCTTTAGAGGAAAATCCTCTATATTTTATCATTCAAAGCTCCTTTATATATAAGTTTACCTACAACAAAGGCAGGGGAGTAATTTCAATCAAATGTGCAATATTAGATGCTAATCACAGCTCAAAATAAATCGTGATAAAAACCTTATCATTTACCACGTTTTTCTGGATGCTAAATGTGCATTTCAATGTGAAAAGGGAAGAGCAGAGAGCTCTCCTGTTCTTCAGTGACATTAAACCCTGGGGCTCCAGTACGTCGCAGCCGAATGCCTCGTAGAACGCAACATGAAAAGCTGCAGATTAACTGTATTTAGATGCACTGGTTTGATGTAACATCAGCTTGCTCGAATTAATGTCCTGTGACAAGCCTTCCCTTGCAAACCTTTAGAAACAAACTGCTTCTTTGGCTACAGTTTTAAGCTTGGCGACAGCCCCTGGTAGATTCTGCATTGTTTCTCAGACACTATTTTTTGGACAAAGTCGAATCATCATCTGTGAAGGACTAACTACCCAAAGGGTATAAACCCAATTGCTAGTGGTTTATTCAGCTTTGACACTGCTCAGACTGATCCTTACTGCCTTTTGTAAAACAAGCAGGCAAGGGAAAGGCTCCAGAGACTTTCTTCTCTTCATTTCTGTAATAGTTTTCTTGCCACAGGAGACTTAAGAAGATTTGTATTGCCTGCTTTCTTTTCATTAACAGTGAGTGCAATGCTGTTGGGTAAGTTAATGTGTGAGACTATAAAAGGAAAAGAACAAGATTTTTTTTTTTTAAAGTGTATTTGCTCATTAAGTAATTTTATTTTTCTTGATTTATTCTGTATGGGATGCTGAGAAAAATAAAGTAACATGTAACAGTTGAGATATTTTCCATTGTTCTCAGGCAGATGAAGCATCAGAATGTAGCTATAGTCTGTTTCTTGAATGTGATATTATGCTTAACTGTTTTTTTGGCACCAGCTTGTTGCAATTCTTGTTATTAGACTGACAAAGAAACCTGATTGACTTTTCAACACAGTCATACTTCCTGTCATGAAATGTAATAATATGTAATGATTTCTTTGTATTCCTGTATGCAGCAAAATGCATCAGTCTTTGAGCCTTACTTTGACCACTATATTGTACTAACCTTCTGTATTTAACTACCATTAGGTGATTTACTCTGTATTTCATTCTGATTGTTTACTTTAATGAAAACTCCAAAGTTTGGCAAATGGATTTCTACTTTTCTTAGTACAATAGCTATTTGCATCAGATTAAAATTTGAGTCTGTGTGGAAGCATTTCAACACTCAGTTTTGTGTGTTGTGATAGTTAAGGTGTAAATCCATGCTATGTATACACAGATAGCATTTTTTAAAAAAAATTAATACCATGTCATCATCATTATTATCATTTTCCCAAAATCTCTGGGCTCATAAAATTTGCTATGAACAGTGCAGAATAGATAATGAGTATAAATTAACCTTAGAGAATAATCATCATAGAAGGCAAGTAATATAGTTTAAAATTTGTATCTGATGGATTGATGGATCATAACTCATGCAGGACATACATATGTTAAGAAGAGTGAACCTGATGATAAATGTTAATAGTCATTAAAGGATTACTGGGTGTTACATCTCTGACCTTTTTAATCATGCTACTCATCAGCATCATATGTAGTCTTCTCTAATACTTTTGTTGTCTTGTGTACTATGTATGTTTGTTCTTTTCCCTTGTCCCACAACACAAACTTTTTTTTTTTTTTTAAAGAGGGTGAGCACAGCAACTATTCTCTGCCTGGTGGGTCTGTGTTATACATATAATATATTTTTCCAAATGCCAAATTTTATTGTGGGTTTTTTTTTCCAAAATAGTTACTAGTATATTCTTTGACATTCTGAAGCATTCAAGCAGAGATAACTGTTGATAGAAGTAACTCAGCACTGTTTCATATTTATAGAAATCACATTACCTCCAGCTACACTTGTCAGCAACTCTGCTCTTTTGATTCTCAGTTGCCCAAGAACTGTAGCTTGAAGCATTATCAGTATGTGATATCATTAATCAAGAAACAAGTTATACTTTGTGTTATTTTTATTTGTATGCACATGACTAAAAAATACCAATCACAGTTATTCAGTCCTCAGAAAACTATAGTCATTGCTTAATGATTTACTTGTCTTCTATTTGTGTTGTTTTAATAAGACAGAGACATAGTTCACTGGAATCTAACATAGATCATGGCCTAAAAATGGCCCCTAGTTATAAGTATTGTAGGAAAGTGAATCGTATTTCTTAGAGAAGCATTTGGCTCTCAGATGGAATTTATTATCATTTTGTAAGATGTGGTTCTTTATTTTTTTGGCAAGTAAGTGTGCCTTTTCCAATAGTTGACCTTGGTGGTATTTTATTTTTTTTAGCTACAATAGCTCAGTAATGATTTGGAAAAGATAGCTTCTTGTTAAATCTGAAGCTCTGCTCAGTTGTGGTGCAGGGGCATTTGCAGTTTGCTGACCAAAGCCTACCAGATAACTCCAAGATCTTATTCCTTGATATAATAATTAGAACATCTCTGGATAGTATGTATGAGCAAACATACCTACAAGAAACACATGGATGCATTTTTTTGAAATTTAACATGATTAATCTGTTTGCTCTCCTTATGAAATGTGCATTAGGTCTGGTACAGCTATTGACTTTCTTTTTCCACTTCCTTGCATTGTGTGTATTGATCTATCTTCATTAAAAGTTTTATTCCATGGTAAGCAAAGGATAAACTTCTTTCATCACATGACGTCAATATCAACATTTAGCGCCTGAATAGAGTCAATTTATCACTGTGTTGTCTGTATGTGATACCCCAACAGCAGTGTGGAAAGCAGAGGAAAAAAGCAAAATTGCTACAGTGGTCCAAACTTGAAGTTTTGGAGCTATACCCCATAGACCTCGGCAGTGACACAGGGGTGATTATACACAAAAAGAATTCAGTGTAGTTCTGATTCATTCCACCTTCCTCTACCTTTCAAATACTTTTGAAAGATTTTAACTCAAAAAATGAAATGCAGGTGTATTTCTGCTGCTGCAAACAATTATGTGGGCTTTTGTTTTTCCTCTTAAAGGTCCTTGTTACATATATTTTTATAGGATATTTTATATTTGTAGAAAGAAATCTTTTGCATAACCTTTTAGCAGTACATAACCTGTAATAATTTTTTTTCAGAGACTATTTTTAACAGCCTCCAAGGAGTCTGATCAGCGTTCTTTATTCATTCAAACTCCGATTGAGTTCAATAGGTGTTTTCATGATTGAAAGAACGAGTAAAGAATGTTGAACAGTTAGCTTATTCAAATGCAAGCAAATCTTATAGGCTGTATTTTCATAGGGAATTTAACAGTCTCGTTATTATACACAGAAGAAGCCTAAGCTCTCATGAGGTATTTGGGTGCCAAAAAGATGGCATCTACTATTTTAGAGCTATTTGTTATTTTGACAGCCTGGCTCCAGGCTACATTGCATGGGATAAACCCTTAATTCTACATAACAACTAATGAAATATTACTGCTTCACTGACTCTCTTCACATGATTAAAAGAGATTAACTTTCCTTACCATCACTTCAAATTAATACCTGATGCTATACCTGCTCTTGAATCCTACTGTTGTTTTTTGAAATGTCTGTATGGGATTTTTCTTCTCTATGTAACGCGGTCCTCATTGTAGCAGAAAGAAATAAGACCTAGTCATCTTGTCATATGGTATGACACCTTTTAAGGAAAAAAATTATCATGAAATTGGCAAGTAGCTTGGGAAAGAGTTCTTAATGTTCTTTGTGTTAATCAGGTGACTCCCGAGGGGACAGGAGGTCTGGAGAGCACAGCTAGAGGGCCACAGAAACTCCCAGAAAGGGAATGAAGAAATCTGTGTGTATGTACCACAGTATGTCTCAAAAGAGAAGACTGAACAGTTTTGAACAAGCACAGGGAAATATGGGAGATTGAAGCAGACTTTGTGAGTTGGGAAGATTGTCCATATCCTGGCAGACATTGGAGATGGGTTGTGAAGCCCACTAGTAAAAAGGAAAAATATGTCTGATTATAGCCCAAAGGAGGAGATAATGTATGAGAAAGGCTTTCCAGAAATATGAAGCAGGCCTCCTAAAGGTAAGAGCTGCCTCAAAAGAAGCTGTGGTAGAGCTAGGGGTCCAAATACATTGGAGAAGAAAGAGTTTGTGTCCACTTTATAAAATCCCTGAGTAAGTATTTTGTCCTGTGATTTGAAAATTCCTGGGTAAACCGTGGCACCAGGTGAAGGCACAGAAGGCATCTGCAGGACCATCTATGCTGTTAGTGAATACTACAAGATAGAAGAATGCAGATGGATTCCAGTTCTTTCTGCTTACCAGAAGTGAACCTTCTTTACTCTGGAAGTGATGTACCTATGTTAATGTGTGCTGTTACCAACTAATTTTTTTGTGTCATGCTATGCAAATTGGCTAGAGGCATTCTGGACTTCATCTCCTTGGATACCAGTCAGGTATCCAAGTTGGAGAAAATGCAGCAAGGTAGACCTTCACTATATTACCCAGGACATCCCCAGAGCATGCCCTTGTGCAGTGTGATGTTTTTTTGAAACAACTGTAAACAAAACTGTCTGGATTGCTAAGTATGCAAGAGAAGCGTAACCTATTAGTACTTTCAAAAGAAGTTGGATAAGCTTTTTATATAGGTGTTTAGATGAACACTATTTACATAGAGAAGATATCAGATAAAGGCAAGATTTTCTCTTTCATATCAACATTAATCTATTGTAGGATGAAATCTTATCTGCCATTATTAAAGTGGTTCACAAAGTAGGGACTCTTAAGTTTTCAACTACTTCATGAGGATTCTCAGATTTCAAAGTTCTTTCAAGAACGGTCTACTGGATACTTCTGCAAGAGCTGTCTTTCTTGATTTGCATAATTCAGTTAGGGAATTGTAAGGAAGGGAAGATGGTAAAACGTGTTCAGATGATAGCTCTGTTAATAAGGAGACAATGTGGGTTGCTGCAAGGTACATAGAGGAGGAATGCTAGTTAAGGGTCCAATTTATTTGCGTTGTTCAAAACCATAAAACTTGCTAGTATAAGAAAATTTGAAAAACAGGTTTTAATGAATGTCATAGGATTTTTTTTTCACTGCATTTGAAAATCTCAAATATATGAATGGAATTTGCTGTATAAAGGGAAGTTTCGTTGAGGAGTAAATTTTCCACACCATATGAGAGAGATGTCGTGGAAACGTCTATAATTAGAGAGCATTACATCTGTGATGCTTGTTGAGTTGTGCAGTATTTTATTGAAGACAAAAGAGTTCTTTCAAATGTATTAATTTACTTTGGGGTGTTTTGCCCCATTGTGATGAGAAGCAAATGCTGCAGAAAAAGTAAAATTACTCCAGCATATTATTGGGATGCTAACTTCATCTCTGAGAGTAAGAAAATTCTTTGTACAACTCCTTTTTACATAACTTCAGCTCTTCATAATTATGGCATAATCAGCTCTTAGTCTGCACTGAAGTTTCTATTTTAGAGCTCCTCCTGGGCTATCCCTCCTTTCCAGGATTTATTTTAAGTCCAACTGGAAACTGCTCTTTCTATGTATATTTTGTTTATCTCTTTCTGTTTCCCTATCTTTCTTTCCTGGTGCTTCCTCAAATATTTATTCCCCAGTCAGTTGCTCCTGTCTTCTTTTTCTTCCCCTGGACCTGCATATAAGAGCAGTTGCTGTTGCACATTCTTTTCCTGTACTGCCTTGTACTGTGGGTAATATAAATGACTTACAGACATAGTTTATAGGCTTAACATCTGGAGTCAGGGTCTTCTCATATTTGCTCAACCACATGACATAAACAGTGCAGATTCAAAAAAAAAAAAAAAGCTAACCAGCATCAAAATCAAAACTGAAGTGCATCTCTCTCATGAACCTGAGACTTTTAATCAAGATGAAAAGACTATGTATGTGTGTGTGTATACATATCACATGTAAAGAATATATCTGTCATATGTTTTAGGTATATACTAAACAAGAACAATTGCTGGCAAAGAGTAACTGTTCTCATATGGATGAAATTCCATAAAGAACTTTTCTTTGTAGAGAGCAAATGCAGTTAGGTCTGACAGGTCTTGATAGTTGGTTTCATGGGAACAGCTGAGAACTTTAATTCAAAGCACTATTATGTCGAGCTGCATTACAGCTCTAGCTGCATTCCCAGATCAACAGACACTTCTCTCGCAGGCTTACTTGAAAGATTTTAGCAAGGTGTTTATCTGTGATAAGTCTTTATTGCTCCTGATATGGGAAGTCCTTGGTGACCAGCCAGAGAATCTTTATCTAAGTAATTTGTCCTATTGAAGCATCTTTCACAACTGCTCTGTTGAACTCAGCAGATTTATATTGTTCAGGCTTGATAAGTGGTTCATTGATCAGTTTTCTTTCTATGATGAGAGAGTGCAGTAGAATAGTATAATCTATGCTTCTTATGCTGACCTTATGCTGACTGAGAATAATGCAACATAATGCACCTACATTTTTGTGAAATTTCCTCAGGCTGGCCCTGAAGGGGTACATTTTATCATCCATTTGGCATGCTCTGTATATCTGTTCATACTAGAGCTGATATCCTTTTTATCAAAGTCCATCTTTCATGTCCTTATGTCAAGTTTTATTTTATGATTTTTGTAAAGCAGAGAACTGGAATGATGTCCATTAACACAAAAGTCACTTCAGTCTCCCTGACATGAGACTGACTTGGTTCAGCACCTCTTGGATGAAACAGCTGTATTAATCTTTAACCTCTGTAGAAGTACCCTTTAAATCAATAAGAATAAATGAGAAAGGATTAATGTGCTCAAATCACTTGAGAATGCTTCTGTTCATGAGGTTGGCAAGTGTCTAGGACCAGTCAAGCGGTTAACAAACATCTGTGACAATTCATGTCTTTAATATACATTTACATTATTTTAAAAAGTCTCTCTCATTACCTTTTCAACACAAAGCCAATACATGTTTCACCTGCTCCATGAGGTAGTATAGATTTGTTTTATTATAGTGGGTTGGTCTTTTAAAAGCCACACACCTGTACCTGACCTGAAAAGGTATGGGAGACAATAAAAATTACTAGCAGTCCTATAGCTTATTTAGTTACTGATCAATTTTAGTAAATGGTGATGAGCATGTTCTTACCCAAACTGTATGTTAAAATTTAGCATCCTAACCAACATCCATAAATTTGGAGAAGGGTGAAAGAGTTTTTTTTTGTATCTGCTATCTTAAACATTTATCTTTCCATACAGTAAAATAGACATGTAATAGTTGGATCTGGATTCCAGGTTGGGTTCAACAGCCTCACTCCTCTTACAATTTACTTCTTTAAACAGCTTTAAACAGTGACCTGTGCTAGGCAAGAATCACTTGGTTTCTGTCAAACTCTTTCACTACCCGATGTCTTTGGGACCATAGAGGATGAGGCTGATATGTTGTGGGGAAGGCTAATACCTTCTCACAGTTCTGAGGTAGATAAAGCTCAAAAATATCTTGCAGCTGTAAAAAAGAAGAAGAGTTTGTTTGCATGTTCTGATATTTCTTCTAAGTTTTACTTTGAAAAAAAAAAAAGAAGTCCCCCAAAACACTTATATGAGGCCGTTCTTGGCGAGGAGAACAAGAGGCTGACCTTTTTACGTTACCAAGTGGTAGTTTTACTGAGAGTAGGAATGGCAGCTGGAGAATCCACTCTGAAGAAAACTAAGCCCCTAGCTTGCCATCAGGACAGGTTTCTGGCACTGTTATCACTCTTGAATGAATCTGTTTTTATTAGCTGTGAGGTATATTAATTAACATTCATTTATTCTTTAATCAAGCCATTTTCTTCTTCATAAATCAGAAGTACTTTTACAACATAGACATCTTGTTGTTACAGTCTCCTAGCAACAGAAACTTTTCTTGGGCTGACATTTGCTGTCTCAAGCGTTCTGTATCCAAATTGCTTTGAATAGCCTTAATTTTCCACAGAATTTCTAAAATTTAATCAGTCTCATCTTTCGTTAGTTTGATTTTCTAACAAAAGCATCTGATTAAGTTATTTCTTGAGCCTTGGTTATAGGATCATCCCAAATGTGAGTATTTCACATCATGGCACACACAAAAAAAATCTCACCCCATTGTGCCTACATCTCAAATGAGATACATTACTAAGATATATTGTTTCTCAAGCATCCTCAGAATCTGTGATCTTGAAGCAAACTTCTGCAGATATTCTTTTAACTGACACAGAGCTTTTGCAGTTACTGCAATCGATCATTGTTAACAAAATTTGTACCAGATGATCTCACTGCCTGACATTTAGAAGTGGTGATGGAAGGAAAGATGAAATGTATGTTTGCAAACTTCTGAATACTTTCTGTGGTTGTAAGGGTACTCTGCTTCACATCTAAATAGATAAAGCAAGATGGAAAATTTCAGAGCAGAAAAGAAAAACCAGAAAGTCCTTTTTTTATGCAAAACCAATGTATATCAGTGAAGAACAGTGACAGTTATTCATCCAGATTGTAAAAAGGGAGACCTCTGGTTGTAGTGCATCAAGCAGTCCACTGACTTATTGTCAGCTTTATCACTCTGAGACTGCCTCACACATACCTGTGAGGGACTACAGGCCCACCTGAAATTGTTGGCATCATTGTTGCTGTGTATGCAGCAAATGCACCTACGGTATATATAAGAGATGTCCTACTCCTTAAGGTCCGAGTCATGTGTTGTGAGCAAGTCCGAGACTGACTATCATGCAGTAGTTGATTGCAGCAACAGTTTTTCAAGGCTACCTGAAGTTTGGAAATTCTGGGCAAATGTGTGTTTTCAAAATATTCTAGGTTCACTATTTCAGGAAGAAAAGAGCTTGGGTATAGGAAAATTTAGATACATGCTAGCACTTGGATAGATCATCCTCATGTTGATCTTTGAGTTCACCTCAATTTATTGCGAACTATACAGGTGCTGAATGGCTGAACTTAGAACTTGACATTGCTTGTTTCTGTCTGGCCTCTAATGCTCTTTATGCAGTCACAAACCTTCAATTATTGCTACAAGATTTCTGTTGCGCTTACCTCTGGAACTGATGGTGTATTCCTGAGGAGTGTGTACTCCCAAAGTGCAGATCCATTAGTTCCTGTCTATCACCTTATACATACATACATATACATATATATATATATATATAAAACCAAGTTTTTAAAGCAGTACTAGATGCAGAGGGATTGTACATCTGCAAATAGGTTCATGGGTTTTCATACCTTTTGATTATCATCATGTAGACAGGAGTGATTTTTTTCCCCATCCCTTGTTAAATTCCTAGCTCCTCATTAAAATTGTTTGATTCCTGGCTCTTGACAATTTTATCAGGTAGCGGTTGCCATCAGTAAATTATGTGTTTCCTCCTTATGGATTTGTACAACCATAGAGGTATTTTTAGGAAAGTGTGTGAGTGTGATGCATGAATTAGTATAACAGTATTGGGGTGGTTTTTTTTTTCCTAGACATTCTACCTGCTTGATCTCTGATTTGTCCTTATTTTTTATCCAAGTGCCATACAGTCTACTGCTTCCCTGGGGTTCTGACACCACTTTGGAACTACCTAGTCTTGGTTATAATCAATATGGCTCAGTTTATTGTATTTTAAGACAGACTGCAACCACAGCAACAGTCTTTTTCTTAGTTATATATGTTGCATAAATACCATTTTTTAATGTATGAAAATGCATGATGTTCTGTATGTAGTAGGATTGTGGTAATGCTCTGCGGCTTTCTGAATCAAAGTATTTTGAAGTAAATTGGGAACCAGCTATCCATGCAGATGGGAACCTGGGAGCAATCTGGTTCTCGGAGACTCAACAGTTACTACCTTGGGGAGGGTCCTCACAAACCTTATATTGGGTCACTATGGAAACATGAAAAGGAATAATTCTATAAGAAGCCAGATGGTTTTCTAGTACTAATGTTGCAGATGATTTTGATGCTGTTTTTTGTGGAATTATTTCATTTTAACAAATGGAAGTTTGTTGATCATGAGAGATTTCTATTTTGGCTTTGTAAGAGCTGATATTTTTTTGCTAGTATGTGTTTGGAATAGGTTTAGGATCTCATAGGATTAAGTGCAGTTATTGACTTGTGGGAAAGCCTGCATAGTTTATGTGTGTTTCTTAAGTCCTGCATTTCATAACCTTATTTGAATAAAAGGAGTAGAGATGGGCTGTTGCAGACCTTATTTCTCCATGCAAGAAAGTGTCAAGAAGGAAAGGAAATGAGTGAAGTTCACACTCCTGCAGAGATCAGAAGCTCCAGATTCTTGGCACGTTCTTCTGTAGTTCAGAAATTCTGTGATGCTGAAACCAGAAAGCCTTGCTTAATAAATAAGTGTTTAATAAGGAGATGGCTACTAAAGATGAAAGCAGATTAAATAGTACGGCAGATTGATCCGTGAACCAACTCCCTCAAGCTTGCTGTTTACTGACAGCCTTTCATTCTTCATGGTTTCCTGCAGCACCTCATCTCTCTAAAGCTTCTTGCTCTCTTACCAAATGACTGCTTTATTTCTTATTCCTTGGGAGGTAATAGCCTTAGGTCCCATTCTCATACTTACACAGACCCTCTCATGACAAACTTTTTTCCTGATGACTGTTCCAAATGTTGACAGGAGACTTCCAGACCATGCCTACAGTACTTAAGATGGTAGCTCGTGCTTCTGAAGCCAAATTCCTTGCCTGTTCTCACTGGTGCCTTTATAGAGTTAAACCATGTGGCCATTAACACAATATTCTCAAGGTATTTTGCTCTGCAAAAATGCTAAACTGGCCTTGGAAGGGGCAACATTTGCTGCCACAGTAAGGTCCAAAGTCTTCCTCGTTCCAAGAGTGATGAGCAGAGAGCTACATCACTGGATGAACTAATGCATTATAGCACTCTCAGTCTTGTTGTGGATGTTGAATTTTCGGAGACTCCTTAATATAGTGTCTGGAACTCTTCCTCTGGCTTTACTGGCCAAACCCTTCCTCTGCCTAGCTGAGATTAACATTTTCCGCCCTGTATGCCTTACCTTTACCTGCACTACACACGTTCATAAGCCCAACAGCTTTTTCCCTCTTAGCAGGTGACATAAAAAGCAAATGTACTTGCCTCTCCCTCTAGCAAGTAGAGGCAAAATTAGCGACTTGTCTTTTTGAGAAGGCATGAGTCTAGCCCAAAACCAGTTGTCATGAATATGCAAGTTCCTCAGCAGAAGAAAAATAAAGTGTCTATCTGATGGCTTGAAACCTTCCTCTTTTTCTTTTTTTTTTGGGGGGGGGCGCAATACAGACACCGTTAAATCTCCTTTGGTCAGGGCTCAGAAATGATCTCACAAATTGGTGGGGACTCTGTGCATTGAGAATCTTTTCAGTCTAGATTCTCTCTGCCTCGGGGACAAGCTTTGCAGGTTAAGAGAAGATAATTTTTTTTTCTCCTGGGTGTCCTGGAAATTGTTAATGCTATTTATGCTCTTCAACAATGTGAAAACATATTTAAATCTCTTTTTAAGGGGGAACAAACAAGCAAAGATACTCTTAGCATAAACACTTTAGGTAACCTTGTTCTAGTCTGCTCAGGTAAAATAGACTTCTATTCACTTATAAAATTGAAGGTTTTTCTAAATCCTCAGACACTGTTTCTGTGACTATTTTGTGCAAGTGTAAGTCTTGATTAAAGACATCAAAAGAAGATGAAAAATAATATAAACATGTCTTTATACTGCCATCATTTTTGATGCTTTATGCTGTTGATGAATTCAGTGATCTTTCACCTAATAGGTTAGATCTAGGAAAAACAGTGTAAACTCAAGTTTAGAAAAATCAGAAAAAAAACTCTCAAGCTTGTACCACAAACATATGTCATATATTCATAGTTGAACTCAATTGCAGAGGCACAATGGAACAAGTAAATATCTGTAATATCTTTTGAATATCAGACAGAACCAAAATAGAGAATATTGAGAACAGATGACAGAACAGGAGACTGTAGATGTTCTGCATCACAGATGCTTGCTGCATCTTGATTTTTCTGAATTCTTTAACTCCAGTTTTTGTCATCATTAATGTACACATTATATTGTATTTTGAGGACTAGTTCTTCAGTGTAAAGTCATATGAAACATAGCAATGGTCTAATATGTAATGAAGGTGAAAAATTTTTGAAGTCCCATAAAACAATTTAGTTACATTAATTGCAAGATCCATGAATCTCTTGGCTTCTGCTATGCATGGGGGTCAACATATGGTTTCACAGAAGCACAGAATGTTAGGGGTTGGAAGGAACCTCGAAAGATCATCCAGCCCAATCCCCCTGCCAGAGCAGGATCACCTAGAGTAGGTTATACAGGAATGCCTCTAGGCATTTCCCACAGGAATTTTCTAGATGCTTCTAATGTTTGGTATTAAATTTTCATCTCTGGGGTTGATAGGCTTATTTTATTGTATTAATTACAGCAAATCCAGCAATGCTGATTTGATCTTTTTTCATATGGAAAATTGATTTTTATGTTACAAAGCTCTAAGGTCCATGACTGTAGTGGTGTGAGAAAGGACACAAATGGTGCTTATACAAATTCAGGAAAAAAACAGTTACCTAAGTATTAAGACTTGTATTTAAATACTTATTTTTCCATTTTGCTGTAGAAGATAGATGTTGATCTCTGATCCAGATGTGTATTTTTTTCTGTCTTTCTTTTTGAAGGTACACTGTATATCTTCAGTAATTCTAGCAATAGGAATTCACAAAGGGGTCTCATATTATCATCTACTTGAGGAATGATAATGTAGTCTGAGGAGAACTCTCGTTATGCCTTTGCAAAGATTAGTAATTATTGTATTGAAATATAATCTTTCCCTTGGAAATGAACCCCTGACAAACTTATCTGATGAAATCACCCATCAGTTTCTGAAATATATAGTTATCTCTTTGTGTCTGACTTCAGTTTCTGCCATGATGCCTTATTTCCTTTTGAAACCATAGAAAGAAAGAAAGAAAAAAATTGTTTGACATTTTTTGAGAAGCCTAATCTCTTTTATTATGAATACAGCTTTTAAAATATATTTTTCAGTCATTTTTTTTTTTTTTCCATGCATAGTGATAATACATCTCGGCGGTTTAGATGTTATGGCCACAAGTATCTTCCCGTTCCTTTCAGTTCAGATGCCCTATTTGCTGTTTACACCAGAAACTCGTAAGATGGTACTGTCAATCTGAACTTGCTATTTGAAGTCATGGGATTCAGTCAAATATCTATGATTAGCAACTGACTTTCTTTTTAAGTACTCACCCTAATTACTATTTACAGTTGATATAGATTACAGATAACAATGAACTCTTAGATCATTATTTAATTATTGTTGATCTTTGTAATGATGATGGACCATACAATAAAGTGATTTAAAGTAGAGCAGTTTA
This sequence comes from Trogon surrucura, assembly GCA_020746105.1. Taxonomy (NCBI): domain Eukaryota; kingdom Metazoa; phylum Chordata; class Aves; order Trogoniformes; family Trogonidae; genus Trogon; species Trogon surrucura. Next base: position 15,163,720 of record CM036622.1, on the reverse strand, counting down.
ATAGTGCTGATAATAGTTAGAATCATCATTCCAGACAATTGAAAACAGGTTTGACAATTGCAAATAGTAGATGTCATGTTGCTTTTTGAATTAAAGCTGATTATAATTAATTTTATGTGACGCAATTAGAAGCACTTCTTTTAAGCTAGTTTTAAGAACTCTAACTTACAGATAAAAAACAGAACTCACCCTCTTCCGAGATTTAAAAATTAAAGTTCTAATCCAGAAAAGCTATAAACTGAGCAGTAACTCTTAGTGATAAATCTCCTAACGTTAAGCATAAGACGTTATTTGAAATTCCTCCAAACATCAACAAAATTGTTCCTCTACACAATTTGTTAAAAACAAATAATACCACTGTTTGTTTTCTGAGTGATGTAGGAGCTCACCTGCCATAAATCTTGATTTTGATAAAGTGTTTCACACTAGGCTGTTAGCAGAATTTTTACTTTGCTTTGGAGGGTAGGTAATCTATTCGGTAAGGGAAATTGTGGTATTGGTGTCTACTCTTCATGGTATGCTTGAAAGGCATATTTTTATTCATGAAGAAGTAAATTCTCACCCAAACACCAAAGATTGAGAGTGATTTTGATTGATCCAGGCTTGGCACAATTAGGGAAGTCGTAAAATGTCTAATGAAATATACTTTTTTTCATCATAGAGTTGTTGACTGTGTTCTGTGGTGAAAATTATAAAACCATGGGAAGCAGTGACATACTTTATTCATTTAGGACATGACATTGTCAGACACTGTTGATGAAAAGCAGCAGCCCTGATATCCTCCTTTTCACAATACTGCAATTGATTATCGTCTTGGCAAAATCTGAGTAAGGCTGTTCTGAATAAATAAAATATCACTGTCTTCTGAAGAAAATATTAAAAAATTGAAATCCCCTTTTTGTAGTTGCAGTAAGGACACTCAGACTTGGGACAGTTGTGATTTTTTTTTTCTTTGTATGTGAATCACTGATTCTTATGCCACTTTTTGAGTTGATCTGCTTATGTGGGTCTTTATATATAAAGATCATTCCTTTCAGCTTGTAGAGATTATCCTATTACTCTGTTCAAGAAAAAAGGTAATAAACTCTAAATCTTAAAAATACCAAGGAGCAGTCATAATTAGAGTTATGGAAGCTTAGGAGAATCCTCCCAAGAAGCAGGAGGCTGAGGTGTGGGTTTTTTACCTTCAAATCTGTAGTTACTTGTCTCAACTAGAACAGCTCTGTTCAAACTTACTGTGAAGAATGTCACACCATCAAATCTTTAGTTTCTCTGGAATGTGACATGAAATCTGGGCATTTTGCTGTATCTTTTGGTGAATTCCTGTCAAGTCAATCAAATTATCCCTTTCTCTTCTATAGAAGTATCATTGGAATGAAGATCATATTGGTAGAACTGTGATATTACTGTGTTTGTACAAATCTTGTACCTCTGAATTTTGCATATTTAAAAAAAAAGTGCATGTAAAACTTCATTCCAACTTTGTGAAACTGTGAAGCACTTGTGGAAGGAAAAAGCATTTCTAATTTAGAGAAGGTTTTTATTGAAAAAAAAAAAAAGATTCTCAAAATCAAACTACTGTGTTTTATAAAACAGGGTTTCATTGATGTCTTAGCACTCCTAGTACTTATGTCTGTAGAAACATCCTTCATGAGAATATCAGCAAGAAAGCTAGTTTGTGTACTAGAAAATTGTCTGTGATTTCATGGGAAAAATTACCTTATGCTTCCATATTTTTATTTCTTATTTGAAATATGTAGTTAACATTTCTAACATTATTAATGGTAGATATATGCTTTACTAATGAAATAAAAGTGTTCCTTTTACTCTTGTGCTAACATCAAAAACTTAAATAGCTTTTCAGATTTGAAAGCATATGATTTGCTTTAATTTAGTGCCCTGAATTTTGTATTCTACTGGTTAAGCAACAGACCTACAATTATCTGACAGAGGCTGCCTTCTTGACATTTTCCAGCTTATTTCTTATCCTCAAGTAGAGCTGTGTATTTTGCATAAGCTTTAGATAATCATGTAAACTAGTTGCATCACTGAAGTGTTTTTATTTCAAATTCAAATACATTAAGGGTTGCATACATGAGCTTAAAATAGTTTTTGCAAATCTTCTCATCTAATGTCTAACTTCATCTCATTTAAATTGTTCTTGAATCTCTCTCCCTCAGCTTCCCTATCAATGCAAAATCTATTTAAATTTAAATATACAAAAATGTGAGCCACTTAGAATATATCTGCGGAAATTTAAGTATTGACATAGGATATGATAATTAATCCATAATCTCCTTTCTTCTCTTTATCATATGTACTGCATCTACACTCTTATATTATGTTCAGTATTTGGTGGAATTTTTGTGAAGAGTTCTGCATAGGCAAAGCAATGGGGCTCTTCCAAACAATTATTTGTAAAAGTGTTGAAAGATTTGGTTAGAGTTTCTGCTACAGTTTTCTCTGAAAATGCCAAGTGCACTCTAAAATGACTTACAATCCTTTCTAAGGTTTAATGTTAACCACTGATAATAACCCTTTTCCTTAACATGCTGCTGAATAGCAAAACTGCTCTCAGTTTTCTTATAGGACCAAAAAACAGACTTACTGAACTGTCAGCTGCAATAAATGCTAGCTGTAGATCGTACTTAATTCAGCTCAGGCCAGAGCATTTGATGTATAATATAGTGCCATAGGTTGTGCATGCACAGAACATTTTACAGACAAGTATTTGTCTCTTCCCTTCAGCTGTCAGACCAGATAGTCAGCCACAGTCCAGGAGGTTCCTCCAGTGCATCGATGATAATTTTCTGATGCAAATGGTGGAGGAGCCGACTAGGAGAGGAGCACTGCTGGACCTCATCCTCGTTAACAAGGAGGATCTGGTTGAAGCAGTAAAGGTTGAGGGCTGCCTTGGCTGCAGTGACCATGAAATTGTGGAGTTCAGGATCTCATGTAGCAGAAACAAAATAGCAAGCAGAATTGCAACCCTGGACTTTGCCAAGGCAAACTTTGGATTTTTCAAGCAATTACTCGAGAAAATCCCATGGGCAAGGCTGTTTGAAGGTAAAGGGGCCCAAGATAGTTGGTTAGCGTTCAGGGACTGCTTCTACCGTGCTCAAGATCAGAGCATCCCGACACGTAGGAAGTCAAGGAAGGGAGCCAGGAGACCTGCGTGGCTAAACAGGGATCTGCTGGGTAAGCTCAAGGGCAAGAGGAGAATTTACAGATCTTGGAAGGCAGGGCTGGCCACTTGGGAAGAATATAAGGCTGTTGTCCGAGGATGTAGGGAGGCAACTAGGAAAGCAAAGGCCTCCCTTGAATTGAACCTGGCGAGAGGGGTCAAGGACAACAGGAAGAGCTTTTTCAAATCTGGAATATTGTGTCCAGTTCTGGGCCCCTCAGTTCAAGAAGGACAGGGAGCTGCTTGAGAGAGTCCAGCGTAGAGCCACAAAGATGGTGAAGGGAGTGGAGCATCTCCCTTATGAGGAAAGGCTGAAGGAGCTGGATCTCTTTAGCCTGGAGAAGAGGAGGCTGAGGGGTGACCTCATCAATGTTTATAAATATGTCAAGGGGGAATGTCAGGAGGATGGAGCCAGGCTCTTTTCAGCGGCGTCCACTGACAGGACAAGGGGCAATGGGTGGAAGCTGGAACACAGGAGGTTCCAGAAAAATATGAGGAAAAACTTTTTCACTGTGAGGGTGACTGAGCACTGGAACAGGCTGCCTAGGGAGGTTGTGGAATCTCCATCTCTTGAGACATTCAAAACCCGCCTGGACGCGTTCCTGTGCGCTCTAGTGTAGGTGATCCTGCTCTGGCAGGGGGGTTGGACTAGATGATCTTTGAGGTCCCTTCCAACCTTTAACATTCTGTGATTCTGTGATTCTGTGAAATACGTGGCAGATAAAACTAACACCAGAGGCAATGTAGGCCCACTGATGAATGAGGTGGGTGCCTTGGTGACAGAAGATACAGAGAAGGCAGAGTTACTGAATGCCTTCTTTGCCTCTGTCTACTCTGCCGGAGGCTGTCCTGAGGAGCCCCGTTCCCCTGAGGCCCCACAGGAAGTCAGGGCAGTGGAGGAGTTTGCTTTAGTCGATGAGGACTGGGTTAGGGACCAATTAAGCAATCTGGACATCCATAAATCCATGGGTCCAGCTGGGATGCATCCACGGGTGCTGAGGGAGCTGGCTGATGTCATTGCTAGACCACTCTCCATCATCTTTGCCAAGTCTTGGGAGACGGGAGAGGTGCCTGAGGACTGGAGGGAAGCAAATGTCACTGCAGTCTTCAAAAAGGGCAAGAAGAAGGACCCGGGTAACTATAGACCGGTCAGCCTCACCTCCATCCCTGGGAAAGTGATGGAATGACTTATCCTTGGTGCCATCTCAAGGCATATCAGGGATAAGAGGGTCATTAGAGACAGTCAACACGGCTTCACCAAAGGGAAGTCGTGCTTGACTAATGTCATAGCCTTTATGAGGATATAACAAGGTGGATAGATGATGGCAGAGCGGTGGATGTGGTCTACCTTGACTTCAGTAAAGCATTTGACAGAGTCTCCCACAGCATCCTTGCTGCTAAACTGAGGAAGTGTGGTCTAGACTCTTGGGTAGTGAGGTGGACTGCGAACTGGCTAAGGGGAAGAAGCCAAAGAGTTGTGGTCAATGGGGCGGAGTCTGGTTGGAGACCTGTATCCAGTGGAGTGCCTCAAGGGTCGGTACTGGGACCAGTATTATTCAATATATTCATCGATGACTTGGATGAGGGACTAGAGAGTACTATCAGCAAGTTTGCTGATGACACCAAGCTGGGAGGAGTGGCTGACACACCAGAAGGCTGTGCTGCCATCCAGCGAGACCTGGACAGGCTGGAGGGTTGGGCGGGGAAAAATTTAATGAAATACAACAAGGGTAAATGTAGGGTCTTGCATCTGGGTAGGAACAACCCCAGGTTCCAGTATAAGTTGGGGAATGACTTATTAGAGAGCAGTGTAGGGGAAAGGGACCTGGGAGTCTTGGTGGACAGCAGGATGACCATGAGCCAGCAGTGTGCCCTTGTGGCCAGGAAGGCCAATGGCATCCTGGGGTGTATTAGAAGGGGGGTGGTTAGTAGGTCGAGAGAGGTTCTCCTTCCCCTCTACTCTGCCCTGGTGAGACCCCATCTGGAATACTGTGTCCAGTTCTGGGCCCCTCAGTTCAAGAAAGACAGGGAAGTGCTGGAGAGAGTCCAGCACAGGGCAACTAGGATGATTAAGGGAGTGGAGCATCTCCCTTATGAGAAAAGACTGAAGGAGCTGGGGCTCTTTAGTTTGGAGAAGAGGAGGCTGAGGGGTGACCTCATTAATGTTTACAAATATATCAAGGGTGAGTGTCACGAGGATGGAGCCAGGCTCTTCTTGGTGACAACCACTGATAGGACAAGGGGTAATGGGCTGAAACTGGAACATAAGAGGTTCCGCTTAAACTCGAGGAGAAACTTCTTCTCAGTGAGGGTGACGGAGCCCTGGAACAGGCTGCCCAGGGAGGTTGTGGAGTCTCCTTCTCTGGAGACATTCAAGACCTGCCTGGACACGTTCCTGTGTAGCATAGTCTAGGCATTCCTGCTCTGGCAGGGGGATTGGACTTGATGATCTTTCGAGGTCCCTTCCAATCCCTAACATTCTATGATTCTATGATTCTATGATACATCATCGTGTATCATTACCATTTCTAGCAATGACACTCGAACATCTGAGCAAGTGTACATATAAATATAATATGTGGTATAAATACAATATGTGGTAGTTACCACCCTAGGGAGTATTCAAAAGGCATAGACACCTCCTTTAAGAATTAAAATAGTTTAATTCATTTTTATAGCATAAATAAACCAAATATTTATTGATGCTTAACTTGTTCAACCTATGTACTCTCCTTGTGAAAATACAAAGACATCCTCACACTGCACTGAGAGCTAAAGGTGTCCTTTGCACATAAATATACTTTAGAAAATGTTGTGATAAACTGCCAACAGGGAAAAATTAACCAGGGAATTTAAATTCTCAATTTAGGTCAGCTTCATATCTCATAAGCTGAGGGAATTTAAAATAAGAAACAAATAAGTTTTCTAAATTGCACATTTCCTAATTTTCTGAAATAATACCAGGCACTGAAGCCAGATTTTGGAAGGTATTTGGATGTCCAAAGATCCAAAGAGATACTTCCAGGTTGCAAAGAACACTGAGCTGCTTTGACAGGCACTGAAGAAGTTGCCTTTCGGTTTGTGTTATGCATCTCACTTCTGCTAATTATGCAAAGCTTTTATCTGCATTTTGTAGCACCTATTAAAACTAAAAAGAATTTTTAAAATTTGCCTTTCAGTCTCCCAAAAGGAAACCCCTGCTCATGTGTCTGAAAATCTGATCCCTGTTACAGTCATGGAACTGTTAGGACGATTGTATCCCACTTGCTGCAGACTCTGTGTGTGCTCCAGCAGGCACCAAATGTAATGTCCTCTGTGCTTGAACTAGCTGTGTGCATGGAGAGGTTTTACGATTTTGAAATGCTCAGTGCAAGTTGTCGGTACTGCAGGAGACAGACTTTGTGTAGAACAGGTAGAGCCGTCACTAGAGGTGTGAGCTATTCAGTGCTCAACTCTTCACTGTTCCCGGTTGCTGCTAGCCACAGGGGATTGTTTGATTTGGTTTAGAGACGGTGTGGTTGCCTGTTTAATGAATATCGAAATTAAAGCTGTCAAATTAATTTCCTATGGAATACTGAGCAGGAGTCAAATAGCAAAACATTGTAATGCTAATCATTGGTCAAACAGACTACTATAGTAATAATTGTCATTGGCAACAAAATTGTATGTAAAAACTTCACCATGCAAAATACACGTATGTCAACTGGAGCTATTTAAATATTAATAAATAGCTGTAATCTTAATTCCTAGTTATTTCCCTGACTGAATAAAACTTAAGTTAGCAATCTATAAACATTTTAGAAACCAGAAATTATGTTTATTTTTCCATAATATTCCTTATTATCAATGTAAAAGTTCCTATAGGCTACAAGATCTGCTGAACGGGAAAGAACAAAGAGAAAAGTGCACGTTATTTGTGCACCTACTTTCCTAGGTCTTTTCTCAGTGTGTTCGTTCAGTCAAAGAATAAAGATTACAGCCAGTAAATTAGCTTTGTTATTGTACTTGGAAAAAGAAGAAAAAAGTAAAGAAATATTTGACTTTTAAGATAGCATAACAGTTATATTTTATTTGCTAACTCTTAAAATATAATTTATTAAAAATCTAATTTCTCAGGGATTTTGCAAAACCTTTAATTGACTCTCTGAAAACTCAGACGGATGAAATCTTTTCCCTGTTATGATGATGGATTTTCATACCAGCATTAAGTAATCCTAAGTAATTGTTCAGGCTCAGGAAAAAATAAGTAAATTTTTTAATTGCTTATCCTAATTTTTTTTTCTGATGTTGTAGTGCTCAGACTGACAAACTGATGCAAATCCTGTTCTTCATCTATTGATGGTTCTGGGGGACAGTGTCACATATTCTTCCAAAAAGAGGGAGAAAAATAATCTTTAGAGAACTAAATGAAGTGAAAAGCACCTGAAAACACCTTACACGTAATAAACTGAAAATTTAGATATTTCATTTACTTTGACTGTTGAAGATTCATCAAATTGCCTTAAAGACAAAGTGAAGCATGAAAATTTAGGGGAAAACAGTTTATTTGATAGAGTCTTGATAAAAAGAGATCAAAAAAAAAGATAAAAAAAAAAGCTGTGACAAATTTTTAGGAATAACTTTCATTTGTTAGGTTCTTTTCCCATAGTTTTATTTCAGATCCAAAGAATGTAGGAAACGAAAATAAATATACGCTTTGGATATGGAAGCTGAACAATTTCATCTTTACATTGAAACAAAACCAGACTCTGCAAAGACAAATGTAAGATAGGACTGTTAATCAGGTGTTAACTCAAGCAGGCATCAGGAACTCCTGTGCTTGCAAAGAGGAAATTAATCAGCTGTTACGTGACAGGCTCTGCCCCTAGTTAGCGATTCATTAATTTGTTTATTTATTAATTTAATAAATAAACTATTTTAATTATAAATCCAGATCTGAAGCAGTTAATATTTTTAGTGGAGAATACTGTCCTTGGAAGTAAGATATGTTTTCTGTACTATTTAACAGATACAAAGGTCAGAGATTAAAGTTCAGCTGAATGACATCCATGTGTCCATTTTTAAAAATAAAATTAAACTTTTTTGCACTGTTATCCATGTGTTGCTTTCTTCAAATTCGAGTTTTTAAGCAGTGTAAAAGGGGGACTGAAAGTAAGATAAAATAGATTGAAATAATACTCATGGTGGTCTGGTTTGAAAATCATTTTGGTGGCTTTACTTTATTTGGCTTTTGCCTGAACAAATGCAGCAGAAGAAACCGGTAAATAACAATCTAGTACAAACAATATCCAGCTGATCTCAGAAGGCTAAGTAATGCTGCAAAGCAGCTGTACTGCAAATTGCAAGGAAATAAATCAAGAGTAAGATGGGAAGCTTTATTTACCTTTCTGTGTGAGTTCTTGCTTATGGGATATGTACCTACCCTACTGTTATTTTGTCACAGCCACCTTTTATTTCACTCAATCTTAGTATTCAGAGATGGAGAGTGTATTCGTTTTAAGCTGTGAAAATTTCAGGACAGATGGATGAGTAGGGAGCATCACTGTCTTCCGTTCTTTGAATACTACCTGGTTAAGCAAATACTAGCGGGACAGAACGAACATATGTTGCCTAGCTGGCCCTGTGTCTCACCAGCAAATGCAAATAGACTGACGTGCTCCAGCGACACATGCATCCAGTGCTGCAGGAACAGTGAAGATCTTCATAAGCGTGGGAAATTCTCAGTGAAAGCAAAGGCAGCTATAGGAGGGTTTAGCACTCCTGCTGTCATCTCAGGCAGCTGTTGATCTCCTAAGCAGGGACACACAGAGTATGACTTCTGAATTCACCTTGCCGACACAGAGTGCATCCAGTCTCTTCTTTATCTTAAGGTCAATTATTTTTATGACTTGTATTTGAAAGCTTTGTCTGGATTGGTAGAAGAAAAAGTATGAGTTTGACTGTGTAAGGCAAACTTTGGTCTAGGCTACTGCTGCCCTCTGCATCAGGGAGTCTGGATCCCTGACAAACCTGAACCGAAAATGAAAAGAAAAACTTGTTCCCGCAGGGAGCTGAAGGATGAAGCCGATGCTCCTGTTGCCTGGTTTGTTCCCTTTACTCATCCGTTTAATCCTTTTTCCAACCGTGAGATGAATGCAGACACGTTGCAGCCAGGTGCCAGGAGGTGCCCAGCCTCCTGCCCCAGCGCGGGTATGGCTCTCTGACCCATGCTAATGGCACAGAGATGGTGAAATTGCGCTGTCCTTACCCACTGATGGGTAAAATTCATGCCTAAAGGTGAAGAAGTCTTAGCAAGGGTGTCTAGAGAGGGTTAGCAAGAGATTAATATCAGCCTTCGCTAGGCACATTAGATTACAATGAAAAGATGCGTGAAGTCAGCTCGAGCCAGCTATTTCATAAGAGTGTGATTTGATTAAGGCTGGGCTATGGCTTAGCTAGATGGGGCAAGAAATGGTTTTGCCGTTAATCTAAGTGGGAGCACAATCTTCTGCCGGCCTGTAATCTTTATCATTTGTCGTTAGTGATTTCATTATTAAAGCTGAAGCTCAGAGGCGGAATTCTATTGATTTTTATATAGCTCGTACTTTATCTTAGCTTCTTGTTTAAATATACGCTTGTTTATTAGCTGTCAAGCAGCCGTGCACTCAAGCATATAAATAGCATTAGGAAAAAATGCATTTAACTTTAAAAAATCTAAATTCACTTCCTATGTGAAAATGAATTTGCTTTGAAGATTGTTAGTATTCATCAGATTAAGCTGTTTCATTTTTTTCAGGCTTTCGTTTTACTACCTTTCTAACAGCAAGATAAAATATCCATTGAAAGTACAATCATAATGAAATGGCACAATATAAATAGATGACTTTCATCATAATACACTGTTTTTAGAAATGTTCATAATTTAAACAATCATGTTCCTTGACTTCTCACCAATTAAGTTTAGCTGTCTAGGGACTGTGAATTTTAATGAGAAAGCTGAATGGTCTTTTGCAGATATGATCTGTTGGCAGGAACACAATCAAACAAGGAAAGGTTTAATCTCTTGTTTTCCCCTTATTTCTTTAAGTATCATAAAAAAGCTAAGACAAAAAAAATTAAGTGGAGGAAGAAACAAAGACATTGTACAGAACATGCGTTATGTAGATTGAATATATTTTAAAAATCTTTGCTTACTACCCATTTATATAAGCACTATAGGCTTAAAAGATACAAAAGATACTAAACACCCGTGATGAAATTAAAATTTTATACAAAGGGTAGCCGATAGCTGTTGTACTCTGATTATTCAGACAGCTCTAATGAACCTTTTCACAAAAATTTTGTATCTGAAATCATAAAGGAAAAAATAAATTAAATAGGGGTGACATAAGATACTTCAGATGGTGAACTGTAGTCCATATATCTACCTTTCAGTGGACGAACCAGAACCCCCCTGGGGATTAGAATTAGATTAGCTAAATGCCTAACAGCTGTCTCACAGGCATGAGACTAGATAAAGCAACCAAGCTGTAAATCTGTGCAAACTGCATGAAAGGCTACATAATGCAAATTGATTAGTTTAGGACTTGCATTAATGTGGTTGTGAATAAAAATAACCCACCAACAAATCCTCTCCTAATTTTAACAGCTACTGAAGAGAAAAACTTAACAGATGGATTTTACAAGGTATGAGTCTACAATGAATTTACATTGTGATCAAAGAAAAAACCTGTTTTACTAATCCCTATGAAGTAAGAATTCTAATCTCTGTACATAAAGGCAAATATTTGAGGTTTTAACTTGGATTGATAGGTGGCTTTTATGGAATACCGATACCCTTTGCTTTTGCTTTTTTTTCTAAAAGTGAAAAATATGAACACCTGTTTGCTTACATTGAAAGGTGGAATACTCCCTTCAGTAGACAGATCATAAACTATTGCAATATAACCTATGGTGATTGTTGGAACTGGTTAGTTTTCTGCAGTTTCAAGATTAAAACATTTGAAATTAAGAATGGTAGGAGCATTGACTTAATTATTTGAATTTTTCAAACCTATAGAACCTGATGTTAAATCTGTCTTGTAATATTTCTTGTCTACTCAGAATTATATGTCTTTCTTTTCATTCAAAGGAATTTTATCACAAAAACATAAACGCCATTTAACGCCCTCTTAGTTTGTAAGACGTTGGTGATCTGTAAAATTTTATGTCGCAACTAATAAAGAGATAATAATCATGAGATGATAAAACCACAGTAAGATCAGTGACCTATATTCTTTCTTTAAATGCTATCCTTTTGTATCACCTTACTCTTTATTTATGGACTGCTACATTAATGTTATTGTAAATTTGTTCTGTGCAATACTGAAAGAAAGTGAAGTTTCATCAGATTGACAGACTCTCATCTGCAGCAAGACTAAAAGCAATCGCTGTGTATGAAGCACTGGGTTCTCAAAGCTTTGGGTGCTGAGTAATATGCCTCCGTGTTGTTTTTAAATGCAGATATATAGAAGATTGTTCTGCCTGTTTTTAGAGTTAGCCAGAAGTCACTTACCCTAGTTTGCATAATAGTAAAGCCCAAGGTGATAGGCAAGAGGTACTGAATCGGGTGCGAATGCAGCCTCATATCTTCTGGCTAGGTAGAGCACAAGCAGAATAAATTCATGTACATAGTTTCTCTCCACTATTCTGTAAGTGCTCACAGCCACAAAGCACGTAGATATCTATCTCACCTACATGCACTGAGAATTCACCATCTAAGAGTTTCTCTGCTTTTATCCCTGTGAGGCCTGATATAGTGTTTTACGTCTTTTTAATACATGGCACTATTGCAATAAAACACCTTTAATCGCATGTTTAAAGCCAATGTACTAATATATGATGCTTAAATGCTCATTTGTCTTGAATCAGATTTCCCTCAGTGATAACAGTAATCACTGATGTAGAGAGAGTACCGGTCTTTCTGATCCAACAAGCACTGTATTAATACAACGTTTCAGTTGTATTAATGTGAAAAAAAGATGTACAAAATTGTGTTTTAACTTAAAATCTATTTGCTCAACGAAAAATCTATGCAGTTTCCAATACTTTGGATTTCCTTCAGTACTTTTGTGCCATAGGAAGAAGTTGTTGATTTTGGATTGTAACTCGTGAATGGAAAATAAACCTCAGTCATCATTACTGAGGATTACAGTTAACATTAGTGTACACTAAACCATATTCTAACTTGTTTTTTTGACTGTTCGTGTATGGTACTCCTGTGGATGAGAAAATGTAGTCTTCTGCATCTTAGAGGAGTTCAAGAACTCAGTATAAATTGATGAAGATACTTCATATGGGCTAAACTGAATTTTGGCACAGAGTTCATCCAAGTTGGCATTCATTGCCAAAAAAATCCAACAAAACCTCGAAGAAGAAAAAAACAAAACAATACAGGATTTGTGCAAATGGAATAGCGTATCTGGTTCTGAGCATAGGTCATACGTTTATTACCTTATTTCAGCACATAGAGCAAATAATGTCTGAGGCCATAAAGTGCTGTAGCCTTGTAAAATTTTATGCTACTCGACTCACTGATTTTCTGTAGCAGTGGATTACACAGGTAGAGAGATCTCATAGACTATTTTTTCTCCATTTTTCCCAAGAATCAGGGATTTTTTTTCTAGTCACAGGAACTCACTGTCTGCTAGAGCTGTATATCATCAGCTGCTTTCTTCCTGGTTAAGCTTTCTGATCAAGCTACAGGAAAGTAATAGAAAATTACAGGAAATGTAATCCCATTGCAGCACTCCATGTCCTGAGCCCATAAAGCACTAAGCATTCAAGCCATGTTACAAAGAAATTGAAAGTGGATTTACAGGAAGTTATGTCCTAAATACAAGTCCTCTTTACACCAGTCCTTCTTTCAAGGGCATGTTAATGGAGTGCCAGCAGCAGACTGAGATTTCAGCTGGCTGGTGGTACCTCACCCTTAGCAAAGGAAGCTAAGGAAACAGGGAAAAGTCGAATGTTACCACCAAGTATTTCAGAAGTGAATTAATGCATCTGTGCTCTTATTAAATCTTTTATTGTACTGAAGTTTAGTGTGACCTGGTATTGGGAAATCAATCAACCTATCGTGTGGGAAGGCTCGAGTACAATACATGTATATGCACAGCTTTTTAAAGTTCTTTACTAACCCAACGCTATAGCAAAAAGAGGATTTTAATGATGACCATAATGCTGCAGTAACAAAGTGTTGTAAATGGCAAATGAAAAAATAAGAGTATGTCCTCTGCGGAAGGTGAGGGAAGACATGGATGGGTAAATCAAACATGGTGTTTTTACTGGAAGAAGGAGAGTTGGAGAATTCCTCCCCTTCTGTTCTTTCTTTGTTCTCATTCTTGTATAGTCTGACTGTCTTATACCTTCTTGTTATTTTCACAGCATGTGGGGTATTTTACGTATGTCATATATAAATCCTTTGTTCTCTTTGTATTTTCCTAAAATCAGTTCTAGCCAGCTGTCAATGTTTCATTTGTAGTCTAAGGGCCTCTAGTATCATCCCGTGCCTTTATTCACTAGGCTTCTGTTGTCTTGTGCTTGTTCTCTTGAGGTCTCTTACTGTATTTTAATCTCCTGTTCCTTGTCCATGATATGCAGGAGAAACACAACTGTGTATCTTCTGTTATTCCGTGTATTTTCTATTACTTCCTGGTATCAGATTTTTTACTCCCAAGGCTTGCAGAGGCTTATATTGCTTGTTGTTCTAAGGAATGATGGAAAACAACTGAATTCCTGGTAGCTTATCTCAGTCAAACTCCCAAAGTTTCTAGGGACTTTCAGCTTTCTACTTGATTGTGCATCACAGAGTTGGTAACTCAGAGCATTTTGTTAAAAATTTTGAAATCTGATTTTGTGTGGGCAGGGATTATTCAACTATTATATTTACTGCTGTTGGTGTTTGGGGTCAACTCTGCCTTTGTGACAAAGTTTGAGAGAATGACCTGATAAATGCCAGCTCTTTTATCTGTTCTCTCATTGACTTCAAAGGGCGATGAGTTGGTTACTGAACTTAGCCTTCTGAGCAAAGGCCAAGAAGAAATCCTAGAGAAAGAGGAGGGCATAAAAGGGGCTTGATACATTCATTCAATATGCATGGATAGCTTAAAACAGCTATTTCTGTGCATCAGGTGCCTGTTAGCCAACTGCTAACACTCTCAAGTCACATATACCAATTTAAGGTCAATGAAACTGGTTACAGGTCTCTGAGGTTCCTCCCACCCAGGCATGGTTTTGTGTTCTCTCTTAAGATGACCATGAATTCATCCCTGTGAGTCATCTTCTATATCCAAATATTAAAATAGAAAAACTTTTGGGGAGTGATGCTGAAGGTCTGACAGTATGAGCTTGTAAAAGCAACTGATAGGAAATGAGGTTGTGGATAAGTGAGAGGTTCTGTTTTATGTCAAAACTTGCATTGTATGCTGATAGATCAGAGAAATAAATGTACTAGGTTGTACTGAAATATGATAACATTTATGTTGTTTCTTTGTGCATACCTATTTATAAAATCGGGACAACAACAGATAAAATGCACATACTTTTTTAAGAGTCACAAATACCAATTTATATCCTCTTCTCCCTTAGAAAATAGCTTAATTGTTGTAGAAAATCCAGTAATCACTAATCTGTTCCACAGATACTGCACCATGCCAATATGCCCTTGATTTATTTTTCAAGCTGATGATTTGATGAGGAAACTGCCTTTTATTTTATTATTTATTGTAGAACAGAAGTTAAAAATGTTACTGATTGGTTTTACGAGGGAAAAATAAAGCAAAACAAAACTGTGATTAAATGTAATTGCTTCTTCCACTGGGTCATTTCAGACCTTTTTATCCGGAATGTTGATACCTGAATCAGCATTTTGCTTCATAGCAGGTGTAATATAAGCTATAAAATTAAAGAAAGTGGTGTGTTTAAGCTTCCTATTTCCTTGAGTAAAAAGTAGAACCTCTACATGAGGTGCTTTTGAAGGAAAGAACTCCCTGGAGAGCCAATATAATTGTGACAGGCTAGCATTACCTTTTATGACGTAATGATTTCACTTATATTGGAGTCTTACCATGAGTTTTAATGACTATCTGTTCCAGTCCTTTACATTTATAATCATAGAATCATAGAATAGTTTGGATTGGAAGGGACCTTTAAAAGTCATCTAGTCCAACCCCCAAAAAATGAAGATCAAAATCTAGTAGATCTTCTGAGAAGAGGTTATCTTGAAGGAATAAGTAGTTCCACAAAAGCGAACTAAACCACGTGTTTAAAATTAAGTATACCTATAAGTGATTTACTAGTTTGTGGCTTAACTGCCTTCCGGTTCCAAGCAGTCACATGTTGACCAAGATGGCTTATCTCAGTCACTGTCTTTGCTAGGTATGCAACGTTGTGTAGTATGGAGAGAACAGGACACAGCGTAGAATCAAATGGAAAGGATGATATAGCCATTCTGAGGTGAAGTTTGTAAATAGAAGTATTTCACAGTGAGCAAATCAGGAGGTAAAAGTAGCCATAAAAAAAGTAGCAGCTTGCCTGTAAGCTGCATTGTCTTTGCTGTGAGACAAAGCCAACAACACTCATGTAAAGTAATCACAGTACCTTGAGTTGATGTAGCTCTAAGAATGAAAGTATCTTGCACTCTGGGATGGCAGGAACAAAGCAAATCTGGGTAGTGTTGTAAGATATGTCTTCCTCTTCCTTAAAGAATTATCAACTTGTAATTATGAGGTGCTAATCATACTCTGTAGAGTTTGATACTGTGCGGAGTTTTTTCAAATGTAACCAGTGAAAAACAGGATGCATAAATTTCCCAAGTCATGTATTTTATTCTTGCAAAGGTCCAGTTTGACTTAAAAAGCTAAGGTTTTTGGAGGCAATAGTTTGTTTCGAAACTTACAATATAGAAATATTTTATTTGGAACGTGTGGATTTTGTGTGGCATTTAATAAATTGACTAAATGTGCTACCTATACCTGATAAAATTGGAAAGAAAGAAAAAGTATAAATAAAAATCATGTCCCAAAAGGGATTTGAACTCTCAACCTTCAGTGTGGGTGGCTGTTTTTTGTCTGTCAAACTAGTCAATTAAGCACATAAGCAAGTGTGAAGATTTCTGAATGTTAATTTTACCACTGGAGGGAGCCCATATTCCATAAATACTGTAGAAAAAAAAAAGGTATTATAATTTTAAAAGGAAAAAAGTTCATTTTTATGTTACAATACATTTTTTTCCTGCTGCTGACTGCGTGTATGCAGAACTTCCGATATGTTCATTTGTATTCCTTCCACAAAATGTGGAAATTAAGGGTCAGAAATAAGAAAAATATAGTTGTCTGCTTGGGATACAGCTTTTTCCAAGAAGATATACTTTACAAAAAGTAAGTACTACCTTATTTTTAACATTGGATTAAATAGATACACCACTAGACTACCAGATCAGTGCAGTTCCAGAGTTTGCAGTCTTACTTGTTTCTTAAGCCTTTGACTATCATTAAGTTTAATTTTTTCATAACAACAATAATCTTCTAATCTAGGTGGACTTGCTAGTACAATTTTTCATCTTTTGAGACCTCTGACTTTTTAAATATGATCTCGAGTTAATCTGTTCTAAAGCACGGTTCAAATTTCTTGAAAAGTTACTGGTGTAATACTATTTGTCATCATCTTATAATAACCAGTCGACAGGCAAGAAGCTATTAGAGCTTTCTTCTCCCTTGTGGGTTATTTGATTTGTCATTCTCCATTTTTGCAGCCTGTGTACTCAAACCAATTTTTGATAACGCGACCAGAAAGCTAAATTCGGTAAAGAGTTCATGCTGACATGGTTATTCCGCACAAGAGGCCCAGTAGGGAGAGATAATGCTATAATTCAGATAACATGATGAAATGAGATCTTGTATCACAAAGACTTTGGTGGATGAAGAAACATAAACATTGCCTCTTTTTATATAAATTAGAAGAAGATGTGAGGTCATCCTGAAGTTGAAGCTGCTACTTCTATTTATTTTTTTATACAGACAATTCAGCTGAACTGAGGCTTAGGGGAATGGTTGAACTGCAAGATATTCACTCAACATATATTTTTGGAATTTAGATTTACTTTGGCAAGTAGCTTTTATAGTGAATATTTGAAGTAGGTCAGAAGAAAAGCAAGCAATGGGCTATATTTATCATAGTGGATACTTTAAGAGTAAATTGCATAAGCCTAAAAGAGTTTTAAGTTTCCATAATTAAATTGATATTGATTTGCTGAATACTTTCCAGAATCATTTTTTTGAGAAGAAGAGACAGCCCAGAATATCCTTACTTTTAGCAGTGAGATCATAGACACTAACTGGAGTATAAAGTGGAAAAGCTCATTTTGTACCTTTTATCCAGCACTTTAGTTCAAATATTTTGATTTTTTCGATTAACTGTGTGTCATTTCTCATCTTGATATTTGAAATGGAATATTCCTACTTGGTTTGTTCTCATTTTTATGTAAATCCAATGTAGCCTTTCTAGAACTAGGGTTTGTGTTTTTGCATGTGCATTGCACATTCATAACTGAATTTAGTTTGTGTGTTGTGTATTTATGAATGCACTTCAGAAAAACCTGAAGATAATGTAGCAAATTGTGCATCAAGAAAACATGTATTTATATGAAAGATAATATAGCAAATCAAATTCAATGAAAACGAAGGTAGAATTTGGTCTATTGAAGAGATTAAAGAGATATTATTATCTTGTGAAGCCAAATTGACTGGAATTCAGAGATATGTGTTTAAGAAATTATCCTTCTGTACTCTCAAACCTGAGGATTTTTTTCTTGAGAAGTTTATTTTGACAAGTCATAGGCAAATATTTTCATTCATTTTTGTTAGTTTTTTTTCTGAAAAGAATGTACTGAGATGAATACCTGCAAATTTTAACTAAGGAAACTGGCAGAACAGCAGATCAATAAAAATAAATTGTACCTTAATTAAATACAAATGAAGTCAGTACAAATATTGACATGGAGAGTTTTTGAATGTTTCCTTGGTTTCAAGGTAAACAATGGTTTCACCACGTTTCTTTTTTGTTTGAACAGTTAGAAGCTTTAGTGCCTAGAATGTGCTATTGAACATGAAGGAATTCCATTTTCAAACAGCTTTCTGACCTCTTCTTACTATCAGGTACATTTATCCTCAGAACAGCTCTTCAATGAAATTTAAAGTGAAGCAAATAGAGTATCTGGCTTCTGTAGAGTTCTTTTGATGTAAGCATTTCAAATAGTTCAACCAGAGAGTTTCTATTCATTAGGGCCAGGTATGGAAACTGAGTTGTAAAGCTGAAGAAAGCCCAAACCAAGAGCAGTATTTCCAGAACTCTGGTCCAGCTTAATTCCTCAGTCTGCATATCTCGGTGTTCATCTCTGCATCCTCACACACTGTGGAAAATTACAGGTTAAACCTGGTTAATGTGCTGGTGTATCTCTAAAATCTCATTTCTTTTATTAAAGCAAATATGTGTTACTCCATCTCCGCAGTGGTTTTGGTCTTCTTTCCTTAGTGGATGTGTAACAAATAAGTATTGGCAGTGTTTTCAGTATTGTTTATATCTTTGCTTCACAAGTATCTTATCAAACAAATTGATTAAAAACAGATAAAAATAATGGTCAGAATCTGAAAAAGAAGATGGTGTGCCATAAACTGTCATTTTTTCCGTCAAGAGATACAGGGGAGGTCTCTGTGAGCTTGACCCCAAACTAGGTGTTCCAGGAGGTTTTCCTGATTGAGCTAATGGCTGTCTCTCCAGAAATTTGATATAAAAATCTTTCTGTTTTCTAGAATAACTTTTGGGATAGAACAAGGAGAACTGTCCATGACATTTTAAAAGAAAGCTCATCCCAAAAGTCTATTTCTAATGCATGGGGTATATATAAAAAAGTAATCCTTGCTCAACTCTTCACATGGTGCAAAACTGAGCTTTCATTTTCTGAGAAGAAGGAGGAGAAAATCTGAAAAGAAAAAGAAAACCAGATTGAATTGAAGAAACTTCCCTTGCTGAGGAACAGGAAAGCTGCATGGGGTGTGTATATATTGCAAATACCATGAAATCACAGTAGATACCTGCTAATTAATTAAGACACTTGAACAGAAAGACTCTATCCAAACTTCTGTCTTACCTGAAAAGAACAACTTTATTTCCATATTTGGATACATCTTTGAGAAATTGTGATCTCTTACATATTGCAAAAGACTAAAAGAGTTTTCTTCAACAGAATTTTATCTACAGTTAGTGCTTTATTCTATGCCCAGACATTTTTTTTCCAGTCTCGGACCTTCTTTGAAGATAAAGGTCTAAACCAGAAAGATATCCTTCCCCTTTGCTCAAGATAGTTCTGTGTTTAATTTTTATTTCTATCTTCTCTAATTTGCAAGTATACTTAAACATTAAAAAAAAAAAAAGCGCTGGACACTTATAATTAAAGACGTGGTAAAGAAATTTATTTGTAGCCCCCCATGTTCTTAATTAGATCAGATTTAAAAAAAAATACAAAGCTATATTAGAACTAAGAATTTATGCACATTTCATAACAATCCATTCATTTGCACTTGAGCATAGACTAAGCAAGGTTGAGTTTGGCTGCACAAGGGAAGAGGGAAGAATGTGTTTATCAAAATTCACCCACTGTTTATGTTGCAGTGACTTTATGAACCCCAGTCATCTGCCATGTCTAACGCTCTCCATTGGTGAGATGCAAGATCCTCCTTTTCAGTCTCATAGATGGTGCCCCTGACACAAGATCAGCAGTGCACATGAAAGCTTTCGATTCATTGCCAGACACAGCACTTTGTATGTCACATAAAATTCAGGTTTGAGCCCGATATGGTTTTGAGACATTTTTTTAAACACTTAGAAGAGCTAATAATAGAAAAAATATAAATGAACTGTCCTAATTTGAACACAATGTGTAGTTTTTAAAAAAAATTACCTAGACCCTGTAATAAGTGATGTACTGTGGAAAGCACATCTTGAAGGGAAATTTGATAGAGAGGAGAATGCAGTGGTTTGTTTGGGAGGACGTCTAAATGGCATGAGATTATTGAGTAGATTGTCTAAGTTGCAGGAAATTTTCTTGAAATTGTGATGAAAAGATTCTTTGGTTTTGTCGTTGAGTTTATCAGTGAGTCATACACAGGCAAGTCATGACCTCTTTGTGTCTGACTTTTGTAAAATTATTATAAATATCTCTCTAATTAACAGATCGAGCTAAATTAGTATTTGGAAATGTATTGGATCTTTGAAATGTTTCTAAAAATATAAAAAGTTAAAATAAATCGTGAAAATGTAGCTGTTTAAAATAGTATTGAGAATGTGCTGATTTTGGTTTTTAAATTGCAAGAAGGGGAGAAAAGTAAACAAAATAAAGGTTATGTAACAAAAGAAGAAAATGGAAACCCAAATTATGCAGTCATCTGCAGAACATATTTTAATGACTATCACTGAAATATTTTTATAGATTTTGAATCCTTTAGAAAGCCAACTGTTATTTACAAGCTGGCCTTATTAAGTGGCAAGGAATGGCTGTAGCTTTGGTATCTAGATGATTAAACAAAACAAAACAAAAGTCGGTGTTGATTAGAGATTTAGGAAGTTATATGAGCTGCTCTTACTGATGATGAAATAAGTATTGTATAAAGGGAATGTGAACAGCTTTCTATTTTAAAGAAAGCAAGCAAATTAAAGACTGAAATGAAGGTGTTAGATATCTAGCTTCCTGGAAATAGCCCTATTTCAAAATAGCAGTAAGATAATAGAAACTTCTAAGCACATGGGTCTTTAAAAGGACTGTGGTTCAAATAACAGCTATAAAGCTTGCGTATTAGCAGACTAACAAAGCTTTTCCCTTACTTTACAAATTATCTGTTTACTCATTTCTTTAACACAGTAGCACAGATTTTATTATTATTAAAAACAACCTGTTTCCTCAGGTCTTCATAAAAAGCACTAAAGAAACACTGAAGCAAAAGGGTTTTCAGTTATCACTGAATAGCCCTGTCTCTTAGTAGCTGGAGGCACCATCTCATCCTCACACTAGGGAGTTCTGCATCTTGCTGCAATCTGTGTCCTACAGAAGTGACACAGAAGGAGAGAGGCAGAAGTCAATTCCAGCCTGTTGGCCACAGACTCACTCAAAATATGGTTTTCATCTGAACAGCACTTCGCTGGGTTTTAGGAATATTTCATTAGAAAATATAAATATGTTTTGTGGCTAGAAACAGGTGATATTTCTTATAAATTAGTACATGATTTAATTATGTGTTTACCGTAAAACATTTATCATATCATACAAGGATACCAAGGATTTGTTTTTTATGACATTTTGATAATGTTTGCTCAATTTGGAAACTTCACTTATATTACAGCACTGGCTAATCTGGGTCCCACTAGACCAAGTCCATTACACAGAGTGTAGTAAACAGTAAAAGAAATAATTCTACTATGGATATAAATGATCTCACCTCCTTTTTGCTTATTTTTTCCCACTAATTCTTATATACTAAGATCAGGTATTGTGTAGTCTTGTGGCGAGCTGGATCAGGGAATTAATTTGGCAGAAAATGAATAGATTTTTTTTTTTTAAAGTTTCCAGTTTTATTAGCTCACTAATACATCTTGACAATAGATGTGATGCGTGTGAGCACCAGAGCAAAGGAGGCAGTAGAGGTTAGTACTGAGCAGGGAGGTTAGGAAATGGGGAAGTGAGATTGACTCATTTTACAAAAATCTATTTTTTTTTGTTAAAGTGACTGCTTTACCTAGAAACAGAGCTGAGAGAAGTACAGAAACTTAAAGAAACCATACAGAGTTTCTATGTGAAAAAAGTGTTTGGTTTGTTTGTTATTTGCTTTTTTTTCCCCTAAGATTTATTTAAAAGAACTAAAACAGTTCATGGTAAATTTGGGTTACTTTTGCTTAAATAATGGTTCATTTGTAGCAAAATTGAAAAAAAAAATTGCTCACATTGAAATGGCATTAAATGAACATTTGATCTTTTTTCACTGCAAAGAGTTCAAACCAGTCTTGCTTTTATGAATCGTGATTTATTCTGCTGGAAGAAACAATATAATTTTCTGTAGTTTCTCTGTATTTTTGGAGCGTCCACACAGCTAAACTTTGGTGGCTTTCTTCAGAGTAAGGGCTCTTTCTTGTAATTTCCCATTAGTTCTTCAAAATGTCGCTAATAAAAATAAATGATAGGAGGTTGGAGTGTTTGGAGCCAGCAGTCTAGTAACTATGAGGTCCTTTGGCACCCACAGTAGACAGGAGCTCATAGCTCCTGTGCCCCTGTGTACAGTGGTGTTGGTACTGAGGTAGTTGAACCAACATCTGCAATCGTAGAATGGCCTAATGATAAGAAATCTTTGAGAACGGTGCTACTGTGTAATAGCCAGAAACTTTTGAGATGTCAGGAGAATGCATTTGCTGATGCATTTGATCTACGTATGTAGCAACACAATGACGAAATATTACAAACATGAGAAGGAAGAACAAAACCACAAAATAAGTAATTTTCTAAAATGCAAAAAAAATTCTCTGCATTAAAAAGCATCAAAGGATTTTAAAATAATATATTGTCTTTTCCCATAGCCCAGTCTTTGCAGTGTCATGTCATTAAGCAATAAATAATAGATTTTTTGCAGGGAAGACATCTTATACTTTCAAATCAGTGACATAAATCTAGACATATGGATTAGGAAGTCATCCTTATCTACTTACAGTCTAATCGGCTGATGATACATAGTGTGTTCTGCTGTCATCTTTTTAATATAGTCAGAGATAAAGAACCCATCAGTCATTTCCAGATTACCTTCAATAAGTTTTTCAGAATGCTCTTTTAATGAGGATAATTTTTAGTAGAAAATTGTGTACAACTACCTAACATGAATGATGACAGTCTAGTGAAGAAAAGGAATAAAAGGCAACTATTGTAACAAGAATCTACTTGCTATTTATTACTCCAGTATTATTACTCATGTCTAGTCCTTTGTCTTCATGTATCAGAAAAAAAACATGTCTAGAATTCTTCAGGTCAGTGGAAGCATACATTCCTGAGTAATAAAGAGTTCTTGATAATGGAATCAAATATCAAATATAGGCAAATATTCATATTAACGTATTTGAAAAATACGACTGCTTACATGGTGTATAATTATTACTTCCTGGCAATAAAAGCTGATAATTTATGTATAACATGGTATTGTACAATGTATTTTTGTATATTTGAAAGTGATTAATGCATAGCATGTTGAGTGATGCCCCTTGATGTTCCGTCTGCAGTTGGTTTAACACTGGTTTGCACATCGTAAACTTTCATTGCATCACTGCCATACACTGTTTTTTTAACAGAGTGAATCAATAATACAATATATTTGGGGAATCACTCCATTATTACAGCTCTGAATGGTATGAAAATAGACTAGAGAGATGATCTGAGGAGGAACGGGTTGTATTCCTTTCAGTAAGTCTTCTCATTTGTCTCCTTTGTAGGTAAAGTATGTCAAGATTGTGAAATCCTGTTTTACCTCATAAGTTGCACTCATCAGCATTAAAGGTTGATCATGTGAAGGAATGGTTCACTCGGTTTGGTTCTTTTTAGCACTTGCTGTGATTTTCATGCTACTAATATAAAACAAAACTTGAAAAAATTGGCAAGGTTTTATAAAAAAATGGCCTTTATTTAAAAAAAAAAAAGAAAGCAGTGTTGCACTACAGTGATGGTTCCTAAAGTATTTTTTGACTTACAGATAAAATGTGAGAGTTTTTCATATAACCAGTAAAACCTATATAATGACTATATGACCTTAACTCGTTTATGTAATTGTGTTGTGACTAGTTAGTCAAGATCCTTAAGTATTAAATACGAATAAAAAGCACTCCTTCCCTTTCAACTTTACACTATATTAATACAGATTATGTACACATATGAACAGCTACATTAACTGTGAAGATAACAGCAACTGCAAAGGTAGCAGAGAGCTAGCAACATAATCACAAAGATAGCAATAAATTGATCCTTTGTGTTTTCTCAAGAGTATACATTCTGTCACTTAGCTCCACATTCAGTCAGGAATAATTTATGAAAATAAACTATTTGGTGTCAAGAGGACTGTATTCATTGAAGTGAAAGGGCTTGGCAGACAGCAAAACGGTTTTTCTTGAATATATTTGTGATGCTTCTTTTTAATCTGTTAAGGAGAAAATTATCACATCAGATGATTGTCTTGTTAGTGCCACTTCTGATGAGCCAAATGTGAAGGTTTTGACATGTTCTAAAACTCTGATATATTTGTATGTAAAAGTAAAGAAAGGGGGACAAAAATAAGGCAAGTTCTCCCAGACAGAATAAAAACCTGATGCCTCAGTTTTCAGAGTATATTGATGGTATAGCTAAATGAAGTTTGGAATAATAGCAGAAATGACTGTGCAGAAGCTTCATTTTTTTTTTTTTTATTTAAAGGCAGACAAAAGCTAGGGTTTTTTGGTGTTGTGAGATTGGGTTTTATGCTGCATTTTGCAGGGTGTGATGGTTACCTTGTTACATATAATATAACATAGTTTACTATGTAATATTATATTTCCTTTTTTTTCCTAAGAAAAAAATATAAATGAAAAGTTATTAGCTGACTGGAAATATCCAGATCATCACTGAAGAGTTCTCTCTAATTTTTTGTGTTGCTTTGGGAAGAGAGACATATGAATAAAATCTGCATCCGAGCCGTACCACTTTAACTTCTCTCATTTATGTCTTTTCATCTACTGAAAGTTTACATTCGTTAAAATAAATAAGTGTAGGCAGGATATAAAAAGTTTGTTAAGAACTAGTTTTATTGTTCATAATGTGCACATCTGCTAATAGTGTTAGCCAGCTATGAAACCTGTATGATCTTATTTGGTGTACGTGACTGACGCCATGAAAGAACCTCAGGAATTCTGCTAACATCAGGCATGTGTCAGGAGTCTGTTTTCCAGGCTGGGTCAAAGGAATGAGAACCCACATTTGGAATGGACATGGGGATCATCTAGCTCAACCCCTCGTACTCAACCTGAGGGAAGTATGATGAGACTGCCTGTCTCAGGACCTCACTGCCCTGTTCCTAAGAACCTGCAGCTGAGTAGAAACCTGTAGTTTACTATGTTTCAGTGTTCAATTACAACAATCATTAGAAAGCTTTTCCTGGCATTTACCACAGGTCTTTTTGCCACAGACTAAAATGACGATTCTTTTCCTGCTTCAGCAGACTGACATGGGGAAACAGCTCTGACACGGGGAAAGATTTTTATGATTTTTACAATGAGAGGATAAACAGCCATGTATTTCCAAAATCATCTGTTTATTTCCAAGTTATAAAAAAACTAATTCCTTGAGCTTTTCCCAGGAAATCTAGTTGCAGATCCCTTTTTTGGATGAAGAAGTCCATCAGTAGCAAGTAAAGTTGACAGATTTTGTTCCAGTCATCATCAATTGCATGCCTGTTAATACAACCAAGAGCAAGGTTTGCCTTTTTCGGAGCAGTGTTGCATTACTGATTTGCATTCAGATATCGCTCACTGCGAAATTGCAGTGACTGCTGAATTTTTCCCAGTTGTTGCGTGTGCATTTGCCTTCTCCAGATTTATAGCTCTCTCCTGCTGAATGCTTTGTTGATTTCAGCATGTCTTCAACTTGCCAAAATCATTTGTTCTTCAGATACCTGTCTTAGAGGAGAGGTTACAGTTTCACCTGTTTTGAAGCTGTCAGCCGTGTGAATTTATTTATTTCCTCATTCCCTCAGTGAAATTTCCCAGTGGGAGCTTTATTAAGACACATTTGTATATGACAGTCAGACACCTGTAATTATCCTTTTGGTGCAATTTCAGTTTTTAGCTTTTCCCTTATCTCTTGGAAGTGGTCTGCAAATTTCCTTAGCTTGAGCATGTTTATGGTGAGGGATACTGAAGCCTTGCTGAAGTTTCTGATCAAATGCCATGGTATACTTTCAACTGTTATCTGTTAGAGGCAGAGAGGGTTGTTATTCCAAACTAATGCTGACAAAAAACATTTAGTACCACTGTCTCTGCTTCCCTGGTACATATCATATGTAATCTTTAGAACATCTTACTGATGCACTTGTCAAGCATTCTGCTGTCATAGCAGTGCTAAAAGTATTTTCACTGAATTAACATTTCACAGATCAAAGCTTTGATATTAGCGGAGGTTCTTCGTAACAGACTGCAATCACTTCATACGGTTAGTAGGACATCTTGAGCTTGCTCAGGATTTGTGTTGCCGCTTTGGAGTATGAATCACATCTCACTTTTAGATGGGTTTTGTTCATTGGTGGTCAGAGTGATGGCGCTAGCACACTCATATCCCGCAATTTACTTTTGGCATCAGTATTTTAATTTATTGCATAAGAACTCCTTGAAGGATTGATTATAAACCTGGAGAACTAATTTCAGTAGAGATCTATGTGCAGCATTTATTTTTTTTGTTGTCTGAGGGATGAACAATTTAATTAACACTTTAGGGAAAGTTGTTGACTTGAACCAATGCCGTAGTGTCATCTTATTGGTGCCTCAAAAACATTTACTGAGTTGTTGAAGCAGAACTAATGTTCCTTTTGATAGCACAGTAAAGGGACCAGATTATAATACACTTAGTTGCATATACTGGGGGTCAAAAAGAGTGAAAAAGGAGAAAAAAATAATGTTGGCATTCGCCAAACTGCATTCATTGGGAAGTTTTTTTAAATAAAATGGTAGCAAACCAAAAGTTTGAATATGATCTTAAAAGTCAGAAGGTTGCTGGTAATCCTAGGTGAATGAGATTAGGATTTACACAATTTCTTGTCTTTGACCAAGGAAGTGCAGTAAAAGGTATGTTCACTCAATATTGAAATGAAGATATTTATCTGTTTTGCTCACATATTGTACATTAAGTTCTACAATTTTTACAGTACTGAGGTATCCACAATGTGTACAGGGTAAATATTGGTTCTGGATGTTTTGGTTGGTTTTTCTTTACTTCTCCTTTTGGCCTTTAAATATTTTTCCCCAATATTTACTGGTTGAGAGGAAGGATACACTTGCAGCATTTTTTTCATTGAAATCGCAGGAAAATGGTTTCAGCAACTCTCCCCCTGCTTCTCTGACAGCTGCCAGCTCCCCACCCCTCCAGCTGCCTCTAGGGCTGTGCTGGCTTTAGCAGAGCTGTGGTACCATAGTTGTGAGAGGCAACCGATGAGGATGGCTTTGCAAATGCCTTCTGTGGTTTTGGAAAGCTGCACAAGAACAGCCCTTTCCAAGATTAGCTTTTGCACCTGAAAATATTCTGACTAAAAGAGACTGTTTGGCAATTATATGTTCTGTATTTATTCTTATGTTGTGAATTTCATTACAAAGCTGTGTATGATCTTTGGGATGCAGGAGGGAGTGCAATATTAATTAACAGTAGAAATGGTTCTGCTGTGAACAAACCTGGGGCTTTCTAAATCAGCATTCTCTGTATGTAAACAACCATAAAAGGCAATTAGATCTACAGCTGGAAGTGTTGTTGGTTCTTGAGCATTTTTCTTTTCAATGGATGTAATGACAAGTTCTATGAAAAAGGACTGTGTGCTTGTACCCTGACTGGGACTAGAAATGCAGATATGGAATTAGTACAGATGTACTTGTGTGGAAGCAGTTCAGAAAACAGGAGGGTAGAAACTAAGGGTAGTTATTCGGATGTGATTTTGGTGGGGGTAACTCTCATTTTGAAACTGAAGGTTAGCTGAGGAGCCGCAGAGTTTGCTGAATGTGTCAGTGGAAGTATTAGGCAAAGGCAACTAAGGAAGTCAAGGCTGGCGTGGATTTTGCTATTTAAGTTTGGATAATGCCATCTTTTTTTTTCTGTGGGATATTCTTTTTATCTTTATTGTTATAGTAGCACTGGCCCTCAGATATATATTTCTTCCTTCTCCTGTGTTTCTGGCTGTGATATATCAAGTGCACTTCGTTTCGATTGCCATGCTGCTATCAAATAGATCTGTTCTGCGATTTTTCCAAATCACTGTTTAGCATCAGAAAACTCATTGTTTTGACTCTTTCTTCATCACCATCTTCCATTCACAGTCCCTCATTTACCTGATCTTTCCAACATCTCCTAAACATGAAAACATTAAATGTGGAAATATGCAAATTCTATAATGGTTAGAATAACTCTAATTAGGAAGGAAAAACTGGCAGCAGTTGATGGGTGAGTGGAAGAAGCAGTGATTGCGGGGAACCTTCTCACAGCTCTGCTCCTTAGCAGTTTTCACCCCAGCACCTTTTTAATATTCCTTTGCTAGTTCATCTGGAGAAACACTGCTGAGATCTGGGTAAGTGGAAGCAAAAAAAGCATCTAAGGTCAAAACTCACTGGCATAGAGGTCTGAAGCTAAGAAGGCAGCATGAAATGATTGAAATAATTGGATGGTTGCTTCAGCTTCTCTTTGGAAAATGAAGTCCTTCTCTGCGTTTAAAATTTGCAAGAGCCCTCTGCCTGATAATATTTGTCTGGCTGTCTGGAGTTTGTAGACTGTGGTTCATTAGCTATTGAGACTGAGATAAACACTGACATTTTAATGAAAATATTTTAAAAGGTATATTTGATTTTGATGCATTTCCTGAGGATGAAAGAAAACACCTTAATAAGCAAATATTATAGAAGATTGATCTGTGATCCGAATGTGTCATATTAGATATTAAAACAAAATTCAGTTTCCAAAGTTTGAGAAAGAAATATGTAAGCCTCAATTTGACCTTAAATATGACACCGCCATCAGTTCCTTTATGATAAATTGGCAAAAGCAATAATCTGTGTCTGTAATCCGATACGGCCATGGCATTTGTGGAGTTAGATTTCTGCTTATGCAGCGGGCTCCATTCAATTCATCAAAAAAGTGGATTTTAAAGCAGAACACAATCTGTTAAGATGCAAGACCTGGCAAGTTTTGTGTTTCTTCAATAGTGTAAAATCTGAACAGCTTAGATTGTTGATGGAATTAAGCTTTTCCCTTGATGTCTGTGGTGTTACTGACTTTTTTTTTAAGAGGCACCAAAAGCTGGCAAGTGGATAAAAGAGGAAAATAATTTTAAATACTTTGCTTTAAAGTACAAAGGTGTGTGTGTTTGTGCTCGTGTGTCTTAAAAGGATGCCTGCATACTGTTAGCTACTGGAACTGGCAAAAAGTGATCTCTGTGAGTTTCATGTTTTTAACCAATTTTTTAATCTTATAAATTAGTTTGTAAGGGAAGAGTGAGCGTCTGCAGAGGAAACTTCTCAGCTGTCTCTCTCTCTGTCTGGAGAGAAACCTGTGAGACATGGTTGCACCCAAGAGTGTCTTTGTATAAGGAAGAAGTTGAGACAAGTAGCCTGCTCAGTAAGTATATAGTCATTGGGATGGTAAGGAGAGCAGATTTGCTATATAAATCTGGTAGAGTGAGATGGTTGTAAAGGTGAGGCAGGCAGGGTTGGTGAGATTTTAGGAGGTCACCCTGGCAGATCTACTATGTGAAAACAAGAATGGTCAGCTCAAAATCTAAAAATAGACATGTTTTTAATCATATGTTTCAATTTGTGTTGAAACTGGTAAAGAGAGCAATTTTCTCCTGATGTCCTTGACTGAGACAACAACTTTGGATCAGCTCCCTTAAATGCATTAGATCTGTGCTACACCAGAACTCCAATTCACTTTTCCTTTAATTACTTTTTAAGAAGAAGTCATACTTTTATTGCTACTTTGATTTGTAACAGGAACCTAATAATGAGTTGGTTTTGGAAGATTTTGAACAAGTTTGTCTCAGATCACACAACACTCCAGAATCTGGATTTATTATTTTCTTAATTGCTTGTTTTACAGGAAAAAAACATCTTTTGAAAGCTTTTCAAAAAAGGAGTGCTATTTTGTGTTCAGCCTGGTATTTAATGTTATTAGTTAATTTATAAAGTAAAAACTGGCCCAAATCCCTGTTTTCCTTTAGTTTTAACACTACCCATGATGGACAATAAAATAAACAAACCTTTATGGCTGTTGAGCATTTTAAATGCTTCACCAAAAAAGTAATCTTCTTGGTTTGAAATGACACCATGCTCATTTTAACAATTTTTATTAATTAAGTTTCTGTTTAATGGTGCATATGCAAGGTGAAGGACATCTAGCTGTGTACAGCACAAAGCACTCATCTAAATGAGGCTTGAGTCGAGTACTGCCAGTCCCTGCCTATACAACTTGAACACGTAATTAAATCCCTGCAGGTTCAGAGCCTTGTAGACAAAATGCAGGTGGGAGATGGGGAAATGTTGACGTTTTGCATATAGGGAAATGAGAGAGAGATGGCTTCTCAGAGGCAGGAATCATTATACAAAAAACTACACCACCAAAACCCAAAGCCACCAGAAACGAGTTAGAGTAGGTGTGTGAGATTACTTCGAGCTACTTGTAGATAATTGATCTAATTCAAGGACAAAATACTTCATATTTTCTAAATATTTGGCAAACTGTTTGAATTGGCTGTCATGAATTGGAAATGATGTCTTCTTGAGAAGGTGTGCCTGCTTGTTTTCCATGTGTTAAAACAGTTTAGGATTTCATGGTGTGTGAAAGCATCTGTAGGAGGACCTTGCAGATAAGAAACTATGGTATTCAAAAGCTGTTTCCTGGTTGTAAGTTTGAAATTGTTGGAAACTATTTTACAAGAGGGCTGATGAAGACTCTCTGAAGCTATCTGTGTGCATCATCATTTTTTGCACTGACCCTAGTCCTTGTAGAAATAGACTTCCCCACAAACAGTGGTAAGTCTTTATATTAAATGGAATAATTTCTTTCTGTTATCTTTATGAGTTTATATAAATCTGCTTCCTTCATTGTTATGCATCACACAAAAGGTACTAAAAATAACTGGTTTGGTTTTTTTTAGTGTGCAGTGAAACAAATAAAAAGATAAAGTATACTTTTTTTTTATGTAACTCCTGCTGGGCTGATATTACTCTTTTTTAATGTTATTTTGTGTTAACATACCCAGCAAAAGCTGTAGGACCTTAAATACTACCTACACAAATAGTCTCTGATTCATGCAAGGAGTCATTTTCGTTAAGTATCTATCCAACAGATGGGTCACATTTGCCTTCCTCAGCAGAAACAGTTAAAGGAAGATGGAGCCACAGGAACATCATACTGCAACGTAGCCTCAATTTATTTTACTTGCTACCTTCCTGTAACTTGAATAGCATCTTGAGACATTAGTGATGTTCCATTTTTAGAAGCCATAAAAATTTTCTTGCTATGTTGTGTTTTCCTTTGTTTTAAAATTCTTGCCTGGCTTGGAAATGTGATACAAAGGACTCCGGTCTGACCAGCCATTTTTAAGTTCAGATAAGAAGAGGAAAGGGTTTTGTTGCTCTGCTGAATCATTCTTTTGGCAAAGAGTTAATGGAAAAACAGTCACACAAGCTTCAACTTTTAAGGACATGCAAAATGCTGTGATAACAGTGCATGGAGGAATGGAGAAGAGAGTTACTGCTCTGTAACTTTGCTAGGTACATGCCTGAACAGATATTATGCTATTTGTATGGAATTTTGTTGATTAAAATTTTGTTGCTTTTTTTTTCCATGTTGATACCATATATGCAGGTGGCCTGGACTAGTTGCATTCACTTCTTTTTAGTCAGCAGAACTGCAAAGACCTGATTTTGAGAATGGCTAACATGGGTTTAAACACTGGATTGTGAAGTAGGTTTTTCATGGGAGATGGGAACAAAACAGACCTGACAAGCCTTGCAGAGGAAATTAAAAAGAAGTCTTGCTTTTTAAATTGTCTCATCGCTTTGTAATTCTTCTGTTTTCTTGCCAAAATTCATTTTCTGCTAATTTAGTTCCAAAGATCTTGGCAAGCTTTATGGGTTTTTTTTTTTGGTTGGCTTTTTTTACAAACAAATTCCCCCCCAACTTTTTGATCGCAATTACTGTTGTTGAGGGTTTGACAGTGTACATTCCTGCAGCTGCTTCGGACATTTCTCATACATTTCAAGATGAGCAGCATGGAGGCAGTACATTTTAGTTTCTAGTCCTCCACCACATATTATCTCTGTACAGTTGAAACATCATAGTTAAACATAAATTAGTCTACAGCCTGCCACTGTGGATCTTGTAAGTTAACATTTAATATACACACTTGTTAAACAGACAGCAGTTTTTCCAAGACAGAAAGACTCTTTATGACTAAATAATTGCCAGGGCCTGATATCTATGATATGTGGCTGCTTCTTGAGATATAGGCCCAACACTCATTCCAGTGAGATCCAGTAATGTTACTGGTAATGTCCTCTGGTGAATATAAAAGGAGATCCAGCTCTTGATACTTGATTTGTAAAGAAGGACAGATGAAGTATTGAACATGTTCACCTTGGGGAAAGATACAAAGGACCGGAGTGAAGTGTTTTGTGCCAAGTTGCTTGGGAACAGAGCTAAGGCATGGCCGACAGGAGAAGAGAAAGAAGGAGAAGTGGAGAAGAAAGTGAGAAAGCTCTGGAATGAAGCCATGCAGCAATAAGTATGCAGGAAAATTACTTCAATGGAAAATGATCAAATGGTGGGTTAAATATTGCTTCGTGTGACTATGTATTAATCAAAAGAGATTAAGATCTGGAGTATGGATACCTGGGGCACACCAGGGGTGTGGAGTCACTGCACACTAATGAGGAATTAAGTACTGCTCCACAGGCATCTGAGAGAGAATGGGAGACAACACTACTGAGCAGCTGTATTTCTGTCATCTTGGTATTTCAAGTAAGACCAGAACTGCTTTTTTTCCTTTTTTTTTTTTTTTTTCTTTTTCCCCCAAAGCTTTTAGATCTGTGAAAACGTCTGGACTTCAGGGTAATTACTCCTTGTATGGCTGAAGTGAACAGTATCCTTTTCCTGTTGAAACAGGAGCAACCATAACAACTTGGTTGCCATACTCACTTCATTTTCAGTAATGTCTGAGATAGTATTTCCATGCCATGCAGCTTTTTTAGAAGTGTCTTTTTAACATGTTTTACCTGGAAAGAAGTTTGTGGAAGGAAGAGATGTAAAGAGGAACTGCTTCAGGATGTGGCAAATTCATCTTTGGGAATATGATATCCCAGTCAATATTCCTTGAAGATTAGAGAATTAGATTGAAAATTTCTTTGTCTTGTAAGCATTTTCCCATGCACTGGGATACCCCAGAGCACTTTTCTTAGTGATAAGGCAGAGTCATTGTATTTTTTCTTTGCTCCTTGAAAAGCTCCTTGGGGTCTAGATCTACTGTTGGCTGGCCACCACTGATGTTTATAATGTGCTCTTTAACATATTTTGTAATACCACCATCCCATTTTCTTTCATTATTAGCTCTTCAATTTCCCCCAAAATTTGGGAAAGGTAAAAGATGATGCAGATAAATTGAAGGTACTTGTGTGTCAACTGTCATTTACAAATATTTTTCTAGAAGAAGTGTGTTTGCTTTTTTGTTCTGCAGCTTCTTATGGAATTATTCTTCTTCCATCTCGCTAGCACATGAAGTGTGAATATGCAGTGTCCCACTGTAGTATTCATGCATAATGCATGAGTTTTGCCTTAAAAAGTTCCCTTGCATTAAAAACAATACACAATTACACACTGCTTCAAATAGTGTAACAGGGGAATGAGGATAAAGAAAAGAATCTATCTGGGATAACTTAGTTTCCTAAAATATTTGTTTACAGTACAAGTTTCAATAATTAATGTACGGATTAAAACATTTTGCTTATCTTCTTCTCCCAGCAGTAGGGTCAGCACCTATAGCTACACAGAAGGAAGCCAGAAAAGCTTCCAGACGCAAAGCTGACAAGCACAATGCTTCAGCTGCAGCCTCAGCATGTTCTGCAAAACTCCATGCGTTACTGCACTAAAGGAATGTGGTGGGTTTTTTTTCTGGTTAGATCACCAGTGTGCTGTTTAGGCTGTCTTTCTCTCCTGAATGTCATTTTTTTTTCCGTTCGGTATTATAGAATGTGTACACCAAAGCGTTTGTGTAGCTTTAAATGTAATAGGAATTGTTTCTGTTTCCTTTCCTGTTATAAAGCTTGTTTACCTTCAGGAGTCAGCTAAGCCATTTATGAACTAAAATCTCCCTCCTCTGTAGAAAATTCTTCAGTAGCTCTGTTGTATATGTTGGTGTTGCAGTATATTCACTCTGAAACCATGAGCTTTCAAGTCTAGAGACTTGGTAGTGCTGTTGGGCTGTTTTTATTGTTTACACAGATATAAGTAGAAGTTGCAGGTAGGCACTATTTTCTCTTAAAGATGTTTCTCTTAAGCTCTAGGTTTTCAAAGCTTTGAAATGCATGATTTTTTTTTCTTCTTCTACATTAAAATAGGACAAGAATCTTAGATTAACCTCTTTTAGAGATTATTGACAGGAAGAATATAATCCATTGCCTGTTAAAATTATGGAAAACTCTTCTTATGCATGAATCTTCTAAAGTTTTGAATATGCACAAAGAAACAAGCAAATTGTTTGAGAGTATGGAAGTTTTAAATTTATGTTATTTTGTCCCTATTTATTCACATTGATTTAAACACAAGATCATAGCAGATTTGCGATAGCTAGACTCCATCACTTTGTTTGTATGACTAAACACTGAGCTGGCATGGAAACTGTTTGGAAAAATGCAGGAGGAAGATTATTAGAATAATCTGTTCCCCAAGAGGAAAACATGGTAAACATTTGTGCTAAACTGCAAAGTTCTAAAAGGAATTGTGGAGATGGGGAGGAATGTGACTGTCTTAGAGGCACCTACTCCTAAGAGAAGGTTAGCTGACTAACACAAATACATTTAAAATTTATTAGGGTACAAAAAATGTGAGCTCCAAACTACTGTTTCTATATTTTTTTTTTATAAAAAAGAACTAACATTTAATATCCACGTAGTAAAGCAAAGAAATTGCAGACTTTTCCTTCCTGTGTTTTAACTGAACCATGGTATTGAATTTTTACCTGGAATTACTCAACTTCACTTTGAGCGTCCCAGTTTTCATTAGTAAAAGGGAATACTAAGTAGGAGATTGAGAAATAAGAGATTCAAAAAAGATGAGTGATTCATCCATTATAAAGTATAGTTAAAACAGATAGATATAGATTTGGTGGAAATCTGATAAATTATTAAAATGAAAATATGATAAATCCAAAAGCATATAAATAATTGAGACCAAATCTACTTATTCTGTCTCAGGTGAGAGAAAATGACTTATGCTTGTGAACAGCAAACATGCTCTTGAAAAACTACATTTAAGTGAATAGTCCTATGTCATTATTTGGGTGGACTCCATCCAGATATGTGTAGGCTTGCAAGATCAAGCCATTAGTATGGCTATGCTAATTAAATAAAAACTCATCAAACATACAGGTAAGAACACCTATGGTTTAGATATGGTCTCTGATGTTCTGTATGTACCAGTCAGTAAAAATATTTCGTAGTAAGTTTTGCATTATTACCCATGTTTCCCCCCCCACCACAGAAGCCCTGAAACAGCACAGGGAATGAGAAAACTGTGCTTGCAAGAAGCACAGTCCAATGCCTGCCAAATTTGTATTATATCCTGTAAGTCTGTGTTCTTTCTGGAGGCTTATATTTCACTATCTCTTTAGTACATATGAATACTTTTTTATGTATTTATAAGTTTTAAGAGACCAGAAAGGGTTTTACAATGCGAACAACAGAATATCACCTTTACCTAAAAAGGCAGAACAGAAAAAAATATGCGTATTTTTTGCATCTGATAGATGAGCTCTTGCATCCAATGCCTTAAAAGTATGCCTGTGCAAATATGAGCACTAATACAGTGTTCATACAATACATATTAACAAAGCTTTTGTGTATGAAGACAGTATATATTCCAATAATATATGCAAAAAATACTCTAGGCAACGGGCTTGCTCTGAGTCTCTTCAGCCTTTCTAGATTATCTTCACTTTGATAATGTTGTTTTCTCTTAAGGAATGCTTTTATTTCTCAAGCAGACTTAAACTGAAATGATGGTGCTCATGTTTCATTTAGGAAACTGCCGTCATGATCTGGCGTGGCTTTTACTTGTGCCATAATTTCATGAATTCACGACAAGATTGTGAGATCATCAGGATTTTTCAGATTCTTAGTATCTTGGGGCAGAGAGATGTTTGGATATAGCCAGGATGAGAAATGTTCAACCAGTTTTTTATTTAGACCGCACCAAACTATATTGAAAAGTGACTGGGTAAAAAAAAAATCTACGCACGTTGTGTCTTTCGTGAGTCAAATATGCCAGATTTCTGATATCAGTTTTGATTTCTAAAACAAAGGTTAGGATTTCTGTATTTGCTAGAGGGTTTAAGGTGGGTGTGATAACTGTTATTTTGGGGAGTTTTATCATCATTGCCCTCAGTATGAAATATATCATGTGAAGATAACAATGAAATTTTTATACTAGCTACTATGTACTGTAATATTAGAGGATTAGTTTTTTGCCTTTCATTCAAGTCTGTAATACATTATATTTACAGACTTTTACAGGTTTATTGGAATACACTTTCTGGATGAGAAAAAACTGTCAGCCTACTGAAGCTGAGCAATTTTCAGGTGAACAGTTGAATCAGCGCATGTTTGCAGGATAATTAGCAGTTCCAGTTGCCACTTGCACTCTGCAGAGATTTTAATCATTGGAGTAATTTAAAACACCGACTAATTAATCCCTGCCACACTGCTGTGAAGAAGATAACAAATGCCATACTGTACAACCATAGCAGAGATGATAAATTGAAGCACAAATCTGTTAAGTTTGTAGCTAAGCCAGGATTATCACCCTGTAGACCTGAGTCCTAGTCCGTCCTGTGCTTTAACCGCTAACACTCATCTGAACTAGAAGAATTAGCAGAGTTCGCGTCTCAGAAAAGAAGAAAATATCCTCCTTATTATCAGGGATTTTCACAGTTTTGCATTCAGTAACTTGATAGGAGCACAATGTTCTGTGGCTCAGGTCATTCACCTGCCTTTTTAATGCATATGTGCATTAAAAAGCAGTTAGACATAAAACTCTGATGTGGCACATGTAGTTTTGTTCATCTCATTTTATTACAATGTGATCCCAATGCCATACAATCTTACATTTGCTCAGTAAGGACTCTATCCATTAGGCAGTAAGGTTTTTGAGCTGAGAGAACCATTTTTTAAAATTAAAAAAAGGAATAAAATAATAGCCCTAGCATTAGATGCTCTGTATTTGGGGCTTTTATGTCTGAGTTCATGACACATTAGAACTACTACGCTTATTATCGTCCATTACACAAGAAGTAGTATCTTTGTGCAAAGAGTCTGTCAGGCACAGCTTAAACCTCTGCACACTTCTTTTTCATCACAGACAGCTGAATTCTATTCCAGCTAGAAACTTTTTTGATCAAAGAAAACCAATACCTAGAAATTTCACAAAGTTAACCAAACCTTAAGCATTTGGCTGTTTTTTATTGTTCAAATCATCTTACAGGATGCGCATGAGTAACCTCACTGGATTAGTGATGGTTTTATGCTCTGGGAAAATATTATTACGTATAAAGCAAGATCAGAAGATATTTGATACACTTTAAGATAAAATTCATTAAAGGATCATATCTTATTTAACAATTAGGGCCTTTAGGAAGGTATTAGTTAAACTTTTCAAGTTTTGAATAGTCAGCTCCACAGTTATTCCAGGACAATTCTGTAGTCTTTCAAAGTAAAATTACAAAAAAAGAATACAATTTTTGTTGCAAAAAAAGTGAATGTCTAAATGGAAGGTTTGAGATTTCCGTCTCGGCATCCTCATATAAAATGAAGTTATAGAAGGCACAACAGTTTTGCTATGGCTTTTAAAAGAAAAGAAATCCTCTTTTCACCAAGAAAAATGACACTGAAGTAAGTAAGCTATTACAACTTGAAATAGAAGAATTTATGATATTATTTTTTTTATGTTTCATATTGGCAAATTTTACTAGCGATCTATAAGCCGAGCAGTTAGTGAACTTTAGTCCTCACTTTAGTCCTTCATAGCTGAGGAAAAGAGTTTACCTCTCATAGCTATATAATATGTTATTTTCCTCACAAGTTGCCAACCTGGCCAGCAATTTTCATGATAAATCTTTGAGGAGTTGAGTGGCCACTAATACAATATATCTCCAAGGATGAATGGACCTGAGTGTATCACTAGTTTCACATGATATCTCTCTTCATTGTGAAAAATTGGAAGGGATCCATATCTTGGAGTTCTTACCTGTAAGACATAGTTCTTACCTGTAAGACCTGAAATTAGATTATAGTTATGGAATTTGTAGGGCATAGTGCTTCAGATTGTGCAGCTAAAACATATTTTTTTTGTTACTTTTCTGCCCATTGCTTTTGGTATATAGATTAGACTCAATATTTTAAACAATATAGTGTTCCTATGCACAGCATTTTTAGTTGCAATAAAATAGTAGCAGCTGCTGGCTTTCTTACATCTCACTGCAGTAATTTGAAAACATTTTGAGATTTCTACCTCTATACCAATCTATAGTTGTACTACTATTTTTTTCACTATTCAGTTTGAAATTCATAGAATCATAGAATGATTTAGTTGGAAAGGACCTCAAAGATCATCTAGTTCTGAACCTCCTACCATGGCAGGGACATGTCCCAGTAGATCAAGTTTCTCAAGGCTCCATCCAACCTGGCCTTGAACATTTCCAGAGATGAAGCATCCACAACTTCCCTGGGCAACCTGTGCCAGTGCATCACCACCCTCAGGGTAAAGAATTTCTTCTTCATATCCAGTCTAAACCTATGCTCTGCCAGATTCCACCCACTACCCCTTGTCCTATCACCACAGGCCCTTGTAAAAAGTTCCTCCCCAGCCTTCCTCTAGGCCCTCTTCAGGTACTGGAAGGCCGCTATGTCTCCTCAGAGCCTTCTCTTTTCCAGGCTGAACAAGCCTAACTCTCCCAGCCTGTCCTCACAGGAGAGGTGCTCCAGCCCTCTGACCATCTTGGTAGCCCTCCTCTGGACTCAATCCAACAGCTCCATGTCTTTCTTGTGTTGGGGTCTCCAGAGCTGGATGCAGAATTCCAGGTGGGGTTTCAGAGTAGAGGTGCAGAATCACCTCCCTCAACCTGCTGGTCACACATCTCTTGATGCATCCCAGGGTATGGTTGGCTTTCTGGGCTGGAAGTGCACACTGTTGACTCATGTTGATCTTATCCACCAACACACCCAAAGCCTTCTCCCCAGGACTGCTCTTAACCCACTCATTGCCCAGCCTGTATCTGTGCTTGGGATTGCCTTGGCCCAGGGGCAGGACCTTACACCTGACCTTGTTAAACTTTGTGAGGTTGGCCTGGGCCCACCTCTAAAGCCTGTCAAGGTCCCTCTGGATGGCATCCCTTCCCTCCAGTGTGTCGACCTCACCACACAACTTTGTGTCATCAGCGGACTTGCTGAGGGTTTGTTTAATAACCTGGAATGTTTACTTGGGTTCTTTTTTTTTTTCAACTCAGGAACAAATCTCTACCATTGTGCATGAAAGCAAAATGAAAAAAATAAGTCTTTGCAACTGATATGAGTGTTCAACAGCTGCTTGGTGGTACAGTAAGAATTTTTTTGTGTGTGCATGAAAAAATACATACATGCACATCTATCTATATATGTATGTATATAAAACTCTGAACAGTGGTCAGAATATCCCAGGGAAGTGTATCAGCATCTAATAAAGCCTACAGGTGCTGTAGGATTAAAATCCTCTGACACAATTTACTTAAACATGGGTGCACTGTCAACCCATTCCACAGCCATGTGAATACTTAGTTGAATCATCCTGTTAGGCTTGCAAGTGATACTTCACTTTAGACAGAAATCATTGTGATATTAAGAAAAATGTGTGTGTGATAATCAGTGTTACTTCCTGGCTGGAAAAGTAATCATATTATTCTCAGATTTACATCGGAGAAGGAATCTATTCCACCTTTACTCAAAGGTGAAGGGAAAGAATGCTGGACTTTGAAAGGGCCATGGTTTTATATCCTAGCTACTTAAAACAGTAATTATGTGAGTCTCTATGGGAAGTACAAGCAACTAAATAGCTTTTCCCTTAAGCATGTCCAGAGTCCTGTCAAGCCAACTATCTCTCATTCTCAGCAGATTTTGTTTACTCTCTGGATATTAAATTTCAGATTGGGTTTCTTTTCTGTTGATTTTATACATAGACACACAAAATATCTATAAGTGTGTTTAGGGACACATATTTAAAAAAACTTATAGTCTACAAAAGATGATCAACTGCAGTATTAAATACTGTAGTAACGTTTTCACTTTTCAAAATTGTTTTTAAAAAGAGGTGAGAAGATTCTGCGCTGAAAAGTGGAAACATGATTTAATGTTCCTGTTTCCCCAGGTAATCAAGCTCACTTGTGTACGTTTGATAATCTAGTATCAAATACTTTATTATTTTGTTAGTAGTATCCTGAGCAACCTACACAGAGTCCTTCCTAATGCATGTGTTTTCCTGGAAAGTCTTGAAATCAGACCAGCAGAAAAAAAATTCCCAAAGCTGTGAAGAAAACTTAGCTTCGCTATAGCGTGCATAAAAGATTTCCTAATGAACCTGGAAAAGTCATATCTTGCCCTGATCACTGCTCAAAGAAGAGACTTCATCTTAAAATAAGTTTCTTGCCTGCTCAATTTTCTTTATTTTCCCTAAAGGTCCAATTAGGTTTTTTTTCCCACGTGCATTGTATTTGCTTCCTAATAAAGAAAGTAAACAAAAAATCAGGTTCTAGCTCTTTATTCAAACAAGGAAAAAGTTCTTTTAATGTGTTTTTTTTAAAAAAAATAGTTTAGGAAAAGGAGTTAATATTTACAGAAACTCCTTCCCTGTGTTCCATATTGCATACGGTAATTCAATCAAAATGTATTTGTTTAAAATATTCATTTTTTTTTGCAGTCTCTGCTTCTTTTTTCTTTATTTTCTTTTCCTTTTGAATATAGTCTGTTAGAAAGACGAAAAGACTTTGTTTTGAATACTGTTATGTATTAAGATAATGACTGATCTGGATCAGTTTTCTGCAAAATAAAGAAAAAAAAGCCTCAAGCCCTTGCATTATTTTCTCAAATATTATATTCTGATATATTAAACTATTTATGAAGAATACTATTGCTGCTGTTCCTTACTATATTTTTTTAAATATGGATTTAACAAACAAACAAAAAAACTCTCATAATATTCCATTTTCTTTGAAATTATACAAACTTGTTTGTATAATCAAACTTAATCTAGGGGGATTTAACTTTGTTATTATTTTATTAATCTGCAGTATGAATCTGTAGTTCGTTAAATAAAATTTATCAGTTATTGAGGAGGTTTCTGTTAAATATATTTGGTACAGATCCTCCAAACTGAATGTGGATATTGCTATGACTAACTGAGAGAGAACAGAGAGTTCCTTTGAAACCTGAAAGCAGAAATCCTAGAATGACAGAAATGTTTTTAGAGGGGAGAGGAGGGCAGGGGAGGAGAGGAAACACCTTCATAAAATCTGAAAAGCACATTCCTTTTCTCTGATAATAGATGCCACAGCACAACGTTTGCCAGATTTTAGCTAAGCTGATAAGAACAGTGGAGTGGGGGAAAAAAGTTAAGAACTCGAGCAAATATTATTAATTACTTGACTAGCACACCTGTAAATAAGGAAATTTACAGATGTGAGTGAAATTCAAACAGAAAAAGGTAGTGAATTACGTCCAAGTGGTGTAATGGTACATCAACAGAGCTGACCTGAAGGTCGTTTTAACATTTGAATGGTTAATATTTTATACTCAGGAGGGCCAGATATTTAATCCATGACAAGAACACTGCAGATTTTGTGTGAGAAAGTGATAGCAGGACTGCTTACCAGCATTTGTTCCAGGAAAATTTACTGAAAATAGATTTAGCTTTTTTACTTGGTAAATTATACAGATTAACAGATGAAAGCTGTATGATCAGAGACAGGGAAGTAATCCTCTAGATAGATATCACAGGCTTCTAGAGAGCAAAAATAAATAAATAAATATATGCATATATGTATATAAATATAACATCAGTACATACATACACACAATTAGATGCAATTGCCTGTGCCTTGTGCATAACTAGTAGTTGGCAATCAAAAAAATTTCTAATCTTCCAGTTCAGTAAAGTTTACTTTAATGATAATTACCATTTCTTCTTTTCTTGTTTTGAACAACTAAATTTTAAATCAAAGAAAAAAAGAGAGAGATTTGTTTTTCATGAAATTTCTTCACTTATGTAGTATAGATCTATATCTGTCATTAATAAGTCAGAATATAGGAGAACAATTAAGAAAAAAAAGTATTTTAAAAGATAAAAGCTAGAAGAACACTTAGGTACTGTAAAGATCACATTTAGGACAGAACACCTAAAGAATTCCTAGTTTGATTAAAACCAGTTTTCTAATCCCTTGCTAGGCCAATTCGTACATAATACAGTAAAAGGACATGGGTTCTATTTTTAGGTCTGCAATCATATTTTAAATGAATCATATTACTCTTCTGTCTCGTTTCCCACATGTCTAAATAGGGATAATAAGATTTATCTGCCTTGGCAGTACATTAAAGACAGTATAAAGCACTGAATTATTAATTCTTATTGCACACGCACATGTACACCTAAGCAAAGGAGATCACGTTCTACTGACGAACGTAAATATTGGCCAAGTGTCGCAGAACTAAAATCTTAATCTGATGGACAAAATCTAAAAAGCATGGATCTGCACATATTTGCAATATTTGTGAGAAAGTGAAATTAATTTATTTTGAGGCAACGTTCGTCTTACACACTGAGGAAACAGAACACACAGAGGTGGGTGGCATGGTTGTGGAAAATCTCTGACATTTTAAGCAGCCGTGTTACAGGATGAGTCCAACTGGGAAAACCCAGAAGTTCTTCCAGCTCTTGGGTCCTGCTTTGGGCAGCAGCTGTCTTCTGACATTACTGTAATAACATGGACACACATTAGTGTCCACAGCACCCATGAGAAGGAAATCCAAGTACCTTTCCTAGAGAGAAGCCTGGGCCTAGTCTCAGTGGTCCAGTGGCACAAACATTTACCCTTGCCAGCAGTTAACAGGCTGCCTAGAAAAGGACTACTTGGGTAACAATAATTTCCCATGTTTATCGTAGCAATAACAGCTAACAGAAGCAGTGTAATGCCGTAATACAGCTATTGACAAAATAGTAAATGTTTACACTATAAAGCAGAATAAAGTTTTGAGCAGGTTTGTTCTAACTTTTTTTTTTACTCTTTTTTTTTAAGTCGTAAAAGATTACAGAAATAAGATAGAGGGATCACTTTGAATTGCCTGTGTTTCTATAGCGTTTCTTAACTCGACATTTATATGTAGTGCCAATAAATGGGAACTGGAAAACGATAGGGAGCAAAGCCATTAACCAGCTTGCTAATGTGTTTTCCTTATCAGTCTGAAAGAAGTGCTAAGAACAAGCAGGTAGAATATATTATGAAAAGAGATGGAGTGTCAGATATGGCTTTCTGAGGTAAACCCGTGCAGTGGGAGAGATTTAAATTTTCACTTAATATAAAAATCCCAAT
Organism: Trogon surrucura; assembly: GCA_020746105.1. Lineage (NCBI taxonomy): Eukaryota > Metazoa > Chordata > Aves > Trogoniformes > Trogonidae > Trogon > Trogon surrucura. The sequence goes on along the minus strand of CM036622.1, from coordinate 15,119,842 downwards.
TCTGTAAACAACATGATAAGGAAATACACTTATGTATATAATGACCTGGTATACATTTCTGAATCTAATGCATGTTTCCCAGGTGACAGTAGGCAGGTAACTCAAATCTCCAGTATCATCAGTATGTATATACCTCAGAAATAAGCTGCAATCTGTTCCCTTCTCAGCCGGTTCAATACCTATATAAAAAATACAGTATTTCATCCTCCTTTGATGTGTCATGTCGTCTGCCTCTAAACAATTACAGCCACTTGCATCCAGGCAATTTTTAAAGCAATCCTGAACCTTAGCACTGTGGAGTCTAGTATGAGGAGCCCATTCTCCCTGTGTTTTACCCACTGCTTTGTCTTGTGTGTTTTCTTTAAACACTGCTATAAGAGAAATAACAGTAATCATACTGGTAAACTTGACTTTTTTACTGTAATTCCTAAGGTGACCATTCTTTAGGTCAATTTAATATTAAAAGCTACTTAATTTTGTTTGGTAGTTCTATAATGTGGAAAATGATTTTGCATCTAGTCATCTTAAGCCTTAATTTGGAGTGCAGATAAATCTGCAGAAGGGGACTCTATCCCAATATAGCAACATAGCTGTGATTTAACTAGTCAACTTTCGTCATTGACTTTTCACTCTATGATTTGCACAGATGTACTATGAGAGTAGAAAAGATGCCATTTGACAGTGAATGGGATGCAATACGTACAGTGAATACTTGGCTAAAAGTACTCTTTTTTTTGGTGCCATGAATGATTAGGTATTTAAGTTATTAATGATTAGACAATAGAATGACAAGTTTACTCCAGGCTTGATGTACAGTCATCTACACATTATCTACATCTGTACAGTCAGTCATCTGTCTTCAGTCTATTTGCATAAGTTGATTTTCAGTAAATGAAAACAACAGTGTCCCACAGGGGACTGATGAGACTGATTTCTGTTGCAACTTTGGGCCATATAGTGAGTTAATCTGCTTTACGTCATATGTAGGTACCGTTTGCTTCATCTGCATTTTGCAGCATGTGCTTTGTAAAGCCCTCTGTAGATGTGGAGCTTTCTTTTGTGATACTGTTACTGAATTTGTTTTCATACCTAAAGTCTTCTGGTTCACCTCTGGAATATTGTTATTGACTGTGCAAACTGATCCCCTTGGGCCAGAAAATTTATCTTTATACAGCAACTCTTGAGCTGATTTCTAGAGAAGGTCTGTTGCAAAAGCAAGTGAATTAAAACAGTGTATACTGACAGAGTCAGTATACATAATACAATACTTATTCTGACACATACGGTTCTCTAGTTTATTTATGTTCTAGAAATGATTAAAAACTGTATTTATGGTTCCTGTTATGTTAGTTTTGATCATCTTTACATAGAGTTGATTCTACAATGGACTTATAGATTCCATGGACTGTGAGGCCATTATAATTGATTGTGATGGACAGACTGTCTTCCAGGACACCCATCTGAAATGTAGGATATGTATGTTCTTGTGTCTTGTTTACTTAAAAAACAAATAAATTAAAAAAGCCCACTCTATTAAATAAAGTTTATTAATAAGTGTCGAAGTAAAATTCAGTTCTACTAAAAGTAATAAATTAAAAGAGAGCATACAGTAAGGACCTCAAACTGGCTTGAATAAATTTGATTCATCACTTAGCTTGAGTTCCTAGAGTACATTAATCTCTTTCAAAGAAAACATATACATGAATACACTGAAGTTTTGCACAGAAAACGCAAATTTTCACCACTCTGCTGGAAAATATAAGAGTATAAATAATTGCTTTGAACCTCTATAATAATTCTAATTTTAGTCCTGTAGAAGAATTTGATAGTCAGTTATATTGGTGTAAAAAGTGAGGTACTACATTTTTTTAAACCGTGAGATAACCTTTGCTGGTTTGTTAGAAATGGCAAACAGTGATGATATGAAACTCTTTGAGGATGTGAATGTCCCTGAGCCAAATGTTCAAACTGCCCAAAGCATCAGACATGCTTATATAAGCATCAAACTATTTCATTAAAACCCTGAGGTGAGAATTTTAAAGTATTTGCAATCTGCAGCCTATTTCAAACTGGTATCTTGTGAAGAGCTGGTGAAACAATAGATCTAGTTACTGAATACTAATGGAAATCAGAATATGTAAGGAATCTTATTTTTACTTGTGCCTCATATGTGCCAGGAACAGCTGGCAAGGATGCAGGGGAGGAGCAGGTTAAAGGTACTTATTTCTTCTACCTTGACCCCTCATATAGTTCGAAGCATACTCAGGAGTGCCTTAAACTGCACTGGCCGTGTGTGGTTCCTTGGCGCTTGGCACCTGCTCTGCAGAAGAAATATGTGAGTGAGCTGTCATCTGCTGAGGGCTGTTGTGGGATGGTGGTGGGAGGAGCCCCATCGGTCTTTCACGCCTGAGGAATTTCCACTTTGCTGCTGCCAAAGCTATTGATGTTATGGTTGGTGCCTTTGGCTAAAGCAAAGTAACTGTAAGCGTGGGGGAAAACTTGGTCCCATATCCAAGCAAACAATTACTTATAATCTCCACTCTTGAGTGCAAGCCAGGAGAAGATGGTGAAGGCATGCAAGAAACGAATCTCAGAGCTTATCCCAAGTATGCACACGGCAGTAAGCTTCCAGGCTCCCACTGATATTAGCAGCTGAGCTATAAAAATAACTTTCAGTTTAAATTCAGACTCCCCTATTGATTTCCAGCTTGATTTTTATATGAATGTCATATCTCTCTCTTATCAGCTTCATGCAGCTCTAGTTGGTTTGGCACTTTGTGATGTTCTTGACATTGTTCAGAGAGATGTTAACTTAAAACTGCACAGCTTTCTTGACTTGAAATTTAAACAAGAATGTGACAGGCCTGGAGTTTTACTTAAGACTCAGAAACTTCAAGAGTACCTGAAAGCTACCTTTTAAGAATCCTTTCAGACAAAGTAGTGCTAGCAGTAGCTATATAAGAATTTGGTATTTTGATAGACACCATTCAACTAGAGAGCAAAAATTTAGGAAGGAGATTCTTATGCTAATCTGAAGTCTGTGGGAAGTTTGTTTTCACCTGCCCCACACCAGAAGGTTTTTTTTTCATTTCACAGAAATACAGAAGTTGATGCCTTTTACAGATGATGGAATTGAATAAACCTGTAGGTTTCATAGTCATTTTGTCTGGATCGGCATCAGCTGTGTCATTTTGCACTTGTTAAAAGAAACAATGGTGGTAAAGTTAGAAGAAATACTGGATGGTGAAAGCATGATGTGGCTCTATCAAAGAAAAAGAAAGTATGTCAGGCAAGATCATTCTCTAAAACTTTCTGTGTAGAGGTTTATATGGGGACAGGCAATGGCTGGGGATGTTACAGAAAGAGAGGGAATGATAAATCTATTATTTTTAGACATAATTGAAGTGTTTCGCTCCTCCAAGTCACTCTCCAAAGGCTGCAGTCACTACTATGAGTTTGTTAAGGGATATTGCTTTTTGCCTGACAGCTGAAATCGGCCAGGAACTGAAAACTAAAAATAGGAAAATATATCAAGAAAAAAACGAACACACAAGATTTTAAGACCTCTGCAGTGGCAACATAGGGTAGTTTTCTGAGGAATGGGCTTGGGAAATGACTGCAAATTGGAAAGAACTGGCTTGTGTGGTAATGTCTCCTTCCTCTGCAATTGCTGTTTTGAGGTGTTATTTGAACCCTATATAGACTCCTTTCTGTCCCCTTGCTTTACAGTAACTTTGATAGTTGGGGCTTTACTGTTAGGAGAATATAAAGAGTCTCTGTTGATCTACTTTTAGGTCCTTTAAATTATTACTTGGTCATCATATTTATTACTGAATGTGGCAGAAGACTTTCAGCGAAGATGCATATAAAGTTTTATGGACTGTAAACAATGCTTTGCATATAGAAAAAGGCAAAAAGGCTCTCTTGCCCTTAATGATGATGAATGGTTTTTTTTTTGTTTGTGGTGGTTTTTTGTTGTTGTTTTGAGGGTTTTTTGCTATTTCCTTTGGAAGTTGAAAGTAGGTTGCCAGGATATATATACAAAGAGGAGACAGGAATTACACACCTGCATTAAATACATGGAGAATCTGGAAAAAAAAAAAACCCACAACCCTCATCTTGCTTTGATGAGCTAATTACTCTTAATTGGCTTGCAGAGATCTTTTAGTGGAAGACAGTAAAGTGTGGATAAAAGTGATGTAAAGATTTCATAGCTGATTATAGCAATTTCACACCTTGCTGCAATAAGATACTGTCTGATATCAAGAAGACTCCTGTCCTGTTACAATTTTGCACAATTTACAAGAATGTCTAAGAGACAGCTATGTGCAAATGAAGTCAACTCATCACATGAAATAAATGCAAACAAATTGTTGTCAGTGAAAGATAATATATCAGCAGATAAAAAATAGAAGTGGTAAATTGTGGTGTTTTTTATTTGACTTTGTTATATTTTTTTGTTTGTTTACAGTTAATATGACCTCATCAGCGTGTAAGTGTGTGTTACTGCCTACATAGTGGCAAGTGTTGTGGTTTTTTTCTGTAGTAGTTCTTAGTTATGCTCTGGATATTTTTGTCTGTGTCTGCTTATTTATAGATGGGCACCGTCTGTTTACATAAATAAAGTAAATAATGAAGGTTAATTCAAATAACATCGGGTTTAGGTGGTAGTAAAATCATAAGTAGCTTTTGTGTCTTGTGAAAAAGAATTGCATGGGTCCAGCTCTTGTGGCAGTTACAGTCTCCAGGGAGTCTTTGCACAAATAAGCAGACTGGATTCTTAATTCGATAGAGAGCAAGCACAGCAAGAGAAGCACTCAGAGGATCCAGTTCATTGTATTCCTGTTGCTAAGCAGACAGGCTTTTGTACCAGTTGGAATGTTTTCAGGCTTTATAGCTGCATTCCTAGATGAGCCACAATAATTAAACGTGAAAGCAGTGATTGCCAGCATTGCTTGCCAATTCCAGCTTTATAAAAAGGGGCAAACCATCTATCAGCCCTAGACAGAAACAGAAATTTGTTTGACGTATAATTATGTGCCAAACCAACGGTGGTGTGGGCTCGAAGAAACAAAACCAAAAAAATCCTCCTATGCTATGGATTGCTTTATAATGCTGAGAGGAACTATTTTCTTTTGGTAGGGAATACCCAGGAGGAGGAAATTCCCTTTAAGTGAGTCTCCTAGTAACAGCTGCTTATTTTACCTTTTTTAAAAAAAATTATTTTTAATCTTCTTCCTCTCTCTAAGCTATTTCAAGACTCCTTGAACATTTGTCCTGCTAGGTACTGAGTACATTATTTTTATGTAACGAATAAGTTTAGGTATTATTTGTAATCTGCTGTTTTTCCAGTTTTTGTTGACTCATCAGCTTCTTCAGCCACCTCTGCTAGGGACTGAATAACAAGAGAGAGAGAACTGAACTTTTGGGGGCTTTTCAGTTGACAGCTGCAGGGGCGGAGAAGTGGCAATAATAAACTTCTGGGTTTCATGTGAGTGAAAAGGCCTGTACAGTCATTTTCCACATATTTGGATGGACTGTGGGGAACCAACAGAGGGCTGTTGGTGATTTTCGTTGTTAAACGCTGTAGAAAAGTCTGATAATATGAATATTGGTACCACCCAGAGAATAAAACCAGCTCCATTAAAAATCTGGAGACTCTGTTTTTTCCTTTGCAAATTTATCAGAAAAAGACAAGTATGTTTCTCCAACACAAAAAGATTATAAGAAAAAGAAAGAATCAAGAGTAAAAATGGTTTCTTTTGTCTTATTGGTAGTAAATTTTTATTTATGTGGTTTTAAATTTTTCATGTTTGACGATTTCTATATAATTTCTCTGCACATAATCTGACCTACACATAAACTTGTTTTGCATGGAATAAAAGACCAAACAAGAAAAGAGGTGGCACAACCTGCTTCCTTATTGAATTCTACTTCAGTTACAGCTTCTTGCTACCTTGCTTACAGGAGAATATATATTGAATTTTTTTCTGCAGCCTGTACCACTACTACATTGACACAAGCCTCATATCTGGGTATGAAGTAATTGGAATTTAAGTTTCTCCCATCATGAAATGAGACTTGTCCTTCTGAAATAGATGTCTGCAGAAATGGTGCTTTTATTCTTGCCAGAAAATAACTCAGTAGTAGAACTTCCAGACAGCGTTTGTGAATATAGATGCATTTTCTTGTCCTGTCAATAAGACAAAAAAGATCAGAGTCCAAGCCATAATTCAGTGTTGGGGCTGAAGACTTGCCTTGAAAATTAAGAATTCTATGAATGCTTAGCTCTGTACTTTCAGAAGCAGCCATATAAAGGTTATTTGTGAGGTCTCTAATATCCAGTAATCACCTTCCTTCATACAGGTCAGACTACTGCAAATCTTAAAGCAAGTAAAAAATCATCAAATCTAAAATTGTCTTTTTTATTTTTAGTTTTACTGCTTATGTAGTTAATATTGTAAGCCTCTGTCAGTTTGTCAAACTGAGTCAAGTAAAAGTTGAAGGACTTGCACCAGGTGTGGTAGTCAGAGAGCAGACATTAAAAGAACACCAAGTGGCTTTGATGAACAGTATAGGAGAATGCCCTACTTAGTCTTCCTTTGCTGGCAGAAGAAACTTCCTCTGCTACTTTGAATTTACCACTAGTGCTAAGTTATTTCTTCTTAATAGCTAGTTAATTTTTCACCCGATTGATTTTTTTTGCCAAACCATTACCCTTCACTGATGGTCGTCATTGCCACAATTTTCGCTCATTTTAATTATGATTTATATCAAGTTTTACTTTTGTGTCTTAGTTCAGGCTGAAAGTCATGTAAACAAAACAATTAAAATGCATGGAGAGGAATAGCTGTGAATGGTGTACGTGTATAAATGGCTTACATAAAACAAAATCATATATAATGCTTATGGCACGAATGTGTTGTCTCTCATCTTGCTGCTATTGTATCACTTCATTGTAGATTAAATGTGTAACGTGACATTAATTATTTATTTCTCTGTGTTGTTTGGCTAACATTTCAACGTACAATAGCTCCCTTCATAAAAGCTTGAATTTTTGCTCCTGAGTGAGCTGATGTGAAATCCCTTTAGCGTTTCAGCTGCCATGTAATTATCTAACTATTAAACCAAACTCCATGAAGAATCAGAATAGATTTCACGGGTGTCAAGGAATGCAAAGTGATTGGTGCTAACAAGGAAGGATGAAAGAGCAGAGAGTATTTCTATGAAAATATCTAAAATGCTCTGTGCTTCATGGTTCCTTAAAGGAGGATGCTTGATCATTTATCTGTTCAACCTATCCCAAGACTTGTGCTATTCATGATTATTTTGAGCAGAAAACTTTTAGATACTACCCCTCTGTGTGAGAACATGGACCAAGATCTTTATTTGTTGAGCTTCTTGACTTGTTATTTTTCAAGGCTGAATTATTAAATCAACAACAGGCTGCCTGAGCCGGGAGGAGCTGCATCTCAGCTCTGATTACTTAAGGATTTGATCTTTTACCTGCAGCTTAGGCCTGGCTGTTTGGCTTTGCCGTGCAAACACGCCTAAGTGTGCCTGCTTGGGTGTGTGGAGAGCCTCTTTACCTCGGGTGTAGAAAGGGATGGGGACTTGCTTGGAAGGCTGCACCTTCCATGGCGTTTTGCTCTCAGACTCTGCAGGAGGAGTCCAAAACAACGGGAGAAAAGGGCACTTGGGGAGTGTGAGAGTTAGCCCCGATGCTTAGACAGGAGCAAGGGCCTTGTGAAACTTCGGGAATAGGCTGTGAGGATGCTTGCCAAGTATTGCTGCTTTAAAAGTGGGCAAAGATTAAGCTCCAGGCAGGCATCCTGCGTGTGGGACAGTGTTGGAACAAAAGAGTTACTATGGGCTGAAAGGAATAACAATGTTTTGCAATAGCTCTTCTCTGGTCCTGCCGCTGCCTTAACAAGCAGTGCAATACAAACAAGTCTTGAATTGGAGGTATTTCACAACTTAAGTGTGTGGGGCGGGGGTTTCTGAAACTCACCTTGGGAAATAAATATTTGTGAATGCTTGCTTCATAAATGCATTCATGATGAATATTCATCTGCTGTACAGAGGAGTTGCTGACTGGGATTTGACTTGCATGCACGTACTAGGACAAATTTTCTAGCACAGGCAATTACAATAATTTAAAGCAAGACATGATAAGAATAAAGAGTAGAAAGAGCAGTTGTAGTTGCCTTAATGATTCTATTTCATCTAAAAAATGGTTCACTTTATCTCCAGGAATATCTACCATATTTATTTTAAAGTATTTTCTGACTTCAATGTAAATAATATAGAAGGTGATATTGGATTGGGAAAAATATATCCATTATATCTACCCATTTTTAAGTATAATTCAGGCTGGAAGGAACATCAGGAGGTATCTAGTCCAACCTCTGGCTGAAAGCAGGGTCAGCTGTGAGATCTGACTGGGTTCCTCAGAGGTTTATTTGGTCTTTGGGGACCTCCAAGGATGGACATGGGACATAGTTGACAAAAGTGGGTGAACATAATAAATAAGGAAAATATTCAGTCTTGTGCTGAATCATTGTTGTGCGACGAGTCTGAATGAGTTTTCGGGAACAGGATAGCAGTTTCTAGCACGTGTTTTCACCCTCGTGTAAGTGGGAGGAAGTCCAAATCCCAATAGAAAGGGGAGTGTTCCCTTGCTATTAATGCAGGCAAAAGTGAATTGTGGGCACCTGCAACCAAAAAGTAACTCACAGTGACTGTAGTCTACTTTATGATTTGTTTGTATTTTTTTTAACATTTCTCACTGGAATCTGTCCTCATACTGTCAGTAGGAGTAAAGCAGTTGAAAGTGTTCATCTCGATTCAAACCTAAGTGAAATTTGATCTTTTTGGTACTTTCCCAAAATAAGATAGGTAAAGGATTTCTAGGTAGAATTGTTATGGTTTCTGCTGAGGCTTCCCATTATGGACACATGCTTTTGACCTGAACAGTCTCACTACCCTGGTGATAAAAGGTTGCTGAGGAGAGGTGGCTGCTTAGGCCAGAATCATGACAAAGCTTCACAGGAAATGGATTTGATTAGATCAGACTTCATGTTCTTCTTCCACTCCAGCTCTGCTTCCAGAGAATTACCCTATTCAACTGTGACGTGAATGTCATCAAAGTGAAAAAGCAGTTATTTCTGCCTTTAGGGAAACTGTGGCCTAAAGTTTGTGTTAGCTCTTGCTCTCCTCACTTAACAGAACTGTAACCACCTGCCTCAAAGTCATGGCCTGTGGTGTGATTCCAGTCCTACAAATTGGCTCTTCTGATCATCTGGTGTTAGATCCACACCATAACCACAGTTAGACACTGGGAAAGCTACAATTGTGGGAATTGAACTTACCATACCTCTACTCCATTTCTACATAGGCATGTTCTTTCATAATTTGTTGGGGGAAACTGATCTGTGACATCCAGAGGGACAATTTTGAGCCTTGCAAGGTTTAGAAATGTAGAAAGAAAACTTAGCTATAGGCAAATAGATTGCTATTCCTTTTCACTGTTGAATTATGGAGCAAGAAATCTAGATATAAATATGTTATCAGGGATGCGTAACTTCTGTTGACTCAACCAAAATCATGTATTGTCTAGAGAAAATTGGAACTTAATGCATCCCGGGCAATTAGCAAGATATTATGCCACCTTTACTGCACATACATTTTTGAGCTTGAATAATTCACATGCTGCTTACAGTTCTGTCTGTCACACCATAGTTGTTCACTGGTCACTAGTCAATGCTTGCTTCTGGCTTTATTTTTCCTTCCACATTTCAGTCACATAGGTTAAAAATAAGCAAACTATTGGATCTAATAGGATGCACATTAATGTGACACTAACTTGAAAGCAAAACTATTGTAGTTAGATGCTGAGGGTTTTTTTTACTCATTAATTTAAATTACTGAAAATTAAGTAATACTAAATAAAATGCTAGGATATTATCTACAATGGCATGAATTTCCAACCTGTATGATACTACTTGTGCTACTTCATCCTTCTGTATTTACAGATACATTTGTCTTAGCATTGTGAACAAAAGCACATAAGATGAAAGGCACAAGTGAGTTTTAAAAAGGGCTTACCTTATAGTATTTACAGGCAAGAGGATAAGAGTGTGGGGTTACCATACAGATTATGTAACCTACCCCTCTGTCAGGACCGCATGTGAAGTACTTACCAGAGAGTCTGCTGTATTTTTTCAAAAGTGGCTAAGCTTCTATTTGGTGATCTTTACAATGCCTGAAAGTTACAACAACAGTTATGAAAGCATGTTAACTTTATTTTACCTTCATTGTTCAATGAGGTATAGGCTGTAACTACCAAAGCAATAGATATTGCAAAATATTATGTTTATTTCCGTAAGAATAAGTTTCATGAGGTATGACTGTAATTCCTTGTGTACCTTATTTGTCTGCACAGCATGTGAAGTCTAATATGTTTGCTGGGTCAAGCCAGACAGGTTACGTAAACAGTATGTTGTCTCTGCCAAGTACACTGGTAGCTTCAAGTGCTTTGCATTATTTATTTGAAAGTGTCTGTTGCTTAAACACTGCCTTTGTCTGCATGCTTTTTTATGTGACAGGAAGTCTACTAGGTTGGATCCATTCAGTGCAAATGAAATTTCCTTCCCATAAATTGAGTGGCTACTGTAGGAAGCAATGTCAGAAATGGTAGTGAATCAAATTCTGTATGAAAGTGGTAACTGAATGTTTTAACCAAATGGTTGAATTGCTGTCTGTGCTTTGACTTTCAGTTTTCACCACTGCCATATATGCAGTGATCATGTAACGTATCTATGCCATTCTCGGTTGTTTAGGCAATATGAAATACTTGTAAGAAAAGGATTGACAGGTAGTATTCATAATTTAAAATACATGATTCTCTATTCTCAATAAAAGTCTTGAACACCTAACATAGATTATTCCACATTTTATTTAATGAGAGGCTCCAGTAGACCATTTGAGATCCAGATACCAAAAGCCTTGAAGATCCTAAAAGTTTATTTTACTGGGATTTGTACTTAGTATTAAATTTCATAAGGAACGCTACCATACTGCTGAGAACTCTAGAGACATGACAAGTCTTACAGAGTTCCCCTCTGGCTCCTGCCCTGAATTGTCCTGTTAGTAAGTGAAGTGTCTGCTGGTGGTTCCCAATTCTTCAAATCTTGCATATGGACCCCATTCAGGCTCTGCATTAGTTGAACAATAGCTGGCAAAGCCACTACCCCAGAGTAGGAATTATGAAATACTTCCATACAGAGGTTTCATAAAGTTCCTACAGTTTGGGTTTTACTGAAATTTCATGGCAACCAATACTTTTACATACATAGAGTGTAAGGATACTTTTCCTTGTAATGAGTAAGATTTTTTTACAGTGATGTCAGTATTTCACTGAGGCAATTCAAAAGAAAAGTCATGATCTTTAATCCTACAAGATGTGGACTTGAGAACCTACAAAAAAAAATGGAGGACAGTGTATCCTTGCTGTGGAATACCTCCTCCTCTAAGGAATTTCTCAGTATTAGTTTAAAACAGTATAACAAAAAATAAAGATAGTTCTTCTAAATTAACTTTCTCAGCCTATCTTACAAATCCGAGGAAAACCTTTCTACTTGTTTCATAATGGAAAGGCCTTTTGTTTTGAAATTATCCGAAGTATCAAGAGTAGTAATTTATTCTGATGTCTTTATATTTGCAGTGCTTATAAAAATTGTAACTTTTTTTGGTGTCATTTTCAAATGGTTTCTGTCACTCAGAGGTCATACTGTCTGGAAAACAAACTCTAAATTCCAGTAAAAGAAATAAAATATTATACTCTAGGAATAAGGCGACTTCTTTCAAACCAGAATATTAGAAAGGTACAAGCTTTTCAGATTTTGCAAGTCTTTAGTCTTCTATATAATATTTTGTGAAAATCTATGGGATAAATATGGTTCTCTATAAAACAAAACAGAAGGCTTCTTTATTGACAAAGCATGTTCATAACATAAAAATTCAGGCATATACAAGAAAGATAGCAATTTCAGAGTATTTCTTTATCACATAATTGAATTAATTTTTTTATTAACTACTGTAAAATTAAATTCCTATCCATGCCAATCTGATCACAAATGTGGACTTGGAGGGGAAGATGAAGGAGGAAAAAAAGTATTATGGTAAATTAGGAGTAAATGATTTTTGTGTGATTGCTGGAAAGGTTGGATTAAATGCTGTCATTGGAGTCAGGATTCGTCCTCAGAGTGGGTGAGGACCGCATATCTGAGCGGGATTAAAAGTTTAGGAGCCATTTTTTTGTTTAAGGTTGCCCATTTATTTTAAGTACTCTTATGTCAACCAAAGAAATCTTTATTGCACACTTTGTACTGGAAAACTTCAGTGTTATGAGCGTGCTGACCTTAGATTGCTGGCAGGGTTTCCTTGACTATGCAATCTAAATAATTATTCAGCAATTATACTAGCTGTGTTTCAAGTATTACTTTATCTGGAAATTGGAAAGAGGATAATGAAGATGCTTTGTTGCAAATCTATGGTTTAGCATAGGTCAAATCCAGTAGGCTTTTCCTAACTTTTTTTAAACCAAGTTGTACAGTGCAAACACAGTGTGATTACAAAATGCACATGGAGAAATATGTCATTGGGCTGAATCCATGTTGGGAGTGGAGTTCTCAAACACAAAAGTTCATTCACTTTTGCATTAATAACTTTGTTTGGTCTCTTATCTTCAGTATATATGTGTATGAGGTTTAATACTATTTGAAAACATATTATGCATGTTTTACTACAAAAATGATAGACTTCACAGTTATTCAGTATAACATACACTTAGCATTTAGAATCTTCTCTGGGATTCTGTCCTATACTCATTGAGATTGCGTACCTTCCTGTTGTTCTCTATTAAAATAAGCTCATTGTAGGGTTTTTTCTGCATTTATCAAAGCAAGAGGTAAAGTCAAAGCACAGCATATCCAGTGTGTTATCCCTAATGTACAATTTAGCAAAAGAGCAACAGGGGACACAAGGAGAGGGTAGCTGGGACAAGAAATACAATAAGCTTATATTTGGGAAGGAACTGTAGCAAGTCCTATATCTCTTCCCTCCTGAGCAAAGAAAGTAAATTAACAGTGTTACAGGTCCTCTCTCTCTCTCTCACTGGAAGTGTTTTTGTTTTTTTTTTTTATGTAGCATGTCTGCTTCATCTCATTTAAAAGTTATCAAAGAGGTAGAGCTACACTTGGTAGGGGAAACTTTCCCTAGGGCTTGATAAATCCATCCCCAAACTAGTTCTTGCACCTTGATGGAAAACATATTGCAGTTCCTGAGACTTTCAGA